>CM057349.1:94107179-95357179 GCA_030015575.1 Agapanthus africanus
TACGACTAGCGACCTTCTATCATATCTCAAGTACAACTCGTACTATAATAGCTCCAACATTTGGGGCGATATCTCGTCGTTCGTAGCAACAACTGGCTCATTCGTCTGCATGCTGAACAGTGCCTCAATCATCATGAATAAGCGATACATCAATGGTCATCACATTTTGGCTGGCCTCTATCATGTTAGTGTATATGCCCTAGAGGCCATTACTGTATCATACTAGTTTGTATATTACTTAATGGAAGCTTGGGATATTCACCTTGTATATACAATCTTGCTCAAAATAGTAGTATGCTACTTGGTTTGTTTCTACTTCAATGTCTACATGTGTTTATTTTAGTATATCGCCTATACACATTAGTGGAGCCCTTAGGATCTTTGCTTGATTACCAGCGTTGTGATGGCAATCACACTAGTGGGGCTGGGTAATCTATAAGCACATCCTTATGCAGGTCTCTGGTCGCAGGACTATCGAGACAGGGCATCGATACTCCGGAGTAGACTAGCGCATGCGCTTCTCATCCCAGTGTGGGAGACGGTCTGTCCCACAGCCGTCGGTACGTCGTACTTGAGATAGTATGCGGGTGCTCGTTAGGTTACGAGTACACTGGACAGGACTCGTCGGGAACTGACTAGTTGGTACTATGCCTATCGTCAGTTATCAGTTCCCAGGTGACATGAGTACAGCTTAGTCCGCTGACTTGACACTGTCACTTCGCCTCGAGTGTGTTCCCACTGTACTTTGATTACTACCCTACCACGGCTCAAAGGAGTCGTGCAAACAGGTGGTAGTTGGGTGCAGTCCCGAAGCACTTGGAGGCAGTGATGGTTAGACAGGATTCGTCTCTCCCGGTATTGGGGGTTGACATCACGCTGTGTCTAGGAGAGCCATTACACGAGTAGTCCGTGGCCAGGGCAAACGAGATATACTGGTAGCCTTCCAGTGTTATCTCAGGGTGTTTTGGGCTTCACTCCGACACGACTTGTACCGCTATTGGGGGACTGACGTTTACCGCCCCCTAGGCCCGCCATGCGATGTATCAGACGAACAGACCGGACTGTACGGAGAATGTCACATTCAGGCTCAGTAGGAGTTCAGATGGGTTTCGCCTCGTCAGTCTTCTTGTCGGCATCTACCTGGGGACCGTTACACACAGCTAGTGCCGCTTGCGGTCTGTGGTTAAACCCACTGCCAGCGTAGTGTCGAGTCTTTAGAGTCCCACACAGAAAGCTATTCGCCTTTAGGCAAAAAAGTAGAGGTCGCATGGTTTTACGACAGGTCGCATGGTTTTGCGACAGGGTTCGATCACATCCGTGCACTTGTGCACATACAGTGTCCGGACAGTTAGCACTAGCGGGCTTTGGTTTAAGCCAGATCCTAGTATACGTTTTGGGATTGGTTTTATCCAGTATGCATTCGTGTTCCTCGGAACGCGGATGCGGGTGTGTATGCACAGTTGACGGAGAGACAGAAGCAGAGGATTCTCATTAGGGTTGTTGACCGTTGACAGTTGACTATTGACTTTTTGCTCAACCCTAATGAGAATATGATATGTGATTAACAATTATATTAATTAAGTATTATGGTGACATGGTTGTTGAGGGATTGACTTTGTTGACTTGTTGACTTTTGTTGACTTGTTGACTTTGTTGACCGGTTGACTAGGCTTGACTAGTTGACCATCATGATAACTATAGCTATCATTTCATGGCAAAGACTTTTGCTTGCTTGCTCTTTTGTGCAAAATGAGTGCATGAAATGATATGGCTATGGTTGCTTAAACCATCACATAATACTTGATTGATATGAGGTGTTATGATTGTTTTGGATTATGAGAGCCAAATGAAAAAAGTCTTCTCTCATTCTTTCATGCCAATTCTCTCTCTTGTTCTTGAGCTCTCATCTCCTCCTCTTGCTCTCCCTCTCTTGACTCTATGGTTCACTTGTCTCATGAGTTGAGAACCAGGAACCATAGATAAAATCCCAAACAAACTCTTCTCTACTCACTCTAGTTCACAAGGTTTAGCAAACCGAGTGAACTAGTTTCTTCAAAGTTCGAATAAGGAGCCAAAGGTTGAATCTTTCAGGTGGATCTATCTTCGGCGCAAGGAGACGACGGGGAGAAGCCGATTCGGACGACCATCGAAGCTTGAAGACGAAGGAGTTCGAGAAAAAGAAAGGTATAACCCCCTAACCGAGTAGTTAGCAACTCGTAGTTAGGTTGTTAGTTAGATGTTTAACAAAGATCCGGGTTTTGAGTCCATGTTACCACCTTTAGAAAATTGTTTTTCACCAAATTCCGCATGCCCGAAAGTACCGGGAGAGGTAGCATGGACTTACATAACAGTGGCTCAATCCTCTGGTGCTGATCTGCATGTTAGTTATATGTATGCCCTAGAGGCCATTACTGTAAATACGATGTATATTGTAATGGATGCTTGGATATATATAGAGAGGACTTTCTTGCTCGACATGATAGTATGCTATCTGGTTGTACTTTATCTTAACATGTACTCTGATTGTCTCTATATTACATGTTGATAAAGCCCTTAGGATGTGTACTCGACTACTGGGACTATGATGAGATCATACTAGTGGGGCCACGGTAGTCGACGAGTACATCCTATAACTGTTCCTAGTCGAGGGTGTATCGAGACAGGGCATCGATGCACCAGAGTAGACTAGCGTACACGCATCTTGACCCATATGATGGGCGATGGATGATCCCATATCCATCGGTGTTTGACATCAAGGATGGTGTACGGGTGCTCAGTGGAGACTGGGTACACTGGACGGACTCGCCGAGAACTCCCAGATGGTATTATACCTCACGTCAGATGGCAGTTCTCCGGTGACACTGGTACAGAGTAGTCTGTTGACCCGAGATCGTCATAGATTCTTGTGTGATTCCCACTGTGCTTTGATTTCCATCATACCAAGTCCAAGAGGGCGTGCAAAAAGGTGGCTTTTGGGTACAGTCCCGAATCACATGGAGGCAATGAGCGATAGGAGGGGATTCGTCTCTCGCGGTATAGGGAGTTGATGTTGTGCTGTGTTCGATTGGCTATAACCGGAAATCCCTGGCCAGGGTTGCTGAGATTTACTAGTAAGTGTTATCAGTAGTTTCTCGAACTGTTATAGACCTCAAATCTGTTGGATATATGTATGCCCTAGAGGCCATTATATGATAGTGGATGTATCTATACATGTATATATATTCAGTTTGCATTCTTGCTCGACATGATAGTATGCTATCTGGTTATTCTTTATCTGACATGTTGATTTGATCATGCTTTTATTCATTCATACATGCTGATAAAGCCCCAAGGATATCTGCTTGACTACTCTGATTATGATAGAGATCATACTAGTGGGACATCTGTAGTCTATAAGCACATCCTGAAATGTCCCTAGTCGGAGATGTATCGAGACGGGGCATCGATATACCAGAGTAGACTAGCGTATATGATACTAGACCCATGTGATGGGCGATGGATGTTCCCACATTCATCGATGTTTGACATCAAGATCATATACGGGTGCTCAGTGCTGACTGGGTACACTGGACGGACTCACCGAGAACTCCTATATGGAATTATATCTATCGTCGGATAGCAGTTCTCAGGTGACACTGGTACAGGTTAGTCTGTAGACCCGAGATCGTCATGGAGTCTTGTGTGTTCTCCCACTGTACTTTGATTGCCACCCTACCACGGCTCTACTGAGTCGTGCAAACAGGTGGCCGTTGGGTACATTCCCGAGACACACGAAGGCAATGAGCGATAGGAGGGGTTTCGTCTCTCCCGGTATTGGGAGTTGATGCTGTGCTGTGCTCGACTGGTTATAACAGCAAGTCCCTGGCCAGGGCTGCTGAGATTTGCTGATAAGTGTTATCAGTAGTTTCTCGATCTGTTATAGACCATTCACCGACACGACTTATTGAGTTATTAGGGTCGACGTGACCATCCCTAGGCTCGATATGCAGCATATCTGACGAAAAGACCGGACTATACGGTAGTGTTGCCGGATGGCTCGACGGGAGTTGTAGCAGGTTCGCTTGTTGTCTTCTGATCGCTCAATACCCGGGTGGCCGTTACGTTTAGCTGACCGCTTGCGGCTTGAGGGTACCTGATATGATCATCACCCTCTGCCGGCGTATTGACGAGTCTTAGAGTCCCACAAAGGAGTTACCCAGTCCAGGCGAAACGTTGTGGTGCGCGTATGCGATATGCGCATGCACCCGATTGAAATGTGCGTATATGATACCGAACATTGATCGGGTGAACTACTTTTGGTGGGGTCATATGAGATATGACCGGATTGATAAATCAAGTGTTGATTTATCATTTAACCATTAGTTTTCTCACTTAAAACCTTTTCTTGGATGATGGATGTGTGCATGCATGTGTGCTTTTCTTTCTTTCTTTCATGCTAGTTTCATGCACATGTGGATGTGCATACATGCACACATACATACACTCATCCATCATGATTGTTAGCATATGGAAATGGTGGCAATATAAGACTCACACCATGGTTTATATAATGGATTATTATTTAATTTTGGATTTAAAAGAAAATGAAAAAGGAAAGGATAATCATTCATGCTTCTACATTCTTCCTTTGACCTAACCATGCTCAACTACCACTAACCTAAGGTTATCCTTCTCTTTATCATTCCAAACCAAAGTTAAATAATGTCTCCATCACTTTAACCATGGTTCATAGCATGAAGGAATAAAATATATATTGATATATTTCTTTTTCTTCACTTGAGTTATCTTTTTACCTCTTCTCAAAAATTGCCACCATCTTCTTCCTCTTGCTCTTTTGCTCTCTAGTGTTTTCTAGTGAGCAAATACCAATTAAAGATAGGTTTTTGAAGTGAGAAACCTAACCACAACATCATTCTACACAAGCTTAGCCGTTTTGTTTAGAGTGTTCTCTTCGGTTTGACAAAGTTGCGAGCTTGGACGGGAATCTCCGTGGTGGATCGTCGTGGACACAAGGGGACTTCAAGAGGACCTTCGTTCAACACCCTAGAGACCAAGGAGTCCAGCGAAAGGGAGCTACAAAGGTTGTAGTCTCGAAACCCTAGATTAGTTCGCTTTTTATTTCGAAACCCTAATTTTCTAGGATCGATCCCTTTGCATGTTAGTTTAGCACCTTAAAAATTATAACTTTGGGTCATGTGATACTTCAAAATACTTCATAGGGTGCTAAACAAACCTTACATTGGTATCAGAGCTGACCTAGAACATTAGGCGACGTTTTTACGAAGTGAAAACCCCGATCGGACAAAAATACGGTATTTTTGTCCGATCTCTGGAAATTTTCTAAAATTTGATAATTTGCAGAATTAAAAATATGTAAAAAATACAGCAGGAAAAAATAAGGATTACGGTACAAAAATTTTCAAGTGAACAGTGATTATAGCCATGGAAACGCGGCCTAAGCTTGCTTAGGCCGCGGTTCCGCGGCCATATAAATGAATTGATGAATTTTGTTTGTACAGTAATTCATGAATCTGCTTGTATAAATTTTTGGATATTTTTAATCTGTATTTGGTTTTGAAAAATTCTGGAGATGGTATTGGACTCGTCAATTCGATCGGGACTTTCATTTCGTAGCTTTTCCGGGTAAATTAGAAACTATTGAAGTGTTTGAACGAGTATCATTTACTCACTATTCACGGGGTTTAAATACTTTGGAGATACGTGCAAGTCTTTTTGCGGTGGTCCCTCTAGAAGACAACAAACCTTAACTCGATTATGTGACCGTCTCGAACTGCCCTTTGAACCTTAGGGTTTGGGGCAGTACGGCGTACCACATGTGAGGCGTTGGCTTGACCCTTCTACGGCTGGACCGCTACTACTGTGTCACACTCCGGATTTTTGAACCCTGCTCAAGTGTTGAGCTTTAGTGAATCTTGGGTGCTTGATCGTTCGTTCGAAAACTTTAATACTGTCTGTTTGTCTGGAATGTGATACAATATGTGGAATTCATATAGTTTAGGCATGAAATACGAAATATGTGATATTTCGCATTTATGATGTCTAAAGAGAATCTGGATTCCAAATATTGTAGTTTTATACTTTCTTTTCTGTGACCGTAAGTGTAGTATGTACGATATCGCCGGTTTCGTTGCTATACATCAACGACAATCGGGGTACGCATACTTACTTACGTTGATGATATGTGATATTATGTGTTGCTGAGATATGATGTGCAGGATTGTCGCGATCGAATAGCTGGGGGGGTTTTGTGAGATGAGAGTTTTATATTTTCATTCATGTAAATTAAAATGTAATGTAATATTCTTTTATTTGGGGCACTTCCAGGTTGCGGTTGTGTCACCAGTGTTGTATATTATTTACTTTTCCGCATTAGGATGGACCCAAGGAGGGGAGCACAGGTGACCGGGTTCTGGGGTTCAGTGGGAGGCCATCTCGAGGAGTCGAGACCGGGTCTCCTAAACTCCAGGATTGGTAGGGTCACTTGCCACTCTCGTAGGGGTCCAGGGTGTGGGCTTGGCTATTCATCGCGACTGTGGAATCCGTATTTTCTATTCTGGCTAAATACTAAATACGGACGTCCTAGGATATCCCACGTTATATCTATGTTTCTGCTGCCTGTGTTCTGTGATATCTGAGACGAATGACATATTATATATATGATATATAGTAGACGTTGCTTATGTTTTACACCCGCGCTAGTCCCGTCCCGGTATGCCGTTAGTTAAGTAACCTAACGGTGCATAACGGAACATTGCGGCGAATGCGGATGGCATAAGCGTACGTGTTATTTTCGTTTCTTTTCTGTGATTGGCTTAAGGACTTAAATGATGGGATTACATTAATGTGATTAATGTAAAGAAAATAAACCTAAAAAGATGTTGTAGAATCGGATTTAAAAACTACTCGGCTATTTGTGAAAAAGCTACATTTCAAAACTGCGGAGCTTAAGCCACTCCTTTTGAAAACTGTTTGATTCTACAACGATATCAAGTTCAAAGCGTTAAAGATTTTCTTAAAAATCATTCGCAACCCTCCGTCATTTTAGGAAGTAGAGTACTTAGTATTCGTGCTACGTTTGTTGACTTTAGTTAAGGCGTAGTGTACGGTAGCTAAGTGATGTCTTCCTACACTGCATATGATGCAGATTAATTAGGACATTCATGCGACTTTGTTGACCATAGTTAAGGATCATATGGGTGGGTCTAATTGATCAAGAAATGACGGGTAGAACTTGACTGGTACTTATGATTTGTTGACTATAGTTAAGGTCATAAGTACTAGGGGTAAAAATTACATCGGGAATTTCAAGTGTTGAAATTTGCAATGAGATTGCATACCTTCCATGTGATGGTTGGATCCCGATCCCACTGTGGGCAATAGTTGCTCCTAGGAGAGTTTTACAGTTTACAATTAGCTAACTCATTAGGTGTCTAGAAAGGTGTTAACGGGGCTCCGCCTCTGGGAAAACGAGGTTTACTCTAATTAGGTCCGTGCGAAAGCACGGGGAACCTCCCTCAAAGTACCGACACTGGCCTGGCTGAACGGTTAGCGAAGTTGTAGACTGTAATTAATCCTGGCTAGTTTTTCTTTTTTAGGTTTGAAAGAAAAACTTGATAAAAAGCAGTGGGAAACATCGATTAGACAAGATAATAAACCAATCTAATCTATGCAAGAGTTTTCGCTGAGTGTATTCTTTTCTCTCTCTTAATGGCAGATACCAATGACTGGACTTAAGCTTCTACTAGATAAAAACAAACTGAATGGGACCAACTATAAAGACTGGCTAAGGAATCTGAAGATCGCCTTGACTTATGATAAAGTATCATATGTCCTCACGGCTTCAGCCCCGCCTGTCCCAGGTCCAAAATCCTCAGTTGCGGACATTGAAGTCCGCAAGACATGGGACGCTGACTGTGCCACGGCCACATGCCTCGCGCTTGCATCGATGGATAACACACATCAAAAGCAGCACGAGGACATAGACATTCACGGGATACTGCTCCATACAAACGAGTTGTATGGGGAGCAATCCCGCGTATTACGATACGAAGCATCAAAGAAACTGTTTCAGATGCGAATGGCCCCTGGCACACCAGTTGGAGACCATGTGTTGAAGATGATAGCTCTTATAGAAGAGCTTGAGGACCTTGGATGGACAATGGACAATGAACAATATATAGATATTATTCTGCAGTCCCACCCCTCCACCTTTGCTCAGTTCATAGTGAACTTCAACATGCATGGCATGGAGAAGGACCTCCCTGAACTCCTTAATATGTTAAGGAGTGCAGAGAGCACTATGAAGTCAGCAAAGACTCCCGTTATGACCATTGGACAGTCTTCTTCTTCTCGCCCAAAAGCTAAGGCCAAGGGAAAGAAAAAGAAGAAACCCACTAATCCTAAGGGCGGAGTCAAAAAGGTGAAGGGAAAGGGAAAGTCCACGGCTGGAGACCCAGGGAAAGGCGAGTGTTTTCATTGCCACAAGACAGGACATTGGAAGTGCAATTGCACGGAGTACCTAAGTCTCAAGAAGAAGCATGGTGATGCTTCTGCTTCAGGTGCGTTTGTGACTGAAAACTGTTTTTCTATAAACTCTGCTTCCTGGGTATTGGATACCGGTTCAGGTTCTCACATTTGCAATTCTATGCAGGGGCTGAGAAATAGCAAGGTTTTGAAGACAGGTGACCATACTCTCCGCGTTGGAAATGGTTCCAATGTACATACAGTCGCAGTGGGAGAGTATCACTTGGGGTTGCCATCTGGATGTATTTTGATTTTGAATCCATGTTATTTTGTACCAAGTATGCTATGTAATATAATATCCGTTTCTTTGTTGGACAATGAAGGATATAATTTTGTGTTGCAGAACAATGTTATGAACATTCACCTGAATCAAATGTTGGTTGGGTATGGTACGCTTAATAATGGAATATATGTCCTAAATCAACACACAGTTTTCAGTATACAACACACTAATAAAAGAAAACTTTCAGAATTAAATGAAGCTTTTCTTTGGCATTGTAGACTTGGTCATATTAACGAAACAAGACTAAACAAGTTACATAAAGATGGATATTTAAACTCTTTTGAATATAAATCTTACGCGACTTGCCAGTCTTGTATCAAGGGTAAAATGACCAAAACTCCGTTTACAGGACACGGAGAAAGAGCTACTCAGCTCCTTGGCCTCATACATAGTGATGTATGTGGGCCAATGTCTACACAGGCTAGAGGCGGTTTTTCATACTTCATTACATTCACCGACGATTTCTCAAGATTCGGTCATGTATTTTTATTAAAACACAAGTCCGACGCTTTCAAGAAATTCGTTGAATATAAACAAGAAGTAGAAAAACAAACCGGCTTGAGTATTAAGATGCTTCGATCAGATCGAGGTGGAGAGTATCTCAGTACAGAATTTGCAAACTTCCTAAAAGAGAATGGGATTCTCTCTCAGCTCACTCCTCCTTACACACCACAGCACAACGGTGTGTCAGAACGAAGGAATAGGACCCTATTAGATATGGTCTGGTCCATGATGAGTGACGCTGAGTTACCCGTCTCGTTTTGGGGACATGCATTGGAGACTGCAGCGTTTCTGCTAAACAAGGTTCCGACCAAAGCCGTGTCTACCACGCCATATGAGATATGGAATGGGAAGAGACCATCTCTTAAGAGAATTAAGATTTGGGGTTGCCCGGCCTATGTTAAAAAACAGAATCCGGACAAACTCGAGACACGGTCAGTCATGTGTAACTTTGTGGGATATCCAAAGAATTCTTATGGATATCTGTTCTACCACAAAGAGGAACAAAAAGTGTTTGTTTCTCAGTATGCTACATTCTTGGAAAAAGAGTTTTTCACAGATAAAGATGATGGCAAGGTGGTAGATCTAGAAGAGGTTCTGGAGACACAAACTACAAATGACGATTTGGTTGAACCGGCTGTTGCAACAGAAACTGAAGAACCTCGGCCACTCCGTAGGTCTGGTAGGACTTCTCGCCCACCGGAGAGGTACTACGGTTTCCTCATTGATGGTAACGGAGAAGATTGCATCATGGATGATGATGATCCTACCAGTTTTCAGCAGGCTATCACGAGTGGTGACTCTGTGAAGTGGCTGGATGCCATGAGATCCGAAATGGAGTCTATGTACACCAACAAAGTATGGACTTTGGACGTTGTACCCCCTGGGGTAAAACCTGTAGGGTGCAAATGGATCTTTAAAAGAAAGATTGGTGTGGATGGGCAGGTAGAGACCTATAAGGCAAGACTTGTGGCGAAAGGTTTTCGTCAAAGACCAGGTTTGGACTATGACGAAACTTATTCGCCCGTAGCCATGCTTAAATCCATTCGGATCCTACTTGCTATTGCTGCTCACTACGACTATGAAATCTGGCAGATGGACGTTAAAACAGCATTTCTAAATGGACATTTAGAAGAATGCGTTTATATGGATCAGCCAGAGGGCTTCATTGACAGTGGGAGCAGCGAGAAAGCATGTAGATTGCTTAAATCCATATATGGGTTGAAGCAGGCATCTCGGAGTTGGAACATCTGTTTCGATGATGTTATCAAAGAGTTTGATTTCATCAAAAATCCAGATGAACCTTGTGTTTATAAGAAGGCTGTAGGAAGAGCTGTCACATTCCTCGTATTGTACGTGGATGACATTCTTCTGATAGGAAATGATATTCCTATGCTACAGTCGGTCAAATCATTCTTATCACTAAGGTTCTCCATGAAGGACCTGGGTGATACCACATACATCCTGGGCATAAGGATCTATAGGGATAGATCCAAAAAGTTATTGGGATTGTCCCAAACCAGGTACATCAACACCATCCTAAAGAGGTTTAGTATGGAAGACTCCAAGCGGGGTGCCTTACCCGCTTGCCATGGAGTCACTCTCTCCAAGGATTCTTGTCCAAAGACCGATGAAGAGAGAGCTCGCATGAGCATTATACCTTATGCTTCGGCAGTAGGGTCTATAATGTATGCGATGTTATGTACACGCCCAGATGTAGCTTATGCACTTAGTGTTGTAAGCAGGTATCAATCCAACCCAGGGGAGAACCACTGGACAGCTGTGAAGAACATTCTTAAGTACTTACGAAGGACTAAAGAATTGTTCTTGGTGTATGGTAATACAGATCTCCAAATGGAGGCCTTTACCGATTCGAGCTTCCAGAGCGATAAGGATGACAGCAAATCTATCTCAGGGTTTGTATTTACCCTCAATGGAGGGGCGGTAAGTTGGAAGAGTTCCAAACAGGATACCGTTGCAGACTCTACGATGGAAGCTGAGTACATTGCTGCAAATGATGCCGCCAAGGAAGCCGTCTGGATGAAGAAGTTCGTCTCAGAGCTAGGAGTAGTTCCAACCATTATTGATCCAATACCTTTGTATTGTGACAATAATGGGGCGATGGCGTTAGCCAAAGAGCCCAGATCCCATCAGCGGTCCAGACACATCCTGAGGCGCTTTCATTTGATCCGGGAGATTGTAGATCGCCGCGAGATCGAGATTAAGAGAGTTGACACAAAGAACAACGCCGCGGATCCACTCACCAAGGCCCTCCCTCAGCCACAGCATGAGCGACTTTTTGAGATGTTGGGTATGAGATACGCCAATAACTGGCCTTAGTGCAAGTGGGAGATTGTTGGATATATGTATGCCCTAGAGGCCATTATGTGATAGTGGATGTATCTATACATGTATATATATTCAGTTTGCATTCTTGCTCGACATGATAGTATGCTATCTGGTTATTCTTTATCTGACATGTTGATTTGATCATGCTTTTATTCATTCATACATGCTGATAAAGCCCCAAGGATATCTGCTTGACTACTCTGATTATGATAGAGATCATACTAGTGGGACATCTGTAGTCTATAAGCACATCCTGAAATGTCCCTAGTCGGAGGTGTATCGAGACGGGGCATCGATATACCAGAGTAGACTAGCGTATATGATACTAGACCCATGTGATGGGCGATGGATATTCCCACATTCATCGATGTTTGACATTAAGATCATATACGGGTGCTCAGTGCTGACTGGGTACACTGGACGGACTCACCGAGAACTCCTATATGGAATTATATCTATCGTCGGATAGCAGTTCTCAGGTGACACTGGTACAGGTTAGTCTGTAGACCCGAGATCGTCATGGAGTCTTGTGTGTTCTCCCACTGTACTTTGATTGCCACCCTACCACGGCTCTACTGAGTCATGCAAACAGGTGGCCGTTGGGTACAGTCCCGAGACACACGAAGGCAATGAGCGATAGGAGGGGTTTCGTCTCTCCCGATATTGGGAGTTGATGCTGTGCTGTGCTCGACTGGTTATAACAGTAAGTCCCTGGCCAGGGCTGCTGAGATTTGCTGATAAGTGTTATCAGTAGTTTCTCGATCTGTTATAGACCATTCACCGACACGACTTATTGAGTTATTGGGGTCGACGTGACCATCCCTAGGCTCGATATGCAGCATATCTGACGAAGAGACCGGACTGTACGGTAGTGTTGCCGGATGGCTCGACGGGAGTTGTAGCAGGTTCGCTTGTTGTCTTCTGATCGCTCAATACCCGGGTGGCCGTTACGTTTAGCTGACCGCTTGCGGCTTGAGGGTACCTGATATGATCATCACCCTCTGCCGGCGTATTGACGAGTCTTAGAGTCCCACAAAGGAGTTACCCAGTCCAGGCGAAACGTTGTGGTGCGCGTATGCGATATGCGCATGCACCCGATTGAAATGTGCGTATATGATACCGAACATTGATCGGGTGAACTACTTTTGGTGGGGTCATATGAGATATGACCGGATTGATAAATCAAGTGTTGATTTATCATTTAACCATTAGTTTTCTCACTTAAAACCTTTTCTTGGATGATGGATGTGTGCATGCATGTGTGCTTTTCTTTCTTTCTTTCATGCTAGTTTCATGCACATGTGGATGTGCATACATGCACACATACATACACTCATCCATCATGGTTGTTAGCATATGGAAATGGTGGAAATATAAGACTCACACCATAGTTTATATAATGGATTATTATTTAATTTTGGATTTAAAAGAAAATGAAAAAGGAAAGGATAATCATTCATGCTTCTACATTCTTCCTTTGACATAACCATGCTCAACTACCACTAACCTAAGGTTATCCTTCTCTTTATCATTCCGAACCAAAGTTAAATAATGTCTCTATCACTTTAACCATGGTTCATAGCATGAAGGAATAAAATATATATTGATATATTTCCTTTTCTTCACTTGAGTTATCTTTTTACCTCTTCTCAAAAATTGCCACCATCTTCTTCCTCTTGCTCTTTTGCTCTCTAGTTTTTTCTAGTAAGAAAATACCACTTAAAGATAGGTTTTTGAAGTGAGAAACCTAACCACAACATCATTCTACACAAGCTTAGCCGTTTTGTTTAGAGTGTTCTCTTCGGTTTGACGAAGTTGCGAGCTTGGACGGAAATCTCCGTGGTGGCTCGTCGTGGACACAAGGGGACTTCAAGAGGACCTTCGTTCAACACCCTAGAGACCAAGGAGTCCAGCGAAAGGGAGCTACAAAGGTTGTAGTCTCGAAACCCTAGATTAGTTCGCTTTTTATTTCGAAACCCTAATTTTCTAGGATCGATCCCTTTGCATGTTAGTTTAGCACCTTAAAAATTATAACTTTGGGTCATGTGATGCTTCAAAACACTTCATAGGGTGCTAAACAAACCTTACAAAATCGACACGACTTATCGAGCTACTGGGGTCTGACGTTTACCACCCTTAGGCGAGATATGCAACATATCAGACGACGAGACCGGACTGTACGGGAGTGTTACTGTTTGGATTCACAGGAGAATGTACAGACTTGCTTGTTGATCTTCTGAGCGCTCAATACCTGGGTAGCTGTTACATTTAGCTGACCGCTTGCAGCTTGTGGGCGTTTGATATGATCATCACCTACTGCCGGCGTATTGACGAATCTTTAGAGTCCTACACAGAGGTTTCTTGGCTTAGGCAAAACGGAGTAGGGGAACATATGTGATATGTGCGGGACCGAGGATAATACGATATGAGATATCGTATTCTATTCTCGCGATATTTGATATCAGCCGGGTCATCGGATCAAGTGTTGATTCGATGAATCGGTACGGATAAATATTAGTCGGTTATATGCGATATAGCCGGATTGTCGGATCAAGGGTTGATTCGATAATTTAATGTATAATAATATATATGATATATTAAATTACATTAACTAATATTAGCTCACTAAAAGATTCTTTTTCTCACCGGATTAATACATTGATATATATGCGATATATGTTAATTGTATTATTTTCTTTTGTTGCAAATATATAATATATATGTGATATATATTATTGTGACATGATATGATTTATTATAAAACATGTTTAAGGATGATAAAAAGGGATTAGGGTTTGATTAGGGCTAGCTCCTTCTTGTTCATTCTAGAAGGATTCTATTTGTCATGATAAAGATATTTTGTTATGACTCATGCTTTGACCTAACCAAACCCTAACTATAGTTTATTCTCTACATAGGTTTAGCCTCTCATCCTTGACCATGGTTTGATAATCAATCATATATTCTTGATTACTATTCATCACAAAAGGATAATTGTATTATTCTTCATCTTCTTCCTTCTTCTTTCTTCATGAAAAAAAGCTTACTAGTTTTTTTTTTTCAAGTGATGAATGAGTGTGAGAAAAAGATTATAATAGAGAGCAAAAATCCTACTTCATCATCCTCATCTTCCCTTGCCATTTAGATGAGGGTGTTCACATCATTTCATGAGTGAGAGCTTGTGTTAACGAAACTTCAAGGTAGATCATCTCTGTATCGAAGATCGGAAGGAAAACTGCATCTTTTTCTTCGTGGAGCCTCTCGAGAGTCCGGAGTATGATGATCGCAGCGAAGGGACCTCAACACGGAGCTAATGAAGTGAAGGACCGGATCTACAAAGGTTGTAATCTCTCTCACTTAGTGTTAAAGTGTTTAACAAGTTAGTTTTCGCCCAAACTCTAGCTTAAAGATCCGGCTTCGGGTTGTTCGGCATGGCTATTTTTTTAATCGGGCATGGTTGATGCCTCGTAGACCCTTGTGCGCGTGCCCAGCAACCCTACAGTGGTATTAGAGCCAAGCTAGAGCTTTAGGCGATCTCTAGACGAAGTTTAAAGTCCGATCGAAACCCGAAACCCCGATGTTTACCCTTCTCTGTACATTTTTCAAAAATATGGTTTTTTATTAATTAAAAATTCTCAGAAAAACAAGCAGGAAAACGAAGAATTACTGTGAAGTACGGACTTCTAATTCGCTAAAATGACCACGGAACCGAGGCCAAACCATGGGTTTTGCGGCGGTTCCGCGGCCAAAATTTCGAGTTAGTCCCTGAAATTTCTTGTATTTATTCTTAGGTCCTTTCTTGGGAATTTTTTCTGGGAATATTTTAATTCCACTCAAGTGTTGAGTTTTCAAGGGTTGTATTGGGGACTCAATGTTTCGATCGAATAATTTAACTTCGTTTAGTTTTGTCTGGATAATTTTTAGAAACTGTTAAAAAGTTCGAACGGATATCAATAACTCACTTTTTCCCCTGTCGGAAAAATTTTCAAAAGTTGGATTTTTTCTCGAGTTTAAGAACGTTCTAAGTCGTGGAAGTAATGCGGTGGACCCTCTAGAAGACAACAAACCTTAACTCGATTATGTGACCGTCTTGAACTGCCTTTTGAACCTTAGGGTTTGGGGCAGTACGGCGTGCCACATGTGAGGCGTTGGCTTGACCCTTCTACAGCTGGACCATTGATACTGTGGCATGTGATGGATGTTCTTAAACTAATTTCATGTGTTGAGATATATTGGGGAAATCTTGGGTGTTCGATTGTTCGATCGGAAAGTTTAACATTTTCTATTTATCCGGAATGTGATACAATATTTGGAATCCACAAGTAGTTATGAGATAACTAATTTGAATGTTATAAATCTAGCAGTTCGGTCTCAGTTGATCGGTTGCTACGGAATTTTGATGTGATCAAAAGTCCGTCGCAATCACGTAGCGTATGCGGATACTCGCCGGGTAAACTTAATAGACAGCTACGCCCCATAGCCCCGACCAAGTGACTGTAGGAGAACCCCGTCGCCAAAAGCATCCGTTCGGGTGCTCGTGGCAGCGGTGTTCCGCCTTAGTGCACTTCGTCGACGGTATCGGGGGTGCGGCCGTCTACTAAAGTTTGCGACGAGCATGCGATCAGGACGTCGGAAATCTTGTTGAATTGCCCGACTTGATATTGAAAAGAGTTTTCGATAATGAGACTAAAATGCGGGGTTTATAATAGTTAGGCATGTGATGTCTAAGGAATTCTTTTGGTTAGGCATGCAATGTCTAAGGAGGTTGCGGATTCCAACTATTATAGTTTTACACTTTCTTTTCTGTGACCGTAAGCGTAGTATGTGGTGTATCGCCGGCTTCGTTGCTATACATCAAAGACAATCGGGATACGCATACTTGCTTACGTTGATGATATGAGATATTATGTGTTGCTGTGATATGTTGTATTGGATCGTCGTGTTCTGAATAGCCGGGGGTTTTATGTGAGATGAGAGTTTTTTCTTTTTCATTCACGTAAAATTCTTTTGTATGTAATATTCTTTTATTGGGGCACTTCCATGTTGCGGAAGATGTCACCGTTGTATATTATTTATTTTTCCGCATTAGGTAGACCTAAGACGGAGAGCACAAGTAACCGGGTTCTAGGGTCCAGTGGGAGACCATCTCGAGGAGTCGAGACCGGGTCTCCTAACCCTAGAATTGGCAGTGCTACTTGCCGCTCTCGTAGGGGTCTAGGGATGTGGGTTTGGCTATTCATCGCGACCGTGGAATCCGTGTTTTATGCAGGCTCGTACTAAAACACGGACGTCCTAGTATATCCAATATTTCATATATGTTCTTCTGCTGCAATGTTCTGTGATGAGATCATATTACTGCTTGAGACGAATGTTTATATTATATATATGAGATATATGTTATATTGCAGATTTCGTTTCAAATGCAATGCTTGTGAAGCATAATAAAATGGGACTTCATTAATGAGATTAATGAAACTAAAAGAAACCTAAGATGTTGTAGAAACTTGTTTAAAAAAAACTGGTAGCTCTAGTTCTTGCTTTGCATAGCGGTGTTCCTTGTAGAACATCCAGCACCTTATTCGATAAGGAAAGAGCCGAGATCCCTTCACCGGCAGTGACCTCTTTAGTGAAACTAGCAGATGCTACAAACTTGGTTTGTCTTTTGATTGCCTCTATAGTTCTTGCTTTGCATAGTGGTATATATGATATATCCTACACCTTATTCGATGAGGAAAGGGCTGACGATCCCTTCACCAGGAGTGACCCCTTTAGCAAAACTAGAAAAGCCTCAAAAACACTCCATTTAAAATCACTCGATTCTACAACGATATCAAGTTCATTACGCAAAGGGTTTTCTTAAAAACCTGTCATAGCCCTCCGTCATTTCAGATAAGTACTACTTAGTATTCGTGTTGCGGTAGTTTGGCCTTCGTCAAGGCGTAGTGTACGGTAGCTAACTAGTGCTTATCTGCTAGCATATGATGCGATTGCATTAGGGTATTCGTACGGCGTAGTTTGGCCTTCGTCAAGGGTCGTGCGGGTGGGTTTAATTCAATCAAGAAATGAACGGGTTGAACTTGACTAGCGGACTATGGGTAGTTTGGCCTTCGTCAAGGTCATAGGACGCTAGGGGCAAAATATTATTGGGAATTTCAAGTGTTGAAATTTGCAATGAGATTGCATACCTTCTATGGGATAGTTGGATCCCGATACCCGCTGCGAGTAAGAGTTACTCCTGGGAGAGTTTTACATATTACAATTAGCCGATCAAGTAGGTGTCTAGAAAGGTGTTAACGGGGTTACGCCTCTGGGAAAACGAGGTTTACATTAATTAGGTTCGTGCAAAAGCACGGGGGACCTCCCTCAAAGTACCGACACTGGCCTGGCTGAAAGATTGGCGAACTTGTAGTCCCGGCTAGTATTTCCTTTTAGGGTTTGAAGGAAGATTTGACTAAATTAGTGGGAGACATCCTGATTAGATATATTAGATAACCAATCTAATCTTGCAAGAGCATACGCTGAGTGTTTTCTTCTCTCTCTCTCCAGGTAGCGACCATTTCACGCCTTAATCAAGATAATAATACGGATGAATTGACCGAACCCGCTTGTTATACTGAGCTGGGGAACGTTGGTCCCGCTCCAACATATAATTGTTATAAGACAGAGCAGGAAATTGGGGAATACCAGATTTCTCTTGCCGCCCAAACGAAGAAAGTGCATGTTGATACATCTTCTTCGGGTGTGTTCATTATAGAGAACTGTTTCTCAGTATCCTTTATGTCCTGGGTATGAGATACCGGATCAGGATCCCGCATATGTAATCTGTTACATGGGCTACAGAAAGGTAGAGAACTAAGAACGGGTGATAAGTTTCATGAGACAGAAAACGGTGCAAGTGTTGCAGCCAAGTCTGTTGGTCACTATCACCCTGTATTACCAGAATACATTGATTCTGAACAAATGTTATTAGATACCGAACCTAATATACAAAATCATATCAGTCTCTTTATTAGTAAAAAAAGGATATAATTTTGTATTGTTGGATAATGTTTTGAACATTTCCTATATCAATAGTTGATCGGTTCAGGCACGTTATCTAAAAGCATTGACGTTCTAAATCAAACTACAGTTCTTAATATACGGAACACAAACAAGAGGAAGAGTTCAGAAATGAACGAATCCTTCTTGAGGCTTTGTAGACTAGGTCATATCAATGCGACCCGACTAGCTAAGTTACATTTAGATGCATATTTAAATCTATTTGAATTTACATCTTGTGAAACTTGCCGGTCATGTCACAAAGATAAGATGACCACAGCTCTGTTTATTTGAAACAGAGAAAGAGTTGGTGAACTCTTGGGATTGATACATGCTGATATATGAAGGTCCCCTGTCTACACATGCCAAGACCGGTTCTTTATACTTCATTACATTCTCTGATGATCTCTCAAGATTCAGACATATGTTCCTGTTGAAACACAAGTCTGAACCTTTTGAGATATTCACAGAATATAAGTTAGAAGTAGAGAACCAAAAACGGGTATAAGTATTATGTCCTTTGATGAGATCAAGGAGGAGAGGAGAATACTTGAGCACGGAATTCCTGGACTATTCTAAAGGAGAATGAGATTCTCTCTCAGCATTACTCCTCCGTATACACCATAGCACGATGGTATATCGGGGCGGAGCAATAACACCCTATGTGATATGGTGTGCTCTATGATGAGTACTACTGAGTTTCCTATTTCCTTTTGGGAGTTATGCACTTGAGAAGCTGCATACCTATTGAATATGGTTCAAATCAAATCAGTTGCCAACCACTTCATATGTGATATGGAAAGGGAAGAGCCCATATCTTAAGTTTGTTAAGATTTAGGATTGTCCGGACTATGTCTAAAAGCAAAATCCGGACAAGCTCGAGGCAAGGTCTGTTATGTAGAACTGGAAATGTTCCAGCTATACAAACCGCAGCTGATGATTTGGTAGAACCAAAGGATTCAATAGTTTCCAACGAACCTCAGCCTCTCCGCCAATCTAGTAGGGTTCCTCACCCACCTGAGAGATACTTCGGTTTCTCTATGACAGTGGGAGCAAGGATTGCATCATGAGATGACGAGCCAACTAGTTTCGAGCTGGCCATCAGGAGTGGGACTCTGTAAGTAAGGCTGGATGCTTATCGATCTGAGATGGAATCCTTATACACCAACAAAGTATGGGCTTTGGTTGCTTTATCTGAAGGGTTAAATCCCCATCAGGAGCGAGTATATCTTGAGAAGATTACTTGGTGTACATGGAAAAGTTGAGACTTTCAAAGCTATGCTTAAGTTCATCCAGATCCTACTTGCCACGGCTACATACCATGACTACGATATCTGGAGGTTTGGTGTCATGACTGCTTTTCTAAATGATGTTTTAGAAGAGAGCGTCTATAAGTACACAGCCAGAGGGCTTCGTAGACAGTGGGAGCAGCGGAAACGTGCGCAAGATGTTTTATGTGATAAAACAGGCATTGCGGAGATGGAACATCTGTTTTGATGTGCTAGTCAAAGAGTTTGACTTCATCAAAATGGTAGATGAACCTTGTATATACAAAAAGGTAGTAGGGAGTATGGTGGTGATCCTCGTAGAGTACGTGGATGACATACTCTTGATAGGGAAGGAGTTTCCTATGCTACGCTCGGTCAATCTTCGCTTATCACAAGGATTCTCCATATAGGATCAAAGTGATACCTCCTAAATCCTGGGTTTTTAGATCTATGAGATAGATCTAATTGGATGTTAGGATACTCACTAGTTGTAGTGAGATGGTATCAATCGATCCTGGGGAGAATCACTGGAAAGGTTCCACGGTGATAAGGACGACTGAATGTCAGTCGCAGGCATTGTCTTTACCCTCAAAGGAGGGACGGTATGTTGGAAGAGTTCCAAGCTAGATACTGTGACTTACTTTACGATTAAAGGCAAGATACATCATTACCAAGGATGCTACCAAAGAGGCAGTCTGGATATATAAGTTCATGAAATGAACTTCGTTCCTACCATTGTGTAACAATGGAGTTGTGGCTTTTGCCAAGGAACTACCGTCCCATCAGAAATCCAGATATAATTCTTAGGCAGTATCACATGATCATGGAGATGGTTGATCTCCAGGAAGATCAAGGTCAGGAGAGTAGACAAAGAGGACGACAACGCGGATCCATTCACAAAGGCCTTTTTCCCAGTAGAGACTTTTATGGGATGGTTGAGTATGAGATACTTCAACCACAGCTAATTGTTGAGTATGTGATACCACAACAGATGGCCCTAGTGCAAGTGGGAGATTGTTAGTTATATGTATGCCCTAGAGGCCATTACTGTACATACGATGTATATTGTAATGGATGCTTGGATATATATAGGGAGGACTTTCTTGCTCGACATGATAGTATGCTATCTGGTTGTACTTTATCTTAACATGTACTCTGATTGTCTCTATATTACATGTTGATAAAGCCCTTAGGATGTGTACTCGACTACTGGGACTATGATGAGATCATACTAGTGGGGCCACGGTACTCGACGAGTACATCCTATAACTGTTCCTAATCGAGGGTGTATCGAGGCAGGGCATCGATGCACCAGAGTAGACTAGCGTACACGCATCTTGACCCATATGATGGGCGATAGATGATCCCATATCCATCGGTGTTTGACATCAAGGATAGTGTACGGGTGCTCAGTGGAGACTGGGTAACCTGGACGGACTCGCCGAGAACTCCCATATGGTATTATACCTCACGTCAGATGGCAGTTCTCCGATGACACTGGTACAGAGTAGTCTGTTGACCCGAGATCGTCATAGAGTCTTGTGTGATTCCCACTGTGCTTTGATTTCCATCATACCACGTCCAAGAGGGCATGCAAAAAGGTGGCTTTTGGGTACAGTCCCGAATCACATGGAGGCAATGAGCGATAGGAGGGGATTCGTCTCTCCCAGTATAGGGAGTTAATGTTGTGCTGTGTTCGATTGGCTATAACCGGAAATCCCTAGCCAGGGTTGCTGAGATTTACTAGTAAGTGTTATCAGTAGTTTCTCGAACTGTTATAGACCTCAAATCGACACTACTTATCGAGCTACTGGGGTCTGACGTTTACCACCCCTAGGAGAGATATGCAACATATCAGACGACGAGACCGGACTGTATGGGAGTGTTACTGTTTGGATTCACAGGAGAATGTACAGGCTTTTTTGTTGATCTTCTGAGCGCTCAATACCTGGGTAGCAGTTACGTTTAGCTGACCGCTTGCAACTTG
This sequence comes from Agapanthus africanus, assembly GCA_030015575.1. Lineage (NCBI taxonomy): Eukaryota > Viridiplantae > Streptophyta > Magnoliopsida > Asparagales > Amaryllidaceae > Agapanthus > Agapanthus africanus. Next base: position 94,129,150 of record CM057349.1, read on the forward strand.
TGGGTGTTTGATATGATCACCACCTACTGCCGGCGTATTGACGATTCTTTAGAGTCCTACACAAAGATTTCTTGGCTCAGGCAAAACGGAGTAGGGGAACATATGTGATATGTGCGGGACCGAGGATAATATGATATGAGATACCGTATTCTATTCTCGAGATATTTGATATCAGCCGGGTCATCGGATCAAGTGTTGATTCGATGAATCGGTACGGATAAATATTAGTCGGTTATATGCGATATAGCCGGATTGTCGGATCAAGGGTTGATTCGATAATTTAATGTATAATAATATTTATGATATATTAAATTATATTAACTAATATTAGCTCACTAAAAGATTCTTTTTCTCACCGGATTAATACATTGATATATATGCGATATATGTTAATTGTATTATTTTCTTTTGTTGCAAATATATAATATATATGTGATATATATTATTGTGACATGATATGATTTATTATAAAACATGTTTAAGGATGATAAAAAGGGATTAGGGTTTGATTAGGGTTAGCTCCTTCTTGTTCATTCTAGAAGGATTCAATTTGTCATGATAAAGATATTTTGTTATGACTCATGCTTTGACCTAACCAAACCCTAACTATAGTTTATTCTCTACATAGGTTTAGCCTCTCATCCTTGACCATGGTTTGATAATCAATCATATATTCTTGATTACTATTCATCACAAAAGGATAATTCTATTATTCTTCATCTTCTTCCTTCTTCTTTCTTCATGAAAAAAAGCTTACTAGTTTTTTTTTCAAGTGATGAATGAGTGTGAGAAAAAGATTATAATAGAGAGCAAAAATCCTACTTCATCATCCTCATCTTCTCTTGCCATTTAGATGAGGGTGTTCACATCATTTCATGAGTGAGAGCTTGTGTTAACGAAACTTCAAGGTAGATCATCTTTGTATCGATGATCGGAAGGAAAACTGCATCTTTTTCTTCGTGGAGCCTCTCGAGAGTCCGGAGTATGATGATCGCAGCGAAGGGACCTTAACACGGAGCTAATGAAGTGAAGGACCAGATCTACAAAGGTTGTAATCTCTCTCACTTAGTGTTAAAGTGTTTAACATGTTAGTTTTCGCCTAAACTCTAGCTTAAAGATCCGGCTTCGGGTTGTTCGGCACGGCTATTTTTTTAATCGGGCATGGTTGATGCCTCGTAGACCCTTGTGCGCGTGCCCAGCAACCCTACACTGCACGCCCGAGAAATCTCGTAAAAGCGATCCGTCAAACGCTCATGGTGCGAAAACACAATAAACGACGACTCTATGCAATCGTATGTCCCTGGAATCACGCTCTGGTCAGTCCTCGTCTGTGACGAGCTCATGCTGACGCAACTCAAGCCGTAGCTCTCTCTGCCCGTGCAATCATGGCAGAAAAATCATAACCAATATCGATGAGGATTGATCATAGAAATGAATATAATACTGTGCAAGGAAATGTACAACCTAAGGCTCCTTAAGTGGAGTAGCGTACGTAAGTATGCTGCGGAACATACACACGGTACGTCACTTTACTGAAGTCACCTACTCCATCAACCAAGGTCAATCTATGCGATGAAAGTTCGGGTCTAATACCCCCTCGACTAAGTCTAAGTTCTGTAAGGTCAAGCCTAAGTTCCGAATATATACAAACGCTCTAGGCTCCGCATAGTCAAACTTAGACTCGAACCAAGGTTAATCTAGCACTTTGATACCAACTTTGTCACGACCCGAAATGGCACGTGACTGGCACTTGAATCATATGAAGTCTATAGGACCCCATCTAATTCAAGTAAACAAAAAATCCCAGAAATCCAAACCATTTTAAGGAAGAAGTAAAGAAAAATAGTTTTAAAACAAGTGTTTTTAAATAACATAAGCCGAATATGCATTTTTTAAAATCCCAAGTCTTTTCTGAAAATTTCGGCAGAGTTTCCTTTGTAAATACTGGCCCCAAACGGGGTACAACAGGAATGATATATGCATAATGATAAAAGGCATCCCCAAGCGGGAGCTAGCTCTTCGTCGATCGCCGGTCACAACCACGCAAACAATATACTATACAACTCCGAAGGGCGAGGATCAAAACTCAAAAGGAAACTCAAATCATCAAGAAAACCATAATACTACAACGCGCAACTCTAAGGTCGAAATAATACACAATTGGTTTTCTAAGTCTGAAATAAATATACAAGTCTGGTTGATGGAATTTTGCTAGATACAACTGAAAATAAATAAGTACAATGGTGGTCACGATGCAAGTGAACCCACCTACCAAAGCAATCACCCAGAAAGGAAGCAGTGTGTCAGAAAGCCGCAATGAAACCTATACGGCAAAACCTGCAAGAACTGTGGCACAACGGGGGTGAGTTGCCAACTCGTGAGTAGAAAATATCACAGAGCATAAATCGTATGTATGACTCAATCCTAGGTCAAACGATCAGTAATAATATATATCCTCAAAATGATAAAGTCTGAAGCATGATAAGGTGGCAAGGGTAAACATCTATACATCAGTGTAATACCAAGTGCTCGTGTCAGTGCCTCAGGAAGCAACATATCATAAGTATGAGGTAAGGTCAATGTAATCAACAGAAATCAATGTCAACTATATCATGAAGTCTATAAGTGTGTGGATATCATCCAACTATGTAATCAATGTCTGTATGCATGTGGATCTCATCCACGTGTCAACAAATCATACAAAACATCATGCATGTAAATATCATAAAGCATATGCATGAAAGTATGAGGATATAAATCAACGTGTGTCCCTCGCGACACATCAAAATCATGGAACCTGAGTGTCCAGTATCGACACTCGAAAACATCATGAAACCTGTGCCCAGCATCGGCACGTAAATCCTCATATCTCTCGGGCTCCGTCAGTCCGGATCGGCCCGTAAATTCTCATATATATCAGGCTCCGTCTGTCCGGATCGGCCCATATCATCTCTCGACTCCGGTCGGTATCCTCCGGATATCCGCCGAGCTCAAATACAATCACCGGTAGGTACTAGTCCCTCTGCCAGGCTCACTGTCTGTACATACAGCATCCCTTTCTTGCCCCAGGGTACCATACTGGGCCCCACCATGTACCCGCACACGGCCCACGACGCTCATCGCATGGGGTCTCGAAAACCAAATCTCAGAACCGAGAAAACTCATGGTGGGCGCACCGAAATATCATATAAAGAGAAGCCGGGTTTTTAAAACAGTACATACTTTCCTTTGAAATACCCACGGTTCTCAAATCCAGAAATATCATGGAAACAACATATCTCAATGCGTATAGTCATAAAGCATGATATATGCGACATATAACAGAAATGTAAGCATATCCGTATATCATGCAACATGGAACAGTAATATGCACATATCGATGGAAAACTGCTCTTTTTTAAAATGAAACCAGTTTTAAAATATATCTTTTGGTTCCTAAATCTCCAAAATCAAGCCAAAATCATCTATGTATGTAAAAATACGTATGTATTCAAGTATGGGTGTACACTATGTGTGTACGCAAATATGAGTGTAAAATATGTATGTGCACCAATATGGATATACAAATAGGTATATACGCAAGTATGAGTGTACAATACACATGTGCACCAATATGGATTTACAAGTAGGTATATACGCCAGCATGAGTGTACAATACACATGTATGCCAATATGTCATGCAAGGGGTCATATCCTGATGCAACAGTCCTACTGTGTAGTGACATGGCAGTTATCGATGATGAAGTGTGTGAGCCGGCAAGCAAGTGTATGTGGAATATACGCATCATCGATAATGGTGCTGGTGTCCTGACAGCATGGGTTTTAATATAACAATAAACACATTTAAACATGCAATGCGATGCGAATAGCAAGAATATGCGGAAAATGAATAATAAACACAACAGTGATGAATCTACATCAATATATATATGTTATACAGTTTTGCCATTTGAAATAACAGGAATCGGGGTGTTTAGAAAAATAAGGGCTATGGTGTTTTTAGGAAAAGATGCGTCTTTTGAAAATATCCGTTGAATCCCTTAACCTGTCTTTAAAATACTCACGATTCGTTAGTTTTGAAATATGTATGACTCGGGTCTAGTCTAACATCTACGAGTAAACTACAGATCTAACTAATGAGCTAATCGAAAGGGTATGGAAACCACCTAAATCTGAGTCGATATATATATATATATAATAGTCGGTGATCTCCCCTCAATAGTACCGCGTACGATACAATATATCATATGACATCCTCGAATCAATAGTGCGGATCAATCATCATAGCTATCTCGTACGGTAAATCCGTCGTACGGCATCCAAATCTGAGTACGGGTCGAATCTCACATTTATCTCATCAATTATCTGGTATCCTTATCATCATATTTCATGTACTGGAGTACTGATCTATGTCTAGTACAACTGATACCATGTATATAAATATAAATGTGTGTGTAAAACCACATCCAAAGGCCCGCTAAAATCTCATGTCGTATCTCATAATACGAACCACATCATATCACCGATCTCATGGCACCATGCCCAATCTCATCGACTTATCTCCACATATCATATACAATCCTCATCATCCATGTGTAGGTATAAGTGTATATATATACATAGTCCCATACCTATATGTGTATATATATGTATCTATCCCTAAATACGCACAAGTATAACAAGCATGCATGTGTGTGCGTGTGGGTGTAAACCTATTCTAGGGTTCGCGACTAAGAAGCTATACTAGATCACTTCTAATAACCCTAATCTAACCAAGAACACATAATCAAATCTTGAATATCCATGTCACACATAAAAGATATCATATATATATATATAGTATATATATAGCATATTATACATCGAACTACGGGGGTGCTATACGCCTTCCACCCGACTTCCCCCGTAGATATAATCTACTCACCTTGCTTTTCTCTTTCTATTGCCGACGTCGCCACGCGCTTGCTTGTCATCTCGAAGTCTTCATGGGGGTACCTACACATCATAATATATCGTATCGCATTAAAACCTAATTCAAAACCAAAACGACACGCTAAAAGCCTGTAGGTTAGAACCTATGGACAACGCTTTCAAAACCACCAAATAACACTCGATTTCGACGTACAAACATCAAGTGATCGAATACAACACAAATCACAAAAATCCAGAATTCAAAATACGCAAAACGAAACCCCGAATCAAAACAGTAACTCTTGAAAACGGTTCCAGATTTTACCCTAGGTCAAATTGGTCAATTTTGCATATGCTAAGGGTCTAGTTTACAGGAGATGGAGCTACAGACCAAACACGAACCCATTTGGACCAGGTCTGGCCGCAATTTGGGGCCAGAAAGGTTATATTTGTAGCCAAAAGGTGGAGTCAAGGGCTGGGGTCTTGGGGTTAACTTCCTAGGTGACTGCACGCTCTTTTGTACATGCTAAATAATTTTCAGAGGCTCCGGGTGATAGCAGATTTCATTTTACACTCGCAGAATCCACAATTCTTCCAATATCGGGTTTCTAAGTTCATATTCCGGGGTTCTAGTCCCTGGTTTGGGTCTGAATTCTATCTCTAGGGGGTTTGTGTGGCCTCTACTAAGCTCAATTACACATCACAACTCAAGAATTCCATAAACCCTAACTAGAAATTTCCAAATCTCACTAAACGACACCAAATCGGTTCTAAACAAACATGGATGTAAAAGCAATGGAAATACTAGGCTAATGGTTAAGATAATACATCATTTGGCAACACAAGAATTTTCTTGAGTTACCCCAAGTGTCCAAAATGCAAGCTTTCTTGGTCCAAAGTGTAGCTAGTGAGCTCATGCACATTTTTTATGAAATGGAGATGAGGTTTTGATGAATCGGTTCTAAACAAACAGGGATGTAAAAGCAATGGAAATACTAGGCTAATGGTTAAGATAATACATCATTTGGCAACACAAGAATTTTCTTGAGTTGCTCCAAGTGTCCAAAATGCAAGCTTTCTTGGTCCAAAGTGTAGCTAGTGAGCTCATGCACATTTTTTATGAAATGGAGATGAGGTTTTGATGAATTTTTCATGGAGTTGTGGGGGTTTTGAGATGGGGGGAGGAAGAAGGCAGCAGCCCAAGTGAGAGGAGAAGAGAGAATGATGAAGATGAGAAAGAAAACAAGGGTCTTGGTCAATGGGAGACCCCTCACCTCTCACTCTCTCACTTGCCCATACCTTACTTCTTTATTCATATCCCTTTTTTTCTTTTCCTTTTCTTTTCTTCTCTTTAATTTATAACCATGCATGATAAAAAGAAGAAAGCATGAAAGAAAAATGTAATAAAACAAGCTTAATGTGCGATTAGCGACATTTAATCGCGATTAGCACAAAATAGCGTATAATTAATCATGAAAACTTATAATTTGCATAATTCACATAAAACACCCTTTTTTTAGTAATTTCCATAATTTTCCAAATTTTTTTCCCATTTATCGGTATTTAATTATACCGCCTTATTAAAATATTCAATATTTTATTATTTAATTATAAAATTCCTAAAAATAATATTTTATTTTTTTGAAATGTTATAACATGTCATCAACGTAAGTAAATATGCGTATACCAATTATTGTTGACATATAGCAACGAAACCGGCGATATCCCATATATTACACTTACGGTCGCAGAAAAAAAGTGAAAAACTACAACAATTGGAATCCGCAACCACCTTAGACATCATAAACCTAACGTATCACATACTTTGGATTTCATGACCAACCAAATGAATTCCTTAGACATCACATGCCTAACAATTATAAACCCCGCATTTTAGTATCGATATCGAAAAAAACTTTTCAATATCAAGTCGGGTAATTCAACAAGATTCCCGACAGCCTGATCGAATGCTCGTCAGAAACTTTAGTTGACGGCCGCACCCCCGATACCGTCGACGAAGTGCACTTAGGTAGAACAACGCAGCCGCGAGCACCCGGACGGATGCTTTTGGCAACGGGGTTCTCCTACAGTTACTTGGTCGGGGCTGTTAGTGTATATGCCCTAGGGGCCATTATTGTATCATACTAGCTTGTATATTACTTAATGGAAGCTTGGGGTATTCACAGTTATATAACAGTCTTGCTAAACATGGTAGTATGCTACTTGGTTTTATCTATCTTAATATGTGAGTATACGTATTGATAGAGCTCTTAGGATCTTGCTTGACTACCAGCGTTGTGATGGCAGTCACACTAGTGGGGGCTGGGTAGTCTACAAGCACATCCTTTTTCAGGTCCCTAGTCATAGGATTATCGAGACAGGGCATCGATACTCCAGAGTAGACTAGTGTGTACGCTTCTCATCCCAGTTGGGGAGATGGTCTGTCCTACAGCCGTCAGTACGTCGTACTGGAGATAGTATACAGGTGCTCGTTGGGTTACGGGTACACCGGACAGGACTCGCGGGGAACTGTTGGTTGGTATTATACCCGTCGTCAGTTAACAGTTCCCAGGTGACATGAGTACAGCATAGTCCGCAGACTTGATACTGCTACTTCACCTCGAGTGTGTCCCACTGTTCTTAGATTGCTACCCTACCACGGCTCAAAAGAGCCGTGCAAACAGGTAGCAGTTGGGTGCAGTCCCGAGCACTTGGAGGCAGTGGCGGTTAGACAGGATTTGTCTATCCCAGTATTGGGAGTTGATATCGCGCTGTGTCAGAGAGCCATTACGCAAAGTCCCAGGCCAGGGCAAGCGAGATTTACTGGTAGGTTCCAGTTGTTTCTCAGGGTGTAATGGGCTACGCTCCGACACGACTTATACCGCTATTAGGGGACTGACGCTTGCCGCCCCCTTAGGCCCGATATGCGATAGTCTTAAACGAACAGACCAGACTGTACGGAGATTGTCACATCAGGCTCAGTAGGAGTTCGAATGGGTTTCCTCATCGACCTTCTTATCGACATCTACCCGGGGACCGTTACGTACAGCTAGTGCCGCTTGCGGTCTGTGGTTAAACCCACTGCAAGTGTAGTAGTCGAGTCTTTAGAGTCCCACATAGAGAGTTTCCCTACTCCAGGCGAAACGATATAGATGTCGTATGGTTTTACGACAAGGGTTCGGACGCATACGTGTGTTTACGCACGTACGACATTCGGACAGTTTTTACTAGCCGACTTTGGTTTAAGCCAGTTTCTAGTATCGGGTTATTGGATTTATACAGTCTAAAGTTTTTCCGTGTTTTCACGGATAGGAGGGGCGTTCTCGTAATTTCGCGGGAAGCTTCTAGAAGGATGGTGACTTGAGGGTTTAGGTGGCATAAGCATTATTTGATTTTGTGACTCATGATATGAATCATTCAAGTGAGTTAATGAAGCATTTATTTGCTTAATGACTCACTTGATGATTCATTGTACATATTAAATGAAGCATGATGATAAATCATTTGATTTATTTTATTTGATATTCTTCATGCTTCATGATATATTAGAAGTGAGAAACAATTTCAATTCATTATCATTCTCACATTCTCTCTCCTCAAGCTCTCTCTCTTCAAACCCTAATCCTAACCTCTCATGTGTTGAGATCAAGGGTTAGCTAGACTAATACATCCATAATCCAACTCTATATCACCTAGGTTGCTTAGATTAGCACTTTAAGAAACCTAGTTACCTCAACTTTAGTGGTGAATCTTGGAGTAAAGCTCTTGGGTGGATCATCTACTACATAGAGAAGGCCGGAGAGGAGGTGGAGAACGAAAAGACGAAGGACACGGTTCATTAGGTATAATCACTTCTCTTAGTAGTTAACAAGTTCTATGTTTCTTGTTAGTTATAGTGTAGCAAAGATTCTCGGTTAGTCGATGTTTACGCAAAGAACAAGATCGTTTTTCATTTTTCCGCCTCCCCACAAGTCATGGGGTGTTGTACATCGACTTACAGTGGTATCAGAGCCTCGCTAAGCAATAATTAACTTATTAGCAAAGTCGTATGAATTTCGAACGCAAAACGAACCGGAAAAAACATCGATATCACTAAGTTTCTGTCGATTTTAAAACAGGCCCTAAAAATTTTTCAGGGACCTCTAAAATAACAAGAAAGGAATTATAAGGTTACTGAAGAAAAATGGGTTCATGAATCGGCCAAACAACCGCGGAACCGCAGCCGATCCCACCGATCCGCCGCGGATCCGCGGCCGAGTTGAAGCCGATTCAACCCAGTTGGCTCCAGTAACTCTTCTGTGATATTTTGTGTTTTCTGGAATGTTTATTTTTCTGCTCAAGTCTCAGGTGCACAGAGAAGTTTTGGAGTAGAATCTAAAGTGTTTGCTTGATCGAAATCTTACGATGTTTGCTAATTTGATTATATCTGTGATTGTATAATGTGTTCGTAAACCTCCTCTAACTGCTAGTATGTCGGTTGGCAGGGGGTTGCACATTTCTGTAATGGATTTTACTGTTTGTGGTTATGAACTGTATTGGATTGTTGTGATGATTATCCGGGGTTTGTGATGGGTTGTTATATTCATTCATTCAATGTAATTGTAATATGTTGTAATATTATTTTGCGGGGCACATCCAGGTTGCGGTTGTAACCACCGTTGTATTATTTCATTTTACTGTTTTTGCTCCTAGGATAGACCCAAGGTGGGGTGCACAAACTACCGGGTACTTTGAAGTGTTTAGTGGCCTACTCACGTTATTGAGGGAGACCGCTTCACTTCGGGTACTTGGCGAGTAGTTTGCCGTACCCGTAGGGGTCTAGGGTGGGGTAATGGCTATTCATCACAACTGTGTAATCCATCTTTCGTTGCAGGCTCAAAAAGAAACGCGAATTGCTTGCATATCCAATAATGTTCATCTGTGATCTAGAATGCCTATTATTGCGTCTGACGAATGTACAATATCTATATATGATAGCTATTTAGACGTCACTTATGTTTTACAGCCGCGCTAGCCCAGCCCCCGCTCTGCCGTTAGTTAAGTAACCTAACGGGTGATGACGGGACCCAGTGGCGAATGCGGATGGCATAAGAGGACGTTGTATTTTCATTGTTTTCTGCAATGATAGGTTAATGATGGGACGCATTATTATTAATGCAAAGAAACTAAACCAAAAGTTGAATCGTTGGAACAATTTAAAAGAAACCACTCGGTTATTTTAAAACAGAGGATATTTTTAATTGCGAAGCTTTAACCACTCCTTTTAAAAGCTATCAGGTTCTTTCGGTTATATCAAGTTCACTACGTTCACGGTTTCGCCAAAACCATTCGTAGCCCTCCGTCATTTCATTTGGGTATTCAGTAGTATTCAAGCTATGCATTTTGGCCAAAGTCAAGGCATAGTGTTTGGTAGCTAATGGGTATTCATTTGTTGTATAGATAGATGAGTTAGTTTGGGACAGTCGTATTATCATTTGACTAAAGTCGGGGGTATGTACGGATGGGTTCAAATTAACAAGATAATGACGGGTAGAACTTGACATGTGACTTATGACATTTTGACCAAAGCCAAGGTCATAAGAGCATGGGGTAAAAATTTATATCGGGAATTTCTAAAGAAACTGAAATTTGCAAAGAGATGCATACCATTTGGAGTTTGATGAATGTTGGTAAGATTCCTTCAACATTATCATACGATGATATTTGGATCCTGATCCTACTATGAGTATATGCTACTCATCAGGAGATTCGTCACTTAACGATCAATGCTATAAACCAAGTAGGTGTCGAGAAAGGTGTCAGCGGGGCTACGCCCCCAGAGAAAAGAGATTATTTAATTAAGGAACTTCGCAAAAGCGTTGGAAAACCTCCCTCGAAGTACCGACACCAGCCTGGCTGAACGGTTAACCAAGTATTGTACGGTGAGAATAGTCCTGGATAATTCTTTTTTTATGGTTTGAGGAAGGATTCAAGAAACAGTGGGAGCCATCCAGTTTAGATAAATTAAAAACCACTCTAAACTTGCAAGAGCATCATGCTAAAGTGTTTCTTCTCTCTCTCCTACTTGCAGCGACCCTGAAAATGACTGGACTTAAGTTACATTTAGAGAAAAATATACTGACCGGGCCAAACTATAAAGATTGGCTGCAGAATGTCAAAATGACTTTGACCTATAACAAATTGGGGTACGTCCTCACCGCTAAGGCACCTGCAGTCCTAGGTCCCAAATCCAGTAATGCGGATAAGGAAATCCGCAAAACCTGTGAGTATGATTGCGCGAAGGTCAAATGCATCGTACTTGCCTCGATGAACAATGAACATCAGAGGAGGCACGAGGATATAGATCTTGATGCCATATTTCTCCATACAAAGGAACTTTATGGAGAGCAATCTCGTATAGCAAGATACGAGACCTCAAAGAACTTGTTTCGAGCGAGGTTGGCCGTCGGATCATCGGTAGGAGAACATGTCCTAAAGATGATTGGCTATATAGAAGAGCTCGCAGACCTTGGGACGACTTTGGATAATGAGCTCTATACAGACCTGATTCTCCAGTCCCTTCCTTCCACCTACGCCCAGTTTATTCTGAATTTCAACATTCAAAGAAAAGAAGTTGAACTTCCAAAACTCCTTAACATGTTGAGGAGTGCAGAGGGTACCTTGCAGAAGGCAAGGGAAACACCCGCTATGTTTGTTAGCAGTGCTTCTTCTTCCGGGTCCAAGGCTAGGGACAAAGGAAGGAATAAGAAGGCCGCCACCAAACCTAGAGGAAGTGTTAGTAAGGTAGGAGGAAAGGGAAAGAAAAAGTTTGCGGTACCAGTAGTGGCCCAGGATGAGTGCTTCCATTGTCACAGGAAAGGGCACTGGAAGAAAGACTGCAAGGCGTGGAACGCCAAGAACCAAGAACCGAAGCAAGCTATGGTTTCGACTTCAGGTGTGTTTGTAATTGAGAATTGTCTGTCAATCAACTCTACTTCCTGGGTATTGGATACCAGATCAGGATCTCCTATATGCAATTCATTGCAGGCACTGAGAAACCATAGAGTGCTGAAGGATGGTGATATGACCCTGATGGTTGCTAATGGAGCTAGCGTGGTAGCTGTGTCCGTAGGGGATTATCACCTGGGATTGACGAGTGGATATATTTTGGTTTTACATAACTGTTTTTGTGTACCTAGTTTAACGTGTAATATCATATCAGTTTCCTTGTTATCAAATAAAGGTTATGATTGCACGTTTGTAAGCGATGTTGTTAACATCCACCTTAATGATAGTTTGATTTGGTCCGGTACACTGGATAATGGTATAAATGTCTTAAACCAACTCCAGATTTTCAATGTCCAGAACACACTAAAAAGAAAGTCTCCAGATTTAAATAAGGCTTTCTTATGGCATTGTAGACTAGGTCACATCAATGAGACAAGGTTGACTAAGTTACATAGAGAAGGATATTTGGACTCGTTCGAATATCAAACTTATGCCACTTGTCAATCATGTCCCAAAGAAAAGATGACAAAGACTCCATTCACTGGACATGGAGTAAGAGCGAGCAAGCTCTTAGGACTCATACACAGTGATGTATGTGGTCCAATGTCTACACATGCAAGAGGTGGTTTTTCCTATTTCATTACTTTACGGATGATTACTCAAGGTACGGATTCATTTATCTGATGAAACATAAATTCGAGGCTTTTGAGAAATTCCAGGAGTATAAGAATGAAATAGAAAACCAAACCGGCAAAAGTATTAAGACACTAAGATATGATCGAGGTGGTGAATACTTAAGTGCCGAGTTCCTAGGTTACCTAAAAGAGAAAGGAATTCTCTCTCAGCTTACTCCTCCATACACTCTACAACATAACGGTGTATCGGAGAGACGGAATCGAACCCTATTGGATATGGTACGTTCCATGATGAGTAATGCTGAGTTACCGCGATCTTTCTGGGGTTATGCGCTAGAATCAGCGGCATATTTTCGGAACAGGGCTCCTACCAAGACTGTGCCTACCACGCCATATCAGATGTGGAGTGGGAAGAAACCCCATCTTCAGCATCTGAAGATATGGGAATGTCCAGGTTTTGTTAAAAAGCAGTATGCGGACAAGCTCGAGGCAGGATCAGTACAGTGTAAGTTTGTGGGATATCCAAAGAACTCCAAGGGATATTATTTCTATTACGCAGAGGAACAAAAGGTTTTTTTTTCTCGTAATGCCCATTTTCTAGAACATCAGTTTTTAGAAAAGGAAATAAGTGGGAGCGAAATAGAACCGGAAGAAATTCCAGAACCACAGACTACTACTGAAAGTTTGGTAGAACTAGTAGTTCAAGAAGAACAGGACATTCCCGCACCCCTCCGCAGGAGTAGTAGGCCGTCTCATCCGCCTGAGAGATACTACGGTTTTCTCATAGATGGGGATAGAGAGGATTGCGTCATAGATGATGATGAACCTACTAGCTTCCAGCAGGCCATCCAGAGCGGCAACTCGGTACGATGGCTAGATGCAATGCGGACCAAGATGGAGTTCATGTACACCGACAAAGTATGGACTTTGGACTTTGCTCCAGATAGGGTAAAACCCATAGGATGCAAATGGATCTTCAAGAAAAAGATTGGTGTAGATGGACAGGTGGAAACCTATAAGGCTAGACTTGTTGCAAAGGGTTTTCGTCAAAGACCTGGTTTGGACTATGACGAAAAGTTTTCTCCAGTGGCTATGCTCAAATCCATTCGGGTCCTTCTTGCTATTGCTGCCTTCCATGATTATGAAATCTGGCAGATGGACGTAAAGACGGCTTTTCTGAATGGTAATTTAGAAAAGTGCGTCTATATGGATCAGCCAGAAGGTTTCAATCATAGTGGGAGCAGCGGGAAAGTATGCAAGTTGCTTAAGTCCATTTATGGACTAAAGCAGGCATCGCGGAGTTGGAACATCTGTTTTGATAAAACGGTCAAAGAATATGACTTTATCAAAAATCCAGATGAACCATATATATATAGTAAAGTTGTAGCACGAACTGTCGTATTCCTCGTCTTGTACGTGGATGACATTCTATTGATAGGAAATGACATTCCTATGCTACAATCTGTCAAAGGATTCTTGTCACACAGGTTCTCCATGAAAGACCTGGGTGATGCCTCTTACATTCTGGGGATCCGGATCTATCGTGATAGATCCAAGAGGATGTTGGGACTTTCACAGTCCAGGTATATCAACACTATACTGAAAAGATTCAGTATGGAAGATTCTAAGCGTGATAGTCTACCAGCTTGTCACGGAATCACCCTATACAAAGAGATGTCTCCCAAGACTGATTTGAAAAGGGAACGCATGTTTATTATACCCTACGCTTCTGCGGTAGGCTCTATAATGTATGCGATGTTGTGCACCAGACCAGATGTAGCTTACGCACTGAGCGTGGTAAGCCGGTATCAGTCAGACCCAGGGGAGAAGCACTGGATAGCAGTAAAGAACATTCTCAAGTACCTGAGAAGGACTAAGGAGATGTTCTTGGTTTACGGCGGAAAAGACCTCAAGATGGAGGCCTTTGCTGATTCCGGCTTCCAGAGTGATAAGGACGATTCCAAGTCCATGTCAGGTTATGTCTTTACCCTCAATGGAGGGGCGGTGTGCTGGAAGAGTTCCAAGCAGGACACCGTTGCTGACTCGACGATGGAAGCGGAGTATATTGCTGCTTGCGATGCCGCAAAAGAAGCGGTCTGGATGAAGAAGTTCCTAACAGAACTTCAAGTGGTTCCTACCATTGTTGATCCAATACCTCTGTATTGCGACAACAACGGAGCTATAGCTTTAGCGAAGGAACCAAGGTCCCATCAGAAGTCCAGACACATCTTAAGGCGGTATCACCTGATCAAGGAGATCATTGATCGCCGGGAGATCGAGGTCCGGAGAGTTGCTACTGAAGAGAACATTACTGATCCATTCACAAAGGCCCTACCACAGATTCAGTTCGAGAGGCTACTCGAGATCATCGGTCTTTGATATGCCAGTACATGGCCCTAGTGCAAGTGGGAGATTGTTAGTGTATATGCCCTAGGGGTCATTATTGTATCATACTAGCTTGTATATTACTTAATGGAAGCTTGGGATATTCACAGTTATATAACAGTCTTGCTAAACTTGGTAATATGCTACTTGGTTTTATCTATCTTAATATGTGAGTATACGTATTGATAGAGCTCTTAGGATCTTGCTTGACTACCAGCATTGTGATGGCAGTCACACTAGTGAGGGCTGGGTAGTCTACAAGCACATCCTTTTTCAGGTCCCTAGTCGTAGGATTATCGAGACAGGGCATCGATACTCCGGAGTAGACTAGTGTGTACGCTTCTCATCCCAGTTGGGGAGATGGTCTGTCCCACAGCCGTCAGTACGTCGTACTGGAGATAGTATACAGGTGCTCGTTGGGTTACGGGTACACCGGACAGGACTCGTGGGGAACTGTTGGTTGGTATTATACCCGTCGTCAGTTAACAGTTCCCAGGTGACATGAGTACAGCATAGTCCGCAGACTTGATACTGCTACTTCACCTCGAGTATGTCCCACTGTTCTTAGATTGCTACCCTACCACGGCTCAAAAGAGCCGTGCAAACAGGTAGCAGTTGGGTGCAGTCCCGAGCACTTGGAGGCAGTGGCGGTTAGACAGGATTCGTCTGTCCCGGTATTGGGAGTTGATATCGCGCTGTGTTAGAGAGCCATTACGCAGAGTCCCTGGCCAGGGAAAGCGAGATTTACTGGTAGGTTCCAGTTGTTTCTCAGGGTGTAATGGGCTATGCTCCGACACGACTTATACCGCTATTAGGGGACTGACGCTTGCCGCCCCCCTAGGCCCGATATGCGATAGTCTTAGACGAACAGACCGGACTGTACGGAGATTGTCACATCAGGCTCAGTAGGAGTTCGGATGGGTTTCCTCATCGGCCTTCTTATCGACATCTACCTGGGGACCATTACGTACAGCTAGTGCCGCTTGCAGTCTGTTGTTAAACCCACTGCCAGCATAGTAGTTGAGTCTTTAAAGTCCCACACAGAGAGTTTCCCTACTCCAGGCGAAACGATATAGAGGTCGTATGGTTTTACGACAAGGGTTCGGACATATACGTGTGTTTACGCACGTACGACATTCGGACAGTTTTTACTAGCCGGCTTTGGTTTAAGCCAGTTTCTAGTATCGGGTTATTGGATTAATACAGTCTAAAGTTTTTTCCGTGTTTTCACGGATAGGAGGGGCGTTCTCGTAATTTCGAGGGAAGCTTCTAGAAGGATGGTGACTTGAGGGTTTAGGTGGTATAAGCATTAATTGATTTTGTGACTCATGAGATGAATCATTCAAGTGAGTTAATGAAGCATTTATTGCTTAATGACTCACTTGATGATTCATTGCACATATTAAATGAAGCATGATGATAAATCATTTGATTTATTTTATTTGATATTCTTTATGCTTCATGATATATTAGAAGTGAGAAACAATTTCAATTCATTATCATTCTCACCTTTTCTCTCCTCAAGCTCTCTCTCTTCAAACCCTAACCCTAACCTCTCATGTGTTGAGATCAAAGGTTAGCTAGACTAATACATCCATAATCCAACTCTATATCACCTAGGTTGCTTAGATTAGCACTTTAAGAAACCTAGTTACCTCAAGTTTAGAGGTGAAGCTTGGAGTAAAGCTCTCGGGTGGATCATCTACTACATAGAGAAGGCCGGAGAGGAGGTGGAGAACGAAAAGACGAAGGACACGGTTCATTAGGTATAATCACTTCTCATAGTAGTTAACAACTTATATGTTTCTTGTTAGTTATACTTTAGCAAAGATTCTCGGTTAGTCGATGTTTACGCAAAGAACAAGATCGTTTTTCATTTTTCTGCCCCCCCCCCGCAAGTCGTGGGGTGTTGTACATCGACTTACAGGGGCTATGGGGCGTGGCTATCTAATAAGGTTACCCGGCGAGTATCCACATACTCTACGTGATTGCGACAGACTTTTGATCACATTAAAATCTCGTGGCAACCGATCAAATGAGACTAAATTGCTAGATTTATAAAATTCAAGTTAGTGTGGATTCTAAGTATTGTATCCCATCACATGATATCCGGACGACGTTAAACTTCTCGATCGATTCATCAAAGTCCTACAATTTATTGACAGCTCAACACTTGAGCATTATTCACAAATACCCAGAACATGTCACAGTACCTATGGACCAGCCGTAGAAGGGCAAACCCAAGCCTCATTAATGGCACCACGGAACTGCCGCAAACCCTAAGGTCGAAAACGTTCCATGGTCATTATGCCGAGTTAGGGTTTCATTTTTCTAGAGGGTCCACAGAATTACTTGCATGTTATTCCGAATACCATGAACTTGGAAAAATGGGTTTTTGACATTCGATCGAACTTTTTAACTTCGTCTAAACAATCATGCGAATACCCGAAACAATGTTAAAACTACGAATACGAAACACTCCGAATTGTTTATAGTGTAAGATCACATCACATTCAAACTTAGAAAAAAAACAAACAACACCTGAAACACCAAAACCCAGATTCTGGAACACACCAAAAAATTCAACCCCAAATCCCACTACTTGGCCGGCGAGCTCGAAAAAAATATCATTGTGCTCGGCTAAAATCCGGCGAGATGGGCTAAATTTTCTTGTGTGTTCATATTGCATCTCATAATATATTCTGCAGTTGTTTAAAAAAAATTTTGAAGATTTTTCAAAATCGACAGAAACTACAATTTCGTGTTTCAAGTTTCGGAGTCGTTTCGGTTTCGTAATCTAACAAATATTGACTAATTTTCTAGCAAGGCTCTGATACCACTGCAGGGTTCCATAGGACGGCAGCAAGGTTTCGGGAGATATCGTCCATGCCAATTTCAAAATTTTGTCGTTCTAATTAACTTTAACCATAGAATCGTTACTAGAAAATCCGACGAATAAACATGTAAACTACTTTACATCTAAGTGAATGAGAAATAAAACCTTTGTAGACCGGTCCTTCACTTCTAATGCTCCATGTAGTAGTCCCTTCGCTGCAAGTCATGAACACCCGAACTCTAGAAAGGGTTCTCCCGGAGAAATGAACAAGCTTTCTCGAAGTCTTCGAGGCCGAAGATGATCTACGTCGAGGAGACTCAAGCTCATGCTACATCTTCACTAATTATGAAATTAGTGAAGCAAACACCCTATACTAAATGGCAAGTAGTAGAGGATGATGGAGTAGGAAATGGGATCACTTTAGTTTTATTTTTCTCACAATATTTTCTCACCTTGAGAAAAGCTAGTGAGCTTCTTTTCTCATGAAGAAGAAGATGAAGAATCAAGAATGAGAATAAACTCATGAGGTGAGAATAACAACCATGGGCGAGTTAGTGTCATACACTAACCCATGTAGAGATTAAACCATGGTTAACAATAATGGTTAGGTTAATAAATATCTACAAGTAAAACAAAATTAGTGGACTAAGTCAAAAA
This sequence comes from Agapanthus africanus, assembly GCA_030015575.1. Lineage (NCBI taxonomy): Eukaryota > Viridiplantae > Streptophyta > Magnoliopsida > Asparagales > Amaryllidaceae > Agapanthus > Agapanthus africanus. The sequence goes on from CM057349.1 coordinate 94,147,561, forward strand.
TGCTGCAAGCTTCTCCAAGCTTCCAAGCATGTGATTAATTACCATTAATTTTGATTAACTTTAAATAAATAAAACCATTACATTATTATAAGCATGGTGTAAGTCTCATACACCCATGTAGCATGTGGCATCTAGCATAACACAAAAGATGTACATTAATATATATCACATATATACTAATGCACACTTGTGAGAAAAAGAAAAGTTTAAGTGAGCTAATATTAGTTAATATAATCTAGTATATCAAATATACAATTATACATTAAATTATTAAATCAAAACTTGATTTAATAATCCGGCTATATCATATACAACCGACTAATATCAAATGCAACAACTTATCGAATCAACACTTGATCCGATAACCCGGCTATATCACGTATAACCGACCGATGCCACAAATCGCGAGAATAGAATGCGGTATCACATATGCACATTAATCTTGGTCCCGTACATATCACATATGTGCTCCTACTTCGTTTCGCATGAACCAGGAAACCTCTGTATAGGACTCTAAAGACTCGTCAATACGCCGGCAGTAGGTGATGATCATATCAAACACCCACAAGCCGCAAGCGGTCTGGTAAACATAACGGCCATCCGGGTATTGAGCGATTAGAAGATCAACAAGCAAGCCTACTCATACTCCTGCGAATCCAATCAGTAACACTACCATACAGTCCGGTCTCTTCATATGATATGTCGCATATCTCGCCTGGGGTAGTAAACGTCAGACCACAATAGCTTGATAAGTCATGCTGATGTGAGACTCATAACGGGCCGAGAAACTACTGATAACACTTACCAGTAAATCTCAGAAACTGCCCTGGTCAAGGACTTCCTATTATAGCCAATCGAGCACAGCGCAACATCAACCTCCAATACCGGGAGAGATGAATCCCCTCCTATCGCTCATTGCCTCCATGTGACTCGGGACTGTACCCAAAAACCATCATTTTGCACGTTTTCTTGACCGTGGTAAGGTGGAAATCAAAGCACGGTGGGAATCACACAAGACTCTATGACGATCTCGGGTCGACAGACTAACATGTACCAGTGTCACCAGAGAACTACCATCTGACGTGAGGCATAATACCATCTGGGAGTTCTCGGCGAGTCCGTCCAGTGTACCCAGTCTCCACTGAGCACCCGTATACCATCTCTGATGTCAAACACCAATGGATATGGGATCATCCATCGCCCATCTACATGGGTCGAGAAGCTATACGCTAGTCTACTCTAGTATTCGATGCCCTGTCTCGATACACCCACGACTAGGGACATTAAAGGATGTACTTACCAACTACCTTTGTCCCAATAGTACGATCCATATCATAATCGAGGTAGAAAAGTACACATCTTAAGGGCTTTACCAACATGTAACAGAGAGACAATCAGTGTACATGTTAAGATAAAGAGTAACCAGATAGCATACTATCATGTCGAGCAAGAAAGTCCTCCCTATATATGTCCAAGCATCCACTATAATATATATCTCATGTACAGTAATGGCCTCTAGGGCATACATATAACTAATAGGAGATTGTTGGCTATAGTGCCCTCAAGTCAATTATTGAATCGCAGACACACGATTGTGATGATTGAGGGAGGACCTATACCGGTAGAACAATCTTACTCAAGATGATAGTATGCTATCTGGTATGTCTTTATGATCATGTATATGCTTCATGTGGTTTTACAGATCACTATTACATGTTGATAGAGCCCATAGGATTCTTGGTTGACTACCAGCATTATGATGGCGATCATATACGTAAGAGCTGGATGGTCTATAAGCACATCCTTAATGTTCCTAGTCATGGGAGTTTCGAGACTGGGCATCGATACTCTAGTGTAGACTAGTGTATACTGATCGAGACCCCGATGAGGGGTGGTGGCCAGGTCTCAAAAGTCATTGGTGTTAGTTTGTTCACCTAAGATAGTATACATGTGCTCATTGGGTTATGAGTATACTGGACGGACTCGCCGGGAACCTGCTAGTTGGTATTATACCTATTGTCAGATAGCAGTTCCCAGGTGACATGTGTACAGGTTAGTCTGTCGACCTGAGATCGCCATTTGTCTCATGTGAGTTCCCACTGTGCTTTGATTACTACCCTACCACGGCTCAAAGGAGTCGTGGAAACAGCTTTTAGTTGGGTACAGTCCCGACCATATGGAGGTAGTGAGCGGATCGTTGGGGATTCGCCTCTCCTGGTATTGGGGGTTGATGTCGCTTTGTGCACGGGTGACCATCACCAGAAATTCTCGGTCGGGGTAGACGAGAATTACCGAACCAGGATCGATAGTTTCTCAGATGGTGATGGGTTACATACCGACACGAATTATCACGTCAGTAGGGGTCTAACTTAATCCACCCCCCTAAACTCGATATGCAATACTCTTAAACGAACAGACCTGACTGTACGGATAATGTCACTGTCAGGCTCAGTAGGGGTTTGGATGAGTTTTCTCATCGTCCTTCCTTTCGCTCAATACCTGGGTAGCCGTTACGTACAGTTAGTGCCGCTGACGTGCTTGTAGTTAAATCCACTGCCAGCGTATTGATGAGTCTTTAGAGTCCCACACAGAGGGTTTTCACGGTTCAGTCGATATGGTGTAGATGACGTATGTTAGTACATACAGGTGTCCGATTAAATATATGTGTACAGGCTGCACAGAGTTTAATCGAACAGTTGATAATACTAGCGGCTTAGGATTAAGTCGGATTATTAAATCATGTTTTGATTTAATAATTTATATATATGTATCTATATATATGTATTCTGGTATTATTGTTCCCTATTCATTTTCTCTCTTAGCTATTCGTATTTTTGTACGAATACGCGTATGTATTTCGATACGTGTACCGGGAAGTATTCCGTATTTATACGGAATAGCTTCTAGAAGATGGCCACCTCATTATTGATTTTCTTTTTAGAAAATAAATTATAGAAATGAGGTGGAGGGTGAGTTGGCATGAGCATAAGCTTGAGCATATAGAGAGGTATGGCATGCATTTGTTTATTTGTAAAATGAGGAGATATTTTTTGTGGGTGTGTATGAGAGAGAGAGAGGGGGGGGAGACCATCTCTTCTACATGCCTTGATCATTTTCTTTTCTACACTTGCTTCATTACTTGCTTCATTACACTCTCATTTTCTAACTTGGAGAAAATTTTAGCACTTTCTTTAGTTGCTCATGCCAGTTGGTTTCCTCACCACCTCTTCATCTTCTATGGTTGCTTCTTTGAGCATTTGTGATAACAGAAAATTGATAGTGACACATTCCTACACCTCTACTCTCCATTGCTAGCAACCTTGGAGCGTCGGTTGTCTCGCTTGCCGAGGCTGGAGCTTGCGCCGTTTCCCTTAGATGGATCATCGTAGATGGAGGAAGACCGGCAACCAAATTCGATCAAAGAGCCTCTAGGAGATTTGGATGATAGTTCAAGACCGAAGGACACAGATCAACTTGGTATAACCATTCCTAACTCATTATATTGCTTGGTAGTATAGGGTTTAGAGTAGATCCAGGCATCGGGTCATGGTAGCGCCAGTTTAGAAAAATTTTGTTCCATATTTGGCCACGGTTTGATGGCCGGGGCGCTGCCGTAACCCAACAGTTCGCGAGATTCAAGATTTGTAATTCATAAACTTCATGATAAACACATGGTAATAATAATACATCGATGAAAACATAGTTCAGGCTCATTTCTGTATATATCACAAATTATCAAGGCATGAATGATACAAACTGAAAGAAACAATATCCTAAAAAAGTGGTAGAAACTACTGATTACTCAATTTATATGAACTCAGAAATAAAACAAGAAATGTAGCCTTAGATGTTATGCAGATATGGGTTCAAGTATTTCCTAATTCCGACTATTAGTTTAGGAGATAAACACGTTTTGGTATCGCGGCGCAGAAAAGATCAGAATCTGTCCAGCACCGACATATGTTATAAAAACACAGTTTGTGATATTTTCTTTCGGTTTTCAGGTCTCATGTTGAACTAGGAAAAGAAAAGTGTTTCAATATAGTTATCTAAAAAACTTGAGTTTGCGCAATTTGGATATCAGAAACTATGTTATGATTAATTTAATCTAAAGGTTTAAAAAAGTTTTTTATTTTCTAGGACAGCAAAGAGCGATGACTTGCAGAGTATATATCGTGTCGATATATACATTTACGGATCTCGGGTTCCGTAGTAAAGTTGTAGGGCTATCAATTTGGTATCTATACATCTAAGGTTTATCGAAAACCAAGTTCTATAGTTCGAGTTATGACATTTTGGAAAGCTGTGTGCATATCAGGACAGAATGTGTCCAAATTCAACACAATAGTTTAAAAAAAAAAGAAGTTTCATTCGGTTTTCAGTAATTGGGTTGAAATAAGAAAAATTAGATCTTTCAATCTAGTTGTCAAAACAATTCGATTTCACTCAATTTGGGTCTCTGAAAACATAGTTATGAATTTTTGAATATAGGCGTTGAAATCTTTTTTCAGAACTGTCCAAAACATGACCACGTGAGCCGTAAAACTTAAATTAGATATCGAATTTTGAAATTTTTTTCAACGCATTTAGAAAATAATATTATAATTTAAATAAATTTACCTGAAATTTTCAGAAGTCGAAATTAATTTCTAAAAATTACTTCGAAGGTTAAAGTGTTGATATGGTCTTATTTTGAGAAAGGTCGAATAGGAAAGTATTTACTTATAGCTTTGCTTTCTCCAAAAAGTTAGGCATAAAAAAACACAGCAGCAAGAAATTATGTGAGATGAAGCATACAAGACAAGTATGTAAATTGGCTAGGCAATACACATTGAATCGACATAAAGGATTTCTAATATCTTATAAAAAAAACTTCTTTTATAAACAATCGGATTCCATGAGAAGTCATGCAAGAGTATATATATCATGAGATGATTCAAATAACGTTATCCATCTATTGAAAATAGGTACAAGAAAATCTTGAACATCAATTAACACATGTAGGTGTATTAGGCTAATTAATCTAATTTAGTTATTATTTTAATATGGGAAAGTCGGCATAAAAACACAAGCATGGTATGAGCAGAGAAATGGTATGAAGAGGAGGAATAACTAGAGGAACAAGGAAGAGGGGACTTACAAATAGCAACTTGTTCTCAATATCAAGTTGCTAAAAATGCGTAGAGTTAGCCTTGAATTGATTTTGAGGCTTCCGAAGATGGGTTGGTGGTTCTTTCACCTTCGCTTAGTTCCTTAGGCTAGCGTTTTAAAAATATGACATATAAAAAATATAGGAGAGGAAGAAAAGAGGCAGAGAAAAAGATGAAAGAAAAATCAAGGTTTGAGGCTAGGGTTTACTTATAGGATTAGAGGTTAGGGTTTGAGATCAGGGCTAGGATCAAACTAGGTTAGATCAAACGGCTTAGGAAAGTTTTATATTAATATAGATTTTAAATTAAACACAAATTATTTCTCTTTTCAAAAATCTAATAAATCTAAAAATATAATTTTTTCCCTTCTCTTTAGAAACAACATTTTATAATGCAAAATAATTAAAATAAAGAAATAAATAATTTGGGGAAGCTGGGGTTTCAACTTGAGACATGTGGATCAGTAATGCAGTGTCTCAACCAAAGGATATAAGTAATAACTATGCGTATAAATAGAAAGGAAATAAATTTATATACACTTAATTCAAATAAAAGAGATTTTATTTAAGAAGGAAATTACTAGAAAGGTACATAGATTTTGCGGTTGTAACACTGAGACAGACTTGCATTCATCGATGTTACTTTGGAAGATGGAATCAGTAAAGCACTTCATTTGGAGGTCGCTATTACCATATACAAAGAGCATATCTCTAGTCCTTCTCAAATACTTAAGACTATTGTTCACAACTGTCCAATGTTTCTCACCTCGGTTTGATTGATACATACATACCATACTAAGTACGTAAGATACATCTGGTATAGTGCATAACATCGCATACAGATAGACCCAACCGCCGAAGCGTAGGGTATAACACTCTGAAAGTTCCTAGTGCCCTCACCAAGGAGGCCGTAGTCGATGCAAAACCGAAAAAAAAAATTTACAAGAGAGCACTAGAAGCTTATCCCTAGCAATCTTTCCAAATATCAAAACTAGAAAACTAGCATACAAGGTTTAGGGAATACAACCTTTGACGCGTGTCCACCCAATCGTGGAAGACCCCTCCAAGCTCCTCATAGACCGTCGGGAACAAGCTTGAATGACGGCCACCCTTGCCAAAGATGATCTACTCGAGGGAACCGATCCAAGCTCCGGTTTCATCTAGTGAAACAACCGACGCTCCAAACTCGCTAGGAATAAAGAGTGGGGATGTGGGAATTTTCCACTATTTTTTTCTCTCAAAAACTAAGCTCAAGAGAGTTATTAAAGAAAAAGGTGGAGGTGATGAAGAAGGTGCCATAACAAGAATGAGCTAAGTGTTAGCATATGTGAATGAGAGAAGAGAATGGCTTCATATCTTTTTTCAACCAACAAAAAAAGTATCACAACATTTTTCCAATAAACAAATGAAGCTCATTCCTCTCTACATGTCTACAACCATGCTCAAAGCCACCTCACCCACCACCTCATTTCTATGAATATTTATAAATGAGGTGTCCTTCTTCTAGAAGTATTTCTCTATAAATATAGAATACTTCTCGGTATACGTATCAAAATACATATACGCATATCCGTATAAAAATACGAAAAGCCAAGAGAAAGAAAATGAATAGTGAACTATAATACTAGAATATATATATATATATATATATATAAATTATTAAATCAAAACTTGATTTAATAATCCGGCTTAATCCTAAATCGGCCAGTATTATCAACCGTCCAATTAAAGTCCATGTAATCTGTACACATATTTAATCAGACACATGTATATACCAACATACATCATCTACATCATATTTTCTGAACCGGAAAAACCCTCTGTGTGGGACTCTAAATACTCGACAATACTATGGAAGTGATTACTGGATAAATCCATAACCACAAGAACATCAGCGGCACTAGTTGTACATAACGGCTACTCAGGTATATGCTGAAAAGGAGTCGATAATTAAGTCCGTTCGTATCCTACTGAGCCTGAATGTGACAATAGCCATACAGTCCGGTCTTCATCTAAGAGTATCGCATATCGGGTCTAAGGGCTAAATAACGTTAGACCCCTAATAACTCGATAAGTCGTGTCGGGGTCAAGCTTATCACCAACCGAGAAACTGCTGAACTCATATAAGTAAATCTCATCCACCGTGGTCACGAATTTAGAGTGATGGACAACCGAACACAACGCGATATCGACTCTTAATACCAGGAGAGACAAATCCTTGACAATCGCTCACTGCCTCCATGTAGCTCGGGACTGTACCTAACTAAAACATGTTTGCACGACTCCTCTTGAGACGTGGTAGAGTAGTAATCTAAATATAGTGGGAACTCACATGAGACAAATGATGATCTCAGGTTAAAAGACTAACATGTACTCATGCCACTAAAGAATTTCCATCCGACGATAGATATAATATCATCTTGAAGTTCTCAGTGAGTCCATCCGGTGTACTTACCTCCAGTGAGCACATGTATACTATCTTAAGTGACACAACACCAATGGATTGTGAGACCGGCCATCGCCCCTCGTTGGGGTCTCGAAACGTATACACTAGTCTACTCCGGAATATCGATGTACAGTCTCGATACTCCCATGACTAGGGACATTTAAAGATGTGCTTATGGACTACCCAGCTCTCAAATATATGATCGCCATCATAATGCTAGTGGCCAAGCAAGAATCCTTCAGGCTTCATCATTATGTATTAACGACACGTAATAAAAAATAAAACGTATACACATCAATGATAAAGACAAACCAGATAGTATAGTATCATCTCGAGTAAGACTGTTCTACCTGTGTAGGTCCTCCTTCAATTATCATAATCGCCTACCTGCAATTACAATAATTACTTTGAGGGCATTATATCCAACACACTCATGTGAGTCCTCTCCTCATCAGTTTTGGGAGACATCTCTTTGAAGAGGGTGATTCCGTGACAAGCGGGTAAATTACCGCGCTTGGAATCTTCTATACTAAAGCTCTTTAGTATAGTGTCAATGTATCTAGATTGGGATAATCCCAACATCCTTTTAGATCTATCGTTATAGATCTTAATCCTCAGAATGTAGAAAATATCACCCAGATCTTTCATGGAATACTTTTGTGACAAGAAAAGTTTGACTAATTGTAACATGGGAACATCATTTCCTATCAGGAGAATGTCATCCACATACAATATGAGAAATGTGACAACATTCTCTACAACTTTGTTATAAATATAAGGTTCATCTATATTTTTGATAAAGTCAAACTTTTTGACTGTCTCATCAAAACAGATGTTCCAACTCCGCGACGCCTGCTTTAATCCGTAAATGGATTTAAGCAGCTTACATACATTTCCATTGTGTTAGTTGTATGTATGCCCTAGAGGCCAGTATTGTACAGATGATCTATATTATATTGGATGTTTGGACATATATAGAGAGGACTTTCTTTCTCGATATGATAGTATGCTATCTGGTTGCTCTTTATCTTAACATGTATACTTGTCTCTTGATACTGTCTTATAGTTACATGTTGGTAAAGCCCTTAGGATGTGTACTTGACTACCTGGACTATGATGCAGATCATACTAGTGGGGCCATGGTAGTCCATAAGTGTTGGAGATAGTGCCCTCAGAGTCAATTATTGGATCACAGGCACGTGATTGCGATGATTGAGGGAGGACCTATCCCGGTAGGACAGTCTTACTCAAGATGATAGTATGCTATCTGGTTTACCTTTATCATCATGTACTGCTTTAGGTGACCTTACGAGTCGCTATTGCACGTTGATAAAGCCCCTAGGATCCTTACTTGACTACCAGCAGTATGAGGGCGATCATATACGTGAGAGCTGGAGTCTATAAACACATCCTTAAAAGGTCCCTAGTCGAGGGAGTTTCGAGACAGGGCATCGATTCTCCAGAGTAGACTAGTGTATACAGTCGAGACCCCGACGAGGGGCGGTGGCCGGTCTCACAAGCCATTAGTGTCAGTTGGTTCACCTAAGATGTATACAGGTGCTCATTGGGTTATGAGTACACCGGACAGGACTCGCCGGGAACCTGCTAGTTGGGATTATACCAGACGTCAGATAGCAGTTCCCTGGTGACATGTGTACAGGTTAGTTTATCGACCTGAGATCGTCATTTGTCTCGTGTGAGTTCCTACTATGCTTTGATTACTACCCTACCACGGCTCAAAGGAGTCGTGCAAACAGGTTTTAGTTGGGTACAGTCCCGAGCCACATGGAGGCAGTGAGCGGATCTGCAGGGGTTCGTCTCTCCCGGTATTGGGGGTGAGGTCGCGCTGTGTCTAGGAGAGCCAGAACATGGAAATTCCTTGGCCAAGGCAGGAGATTTGCTGGTAGGTATTCCAGTAGTATCTCAGGGTGTTCTGGGCTACACTCCGACACGACTTGTACCGCTATTGGGGGTCTGACTTTTACCAACCCCCTAGGCCCGCCATGCGATGCCCATAGACGAACGGACCGAACTGTATCGATATTGTCACTGACAGGCTCAGTAGGGTGTCAGGATGAGTTCGCTCATCGACGTACCATTTGGTCAGTAGCAGGTAGCCCGTCACGTATGGCTAATACCTCTGACGTGCTAGTGGTTAAATCCACAGCCATAGTATTGACGAGTCTTTAGAGTCCACCACACACAGTTACTCAGGTTTCGGGCGAAACGCTGTAGAGGCCATATGGAGATATGGCAGGGTTCGATCAGATACGTGCGGCATTGCACGGATCGTGATCGGACGGATTTTACTAGCCGGCTTTGGCTTAAGCCGGATCCTAGTATTTGATAGTGTAGTTTTGTCTCATTGCATTTGTGTTCAGTGGAAATACAAATGCGGGCATGTATTTGCAGTAGCGGGGTTTTCCTGTAATTTATTACGGGATCGGTTTTCTGGAGTTGCCAGTTTGCATTCCGTTCCGGCCGGTTTTCTTTTATTCCTTCACGGCCGGACCTTTTGATGGAGGGGGTTAATTGCAAGTTTGCAATTAACTTATTTGATGAGGGGTTTCATGCATATATGTGGCTTCCTCATCATGAGATTCCTTTTGAATCAATCACTTGCATTTATTGGATGGTTTAGTGAAGGGATTTGGATTAGATTTTGGTGTGACCATTTCTATATTGTTAATTTCCTTTTTCTCCTCTTGCTTGAAAAAGAATTCTTTTTTCCCCACTTAGAAAGTGTGGCCGGCCCACTTGATATGTGAGAGTGGGAAAAAGTTTTCTTCATGCAATTTGGTGGCCCCCCTTGTGAGTGTGCTGTGAGGTGGGAATTTCTTTTGGCATGGTTTTAATTTATGCACTCAACCCACAAAATTCCAGAGAGCACCATTTTGTTTTTGGCCGAGCTCATTTTATTGCATGCTCCATTTTTTTTTTCCCTGCAAGCTTTGATCCATGAAAATTCTTGTGCATAAATTCCTCCATAAATGGCAACCTCATAAACCCCAAAGAGACATGGCTACTACACTATTCTACAGCATCCCTTGGACGCGTCGGCTAGCCAACTTCGCGCCCGAGTTGTCTCGGTGAAGAGGTGGGAGCCCGTAAAAGACTTTGGCGATGTGGTGCCCGTTTCGATGAGGAGGTGACGGAGGAAGTATCCGCGGGAGATCGGAGTGGAGACGAAGACCGAAGGACACGGATCACTCGGTATATCTCTCTTCCCATCTTGTAGTTAGCTAGGACTAGTTAATGGCCCGATCCGGGTTTTAGTGCGCGGTGGTGCCGGTTTGCTAGTTTGCAAAATTAAAGTTTTTCGCTTCTGCATTTTGGCGTCGGATCGACGGCCGGGGCGCCACCGTGCACTTACAGTGGTATCAGAGCCACGCCATTAACCATGCCTAGCTTGCTCTAGTATGTTTAGAACTCGATCGAACAAATATCCCCAAAAAACCATATTTTCAATGCATTGTGTTTTCTGTCGAAATTTTTTCTGCTCCAAAAATTTTTCAGGTTGTTTCAGAATACTGTGCATGAAAATCTAAGAATTCTGTGAAAATTTGGTTGCGAGATCACTCCATACCGCCGCAGAACCACGACCAAACCCATGCTTGGGCCGCGGTTCCGCCGCGCTTTTAACTGATCAGCATGCCAAATTTTTCCGGAGGGCTTTAGACTTGGAAATAGGGGTTTTGCTATACTTTGTTTGGGCCCAGATTTTCTGTAAGTGCTACAGTACTGCTTGGGGCCCACTTGGTAAATTTGATCGATCGAATATTTTTAACACATTAGTTCACAGTATTTACATTATATCTGCGACCGTGAATGTCACTTGATCGGTAAATCCTGTCTAACTGCTATAGCCCGGTTAGACGGATTTGCGAACGTGACATTCACGTTGATGTTCTATGTATTTGCTGTGATGTTGCGGATTGGTCGTGGGGGATAGCCTGGTTATAGTGGTAGTACAGTTTTGTTGTATTATGTACATTTGATATTGCGGGGCGAGCATCCGACATGTGGACTGCCGTCACTGCCTGTTTGTATTATTATTTTGGGGCACGACCAGGTAGCGGTCGATGTACCCGTTGTATGTATATTTTACTTTCTGTACTAGGATTACCCCAAGGAGGGATGCACGGATAGCCAGGTTCTAGAGGGCAACGAGCCCGCATCTCATGGCGTTGAGACAGAGGGGGCTTTACTCTAGAATTGGCGGGCTGTTCGCCGCACTCGTAGGGGGTACAGGTTGACCCAGGAGGGGTGCCTAAGTTACCGGATTCCGTAAAGTGCTGGGTGGTCCATTCACGTTGCTGAAGAGGGCTGCCTCGCTTCAGGTTTTGGCGGGTGACTTGCCGCGCCCGTAGGGGTCTAGGATTTCATTGCACAGGCTATCCACACGACCAGGGGAACGTCGGGTTTCAGTAGCGGCTCTGTGAAACCCGGGGATCCCAGATATCTGTATTGTTCTGTGATGCTGTACATTTCTGTGATGTTGCATTTTTATCACGCCTTAAGCGAAATATAATATATTGGTATATATATTAGTAGATGTTGTATATGTTTTGCATTCGCGCTAGTCCAGTCCCCGCTCTGTCGTTAGTTAGATAACCTAACGGGTAATGACGGGACCCAGTGGCGAATGCGGATGGCATATACATACATCAGTATATTTTCGTTCTTTATGGTGTGATCAATTGATGGGACCGCGTTGATTCGGATCAATGCAAGTTAAAAACAAATCTAATCTGATGTTGTTGGAACACTTTTCAAAAAGCTGTTATTGCAAGGACGTTCACTTTTGTTTTGCATCGTGGTATTCAGTTGGAATATCCTGCTCCTCAGTCGACGAGGCAAGGACCGAGATCCCTTCACCGAGAGTGACCCCTTGGACAAAAGTTTGCGTCAGGGCAATAACTTCACTATAGCCGATTACTTTTGCTTTGCACCGTGGTATTCAGTTGGAATATCCTGCACCTCATTCTACGGGGAAAGAGCCGAGATCCCTTCACCGGGAGTGACCTCTTTAGCAAAGGTTTTCGTCACTATATTTTTATAAAGCTATTCGTTCCTTCAACGATATCAAGTTCATTAAGTTAAAGGTTTTCGCCAGAAACCATTCGTAGCCCTCCGTCGTTTCATATGGGTAGTCAATAGTATTCAAGCTGTGTTTGTTGGCCAAAGTCAAGGCACAGTGTTTGGTAGCTGTTGGTTATTCATATGCAGCATAGATAGATGCGTTGGTTTGGAACAGTCGTACTGCCTTGTTGGCCAAAGTCAAGGGTAGGTACGGGTGGATTCAAATCAACCTGGAGAATGACGGGTAGAACTTGACATGTGACTTATGATATGTTGGCCAAAGTCAAGGTCATAAGAGCATGGGGTAAAAATCCACATCGGGAGTTTCAAAAGAACTGAAACTTGCCAGATATGCGCATACCTTCTGGAGTGTGATAGCATGAGCGGATTCTGTCACGTTATCATGCGATGATAGTTGGATCCCGATTCCCACTGATGAGTTGGTTTACTCCTCGGGTGATCCCGGCTAATTCTTCTTTCAGGTTTAGGGAAGAATTTAACGTTACAGTGGGAGGTTTCCAGATTAGATAAAGTGATAACCATTCTGATCTAGGTTAGAGTGCACGCTGAGTGTTTCTTTTCTCTCTCTCTTTGGCAGCGACCATTGACCCGACCCTAGACTATGACTCAGTGACCAAGTTGACCGAACCTTCTTAGCACTAGCTTTTGAATTGTCAGAGTTGCAAACCTCATTGTCACTCCTACTTTTACCCTTTTCTCCAGGACACCCCGTATTACTACGAACGTCCACTTCCATTGGACAAAACCATCGTATGGTTATATACGAACTCGAAGGAATTCGAGGATGGTTTCCGGTTCTGAAGAAAACGAATAAGACTATTCAGTTGACTTTTCCTTTTTCCTTCTCTCAGGTTGCGAGTACTCCTTGGTTTAGGAGATAGTACACCTATTACGCAAATTGGACAGTCTTCTTCCAAACCATAGGCTGGTGCCGACCGGTAGGGAATGAAGAAAACCAATTTGCCTAATGATGGTGTACAGAAGGTATTATGTAAAGACAAAGAAAGGGATTAGAAGGAGGGCAAAGTAAATTACGACTGATATTCATGACCAAACCAAGTATTTCATTACCACTCCCACTTCACCTTTGTATTTCTCCAGGAAACTCCGTATCACTACGAAGATCCACAGTTTATTGGATATTCCATCGTATGGTTATATACGAACTCGAAAGGAACTTGTTCCAGTTCGGGGATGGATTCTGGTTCAGGAGAAATAGGAATAAGGTTTATTCAGTTGTCTTTTATCTTCACCTTCTCTCGCATTGCGAGTGCTCCTAGGATTGGGACAGTACACCCATTATGCTTATTGGATAGTCTTCTTCCAAACCATAGGCTAGTGCCGAACGGTAGGGAAGGAAGAAAACCATTTGGCCTAAAGGGGTGTACAGAAGGTAATGACTAAAGACATATAAAGGGATTTGGAGAGATGGCAATGAATTATACGGTTACAGTTGTGAATCTGGATAATGGAAGAGGCATTGCTAGGAATACCAGGGTACCCCTGCGGAACATTTTAATGTTTCAGTTTCACTGTGTACAGTTAAAGGAAAACTGATTTCCCGATTAAACACTTGCTCCAGGGTATGTATTTACCAGGCATGATTCTCACATCTGTATGATTTTACAGATGATGAGTGGGAGTAAGTTATTGGGGATTAGGTGGTCATCCTCATTATATCGGGATTCGTTGATATTTGAGGAAGTCGCCTGGGTTGTTTGCCGGATGGCAAATATTTGGTTTTGAATATCCGTTGTTATGCACCAATTTCAAATTGATATATCTGTACGTCTATTTTCATAGAGTGAGATATATCTTTTTGAAATTATGTCTGTGACATTTACCTATATCAGTAGATGGTTAGGTAAGGAGCATTAAATATCGGTGTAATTCTTCTTAACCATAAGAACAGTTTTCAACCTACGACACACTGGGAATGAGTTATTAGACTCAAGGGACTTATACAGAATATTGTATGTTGTCCAGTGTCCATTAGGATAGAGGGGTTGGTCCTCGTACTATATTCGGTTTACTTATGACTTCTCTAGTTTTTAGACAGGTGTTTCGTGGAAACACAGGGTCCGAATTTTGAGAAGTTATAGATATTTGAATAAAGTAGAGAACTAGATATTGCAAGTATCGGGATTCTTCAAAGTGTTCGAAGATGTAGATACTTGAGTATGGTATTCCGTTAATAGTAGTGATTAAGAGAACTTGCTTCTCTTTCAGGTTACTCATAATTGGAAGCATTCCTAAGTTGAGTAACGCTGATCGGCCTTTTTCCATTTACTTGACATGCACTGGAGATAGTTGCATGATTTGAATCTGGTTCAATTAAATCAGTGCCTCTGGTCCTATATTGGATATAGAACAGTTCGTATCTTGACATTGTTAAGGTACGGGGAGTTGTCCGGCTTATGCTTAAAACCAGACTCCGGATAACTCAAGACACGTTTCTGTAATGGCTGTTTGTGGGTTGACCCGGGCTATGACGAGGGTTGACTTTCTACCATCTGGAAGATCAATAGTGATATTGTTCTTGACTCGCCACAGTTTTAATAAAAATGGACTTTTTCAGAAAACAGTAGTGGGAGTATGGTAGAACTGGAAGTGATTCCAGAACCGCAAACGATTACTGAAGATTTGATAAGAACCTAAAGATTCGATCTCGTTTGACATTCCATTGGCCACTCCGCAGATATGGTGGGTAACCTCAGGCACCCGAGAGGTACTTCGGTATGCTCAAGGACGGTGGCAGGGAGGTTCTTGTTTACCCAGACTTGCCATTGCTGTTGTTCCAGACTGTGAGACCCGGCAGGAGGATGAGTATTGCGTCGTTCTAAACTATCTTTAGAAGCGTACGTGTATATGACTCTGCCAGAGGGTTGTCGTAGTCAGTGGGAGCAGCGGAAGCATTGGTGGACATCAGGTTTATGTCTATTTATAGACTAAAGCAGATATAGCGGAGATAGATCATCTATTTCTGATGTGACAGTCATAGGTTTGACTTCATCATAATAGGGGATGGATCTGTTGAGAAGGTAGTAGAGTGTGATGTCCTGGTATTTGATGACATACACAGAGTAGGAAGAGATATTCCTATACTACGATCGGTTATACTTTGGTCGTCACACAGTGGTTTCTCCATACGGGACTTGGATATTATATCAGACATTCTGGTTACTAGATCTACGGTTTTAGATCTAGATTTGGGTGGTTTCCCAATTTGGGTACTTAGACAGCATTCTATGAGTATTTAGAATGGACGACTCCTGGCACGGTAGTACACCTGCAGGTGATAGAGTCACCCTCTCTAAAGGTGTCTTACAGACTAAAGGGGAGAGGGATGTACATGATTGGCAGATCACTTGCTTAGGCAATTGAGTCAATCATGAGATGTCAAGTACCACACCAGATGTTGTTCTTGTAGTAGGTGCAATAAGTTGATATTGATCCAATCCTGGAGAAACAATCGGAAGCAGCTTTAGAACATAAGTGGATGTTCTAGGGATATGATAACGGCAGCCTCCTTTAGGAGACGGTTATCATTCCAGGCTTCCAAAGTGACATGGCTGTCAGAGTTATAGTTTTCCCTCTGACGAGGGGCAGTATTTTGGACAGGTGATCCAGGCAGATACTGAGGGAGGCATGGCGCAGGATACTGATTAAGTTCAGTTGACGATACAGTCTAAGAAGTTTGGATTTGGAGTTCATTAATGAGCTAGGTCCCATCAGACATCCAGACACATTCTAAGACAGGTATTGCTTATTTTGGGAGATGGCTTTCTCCGCGAACTTAAGATAAAGAGAGACATAGAAAGAAACACCAGAGCGGATCCACTCACTGAGGCTATTCCTCGAACGCAATAGTTTCGCAAACGAGTTTTGTGAGACTGACTAGTAGAGGAGTTGGGTGTTCGGTATCACACGGGCAGTGAGTATGCGACATCGCAATAATTAGCCTTGAGTGCAAGTGGGAGATTGTTGGAGATAGTGCCCTCAAAGTCAATTATTGGATCACAGGCACGTGATTGCGATGATTGAGGGAGGACCTATCCCGGTAGGACAGTCTTACTCAAAATGATAGTATGCTATCTGGTTTACCTTTATCATCATGTACTGCTTTAGGTGACCTTACGAGTCGCTATTGCACGTTGATAGAGCCCCTAGGATCCTTGTTTGACTACCAGCAGTATGAGGGCGATCATATACGTGAGAGCTGGAGTCTATAAGCACATCCTTAAAAGGTCCCTAGTCGAGGGAGTTTCGAGACAGGGCATCGATTCTCCAGAGTAGACTAGTGTATACAGTCGAGACCCCGACGAGGGGCGGTGGCCGGTCTCACAAGCCACTGGTGTCAGTTGGTTCACCTAAGATGTATACAGGTGCTCATTGGGTTATGAGTACACCGGACAGGACTCGCCGGGAACCTGCTAGTTGGGATTATACCAGACGTCAGATAGCAGTTCCCTGGTGACATGTGTACAGGTTAGTTCATCGACCTGAGATCGTCATTTGTCTCGTGTGAGTTCCCACTGTGCTTTGATTACTACCCTACCACGGCTCAAAGGAGTCGTGCAAACAGGTTTTAGTTGGGTACAGTCCCGAGCCACATGGAGGCAGTGAGCGAATCTGCAGGGGTTCGTCTCTCCCGGTATTGGGGGTGAGGTCGCGCTGTGTCTAGGAGAGCCAGAACATGAAAAGTCCTTGGCCAAGGCAGGAGATTTGCTGGTAGGTATTCCAGTAGTATCTCAGGGTGTTCTGGGCTACACTCCGACATGACTTGTACCGTTATTGGGGGTCTGACTTTTACCAACCCTCTAGGCCCGCCATGCGATGCTTATAGACGAACGGACCAGACTGTACGGATATTGTCACTAACAGGCTCAGTAGGGTGTCAGGATGAGTTCGCTCATCGACGTCCCTTTTGGTGAGTAGCTGGTAGCCCGTCACGTATGGCTAATACCTCTGACGTGCTAGTGGTTAAATCCACAGCCATAGTATTGACAAGTCTTTAGAGTCCACCACACACAGTTACTCAGGTTTCGGGCGAAACGCTGTAGAGGCCGTATGGAGATATGGCAGGGTTCGATCAGATACGTGCGGCATTGCACGGATCGTGATCGGACGGATTTTACTAGCCGGCTTTGGCTTAAGCCGGATCCTAGTATTTGATAGTGTAGTTTTGTCTCATTGCATTTGTGTTCAGTGGAAATACAAATGCGGGCATGTATTTGCATTAGCGGGGTTTTCCTGTAATTTATTACG
This sequence comes from Agapanthus africanus, assembly GCA_030015575.1. Classification (NCBI taxonomy): domain Eukaryota; kingdom Viridiplantae; phylum Streptophyta; class Magnoliopsida; order Asparagales; family Amaryllidaceae; genus Agapanthus; species Agapanthus africanus. The sequence continues at coordinate 94,165,527 of CM057349.1, forward strand.
GGATCGGTTTTCTGGAGTTTCCAGTTTGCATTCCGTTCCGGCCGGTTTTCTTTTATTCCTTCACGGCCGGACCTTTTGATGGAGGGGGTTAATTGCAAGTTTGCAATTAACTTATTTGATGAGGGGTTTCATGCATATATGTGGCTTCCTTATCATGAGATTCCTTTTGAATCAATCACTTGCATTTATTGGATGGTTTAGTGAAGGGATTTGGATTAGATTTTGGTGTGACCATTTCTATATTGTTAATTTCCTTTTTCTCCTCTTGCTTGAAAAAGAATTCTTTTTTCCCCACTTGGAAAGTGTGGCCGGCCCACTTGATATGTGAGAGTGGGAAAAAGTTTTCTTCATGCAATTTGGTGGCCCCCCCTTGTGAGTGTGCTGTGAGGTGGGAATTTCTTTTGGCATGGTTTTAATTTATGCACTCAACCCACAAAATTCCAGAGAGCACCATTTTGTTTTTGGCCGAGCTCATTTTATTGCATGCTCCATTTTTTTTCCGTGCAAGCTTTGATCCATGAAAATTCTTATGCATAAATTCCTCCATAAATGGCAACCTCATAAACCCCAAAGAGACATGGCTACTACACTATTCTACAGCATCCCTTGGACTCGTCGGCTAGCCAACTTCGCGCCCGAGTTGCCTCGGTGAAGAGGTGGGAGCCCGTAAAAGACTTTGGCGATGTGGTGCCCGTTTCGATGAGGAGGTGACGGAGAAAGTATCCGCGGGAGATCGGAGTGGAGACGAAGACCGAAGGACACGGATCACTCGGTATATCTCTCTTCCCATCTTGTAGTTAGCTAGGACTAGTTAATGGCCCGATCCGGGTTTTAGTGCGCGGTGGTGCCGGTTTGCTAGTTTGCAAAATTAAAGTTTTTCGCTTCCGCATTTTGGCGTCGGATCGACGGCCGGGGCGCCGCCGTGCACTTACAATAAGTACATCCTTTAATGTTCCTAGTCGTAGGTGTATCGAGACAGGGCATCGATATACAAGAGTAGACTAGCGTATACGCTTCTCGACCTATGAGATGGGCGATGGATGATCCCATATCCATTGGTGTTTGACATCAGAGATGGTATACGAGTGCTCAGTGGAGACTGGGTACACTGGACGGACTCGCCGAGAACTCCCAGATGGTATTATACCTCACGTCAGATGGCAGTTCTCTGGTGACACTTGTGCAGGTTAGTCTGTAGACCCGAGATCGTCATAGAGTCTTGTGTGATTCCCACTGTGCTTTGATTTCCACCTTACCACGTCCATGAGGGCATGCAAAACAGTGGTTTTTGGGTACAGTCCCGAATCATATGGAGGCGATGAGCGATAGGAGGGGTTTCGTCTCTCCCGGTATTGGGGGTTGATGTTGCGCTGTGCTCGATTGGCCATAACAGGGAAGTCCCTGGCCAGGGCTGATTTAGAGATTTGCTGGTAAGTGTTACCAGTAGTTTCTCGACCCGTTATGAGCCTCACATCGACACGACTTATCGGTTATTGGGGTCTGACGTTTACCACCCCTAGACTTGATATGCGACATATCAGACGAGGAGACCGGACTGTATGGGAAGTGTTACCTGCAGGCTTTTACAGGAGTTGGAGCGGGCTTACTTGCTGATCTTCTAATCGCTCAATACCCGGGTGGCCGTTACGTCCAGCTAGTACCGCTGACAGCTTGTGGGTGCTTGATGTGATCATCACCTACTGCCGGCATATTGATGAGTCTTTAGAGTCCTACACAGAGGTTTTACAGGCTCAGGCAAAACGAAATAGGAGCGCATATGTGATATGTGCGAGACCAAGAATGATGTGTGTATGTGATACCGTATTCTATTCTCACGACTTTTTGTATCGCGAGGTTATATGTGATATAGCCGGGTTATCGAATCAAATGTTGATTCGATAAGTCGATACAATGGATGTTAATCGATTATATGAGATATGACCGGATTATTAAGTCAAGTGTTGATTTAATAATGTAGTGTATAATTGTATATTAGATATACTAGTTTACATTAACTAACACTTGTTCACTTAAGGTTTTTTCTCACATGTGCACACTTTAATGTATATGTGATATATATTAAAATTGTGTTTTCTTTTTGTATCATGGTCGATGATACACATAACTTGGGTGTATGAGACTTACACCATGCTATTTATTATGTTGGGTTTTAATATTTAAAGTAATTACAAAATTAATGGAGGATTAGCAAAATGCATGAAGCTTGTGGAAGCTTGTGGATGCATTGACTAAGTCCACTAAGTTTGTTTTTACTAAGGATATTTGTTAACCCAACCATAATGATTAGCCATGGTTATGTCTCTACATGAGTTAGTATATGATACTCACTCACCATGGTTAGCTCTCTCACTTGATCATTATCTTTCTCTCATTATTTTCTTTATCTTCTTCCTTGAGAAAAAGAGCTCTCTAGGATTTGATCCAAAGTGAGAAACATTGTGAGAAACCAAATTCTAAAGTGAACCCACTTCCTATTTCTCCATCGTCTACTAGACTAGCACTTTAGTTTAGGGTGTTTGCTTCACTAATTCTCTTGTTAGTGAAGTAGAAGCTTGAGTTGGCATCCCCTCGACGTAGATCATCTTCGGCCTCGAAGACTTCAAGCAAGGACGCTCCTTTTCCTCGTGAAGCCATGCAAGAGTCCGGGAGAACCACGATCGCAGCGAAGGGACTTCAACAAGGAGCTAATGAAGTGAAGGACCGATCTACAAAGATTGTATTTCGTATTCACTTAGTCATAGATGCTATTTACTTGCATGTGAAACCCTAATTTTCTAGCAAAGATCTTGTTTAGGGTTGTTAAGCACGGCTAAAATTTTAATCGGTCATGGATGATGCTTTCTTAACCCTTGTTAGAGTGCCTAGTAACCCTACACATTGCTCCCATTGTCTACGAAGCCCTATGGCTGAGTCATATACATGTTTTTTTCTAAATCACCATTTAAAAATACGGTTTTGACATCCATTTGCCAGATTTCATAGTCATAGAAGGCAGCAATGGCAAGTATGATCCCGATAGACTTAAGCATAGCCATTGGAGAAAAGATTTCATCATAGTCTACACCTGGTCTTTGATAAAATTCTTTTGTTAGAAGTATAGTTTTGAAAGTCTCAACCTTTCTATCTACATCGATCTTTTTCTGAAGATCTATTTGCACCCAATAGGTTTTATCCTTTCAGGAGCGACCTCCAAAGTCCATACTTTGTTGGTGTACATGGATTCTATCTCAGATCGGATAGCATCCAGCCATTTCACAGAGTCTCCATTTGGGATGGCCTGTTGACAACTAGTAGGGTCATCATCTTCTATGATGCAATCTTTCCTATCACCGCCTATGAGAAAACCGTAGTATCTCTCGGGTGGGTGAGGTCGCCTACTAAATTTGCGGAGCGGCTGTGTCTTGTCGGATACTATCAAATCCTCAGTTTCGACCAAATCTTCAGTGGTAGTTTGTGGTTCTGGAAGCTCTTACAGTTCTACCATACTCCTACTAATTTCTTTTGTAAGAAATTTCTTTTCTAAAAAGGTGGTATATAGAGAAAAAACACTTTTTGTTCCTCGAGCTGGTAGAATAAATACCCTCGTGAGCCTACATACTTGCAGAGAACTGACCGTGTCTCAAGCTTGTTCGGATTCTGCTTCTTTACAAAAGTAGGACAACCCCATATCTTAACAAACTTAAGAAATGGTCTTTTTCCATTCCATATATCATATGGAATGGTAGGCACGGACTTGGTCGGAACTCTATTTAATATGTATACTGTTGAATTTAGAGCTTAGCCCTAGAATGAAAGACATAACTCAGTATTACTCATCATAGAACACACCAGATCTAATAGGGTGCGATTTCTTCTCCCTGATACACCGTTGTGTTGTTGTGTATACAAGGGAGTAAGTTGAGAGAGAATCTCATTCTCTTTTAAGTACTCAAGGAACTCAGTGCTTAAGTATTCACTTTCTTGATCTGATCGAGAAACTTTGATACTTTTTTCCATTTGGTTCTCCACTTCATTTTTATACTCTATGAACTTCTCAAAATATTTGGACTTATGCTTCATCAAGAAAACTTGTCCGAACCTTGAGAAATTATCGGTAAAAATTATGAAGTAAGAGTCCCCATTTCTTGCATGTGTAGATATTGGACCATATACATCATTATGTATAAGTCACAAGAGTTCATTAACTCTATCTCCGTGTCCAATAAACGGAGTTTTGTTTATTTTTCCTTTAAGACAAGATTGGCAAGTTTTATAAGATTCAAATAAGAATGGATCTACAAACCATCTTTATATAGCTTGCCAAGTCTAGTCTCATTAATATGACTAAGTCTACAATGTCATAAGAAGGTTTCCTCTTATGGGTGTTTTGTACATTAAAAACTGTATGCTGATTATGAATGTATATACTGTTATTTAGTGTACTAGACCCAATCAACTCTTTGATTAAGGTAAATTTTCATAACATTACTTTCCAACACAAGATTGTATCCACCATTATCTAATAAAGAAATAGATACAATATTACACAGCATGGATGGTACAAAATAACGGTTTTGCAAAATCAAAATTTTGCTGCTTGGTAATCCAAGGTGATATTCCCCAACAGCAACAGCGTCAACATTTGCGTCGTTTCCAACTCTCAGGGCCATATCTCCTTTCTTCAGCAATTTGTTACTTCTCAACGTCTGCACACAATTACAGATATGAGATTCTGATCCAGTATGTTATACCCAGGAAGTAGAGTTGATTGAAAAACGATTTTTGATTACAAACATCTTTAGGTTGAAACATCACCATGCTTCTTGTCCTTGAGGGTCGCAAGAAAAGCTCTGCAATTCCTCTTCCAATGCCTTGTCTTGTGAGAGTGGTGGCATTCGCGTTTCCTTCCACTGCATTCTCTCCCCTTCATCTTTTTGACACCGCCCTTAGGCTTGGTGGGGTTCTTCTTCGCCTTTCCCTTAGCCTTAGTTTTGTACGTAGAAGAAGAAGATTGCCCAACAAGCATAACGAGTGCCTTCTCCTTCTTTAAGGTGCTCTCTGCTATTCTCGACATGTTGAGGAGCTCTGAAAGTCCACATTCCAGTTTATTCATATTGAAGTTCAATACGAATTGAACGAAGGTGGAGGGAAGGGATTGTAGAATTAAATCAACATATAATTCATTGTCTAGCATGGATCCCAGTTCTGCGAGCTCTTCTATAAAACTAATCATCTTCAGGACGTGGTCCCCAATAGATGATCTGGCAGTTATTCTCGATTGAAACAGTTTCTTTGAGGTCTCATATCTTTCTATGCGAGATTTCTTTCCATACAAATCTTTACAGTGGAGAAAGATACATTAAACATCCATCTTCTCATGCTTCCTTTGCAACTCATTGCATAGAGAGGTCAACACGAGGCATTTTTCCATTGCGCAATCTTGATCCCAAGTCTTGTGGATCTCTGTATCCGCAACCGAGGAATTTGGACCGGGTGTTTGGGGAGCAGTATCAGTGAGGACATATGCAAACTTATCATATGTAAGGGCAATGTTGTCATTCTACAGCCAGTCTTTATAGTGTGGTCCGATTAATTTGTTCTTATTTGTATTAACTTAAGGCCGGTCATGGTTGCTTCTTGGAGAGAGAGAGAGAAAAGAAACACTAAGCATGCGCTCTTGAAAGATTATAATGGTTTATTAGTTTATCTGATCAGGATGGTTCCCACTGTTTTGTCAAATTTTCCTTCAAATATAGTAAAGGGAGAATTAGCCGGGATCATCAACACCCTATAAGTTCACTAACCGATCAGCCAGGTCAGAGTAAGTACTAAGAGGGAGGCTCCACGTGTTATCGCACGAACCTAATTAAATAACCCGTATTCCTTAGAAGCGTAACCCTGTAAATACTTTTCTAGACACTGACTGAGCCAGTTTATTGCGAAGGCGACATTCTCCCGAGAATAAATTTTATTCAAAGTGAGAATTGGGATCCAACTATCATGGTATGGTGATTGGTTTCGGAAATGTGTGTCTATGTATGTTCTAAATACCACAATTAATAACGGTGTCGCAATAGCTAGCCGATAGTGAGTACGGGTCGTCCACAGAGAAATGGTGTATTACTTATCTTTGTTTAGATGAGTTGATAGAAGAAAAGTGAGATTTTTTCGTTTTATACTAAGAAGGTTTGAAAATTTATAAGATAAATGCTTGTAGGGTTTATAGGATTTAGTAGTTAATGGATGGAGTTTTAAAAATAATTCTTTTTATCTTTTAATTATTTATTGCTAGATAAATAGCGATGCATGTGGATTAGGGTTCTTGGAGAGAATTAGAGTTTCCCACTACTGACCCTTGTCCTTCCATTGATCTCTATTTATCTCAAGCCCTTAACAAAATAATTATTAACGATTCTCAAATCGTGGTCGTGACTATCATGAATTAATAGCATGCCCGTTAAGAGGGTTAATATTCATTTTGCTAAAATTTATAAAAATTAAAATTTTAAAAAGAATTAAAGAGATATTGTTTATCAATCATACTACACTATCCTACAAAGCCTAACAAGCGAGAATTTACTCGCTCATTTGGATAAACGAAGTAAAAGAAAGGTTGAGATGAATACGGAACCCATAAGAAATAACAAAATTAAAATTGCAAAAAGTAAATGCAGAAACTAAATGCGGAAAGTAATGCGACAAAAATTAAAAGAACTACATTTTATTGAATAACTATTGTATTACAAAAGTTGCTCGCTGAAAAAGTAAATTACAAAACCCTATCTTTCTCTAAATTTCTCGATAGATCTCAATCAATCGATCGATGGATAGATGATTGATTATTAATGAATAGATAGCTCTCGGTCCTTTATATAAGCTGTGGAACTAGAAACCCTAGACGTCATATTGAAGTATGTGTAAACATAATCAAGCCGCTGAAGTTTTACATCCTACGGCCACCAAATGACCGTGCAACCGCCGCCCAATAGCCCTATTGGCCGCGGATCTGCCCCCTAGTGAGTTTAAGTTTCCAGATTCTTTGTTCTTTCTTCTCTCGATATTTGGAGATCTTTCTGATAAAAATATTCTGAAAATATATCTCTTAATCTCTGCCGTTGGGAGATTCTTTAATTTGCTCCTAATATTCGGCAGATTTGGTTTGGTATTTTGATTTGATATTGATCTCCTACTTATATTTCAAACCTGAGCTGATCTATTATAATACATGCTCAATATCTCAAATCACATTGTTAGTAGAATTTGTATTATTTAAGATAATATTCTAACCAATTAAATGATATAATATGTTAAGAATATTGGTTAAGAATATTTGATATGATATGCATATTTTAATAATAAATAATCTCATGGGTATTTTATTTAAATATGATATACATATATTTCTTAATTATATTAATTATAAATTAAGAAACATATGACAATAGTCTTTTTACAAATAAACCCATATATGTTCTTAATTTATAAATAACACCTTTTAGTAATTTATAATAGTAGGGAAAATATCCATACAAATGTGCAATAAATATGACTGATCATGTGGCAACCATGACGGAGGCCAACAAATCACCACACACAATAGATGGTATGCAATCTCATTGCAAATTTCAACAATTGAAACTACTGATATGGTTTTTACCCCTAACGATTTATGACCTTGATGGATGCCAACAAACCATAAGTCGCTAGTCAAGTGCAACCCATCATTTCGTGATTAATTTAGACCCACCCGCACCTAGCCCTTGACAAAGGCCAACAAAGCCATGTGACTGTCATAACCAATCTTATCGTATGAAGCAGACAAGCATCACTTAGCTACCGTATATTGCGTCTTGACGGAGGCCAACAAACGCAGCACAAATATTAATTACTCTACTTATCTGATATGAAGGAGGGTTACAACTGGTTTTGAAGAAAACGTTTAACGTAATGAACTTGATATTGTTGAAAGAACCGAGTGGTTTGAAAACGAAGTTTTTTTGAAAAAAACGTATTGGTTCCTACAACATCAAATTAGGTTTATTTTCTTTATATTAATCATATTAATGTAGTCTCGTCATTTTGATAAAATCATTTTTTGTCAATTAACCTATGTATCACACTATATACAAGAAATGTAAAGTATTTATATGCTAATTGCAATTACCACAGGGCGTCATCTTCACTGTTAGGTTAGGTAACTAATAGCAAAGTGGACATAGGACTTTTGCAATTGAAAAGCATATAGAAACATTACAGGCATATAAAGTCATCACGGGTAAGTAATCACATCACAGGCATACGATAATCAAAATGGAATATTTGGATATATTAGGAATCTCGCATTTTACTTGAACCGCAATTGAAACGCGATATTCCACCGTCGTGTAAATAACCCTTACATAACCAAACCAAGAATCCCTACAAGTGCAGCGAGCCACCGCTAATCTTAGAACTAGGTAACCCGGTCTCAACGCCTTTGAGAGGGCAACCATCTAATTCTAGAATCCGGTAGCTCGGGCACTTCTTCGTAGGGCAACCTGTATTATATACATTACGAATAGGACTTGTAGATCCGAATAAAAGAATAATATATTCCGTGCCTTCTAGATAGAACTCACTTATCGAGCGTCACTGGTTTCTCGATCTCTATCGAACTCACTTGCGCGCTTCACTAGCTCATTTGAAAAAAGAAGGCACTTTGTTGCAGCCAGCCGACAAGGATGGCCACAATTAGCGGATAGGGCTTTGGCTATACAGGTTTCATCGCCGATTCCGTATGGTAACAGCTTGGCAAGCTACAGAATACATGAATTAAAAATACAATATTTGTATACATAATATTCACACAAGAGGCTATTCAAACACGACAATCCATACCAAACAAAAAACACAATCATCACATTATGGATGTGCAACCTAGTCTGATTAATCATACATCAATTAGGCTACATTTACCGACACATATCCTTATACATGTTCAAACCAATTAGATAAAACACTTTGATCGAGTTGATTTGAATCTGTGACTAAATAATTCCACCCCATAAGGTCACACACTTGAAATTCAAAGAACTGAAGTTCAAGTGCACCGTGACAACAAAAAAATCCCTTATTTTTGCATAGATTTGAGCCCTAAATAGAGATTGAGAGTTTGACGGGGCACTCGGGCTCAACCCTCAAGCTCTCTAGGGGGTTTTGGAAAGACCCCCAACCCAAGACCACCACTTGGTTGTCTTGGGTTGGAGGGCCCAACCTGAGAGAACCCAAATGGGTACTCTCGGGTTTGGTTTCCCCAAACTGAGACCACCAAGTGGTGGTATCGGATTTAGGAACCCACCCAAACCCGAGAGGATTCTCAGGGTCACCCTCGAGCCCTCACGAGGTTCTTGGTCCGAACCAAGAACCCCTGAGGCTCGGGTACTACTAAAATGGGAGGTTTTTGCAATATTTCAAAACCGATTTTTTGAACAATAGGGTTTTTAGTTCATTAAGCCAAAAATACAACTACTAGTAGATGGAACAGCTCTGATAATATGTTAGTATATGGTGGTAGGGTCACAACACTTACGGACTACGACGGAAACGTAGAACAAAAATTTCTAAATATAGAACCACAACCTCAAAACCAAGATCATCCAAGAACTAGTAATTGTAAAACATCAAGAGAGCAAAACTAAGCTATTCTAGCACTACTACAATAGGGGGTTTCCCCTACGGATATTGAAATCCGTAGGGGCAGATTTATTTTGGCCCTACGGATTAGTCCGTAGGGCTATACGGTTGCCCCTACGGTCCTTACATATTTATATAAAAATTATTAAATCTTAAATTGTTGTTTGCCCCTACGGAGCCGCAAACCAAGAACCTACGGACTTATCCGTAGGGGCATCTAAATAGGGATTTAAGTTAAAAGCTCAGATCGATCCCTACGCTCATTATTCCCAATTCTCGCGCGAACAAAAAATTCCCAAACCCTCGTTCCCACCGATCGATCGTCGTTCTCGTCGTTCGCCAACGCCGCCGATTCGTCGTAGCCACCGCCTGCTTTCGTCGTAGCCACCACCTGCTTTCGTCGTCACCAGCGCCGGCTCATCGGAGTTCTCGTCGTCGCCTCTGCACAGGTAAGGAATTCTTCAATTACTCAAATTTTTGATTGGGGGTGGGGTTGGGGCTGCGGGCTGGGGCTAGGGCTAGGGTTGGGGCTCGGGCTCGGGCTGCGGCTAGGGCTGTGGTTGGGGTTGGGGCTCGGGCTCGGGCTGCGGCTAGGGCTGTGGTTGGGGTTGGGGTTGGGGCTCGGGCTGCGGTTAGCGTTAGGGTTGGGGCTGGGGCTGAGGCTTCGGTTGGGGTTAGGGTTCGGCAGGGGGTTGCTGTTGGGGTTGGGGTTGGGGTTAAGGTTAGGGTTGGGGTTGGGGTTTTGGATTTCAGGGTCTAAGTTAATTTCCATTCTAATTAGCATTAAGCTCGTTAATTGAAATGTTGATGATAATCATAAGAGTAAAATTTGTCTAGTTTGAGAAGGTGTTGGAAACTGGACTAATAATGTGGGTAAAGCCCAGTTTAATTAATAATTTTATTTGTCATTCTCAAATTTTCTTGAAAACGGAGACTGTTTTGTGGAACTTTTAGCCGTTGGGCATGTTGGGGTTTTGTTTTTGGAGTCATCGGACATGGCATTTGGTAGGTATCCAAAGACCCCATGTCTGATTTTGGATATTTTTGATTGATTTAAACTGTGGGTCAGAGTAGTCCCTTAATTTGATCTGGTTGGGATTTGAGTATGCAAAGGATTTGTAGTCTAGTGGAAATTTTGTGGGTGTTTTCGGTTGAATATGTTTGCTAATTGCATAAGATGCTCATAAGATTCTGGATTTTGAGGATAGGCCGTTGTAATTGGAAATGCTTAGAATTGTAGGACCTTCTTTATTTTAGCTATATATAATTGCAAAAAAAAAGACACATTTCTAATTTGAAGAAAAGGAAGGGCAAAATAGGGATTTAGTTATGGATTTTACTTGGACGTCTCCTCTTTTAATACATGTTTATCTTTACAAGAATATCGTGTCACATATTCGGTTTTAGCATCTGTACGCAACTGCTTTGATTATCATCGTGTTATTAACATCTTGAACTTCTATGCTTTTTCTAATATGTTTCATAGTTGGGGTTGCAGTTGGGGCTGGGTTCGGCAGGGGGTTGCGGTTGGGGTTGGGGTTAGGGTTAGGGTTAGGGTTGGGACAGGGGGTTGCGGCAGGGGGTGAGAATTTTTCTAGGTTTCTTTTAAAGCTTGTGAAGGAAATTTTGAGCCCCCTAAAAATGAACATTTCTAATGATTTTGATAAGAGACAAGGGAGCAATAAAGTTTTGTTTTCTATTTGTCTAGATTCAAATGTCTACTTATATATATATTGTAGGGTTCCTAGGCACCCTAATGAGGTCTCACAAGGCATCGACCATGCCCGTTTCAAAAAATACGGTGCCGAGAAACCCTAGTGTACGGATCGTTTGCTAGATGTCTAGGCGAAAAAGAACTAGTTAACACTTAACTAATGAGAATACGGAAATACAACCTTTGTAGATCCGGTCCTCCACCTCCACGGCTCCGCAACGAGGTCGTCTCCGCTGTCCAAATCAAATCCGGGCTCTAGAGTCGGCTTCGTCGGAGAATGGGCAAGCTAGGTCGTCGATGTCCATGCCGAAGATGATCTACGTCGAGGCATCGCTAGATCAAGCTCCACCTTCACCAAACCCTACAATCTTGTGAAGGAAACACACTCTACTACTTGGCAAGAGGTAGAGGATGAAGAAATAGGAAGTGGGTTAACTTTAGAATTGGATTTCTCACTCTAATCATCAATCTACCATTGATGACCTCAAGCTTCTTCACTTGAAGCAAGGAAGAAGAAGAAGGAAAATGATATGATAAGTTATTTTAAAAAAGAAAAGAAAATCAATTCTTATCATAATGTTAACTAGAGTTAAGTGTAGAGAATGAATCATGGTTAGTGGGAATGGTTAGGGTTAAGGATGAGATAAGTATGGTTGACATTATCAAAGCTTCATGAAGCTTCAACTAAACTCCAAATCTAGCAACCATTCTTTTCTCTTTTCTTTTATTCATTTATCAAAAATAAAAGGATAATTAAATAAGATAAATGAATAATAAATAATAAACCCTAACCATTTCATTAACCAAGGTTTAATCTTTACACTTTAACCCTAGCATGACTTGTATCATCAAACATGATACAATCAAGTGCACAAAAACATATCGCATATGCAATGCGCACGAACCAAGTGAGAAAATCCGTCTAAAGTGAACCGATACTAGTTAATGCAAAGTAATATATCAAATATATAATTATACATTAAATCATTAAATCAACACTTGATTCAATGATCCGGTCATGCGCACATAACCGACTGGTATCTAATATATCGGCTTATCGAATCAACGCTTGAATCGATAACTAGGTTATATCGCATACAACCATTCGATATATTTATCGCGAGAATAGAATACGGTATCACATACACGCATTATTCTCGGTCCCGCACATATCTCATATGCGCTCCTATTTCGTTTCGCTTGAGCCAGGAAACCTCTGTGTAGGACTCTAAAGACTCGTCAATACGCCGGCAGCAGATGATGATCATATCAAACACCCACAAGCCGCAAGCGGTCTGCTAAACGTAACGGCCACCCGGGTATTGAGCGATCTGAAGATCGACGAGCAAGCCCGCTCACACTCCAGTGAATCCGACCAGTAACACTACCGTACAGTCCGGTCTGATCGTCTGATATGTCGCATATCTCGCCTAGGGGTGGTAAACGTCAGACCCCAATAGCTCAATAAGTCGTGTCGATATGAGGTCTATAACTATTCGAGAAACTACTGGTAACACTTACCAGTAAATCTCAGCAACCCTGGCCAGGGATTTCCTGTTATAGCCAATCGAACACAGCACAACATCAACCCCCTATACCGGGAGAGACGAATCCCCTCCTATCGCTCATTGCCTCCATGTGACTCGGGACTGTACCCAAAAACCACCGTTTTGCACGCCCTCTTGGACGTGGTAAGATGGAAATCAAAGCACAGTGGGAACCACACAAGACTCTATGACGATCTCGGGTCAACAGACTACTCTGTACCAGTGTCACCAGAGAACTGCCATCTGACTTGAGGTATAATACCATCTGGGAGTTCTCGGCGAGTCCGTCCAGTGTACCCAGTCTCTACTGAGCACCCGTATATCTCCTCTGATGTCAAACACCAATGGATATGGGATCATCCATCGCCCATCTGTATGGGTCGAGAAGGTACACGCTAGTCTACTCTGGTATATCGATGCCCCGTCTCGATACACCCTCGACTAGGGACTTTGAAGGATGTACTTATGGACTACCATGTCCCCACTAGTATGATCCGCATCATAGTCCAGGTAGTCAAGTACAGATCCTAAGGGCTTTACCAACATGTAACAGAGAGACAATCAGCATACACGTTAAGGTAAAGTTCAACCAGATAGCATACTATCATGTCGAGCAAGAAAGTCCTCCCTATATATGTCCCAGCATCCACTACAATATACATCCTATGTACAGTAATGGCCTCTAGGTCATACATATAACTAACAATCTCCCACTTGCACTAGGGCCATCTGTAGCAGTGGTCGCAGTATCTCATACTCAACCATCCCATAAAAGTCTCTCTCTGGGAACAGGCCTTTGTGAGTGGATCCGCTGTGTTGTCCTCTGAGTCTACTCTCCAAACCTCGATCACCCTGGAGATCAACCATCTCCATGATCAAGTGATACTGCCTTAGAATATGTCTGGATCACTGATGGGACCGGCGTTCCTTGGCATAAGCCACAACTCCATTGTCACACAATGGGAGGAACATAGTTCATCTCATGAATCAATATACACCCAAACAGCCTCTTTGGTAGCATCTTAAGTAGCGATGTATCCAGCCTTTATCGTCTAGTATGTCACGGTATCTAGCTTGGAACTCTTCCAACATACCGTCCCTTTACTGAAGGTAAAGACAATGCCTGCGACTGACATTCAGTCGTCTTTATCACCCTGGAACACTTCCTGTGATTCTCCCCAGGATCGGTTGATACCATCTCACTACATCTAGTGAGTATCCTAACATCCATTTAGATCTATCTCATAGATCCAAAATCCAGGATTTAGTAGGTATCACTTTAATCCTATATGGAGAATCTTTGTGATAAGCGGAGATTGACCGAGCGTAGCATAGGAAACTACTTCCCTATCAAGAGTATGTTATCCACGTACTCTACGAGGATCGTCACCATACTCCCTACTACCTTCTTGTTTATACAAGGTTCATCTATCAATTTGATGATGTCAACTTCTTTGACTTATCCATCAAAACAGATGTTCCAACTCCGCGATGCCTGCTTTATCCTATAAAGCATCTTGCACACGTTTCCGCTGCTCCCACTATCTACGAAGCCCTCTGGCTGTGTACTTATAGACGTTCTCTTCTAAAACATCATTTAGAAAAGCAGTCATGACACCCAACCACCAGATATCGTAGTCATGGTATGTAGCCGTGGCAAGTAGGATCTGGATGGACTTAAGCATAGTCACTTGAAAAGGTTTCATCATTATCCACGCCTGGTCGATGACGAAAAGCTTTAACAAGTCTAGCTTTGAAAGTCTCAACTTTTCCATCTACACCAAGTAATCTTCTCAAGATATACTTGCTCCTGATGGGGATTTAACCCTTCAGATATAGCAACCAAAGTCCATACTTTGTTGGTGTATAAGGATTCCATCTCAGATCGCTAAACATCCAGCCATTCTTACAGAGTCTTACTCTCGATGGCCAGTTCGAAACTAGTTGGGTCATCATCTCATGATGCAATCCTCGCTCCCACTGTCATAGAGAAACCGAAGTATCTCTCAAGCGGGTGAGGAACCTCACTAGATCGCCGGAGAGGCTGAGGTTCGTTGGTATCTACTGAATCCTTTGGTTCTACCAAATCATCTGCTGTTGTTTGTATAGCTGGAACCTTTCCAGTTCTATATTACAGACTTTGCCTCGAGCTTGCCCAGATTTTGCTTTTAGACATAGGCCGGACAACCCCAAATCTTAACCATCTTAAGATATGGGCTCTTCCCTTTTCATATCATATATGAAGTGGTAGGCAACTGATTTGATTGGAACCCTATTCAATAGGTATGCATCTTCATAAGTGCATAACCCCTAATAGGAAACAGGTAACTCAGTAGTACTCATCATAGAGCACACCTTATCATATAGGGTGCGATTGCTCCGCCCCGATATACCATCGTGCTATGGTGTATACAGAGGAGTAATGCTGAGAGAGAATCTCATTCTCCTTTAAAATAGTCCAGGATTTCCGTGCTCAAGTATTCTCCTCCTTGATCACATCAAAGGACATAATACTTATACCCGTATTTTGGTTCTCTACTTTTAAATTATATTCTGTGAATATCTCAAAAGGTTCGGACTTGTGTTTCAACAGGAACATATGTCTGAATCTAAAGAGATCATCAGAGAACGTAACGAAGTATAAAGAACCAGTCCTGGCATTTGTAGACAGGAGACTTTACATACATCATCATGTATCAGTCCCAAGAGTTTACTAACTCTTTCTCTGTTTCTAGTAAACAGAGCTGTGGTCATTTTATCTTTGTGATATGACTGGCGAGTTTCACAAGATGTAAATTCAAACTAATTTAAATATACATCTAAATGCAACTTCAGCTAGTCGGGTCACATTGATCTGACCTAGTCTACAATACCTCAAGAAGAATCCGTTCATTTCTGAACTATTCCTCTTGTGTGTGTTCCGTATACTTAGAACTGTAGTTTGATTTAGAACATTAATGCTTTTAGATAACGTGCCTGAACCGATCAACTTTTGATATAGGAAATGTTCAAAACATTATCCAACAATACAAAATTATATCCTTTCTTTACTAATAAAGAGACTGATATGATTTTGTATATCAGGTTCGGTATCTAATAACATTCGTTCAGAATCAATGTATTGTAATACAGGGTGACAGTGACCGACAGACTTGGCTGCAACTCTTGCCCCGTTTTCTGCCTCATGAAACTTATCACCCGTTCTCAGTTCTCTACCTATCTGTAGCCCTATGTAACAGATTACATATCTGGGATCCTGATCTGGTATCACATACCCAGGACGTAAAGGATACTGAGAAACAGTTCTCTGTATAATGAACACACCCGAAGATGATGCATCAGCATGCACTCTCTTCGTTTGGGCGGCACGGGAATTCTGGTAATCCCCAATTTCCTGCTCTGTCTTATAACATTTATAAGTTGGAGCGGGACCAACGTTCCCCAGCTCAATATAACAAGCGGGTTCGGTCAATAATCCGTATTATTATTTTGATTAAGGCGTGATATGGTCGCTACCTGGAGAGAGAGAGAAGAAAACACTCAGCGTGCGCTCTGTCAAGAATAGATTGGTTTTTATTTTATCTAATCAGGATGGCTCCCACTGCATTTTATCAAATCTTCCTTCAAACCCTAAAAGGAAAGACTAGCCGGGATTAATTACACACTACAAGTTCGCCAATCTTTCAGCCAGGCCAGTGTCGGTACTTTGAGGGAGGTCCCCCGTGCTTTCGCACGAACCTAATTAATGTAAACCTCGTTTTCCCAGAGGCGTAACCCCGTTGACACCTTTCTAGACACCTACTTGATCGGCTAATTGTAATGTATAAAACTCTCCCAGGAGTAACTCTTACTCGCAGCGGGTATCGGGATCCAACTATCTCATAGGAGGTATGCAATCTCATTGCAAATTTCAACACTTGAAATTCCCGATAATATTTTGCCCCATGCGATCTATGACCTTGACTGAGTCAACAAACCATAGACCGCAAGTAAAGTTCAACCCGTCATTTCTCGATTGAATTAAACCCACCCGCACGACCCTTGACTGAGTCAACAAGGCCGCACGACTACCCTAATCCAATCGCATCATATGCTTTGCAGATAAACAATAATCAGCTACCGCACACTACGCCTTGACTGAGTCAACAAACGCAGCACGAATACTAACTATTACCTATCTGAAATGACGGAGGGCTACGACAGGTTTTTAAGAAAACCTTTTGCGTAATGAACTTTATATCGTTGTAGGATCGAATGAATTTTAAAATGGAGTGCTTTTGAGGCTTTTCTAGTTTTGCTAAAGGAGTCACTCCCGGTGAAGGGATCGTCGGTCCTTTCCTCGTCGAATGAGGTGCGGGATATATCACATACATCGCTGTGCAAAGCAAAAACTCTTAAAAGCAATCAAAAGACAAACCGAATGTGTAGCATCTGCCAGTTATTGCTAAAGGAGTCACTCCCGGTGAAGGGATCTCGGTCCTTTCCTCATCGAATAAGGTGCAGGATATATCACATATACCGCTGTGCAAAGCAAGAACTGTAGCTACCTGTTTTAATTTGAAATTCGATTCTACAACATCTTAGGTTTCTTTTATTTCATTAATCTCATTAATGAAGTCCCATCATTTAAGTACCTAAACATCACAGATAGATATAACGTACACTTATGCCATCCGCATTCGCCTCGATGTCCCCTCGTGCACCGTTAGGTTAGGTAACTAACGGCAGAGCAGGGCAGGGCTAGCACGGGTGTAAAACATAAGTAACGTCTATATAATATATCATATATACTATATAAAGTATCTATCAAAGAACATCACATGATCGCATCACAGATATCGCAGCAGAAGAATCATATGAAATATTGGATATACTAGGACGTCCGTGTTTTCAATACGAGCCAGTATAAAACACGGATTCCACGGTCGTGATGAATAGCCAAACCCACACCCCTAGACCCCTACGAGAGCGGCAAGCAACCCTACCAATTCTGGAATTAGGAGACCCGGACTCGACTCCTCGAGTTGGTCTCCCACTGGACTCCAGAACCCGGTTACTTGTGCCCTCCTTCTTGGGTCTATCCTAGTGCGGAAAAGTAAATAATATACAACAGGTGACAACTCCCGCAACCTGGAAGCGCCCCAATAAAAGAATATTACATACAAGTTTTTACATGAATGAAAATGAAAAACACTCATCTCACATAAAAACCCCCGGCTATTCAAACACGACGATCCAATATAACATATCCAGCAACACATAACATCACATATCATCAACGTAAGTAAATATGCGCATCCCAATTGTCGTTGACATATAGCAACGAAACCGGCGATATCACATATTACACTTACGGTCACAGAAAAGAAAGTGTAAAACAACAACAGTTGGAATCCGCAATCTGCATAGACATCGCATGCCTAATCAAATGAATTACTTAGACATCGCATGCCTAACAATTATAAACCCCGCATTTTAGTCTCAAAATCGAAAACACTCTTCAATATCAAGTCGGGCAATTCAACAAGATTCCCGACATCCTGATCGAATGCTCGTCGCAAACTTCAATAGACGGCCGCACCCCTCACGCCGTCGACGAAGTGCACTAAGGCGGAACACCGCTACCGCGAGCACCCGAACGGATGCTTTCGGCAACGGGGTTCTCCTACAGTCACTTGGTCGGGGCTATGGAGTGAAGCTGTCTATTAAGTTTACCCGGCGAGTATCCGCGTACGCTACGTGATTGCGACGGACTTTTGATCACATCAAAATTCCGTGGCAACCGATCAAGTGAGACTAAACTGCTACGTTTATAACATTCATTTAGTTATCACATAACTTATTGTGAATTCCAATTATTGTATCACATTCCAGATAAACAGAAAATGTTAAACTTTCCGATCGAACAATCGAACACCCAAGTTTTCCCGATACAGATCAACACATGAAATAAGTCTAACAACATTCCGTTCGTGCCTCAGTACCAACGGTCCAGCCGTAGAAGGGTCAAGCCAACGCCTCACATGTGGCACGCCGTACTGCCCCAAACCCGAAGGTTCAAAGGGCAGTTCAAGACGGTCACATAATCGAGTTAAGGTTTGTGTCTTCTAGAGGGACCATCGCGTTACTTGCACTACTTAGAACGTCGTTAAACTACGGAAAAATCCAACACTTGGAAATTTCCCGACAGGGGAAAAGTTGGGTATTTATATCCGGTCGAACTTTTTAACATATTCTAAAATTTATCCGGAACGACACATAGACAAAGTTTGACAATCCGATCGAATGTATGAACTCCCAATACAACCCAAAATACTCAACTCTTGATTTCAGAAAAAAATATTCCAGGAAAACCAACACTGAAAAATAGGAGTTACTGTGCAAAATTGAGTGCCTAATAAGACAAAACGGCGGCGGAAGGGCCGTATTAGCACGCTAATGCCGCGGTTCCGCCGCACTTTTGAGGGATCATTAGGTAATTTTTGCATCGTAATTCTTAGATTTACCTGCTGATTTTTCTGCATATTTTTAATTCTCAAAAATCCACTAATTTCAAAAATGTACAGAGAGCATTCTAAGGTTTGGGTTTCGGTTCGATCGGACTTCAAACTCCGTCTACGCTTCGCCTAAGGCTCTAGCTAGGCTCTGATACCACTGTAGGGTTCCTAGGCACCCTAATGAGGTCTCACAAGGCATCGACCATGCCCGTTTCAAAAAATACGGTGCCGAGAAACCCTAGTGTACGGATCGTTTGCTAGATGTCTAGGCGAAAAAGAACTAGTTAACACTTAACTAATGAGAATACGGAAATACAACCTTTGTAGATCCGGTCCTCCACCTCCACGGCTCCGCAACGAGGTCGTCTCCGCTGTCCAAATCAAATCCGGGCTCTAGAGTCGGCTTCGTCGGAGAATGGGCAAGCTAGGTCGTCGATGTCCATACCGAAGATGATCTACATCGAGGCATCGCTAGATCAAGCTCCACCTTCACCAAACCCTACAATCTTGTGAAGGAAACACACTCTACTACTTGGCAAGAGGTAGAGGATGAAGAAATAGGAAGTGGGTTAACTTTAGAATTGGATTTCTCACTCTAATCATCAATCTACCATTGATGACCTCAAGCTTCTTCACTTGAAGCAAGGAAGAAGAAGAAGGAAAATGATATGATAAGTTATTTTAAAAAAGAAAAGAAAATCAATTCTTATCATAATGTTAACTAGAGTTAAGTGTAGAGAATGAATCATGGTTAGTGGGAATGGTTAGGGTTAAGGATGAGATAAGTATGGTTAACATTATCAAAGCTTCATGAAGCTTCAACTAAACTCCAAATCTAGCAACCATTCTTTTCTCTTTTCTTTTATTCATTTATCAAAAATAAAAGGATAATTAAATAAGATAAATGAATAATAAATAATAAACCCTAACCATTTCATTAACCAAGGTTTAATCTTTACACTTTAACCCTAGCATGACTTGTATCATCAAACATGATACAATCAAGTGCACAAAAACATATCGCATATGCAATGCGCACGAACCAAGTGAGAAAATCCGTCTAAAGTGAACCGATACTAGTTAATGCAAAGTAATATATCAAATATATAATTATACATTAAATCATTAAATCAACACTTGATTCAATGATCCGGTCATGCGCACATAACCGACTGGTATCTAATATATCGGCTTATCGAATCAACGCTTGAATCGATAACTAGGTTATATCGCATACAACCATTCGATATATTTATCGCGAGAATAGAATACGGTATCACATACACGCATTATTCTCGGTCCCGCACATATCTCATATGCGCTCCTATTTCGTTTCTCTTGAGCCAGGAAACCTCTGTGTAGGACTCTAAAGACTCGTCAATACGCCGGCAGCAGATGATGATCATATCAAACACCCACAAGCCGCAAGCGGTCTGCTAAACGTAACGGCCACCCGGGTATTGAGCGATCTGAAGATCGACGAGCAAGCCCGCTCACACTCCAGTGAATCCGACCAGTAACACTACCGTACAGTCCGGTCTGATCGTCTGATATGTCGCATATCTCGCCTAGGGGTGGTAAACGTTAGACCCCAATAGCTCAATAAGTCGTGTCGATATGAGGTCTATAACTATTCGAGAAACTACTGGTAACACTTACCAGTAAATCTCAGCAACCCTGGCCAGGGATTTCCTGTTATAGCCAATCGAACACAGCACAACATCAACCCCCTATACCGGGAGAGACGAATCCCCTCCTATCGCTCATTGCCTCCATGTGACTCGGGACTGTACCCAAAAACCACCGTTTTGCACGCCCTCTTGGACGTGGTAAGATCGAAATCAAAGCACAGTAGGAACCACACAAGACTCTATGACGATCTCGGGTCAACAGACTACTCTGTACCAGTGTCACCAGAGAACTGCCATCTGACGTGAGGTATAATACCATCTGGGAGTTCTCGGCGAGTCCGTCCAGTGTACCCAGTCTCTACTGAGCACCCGTATATCTCCTCTGATGTCAAACACCAATGGATATGGGATCATCCATCGCCCATCTGTATGGGTCGAGAAGGTACACGCTAGTCTACTCTGGTATATCGATGCCCCGTCTCGATACACCCTCGACTAGGGACTTTGAAGGATGTACTTATGGACTACCATGTCCCCACTAGTATGATCCGCATCATAGTCCAGGTAGTCAAGTACAGATCCTAAGGGCTTTACCAACATGTAACAGAGAGACAATCAGCATACACGTTAAGGTAAAGTTCAACCAGATAGCATACTATCATGTCGAGCAAGAAAGTCCTCCCTATATATGTCCCAGCATCCACTACAATATACATCCTATGTACAGTAATGGCCTCTAGGTCATACATATAACTAACATATATATATATATATATATATATATATATATATATATTTACAATCTCAATATTCGTGGCATGTTGGTTATAAATTTCTCTCTCTGTAGAGATATATAGCCTATTTCAGCACATAGCTAGGTATGCGATAAAATTATTTTTGATAAAACAATGCATGATATAATATGGAAATATATTTGTTTCTTAGCTTCAATCATACAAACGTGTTCCAAATTAACGTAATTCAAATAGCAATTCCTTGGAATTTTTTAGTCCAGAGAATCTTGATCGAGTCTCAGGATCATATTGATTCAAGAATTTTATGTGACACCAAAGACTGGACGTTAGACGAATAGCCGGTGGTAAAACTTCTTAAAGTGTATTAATTTTGAATCTTCTTCTAAACTCAATGATTCTACATTGATAAAGAAAAGCTTAGATATCGATGACAAATGGCCACATATTACAAGTTACAAAGATGATGTTCAACACCTTCCCAACTTTTTCATTGCTTGTGATATTTTCTCTCCTTTTCTCCTGGTCTCTGTCTATCATGAAACTTTGGGCATGCAAATTAAGACTCTCTCCTCTTTTTGGTTATTATTTTTCCCTTTGTCGGCTTAATTATTGAGATGGAGATTTGATTAGAGTTTTGGTGTTCATAATTTCATAATATGAGCAAGGCAATTGACAAATCATCATGATGTTGTTATGATCATAGCAAGATGTAGGTGCTTGTGTGTTGGTACTAAAGCATGATACAATCTCTTTTATTGCTAGTGGATGCGTTTTGTTCAAAGAGTCTTTTCCTTTTAGTAATTTTCCTCTTTAGGGAGTTTTCGACATTGAAATCTCACTAGTTGATAATGTTAAATGAGTTCTAGTCCTAGTTTGCTACATTTTTTGATATATAGTAGATGGTGATACTTCTTTAAGTAAAAACAACCCTACACTTAAGCGAAATCATAAATTGAAACACATATATATAGAATACTACTCATACATGGGTATCCTCAAATCTAACTTTAATTGTCGATAATTTATTCTTTTCAACAACAAACGCACACACAAAGCATATACACGGATTTTCTCCTTTGTCAGTAACCATCCCGTTCTTAGATTTCTCAATATAGTCATCATAACTTACAATTTATATGATACAGTCTAACATGGCCCATGAGTACGTCAGGGTTAAGGACTGGATGTATGTGAATTGGCAACAACGTATACAACCTAAGTTTGTCACTGGAGTTTCTGCTTTCATTGAATTTGCACATGCACATAATAAGGAAGAGAAGACAGTAATGTGGCAGAAGAAGAAGGAGAAGACAGTAATGTGGCAGAAGAAGAAGAAAATGGTATTCCTTGTTCTCTGTTTCAGCATCAATTTTCTGATATGAATTAATGATGGCTTTCACATTGGTTTTTCCTTTTAGAGACTTCTTAGTGTCCAATGGAAAGTATACATCAGATTTGTGCAGGTCAGGTTCTTTTATGACTTTCAAGAGTTTCAACTGATTCTGTAAATTACACCCTAGTTGGGTGATATTTTTACCACTTCTCACTGCAGATGCGCTCTCTAATATCCATTTTGAATGTAATATTATAGATATTCATGCCTGTTTATGTCAAAATTACTTATATTGTCAATGTTTGATTATCTAGTTGTTGGTGATACGTCCATATCAGGGACTGAGGCCACTCCCGCTCCTCCAGGTATGTTTATATATCATATAGTGCATGTATATTGATTTAGAATGCTATATCATAAATATACACACATTCCTTTTGCTCTTACTTAGATAGTAATTTTTATTATTGTCTAGCTGTAGGTGGTGACAGTAGTTGACAATAAAATTTGTCATCCTAGAAACTATGATTTTTATATGTGCTCGCATGCGGGAATGATTGTAAGTCATGGACCTGTACAATAAATTCTTATTTGGTATTTGTTTAAAATCAAATTGAATAATATATAATTGATAAGTTTGTTATATTTATATTTAGTTTGGAATTAACACAATATTTATTCACGCAGCATGTACTTATGATCAACCAACTGCTCATGATATTTGTAGCCCAGTATAGAGATCACAACATCAACTTTTTTTATTGCCTCCACCAAGCTCTTATGAACATGCATATCACCTTACATATATTCAACATATATATCATCAGGTCTTTCTAAAATCAATGAGCTTTAATTCAAAAAACACAACACACACACACACAAGGAGTGAATTAATGAAGAAAAGAGGGTCCACTTTTCGTTAGGTGTCGTCAAAAGTTTATATCCTCCATCAATTATCAAGCTACCGAGAACGAAAAGCCACCTTTGTTAGTCGAGAGTCATGGTAATAGTCATGGAGATTGATTATAAAAGACATAGAGAGAAGAAAATAGAAATTGTAGATAGTAGCACACTCATTTTAAAAATTGCACTTTGATCTTTATGTCTACCTTTTTTTTTAATTGTAGATAGTAGAATAGCACACCCAAATTTTTTTAAAACAAAAGAAAAACAGTGACCTATATACAAAATGGGTAAATATCGTGATCAATAAATTACTTACCATTTGCCGAGACATGTATTTTTGAAGTATCCATACATCCTTTTCCTCTTCTTCGATGCCATATTCTCGTTATCTTCGTCTAATCCATCTGAAACTGCAATTACATTTAATTAAACCAAATAAAATCAAAAATTAAAATCAAACAGCAACAACAAAATCAATGAAATTTATAGCCTACCAGAGTCTTCAAGAATATCCACATATGAATCCTGGGCCTTCTTCTTTTTCTTCAAAGATCTTTTAGAAGCAGAGAATTTTGTTTTCTGGCAAGTGCTTTGAAGCTAAACACCATATTGTCTTTGTATTTGAAAACCAAAAAATGCCCAGTTTGCAGATTATTGGCTACTGTAAATTCATGCCACCCATCTCCACTGATGGAGGCAACTTTGTTCTCGATGTGAAGATCAACATGCCATATTTTTCCATTGTGGCTCACTAGGTTAGCATTTTCTCTTCTCTTGACCATCTTGCTAATCTGCTTGGTAAATTTATTCGGAACCGGCTGCGAATCATTAAAAGACATGCATAAGAAAGGAAGCTAAAATACAGATATATAGCATACCGATACATCGAAACTTCAAAGTTGCGATGACAATCCAGAGATATTTATTTCTACACACGTGGTGCACATGCGAATGCGTCAGGCATCATGGACAAATATTTGAGAACATGGAAAGTATTATTAGTATAAAGTAATTAAAGTTTTTAAACACCTTGGGTAGATATTTTCTTAGTTGATGCAATCATATCATGAGGACTAAATTTAAGCTATTATACATATACATATGTATTTTTCTAATCTAATATATTACACACAAACACACAGAGAGAGAGAGAGAGAGAGAGAGAGAACACCAAATTGGTAGAGAAATTAGGTAGCAGGACCCTCAAGAAATGGAGTCCATAGCATTGCTCATCATCATCATCTATGATCCCTTTAAAGAAATATTATCAAAAGGGGAGAATAAATACTACAAGCAGTGAGAATTATTATATAAATGGGTTGAACGCACGTTTCAACTTCTTGCAAACATTAACTAGCAGTAACAATTTATTCTCCCCTTTTGATAATATTTCTTCAAAGGGATCATGGATGATGATGATGAACAATGCTATGGACTCCATTTCTTCAGAGTCCTGCTACCTGATTTTTCTACCAAATTGGTTCTCTGTGTGTGTGTGTGTGTGTGTGTGTGTAATATATTAGATTAGAAAAATACATATGCATATATTTAATAGCTTAAATTTAGTCATCATGATATGATTGCATCAACTAAGAAAATATCTACCCAAGGTGTTTAAAAGCTTTAATTACTTTATACTAATAATACTTTCCATGTTCTCAAATATTTGTCCATGATGCCTGACGCATTCGCATGTGCACCACGAGTGTAGAAATAAATATCTCTGGATTGTCATCGCAACTTTGAAGTTTCGATGTATCGGTATGCTATATATCCGTATTTTAGTTTCCTTTCTTATGCATGTCTTTTAATGATTCGCAGCCGGTTCCGAATAAATTTACCAAGCAGATTAGCAAGATGGTCAAGAGAATAGAAAAGGCTAACCTAGTGAGCCACAATGGCAAAATATGGCATGTTGATCTTCACATCGAGAACAAAGTTGCTTCCATGAGTGGAGATGGGTGGCATGAATTTACAGTAGCCAATAATCTGCAAACTGGGCATTTTTTGGTTTTCAAATACAAAAGCAATATGGTGTTTAGCTTCAAAGCACTTGCCAGAAAACAAAATTCTCTGTTTCTAAAAGATCTTTGAAGAAAAAGAAGAAGGCCCAGGATTCATATGTGGATATTCTTGAAGACTCTGGTAGGCTATAAATTTCATTGATTTTGTTGTTGCTGTTTGATTTTAATTTTTGATTTTATTTGGTTTAATTAAATTTAATTGCAGTTTCAGATGGATTAGACGAAGATAATGAGAATACGGCATCGAAGAAGAGGAAAAGGATGTATGGATGCTGCAAAAATACATGTCTCGGCAAATGGTAAGTAATTTATTGATCACGACATTTACCCATTTTGTATATAGGTCACTGTTTTTCTTTTGTTTAAAAAAAATTTGGGTTAATTACCCAGCCAAATTCATTAAAAAAGGGGTGGTTGTTTTTCTTAAGGTTATGCAATTGTATTATTTTCAACCGCTACATCGGCTGCGGTTCCGCGGACAGCTCCTATAGCTCCACCGCCCGCTCAGACTCCCGCAGCCGTGGCTCCGCAAGCTACTATCTCGACGGCGGCTGCGCAGACCACATCGCCAGCTCCACAGGCCGCTCAGACTCCCGCACGCGCCGAATTGCATGGTTTATTGACCGAGGATCAGGCGCGCCAGATTCTTTCGTTTATCAGAGGTGGAGCTTGACCGAGCTAGGGTAGCTTTTTGATTCTTATTTTTTGAAACATGTATTTATTTATATGATATATATTGTACTACATTTTGAAACGATATTGATATTGATATTGGTTTATATTTATATCATATTCAGTTTTTGGGTTTCTTTTGTATATTATATGCGTGAGATGTGATTATAAATACTGTGATATATGTTGCGTGATGATTAATTTTATATTTTATTGTTATATATATTATTGTGCACAGGACGGGAAAAAATCAGGCAGCCCTTTTTTTTAAAAAAAATACAGATAATGTGTACCTACGGATTAATCCGTAGGTACACATGTTGCTCCTACGGATATGTCCGTAGGGGCAAAATATCAGCAGTAACTGATATTCCCCCCTGATCTCAGTGCCAGGGAGGTTGGGAGTGCCCCTACGGATATGTCCTTAGGGGCCATTGATTAGCCCCTACGGCGTTATCCGTAGGGGCAAAATATTAGAAATCCTGATATTTTGCCCCTATGGATAAGTACCTACGCATATATCCGTAGGGGATATTACGTGGCCCTACGGCTATCTCCGTAGGTACAGGTAATATATTTAAAAAAACCGTAAATAATATAATTTTTTTTACCCTACGGACTACTCCGTAGGTACAACTGGCCCTACACAGAACTCTGTAGGGGCAAGTTTTTGCCCGTAGGGGCAAGTTCAGGGTTTCAAGTTGCACCTGCGGCCTTTGCACCTACGGAGTCTTTTTTCGCCCCTACGCACATATCCGTAGGGGCAGTGGTTTGCCTCTACCGACAAATCCTTAGGGACAACCCTTATTTGTAGTAGTGTAGGATTTTAGAGGCAACAACTTTTGATGCTTGTTCTCTACTAGAGAGAAAGACACATGCTTTGTCTCCTAAAGCAAGGATCGAGCTTTATCACCAACCTCCTCGCCGAAGATGATCCACTTCGAAAGCATCCCAATCCAAGTTTCAACTTCACAAAAAAAAACACATTTTTGTGAAGCATTTTGCTCTCGCAAATTACTAGAATGAGAGAGGAAGAAAATGTAGAATTCAAGCCCACTCTTTTATATCTCTAGTGATTCCTTTTTGATTCTCAACTCATGAGAGAGAAAATGAGATTGGAAAATGAGATGGATCTCTACTCATTTTCTCTCTCTTCTATCATATATTAGAGAGGGGATGAGAAATATCTCCTCAAGTAGTCCCCACATGCCTTCACATGCCTCTTTGTCACTAAATGACAAATGTTAGTATGTATATTATATACATATACTAAAAACTTGAGTGAGAAAGAGAGTATAATACTAGTATCCATACCATATATGATTATTAAGTCAACACTTGATTTAATAATCCAGCTCGAAATTAACCGGCTAGTATTATCGGGCATCCGAATAATATACACGTATCTCATTCACGTGTTTAACCGAACTACCACACATATCAACTATACGCACATGTACATTATTTCGCCTGAGCGAGGGTACTTTCTGTATGGGACTATAAAAACGAAACAATACGCTGGCAGTGAGTAACAACATCATATCCAGTATAACTCACAAGCATGTCAATGACGCTAGCTGAAGGTAACGGCCACCCAGGTATTTGTCAAAAGGTAGGTTGATAAGCAAACTCATCCGAACCCAACAAAACCTATCAGTGATAATTACCTTACAATCCGGTCTCTTCGTCAAAGAGTGTTGTATACCAGGTCTGGGGGGTAGAAATTTTCAGACCCCAAAAACTAAATAAGTCATGACAATATCAAACTCATAACCGACTGAGATTTAGCTGATAATTCGTATCAGTTGATCTCAACCGTCCTGGCCAAGGAATTCAGGTTATAGTCATATCATGCACAACACGACAACAACTCCCTATATTGGGAGAGACAAATCCACTCTTGATCGCTCATTACCTCCATGTGCTTCGGAACTATATCCAACTAAAACCTGTATGCACAGCTCTTTAAAACCGTGGTTGGGTAGAAGTCAAGGTATAATGGAAATACACACAAGGCACAATGGCGATCTCAGGTCAAAAAACTACCATGTACCATTGCCATTAGAGAACTACTATCTGACAATAGGTATAATACCGTTTAGGAGTTCTCAGCGAGTCCGTTCATTTTACTCATTCTCCAATGAGCACCTGTATACAATTTTTGGTGTCAAACACCAATGGCTGTGGGACCAACCATCATCCCGGTCAAGATCAAGAAACGTATACACCAGTCTACTCTAGAGTATCGATGCCCTGTCTCGATACTCCCACGACTCGACACATTTAAGAATGTTCTTATGGACTACCCAGACATCACTAGTATGATCTCATCATAACCCTGATAGTCAAGTAAAGATCCTAAGGGTTTTATCAACTTGTATTAGCAATACGTAATAGTAAGTAAAAAAATATACACATGAAAGATAAAGTAAACTATATAGTATGCTATCATTTTGAGTAAGAATGTTCTATACATATAGGTCCAACTACAATTACAATAATTGTCTCTAGGGCACCTGTATCTAACACCTTTGCCTTTCCGAATTTTTATCTCTTAAACATCGAGCTTCAAATGCTCTGAAATTTAATCGAGACCTAGAGAAAGGAGTCCAGAACTCTCGGTTATTTTTTCCGGAATTTTAGGAATTTGTTTGACGGCCGAAATGAAACACTAATCGCAAACTATATATAACCCAGCTAGAGAATCGGATAAAACCTAATTAAACAAGCCCAAGCCTGCAAAAAACCCCGACGACTCATTTTCGTGCTTGCGATCGCTCTAACGGCCCTATCGGTTTTAAAGTAAATAAAATTTTGTTTGAATTTATTCTTACTTGTTTTGTTCCATAAATTATAAAGGAGAATATTGTTTTCAAAAAAGGAAAGAGAAAACTATTTTAGTTAAAGAAAATAATTTATTGATTTTAGAAGAAAAGAAAAAATATGTTTTTATTTTAAACAAAAACGATTTTTTGAGATTTTTAAAAAGGAATATTTTTAAAGAAAATATAGAACCTTGTTATAAAGATGATTTTTATTTAAAATATTTTTGTTAGAGAAAATAAAGTGTTGTAAAGATAAAACTATTTATTCTAAAATAAGTAGGAACGCTTTTTTATTTTTAAGATTCAATTATATTTTAGAAAACATATTTTTTTAAAAAGTATGAGAATAATTATAATTATTTTTATAAAAAGAAAAAAGATTTTGGCATATTATTTTAAAGAGGAGATTTTATATTGAAAAGAAAGGAAAATAATTTTGATATATTTTTTTTTTAGAGATAATCAGTTTTCATTTAAAACCTATTTTTTTGGGAAACTCCTCTATAAGCCGTTTGATCTAATGTAATTGAATCCTAGCCATTGATCTCGAAACCCTAATCTCTACTCTTATAAATAAACCCTAGCCGCTCTCTCCCTTCGATCTTCCTTTCTCCATATTTCTTTTTTCATCAAAACTTTGAAGAACCCTATCACTGCACAAGTCTCGATTATTGAGGCATCCTTTACACAACGCGCACGGTAAGTCTATCTTCTTTTCCTCTTGAATCTCGTTGCTTCGTGCTTTCCATGATCACCATCTTGACTATTATCCCTGCATGACTTGTTTTAATCTATAAAGGAAAAAGAAAAATGACCGATCAATATTTATGCTTGAGATCGGATAGTTGTAACTATTTTACGATACTATTTCTTCTAACTAATTAGAACTATCTTTGTTAGTTTTCCTCTATTTGATATTGGGGCCATGCTTCACTTATATGTTGGACCTCCACTGCGAGATAGATTCATTGTATTATAATCCGATGACCGAACTAATGACCGTAGCAAAATCGTTAAAACGTAACCTGCATAGTTAATGGATTTTACAACCAGAAGACATAGAATTAGTTGTCTCTGTTACTGTGCTTATCGAATGACAAAACCTTTAAAACAACAATTATCCGCAATGAAAAGTTCTACAAATTCCGTGTTGACACCTCTCTCTGATTTCACCTATAAAACCCTTGAATTGATGAAATGGTTCACTGCATGCAGCACACGCCTTTGCTAAAAAATATCGGCAGAACCGGTGTACTATTTTTCATATTTTATTGCGACATCCTTTCCAGGAACTATTTTATTCAATAGTACGATTATTGTGTTAGGAGCTCTCTGTAATTTTTACATGGCAAGATACCATCATCTGGGTCACGACGTAACGACCAGAATGGGAAGTGGTCAGTTCTGGAAATCAGTAGTCACTACAGTAATTATCTGTTTTCTCACACATATGTTACCCACATGACACCAAGTTTGATTGTAACTGTAGCTACAAAGAAAGTGCCATCTTTTCTCCGAGACCCCGACACTTGAATCCGACAATAAATTGAATTTACCGTAGCATGAAAGTGGACTTTGCTTCGCTGGAAATACAACGCAGTGACACGAGAAAATACATAGTCTCACTTTTGGGACCCAAACCTGGCAAACTCAGGTTTCATTCTTATCTAAATAGGGATCCCTTCGACTTCGGTTTAGATATCCATTCCAGGAAACTGACGGAAACTAATTCTATAGGTAAAATATGATGCCACATCGAACCAGGACAGAGGCCGAAATTT
This sequence comes from Agapanthus africanus, assembly GCA_030015575.1. Classification (NCBI taxonomy): domain Eukaryota; kingdom Viridiplantae; phylum Streptophyta; class Magnoliopsida; order Asparagales; family Amaryllidaceae; genus Agapanthus; species Agapanthus africanus. The sequence goes on from CM057349.1 coordinate 94,196,884, forward strand.
TTTGCATAGCCATCGTAAAACACCCATATGTTTCTCTGTACTTGCCGGAATGCCTTAAATTTTTTTGTACATTTTTCTAATATGGTGGATGAACATTTCTTATTCAAAAATCATTTGCATAAAATGACCAAAGCCTTTTCAAAACTGCTCCTCAACCTTCAGAAACTGTTTTCAGAAACTTCTTTGGGCTGAACGGTGCACTAAAATTGTAACTGTTACTACCTAAGCTCTACCCAGCATTTTACATCATCCATTACTCACATACACATTTGCTACAATTTTTCATATTCTCAAACTCAAGATTTACTTATGTATATGAATTTTCATGCTCTCGCATATTGATGATTTGATCGCGTGTAGATTTTGCCTTGCATGTCTACATAAGATACTATATATAACGGTTATTTATGGCAAGAAATGGAATGGTATATGTCGTGAATTTGAGATCATGCTGAGAGATATCATAATGCACAGTCAAGTCATGTATCATGTTGCTGCTTGCCATAGACTATGATCGTTATATACATGATGGGGATTTTATAGTCTCTAAATTTAGCTGCAAGTATATAGCTTATCGCAGTTGTACTTGAAAATCGTTCTCACAAAAAAGTGTGTTAACTATTTTTAAAATAAATTAAAGACTTATATATTTTTTAAAAGTGCAAATAAAAATGGGTTTTTTTTAGAGAAAGTTCTAGGGTTTTTGTATTGCTTATCTTTCTATGGTTGGTTTAAAAAATACTTCTTTTCTCTATGTATTTCTAATATATTTTCTATTACTTAATATAAAAACATAGGTTATATTAAATAAATTAAAAATAGCCTATCAATTATAAAAGATCATTTAAAAACTATATCAAAAACTTAGTTCTAGATAATTAAGAATGACCTAGATTAAATATTTGATTAATAGTAATAGGTAGCTAATCTAAACTATCATGTTGATTAACCTAGAACTCTTTTAACTATTTAGGTTGCATTTATTTTAATAAAACACATATATTTTACCATCCTTAATTAGGGTTCTAGTTTGTCAAACCTTCATTATCCTAACAAGTTTTTCAGCGTATCATCAATCCCTAAATCTAATTCAAAGAGTCAATTATCCCTATAAGATCTAATTTATATGATGAAAACTACAAGAAAAGAATTATATCAAAAGCAATTCATGATAAAGTAAAAGAAAAGAAGATCATAAAACATATACAACCATAGAATGAAAGACAATACAAAATCCTAGAAAAATAATTAGTTACTCATAGAAAGGAAATTATAAACTTTATTCATTATGAAATAAAAATTACAATTACTCTTGATCTCTCATACTTTTGCAAAGCCTAATTTTTGAAGCCTATGGAAGAGATATCAAACCCTACGGCTATACAGGTGCTTATATAGGGCTAAAGAAGTTTGGAGAATAAGTAATAAAAAATACAAGAGAATCAACTTTTTCTTAAATGGCTCTATTGGGTGCTGATCTGCTATATTTAGAAGTTTCGAAAGACGAAACCCTATTTCTCATATCCGTCTATATGAAAATACGATCGTGCCTATAAAAAAATTCATCGAACAGCCCAAAATCGACCGCTGATCTGCCGCCATTTGACTATATTCACCGCTTATCCGCCGCCGTTTTATGGCTTCATGTCTCCATTTTTTTGTGTGTTTTCTTCGCTGATTTAGAGGGATTTTGGGCATATAATATCTTGAATATCTCGTTGTCTTTCTGTAGTTGTGTGAATCTTTGAATTGTTCCCAAATTTGGAATATAATTAGATAGTTTGATTTGACACTTTTGATTTGATTTGGTTTCTCCAACTGATTTGTTGTTTTGATGATTGATTCATCTCTATTTGTTGCAAGCTTTGCTGATTTGCAAAGATATTCCCAAATTTGCAAATTATTCTTTTGATTTTCTGAATAACTCCCTTTAAGTCTCCATTGTACGCACGTAATCCCCATTCTAGCACAATTATCCATCTTTTTGCATCCAAGCCCTGTTATAATAATTCACAAAAGATACCCGGAACAACATAATATATGACAATAAAATAATAAATGGGTTAGAAAAATATGCAATAAATTGCACATATCAAATACCCCAATACTTATCTTTTGCTAGTTTTCAAGAAAATTTAGGCTTTCAAACTCTAAACTAAACTACAATCTAGCTAAATCCTACTGCTATGAAAGAAAATAAAGAAAACAAAAATAAGAAAATGAAAATTATATATAAAGATAGAAATAGATAAGAAAAATATGAAAAATAAGAGTTTAAACTTTACTAGATTTTCAGTCATCATGAACCACACCTTAATAGACTTTGATCTATGCCGAAAATTACTCTCATCATTCTTCAAATCTTTCCTACCTATCTTGCTTCCAAATACGATCATATACCATGCGTGTGTGTAAAATCATCCCTACACTCAGAGAATTCAATTCAAGCTCTCATACTCTTTACCTTAGCTCCCTATTACTTTTTAATTGGCGAATCAAATTGATGGATTTGTTCCCACATTTTTCATGTGACCGTTAATACTTCGTGTGGCACTAACCAACCGATTACCGAATGTGGTCACTTTATTTGACGTAATTAGCAATATTCTACTCTTACAACACCTAAGGCACAACAAATGATCGCAAACCAGTTGGTCTAAATCACTAAGTGATGAAACACCCTCGCTGAATTTTTTATATGCTACCATGATAATTGCAATGCAGTGTTTGTTTTTTTAGTAATATTAAATTTATTTTTTCGTACTAGGGCATTACAGACAAGAGCATGACATGTCTCTTCTATAATCCCAAGCTTTAAGATGTGTGCATATGCGTATAGTAGAGTATCAACATTCAAATGTTTGGACTCAAAAATAGGTTCCACTTACATCTTCTCAAACCTAATAACCCCTTCATGTTACTAGCCTTTTGGGAACGAGCCCATAACAACTTATTACTAAAATCATTTAACTATCACTTTTTCTTATTTTTCTAAAAATCTTTCTTTCTTTTATATACATTTTTCACATTTTTATATCTGTTTTCTAAATTTTCTAAATTTTCTTAATAACTATGTACAAAACCAACCCCCCTCCCCCACACACACACTTAAACTTGACAGTGCCCTCACTGTCTACCGCGACCGTTCCCTTGACAACGAATATGACTAAGAATCTAATGATATACATATTACAAATGAGGGTTTTTAAAATATTTTCAAGTGTATTCCGGCTCATGGAGATCCATGAGCTCAGCCTTATTATCTGCAGAAAATTCTCAAAACGGTTTCAATTTTTGACCATTAACTTTGAACATCTCACCATTTTTAGAAATTTCTATTTCCATAGCTCCATGCAAAAAAACATTTTTAACAATAAAAACCCCTCGTGATTTTAAATTTTCAGGAAATAGATGCAATCGCGAATCATATAATACAATTTTTTGGCCCATTTGAAAATCTTTTCTTAAAATATGGAAAATCTTCATTTTTTCTTTGAAAATCTTGGCATTGTCATAAGCATCGTATGATAAAAAAGAAATATGCCAATTGGTTTTCCGCCGAGGTTGTTGTAAGCGGAAGAAACAGTGGGGGTGAAAACGAGAGCGAGTGAGCAATGAGATGAAGGAAGAATTATGATATGAGGACAAAATATTGTATTTTGTGCCTCTTCAGCTGGCAAGGGAAGTGCTTTAAATATCGGTGACGCTTGATTGATCGGAGGTGCTTGATTTATTATTGCCTCTAATTCTTCGAAAAATATGAGTTCATCCCCGGGAATCTCGTTGAATGTTTCAGTATAGAAATCCAGGCCCCTTGAGTTTAAAAGTTCATCGGAGAGATAGGAATCATTCTCAAAATCCGTATCATCAGAATAGATGAAAGATTCAAAGTTTGGTGGTTCTTGTTCTGAATCCCAAGGATTGAATACTTCGGTTGCTATGGATGTTGAGAAATCAAAATGTGAGTTATCCGAAGTTTTATTTTCTTCTAAGGACTCTATCTCAAAAGATATAGCCTCGACATCTAAATCGTTGGGATCTAAAAAATCTTTCGACCCACTATCATAGAAATTTTCAAGAGAAAATACTTCAACAGGATAAGCCATTGGCTCAAGTAGGCTCACATTTTCTATCGGTGGTGAGTCATAAAAATTGATTTCCTCTTCCTTGCATAGCTCATCTTCTATACACTCCTCCATATAGAAGTTATCAGAGTCAACATCGTCATCAGTAGGAATTTTATTAATTGAGTTGACATTGAAAGGCTTATAGGGATCACTTGGCTGATTTTCTATGTTAAAAATATTAGATCAATTGTCATATTCCTAAATGATAGTTTTATAGAACCATTGTGACAATTGATCAATATATTCGAAATGGTTAGGAAGGGTTGACATAGTATGACAGGAATTTGATTCCTAAGGTTAGTGACGGGTTGTATTTCTATAACTATAAAATGTATGGGGAATATAAATTCCCCAACTTTAATCAACACGTCATTTATCTCACCCATAGGAGTCTTAATGGACTGGTCGGCTAATTGCAAAGTGATCTTGGTGGGCTTAACATCACCCAGCCCTAATTGCACATATACAAAATATGGAAAAAGATTAACACTAGCGCCCAAGTCTAATAAAACTCTATTTATGACTTGTTCGCCTATAATGCAAAATATAATAGGACCACCGAAGTCCTTATACTTAATGGGCATGGCATTACTTAGCACGTTACAAATATTGCCTGCTAAAAAGACCTTCTTAGGCACCTTAGTTTGTCTTTTCTTCATGCATAAATCTTTGAGTTATTTTGCATACGAAGGAACTTGGTCAATCATGTCCAAAAGAGGTACGCTGACCCTACATGTGCATACAACGTATGCAAAAGTTTTTTTTAATGCAAAAACTAAGATGACTAGGAATTCTAAAAATCACAATTACAAATACACAAACAACCAAGATCTAGGGTTACCTAGGTCAAGTTACTATACCCGCTCCTAACTGCTAAGAGACAAATTTGTTGGGATTTCTTAGCACCCCCACTAAGTTTTAGGAGGCATCTAGTATGCAATTTAAAAAAATCTAGGGTGCTAAAAAACTCTAACCTAGGATCTAACTAGAGAATTAGGGTTAAACTAATATGTAAACTACTTTACACTAAGTGAATGAGGAATACAAGCTTTGTAAACTGGTCCTTCACTTAAAAAGCTCCGTGTAATAGTCCCTTCACTCCAAGTAGTGGTCTCCCGGACTCTAGTTAGGCTCTACTAGGCGAAATGAACAATCTTGCTTGAAGTCTTCGAGGCCGAAGATGATCTACGTCGAGAAGACTCTAGCTCAAGCTATCTCTTCACTAATTGGGAATTGGTGAAGCAAACAACCTAAACTAAATGGCTAGTCAAGTATAGGTTAATGAAATAGGATTTTTGCTCACTTTAGAATTAATTTTCTTACTAATTTTCTTCATCTCAAGAAAACCTAGAGAGTTTTCCTTTAGATGAAGAAGAAGATGAAGTGTAGAATGAATGAAATGAAAATTGCAACCTTGGGTAAGATAATATCTCATATTTTTTATGTAGAGAATTAACCATGGCTATAGATAATGGTTAGGTTAACAAATATCTAAGATGAGACAAAATTAGTGGACTAAGACAAGATTTCTACAAGCTTCTCCAAGCTTTCAACAACCATGCTTATTTCTAACTAATTTTGATTTTCCTTAAATAAAATAAACCCTTAATTATCTATGGAATGGTGTGAGTCTCATACACCCATATACTATGTATCATCAAGCATGATACAATGAAACAAATGCAATTAACATATATCACATATATGTCAAATATAGAAGTGAGAATCAACACTTAATTCGATAACCCGACTATATCAAATATAACCGATTGACATCATATATCATGAGATTAGAATAAGATATCACATACACGTATTAATCTCGGTCCCGCACATATTACATAGGTGCTCCTACTTCGTTTCACCTGAGCTAGGAAATCTCTGTGTAAGACTCTAAAGACTCTTCAATACGCTAGCAGTAGGCATTGATCATATCACATACCTACAAACCGTCAGCGGCACTAGCTGTACATAATGGCTCCTAGGTATTGAGCGATCAGAAGATCAACAAGCAAGCTTGCTCATACACCTGTGAATCCAATAAGTAACACTACCGTACAGTCTGGTCTCTTCGTCCGATAAGTCACATATCCAGCCTGGGGGTGGTATACACTAGACCACAATAGCTTGATAAGTCATACCGATGTGAGGCTCATAACGGTTCGTGAAACTACTGATAACACTTAGCGGTAAATCTTAGCAACCCTGATCAGAGATTTCCTGTTATGGCCAATCGAGCACAGCGCAACATCAACCCCCAATACCGGGAGAGACGAAACCCCTCCTATCGCTCATTGCCTCCATGTGACTCGGGACTGTACCCAAAAACCACCAGTTTACACGACTCAGTAGAGCCGTGGTAGGGTGGAAATCAAAGCACATCGGGATACACACAAGACTCTATGACAATCTCGGGTCTACAGACAAACCTGTACCAGTGTCACCAGAGAAATGCTATCTGACGATAGGTATAATACCATCTAGGAGTTCTCGGCGAGTCTTGTTCAGTGTACCCATTCTCCAATGAGCACTCGTATACCATCTTTGATGTTAAACACCAATGGATATGGGATCATCCATCGCCCATCAAATGGGTTAAGAAGCGTATGCGCTAGTCTACTCTGGAATATCGATGCCCTGTCTCGATACACCCTCGACTAAGAACAATTAAAGGATGTACTTATAGACTATTCTGGCCCCACTAGTATGATCTCCATCATAGTCCTGGTAGTCAAGTACACATCCTAAGGGCTTTATCAACATGTAATAGAGAGGGTATAACAATACTAGTCAACATGTTAAGATAAAGAATAATCAGATAGCATACTATTATGCCGAGCAAGAAAGTCCTCCCTATATATATCCAAACATCCATTGTAATATACAATCATGTACAACAATGGCCTCTAGGGCATACATATAACTAATAATCTCCCACTTGCACTAAGGCCAGTTGTTGCAGTATCTCATATTCAATGTCCCAAAAATTCTCAAACTGTATCTAGGGTTTTGGCCTCGGTAAGTGGATCCTCCGTACCATTCTTTGTCTCAACTCTCATGACCTCGATCGCCTAGAGATCAACTATATCGCTGATCAAGTGATACTGCCTAAGAATATGTCTGGATCACTGATAGGACCAGGGTTTCCAGGCCAAAGCCACAACTCCATTGTCACCACAATGGTAGGAACGAAGTTCATCTCATGAACATCTATACCCAGACAGCATCTTTGGTAGCATCGTTGGTAGCGTTGTATTCACCCCTTATCGTTGAATCTGCCACAGTATCTAGCTTGGAACTCTTCCAACATATCGTCCCTCCACTGAGGGTAAAGACAAAACCCGAGACTGTCTTACAGTCGACCTTATCACTCTGTAAGCTCGAATCAGTAAAGGACTCCACTTGAAGTTCACCGTTAGCATACACCAAGAATATTTCTTTAGTCCTTCTCAAGTACTTAAGAATGTTCTTCACTGTTGTCCAGTGATTCTCCCCAGAATTCGATTGATACCTTCTTACAACACTAAGTGCGTACGCTACATCCGGTCGGGTACATAACTTCGCATACATGATAGACCCTTCTGCCGAAGTATAGGGTATCCCTTGCATGCGAGCCCTCTCCAAATCCGTCTTGGGGGATATCTCTTTGGAGAGAGTGATTCCTGAGATCGTGGGCAAATTCCTACGCTTGGAATCTTCCATACTAAACCTCTTTACTATGGTGTCAATGTACCTTGGATTGGGACAATCCCAACATCCAATTTAGATCTATCTCTATAGATCTTAATCCCCAGGATGTAGGAGGCATCACCCAGATCCTTGATAGAGAATCACTGTGATAAGAGGAGCTTGACCGAGTGCAGCATAGGAACATCATTTCCTATCAAGATTATGTCATCCACGTACAATACGATGAAGATGACCTTACTCTTTGCAACCTTCTTGTATATACAAGGTTCATATACCTTTTTGATGAAGTCAAACTCTTTGGCTGCTACATCAAAACAGATGTTCCAACTCCGCGATACCTGCTTTAATCCGTATATTGATTTAAGCAACTTGCACACCTATCCACTGCTCTTACTGTCTACGAAGCCTTCTAGTAGTGTCATGTACACGCTCTCTTCTAAATCGCCATTTAGAAAAGCGGTCTTGACGTCGATATGCCAGATTTCGTAGTTATGGTATGCAACAATAGCAAGTAGGATCCGAATGGACTTAAGCATAGCCACTAGAGAAAAGGTTTCATCAAAATCCATACCTGGTCATTAACGAAAACCTTTTGCTATAATTCTAGCTTCGAAAGTCTCAAAGTTTCCATCTACGCCAAGAATCTTCTCAAGATCCACTTGCTCTTGATGGGTTTTACCCCTTCAGGTGCAATTACGAAAGTCATACTTAGTTGGTGTACATGGATTCCATCTCAGATTGCATAGCATCCAGCCATTTCACAAAGTCCCCACTCGTGATGGCCTGCTCGAAACTAGTTGGGTCATCATCTCCCATGATGCAATCCTCGCTCTTGCTTTCATTGAGAAAACCGTAGTATCTCTCGGGCTGATAAGGAACCCTACCAGATCGGTGGAGAGGGTGAGATTCGTCGGGAGCTATTGAATCCTCCGGTTCTACCAAATCATCAGCTATTAGTTTGTCAAGCTAGAACTCCTTCCAGTTCTACCTCATGACTACTAATTCCTTCCATAAGAAATTCCTTTTCTAAAATGGTGGCATGCTGAGAAACAAAACATTTTTTCTCCTCGGTATGGTAGAAGATATTCCTTCGCGAATATTCGGGATATCCAATAAACTTATACAGTACTGAACTTGCCTCGAGCTTGTCCGGATTTTACATTTCAACATAAGCCGGACAACCCCATATCTTAACTCATTTAAGAGATAGTCTTTTCCCATTCCATATCTCATATGGAGTGGTGGGCAATTATTTGGATGGAACTCTATTCAATAGGTATGCGGCTTCTCAAGCGCATAACACCAAAAGGAAACAGGTAACTCAGCAGTACTCATCATAGAGCGCACCATATCTAATAGGGTGCGATACCTCCGTCCCGATATACCGTTATGTGGTGGTGTATATGGAGGAGTAAGCTGAGAGAGAATCCCATTCTCTTTTAAATAATCCAGAAATTCCGTGCTTAAATATTCTCCTCCCCGATCAGATTGAAGGATTTTAGTACTTTTACCCGTTTGGTTCTCCACTTCGTACTTATATTCCTTGAATATCTCAAAAGCTTCAGATTTGTGTTTCAACACGAACACATGTCCGAATCTTGAGAGATCATTGTTCCCTTATGAAAAATAAAATAATAAATATAAAAAGCAATGGGAAAAGTCCCCAAATGGATCATCACGTGCCCAAACGTGATAAGCACTGCGCTTGACAAAACAAGGCTGAAACTGAGCCTCACGTGTAGACACATGGCCTCTATATACAAAGTATATATGCGCCTTCTTAAAACAAACAATTGGCCAGAAAAGGTCATGTGGTAGCATGTGACGCTCTTTGATGGGCTTAACTTCGTGGGGTCACGTGCTACACGTGATAGGCTCCTATGCTTTCTGAACCAATAGAATTAAATTATAAATAAAAGGGATCAAAACTCTATTTGGAAAATATTTCCTTAGATCATTCTAAACAAGAAATATTACGCTCTGTAAAGTAGAGCACCGTTGGATTAAAAATCCAATGGTGATTAAAAATCACCAATTTACAGAAGAAGATTCTGTATACGGAAATATTTTCCTAATCTTGTGAGAAATATCTTCTGTAAAACAGAAGTCCTTGGATTAAAAATCCAACGGTGAATAAAATTCACCGATTGATCTAAAAGATCATTTTGGTTGATTATAAATCAATCAAAATCTCTCAATAAGAGATTTTCTGAACAAATTGATTCTTTTCTTTCTCCTATAAATAGGAGCCAAGAGACAAACAAAAAAAAATGAAGAGAAAAAACCCCCTCGTAAGCTTAAAAAAACATAGAGAATTTAATTCTTCAGAGAGAAAAGGAGAAAAAAGAAATTCTAGGTAACAGAAGGAACGAAACACAGAGAAGATCTCATCTCCTTTTCACCTCTATAAGAGTTTAACTCTTCTAAAAAGAACTTAGTTCTTCTTTTGGCTGAAATTTGTAGAAGAAGATCTCCCCACAAGTTGAGAATTTAATTCTCATCGAGGAGATCCTGCCATACAGATCCCAAATCTAGGGGAAGATCTAAGTTCAGAGAATTTAATTCTCCCAAAAAGTATATAGGAATTTAATTTCTCTGATAAAACAAGGGTTTAACCCTTCATATAAGAACTTAGTTCTTCCTTATGGTGAAAGATCTGCAGAAACAGATCTCCTCACAAATTGAGAATTTAATTCTCATCGAGGAGATTCTGCCATACAGATCCCAAACCTAAGAGAAAAACTAAATCCTAAGAATTAAATTCTTACAAAACAGTGGGTTTGAAAGTCTCGAAACTAAGGATATCCATGCACGACATCCAACATGATAACGACCGATCACGTGCTCCCACGTGAACACCCTTGATGAACAAAAGAGGACAACTGAGACTGGCTCATATGATCCCACGTGACCCCCCAAGTAGTGCTTAGCACTTATAGAAAGGGAGTAAATCAAAAGGCAGTTTCCACTTGGGGAGCCTCACGTGACCCCACGTGACCCAATAGCGTTTAGCGTTCGGAAAAGACCAAGGGAATAAACCCAAGGAAGCAGCGCCTCAAATTTTTAGTGTTTAACACTACTTCAAGCGCCTCACGTGACCCCACGCGAGCGCCTCCAATTTTTAGTGTTTAACACTATTTCAAGCACCTCACGTGGGAGCACGTAAGCGTTAAGCATATACTAGTATTTAACACTACGAAAGGCCAATGTTAGCTAAACTCAGACCAAATTTCCCGAAAAACGTTAATTGAGCTCCTCATGCTCAGGGTCTCCAAATCCGAACTCAGTCCTAGAGATAGCTAATGAGCTCCCAACAGATAGCATTTAAAATGATGTTTGTCCCATTCCCCCTCAATCGGGACATTGGTTCAAGGGTACATCTCTTCATACCTCTGATACATGTCGTTGTAATTCTTCACGTCTTCAGAGAGATGGAGGGTCCCAATAACCAATAACTTTTGGCGCATCCCCAAACGGTTAAACCAAAACCTTACAGACTATGATGTCTTTAAACCGTACAGACTATGATGTATCTAAACCTTATAGACTATGAGGTCCTTAAACTCATGGACTCTGATGTCTTTAAACCAGACTATGATGTCTTTAAGCCTTACAGACTATGATGTCTCTAAACCTTATGGACTATGGGGTCTTTAAACTTATGGACTATGATGTCCTTAAACCCAATGGACCATAACGTCCCTAAACTAAGCTCTATAGACTATGACGTCTTTAAACTATAGATTATGAGGTCCTTAAACTCATGGACTATGATGTTCTTAAACCCAATGGACCGCAATGTCCTTAAAACTAAATTGCGGACCGCAACGTCCCTAAAAACTAAATTTCGGACCGCAATGTCCTTATAAACTAAAGAAAATCCTGTTGAATAGATCTTAGTCTAAAATTAGACTAACGTATCATCAATAAACGTTTAAGTTGATCTTAATCTAAAACAAGATTAACGATTCTTAAACCAACCCAAACCCAAATCTAAGAAAATACGGATTTGGACTAATCCACGCCCTATGGACAACAACATAAATTAGTCTCCGTATACAATCCACGGGCAACCAACAACAAAACAAACACACACGACACGAAGTGAACTTCTGGAGCAGGAGAAAGTGGTTACCGCTACGCGGTAACGTAATTAACTGCAGGGGCTTACGCCTGCAGGGAAGAGCGCCCCCACAATCAAAAACCCCTCACAACGAGGGGGAATCTGACGAAATCCGCTACAACGGCCGCATCCATCTAAACCTCCAATACACGGTGCCAAATCAACTTAGAATCTTCGAAGAGGTGGATGGATAAAACCAAATAGCATCTGCCCCTAAAATTCAGGCCGGACGTCCCAACGCCCCGGTCGCGTCTTTCAGCGGAGAACAATCATCAGTGAATATATAATAAAGTATGAGGAACCATTCCTGGCATGTGTATCAGTGAATATATAATAAAGTATGAGGAGTCGCATACATCACTATGTATCGGTCCTAAGAGTTCAGTAACTCTTTCTCCATATCCAGTAAACGGAGTTTTAGTCATTTTACCTTTGAGACATGAATGGCAAGTTTCATAAGATATAAGTTCGAACATATTCAAATATCCATCCTTATGTAATTTAGCTAGTCGTGTCGCATTGATATGACCCGGTCTACAATGTAACAAGAAGAATTCGTTTATTTCTGAACTTTTCTTTTGTGTGTTCTGTACGTTGAGAACTGTAGTTTGATTTAGAACATATATACTATTATATAACGTGCCTGATCCAATCAACTTTTGATTTAGGAAAATGTTCACAACATTATCTTACAATACAAAATTATATCCTTCTTTATATAATAAAAAAATGATATAATATTGTATATCAGGTTCGGCATGTAATAACATTCATTTAGAATCAATGTATTATGAGTTGGTAATACAAGGTGATATTCACCAACTATTTTGGCTACAACATTTGCACTGTAGGGTTTGCCTAGCACCATACCTAGGGTTTGTCTTGCATCAAACATGCTACAATAAAAAATTTAGGGATGCTAAGCAAAACCAACCATGAATCGAACTAGAAATCTAGGATAACAAAGGCAAGTATCATATACTAGCAAGTGTCTAACACTAAGAGGGAAGAATTACAACCTTTGTAGACCTTCCTCTTTGTGACTTCTTGGATCAACTTGGTGTTTGAACGGGTTCGCTTGAAACCTTCGAAGTCCACGACGATCCACTACGGAGTCCCTTGGCTCAACCTCCTAGCTTCACTTGATCAAGATGGAAATGAAGCAAACAATCTACACTAGTGGGCTAGACTAACATAGATTGGTGATGTGGGTTGTTATCTTACTTAAAAACCTTTCCTTTTATTTTTCTTCACTCACTTTTGAAGAGGTAGAGAGCTTGGACGAAGAAGAAGAAGGAAATGGCTAAGCTTGAGCCCTTTTGTGATAATCCCACAATAATAATGAGAAAAGAAAATATAAATGAGAGAGTCACACTCACCCAAAACCATGGTTTATAAATATCTAGATATTTTGATGTTGAGCTAAAGAACAAATGGAAAATGAAACCATGGTTTAGGTTTAGGTTTAGGTTAACATAAGAAGAGTGTAGAAACCTAACCATAATTTTATTCCCATTTTTCTTTTTCTCAATAATCAAAATATATAAATATTTCTCCATATGAGTCTTGCATTGTCATCTCCAATGTATCATCAACCATGACACAAGTATGCATGCATGTGTGCATTCATATCATTATATACATACATACATTCATGCATACACATAAAAGAAAAGGGTTTAATAATAAATGAGCTAATGGTCATTAATATTAAATAAACACTTAATTTAATAATCTGGTCATATCACATACGATCCGACCAATAGAAAATGCTAGATTAAAATGCGGTATCATATACTCGCATTTAATCAAGCTCCCGCACATATCCCCATATGCACCCCCACATCGTTTCGCCTGAGCAAGGAAGCCCCTCTGTGGGACTCTAAGACTCGTCAATATGCTAGCAGTAGGCAGTGATCATATCACATACCCACAAACCGTCAGCGGCACTAGCTGTAAGTAACAGCTCCCAGGTATTGAGCGATCAGAAGAAAAACAAGCGAACCTGTCAAAACTCCCGTCGAGCCAACTGGCAACACTTACCATACAGTCCGGTCTCTTTATTAGATATGCTGCATATCGAGTCTAGGGATGGTATCGTCGACCCCAATAACTCAATAAGTCATGCTGGTATATGGCCTATAACAGATCGAGAAACTACTGATAACACCTATCAGTAAATCTCATCAGCCCTGACCAGGGAATTCCTGTTATAGCCAATCGAGCAGGCTTATGGGTGTGAGTAGGCTTGCTTGTTGATCTTCTGATCGCTCAATACCCGGGTGGCCGTTACGTTTAGCAGACCGCTTGCGGCTTGTGGGTGTTTGATATGATCATCACCTACTGCCGGCGTATTAACGAGTCTTTAGAGTCCTACACAGAGGTTTCCTGGCTCAAGCGAAACGGAGTAGGAGCACATATGGGATATGTGCAGGACCGAGATTAGTACGATATGTGATACTGTATTCTATTCTCGCGATATGTGACATAGGTCGGTTATATGTGATATAGCCGGGTTATCGGATCAAGTGTTGATTCGATAAGTTGTTACATAAGATATTAGTCGGTTATATGTGATATAGCCGGATTATTAAATCAAAAGTTGATTTGATAATATAATGTATAATTATATATTTGATATATTAATTTACATTAACTAGTATTAGCTCACTTAAGATTTCTTTTCTCACTTGATGTGCACATTATATATATGTGATATGTATATTTGTATACATGATTGTGTCATGTTTGATGATACATGCAAGATGGGTGTATAAGACATACACATGCTTATGATAATTATTAGGGTTTTTATTCATTTTGGTAATTACAAAATGGTGGCATTTTGTCATGGATGATAGCTTGTAGTGATCATTGATCAAGTCCACTCTTTTATTTTGCCTAAGATATTTATTAACCCAACCAATTATCTTAACCATAGTTATATCTCTACAAGGGTTAGCATATGATGCTTAACTCACCCATGGTTGCAATTATCTTTTGGATAATGATCATGAGAGTTTTCTTCTTCTTCTTCTTCCTCTCAAGCTTTCTAGCTTCAATGGAAAATGGAGAAAATATTTGAGAAAATCATTTCTAATGTGAGCAAAATCCCTACTTCATCATCCTCTACTACTTGCCATTTAGTATAAGGTGTTTGCTTCACTAATTCTACAATTAGTGAAGAGATAGCTTGGGTTAGTGTCTCCTCGACATAGATCATCTTCGGCCTCGAAGACTTCGATGCAAGCATGTTCATTTCTTCATGGGAGCCTCTCTAGAGTCCGGGAGTTCATGATCGCAGCGAAGGTAATGCTACACGGAGCTAATGAAGTGAAGGACCGGTCTACAAAGGTTGTATTCCTTGTTCATTTTACTTGCAAAGTTGTTTGCATTTCGATACGTCGGATTTCTAGTATACGATTCTATGTTAGGGTTAGCTAGAACGGCAAAAATTTTAATATGGCATGAAAGATGCCTCCCGAAACCTTGCTGCCGTGCTAGGCAACCCTTCAATACTTAGGACGTATAGTGTACTGAGAAACAGTTCTCGGTAAAACACACCCGAAGAAGATGCATCAACATGCTCATTTCTCGTTTGGGTCGTGTGGGAATCCAGATATTCCCCTATTTCCTACTCGGACTTATAACAATTATAAAATAGAGCAGAACCAACGTTCTCCAGCACAGTATAACAAGCGGGTTCGGTCTATACATCCATATTATTATCTTGATTAAGGCATGTCATGGTCATTACCAGGAGAGAGAGAGAAGAAAACACTATGCATGCGCTCTTACAAGATTAGATTGATTATTATTTTATCTAATCAGAATGGTTCCCACTGTTTTTATCAAATCTTCCTTCAAATCCTAAAAGGTAAGACTAACCGGGATTAATTACACCCTACAAGTTCGCCAATCTTTCCGTCAGGTCAGTGTCAGTACTTTGAGCGAGGTTCCCCGTGCTTTTGCATGGACCTGATTAAAATAAACCTCGTTTTCCCAGAGGAATAACCACATTGACACTTTTCTAGTCACCTACTTGATTGGCTAATTATAAAGTGCAAAACTCTACCAGGAGTAACACTTACTCGCAGTTGGTATCGGGATCCAACAATCACATAGAAGGTATGCAATCTCATTGCAAATTTCAACTCTTGAAACTCCCGATATGGTTTTTACCCATAGCACTTATGACCTTAACTATGGTCAACATATCATAAGCACTAGTCAAGTTCTACCCGTCATTTCACGATTAATTATATCCACTCATAAGACCCTTAACTATAGTCAACATAATCATATGATTGTCCTAACTAATCGCATCATATGCTGTGTAGGAAGACATCACTTAGCTATCGTACACTATTCCTTGACAATGATCAACATATGCAGCACGAATACTAAGTACTCTACTTCCTAAAATGACAAAGGGTTGCGGATGGTTTTTAAGAAAACCTATAACGCATTGAACTTGATCTCGTTGTAGAATCAAATAATTTCAAAAGGAGTGGCTTAAGCTCCGTATTTTGAAATTTGCTTTTTCATAAAAAGGCCGAGTGATTTTCAAATTCGATTCTACAACATCTTTAGGTTTATTTTCCTTTTCATTAATCTCATTAATGAAGTCCCATCATTTATACTTCCTAAGCATCACAGATAAAGAAACGAAAATATAACGTACGCTTATCACATCCGCATTCGCCACGGGGTCCCATCATGCACCGCTAGGTTAGTTAACTAACGGCAGAGCGGCGGCAGGACTAGCGCGGATGCAAAATATAAGCAACGTTTATTATATATCATATATATAATAATAATATTCGTCTCATCATATAAAGTGATCACATCACAGAACATTGCAGCAAAAGTCAACATATGAAATATTGGATATACTAGGAGGTCCGTGTTTTAAATTAAGCCGGTAAAAAACACGGATTTCACGGTCGTGACAAATAGCCAAACCCACATCTCTAGACCCCTACAAGAGCGGCAAGCAGCCCTACCAATTCTAGAGTTAGGAGACCCGGTCTTGAATCCTCGAGATGGTCTCCCACTAGACCCTAGAACTCGGTTACTTGTGCTCCCCACCTTAGATATATCCTAATGCGGAAAAGTAAATAATATACATCAATGGTGACATCATTCTTAACCCGGAAGTGTCCCAATAAAAGAATATTACATATAATGAATTTTATATGAATAAAAATGAAAAACTCGCATCTCACATAAAACCCCCGGCTATTCAAACACGATGATCCAATATAACATATCACAGCAACACATAACATTACATGTCATCAACGTAAGTAAATATGCGTATCCCAATTGTAGTTGACCTATAGCAACGAAACCGGCGATACACTACATATTACACTTACGGTAGCAGAAAAGAAAGTGAAAACTACCACAATTGGAACCCGCAACCACCTTAGACATCATAAACCCGAAATATCACATATTTCGAATTTCATAACTAACCATATGAATTCTTTAGACATCATAAACCCGGAATATCTCATATTCCGAATTTCATGCCTAACCTTATAAACCCCGCATTTTAGTCTCAATATTGAAAACACTTTTCAATAACCAGTCGAGTAATTCAACAAGATTCCCAACAACCTGATCGAATACTTGTCGGATACTTTAGTAGACGGCCGCACCCCCGGTGCCGTCGACGAAGTGCACTTAGGAGGAACACGGCGGCCGTGAGCACCCGGGAGGATGCTTTTGGCAACGGGGTTCTCCTACAGTCACTTGGTCGGGGCGATGGGGCTTGGCTATCTAGTAGTGTTACCCAGTGAATGTTTGCGTACTAAACGTGATTGCGATGGAGTTTTGATCCAAATCAAAACCCCGCGGCAACCGATCAAAAGAGACTAACTTGCTAGATTCACAAAGCACTAACTAGTGTTCAAAAAATTAATTATTGTGGATTCCAAATATTGTATCACATATCAATATCAAACCCGAAATGATTTTAAAATTACGAATACGAAACACTCCGAATTGCCGTTACAGAAATATAACATCACATGTAATCTTAGTAAAAACAAATAATGCCTGAAACACCAAACCCTAGAGACTGGAATACCAAAGAAAATCGAAGCCCAAAATCCCCTGAAAAACCGGCCAAACCGGTTTTTAGCAATGTTTCGCCGGCCAAAAACCGGTGGTTTGTGCTCGTTTTTCTCCAGTGTTCATATTACATCTCATGTAATATTCTGCACCTATTTAAAAAAAATTTAAACGACTTTTTAAAAACAACAGAAACTGGGGTTTTTGGGTCGTAAGTTTCAGAGTTGTTTCGGTTTCGTAATTTAGTAACATCGTCTAATTCTCTAGGTTGGCTCTGATACCATGTTGGGATTCTTTAGCACCCCCACTAGGTTTTAGGAGGCATCTAGTATGCAATTTAAAAAAATCTCGGGTGCGAAAACCCCCAACCTAGGATCTAACTAGAGAATTAAGGTTAAACTAATATGTAAACTACTTTACACTAAGTGAATGAGGAATACAACGTTTGTAGACCGGTCCTTCACTTCAATAGCTCCGTGTAGTAGTCCCTTCGCTCCAAGTAGTGGTCTCCCGGACTCTAGTTAGGCTCCACTAGGTGAAATGAACAATCTTGCTTGAAGTTTTCAAGACCGAAAATGATTTTCGTCGATGAGACTCTAGCTCAAGCTATCTCTTCACTAATTGGGAATTGGTGAAGCAAACAACCTAAACTAAATAGCTAGTCTAGTGTAGGTTAATGAAGTAGGATTTTTGCTCACTTTAGAATTAATTTTCTTCACTTTAAGAAAACCTAGAGAGCTTTCCTTGAGAAGAAGAAGAAGAAGAAGTGTAGAATGAATGAAATGAAAATTGCAACCATGAGTGAGATAATATCTCATACTATCTATGTAGAGAATTAAGCATGGCTATAGATAATGGTTAGGTTAATAAATATCTAAGGTGAGACAAAATTAGTGGACTAAATTAAGGTTACTACAAGCTTCTCCAAGCTTCTAACAACCATGCGTAAATCTAACTAATTTTGATTTTCCTTAAATAAAATAAACTCTTAATTATCTATGAAATGGTGTGAGTCTCATACACCCATGTACTATGTATCATTAAGCATGATACAATAAAACAAATGCAATTAACATATATCACATATATGTCAAATATAGAAGTGAGAAAAAGAAATGCTTAAGTGAGCTAATATTAGTTAATGTATATTAATATATCAAATATATAATTATACATTAAATTATTAAATCAACACTTGATTTAATAATCCGGCTATATCATATATAACCGACTAATATCATTTATATCAACATATCGAATCAACACTTGATTCGATATCCCGGCTATATCACATATAACCGATCGATATCATATCTCGTGAGATTATAATAAGGTATCATATACACGTATTAATCTCGGTCCCGCACATATCATATAGGTGCTCCTACTTCGTTTCGCCTAAGCCAGGAAACCTCTGTGTAGGACTCTAAAGACTTTTCAATACGCTAGCAGTAGGCAGTGATCATATCACATACCTACAAACTGGCAGCGGCACTAGCTGTACATAACACTTTCCAGGTATTGAGCGATCAGAAGATCAACAAGCAAGCTTGCTCATACTCCCATGAATTCAATAAGTAACACTACCGTACAGTCCAGTCTCTTCGTCTGATATGTTGCATATCCAGCCTGGGGGTGGTATACGTCAGACCCCAATAGCCTGATAAGTCATGCCGATGTGAGGCTCATAACGGTTCGAGAAACTACTGATAACACTTACCAATAAATCACAGCAACCCTAGGCAGGGATTTCCTATTATGGCCAATCGAGCACAGCGCAATATCAACCCCCAACACCGGGAGAGACGAAACCCCTCCTATCGCTCATTGCCACCATGTGACTCGGGACTGTACCCAAAAACCACCTGTTTGCACGACTCAGTAGAGCCGTGGTAGGGTGGAAATCAAAGCACAGTGGGAGACACACTTGACTCTATGACGATCTCGGGTCTACAGACAAACCTGTACCAGTGTCACCAGAGAACTGCTATCTGACGATAGGTATAATACCATCTAGGAGTTCTCGGCGAGTCCTATTCAGTGTACCCATTCTCCAATGAGCACCCGTATACTATCTTTGATGTCAAACACCAATAGATATGGGATCATCTATCGCCCATCAAATGGGTCAAGAAGTGTATACGCTAGTCTACTTTGGAATATCGATTCCCTGTCTCGATACACCATCGACTAGGAACAATTAAAGGATGTACTTATGGACTATCTAAGCCCCACTAGTATGATCTCCATCATAATCCTGGTAGTCAAGTGCACATTCTAAGGGCTTTATCAATATGTAACAAAGAGACAGTATAACAATACTAGTCAATATGTTAAGATAAAAAATAACCGGATAGCATACTATGTCGAGCAAGAAAGTCCTCCCTATATATGTCCAAGTATCCATTGTAATATACAATCATGTACAACAATGGCCTCTAGGGCATACATATAACTAATAAAATTGCGGGATAGATCCTCTGACAGCTCTTTAACAACCTTGAAGCCAGATCAGTATCAGTAAGTGGGAAGGTTCCGCTATACGAATCGCAGAAATAGCGAGTCTTAATTAAATAACAACAACCAGTCAAACATCACTAGACACCTCAACTTTGAATCAGATAACCGTTAGATTATTTACAACCTACTCTTGTCCTATTGAGCACGATAAGTCCTTAGGGGGTGAAGTTTATATATTTTTTAAATCACTGTAGATTAATGCGGATACTTAGTTGTGATTTGTGGGGCCTAAGAAGGGTGATGAAATCCCCACTTAATCTGGATTTGGGGTGTTTCCCCTAAGAACCTTTTTAAATATACAATGCAATCTAAAACAATCTAAAATCTAAATCTAAACTAATTTTTTTTATCGCGCAAAGAATCCTGAAAAAATCTGTTAGTTGGAATCAAATCGAGATTTTGGGAAGAACGAGATTTTACCTAGATTTGCCTTATGTTCGTCTCGATCTTCTCTTTCAGTAAGTTCGTCTCGATTCCTGAAATTTTGCAGAATCAAATATACTAAAAGAAATCTAATTTAATCTAAATAAAAAACTAAAACTTGAATTTAAAAGTAATTAAACTATACCTCTCCGACAACAACGCCAAAAACTTGATGTGGATTTTATTAGTCTCTAAATTTAATCGTAAATATACAGTTTATCGCAGTTGTACTTGAAAATCGTTCCCACAGAGAGGTATGTTAATTACTTTTAAACTAAGTTAAACAATTAGATTTTTTAAAAGTGCAAATAAAAGTGGGTTTCTTTTGAGAGAGAAAGTTCTAGGTTTTTGTATTGCTTATCTTTTTATAGTTGGTTTAAAAGATACTACTTCTTTTCTTTATCTATTTCTAATATGTTTTCTATTACTTAATATAAAAGCATAGGTTATATTAAATTAATTAAAAATAGCCTCAATTATAAAAGAACATTTATAAACTATATTAAAAACTTAGTTATTGATAATTAAGAATGACCTAAGTTGAAGCTTTGATTAATAGTAATAAGTAGCTAATCTAAAATATCATGTTGATTAACCTAGAACTCTTTAACTATCTAGGTTGAATTTATTTTAATAAAAATCGTATCTTTTACCATTCTTAATTAGGGTTCTAGTTTGTCAAACCTTCATTATCCTAATTAGTTTTTAAGCGTATCATCAATTACTAGATCTAATTTAATCCGTCAATTATTTTTATAAGATTTAGTTTATATAATGAAAACTATAAGAAAAGAATTATATCAAAAGCAAATCTTAATGAAGTAAAAGAAAAGAAAATCATAAAACACATCCAACCATAGAATGAAAGACAATATAAAACCCAAGAAAAATAATTGGTTACTCATAGAAAGGAAATTATAAATTTTATTCATTATGAAATAAAACTTATAATTACTCTTGATTTCCCATACTTTCGCAAACCTTAATTTTTGAAGCCTATGGAAGAGATATCAAACCTTAGAGCTATACAGGTGCTTATATAGGGTTAAGAAAGTTTGGAGAACAAGTAATAAAAGATACAAGAGAATTAACTTTTTTCTAAAAATCTAAAATTCTAAACATGGAAATCTAGATGCCTCTGTTGGGTACTGATCTGCTATATTGAGAAGTTTTAAAAGATAAAACCTACATCTCATATTAATTTATGTGGAAAGAAGATCGTGCCCATAACAAATTTCATCGAACGACCAAAAATCGGTCGCTGATCCGCCGCCATTTGACTATATTCTCCGTTGATCCACCGCCGTTTTATAACTTTGTGTCTCCGGTTTTTTTGTGTGTTTTCTTTGCTGATTTAGAGGTATTTTGAGCATATGATATTTTGAATATCTCGATGTCTTTCTGTAGTTGCATGAATCTCCAAATTGTTCCCAAATTTGGTATATAATTAAGTTGGTTAATTTGTTACTTTTGATTTGATTTGGTTTCTCCAACTGATTTGTTATTGTGATGATTGATTCACCTCTATTTGTTGCAACCTTTACTGATTTGCAATGATATTCCTAAATTTTTTCCAAATTTGCAAATTATTCTTTTGATTTTCTGAATAACTCCCTTAACTCTCCATTATACGCACGTAATTCTCATTTTAGTACAATTATCCACCTTTATACATCCAAGCCATGTTATCAGTAATAATTCACAAAAGATATCCGGAACAGTATAATATATGACAATAAAATGATAAATGGATTAGAAAAATATATAATAAATTGCACCTATCAATACACGTATAGTATAACGTGTGGTTATGGTAGAATAATGAAGGTAGTGAGTCAGATTTTGGGAGTCACTTATCACAGTTGCCGGAGTCAGGCGTATGAGATGCTAACAATCATAGCTGAACAGTTGCCGGTCCCAGGGAGATGCTAACAATCACAGACATAGTGGTCCTCCGAAATCGACATACATTACTCTCGTTAGGCATGACATACGTTGATATGAGAATGCTATTGCCATGCTTATATTAGAATTTAATATATTTTATTCCTGTATTAGTGCTTCATTTTTATCATATGGTTCATGCTTTATTTATGGTTATATTAAATGTAACCTTGAGAGACTTACTCGAGCCAAACTCATTGACGGATGTTTCTTTTTAAATTGTCGGTCAGATCTAGAGGTAGATCAGATAGCGACAGTCGACCAGGAGCCTACCTCGACGGATTACTCGCACTTCGCCGCACAACCGGGATTCTAGTTGTTCCTTTTGTAACTTCCAGTACTTGACTCTTTGGTATGCCTTGTTGTTTCCAAGGCTTTTGATCGTTATTATGTCTATGAATTCTTGTAATCTCGTTGAACTCTGAGTTATAATAATGTTGTTCTTGGACTTATATTATGATTTTATTTCCTGTTATATTTATATTATTTGCCAGACGCTTATCGTGGTAATATCGAGAAGGTGTGTTTCTCGGTATAGTATCACCATGGACCAAGTCTCGTCTCTGTTTCCGTAGTTTAGGAAGCGGGTGTGAGAATCTCGGCTACAAATCTTGCGCTGTTCGTGCGAAATCTGGCATCATGGTCAGATCCGCAGTGCCCGTGCAGGTGCACGCCGAGCACGCACTGGCTCATGCCATCATGTGGACTGCCTACGTGGCGACACCATGTAGGGCCATGTCGACGAGCCGGGCCGAGGCCGCGCTTGACAAATTTTTTTCCTTTTCTTTTACAAAAATTCTCTTATTCAGAAATCTTATAAATCTTAAAATAACACAATTCTATTCTGAAAACAATTAGCTCAAGAATAAATATAAAAATAGAATTTTACTTAATAAGAAATAATTACAATCATTACACATCCTTTACCGGTTCGAACCGATTAGACGGGTTGAATATTAAATAAAGAAATTTCAGATCAAATATGTGATAGTATTAAACCTGTCCGTCCGAACCCTAGACCCAGTCCACACCAAACCAGTTTTTTTTTATATATGATCCTATTCAATATATTGCATTGACATTTAATTATAAATATCATGATCTACATATCATAATTTATTGTATGATATCTAGTTAATAGAGTAATCTATAAATCTATCACATATAATTATATAATATTGTTAAAGAATACATTTTTTCATATATATATATATATATATATATATATATATATATATATAA
This sequence comes from Agapanthus africanus, assembly GCA_030015575.1. Classification (NCBI taxonomy): domain Eukaryota; kingdom Viridiplantae; phylum Streptophyta; class Magnoliopsida; order Asparagales; family Amaryllidaceae; genus Agapanthus; species Agapanthus africanus. The sequence goes on from CM057349.1 coordinate 94,221,034, forward strand.
CTCACTCAAGTAGTATAGGTAAAACCTAAAACCTTCACAACGGACCCACACGTCTAAGCCCGAAATCCGAAGTTGTGAGTTCAGGTTTAACACATTATAAACCTGTCAGGATCGGGAGGATTTTAAATTTAGGTTTAAATTTTCAGGTAGATATAAAATTTATCAATAATCTTTCCAATCCGGCCATCCGGTTTTAATAATAGTCGTTTTTTCCTCTTACAAACTTTTTTAGAAGACTATAACTTTCTAAAATCAAAACTGTCTTTGTAATAACTGCACCACACTGTAAGTCTTAAATCCTAATCCCTTAAATCTTTTCTTTTTCCTAACAAATATGTCTTGTCAAAAAGGAAACAGAAGTGCGAACGCTCCAACTCCATCTCAATTCCTTTGTTATATTTTCTTAAAGATCGCTTCTATAATTTTTTAATTCCTAACACTCCTTTCCGTTCTGGATTTCGAACTTTTCTATAAGGAAGTATCTCCTGATTACATGTCTTCCTAGTTCATGGTGGCGCTATCTATTCCATCCCGACTGGCGTCAAAGAAAGGTAGGATTCGACATCTCGGTTCATCTCGCGTTCTTCTTTAAGAACGTAAGTCGATCTTTAGATCCTTGTATTTATTATGCTCTTTTAAAATTTCCGTTCTGAATCCGTCTTGAATCTTTCTTACTTTCTATGGCGATACCGTCTCAATGCGAAGGAAGCGGATGTACGAGCCTTTCATCTACGTCTTAATCCTTTCTAATAATTTGCACGGTTCTTTCTTGATTCCTTGACTCCTAATTGGGTTCCTTGTTTACATCATTAAACTTTTCATTCTAATATTCTTGTCTCGACTTTCGAGCCTTGTTTACATCATTAATCCTTTCTAATAATTTGCGGCTCCATAGGGGCAAACAACAAATTACGATTTAATATTTTTAAATTAATACGTCTGGGACCGTAGGGGCAACCGTCTGGCTCTACGGACTAATCCGTAGGGCCAAAATAAATCTGTCTCTACGGATTTCATTATCCGTAGGGGCAACCCCCTATTTTAGTAGTGCTTGATCGACTCGAGACAACTTTGACCGACAAGAGAGATCTTGAACCTTTCTTGATAGTAAGTTCCTCTCTCAACTCTTTTACTTTTTGACATATGAAAACCTAGATTTTAAGAGAGAACTATTTTGATAAAGTTATAATTTTGAAGAAAAGGAATTTCCATAAAAATAAACCCTAATCTTGATAAAAAGTGATCTTTTTGAAAACCTTAATTTTGGAAGAAAAGAATTTTGGAAGAAAAGAGTTCTTTTGTTTTTACAATTTCATAGTTTACATAATTGAAGATTATATATGGTTTATATCGTAATTTGTTTAAGTCATTTGTAGTGGTTTATAGTTATGTTTTATGTGCAAATGTTATTGTGTTACTTATTTAATGCAACATGTTTATCAAATATAATTTATTTGTTAGTAATGTTTGATTTACAAATTTTTTGTACCCTCATCATGTTACTGTGTCGGTAATATTATATTGATTTATTTTATCAATGTTGTTGTGTTTCATAGGTAGCAGTATATAGTTATAACATATGTTAATATATTGTTGTGTGTTTGAAATGTAATTTAGTGGGTTTTTGATAGTTTCAAATTAGGATAATAAATAATTTTTAACTATGCTATTGTGTCATCATTATTTAGTTTAATTCCTTTGTGGATCGTGCATTAATCATTTTTGAGTGATGCTCATTATATTCATGTCAATTTAGGTTCGTACCATGTCTAAATTATTAGCAAAAATTAAGAAATTAACAGTTAAGAAATTGGTTTATTATTATTATATTGAACATGAATATGTTTATATGTTCTGTTCATTTTCTATGAATATTATTGTGGGATATCATCCACCTCATATCACGGGTGCGATAATATCGTTGTTGATTTTTGTGGTTCCTTTTTATTGATATGTTTATACCCTAGGTCATGGGTATACCCTATATTTTCTTATAGGGAGACTTGACCTAAAATTATATTTCGTAATGATCCGGCGATAGCTCTGCCGTTGTAAACTAACCTACGGTGCATGACGTCTGCCTGTGGTCAGTACGAAATCCATAATCCAAGTTAAGTCGGTTTGTTATGTCGTTTCCTCTTGAGATTGAAATCGGTTTTTCTTGTATACTGAAAGTTATTTTACATCTTACTTCAAATAGATATAACTCCTACTTCTAATATTCAAATTGAGAAAATTCAAGTTTCTGAAAAATCTACATAGAAATAGATATAATTTTCTCTTAGGTTAATTTTCCTGCAAACTGACGGAAACTGTTTTAAAACACGTTTTAAAAATATATGCCGAATCTGGACAGCAGCAGGACTTAGCTGCACAGCTGTTGTAAAACAACCATAACTTCCTCTCTGTTTATCAACACCCGGAGATTCTTATGGGGAATCATCAAAACTTACATACACTTATTTCTTGTTTTATTGTTGAAACTTTAAACTGAACATAAACTTCTCGAAAATGCAAATTACTACCAGTGCATGCATTCTGAAATCTGCACAGGCATGCTCTGCGCAGCATTAAGAAAACACATGTAACTCACTTACCAAGAACCCGACCGAGCTAAATGCGGTCTCGTTATTTACACGACACCCTGAACTACAACTTACTCCTTTTATAATATTTTCACATTTCAATCAAAAACTGCTTTTTTCTGCATGCGAACGTATGGTTAATTTCTGGCATGAATAAGCGAAGATTGGAGTTTCATACTGTGTGTGTATATAGATGTGTTTACATTACATCTTGAAATCGACATGACTCCATGAATACATGTATCCGTGAACCTGTATTAATCTATAAATAGTTTGACCATTGATTGCTAGGGATGTTTGGGTAGTTGAGGATGAGTCGTTCAGCTGCTTTGGAATCCCCTACTTGAACCTGTAAACCTGTGTGTTTGTTTTGGTACCGAGCCAGAACGGTACATTACATTGTTCGCTGTGGTAACTAGCCGGAAAGGTATATCCTATATAAAATCTTATGAAATGGTTGAACACCATGATTTAACTTGCGTTAGAATAGGAAAGCTACACATCAATGACCATACCAATATCATGTATTCCTAACATGTTCTCTCCATGCTTGTATATGAAATCCCTGACCTCTATCATCATTATTTACATGTACTGAGTATGATTGATCACCATGCCATTGTTATTCGTTGTGATATGTCCTTCGCCTTACTCATATATTAAGTCCCTCACATATACCATCGTGTCTGTTATATGCTTGATTTCAATGCATTCCTAATAGCATGTTTTATTATTAAATGATTCCTCTTATAAGCATTGCTTACCATTTTGTATTTTGCTATTAATTTGATGCATTGTTGGTTTTCATGTACTTTGTTATCGTAACTTAAATGTTTTACATTATACCATTTTCAATAAATATTTTATAATGAGGAATTAAACGGGCGCAAGATCGCTGAAAGGCATTCCGTTTGTTTTTCTTTATTCATGGGGATGTCTGTGAGGAGGTGTAGGAGATACAGGTGATAAGGCTTGGTACGTGATCGAGCCAAGTGAGGAGGAGGAGTTCGGTTAATTTCACACGCAAATTCTCGGTTCGTTTCCTGTATACTTCGTTCAACGATGTTCATAGCTTTCATATTATATTTTTTATCTTTAAGGACTTGTGTTCTTTTAAACTAACCTTATAATAATTATTGTTAGATTTATTTGTTTAAGTTTTCTTTTTATTATGCGTTGCACTCTTGTATTATTTCTTATCATTGCTTATGCAGACGTTTAGTGTATTTTTATCGGTAAGGAGTGTTTCTTGGTGTGAATATATAGCGGACTTATCATGTCTCGCTCCTCGTCTTTTCGAAAACGAGACGTGACAGTCTTAGATGTGAAATCTTAGATTTAACCATGTGATGGTCCTCACTAATTAGGATTAGATTCGGAACTAAACATTAAAGTACATTGATAATGGAAGTAAAACGTAAAATATGTTTTTTGATATTCTAAAGTGACAATCAGTTTAAGGAAAAGACATTTGCGAAGAAAAAACTCTTAATGTTGTGAAGCAGAGAGAGTAAATGTGTTGTTTTTATCAACTATTTACCTATATCATATTTATGTCACTTGAATATAATCCCATTTATGAAAGTTTGATTGAAAATTTTCAAGGTTAAATTTGTTAAACGTGAACAACAAAGTTTAGCAATGAAAGTATAGGATTTAATTTAAAAATATAAGAAGAATATAATATACTTAGCATTAACCAACCTAGTATTCTCTCTATATACATTTTCTTTGAAGGAGAAGGGGATTTCTGTAACAACAGGTATGGTTCGAGGGGATATATACAAACACACAGATTAGAGAAGGGGTAGCTATAAATATGAAGAATTTCAAGGCTGTATATACAAAAAAGCCTTTTTTTAATGGTGAATTCTAAAGTTTTTTTCATATATAAAATTATTAAAAATGAAAAAAAGAAAATGTGACCTTTTTTTTTTCATTTTATGTTTTCCTGATGTTATGGAATGGAATGGAGTCCGAACCCGATACAATATAATTTATAAGTGCATGATTTTAAATAGTGAAGATATACATGAGAATATACCACTCTCTTTGACAACTTCTTAGTATTAGAATATAAAATAATAACCCTCAAGGTCTCAACCATCATTATAATTTCAAGGTTTTGGTACAGTAGCATGAGCTGTTGTATCCCGGTGTTCTCTAACACGGCGCGGTGCATTTCGAAGAGATTGCACAAGCCTGTCACGGAGGCGCAACGGAAATAAACATAATCACGTGCAAACGAAGACAATGAAAAAGATGTATTCGACGGCTATCGCAACATACCAAATAAATAGAAAAGCACACAAATACCACAAAGGACAGAATGATATACCTAAATTCGGCACAACTGCACCTAATCCTGTCTTCACAATGAGAACTTTCCACTGGAGTAAGAATTACACGAGATACACCATAAGCCCCACAAGCCCATTACAATAAAATCTCTTTCTCTCTCTCTCTCTACAACCTTTTCGCTCTCCACTCTCTCTCTCTCTTTTTTCTCTTGCGGCTTTCCCAGAAGCCGCAGCCACGTTTTACATTAGATTTAATTTCGTGCACAAATCCAATGCCTAGGGATTAACTACTAATATATAGAGAGGGTTAAAATTAAGAGATAAGAAAAAGTTTACACTTAGAGATTAATTAGCCTAGCTAATTATTCCCCTCACCAATGCACGCCAACTAAACCGAGCCAATCAATGATTGCCACCGTGCTTTACACGTGCATGGATTTAAAATTAGACCTTTGGGTCTTAATTTGCAACAAAATCAACAATCACAACTTTGATGCAAATGCATCAAAATCTCGCCACTTGCCCAATCCTTACAACCATGTTCTCATCGCGGTTTGCTCTCAACAATCAACTAGACAAATCTTGAATTCTGATCGGAACCATCTCAGAAACGCGTCCGCCGGATTCTCTAAGATATCAACTTTCATAAGAGACATTACTTTCTTCTCGGTCTCCAAGAAGAATACTCTCATCTCCTGTGGAACTCCCAAACCGAACAACCTCCATAAATACATGATCCCCCTAACCGCCTCTAAGACGGTTAACAACTCTGCCTCTTTTGTTGACTGTGCGATACTGACCTGAAGCGTAGATCTACCCTGCACTGCATCCGTGCCCAACTTGTCACCCGTCGTCGACCTCCATCTGCCCCTATCACCATACCCTGTCAGGATACACCTATCAACACTGCCTTCGCGGAATGACAAGCCAAACCCTTCACCATCTCTCAAGTATCTTAGGATCCGTTCCACGGCCTGTCAATGTTCTCTGCTCGGAATAGTCAAGTATATACTGACTACTCCAACTGTCTGTGCAATACTTGGCTGCGTGCATCCCACTCTAACCTTTGCACTCGCATATGAAACTGAAGACACATGATCTCGGCCTGTATCTGACCCTAGTGATAATATCGCCGAAAGCTAAAGTTTGCCTCTAAGTGAGAAGTACAGGCCGAATCTCCTCCATCCCATACCAAGCTAAAAACTGCTCAATACGTTGCCGCAACCAACGCAACTCCTTATTCGTGACATTATCCATGCCAAATCAAACGTGCAGACTTTCTGTCGAACTCCTAATTCTCTTCCCTTGGAGACTTGTCTTTAGCTACTCATGTGCGCCAAACTATCGGCTTCTGCACCACTGGATTTACTGGACTCTCTACCTAAATCAGAGTACTGACCACCTCATCTCTCATTACTTGGACTGGGACTTTGAAATACACCTCGCTTGGCTGCATACCTATTCTCCGTTCACCATCTGACCAAGTCTGTCTTCTATGAAGTATCGCAGATTCAACAAATATCACATGGCTGATTACTCCACTTTGGGTTCCAGAACACCACGATTTGTACCCTTTTGTTCCGCCTCCAAAGCCGACAAGAGAACATCTCTCGATCCTCAGCTCCTCGGTGCATCGAATTACACGAAACCCTGAGTAATTCCCAACCACTCCAGTCCATACTTTCATAGGAATTTCCATATCTACCACTGTTGATGGTGACCAATCAATGAGGTACTCAGCAGTAGATAGGGCTCCAGCCCAAAACTCCTTTAGAAAACCAGCCGTAAGTTAAAAAGTCATATTCTTCCTAACTGTCCGAACCATCCGCCTTGCAATACTATCTGACCGAGGATCTCCTAACATGGTGTGCTGATGTACGGTCCTCTCCAGCCTACACAGTTCTGTGAATCCCTGCAAAGCGAACCTCCGCCTAAATCAGACCAAAAGGCTCTACACGCTTCCTGAGTTGCAAATCCAACTCGGCTGTTCTAAACTTCTGAAAATTCTCGGCCTTGGGTTTGAGTACATACACCCACAACTTTTTCAAGAAGTCGTCCAAGAAGAAAACATTATGCCTGACTCTACCTCGAGAACAACCCGGTGCTGAAACCACCTATATCTTCTTCTCACGGTCTTCACGGAAAAATCCTGCTGAACTCTCCACCTCCAAGTATCTGCCTCTTCCAAGACACCTCCAAACTCGTATGACTGATATCATGCAATCGTGGATGCCACATCCTAATCGAATCTGAACCGCCTGAACTGGTAGAATCTTCAACATAACCTAAGACTGTCTGTCCCTGAAGAAGATATAGATTCCCCACCATCTTCGCCTTCATGACAATCAGAGCACCTTTGGAAATCCTTATGTAATCTCTATCGGCCATGCACTTCTATCCGAACATGTCCCAAGCCGCAAAAGAGACCAAACTCCTCTTCAAATCTAGCATGTTTCTGACACCTGTTAACGTCCGAACTATCCCATCATGTATGCGAATTCGAACTATACCCACTCCAACAACTTTGCTCGACGTATCGTTCCCTATGAAGACAGAGCCTCCAACAACCGAATGATACTTAGCAAAACAACTCCGATATGAAGTTACATGGAACGAGCTTCCCGAATTCACCATCTAAGAATCATATATGTCTAAAATCGTACATACACCCACAACTTTTTCAAGAAGTCGTCCAAGAAGAAAACATTATGCCTGACTCTACCTCGAAAACAACCCGGTGCTGAAACCACCTATATCTTCTTCTCACGGTCTTCACGGAAAAATCCTGCTGAACTCTCCACCTCCAAGTATCTGCCTCTTCCAAGGCACCTCCAAACTCGTACGACTGATATCATGCAATCATGGATGCCACATCCTAATCGAATCTGAACCGCCTGAACTGGTAGAATCTTCAACATAACTTAAGACTGTCTGTCCCTGAAGAAGATATAGATTCCCCACCATCTTCGCCTTCATGACAATCAGAGCACCTTTGGAAATCCTTATGTAATCTCTATCGGCCATGCACTTCTATCCGAACATGTCCCAAGCCGCAAAAGAGACCAAACTCCTCTTCAAATCTAGCATGTTTCTGACACCTGTCAACGTCCGAACTATCCCATCATGCATGCGAATTCGAACTATACCCACTCCAACAACTTTGCTCGACGTATTGTTCCCTATGAAGACCGAGCCTCCAACAACCGAATGATACTTAGCAAAACAACTCCGATATGAAGTTACATGGAACGAGCTTCCCGAATTCACCATCTAAGAATCATATATGTCTAAAATCGCACATACTGATAGAACCGAACAATCATTGCCATGATCTGAATTCTCCTCTGCGACTGCAGTGCTGGAAGAAATTTGCTTGCATTTCTCTTTTAACTTCAGACAATCCATCTTCTAATATCCTCTTTCTTTGCAATGTCTACACCTGTCATTTACCCGGCTTCTCGACTCCTTGAAACCATCATCCGGCCACTTCATCAAGCGGCCTTTGACGAATATCGCGTCGCCCGAACTTCTTCTGTTACCGACCACCTTATCCCTCAATGTCTCACTATGCAAACCTGCCTTGACATCTTCCAAAGATAACTTGTCTCGGCCATACACTATAGATTCGAAAAACCGGCCGAACTCGGTGCTCAAAGAGCACTGTTTACCACCGAAAACTGTACCGAGGCATGGAGAGCATGTCCATCCTGAATTCATGGACAGATGCTATATGAAACATATTCATCCACCTCTTTGAAGATACCAAGTTGATTTATGGCGCTGTATATCGGAGGTTTGGATGGATGCGACTATTATAGCAAACTTTTCAGATTCCCCATCATATATGAGGTTTTTTTTATTGTGTGGATGCTTTTTCCTGCAGGAGAAAACCCCTACAGTTAATTATGTCATCGCCAAGCGATAACAACTTTCTCTACTCTAGAAATCTTCGTGTGTCGTGTTATGGTTTGTTTATTTTGGGATTGCCCTTGGATTGTATACGGAGACTAATATTGTCGTCGCCCGTAAGGCACGGATTAGTCTAAATCCATAAATCTCAGATTTGGGTTTGAACCTATGCCATATGTTCTATCAGTTCAGGGTATATGACTAAATACCATCAGTCGTATATGGGACTAATATCAACTTAGGAAATATATTTAAGGGTCATTAATCTTGTTTTAGATTAAGGTCAACTTAAAATATATGAGCATATGGGCTCAAGGAATATCATGGTAGCTTAAGCTTTATAGCACTTAGTCAATTTAGACTAAGAATTGGTTCTGGAATACATATACATTGGCGCCCAGAAGTTCTGGCGCATGTCACGTGTCACACAGACAAAGGTATATGGGTCTATGGTATATTAAATTTTTGGCGCATCAGGGTTGTGGCGCATGCTATGTATACAATGGATATTGGCGCATGGGTGTGACGTTTTAGTCTCTGGTGCGTTAAATATTAACTCCCATAGGTTATGGCGTATCCCACATAGCGGTTCTCCATTGGCGCATATGCCTATATAGGCATATATCTTTATTGGAACATATCTTCACTGGCGTATATCCTTTATTAACGCATGGCCTTAATTGGCACAGGTATATGCGGTGCTTGCCCATTGGCGTATATGCCTTTGACGAATGGTCGCTTAGGGATTTTCATAAATATTGATCTCTGTTCATTTGAAACTTAAGTTTCATGAAGGTTAAGTTTCTATTAATGACTATTTTGGCCATTAATAACATCAAAATCACAACTTTTGTGGTCAGGAGTCTCTTTTTCATATATATAGATCATATGATCTGTTCTTTGGAAATTTAAATTTCCTTGTCTATCATCATTATATTTTTATGAAGGAGTTCGGTTCTTCTCTCAAACCCTAAATCTTAAAATCAAAAAAATCCTTCTAATGAAAACTTAAGTTTTTTCGAGGCGAAATTTGATCTAAAGATCTTAAGGTCATCGAAAAAAACTTAAGTTCTGAATCTGAAGGTTAACCTTCTCATAGATGAAGCTTAATCCTATTCTATCGTAGAGATCATTCTCCTTTTCTCACCGCGGTTGATAATGATAATGAGGAAGAAGACGATAACTGTGATTACAGAGAACTTAAGTTCCTGATCAAGCTTATGGGGTCGATTTCGTATATGAAATTTTGACCTTTAAGGTCTTTTATATAGGGTATAGATATTGTTGGGCCAGTAGAGATAATCTCTCTTTGAGATTTTTCTAATTGATCTTAATATCAAGCCCGGGTGCTTAAGCACCGTTGGATTATAAATCCAAGGGTTATCTATTTATATGATTAATATTTTTCTCATTTAAATAAGATATTAAATTGATTCTTTTGTTTTAAAAGAATATATGAAAAGAGCTAATATTAGCTTGGGTGCTTGACACCGTTGGATTATAAATCCGAGGGTCCTTTTTAATAAGATTTATATTTTTCTTTGTTTAGAAAAACTTAACAGATTTTATCTCTTATTAACAAAATTATCTTTCTGTTTTAGAAAGACAGGTAATATTTTAAATAACTTAAGCTATATATTTTAATTTTTTTATTTAGAGATATTCTGATTAACCAGATTTATTCTTTTTGTTTGAGAAAGACAGAAAAAATATTTTTCAAAATATAGCTTAAGTTATCAAAGAAGCGAGGGCCTCAAAGATTGGCGCAATGCCAGGAATTATTGATGCAGTCTTCTGGCAACGCCCATTTTTCTCGCGCATGGACTTAAATCTCATGGGTTATATTAATTATTATTATTATTATTTTGTAAGGAACAAATTCCCCTACCTGAGATGCCACGTGCATATTACGTGGGGACTCTAGTGTAGAATCTGTAGGGTTCCCTAGTTCCCGCGGCGCAGCGGAGGCGCGGATGGCAAACAAAAAATTCAAGCAAACACGAAGGAACCCTAAAGCTAGAATCAATCCAAACTCCTAAACTTGCAAACCAAACATGCAAAGATACGGAATACCATAGTCACAAATTCGTCGTTTGGGAATAATTCGGCAAGGTCGAAAATTCGGATTCGGAGAACTATTCGGAAAAAATCGGCAGGTATTCGGGAAAGATTCGGTAAGTGTTCGGGAAATGTTCGGGAAGGATTTCAAGCAATAAATTAATATATGAGACGCTAGGTTTTGATTTTGTGAATTATTTGCTGTTTTTTGAATTATTCGTTGTTTTTTCACATAATTCGGGAATAATTCGCGAATTATTCGGCCAATTCGGCAATGGCGATTAATTCGGAGATTAATTCGTTTGATCAAAAATTCGTGAATTATTCGCGAATTCGGCGAATAATTCGCGAATTATGTGACTATGCGGAATACTACTTTCGACGCGTGTCCACTCAATCGTGGAAGACCCATCCAAGCTCCATGTATGCTGTCCGGATCGAGCTTGAGTGGAGACCGCCCTTACCGAAGAAGATCCACCTGAGAGAACCCGATCCAAGCTCCGGCTTCACCTAGTGAAGCGACCGACGTTCCAAGCTCGCTACGAATGGAGTGTGGAGATGTAGGAATATTCTCACTATCTTTTTCTCTCTTTTATAAGTTCAAGAGAGCTACATAGAAGAAAGAGGAGGAGGTGAAGAAGAAGAAGCCATGGAAAATGGCTAAGTATTTTGTGTGAAGAAAAACTAGCAAGCATAGAATAGAATGGCTTGATATTTTGCAACCATGGAAAAATAGTATATCCAAATGAAATATATCATATAATAATCAACCCATACCTTTCTACCATACTTCTTTACCCCTCATCCTGCACCTCATTTTTTATTTTTCTATAAAAGAAAAATCAAGAAATGAAGTGTCCATCTTCTAGAACAAATTTCGTATAAATACGGAATACAACTCAGTATACGTACATAAATACATATACACATATTCGTACAAAAATACGAATAGCCAAGAGAGAGAAAATGAATAGTGAACAATAATACTAAAATATACATATTAAAAATATATATATATAAATTATTAAATCAAAAACTGATTTAATAATCCGGCTTAATCCTAAACCGCTAGTATTATCAACCGTCTGATTAAAGTCCGTGTAGCCTGTATACATATTTAATCGGACATCCTGTATACACCAACATACGTCATCTACATCATATCTCCTAAACCGGGAAAACCCTCTGTGTGGGACTCTAAAGACTCGACAATACGCTGGCAGTAATTTACTGGATAATCCAAAAACTACAAGCATGTCAGCGGTACTAGCTGTACGTAACGACTACCCAGGTATTTGTCGAAAGGGAGGTGGACAATCAAGTCCGTACGAACCCTACTGATCCTGAATGTGACAATCTCCGTACAGTCCAGTCTCTTCGTCTGGAAGCTATCGCTTCGGGTCGAAGCACTAAAATATGCGAGTCTAGGGAGTGGAAATGCCAGACCCCTAATAACCCGATAAGTCCTGTCGGAGTCAAGCTCATCACCAACCGAGAAACTACTGAACTCGTATCAGTAAATCTCATCTATAATGGCCATGGATTTAGGGTGAGAGCCAGTCGAACACAGCATGACATCGACTCCTAATATCAGGAGAGACGAATCCCCGACAATCGCTCACTACCTCCATGTGGCTCGGGACTGTACCCAACTAAAACCTGTTTGCATGACTCCTTTGAGCCGTGGTAGGGTAGTAATCAAAGTACAGTGGGAACTCACACGAGAAAAAGGATGATCTTAGATCAAAAGACTAATCTGTACTAGTGCCACTCGAGAACTTCCATCTGACGATATATATAATACCATTTAGAAGTTCTCGGCGAGTCCGTCCAGTGTACTCACCTCTAGTGAGCACCTGTATACTATCTTAGGTGATATAACACCAATGGCTTGTGAGATCGGCCACCACCCCTCGTCATGGGCTTGAAACGTATACACTAGTCTACTCCGGAATATCGAAGCCCAGTCTCGATACTCCCATGACTAAGGACATTTAAGGATGTGCTTATAGACCATCCAGCTCTCGCGTATATGATCGACATCATAATGCTGGTAGTCAAGGAAGAATCCTACGGGCTTCATCATTATATATTAGCGACACGTAATAACAAGTAAAATGTGTACACATCAATGATAAAGACAAACCAGATAACATACTATCATTTCGAGTAAGATTGTTTTACCTGTATAGGTCCTCCCTCAATTATCATAATCGCGTGCCTGCAATTACAATAATTGCCTTGAGGGCACTATATCAACAATCTCCCACTTGAACTTAAGGCTAATTATTGTGGTATCGCATACCCACATCCCGTGTGCTATCGAATACCCAATTTCTCTACTAATCAGTTTCTCAAATCTCATTTGAGAAACATCCGTGTTCGAGAAATAGCCTTAGTGAGTAGATCCGCTATAATGTTTCAGCTTCCTCTCTCTATATCTCAACTTCGCGAAGAAGAACAATCTCCAGAAATGAGCGATACCCCGCCTTAAGAATTTTATCTGGATACAAAATGGGACCAAATTCATAAATGAACAACCTTATCCTACAAACTTCTTGGGATGTATCCTCTGTTGAGTCATAACCAGCATCCTGAAACATGCTTGCCTCAGTATCCCTATTGGAACACTATCCAATATACCGATCCTCAGAAAAGGCAAAAATCAAAACTTTGACAGCATCACTGTCATCCAGGTCACCTTGGAGCCTAAACCGATAACCGCCTCCTGGAGGAAGCCGTCGTTACCAAATACCAGGAACATCCTCTAATGTTCATAATTGCTTCCCTTTGTTTCTCCAGGATTGGATTAATATCTGCTTATTACAGCAAGTGTATAAGCAATAACTAGTTTTGTACAAGACATTGAACGATTGACTCAATTGCCTAAGCAAATGATATGTCATTCATGCCAGTCCCTCTCCTCATCAGTCTAGAAAACATCTCTTCAGAGAAGGTGACTCCATCACCTGTGGGTATACCACTATGCCATGATTCGTCCATTCTAAAATACTTTTAGAATGCAGTCTAAGTACCCGATTGGGAAACTTCCCAAATCTAGACCTAAAACCATAGATTTAGTCACCAAAATCCTTGATATATTATCCATATACAGTGTGGAGAAAACACTATATGACAATTAAAGTTTGACCGATTGTAGTATAGAAATATCACCTTCTATCTGGAGTATGTCATCCAAATCTCAGGACAGTACTCCCTACACCCTTCTTACTAGGTTCATCTATTGTTTTGATGAAGTCGATCACCTTGACTGTCACATCAAAAACAGATGATCCGTCTCCGCTATACATGCTTTAGTCTATGAATAAACATATGCAACTTGCACACCTTCCGCTGCTCTCACTGACTACGATAATCCTATGGTAGAGTCATATACACGTACACTTCCAAATTCCCATTTGGAAAGACGTTATAGTCATCCACTTGCCAGATATCATAATCTAGAGCAGTAGCAGTGCCAAGTTATATTTGTATGGACTTTAGCATAGACATTGAAGTAAAAGTTTCATCACAATCCACAATGGGTATTTGATGAAAATATTTACAACAAGTCTAGCCTTATTAGGTTAATACCTTTCCATCTGCACAGATCTCGAAAGATCTAGTTGCTCCCAATGGGTTTTACCCCTTCAGGAGCACTCAGCAAAGTCCAAAATCCAATATTTGCTGAAGTGCATGGAGTCCAATTTGGATATAAAGTATCCGGTCACCTGGAAGTTACCACTTCCTATGACCTACAGATAACTAGTATGGCCATCATAACCATGATGCCGACCTCCCTATCACCGTCACCAAGAAAACCGAAGTATCTCTCGGGTAGCCGAGGCCACCTACTAAAATCTGCGGAGTGGCTAATGGATTGTCAAGTCCAATTGAATCCTTGGGTTCTACTAAATTTTCGATTACCATTTGTGGTTCTGGAATCACTTCCAGTTCTACCATACTCTCACTAGTTTCTTTTGCAAAAAGATTTCTTTTATAAAAAGACGGCGAGTCAAGAACAATATAACTATTGATCTTAAAATGGTAGAAGCAAAACCCTAGAGAATGCTTGGGATAATCCACAAACAGCCATACCGAAGTGTGTCTTGAGTTTGTCCGGATTCTGCATTTAAATAGGAATCGGATAACTCCATATCTTTATAACCTTAAGATATGTAACCTATCAATGTCCATATAGAATCAAAGGCACTAATTTAGATGGAATCAGATTTAAAATCATGCAACTGTTTCCGGTGCGTATCACCAAAATGGAAAAAGGCCAATACAACACTACTCATCAAGGAGTGAACCAGCGGATGAATAACCTGAGAGAGAATCAAGTTCTCAATATTACTATAATGGAATACCTAGCATAAGTATCTATATCTTCAATCATTTCAAAGAATCCTGATACTTCTAACGTATGGTTCTCTACTTTATTCTTATACATATAAACTTCTCAAAAATCTTTGAACCTTTCATTACAACGAATGCGTGTCTAAAACTAGAGAACTCATAGGTAAATCTGAATGAAATATGAGTACCGAGCCCTTGTCTTAAAGGACACTGGACAACATACATTTTCATGTATAAGTCCTATGAGTATACTAACTCAAATTCCATGTGTTGTAACTTGAAAACTATATTTTGGTCAAGAATGTCTTACATCGTTATTCAATGTACCTTATCTTATCCTCAACTGATAAAGGTAAATGTTTGGAGCACAATTTTCAAAATTTTTATCTCACTTTATAAAATAAAAATACAGATATTTCATTTTAAAAATTGGTATATAACAACGGTTATTCAAAACCAAATATTTTGCCGTTAGGTAAAACCAGCCGATTCAATCCAATATCACCACTTACAACGAGTTCCGATATTGATGATCAGATCACCCATTTCCTAATATTCTACTCCTTCTCAGTATCTGTAACACCATACAGATATGAGATCCAAATCCGGTAAATACATACTTTGAAGTCAGAATTGATTGCGAAAACAGTTCTCGGTAACAAGTACACAGAAAATCTGAAATATAAATATTTCAAGGGGGTGGCCGGATATTCCTAGTAATGCCCTTTCCCTATTCAGATTCATGACAGTAGTCACAATTTTCTTCGCCCTCACTTTAATCCCGTTATATGTCTCTACATCTTAGTTTTTATACACCACACTTACGCTAATTGGTTTTGTTCTTTCCATACCTTTCGGCACTTGCCTAAGCATAATAGGTGTACTTTCCTAATACAATGAGCTCTCGCAACCTGAGAGAAGGTAAAAAGAAGAGACAACCGAATAATACAATCTAAATTCTCTAGAACCAGTGACCATCCTCGACTAAAATAATTTCTTCGAGTTCGTATTTAACTATACGACGGCCATTTCCAAGCAATATGGATCATCGTAGTGATACGTAGTGTTCTGGAGAAATGCAAAGGGAAAGTAGGAGTAGCAGGGATATTTGCGACTTTGTCATGAATCATGACAATCCAAAACCAACGTGTGTAAGAAGGTTCGGTTAACTTGGTTAAAGAGTTTTAGGTAGGTCATGGGTCGCTGTACCAGTGAGAGAGAAAAGAAACACTCAGCGTGCACTCTATCAAGATTAGATTGGTTATCACTTTATCTATTCAGGATGGCTCCCATTGTTTTCTCGAATTCTCCTTCAAACCCTGAAAAGAGAACTAGTCGGGATCGTATACACCTTATAAGTTCGCTAATCGTTCAGCCAGGTCAGTATTGGTACTCCGAGGGAGGTCCCCCGTGTTTTCGCATGAACCCAATTAATAACCCCGTTTCCGCAGAGGCGTAAACTCGTTAACACTTTCTAGACACCTAATAGGTTAGCTAATTGTGAAGTGAAAAATCTCCCGAGAAGTAATACCTACTCATCAGTGGGAATCGGGACCCAACTATCATCGTGTGATAATCTGATGGAATACACTCAAGTCACCACAATCTAGAAGGAATGTGCAAGCCTAGCGAGTTTCCTTTATATTTGAAACTCCCAATGTGTTTTTTTCCCCAAGCGCTTATGACCTTGACGAAGGTTAAAACATCATAAGTCGCAAGTGAAGTTCAACCCGTCATTGTCCTGATTAATCTAAACCCATTCATACAAGCCCTTGGCGAAGGCCAAAACAACTGTACGCCTGTCCTAAATTAATGCATCTACCTATACTACAGACAAGTATCCCCTAGCTACCAAACACTTGTTGGGATTCCTCAGCACCATACTGGGTTTTCTAAGTATCTAACATGCTAATTTCAAAAATTATGAGAGTGCTAAGGAACCCTAGACTAGGATCAAGCTAGAATAACTAGACAATAAAACATGTAATCATACATTACAACAAGTGAATGAGGGAATGCAACCTTTGTAGACCGGTCCTTCACTTCTAAAGCTCCATGTCGTAGTCCCTTCGCGGCGAATGGTGAACTCCCGGACTCTAGAGAGGGTCCACTTGAAGAAACGAACAAACTTGCTCAATGTCTTCGAAGCCGAAGATGATCTACGTTGAGGAGACTCGAGCTCATTCTACCTCTTCACTAATGGTGAGAATAATGAAGCAAACACCCTAAACTAAATGGTTAATAGTAGAGAATGATGAAGTAGGAAGTGGGCTCAGTTTAGATTTATTTTTCTCACAATATTTCATCACCTCTCAAAACCCTACAAAACCTTTTTCAAGAGGAAGAAGAAGATCAAAAATGAAGATGAGAATAATGAAAACTCATCAGGTGAGAAGAACAACCATGAGTGAGTTAGTGTCATACACTAACTCATGTAGAGAGTTAACCATAGGTTAAATGATAATGGTTGGGTTAATAAATATCTTAGGTCAACAAAACAAGTGGACTTAGTCTTTGGTTCTACAAGCTTCTCCAAGCTACAACCATAAGAAAAAAATCCAACTAATTTGTTTTACCTTAAATAAATAAATACCCTCAATTATCATGGTTATGGTGTAAGTCTCATATACCCATGTAGTGTGTATCATCATGCATGATAAAAAAATATGTACACTAAAATATATATCACATATATACTTTATGCACACATAAAGTGAGAAAAGATAAATCATAAGTGAGAAAATATTAGTTAATGTATGCTAATATATCAAATATATATAATTATACATTAAATTATCAAATCAACTCTTGATTTAATAATCCGGCTATATCACATATAACCGACTAATATTAAATGCAACAACTTATCGAATCATCACTTGATCCGATAACCGGCTATATCACATATAACCGACCAATGTCACAAGTCGCAAGAATAGAATGCGGTATCACATACGCGCATTAATCTTGGTCCCGCACATATCACATATGTGCTCCTACTCCGTTTCGCATGAACCAGGAAACCTCTGTGTAGGACTCTAAAGATTCGTCAATACGCCGGCAGTAGGTGATGATCATATCATACACTTACAAGCCGCAAGCGGTCTTCTAAACGTAACGGCCACCCGGGTATTGAGCGATCAGAAGATCAACAAGTAAGCCTGCTCGTACTCCTGCGAATCAAATTAGTAACACTACCGTACTGTCCGGTCTCTTCGTCTGATATGTCGCATATCACAGCCTGGGGATGGTATAACGTCAGACCCCAATAGCCTGATAAGTTATGCCGATGCAAGGTCCATAACGGTTCAAGAAACTACTGGTAACACTTACCAGTAAATCTCAGCAACCCTGGCCAGGGATTTCCTGTTATGGCCAATCGAGCATAGCGCAACATCAACTCCCAATACCGGGAGAGACGAAACCCTTCCTATCACTCATTGCCTCCATGTGACTCGGGACTGTACCCAAAAAACACCTTTTTGCACGATCTCTTAACCGTGGTATGGTGGAAATCAAAGCACAGTGGGAATCACACAAGACTCTATGACGATCTCGGATCTACAGACTAAGCTATACTAGTGTCACCAGAGAACTGCTATCCGATGATAGGTATAATACCATCTAGGAGTTCTCAGCGAGTCCGTCTAGTGTACCCAATCTCCACTGAGCACCCATATACCTTCTCTGATGTCAAACACCAATGGATATGGGATCATCTATCGCCCATCTCATTGGTCGAGAAGCGCATACGCTTGTCTACTCTGTAGCATCGATGCCCTGTCTCGATACTCCCACGACTATGAACAATCTAAGGATGTACTTACCGACTACCTCTGTCTCACTAGTATGATCTGCATCATAATCCTGGTAGTCAAGTACTCATCCTAAGGGCTTTATCAACATGTAGCAGAGAGACAATAAGTGTACATGTTAAGATATAGTGCAACCAGATAGCATACTATCATGTTGAACAAGAAAGTCCCCCTATATATGTCCAAGCATCCACTACAATATACATCGCATGTATAGTAATGGTCTCTAGGGCATACATATAACTAACAATCTCCCACTTGCACTAAGGCCTTCTGTTGTAGTATCCAATATGCAACAATATAGCAGTGGTTGTAGTATCCCATATTCAACTATCCCATAGAAGTCTCTCTCCGGGTAAGGCCTTTGTGAGTGGATCCGCTGTGTTATCCTTCAGGTCTACTCTCCTCACCTCGATCTCTTGGAGATCAACCATCTCCCTGATCAGGTGATACTGTCCTCAGAATATGTTGTTAGTGTATATGCCCTAGGGGCCATTATTGTATCATACTAGTTTGTATATTACTTAATGGAAGCTTGGGATATTCACATGTATATAACAGTCTTGCTAAACATGGTAGTATGCTACTTGGTTTTTCTATCTTAATATGTGAGTATACGTATTGATAGAGCTCTTAGGATCTTGCTTGACTACCAGCGTTGTGATGGCAGTCACACTAGTGGGGGCTGGGTAGTTTACAAGCACATCCTTTTTCAGATCCCTAGTCGTAGGATTATCGAGACAAGGCATCGATACTCCGGAGTAAACTAGTGTGTACGCTTCTCATCCCAGTTAGGGAGATGGTCTGTCCAACAGCCGTCAGTACGTCGTACTGTAGATAGTATACAGGTGCTCGTTGGGTTATAGGTACACCGGACAGGACTCGAAGGGAACTGTTGGTTGGTTTTATACCAATCGTCAGTTAACAGTTCCCAGGTGACATGAGTACAGCATAGTCCGCAGACTTGACACTGCTACTTCGCCTCGAGTGTGACCCACTGTTCTTAGATTGCTACCCTACCACGGCTCAAAGGAGTCGTGCAAACAGGTAGCAGTTGGGTGCAGTCCCGAGCACTTGGAGGCAGTGGCAGTTAGACAGGATTCGTTTCTCCCGGTATTGGGAGTTGATATCGCGCTGTGTCAGAGAGCCATTACGCAAAGTCCCTGGCCAGGGCAAGCGAGATTTACTGGTAGATTCCAGTAGTTTCTCAGGGTGTAATGGGCTTCACTCCGACACGACTTATACCGCTATTAGAGGACTGATGCTTGCTGCCCCCCTAGGCCCGATATGCGATAGTCTTAGACGAACAGACCGGACTGTACGGAGATTGTCACATCAGGCTCAGTAGGAGTTCGGATGGGTTTCCTCATCGGCCTTCTTATCGACATCTACCTGGGGACCGTTACGTACAGCTAGTGCCGCTTGCGGTCTGTGGTTAAACCCACTGCCAGCGTAGTAGTCGAGTCATTAGAGTCCCACACAGAGAGTTTCCCTGCTCCAGGCGAAACGATATTGAGGTCGTATGGTTTTACGGCAAGGGTTCGGACGCATACGTGTGTTTACGCACGTACGACATTCGGACAGTTTTTACTAGCCGACTTTGGTTTGAGCCAGATTCTAGTATCGGGTTATTGGATTTATACAGTCTAAAGTTTTTCCGTGTTTTCACGGATAGGAGGGGCGTTCTCGTAATTTCGCGAGAATCTTCTAGAAGGTTGGTGACTTGGGAGCATTAAATGAGATTAGTGACTCATTTGTATGATTCATCCTTGTCATTAATGCATCATAAATGGTTAATGACCCATGTAGATGAATCACTCATATGTATTTATGAAGCATGGTTGTTAAATCCTTTATTTGATTTATTTGATAAATAATAATGCTTCATATATATCATGAGAGATCATTATCTCATTCTCATTCTCATGCTCACCTTCTCTCTCCTCAAGCTCTCTCTCTTCAAACCCTAATCCTCCCCTCTCATGTGTTGAGATCAAGGATTAGAAAGACTAATCAATCCATAATCCAACTCTATATCACCTAGGTTACTTAGATTAGCATTTTAAGAAACCTAGTTACCTCAAGTTAGAGGTGAAGCTTGAAGTATAGCTCTCGAGTGGATCATCTACTACATAGAGAAGGCCGGAAAGGAGGTGGAGAACGAAAAAACGAAGGACACGGTTCATTAGATGTAATCACTTCACATAGTAGTTAACAACTTCTATGTTTCGTGTTAGTTATAGTTTAGCAAAGATTCTTCGGTTAGTCGATGTTCACGCATAGAACAAGATCGTTTTTCATATTTCCGCCTCCCCGCAAGTCGTGGGGTGTTGTACATCGACTTACAGTGGTATCAGAGCCTCGCTAAATAATAATTAACTCATTAGCAAAGTTGTGTGAATTTCGAACGCAAAACGAACCGAAAAAGACATCGATATCACTAAGTTTCTGTCGAATTTAAAACAGGCCCTAAAATTTTTTCAGGGACCTCTAAAATAACAAGCATGAAATTATAAGGTAACTGGAGAAAAATGGGTTCCTGAATCGGCCATACAACCGCGGAACCGCGGCCGATCCCACCGATCCGCCGCGGATCGGCGGCCGAGTTGAAGCCGATTCAACCCAGTTTTCTCCAGTAACTCTTCTGTGATATTTTTGTATTTTCTGGAATGTTTATTTTCTGCTCAAGTCTCAGGTGTACGGAGAAGTTTTGGGAGTAGAATCTGATATGTTTGCTCGATCGAAATTATACGATGTTTGCTAATTTGATTATATCGGTGATTGTATAATGTGTTCGTAAACCTCCCTTAACTTGTTAGTTATATGTATGCCCTAAAGGCCATTACTATACATAGGATGTATATTGTAGTGGATGCTTGGACATATATAGGGAGGACTTTCTTGCTCGACATGATAGTATGCTATCTGGTTGCATTTTACCTTAACGTGTACACTGATTGTCTCTCTGTTATATGTTGGTAAAGCCCTTAGGATGTGTACTTGACTACCTGGATTATGATGCGGATCATACTAGTGGGGACATGGTAGTTTATAAGCACATCCTTCAAGGTCCCTAGTCGTGGGTGTATTGAGACAGGGCATCGATATACCAGTGTAGACTAGCGTATACCTTCTCGACCCATACAGATAGGCGATGGATGATCCCATATCCATTGGTGTTTGACATCAGAGATGATATACGGGTGCTCAGTGGAGACTGGGTATACTGGACGGACTCGCCGAGAACTCCCAGATGGTATTATACCTTACGTCAGATGGCAGTTCTCTGGTGACACCGGTACAGAGTAGTCTGTTGACCCGAGATCGTCATAGAGTCTTGTGTGATTCCCACTGTGCTTTGATTTCCACCTTACCATGTCTAAGAGGGCGTGCAAAACGGTGGTTTTTGGGTACAGTCCCGAATCACATGGAGGCAATGAGCGATAGGAGGGGATTCGTCTCTCCCGGTATAAGGAGTTGATGTTGCGCTGTGTTCGATTGGCTATAACCGGAAATTCCTGGCTAGGGTTGCTGAGATTTACTGGTAAGTGTTACCAGTAGTTTCTCGAACTGTTATAGACCTCATATCGACACGACTTATCGAGCTATTGGGGTCTGACGTTTACCACCCCTATGCGAGATATGCGACATATCAGACGAACAGACCGGACTGTACGGTAAGTGTTACTGGTTGGATTCACAGGAGTATGAGCGGGCTTGCTCGTCGATCTTCTGATCGCTCAATACCCGGGGTGGCCGTTACGTTTAGCAGACCGCTTGCAGCTTGTGGGTGTTTGATATGATCATCACCTGCTACCGGCGTATTGACGAGTCTTTAGAGTCCTACACAGAGGTTTCCTGGCTCAAGCGAAACGAAATAGGAGCGCATATGAGATATGTGCGGGACCGAGAATAATACCAGTATGTGATACTGTATTCTATTCTCGCGATTTGTATCATTGGACGGTTATATATGATATAGCCGGGATACCGAATCAAGTGTTGATTCGATACATTGATACACTTGACATTAGTCGGTTATATGCGATATGACCGGATCATTAAATCAAGTGTTGATTTAATGATTTAATGTATAATTATATATTTGATATATTACTTTACATTAACTAGTATTAGTTCACTTAAGATGGATTTTCTCACTTGATGTGCACATTGTATATTTGATATAGTTTTGTGCACTAGTTTGTATCATGTTTGATGATACATGCAAACTTGGGTGTATGTTTTCTTTAAACCATGGTTAAGTGAATGGTTAGGGTTTTGAATTATTCACTTATTCATTTTATTTATTTATTTGTTTATTTTGGCAAGAATAAAATGGTGGCTAAATTTGTTTCATTCTTGAAACTTCATGAAGCTTTGAAAGCTTTGACCATTTTGTTTTTTCCCTTAAACCTAACCATTCATCTAACCCTAGTTTATTCTCTACATGTGTTAAGCTAACCCAAGGTTGCATTATGATAAGGGTCACTTGATTTTCTATTTTAATTAATTCATTATTTCCATTTCTTTCTTCTTCTTCTTCTTGAAGAAGAAGGAAAACCTTTGCTAGAAATTTTTCAAGTGATCATTCCAAGTGAGAAATCCAAATCCAAAGTGAACCCACTTCCTATTTCTTCATCCTCTACCACTTACCATGTAGTATAGGGTGTTTTCTTCACAAGTTTCATGACTTGGTGAAGTTGGAGCTTGATCTTGAGTTGCTTCGACGTAGATCATCTTCGGCATCGAAGTCGACGACCTAACCCGGTCATTTCTCCGACGAAACCATCGCCAGAGTCCGTGATCCGATGATCACAGCGGAGGGACGTCATCACGGAGCTAAGGAAGTGAAGGACCGGATCTACAAAGGTTGTATTTCCGTTCACTTAGCACTAAAGTAGTTTAGTAGCTTGTTGTTTCGCCTAAACTCTAGTTAACGATCGCATTAGGGTTTCTCGGCACCGGAAAAATTTTAATTTGGCATGGTTGATGCCTTGTGAGACCTCATTAGTGTGCCTAGGAACCCTACAGTGGTATCAGAGCCTAGATAGAGCTTTAGGCGAAGTGTAGACGAAGTTAGAAGTCCGATCGAACCCGTAAACCCCGACAAAACCCTTCTCTGTACATTTTTCAAAACAGTGGATTTTTGTGAATTAAAAATTCTCATAAAAACAATCAGGAAAAACTAAGAATTACTGTGAAGTACGGTCCACTAAGTCAATAATTTGACCGCGTAACCGCGGCGAAACCATGGGTTTTGCGGCGGTTCTGCGGCCATAATTTGACTTAGACCCTGAAATTTCATATATTTATTCTTAGGTCCTTTCTTGGCAATTTTTTATGGGAATTTTTTAATTCCACTCAAGTGTTAAGTTTTCTAGGGTTTTATTAGGGACTCGTTAATTTGATCGGATAATTTAACTTCGTTTATGTTTTTCCGGATATTTTAGAAACTGTTAAAAAGTTCGACCGGATATAAATACCCACTTTTTCCCCTGCCGGGAAATTTCCAAGTGTTGGATTTTTCCGTAGTTTAAGAATGTTCTAAGTAGTGCAAGTAACGCGATGGACCCTCTAGAAGACAACAAACCTTAACTCGATTATGTGACCGTCTTGAACTGCCCTTTGAACCTTAGGGTTTGGGGTAGTACGGCGTGCCACATGTGAGGCGTTGGCTTGACCCTTCTACGGCTGGACCGTTGGTACTGAGGCATGAACTGGATGTTTTTAAACTTGTTTCATGTGTTGAGCTGTTTCGGGAAAACTTGGGTGTTTGAATGTTCGATCGGAAAGTTTAACATTTTCTATTTATCTGGAATGGGATACAATAATTGGAATTCACATGTAGTTATGAGATAACTGAATGAATGTTATAAATCTAGCACTTTAGTCTCACTTGATCGGTTGCCACGGAATTTTGATGTGATCAAAAGTCCGTCGCAATCACGTAGCGTACACGGATACTCGCCGGATAAATTTAATAGACAGCTACACCCCTTAGCCCCGACCAAGTGACTGTAGGAGAACCCCGTCGCCGAAAGCATCCGTCCGGGTGCTCGCGGTAGCGGTGTTCCGCCTTAGTGCACTTCGTCGACGGTATCGGGGGTGCGGCCGTCTACTAAAGTTTGCGACGAGCATTCGGTCAGGATGCCGGGAATCTTGTTGAATTGCCCGACTAGATATTGAAAAGAGTTTTCGATAAATGAGACTGAAATGCGGGGTTTATAATTGTTAAGCATGCGATGTCTAAGGAATTCATTTGGTTAGGCATGCGATGTCTAAATAGATTGCGGATTCCAACTGTTGTAGTTTTACACTTTTTTTCTGTGACCGTAAGTGTAATATGTGATATCGCCGGTTTCGTTGCTATATATCAACGATAATTGGGATGCGCATGTTCACTTATATTGATGACATGTGATGTTATGTGTTGCTGGATATGTTATATTGGATCGTCGTGTTTGTATAGCTGGGGTTTTTTATGTGAGATGAGTGTTTTTCATTTTTATTCATGTAAAAACTTGTATATAATATTCTTTTATTGGGGCACTTCCACGTTGCGGAAGATGTCACCCTTTGTATATTATTTACTTTTCCGCACTAGGATAGACCCAAGGAGGAGAGCACAAGTAACCGGGTTCTGGAGTCCAGTGGGAGACCAACTCGAGGAGTCGAGTCCGGGTCTCCTAACTCCAGAATTGGTAGGGTTGCTTGCCGCTCTCGTAGGG
The DNA here is from genome assembly GCA_030015575.1 of Agapanthus africanus. Lineage (NCBI taxonomy): Eukaryota > Viridiplantae > Streptophyta > Magnoliopsida > Asparagales > Amaryllidaceae > Agapanthus > Agapanthus africanus. The sequence continues at coordinate 94,246,791 of CM057349.1, forward strand.
GTCTAGGGGTGTGGGTTTGGCTATTCATCACGACCGTGGAATCCGTGTTTTATACTGGCTCGTATTGAAAACACGGACGTCCTAGTATATCCAATATTTCATATGTTTCTTCTACTGCGATATCTGTGATGTGATCATGTGATATGTTCTGTGATAAATACTATATATTGTATATATGATATATTATATAGACGTTACTTATGTTTTACACCCACGCTAGCCCTGCCCCGCTCTGCCGTTAGTCACCTAACCTAACGGTGCACGAGGGGACATCAAGGCGAATGCGGATGGCATAAGTGTACGTCGTATTTATCTGTGATGTTTAGGTACTTAAATGATGGGACTTCATTAATGAGATTAATGAAAGTAAAAGAAACCTAAAGATGTCGTAGAATCGAATTTCAAAAATAAAACAGGTAGCTACAGTTCTTGCTTTGCACAGCGGTATATATGATATATCCTGCACCTTATTCGATGAGGAAAGGGCCGACGATCCCTTCACCGGGAGTGACCCCTTTAGCAATAACTGGCAGATGCTACAACTCTCGGTTTGTCTTTTGATTGCTTCTATAGTTTCTGCTTTGCACAGTGATATATATGATATATCCCGCACCTCATTTGACGAGAAAAGGGCCGACGATCCCTTCACCGGGAGTGACCCCTTTAGCAAAACTAGAAAAGCCTAAAAAACAGTCCATTTTAAAATCATTTGATTCTACAACGATATCAAGTTCATTACGCAATAGGTTTTCTTAAAAACCTGTCGTAGCCCTCCGTCATTTCAGATAAGTACTAGTTAGTATTCGTGCTACGTTTGTTGACTATGTTAAGGCGTAGTGTGCGGTAGCTGATTAGTGCTTATCTGTATAAGCATATGATGCGATTGGATTAGGGTAGTCGTGCGACTTTGTTGACTATGTTAAGGGTCGTGCGGGTGGGTTTAATTCAATCGGGAAATGACGGGTTGAACTTGACTAGCACTTATGATTTGTTGACTATGTTAAGGTCATATAGCTGCTAGGGGCAAAATTATCGGGAATTTAAAGTGTTGAAATTTGCAATGAGATTGCATACCTTCTATGAGATAGTTGGATCCCGATACCCGCTGTGAGTAAGAGTTACTCCTGGGAGAGTTTTACACATTATAATTAGCCGATCAAGTAGGTGTCTAGAAAGGTGTCAACGAGATTACGCCTCTGGGAAAACGAGGTTTACTGTAATTAGGTCCGTGCGAAAGCACGGGGAACCTCCCTCAAAGTACCGACACTGGCCTGGCTGAAAGATTGGCGAACTTGTAGTGTGTAATTAATCCCGGCTAGTCTTTTCTTTTCGGGTTTGAAGGAAGATTTGATAAAAACAGTGGGAGCCATCCTGATTAGATAAAACAATAACCAATCTGATCTTGCAAGAGCGCATGCTGAGTGTTTTCTTCTCTCTCTCTCTCCAGGTAGCGACCATATCACGCTTTAATCAAGATAATAAAATGGATATATTGATCGAACCCGCTTGTTATACTGAGCTGGGGAACGTTGGTCCCGCTCCAACTTATAATTGTTATAAGACAGAGCAGGAATTGGGGAATACCAGATTTCCCGTGCCGCCCAAACGAAGAAAGTGCATGTTGATGCATCATCTTCGGGTGTGTTCGTTACAAAGAACTGTTTCTCTGTATCCTCTACGTCCTGGGTATTTGATACCGGATCAGGATCCCAGATATGTAATCTGTTACATAGGGCTACAGATAGGTAGAGAACTGAGAACGGGTGATAAGTTTCATGAGACAGAAAACGGGGCAAGTGTTGTAGCCAAGTCTGTTGGTCACTGTCACCCTGTATTATCAGTACATTGATTCTGAACAAATACTATTAGATACCGAACCTGATATACAAAATCATATCAGTCTCTTTATTAGTAAAGAAATGATAAAATTTTGTATTGTTGGATAATGTTTTGAACATTTCCTATATCAAAAGTTGATCGGTTCAGGCACGTTATCTAAAAGCATTGATGTTCTAAATGAAACTACAGTTCTTAGTATTCGGAACACGCACAAGAGGAAGAGTTCAGAAATGAACGAATCCTTCTTAAGGTATTGTAGACTTGGTCATATCAATGCGACCCGACTAGCTGAAGTTACATATAGATGCATATTTAAATCAGTTTGAATTTACATCTTGTGAAACTTGCCAGTCATGTCACAGAGATAAGATGACCATAGCTCTGTTTACTGGAAACAGAGAAAGAGTTAGTAAACTCTTGGGATTGATACATGTTGATGTATGTAAGGTCCCCCGTCTACACATGCCAGGACTGGTTCTTTGTACTTCATTACATTCTTTGATGATCTCTCAAGATTCCGTCATATGTTCCTGTTGAAACACAAGTCCGAACCTTTTGAGATATTCACAGAATATAAGTTAGAAGTAGAGAACCAAAATACGGGTATAAGTATTATGTCTTTTGATGTGATCAGGGAGGAGAATACTTAAGCACGGAAATCCTGGACTATTCTAAAGGAGAATGAGATTCTCTCTCGGCATTACTCCTCCAAATACACCATAGCACAATAGTATATCAGGGAGGAGCAATCACACCCTATATGATAAGGTGTGCTCTATGATGAGTACTGCTGAGTTACCTATTTTCTTTTGGGAGTTATGCACTTGAGAAGCTGCATACCTATTGAAAAGGGTTCAAATCAAATCAGTTGCCTGCCACTTCATATGTGATATGGAAAGGGAAGAGCCCATATCTTAAGTTAGTTAAGATTTGGGGTTGTCCAGCCTATGTCTGAAAAGCAAAATCCGGACAAGCTCGAGGCAAGATCTGTTATGTAGAACTGGAAATGTTCCAGCTATACAAACTGCAGCTGATGATTTGATAGAACCAAAGGATTCAGTAGATTCCAACGAACCTCTGCCTCTCCGCCGATCTAGTAGGGTTCCTCACCCACATGAGAGTTACTTCGGTTTCTCTATGACAGTGGGAGCGAGGATTGCATCATGAGATGATGACCCAACTAGTTTCGAGCTGGCCATCAGGAGTGAGACTCTGTAAGAATGGCTGGATACTTAGTGATCTGAGATGGAATCCATGTACACCAACAAAGTATGGACTTTAGTTGTTATATCTGAAGGGTTAAATCCCCATCAGGAGCAAGTATATCTTGAGAAGATTACTTGGTGTACATGGAAAGGTTGAGACTTTCGAAGCTAGACTTGTTAAAGGTTTTCGTCATCGACCAGGCGTGGAAAATGATGAAACCTTTTTCAGTAGCTATGCTTAAGTCCATCCGGATCCTACTTGCCACGGCTACATACCATGACTACGATATCTGGCGGTTGGGTGTCATGACTGCTCTTCTAAATAATATTTTAGAAGAGAGAGTCTATAAGTACACAGTCGGAGGGCTTCGTAGATAGTGGGAGCAGCGGAAATGTGTACAAGATACTTTATAGGATAAAGCAGGCATCGCGGAGTTGGAACATCTGTTTTGATGTAGTAGTCAAATAGTTTGACTTCATCAAAATGGTAGATGAACCTTGTATAAACAAAAAGGTAGTAGGGAGTATGGTGACAATTCTCGTAGAGTACGCGGATGACATACTCTTGATAGGGAAGGAGTTTCCTATGCTACGCTCGGTCAATCTCCGCTTATCACAAGGATTCTCCATATAGGATCAAAGTGATACCTACTAAATCCTGGGTTTTGGATCTATGAGATAGATCTAAATGGATGGTATGATTCTCACTAGTTGAAGTAAGATGGTATCAATTGATCCTGGGGAGAATCACTGGAAGTGTTCCAGGGTGATAAGGACGACTGAATGTCAGTCACAGGCATTGTCTTTACCCTCAGTGGAGGGACGGTATGTTAGAAGAGTTCCAAGCTAAATACCGTGGCAAACTAGACGATAAAGGATGGATACATCGCTACTTAAGATGCTACCAAAGAGGAAGTCTGGGTGTATAAGAGTTCATGAGATGAACTTCGTTCTTACCATTGTGAGACAATGGAGTTGTGGCTTATGCCAAGGAACGTCCGTCCCATCAGTGATCCAGACATATTCTGAGGCAGTGTCACCTGATCATGGAGATGGTTGATCTCTAAGGGATCGAGGTTAGGAGAGTAGACTCAGAGGACAACACGGCGGATCCACTCACAAAGGCCTTTTCCCAGAGAGAGACTATTATGGGATGGTTGAGTATCAGATACTACAACCACTGCTATCAGATGGCCCTAGTGCAAGTGGGAGATTGTTAGTTATATGTATGCCCTAGAGGCCATTACTATACATAGGATGTATATTGTAGTGGATGCTTGGACATATATAGGGAGGACTTTCTTGCTCGACATGATAGTATGCTATCTGGTTGCACTTTACCTTAACGTGTACACTGATTGTCTCTCTTTTACATGTTGGTAAAGCCCTTAGGATGTGTACTTGACTACCTGGATTATGATGCGGATCATACTAGTGGGGACATGGTAGTCTATAAGTACATCCTTCAAGATCCCTAGTCGTGGGTGTATCGAGACAGGGCATCGATATACCAATGTAGACTAGCGTATACCTTCTCGACCCATACAGATGGGCGATGGATGATCCCATATCCATTGGTGTTTGACATCAGAGATGATATACGGGTGCTCAGTGGAGACTGGGTACACTGGACGGACTCGCCGAGAACTCCCAGATGGTATTATACCTTACGTCAGATGGCAGTTCTCTGGTGACACCGGTACAGAGTAGTCTGTTGACCCGAGATCGTCATAGAGTCTTGTGTGATTCCTACTGTGCTTTGATTTCCACCTTACCATGTCCAAGAGGGCGTGCAAAACGGTGGTTTTTGGGTACAGTCCCGAATCACATGGAGGCAATGAGCGATAGGAGGGGATTCGTCTCTCCCGGTATAGGGAGTTGATGTTGCGCTGTGTTCGATTGGCTATAACCGGAAATCCCTGGCCAGGGTTGCTGAGATTTACTGGTAAGTGTTACCAGCAGTTTCTCGAACTGTTATAGACCTCATATCGACACGACTTATCGAGCTATTGGGGTCTGACGTTTACCACCCCTAGGCGAGATATGCGACATATCAGACGAACAGACCGGACTGTACGGTAAGTGTTACTGGTTGGATTCACAGGAGTATGAGCGGGCTTGCTCGTCGATCTTCTGATCGCTCAATACCCGGGTGGCCGTTACGTTTAGCAGACCACTTGCAGCTTGTGGGTGTTTGATATGATCATCACCTGCTACCGGCGTATTGACGTATCTTTAGAGTCCTACACAGAGGTTTCCTGGCTCAAGCGAAACGAAATAGGAGCGCATATGAGATATGTACGGGACCGAGAATAATACCAGTATGTGATACTGTATTCTATTCTCGCGATTTGTATCATTGGACGGTTATATATGATATAGCCGGGATACCGAATCAAGTGTTGATTCGATACATTGATACAATTGATATTAGTCGGTTATATGCGATATGACCGGATCATTAAATCAAGTGTTGATTTAATGATTTAATGTATAATTATATATTTGATATATTACTTTACATTAACTAGTATTAGTTCACTTAAGATGGATTTTCTCACTTGATGTGCACATTGTATATTTGATATAGTTTTGTGCACTAGTTTGTATCATGTTTGATGATACATGCAAACTTGGGTGTATGTTTTCTTTAAACCATGGTTAAGTGAATGGTTAGGGTTTTGAATTATTCACTTATTCATTTTATTTATTTATTTGTTTATTTTGGCAAGAATAAAATGGTGGCTAAATTTGTTTCATTCTTGAAACTTCATGAAGCTTTGAAAGCTTTGACCATTTTGTTTTTTCCCTTAAACCTAACCATTCACCTAACCCTAGTTTATTCTCTACATGGGTTAAACTAACCCAAGGTTGCATTATGATAAGGGTCACTTGATTTTCTATTTTAATTAATTCATTATTTCCATTTCTTTCTTCTTCTTCTTCTTGAAGAAGAAGGAAAACCTTTGCTAAAATTTTTTCAAGTGATCATTCCAATTGAGAAATCCAAATCCAAAGTGAACCCACTTTCTATTTTTTATCCTCTACCACTTGCCATGTAGTATAAGGTGTTTTCTTCACAAGTTTCATGACTTGGTGAAGTTGGAGCTTGATCTTGAGTTGCTTCGACGTAGATCATCTTCGGCATCGAAGTCGACGACCTAGCCCGATCATTTCTCCGATGAAACCATCGCCAGAGTCCGGAATCCGATGATCGCAGCGGAGGGACGTCATAGCTAATGAAGTGGAGGACCGGATCTACAAAGGTTGTATTTCCGTTCACTTAGCACTAAAGTAGTTTATTAGCTTGTTGTTTCGCCTAAACTCTAGTTAACGATCGCATTAGGGTTTCTCGGCACCGGAAAAATTTTAATTTGGCATGGTTGATGCCTTGTGAGACCTCATTAGTGTGCCTAGGAACCCTACATAACTGCTAGTATGTCGGTTGGCAGGGGGTTGCACATTTCTGTAATGGATTTTAATTGTTTGTGATTATGAACTGTATTGGATTGTTGTGATGATTAGCCAGGGTTTGAGATGGGTTATTATTTTAATTCATTCAATATAATTGTAATATGTTGTAATATTATTTTGTGGGGCACATCCAGGTTGCGGTTGTAGCCACCGTTGTATTATTTCATTTTACTGTTTTTGCTCCTAGGATAGACCCAAGGTGGGGTGCATAAACTACCGGGTATTTTGAAGTGTTTAGTGGCCTACTCACGTTGTTGAGAGAGACCGCTTCACTTCGGGTACTTGGTGGGTAGTTTGCCGTATCCGTAGGGGTCTAGGGTAGGGTAATGGCTATTCATCACAACTGTGTAATCCGTCTCTCGTTGCAGGCTCAAAAGAAACGCGGATTGCTTGCATATCCAATAATGTTCATCTGAGATCTGGAATGCCTAATATTGTGTCTGACGAATGTACAATATCTATATATGATAGCTATTTAGACGTCACTTATGTTTTACACCCGCGCTAGCCCAGCCCCCGCTCTGCCGTTAGTTAAGTAACCTAACGGGTGATGACGGGACCCAGAGGCGAATGCGGATGGTATAAGAGGACGTATTTTCGTTGTTTTTTGCAATGATAGGTTAATGATGAGACGCATTATTATTAATGCAAAGAAAATAAACCAAAGTTGAATCGTTGAAACAATTTAAAAAGAAACCACTCGGTTATTTTAAAACAGAGGATGTTTTTAATTGCGGAGCTTTAACCACTGCATTTAAAAGCTATCAGGTTCCTTCGGTCATATTAAGTTCACTACGTTCACGGTTTCGCCAAAACCATTCGTAGCCCTCCGTCATTTCATTTGGGTATTCAGTAGTATTCAAGTTATGTATTTTGACCTAACGCCAAGGCATAGTGTTTGGTAGCTGCTGGGTATTCATTTGTTGCATAGATAGATGAGTTAGTTTGGGACAGTCGTATTATCATTTTGGCCGAACGTCAAGGATATGTACGGATGGGTTCAAATTAACAAGATAATGATGGGTAGAACTTGACATGTGACTTATGACATTTTGACCTAACGCCAAGGTCATAAGAGTATGGGGCAAAAATCTCTATCGGGAATTTCTAAAGAAATTAAAATTTGCAAAGAGATGCATACCATTTGGAGTTTGATGAATGTTGGTAGAATTCCTTCAACATTATCATACGATGATATTTGGATCGCGATCCTACTGTGAGTATATGCTACTTATCAGGAGATTCGTCACTTAACGATCAATGCTATAAACCAAGTAGGTGTCAAGAAAAGTGTCAGCGGGGCTACGCCCCCAGAGAAAAGAGGTTATTTAATTAAGGAACTTCGCGAAAGCGTTGGAAAACCTCCCTCGAAGTACCGACACTAGCCTGGCTGAACGGTTAAGCAAGTATTGTACGGTGAGAATAGTCCTGGCTAATTCTTCTTTTATGGTTTGAGGAGGGATTCAAGAAACAGTGGGAGCCATCCAGTTTAGATAAATTAAAAACCACTCTAAACTTGCAAGAGTATCATGCTAAAGTGTTTCTTTTCTCTCTCCTACTTGCAGCGACCCTGAAAATGACTGGACTTAAGTTACTTTTAGAGAAAAATATACTGACAGGGCCAAACTATAAAGATTGGCTGCGGAATGTCAAAATGGTTTTGACCTATGACAAATTAGGGTACGTCCTCACCGCTAAGGCACCTGCAGTCCCAGGTCCCAAATCCAGTAATGAGGATAAGCAAATCCGCAAAACCTGGGAGTTAGATTGCGCGAAGGCCAAGTGCATCGTGCTTGCCTCAATGAACAATGAACATCAGAGGAGGCACGAGGATATGGATCTTGAATCCATATTTCTCTATACAAAAGATCTGTATGGAGTGCAATCTCGTATAGCAAGATACGAGACCTCAAAGAACTTGTTTCGAGCGAGGTTGGCCGTCGGATCATCGGTGGGAGAACATGTCCTAAAGATGATTGGCTATATAGATGAGCTCGCAGACCTTGGGACGACTTTGGATAATGAGCTCTATATAGACCTTATTCTCCAGTCCCTTCCTTCCACCTACGCCCAGTTTATTCTGAATTTCAACATTCAAAGAAAAGAAGTTGAACTTTCAGAACTCCTTAACATGTTGAGAAGTGCAGAGGGCACCTTGCTGAAGGCAAGGGAAACACCCGCTATGTTTGTTAGCGGTGCTTCTTCTTCCGGGTCCAAGGCTAGGGCCAAAGGAAGGAAAAAGAAGACCGCCACCGGACCTAGAGGAGGTGTTAGTAAGGTGGGAGCGAAGGGAAAGAAAAAGTTTGCGGTACCAGTAGTGGCCCAAGATGAGTGCTTCCATTGTCATAGGAAAGGGCACTGGAAGAAAGATTGCAAGGCGTGGAACGCCAAGAACCAGGGGCCGAAGCAAGCTGTGGCTTCGACTTCAGGTGTGTTTGTAATTGAGAATTGTCTGTCAATCAACTCTACTTTCTGGATATTGGATACCGGATCAGGATCTCATATATGCAATTCATTGCAGGCACTGAGAAACCGTAGAGTGCTGAAGGAAGGTGATATGACCCTAAAGGTTGCTAACGGAGCTAGCGTGGGAGCTGTGTCCGTCGGGGATTATCACCTGGGATTGACGAGTGGACATATTTTGGTTTTACATAATTGTTTTTGTGTACCTAGTTTAACGTGTAATATCATATCAGTTTCCTTGTTATCAAATAAAGGTTATGATTTCACGTTTGTAACCGATGTTGTTAACATCCACCTTAATCATAGTTTGATTGGGTCCGGTACACTGAATAACGGTATATATGTCTTAAACCAACTCCAGATTTTCAATGTCCAGAACACACTAAAAAGAAAGTCTCCAGAATTGAATAAGGCTTTCTTATGGCATTGTAGACTAGGTCACATCAATAAGACAAGGTTAACTAAGTTATATAGAGAAGGATATTTGGACTCGTTTGAATATCAAACTTATGCCACTTGTCAATCATGTCTCAAAGGAAAGATGACAAAGACTCCATTCACTGGACATGGAGTAAGAGCGAGCGAGCTCTTAGGACTCATACACAGCGATGTATGTGGTCTAATGTCTACACATGCAAGAGGTGGTTTTTCCTATTTCATTACTTTTACGGATGAATATTCAAGGTACGGATTCATTTATCTGAAGAAACATAAATCCGAGACTTTTGAAAAATTCCAGGAGTATAAGAATGAAGTAGAAAACCAAACCGACAAAAGTATCAAGACATTAAGATCTGATCGAGGTGGTGAATACTTAAGTGCCGAGTTCCTAGGTTACCTAAAAGAGAAAGGAATTCTCTCTCAGCTTACTCTTCCATACACTCCACAGCATAATGGTGTATCGGAGAGACGGAATCGAACCCTATTGGATATGGTACGATCCATGATGAGTAATGCTGAGTTACCGCGATCTTTCTGGGGTTATGCGCTAGAATCAGTAGCATATCTTTTGAACATAGTTCCTACCAAGACTGTGCCTACTACGCCATATCAGATGTGGAGTGGGAAGAAACCCCATCTTCAGTATGTAAAGATATGGGGATGTCCAGCTTTTGTTAAAAAGCAGCATGTGGACAAGCTCGAGGCACGATCAGTAAAATGTCAGTTTATGGGATATCCGAAGAACTCCAGGGGATATCTATTCTATTACGCAGAGGAACAAAAGGTTTTTGTTTCTCGTAATGCCCATTTTCTAGAACATCAGTTTTTAGAAAAGGAAACAAGTGGGAGCGAAATAGAACTGGAAGAAATTCCAGAACCACAAACTACTACTGAAAGTTTGGTAGAACCAGTAGTTCAAGAAGAACAGGACATTCCCGCACCCCTCCGCCGAAGTAGTAGGCCGTCTCATCTGCCTGAGAGATACTATGGTTTTCTCATAGATGGGAACGGAGAGGATTGCATCATTGATGATGATGAACCTACTAGCTTCCAGCAGGCCATCTAGAGCGGCGACTCGGTACGATGGCTAGATGCAATGCGAAACGATATAGAGTCCATGTACACCAACAAAGTATGGACTTCGGACTTTGCTCCAGGTGGGGTAAAACCCATAGGATGCAAATGGATCTTCAAGAAAAAGATTGGTGTAGATGGGCAGGTGGAAACCTATAAGGCTAGACTTGTTGCAAAGGGTTTTCGTCAAAGACCTGGTTTGGACTATGACGAAACCTTTTCTCCAGTGGTTATGCTCAAATCTATTCGTATCCTTCTTGCAATTGCCGCCTTCCATGATTATGAAATCTGGCAGATGGACGTAAAGACGGCTTTTCTGAATGGTAATTTAGAAGAGTGCGTCTATATCGATCAGCCAGAGGGTTTCAATCAGAGTGGGAGCAGCGGGAAAGTATGCAAGTTGCTTAAGTCCATTTATGGACTGAAGCAAGCATCGCGGAGTTGGAACATCTGTTTTGATGAAACAGTCAAAGAATATGACTTTATCAAAAATCCAGGTGAACCATGTATATATAGTACAGTTGTAGCCAGAAGTGTCGTATTCCTCGTCTTGTACGTGGATGACATTCTATTGATAGGAAATGACATTCCTATGCTACAATCTGTCAAAGGATTCTTGTCATACAAGTTCTCCATGAAAGACCTGGGGGATGCCTCTTGCATTCTGAGGATCTTGATCTATCGTGATAGATCCAAGAGGATGTTGGGACTTTCGCAGTCCAGGTATATCAACACTATACTGAAAAGATTCAGTATGGAAGATTCTAAGCGCGGTAATCTACCGGCTTGTCACGGAATCACCCTATCCAAAAATATGTCTCCCAAGCCTGATTTGGAAAGGGATCGCATGTCTATTATACCATACGCTTCTGCGGTTGGCTCTATAATGTATGCGATGTTGTGCACCAGACCAGATGCAGCTTACGCACTCAGCGTGGTAAGCCGGTATCAGTCAGACCCAGGGGAGAATCACTGGATAGCAGTGAAGAACATTCTCAAGTACCTAAGAAGGACTAAAGAGATGTTCTTGGTTTACGGTGGAAAAGACCTCAAGATGGAGGCCTTTGCTGATTCCGGCTTCCAAAGTGATAAGGACGATTCCAAGTCCATGTGAGGTTATGTCTTTACCCTCAATGGAGGGGAGGTGTGCTGGAAGAGTTCCAAGCAGGACACCGTTGCTGACTCGACGATGGAAGCGGAGTATATTGCTGCTTGCGATGCCGCAAAAGAAGCGGTCTAGATGAAGAAGTTCCTAACAGAACTTCAGGTGGTTCCTACCATTGTTGATCCAATACCTTTGTATTGCGATAACAACGGTGCTATAGCTTTAGCGAAGGAACCAAGGTCCCATCAGAAGTCCAGACACATCTTAAGGCGGTATCACCTGATCAGGGAGATCATTGATCGTCGGGAGATCGAGGTTCGGAGAGTTCCTACTGAAGAGAACATTGCTGATCCATTCACGAAGGCCCTACATCAGATTCAGTTCGAGAGGCTACTCGAGATCATCGGTCTTCGATATGCCAGTACATGGCCCTAGTGCAAGTGGGAGATTGTTAGTGTATATGCCCTAGGGGCCATTATTGTATCATACTAGTTTGTATATTACTTAATGGAAGCTTGGGATATTCACATGTATATAACAGTCTTGCTAAACATGGTAGTATGCTACTTGGTTTTTCTATCTTAATATGTGAGTATACGTATTGATAGAGCTCTTAGGATCTTACTTGACTACCAGCTTTGTGATGGCAGTCACACTAGTGGGGGCTGGGTAGTCTACAAGCACATCCTTTTTCAGGTCCCTAGTCGTACGATTATCGAGACAGGGCATCGATACTCCGGAGTAGACTAGTGTGTACGCTTCTCATCCCAGTTGGGGAGATGGTCTGTCCCACAGCCGTCAATACGTCGTACTGGAGATAGTATACAGGTGCTCGTTGGGTTACGGGTACACCGGACAGGACTCGCAGGGAACTGTTGGTTGGTTTTATACCAGTCGTCAGTTAACAGTTTCCAGGTGACATGAGTACAGCATAGTCCGCAGACTTGACACTGCTACTTCGCCTCGAGTGTGTCCCACTTTTCTTAGATTGCTACCTTACCACGGCTCAAAGGAGTCGTGCAAACAGGTAGCAGTTGGGTGCAGTCCCGAGCACTTGGAGGCAGCGGCGGTTAGACAGGATTCGTCTCTCCCGGTATTGGGAGTTGATATCGCGCTGTGTCAGAGAGCCATTACGCAAAGTCCCTGGCCAGGGCAAGCGAGATTTACTGGTAGGTTCCAGTAGTTTCTCAAGGTGTAATGGGCTTCACTCCGACACGACTTATACCGCTATTAGGGGACTGACGCTTGCCGCCCCTAGACCCGATATGCGATAGTCTTAGACGAACAGACCGGACTGTACGGAGATTGTCACATCAGGCTCAGTAGGAGTTCGGATGTGTTTCCTCATCGGCCTTCTTATCGACATCTACCTGGGGACCGTTACGTACAGCTAGTGCCGCTTGCGGTCTGTGGTTGAACCCACTGCCAGCGTAGTAGTCGAGTCATTAGAGTCCCACACAGAGAGTTTCCCTGCTCTAGGCGAAACGATATAGAGGTCGTATGGTTTTACGACAAGGGTTCGGACGCATACGTGTGTTTACGCACGTACGACATTCGGACAGTTTTTACTAGCCGGCTTTGGTTTAAGCCAGATTCTAGTATCGGGTTATTGGATTTATACAGTCTAAAGTTTTTCCGTGTTTTCACGGATAGGAGGGGCGTTCTCGTAATTTCGCGAGAAGCTTTTAGAAGGATGGTGACTTGGGGTTTTAGGTGGCATAAGCATTAAATGAGATTAGTGACTCATTTGTATGATTCATCCTTGTCATTAATGCATCATAAATGGTTAATGATTCATGTAGATGAATCACTCATATGTATTTATGAAGCATGGTTGTTAAATCCTTTATTTGATTTATTTGATAAATAATAATGCTTCATATATATTATGAGAGATCATTATCTCATTCTCATTCTCATGCTCACCTTCTCTCTCCTCAAGCTCTCTCTCTTCAAACCTTAATCCTCCCCACTCATGTGTTGAGATCAAGGATTAGAAAGACTATTCAATCCATAATCCAACTCTGTATCACCTAGGTTACTTAGATTAGCACTTTAAGAAACCTAGTTACCTCAAGTTAGAGGTGAAGCTTGAAGTATAGCTCTCGGGTGGATCATCTACTACATAGAGAAGGCCGGAGAGGAGGTAGAGAACGAAAAGACGAAGGACACGGTTCATTAGGTATAATCACTTCACATACTAGTTAACAACTTCTATGTTTCGTGTTAGTTATAGTTTAGCAAAGATTCTTCGGTTAGTCGATGTTCACGCATAGAACAAGATCGTTTTTCATATTTCCGCCTCCCCGCAAGTCGTGGGGTATTGTACATCGACTTACATATGTCTGGAACGCTGATAGGACCTGCGTTCCTAGGCCAAAACCACAACTCTATTGTTGTCACAATAACAGTTATTAGACGCTCAATGGTAGGAACCTTGTTCATCTCATGAACAAGTAATGCCCAGACAGCCACTTTGGCAGTATCATTGGTAGCAATGTATTCAGCCTTTATCGTTTAGTATGTCTCGGTATCTAGCTTGGAACTCTTCCAACATGCCGTCCCTGCACTGAGAGTAAAGACAATGCCTGTGACCGACTCTCAGTTGAACTTATCACTCTGGGAGCTGGAATCAAGAACTTTCTTTTAGTGCTTCTCAAGTACTTAAAAATGTCCTCCACAGCTATCCAGTGATTCTCCCAAGATCCGATTGATTCCTGATCACTACACCTAGTGAGTCATTTACATCTTGTATGGTACATAACATCGCACACTCTGATAGAGCCTACTGCCGAAGAATAGGGTATCCCTTGCACGCGAGCACTCTCCAAATCAGTCTTGGGAGACATCTTTTTAGAGAAAGTGATCCATGAGTAAGTGAGCGAACCACCACGCTTAGAATCCTCCATACTAAACCCCTTTAGTATAGTGTTAATGTACCTGAATTTGGGACATTCCCAACATCCATTTAAATCTATCATCATAGATCATATTCCACAAGATGTAGTAGCTATCATCCAGATCTTCCATGGAAAATCCTCGTGATAAGAGGAGCTTGACCGAGTGTAGCATATGAAACACTTCCTATTAAGAGTATGTCATTCACGTACAATACGTGGAAGACAACGTTACTCTCTACAACCTTCTTATATATACAAGATTCATCTACTTTTTTGATGAAGTCAAACTCTTTGACTGTCACATTAAAACAGATGTTCCAACTCCGCGATACTTACATTGATCCCGGCGGACTTAATTATAGTTTTGAAAGTCTCAACTTTTCCATCTACACCAAGAATCTTCTCAAGATCCATTTGCTCCCAATGGATTTTACCCCTTTAGGTGTAATATGCAAAGTCATACTTTGTTGGTGTACATGGATTCCATCTTTGATCGCATAGCATCCAGCCTTTTCACAGAGTCGCCACTAGTGATGGCCTGCCTGAACCTAGTTGGGCCATCATTTACCATGATGCAATCCTCTCTCCCAATGTTACCGAGAAGACCGTAGTATCTCTTAAGTGGATGAGGAACCCTACCAGATTCGCGGAGAGGAAAAGGTTCGTTGGAGACTATTGAATCCTTTGGTTTCACCAAATCATCAGATACTAGTTTGTCAAGCTGGAACAACTTCCAATTCTACCTCATGTCCACTAATTTCTTCACAAGAAATTCCTTTTCTAACAAAAAAGGTGGCATGCTGAGAAACAAAACACCTTTTTCTCCTCAGAGTGGTAGAAGATATTCCTTCACAAATATTTGGGATATCTTAACAAGCTTACAGAACTGACCTTGCCTCGAGCTTGTCCGGATTTTGCCTTTCAACATAGGCCGGATAACCCCATATTAACTCGTTTAAGACATAGTCTTTTCCCATTCCATATCTCATATGTAGTGGTAGTCACTGATTTGGTTGGAACCCCATTCAATAGGTATGCAGCTTCTCAAATGCATAACTCCAAAAGGAAACAGGTAACTCAGTATTACTCATCATAGAGCGCGCCATATCTCATAGGGCGCGATACCTCCGTCCCGATACACCGTTGTGCTGTTGTGTACTCGAAGGAGTAAGCTGAGAGAGAATCCTATTCTCAGTTTAGAAACCCCAGGAATTTCATGCCCAAGTATTCGCCTCCTCGATCACATCGTAGGACTATAATACTTCTACTCGTCTGGTTCTCTAACTTCAAGCTTATTTTCCTTGAATTTCACAAAAGTGTCAGACTTGTGTTTCATAGAAACATATGTCCGAATCTTGAGAGATGATTAGTGAATATAATGAAGTATGAAGAACAAACCTTGGCATTTGTAGACGTAAGACCGTATACATCATCATGTATCCATCCCAAGAGTTCACTAACTCTTTCTCTGTTTCCGGTAAATGGGGTATTTGTCATTTTACCTTTGAGACAAGACTGGAAAGTATCATAAGATGAAAATTTGAACAAATTCTTATATTCATCCTTATGTAACTTAGCTGGTCGTGTCGCATTGATATGACCTAGTCTACAATGCCTCAAGGAGGATTCATTCATTTCTGAACTATTTCTCTTATGTGTGTTCTATACTTTGAACTGTGATTTGATTTAGAACATATATGATATTATATAACGTGCCTGAACGAATCAACTCTTGATTCAGGAAAATGTTCACAACATTATCCTCCAATACAGAATTATATCCTTCGTTAACTTAATAAAGAAACCGATGTAATGTTGTATATCAGGTTCGGAATCTAATAATATTTGTTCAGAATTAATGTATTAATATAAGGTGATGTCTACCAACTGACTTGGCTGCAACACTTGCACCATTCTCTAACCTTAGAGATATATCACCCATTCTCAGTTCTCTACCTATATCTAGCCCATGTAACATATTACATATACGGGATCCTGATTCAGTATCTCATACCTAGGACGTAGAGGATACTGAGAAACAGTTTTTGGTAATCGAACACACCCGAAGAATATGCATCAACATGTACTTGTAAGTCCATGTCACGTACCCCACGAACTTGCGGGGAGGCGGAATATATGAAAAATGATTGTCAAAGCATCGTAACACGGACTTGAGCGCATGAATCGTTATCTAAACCATTACTAACTATATGCAAGAGGTTTAACTACTCGGATTCGAAGTTATACCTCACGTTACATGTCCTTCGGGTCTTCATCGCTGTCCTCCACTCCTCGTAGGCTCCTTGGAACATCGGCACCTTTACGGCCTCCTCGAGTCAAAGACGATCCACCCGAAAGCTCCTACGCCAAGATTAATCTCAAACTTAAGATAACTAGGTTGCTTAAAATGCTAATCTAAGCTACCTAGGGGATATAGAGTGAGGTTATGGATGTATTAGTCTAGCTAACCCTTGATCTCAACACATGAGAGGCTAGGGTTAGGGTTTGAAGAGAGAGTGAGCTTGAGGAGAGAGAAGGTGAAGATGATAATAAAATGAGATAATGATCTATCATAATATATATGAAGCATTATTTATTTATCCAAAAATGAAATAATAGAATTAACAACCATGCTTCATAAATATCTATGAGTGATTCATCTCCATGAGTCATTAAGCATTTATGATGCATTAATGACATGGATGAATCACACAAATGAGTCACTAATCTCATTTAATGCAATGCCACCTTACCCCCTAAGTCACCACTCTTCTAGAAGTTTCCCGACAAATTACGAGAACGCCCCTCCAATCCGTGAAAACACGGAAAAACTTTAGACTGTATAAATCCAATAACCCGATACTAGAATCTGGCTTAAACCAAAGCCGGCTAGTAAGAACTGTTCGAAAAGTCGTACGTACGTAAACACACGTATGCGTCCGAACCCTTGTTGTAAAACCATACGACCTCTATATCGTTTTGTCTGGAGCAGGGAAACTCTCTGTGTGGGACTTTATAGACTCGACACTACGCTGGCAGTGGGTTTAACCACAGACCGCAAGCGGCACTAGCTGTACGTAACGGTCCCCAGGTAGATGTCGATAAGAAGGCCGATGAGGAAAATCATCCGAACTCCTACTGAGCCTGATGTGATAATCTCCATACAGTCCGGTCTGTTCGTCTAAGACTATCGCATATCGAGCCTAGGGGCGGCAAGCGTCAGTCCCCTAATAGCTGTATATGTCGTGTCGGAGGAAAGCCCATTACACCCTGAGAAGCTACTGGAACCTACCAGTATATCTCGCTTTCCCTGGCCAGGGACTTTGCGTAATGGCTCTCTGACACAGCGCGATATCATCTCCCAATACCGGGAGAGATGAATCCTATCTAACCACTACTGCCTCCAAGTGCTCGGGACTGCACCCAACTGCTACCTGTTTGCACGACTCCTTTGAGCCGTGGTAGGGTAGCAATCTAAGAACAGTGGGATACACTCGAGGTGAAGTAGCAGTGTCAAGTCTGCGGACTATGCTGTACTCATGTCACCTGGGAACTGTTAACCGACGATGGGTATAATCAACCAACAGTTCCCCTGCGAGTCCTGTCCGGTGTACCCGTAACCTAACGAGCACCTGTATACTATCTCCAGTACGACGTACTGATGGCTATGGGACAGACCATTTCCCCAACTGGGATAAGAAGCGTTCACACTAGTCTACTCTGGAGTATCGATACCCTGTCTCGATAATCCTACGACTAGGGACCTGTATAGGATGTTGCTTATAGACTACCCAGCCCCCACTAGTGTGACTGCCATCACAACACTGGTAATTAAGCAAAAGAACCTATGTGCTCTACTAATATGTATAAGTGATACGTTACAAGAAACATATGCACATATTAAAGTAGACACAAACCAAGTAGCATACTACCATTTTTAGCAAGACTGTATATACAACTGTGAATATCTCAAGCTTCCATTAAGTAATATACAATCTAGTATGATACAATAATGGCCCCTAGGGCATATACACTAACAATCTCCCACTTGCACTAGGGCCATGAGCTGGCATATCGCAGACCTATCATCTCGAATAGCCTCTCGAACTGTGTCTGAGGAATGGCCTTTGTGAATGGATCGGCAATGTTATTCTCCGTCTCTACTCTTTTCACCTCGATCTCTCGGCGATCTACGATCTCCCTGATCAGGTGATACCGCCTTAAGATGTGTCTGGACTTCTGATAGGACCTGGGTTCCTTCGCTAAAGCTATAGCACCGTTGTTGTCACAATACAGAGGTATTGGACCAACACTGGAAGGAACCACCTGAAGTTCTGTGAGGAACTTCTTCATCCAGACAGCTTCTTTTGCGGCATCGCAAGCAGCTATGTACTCTGCTTCTATTGTTGAGTCAGCAACGGTCTCCTGCTTGGAACTCTTCCAACAGACCGCCCCTCCATTGAGGGTAAAGACATAACCCGACATGGACTTGGAGTCATCTTTGTCACTCTGGAAGCCGGAGTCGGCAAAGGCCTCCATCTGGAGGTCTTTTCCACCATACACCAAGAACATCTCCTTAGTCCTCCTCAGGTACTTGAGAATGTTCTTTACTACTATCCAGTGTTTCTCCTCTGGGTTTGCTTGATACCGGCTTATTACGCTCAATGCGTATGGTACATCTAGTCTGGTACATAACATCACATACATTATAGAGCCTACCGCTGAAGCGTAGGGTATAATCGACATGCGATCCCTTTCCAAATCAGTCTTGGGAGACATATCTTTGGAGAGGGTAATTCCGTGACAAGCCGATAGGTTACCTCGCTTAGAATCTTCCATACTGAATCTTTTCAATATGGTGTCTATGTACCTGGACTGCGAAAGTCCCAACATCCTTTTAGATCTATCACGATAGATCTGGATCCCCAGAATGTAGGTGGCATCACCCAGGTCTTTCATGGAGAATTTATGTGACAAGAATCTTTTGACTGACTGTAACATAGGAATATCATTTCCTATTAGGAGAATGTCATCCACGTACAAGACGAGGAATACTACAGCTCTCCCTACAATCTTACTGTATATGCATGGTTCATCTAGATTTTTGATAAAGTCAAATTCCTTGACAGTATCATCAAAACAGATGTTCCAACTCCGAGATGCCTGCTTTAGTCCATAAATCGACTTAAGCAACTTGCATACTTTACCGCTGCTCCCACTCTGAATGAATCCCTCTGGCTGATCCATATAGACGCTTTCTTCCAAATTTCCATTTAGAAAGGCCGTCTTTACGTCCATCTGCCAGATCTCATAATCGTGGAAGGCAGCAATAGCAAGAAGGACCCTAATGGATTTCAGCATAGCTACTGGAGAAAAGGTTTCGTCATAGTCCAAGCCAGATCTTTGACGGAAACCCTTTGCAACAAGTCTAGCCTTATAGGTTTCAACCTGTCCATCTACACCAATCTTCTTTCTGAAGATCCATTTGCATCCTACGGGGTTTACCCCATCTGGAGCAATGTCCAAAGTCCATACTTTGTTAGTGTACATGGACTCCATTTCGGTCCGTATTGCATCCAGCCATTTTACCGAGTCGCCGCTCTGAATGGCTTGCTGGAAGCTAGTAGGGTCATTATCATCAATGACGCAATCCTCTCTATCCCCATCTATGAGAAAACCGTAGTATCTCTCAGGCGGATGAGACTGCCTACTACTTCTGCGGAGTGGCGCTGGGATGTCCCTTTCTTCTGAAACCTCTGGTTCTACCATACTTTCAGTAACAGCTTGTGGTTCTGGAATTTCTTCCAGTTCTATTTCGCTCCCATTTATTTCCTTTTCTAAAAACCGATGTTCTAGAAAATGGGCATTACGAGAAACAAAAACCTTTTGTTCCTCTGCGTAATAGAATAGATACCCCCTGGAGTTCTTTGGATATCCCACAAACTTACACCGTATTGATCGTGCCTCGAGCTTATCCGCATGCTTCTTTTTAACAAAAGTTGGACATCCCTAAATCTTCAGATACTGAAGATAGGGTTTCTTTCCACTCCACATCTGATATGGTGTGGTAGGCACAGTTTTGGTAGGAACTATGTTCAAAAGATATGCAGCTGATTCTAGTGCATATCCCCAGAATGATCGCGGTAACTCAGCCTTACTCATCATGGAACGAACCATATCCAATAGGGTTCGAGTCCTCCTTTCTGATACACCGTTGTGTTGTGGTGTGTATGGAGGAGTAAGCTGAGAGAGAATTCCATTCTCTTTTAAGTAACCCAGGAACTCGGCGCTTAAGTATTCACCACCTCGATCAGATCTCAGTGTCTCGATACTTTTGCCGGTTTGTTTTCCACTTCATTCTTATATTCTTGGAATTTCTCAAAGGCCTCGAATTTATGCTTCATTAAGAAGATATATCCATACCTAGAGAAATCATCCGTAAAAGTAATGAAGTAGGAATAACCACCTCGTGCAAGTGTAGACATTGGACCGCACACGTCACTGTGTACGAGTCACAAGAGCTCGCTTGCTCTTACTCCATGTCCAGTAAACGGAGTCTTTGTCATCTTTCCCATGAGACAAGATTCACAAGTAGCATAAGATTGATATTCGAACGGATTCAAATATCCTTCTCCATGTAACTTAGTCAACCTTCTCTCATTGATGTGACCTAGTCTACAATGCCATAAGAAAGCCTGATTTATTTCCGGAGACTTTCTTTTAAGTGTATTCTGGACATTGAAAACCTGAGCTTGACTTAATACGTATATTCCGTTATCTAATGTACCTGACCCAATCGGAACTTGATTTAGGTGGATGTTAACTACATTGCTTACGAATGTAAAATCATATCCCTCTCTTGAAAGTGAGGACACTGATATGATATTACAAGTCATACTAGGTATATATAAACAGTTACGTAAAATCAATATATGCCCACTTGTCAAACCTAGGTGATATTCTCCCACGGATTCAGCGTTCACTGTCATTCCGTTTGCAACTTTGAGAGACCAATCACCTACCTTTATAACTTTACGGTTTCTCAAAGCATGTAATGAATTACAGATATGAGATCCTGCTCCGGTATCTAATACCCAGGAAGTAGAGTTAATTGACAAACAGTTCTCAATTACAAACACACTTGAGGTTGAAGCCACAACATGCTTCGTATCCTGGTTACTGGCTTCTAAAGCCCTGCAATCTTTCTGCCAATGTCCAATCCTATAATAATAGGAACTACCATCTTTTACTATATTAAATCTCGAAACTTTTACCCTTCTCTTTCCTTCTGCTTCCTTGGTTTCCTTCAGGGTAGAAGGTAGAGACTGTAGAATCAAGTCCGTATCTGACCTGTTTCCCAACGTGGTCTCCAGGTCCTGGAGCTTATCAATATAGCTAGTCTTTGTAAGGACGTTGTCCCCTACAAAGGACCCGACGGCCAACCTCGCTTGAATTAATTCGGTCGAGGTCTCATATCTTGCGATATGAGATTACTCTCCATATAAATCTTTGTTATGGAGAAAGATGGAAACTGAGTCCATCTTCTTGTGCTGCTTCTGGTATATACCATCAACTGAAGCTATCACGAGGCACTTGGCTTTCGCTTTATTCTTTTCCCTTGTCTGTCAGATATCCATATCCGTGACGGTGGAAACTGGACCTGGGACGGTGTGATCTTGTGTAGTAATAGGGTGGTCTAGTTTGTCATAGGCAATGGACATCTGGACAGACCTTTGCCAGTCAAATAAGTCAGATTCAGTCAATTTGTTATCTAGATTTAACCTATGTGTGGTCACAAGGTTGCTGCAATTTAAGAGAGAGAGAAAAAACACTATTAGCATGATGCTCTTGCAAGTTTAGAGTGGTTATTAATTTATCTAAACTGGATGGCTCCCACTGTTTCTCGAATCCTTCCTCAAACCATAAAAGAAGAATTAGCCAGGACAATTCTCACCGTACAATACTTGCTTAACCGTTCAGCCAGGCCAGTGTCGATACTTCGAGGGAGATTTTCCAACGCTTTCGCGAAGTTCCGTAATTAAATAACCTCTTTTCTTTGGGAGCGTAACCCCGCTGACACCTTTCTAGGCACCTACTTGGTTTATAGTATTGATCGTTAAGTGACGAATCTCCTGATATGTAGTATATACTCAAAGTAGGATCGGGATCCAAAATATCATCGTATGATAATGTTGAAGGTATCCTACCAACATTCATCAAACTCCAAAATGGTATGCATCTCTCTGCAAATTTCAGTTTCTTTAGAAATTCCCGATATGGATTTTTGCCCCATGCTCTTATGACCTTGGCGTTAGGTCAAAATGTCATAAGTCACATGTCAAGTTCTACCCATCATTATCTTTGTTAATTTGAACCCATCCGTACATATCCTTGACGTTAGGCCAAAATGATAATACGACTGTCCCAAACTAACACATCTATCTATGCAACAAATGAATACCCAGCAGCTACCAAATACTATGCCTTGGTGTTAAGTCAAAATACATAGCTTGAATACTACTGACCATCCATAAGAAATGACGAAGGGCTACGACTAGTTTTGGCGAAACCGTGAACGTAGTGAACTTGATATAATCGAAGGAACCTGATAGCTTTTTAAAAGGAGTGGTTAAAGCTCCGCAATTAAAAATTCTGCTCTTTTAAAATAACCGAGTGGTTTCTTTTAAATTTATTCCAACGATTTAACTTTAGTTTATTTTCTTTGCATTATAAAAATGCGTCCCATCATTTATCCTATCATTGCAGAAAACAATGAAAATACCACGTCCTCTTATGCCATCCGCATTCGCCACTGGGTCCCATCATCACCCGTTAGGTTACTTAACTAACGACAGAGCGGGAGCTGGGCTAGCGCGGGTGTAAAACATAAGTGAGGTCTAATAGCTATCATATATAGATATTGTACATTCGTCAAAGGCAATAATAAGCATTCCAGATCACAGATGAACTTTATTGGATATACTAGCAATCCGCATTTGCTTTGAGCCTGCAATAAAAGACGGATTACACAGTTGTGATGAATAGCCATTACCCCACCCTAGACCCCTACGGGTACGGCAAACTACCCGCCAAGTACCCGAAGTGAAGCGGTCTCCCTCAACAAAGTGAGTAGGCTACTAAACACTTCAAAGTACCCGGTAGTTTGTGCACCCCACCTTGGGTCTATCCTAGGAGCAAAAACAGTAAAAAGAAATAATACAACGGTGGCTACAACCGCAACCTGGATGTGCCCCGCAAAAGAATATTACATCAAATTACATTTACATTGAATGAATGAATATTAAACACATCTCAAACCCTGGCTAATCATCACAACATTCTAATCAAGTCCATATACACAAATAGTAAACATTACAGAAATGTGCAACCCCCTGCCAACCGACATACTAGCAGTTAGGGGAGGTTTACGAACACATTAAACATTACAAATAATAACCCGATTAGCAATTAGTTTAGAACATCGATCGACAACCTTTATCCGTGTCTACCCCAAAAGCAAACCTGCACTGAAGTAACCTGGGTAGAAACAGAACATACTGGAAGACAAAACACCAAAATATATGAATAACAGAGAAAATCGGAGTCAAAACCGAGTTGACTCTGCGGCGGATCCGCGGCCAGATGCACTATTTGGCCGCGGATCCGCGGCTGTCTTGTCGTTTTGTGAGCTCATATTTTCCCAGAATTCATAAAATTCCCTGCTGTGAATTTTAAGGTATGTCAAATATTTTTTTAGACGCTTTTAAAATTAACAGAAACTTAGGGTATGGGGTGTTTCGTTTTCGTGTTTTCCGTCGATCGAACTTCTAATTAGTTGCTAACAAGCTAGTAATGGTTTAGTTGGCTCTGATACCACTGTAAGTCCATGTCACGCACCCCACGAACTTGCGGGGAGGCGGAATATATGAAAAATGATTGTCAAAGCATCGTAACACGGACTTGAGCGCATGAATCGTTATCTAAACCATTGCTAACTATATGCAAGAGCTTTAACTACTCGGATTTGAAGTTATACCTCACGTTACATGTCCTTCGGGTCTTCATCGCTGTCCTCCACTCCTCGTAGGCTCCTTGGAACATCGGCACCTCTACGGCCTCCCCGAGTCAAAGAAGATCCACCCGAAAGCTCCTAAGCCAAGCTTAATCTCAAACTTGAGATAACTAGGTTGCTTAAAGTGCTAATCTAAGCTACTAGGGGATATAGAGTGAGATTATGGATGTATTAGTCTAGCTAACCTTTGATCTCAACACATGAGAGGCTAGGGTTAGGGTTTGAAGAGAGAGTGAGCTTGAGGAGAGAGAAGGTGAAGATGATAATAAAATGAGATAATGATCTATCATAATATATATAAAGAATTATTTATTTATCCAAAAATGAAATAATAGAATTAACAACCATACTTCATAAATATCTATGAGTGATTCATCTCCATGAGTCATTAAGCATTTATGATGCATTAATGACATGGATGAATCACACAAATGAGTCACTAATCTCATTTAATGCAATGCCACCTTACCCCACAAGTCACCACTCTTCTAGAAGCTTCCCGACAAATTACGAGAACGCCCCTCCAATCCATAAAAATACGGAAAAACTTTAGACTGTATAAATCCAATAACCCGATACTAGAATCTGGCTTAAACCAAAGCCGGCTAGTAAAAACTGTCCGAAAAGTCGTACGTGCGTAAACACACGTATGCGTCCGAACCCTTGTCGTAAAACCATACGACCTCTATATCGTTTCTCCTGGAGCATGGAAACTCTCTGTGTAGGACTTTAAAGACTCGACACTACGCTGGCAGTGGGTTTAACCACAGACCGCAAGTGGCACTAGCTGTACGTAACGGTCCCCAGGTAGATGTCGATAAGAAGGCCGATGAGGAAAATCATTCGAACTCCCACCGAGCCTGATGTGACAATCTCCATACAGTCCGGTCTGTTCGTCTAAGACTATCGCATATCGAGCCTAGGGGGCGGCAAACGTCAGTCCCCTAATAGCTGTATAAGTCGTGTCGGAGCGAAGCCTATTACACCCTGAGAAGCTACTGGAACTTACCAGTATATCTCGCTTACCCTGGCCAGGGACTTTGCGTAATGGCTCTCTGACACAGCACGATATCATCTCCCAATATCGAGAGAGACGAATCCTGTCTAACCACTACTGCCTCCAGTGCTCGGGACTGCACCCAACTGCTACCTGTTTGCACGACTCCTTTGAGCCGTGGTAGGGTAGCAATCTAAGAACAGTGGGACACACTCGAGGCGAAGTAGCAGTGTCAAGTCTTCGGACTATGCTGTACTCATGTCACCTGGGAACTGTTAACTGACGATGGGTATAATACCAACCAACAGTTCCCCTGCGAGTCCTGTCCGGTGTACCCGTAACCTAACGAGCACCTGTATACTATCTCCAGTACGACGTACTGATGGATATGGGACAGACCATCTCCACAACTGGGATGAGAAGCGTACACACTAGTCTACTCTTGAGTATCGATGCCCTGTCTCGATAATCCTACGACTAGGGACCTGTATAGGATGTTGCTTATAGACTACCCAGCCCCCACTAGTGTGACTGCCATCACAACGCTGGTAATTAAGCAAAGAACCTATGTGCTCTACTAATATGTATAAGTGATACGTTACAAGAAACATATGCACATATTAAAGTAGACACAAACCAAGTAGCATACTACCATTTTTAGCAAGACTGTATATACAACTGTGAATATCCTAAGCTTCCATTAAGTAATATACAATCTAGTATGACACAATAATGGCCCCTAGGGCATATACACTAACAGTACTTTATTCGATTGGGTGGCATGGGAATCCGGATATTCCCCTATTTCCTGCTCGGACTTATAACAGTTATAAGATAGAGCAAAACCAACGTTCCCTAGCTCAGTATAATAAGCAGGTTCGGTCAATACATCCATATTATTATCTTGATTAAGGTATGACATGGTCGCTACCAGGAGAAAGAGAGAGAAGAAAACACTCTGCGTGCGCTCTTACAAGATTAGATTGGTTATTATTTTATCTAATCAGGATGGCTCCCACTGTTTTAGTCAAATCTTCCTTCAAACCCTAAAAGGTAAGATTAGCCGGGATTAATTACACCTTACAATTTCTCCAATCTTACGGCCAGGCCAGTGTCGGTACTTTGAGGGAGGTTCCCCGTGCTTTCGCACGGACCTAATTAAAATAAACCTTGTTTTTCCACGGGTGTAACCCCTTTAACACCTTTCTAGACACCTACTTGATCGGCTAATTGTGATGTGCAAAATTCTCCCAGGAGTAACTCTTACTCGCAGTGGGTATCGGGATCCAACTATCTCATAGAAGGTATGCAATCTCATTGCAAATTTCAACACTTGAAATTCCTGATAATATTTTACCCCTAACCTCCTATGATCTTGACAAAGGCCAACAAACCATAGGATGCTAGTTAGGTTCAACCCGTCATTTCCTGATTGTATTAAACCCACCCGCACGACCTTTGACAAAGGCCAACAAGGTCGCACGACTACCCTAATCCAATCGTATCATATGCTTGAACAGATAAGCAATAATAAGCTACCGCACACTACGCCTTGATAAAGGCCAACAAACGCAGAACGAATACTAAATACTACTTATCTGAAATGACGGAGGGCTATGACAGGTTTTTAAGAAAACGCTTTGCGTAATGAACTTGATATCGTTGTAAAATCGAGTGATTTTGAAAAAGAGTGTTTTTGAGGCTTTTACTAGTTTTGCTAAAGAGGTCACTCCCGGTGAAGGGATCTCGGCTCTTTCCTTATTGAATAAGGTGCGGGATATTTCACAAATACCACTATGCAAAGCATAAACTATAGAAGCAATCAAATGACAAACCGAGTGGGTTGTTATATCTGCTAGTTTCACTGAAGTGGTCACTCCCGGTGAAGGGATCGCTGCTCTTTCCTTATCGAATAAGGAGCTGGATATTCTATAAGGAATACCGCTATGCAAAGCAAGAACTAGAGCTACCAGTTTTTAAAATAAGTTTCTACAACATCTTTAGGTTTCTTTTATTTTATTAATCTCATTAATGAAGTCCCATTTATTATGCTTCCCAAGCATCATAGATGAAACGAAAGCAGCAATATTTATTATATCTCATATATATAATATAGGCATTCGTCTTATAACATATCAAGTGATCACATTACAGAATATCAGGAAGAATCACATATGAAATATTGGATATACTAGGAATTCCGTGTTTTAAATTAAGCCAGTATAAAACATGGATTCCACGGTCGCGATGAATAGCCAAACCCACATCCCTAGACCCCTACGAGAGCGGCAAGAAACATTACCAATTCTAGAGTTAGGAAACCCAGTCTCGACTCCTCGAGATGGTCTCCCACTGGACCCTAGAACCCGGTTACTTGTGCTCCTCGTCTTCGGTCTATCCTAATGCGGAAAAGTAAATAATATACATCAATGGTGACATCATGCTCAACCCAAAAGTGCCCCAATAAAAGAATATTACATACAAGGTTTTACATGAATGAAAATGAAAAACTCTTATCTCACATAAAAAAACCCGGCTATTCAAAACACGACGATCTAATATAACATATCACAGCAACACATAATATCACATGTCATCAACGTAAGTAAATATGCGTATCTCAGTTGTCGTTGACATATAGCACCGAAACCGGCAATACGCCACATATTACACTTACGGTCGTAAAAAAGAAAGTGAAAAACTACAACAGTTGGAATCCATAACCTCCTTAGGCATCATAAACCCAATGTATCACATACGTTGGGTTTCATGCCTAATCAAATGAATTCCTTAGATATCACATGCCCAACAATTATAAACCCCGCATTTTAGTCTCGATATTGAAAACACTTTCTAATAACCTGTCGGGTAATTCAACAAGATTCTCGATAACCTGATCAAATTCTCATCGGAAACTTTAGCAGACGGCCGCACCCCCCGATGCCGTCGACGAAGTGCACTAAGGCGGAACACCGCGGCCGCGAGGACCCTAACGGATGCTTTTGGCGACGGGGTTCTCCTACAGTCACTTGGTCGGGACTATGGGGCATGGCTATCTAGTAAGATTACCCGGAGAGTATCCGCATACACTACGTAATTGCGATGGACTTTTGATCCACATCAAAATTCCGTGGCAACTGATCAATTGAGACTAAACTGCTAGATTTATAAAATTCAAACTAGTTATCTCATAACAAATTATGGATTCCAAGTATTGTATCCCATCACAAATATCCGGACGACGTTAAACTTTTCGATCGATTCATCAAAGTTCCACAATTTTCCGAGAGCTCAACACTTGAGCACAGTTTAATAATATCCAGAACATGCCACAGCACCTATGCACCAACCATAGAAGGGCAGACCCAAGCCTCATTAATGGCACCACGGAACTACTGCAAACCCTAAGGTTCGAAAGCAGTTCCATGGTCATTATGTCGATTTAGGGTTTCATTCTTCTAGAGGGTCCATAGAATGACTTGCATGATTTTCCGAATACCCAAAACTTAGAAAAATAGGTTTTTGACATTCGATCGAACTTTTAACTTCGCCTAGATAACATGTGAAAACCCGAAACCATGTTAAACTACAAATACAAAACACTCCGAGTTGCCTATCCAGTAAGACTACATCACATGCAATTTTAGAAAAAACAACAACACATAAAATACCAAACCCCAGAGCCTGGAACATGACAAAAATTTGAAGCCAAAAATCCTACATGGGGCCGGCCTCCTCGGATTTTTCCTTGCTTTGCTCAGCCAAAATCCGAGCTCTTGGCTTCAACTTTCTGTCCTGCTCATATTATATCTCATATAATATTCTACACTTGTTTAAAAAAAATTTAGAAGCCATTTTAAAATCGACAGAAACTAGGGTTTGATATCGGGTGTTTCAGAGTCGTTTCGGTTTCGTAATCTAACAAATATCGTCTAATACTCTAACTAGGCTCTGATACCACTTTTGGGATTCTTCAGCACCCTACTGGGATTTCTAAGTATCTACCATGGTAATTTCAAAAATTATGAGAATGCTAAGGAATCCTAGACTAGGATCAAACTAGAATAACTAGACAATAAAAC
Organism: Agapanthus africanus; assembly: GCA_030015575.1. Classification (NCBI taxonomy): domain Eukaryota; kingdom Viridiplantae; phylum Streptophyta; class Magnoliopsida; order Asparagales; family Amaryllidaceae; genus Agapanthus; species Agapanthus africanus. Next base: position 94,276,443 of record CM057349.1, read on the forward strand.
ATGTAATCATACATTACAACAAGTGAATGAGGGAATACAACCTTTGTAGACCGGTTCTTCACTTCTAAAGCTCCATGTCGTAGTCCCTTCGCTGCGAATGGTGAACTCCCGAACTCTAGAGAGGGTTCACTTGAAGAAACGAATAAACTTGCTCAATGTCTTTGAGGCCGAAGATGATCTACGTCGAGCAGACTCGAGCTCATGCTACCTCTTCACTAATGGTGAGAATAGTGAAGCAAATACCCTAAACTAAATGGCTAATAGTAGAGCATGATGAAGTAGGAAGTAGGCTCACTTTAGATTTATTTTTCTCACAATATTTTATCACCTCTCAGAAACCTAGAAAACCTTTTTCAAGAGGAAGAAGAAGATCAAAAATGAAGATGAGAATAATGAAAACTCATGAGGTGCGAATAACAACCATGGGTGAGTTGGTGTCATATACTAACTCATGTAGAGATTTAACCATAGGTTAAATGTGTTGGAGATAGTGCCCTCAGAGTCAATTATTAGGTCACAGGTACGTGATTGTAATGATTGAGGGAGGACCTATCCCGGTAGGACAGTCTTGCTCGAGATGATAGTATGCTATCTGGTTTACCTTTATCATCGTGTACTGTTTTAAGTGACCTGACACGTCGCTATTACACGTTGATAGAGCCCCTAGGATTCTTGCTTGACCACCAGCAGTATGAGGGCGATCATATAAGTGGGAGCTGGGGTCTATAAGCTTATCCTTAAAAGGTCCCTAGTCGTGGGAGTTTCGAGACTGGGCATCGATACTCCATTAGTAGACTAGTGTATACAGTCGAGACCCCGACGAGGGGCGGTGGCCGGTCTCACAAGCCACTGGTGTCAGTTGGATCACCTAAGATGTATACAGGTGCTCATTGGGTTATGAGTACACCGGACAGGACTCGCCGGGAACATGCTAGTTGGTCATATACCAGACGTCAGATGGCAGTTCCCTGGTGACATGTGTGCAGGTTAGTTCATCGACCTGGGGATCGTCATTTATCTCGTGTGAGTTCCCACTGTACTTTGATTACTACCCTACCACGGCTCAAAGGAGTCGTGCAAACAGGTTTTAGTTGGGTACAGTCCCGAGCCACATGGAGGCAGTGAGCGTATCTTCAGGGGTTCGTCTCTCCCGGTATTGGGGGTGAGGTCGTGCTGTGTCTAGGAGAGCCATTACACAAAGTCCTTGGCCAAGGCAAGGAGATTTACTGGTAGGTATTCCAGTAGTATCTCAGGGTGTTCTGGGCTACACTCCGACACGACTTGTACCGCTTTTGGGGGTCTGACTTTTACCAACCCCCTAGGCCCGCCATGCGATACTCATAGACGAACGGACCGGACTGCACGGATATTGTCACTGACAGGCTCAGTAGGGTTGTCAGGCTGAGTTCACTCACAGACGTCCCTTTTAGTCAATACTTGGTAGCCCGTTACGTATTGGCTTATACCTCTGACGTGCTAGTGGTTAAATCCACAACCGAGGTGTTGACGAGTCTTTAGAGTCCCCCACATTCAGTTACTCAGCTTTCGGGCGAAAGGTTGTAGAGGCCGTATGGAGATATGGCAAGGTCCGATCAGATACGTGCGGTATTGCACGGATCAGGATCGGACAGATTGTACTATAGGCCGTATGGTTATATGGCAGGGTTCGATCAGATACGTGCGGTATTGCACGGATCAGGATCGAACAGATATTACTAGCCGGTTTTGGTATAAGCCGGATTCTAGTATAGTACAGTGGAGATATTGTCTCATTGCATTTGTATTTCGGTCGAAATACAGATGCGGGTGTGTATGCACAGTATCGGGGTTTTCCTGTAATTTATTACGGGACCAGTTTTCTGGAGTTGCCAGTTTGCTTTCCGTTTCGGCCAATTTCCATTGTTCCGTTCATTGGCCGAAGATTGGTGGAGGAGGGCTTATTTGCATTGTTGCAAATAGGCATTTGTGGAGGGGGTCTTTGCATTTTTGTTGTATCATGATAGCACCATCCTTTGACTTGATTTCTTCATGATGGCTTGACTTCATAACCTCATCATGGCTTGACTTATGTATGATGATGGAGGGACATGATGGTTGATGATGGTGAGGGGTGAGGTTGGTGGAGTGTTAGTTTACACTTGTGATCATTTCCTTTTTGGATGATAACCTTTCCTCTCTCTCTCTTGTATGGGTATTATTATTGGCCTCTCTCATATTCTTTTGATACAACCTCCTCATTCTCACTCTCCCTCATATGCATGGTCGGCCACTTCCCAAAGGGGGCTGTCCAAATTTGTTCATGTGGGATTTTTGCTCTTTTGCTTTAGGAAAAATCCCACAAGTTCCACCTCTATGAGTTTGTATCATCCCTCCACCAAATGGCAAAGCTCCAAAACCCCAAATGAGACTTGACGACTACATATTCTACAGCGAACCTTGGGCACGTCGAGTAGCCGGCTTCGTGCCCGAGTTGCCTCGGCATTGAGGTGGGAGCCCGTAAACAAAGTTGGCGATGTGGTGCACTTCCGGCGACGAGGAGGAGACGGGACTTTTCCGCAGGAGATCGGGACCATGACGAGAAGACCGGAGGACTTGGATCGTCGGTATATCTCTAACCCATCTTCTAGTTAGCTTAGACTTGTTAATGGTTTCGATCCGGGTGTTTAGTGCGCGGTGGTGCCGGTTTGCTAAGTCCGCAAAATTTAAGTTATTCACCGCTTCCGCATTTGGCCGTCGGATCGACGGCCGGGGCGCCGCCGTGCACTTACAGTGGTATCAGAGCCTCGCCATTAACTTAGTCTAGCTTTGTGTAATGTGTTTGCATTTCCGATCGATCAAAAAGTTCCAAAACCCGTATTGCCTTCGCATCAGTTTCTGTTGAAAATTTTTGGTCTCGGAAAATTTTTCAGGTGGTCTCAGAATGATGTGCAGGGAGTTATAAGAACACTGAAAAAAATTTCGTAGCACGATCCCTCCGTACGACCGCGGAAGGGCGGCCAAAACCCTCTTCTGGCCGCGCTTCCGCCGCAAGTTTGTGGGCTCGTGTGATTATTTTTTTGCAGTGGGCTTATGGGCTTATTTCAGGGGTTTTGGGATATTAAAATTGGGCCCAGGTTTTCTGTGATTGCTACAGTTTTGTTTGGGGGCCCACTTGTTAATTGTTTGATCAATCGGAAAATTTTAAACACATTTTTCACAGTATTTACATTATATCTGCGACCGTGAATGTCACTTGATCGGTAAATCCGGTCTAACTGCTATAGCCCGGTTAGACGGATTTGCGAACGTGACTTTCACGTTGATATTCTATGTATTTGCTGTGTTGTTGCGGATCGGTCGTGGGGGTAGCCTGGATGCAATACTAGTACAGTTGTGGTTGTATTATGTACATTTGTTATTGCGGGGCGAGCGTCCGACATGTGGACTGCCGTCACTGCCTGATTGTATTATTATTTTGGGGCATGACCTGGTTGCGGTCGATGTACCCGGTGTATGTATATTTTACTTTCTGTACTAGGATTACCCCGCGGAGGGGTGCACGGATAGCCGGGTTCTGGAGGGCAACAAGCCCGCATCTCATGGCATTGAGACGGAGGGGGCTTCACTCTAGGATTGGCGGGCTATTCGCCGCACTCGTAGGGGGTACAGGTTGACCCAGGAGGGGTGCCCAAGTTACCGGATTCTGTGAAGTGCTGGGTGGTCCATTCACGTTACTGAAGGGGGCTGCCTCGCTTCAGGTTTTGGCGGGTAACTTGCCGCGCCCGTAGGGGTCTAGGATTTCATTGCACAGGCTATCCACACGACCAGGGGAACGTCGGGTTTCAGTAGTGGCTCTGTAAAACCCGGGGATCCCAGATATCTGTATTGTTTCTGTGATGCTGTACATTTCTGTGATGTTGCATTTTATTCACGCCTTGAGCGAAATATAATATATTGGTATATATATTAGTAGATGTAGTATATGTTTTGCATCCGCGCTAGTCCAGTCCCCGCTCTGTCGTTAGTAAGCTAACCTAACGGGTAATGACGGGACCCAGTGGCGAATGCGGATGGCATATACGTACATCAGTATATTTTCGTTCTTTTTGGTGTGATCAATTGATAGGACTGCATTGATTCGGATCAATGCAAGTTTAAAAACAAACCTAATCTGATGTTGTTGGAACACTTTTCAAAAAGCTGTTATTGCAAGGACGTTTACTTTTGTTTTGCATCGTGGTATTCATTGGAATATCCTGCTCCTCAGTCGACGAGGCAAGGGCCGAGATCCCTTCACCGGGAGTGACCCCTTGGACAGAAGTTTGCGTCAGGGCATTAACTTCACTATAGCCGATTACTTTTGCTTTGCATCGCGGTATTCATTTGGAATATCCTACACCCCATTCTACGGGGAAAGAGCCGAGATCCCTTCACAGGGAGTGACCTCTTTAGCAACGGTTTTCGTCACTATATTTTCAAAAAGCTATCCGTTCCTTCAACGATATCAAGTTCATTACGTTAAAGGTTTTCGCCAGAAACCATTCGTAGCCCTCCGTCGTTTCATATGGGTAGTTAATAGTATTCAAGCTGTGTTTGTTGGCCATAGTCAAGGCACAGTGTTTGGTAGCTGTTGGGTGTTCATATGCTGCATAGATAGATGCGTTGGTTTGGGACAGTCGTATAGCCTTGTTGGCCCTAGTCAAGGGCTTGTACGGGTGGGTTCAAATCAACCTGGATAATGACGGGTAGAACTTGACATGTGACTTATGATTTGTTGGCCTTAGTCAAGGTCATAAGAGCATGGGGTAAAAATCACATCGGGAGTTTCAAAAGAACTGAAACTTGCCAGATATGCGCATACCTTCTGGAGTGTGATAGCGTGAGCGGATTCCGTCACGTTATCATGCAATGATAGTTGGATCCCGATTCCCACTGATGAGTTAGTTTACTCCTCGGGTAACCCCGACTAATTCTTCTTTCAGGTTTGGAGGAGAATTTGAGGTACAGTGGGAGGTTTCCAGATTAGATAAATTGGTAACCATTCTGATCTAGGTTAGAGTGCACGCTGAGTGTTTCTTTTCTCTCTCTCTTTGGCAGCGACCATTGACCCGACCCTAAGACTATGACTCAGTGACCAAGTTGACCGAACCTTCTTAAACACTGTTTTTTTTGGATTGTCAGAGTTGCAAACCTCATTGCCACTCCTACTTTTACCCTTTTCTCCAGGACACCCCGTTTTACTACGAACGTCCACTTCCATTGGACAAAACCATCTATGGTTAGATACGAACTCGAAAGAATTTATTCGAGGATGGTTTCCGGTTCTGGAGAAAACGGATAGGATTATTCAGTTGTCTTTTCCTTTTACCCTCTCTCAGGTTACGAGTACTCCTTGGTTTAGGGGTAGTACACCTATTACGCAAATTGGATTGTCTTCTTCCAAACCTTAGGCTGGTGCCGACCGGTAGGGAATGAAGAAAACCAATTAGCATAACGATGGTGTGCAGAAGGTATTAAGTTCAGACAAAGCAAGGGATTAGTAAGAGGGCAAAGTAAATTGCAACAGATATTCACGACCAAACCAAATATTTCGTTACCACTCCCAAATCACCTTTGTATTTCTCCAGGACAATCCGTATCACTACGAAGATCCACAGTTATATTGGATACTCCATCGTATGGTTATATACGAACTCGAATGGAACTGGTTCCAGTTCGGGGATGGATTCTGGTTCAGGAGAAATAGGAATAAGGTTTATTCGGGTGTCTTTTATCTTCACCTTCTCTCGCATTGCGAGTGTTCCTAGGATTGGGACAGTACACCCATTATGCTTATTGGATAGTCTTCTTCCAAACCATAGGCTGGTGCCGAACGGTAGGGAAGGAAGAAAACCATTTGGCCTAAAGGGATGTACAGAAGGTAAAGACTAAAGACATATGAAGGGATTTGGAGAGGTGGCAAAGAATTATACGGTTACAGTCGTAAATCTGGAAGAGGCATTACTAAGAATACCAGGATACCCCATCGAAACATTTCAATGTTTCAGTTTCACTGTGTACAGTTAAAGGAAAACTGATTTCCCGATTAGACACTTGCTCCAGGGTATGTATTTACCAAGTATGATTCTCACATCTGTATGGTTTTACAGATGATGAGTGGGAGTAAGCTATTGGGAATTAGGTGATTGTCCTCATTATATCGGGATTCGTTGTAATCGGTGATATTTGAGGAAATCACCTGGGCTGTTTGCCGGTCGGCAAATATTTGGTTTTGAATATCCGCAGTTATGCACCAATTTCAAATTGATATATCTGTACGTCTATTTTCATAGAGTGAGATATACCTTTTTGAAATTATGTCTATGACATTTACCTATATCAGCGGATGGTTAGGTAAGGAGCATTAAACAGCGGTGTAATTCTTCATAACCAAAGGTACAGTTTTCAACCTACAACACACAGGGAATGAGTTGTCAGACTCAAGGGACTTATACAGTGTATTGTATGTTGTCCAGGGTCCATCAAGACAGAGGGGTTGGTCCTCGTACTATATTCGGTTTACTTATGACTTCTCTAGTTTTTAGACAGGTGTTTCGTGGAAACACATGGTCTGAATGTTGAGAAGTTATAGGTATTTGAATGGAGTAGAGAACCAGGTGTAGCAAGTATCGGGATTCTTCAAAGTGATCGAAGATGTAGATACTTGTCAATGGTATTCAGTTGACAGTAATGATTAAGAGATCTTGCTTCTCTTTCAGATTACTCATAATTGGAAGTATTCCTAAGTTGAGTAACGCTGATCGGCCTCCTTCCATTAAGTTGACATGCACTGGAGACAGCTGCATGATTTGAATCTGGTTCAATTAAATCAGTGCCTCTGTTTCTATATTGGATATAGAACAGTTCATATCTTAACATTGTTAAGGTACGGGGAGTTGTCCGGTTTATGATTAAAACCAGACATTGGACAACTCAAGGCACGTTTCTGTAATGGCTGTTTGTGGGTTGACCCAGGCTATGACGCGGGTTGATTTTCTACCATCTGGAAGATCAATAGCAATATTGTTCTTGACTCGCCACAGTTTTAAATTAAAAATGGATTTTTTCAGGAAAACAGTAGTGGGAGTATGGTAGAACTGGAAGTGATTCCAGAACCACAAACGATTACTGAAGATTTAATAAGGAACCTAAAGATTCAATCTGGATTGACATTCCATTGGCCACTCCGCAGATAAGGTGGGTAACTTCAGGCACCCGAGAGGTACTACGGTAGCCTCAAGGACGGTGACAGGGAAGTTCTTGTTTACCCACAATTGCCATTGCTGTTGTTCCAGGTTGCGAGACCCGGCGGGAGGATGAGTATAGCGTCGTTCTAAACCTGTTTTAGAAGTGTACGTCTACATGACTCTGCCAGAGGGTTGTCGTAGTCAGTGGGAGCAGCGGAAGCATTGGTGGACAGGTTGCTTATGTCTATTTATAGACTAGAGCAGATGTAGCGGAGATAGATCATCTGTTTCTGACGTGACAGTCATGGGTTTGACTTCATCAGAGTAGGGGATGGATCTGTTGAGAAGGTAGTAGGGTGTGATATCCTGGTATTTGGATGACATACACAGAATAGGAAAATAAACTCCTATACTACAATCGGTTATACTTTGGTCGTCACACAGTGGTTTCTCCACAAAGGAAATGGATTTTATATCAGACATACTGGTTACTAGATCTATGGTCTTAGATCTAGATTTGGGTTGTTTCCCAATCAGGGTACTTGACAGCATTCTAAGAGTATTTAGGATGGACGACTCCTGGCACGGTAGTGTACCTGCAGATAATGGAGTCACCCTCACCAAAGGTGTCTTACAGACTAAAGGGGAGAGGGACGGGCATGATTGGCAGATCACTTGCTCAAGCAATTGAGTCAATCGTGAGATCTCAAGTACCACACCAGATGTTATTCTTGCACTAGATGCAATAAGTTGACATTAATCCAATCCTGGAGAAACAGTCCGAAGCAGTTTTAGAACATAAGTGGATGTTCTAGGGATATGATAACGACAACCTCATTTAGGAGACAGTTATCATTCCAGGCTTCCAAGGTGACATGGACGACAAGGAGGTTGTTAGAGTTATAGTTTTCCTTCTGATGAGGGGCAGTAATTTGGACAGGTGGTCCAAGGCAATACTGAGGGAGGCATGGCGCGCGGATACTGATTAAGTTCAGTTGAAGATACAGTCTAAGGAGTTTGGATTTGGAGTTCATTTATGAGCTATGTCCCATCAGACATCCAGACACATCCTAAGACAGGTATTGCTCTTTTCGGGAGATGGGTTTCTCCACGAACTTGAGATATAGAGAGACATAGAAAGGAACAACCAAGCGGATCCACTCACTGAGGCTATTCCTCGAACACAATAGTTTCGCAAACGAGCTTTGTGAGACTGACTAGTAGAGGAGTTGGATGTTCGGTATCACACGGGCTGTGAGTATGCGACATCGCAATAATTAGCCTTGAGTGCAAGTGGGAGATTGTTGGAGATAGTGCCCTCAGAGTCAATTATTAGGTCACAGGTACGTGATTGTAATGATTGAGGGAGGACCTATCCCGGTAGGACAGTCTTGCTCGAGATGATAGTATGCTATCTGGTTTACCTTTATCATCGTGTACTGTTTTAAGTGACCTGACACGTCGCTATTACACGTTGATAGAGCCCCTAGGATTCTTGCTTGACCACCAGCAGTATGAGGGCGATCATATAAGTGGGAGCTGGGGTCTATAAGCTTATCCTTAAAAGGTCCCTAGTCGTGGGAGTTTCGAGACTGGGCATCGATACTCCATTAGTAGACTAGTGTATACAGTCGAGACCCCGACGAGGGGCGGTGGCCGGTCTCACAAGCCACTGGTGTCAGTTGGATCACCTAAGATGTATACAGGTGCTCATTGGGTTATGAGTACACCGGACAGGACTCGCCGGGAACATGCTAGTTGGTCATATACCAGACGTCAGATGGCAGTTCCCTGGTGACATGTGTGCAGGTTAGTTCATCGACCTGGGGATCGTCATTTGTCTCGTGTGAGTTCCCACTGTACTTTGATTACTACCCTACCACGGCTCAAAGGAGTCGTGCAAACAGGTTTTAGTTGGGTACAGTCCCGAGCCACATGGAGGCAGTGAGCGTATCTTCAGGGGTTCGTCTCTCCCGGTATTGGGGGTGAGGTCGTGCTGTGTCTAGGAGAGCCATTACACAAAGTCCTTGGCCAAGGCAAGGAGATTTACTGGTAGGTATTCCAGTAGTATCTCAGGGTGTTCTGGGCTACACTCCGACACGACTTGTACCGCTTTTGGGGGTCTGACTTTTACCAACCCCCTAGGCCCGCCATGCGATACTCATAGACGAACGGACCGGACTGCACGGATATTGTCACTGACAGGCTCAGTAGGGTTGTCAGGCTGAGTTCACTCACAGACGTCCCTTTTAGTCAATACTTGGTAGCCCGTTACGTATTGGCTTATACCTCTGACGTGCTAGTGGTTAAATCCACAACCGAGGTGTTGACGAGTCTTTAGAGTCCCCCACATTCAGTTACTCAGCTTTCGGGCGAAAGGTTGTAGAGGCCGTATGGAGATATGGCAAGGTCCGATCAGATACGTGCGGTATTGCACGGATCAGGATCGGACAGATTGTACTATAGGCCGTATGGTTATATGGCAGGGTTCGATCAGATACGTGCGGTATTGCACGGATCAGGATCGAACAGATATTACTAGCCGGTTTTGGTATAAGCCGGATTCTAGTATAGTACAGTGGAGATATTGTCTCATTGCATTTGTATTTCGGTCGAAATACAGATGCGGGTGTGTATGCACAGTATCGGGGTTTTCCTGTAATTTATTACGGGACCAGTTTTCTGGAGTTGCCAGTTTGCTTTCCGTTTCGGCCAATTTCCATTGTTCCGTTCATTGGCCGAAGATTGGTGGAGGAGGGCTTATTTGCATTGTTGCAAATAGGCATTTGTGGAGGGGGTCTTTGCATTTTTGTTGTATCATGATAGCACCATCCTTTGACTTGATTTCTTCATGATGGCTTGACTTCATAACCTCATCATGGCTTGACTTATGTATGATGATGGAGGGACATGATGGTTGATGATGGTGAGGGGTGAGGTTGGTGGAGTGTTAGTTTACACTTGTGATCACTTCCTTTTTGGATGATAACCTTTCCTCTCTCTCTCTTGTATGGGTATTATTATTGGCCTCTCTCATATTCTTTTGATACAACCTCCTCATTCTCACTCTCCCTCATATGCATGGTCGGCCACTTCCCAAAGGGGGCTGTCCAAATTTGTTCATGTGGGATTTTTGCTCTTTTGCTTTAGGAAAAATCCCACAAGTTCCACCTCTATGAGTTTGTATCATCCCTCCACCAAATGGCAAAGCTCTAAAACCCCAAATGAGACTTGACGACTACATATTCTACAGCGAACCTTGGGCACGTCGAGTAGCCGGCTTCGTGCCCGAGTTGCCTCGGCATTGAGGTGGGAGCCCGTAAACAAAGTTGGCGATGTGGTGCACTTCCGGCGACGAGGAGGAGACGGGACTTTTCCGCAGGAGATCGGGACCATGACGAGAAGACCGGAGGACTTGGATCGTCGGTATATCTCTAACCCATCTTCTAGTTAGCTTAGACTTGTTAATGGTTTCGATCCGGGTGTTTAGTGCGCGGTGGTGCCGGTTTGCTAAGTCCGCAAAATTTAAGTTATTCACCGCTTCCGCATTTGGCCGTCGGATCGACGGCCGGGGCGCCGCCGTGCACTTACAAAATGATAATCGTTGGGTTAATAAATATCTTAGGTTAATAAAACAAGTGGACTTAGTCTTTGGTTCTCCAAGCTTCTCCAAGCTACAACCATGAGGAAAAAAATCCAACTAATTTGTTTTACCTTAAATAAATAAATACCCTCAATTATCATGGTTATGGTGTAAGTCTCATACACCCATGTAGTGTGTATCATCATGCATGACACAAAAACATGTACACTAAAATATATATCACATATATACTTTATGCACACATAAAGTGAGAAAAGATAAATCATAAGTGAGAAAATATTAGTTAATGTATACTAATATATCAAATATATATAATTATACATTAAATTATCAAATCAACTCTTGATTTAATAATCCGGCTATATCACATATAACCGACTAATATCAAATGCAACAACTTATCGAATCAACACTTGATCCGATAACCGGCTATATCACATATAACCGACCAATATCACAAGTCGCGAGAATAGAATGCGGTATCACATACGCGCATTAATCTTGGTCCCGCACATATCACGTATGTGCTCCTACTCCGTTTCGCATGAACCAGGAAACCTCTGTGTAGAACTCTAAAGACTTGTCAATACGCCGGCAGTAGGTGATGATCATATCATACACCTACAAGCCGCAAGCTGTCTGCTAAACGTAAAGGCCAGCCGGGTATTGAGCGATCATAAGATCAACAAGCAAGCCTACTCGTACTCCTGCGAATCCAATCAGTAACACTACCGTACAGTTCGGTCTTTTCATCTGATATGTCGCATATCACAGCCTGGGGGTGGTATAACGTCAGACCCCAATAGCCTGATAAGTCATGCCGATGCAAGGTCCATAACGGTTCGGGAAACTACTGGTAACACTTACCAGTAAATCTCAGCAACCCTGGATAGGGATTTCCTGTTATGGCCAATCGAGCATAGCGCAACATCAACTCCCAATACCGGGAGAGACGAAACCCCTCCTATCGCTCATTGCCTCCATGTGACTCGGGACTTTACCCAAAAACCACCTATTTGCACGATCTCTTGACCGTGGTATGGTGGAAATCAAAGCACAGTGGGAATCACACAAGACTCTATGAGAATCTCGGGTCTACGGACTAAGCTGTACCAGTGTCACCAGAGAACTGCTATCCGACGATAGGTATAATACCATCTAGGAGTTCTTGGCGAGTCCGTCCAGTGTGCCCAGTCTCCACTGAGCACCCGTATACCTTCTCTGATATCAAACACTAATGGATATGGGATCATCCATTGCCCATCTCATGGGTCGAGAAGCGCATACGCTAGTCTACTCTGGAGCATCGATACCCTGTCTCGATACTCCTACGACTAGGAACAATTTAAGGATGTACTTACCGACTACCTCTGCCCCCTAGTATGATCTGCATTATAATCCTGGTAGTCAGTACTCATCCTAAGGGCTTTATCAACATGTAGTAGAGAGACAATAAGTGTACATGTTAAGATAAAGTGCAACCAGATAGCATACTATCATATCGAGCAAGAAAGTCCTCTCTATATATGTCCAAGCATCCACTACAATATACATCGTATGTACAGTAATGGCCTATAGGGCATACATATAACTAACAATACTATATCTTGGCGAATGTCAAAACACATAGCATGAATACTAGTTGATACTCATCTAAAACGATGGAGGGCTACGACTATTTTTTGGCGAAAAACCTTTAACGTGATGAACTTGATATCGTTTAAGGAACTCGAGTGGTTTTGAAATGGAGTGTTTAGGCTCCGATTTTTAAAACTAGTAACATAAACCTTTCCTTAAGAGCGAATTCCCTATGAAAGGATCAAGGCTCTTCCCTCATAGAATGAGCTGCTGAATATTCCTAACCGAATACCTCTATACAAAGCAAAAGAATATGACAGTTGTTTTGAAGAAAACCAAGTAGTTTTAAAATTGGTCCTGACAACATCAAATAAGTTTGTTTTCCTTGCATTAAATATACAATGCAATCCCATCAAATCTAGTTTTTAAGCCACAAAAGAAACAACCAAAATAGCATGCTTTTATATGCCATCCGCATTCGTCACAGGGTCACGGGTCTTCACCGTAAGGTTACTTAACTTACGGCAGGGCGGGGACTGGGCTAGCGCGGATGCAAAACATATAGAAGCATCTACTAATATATATATATATATATATATCACATCGCAGGCAAATAATATTCATCACAGGCAGATAAGAATTATCACAGGCATGCGAACAACAATATGGAATAGCGGATAAACTTGGAGCCCCGCGTTTCATCTGAGCCATAAATGAAACGCGACGTTCCCTGGTCGTGTGGATAGCCCGTACATAGTCGATCCTAGACCCCTACGAGTGCGGAAAGCCACTTGCCAATCCTAAAAACTGGGTAACACGCCCTTAATGAAATGAGTCGATCACCCGCCGCTTTCTAGAATCCGGTAACTTGTGCACCCCTCTATGGGTCGAATCCTAAAACCCATACAAGTGTAGAGAGAAACCCGCCAATTATAGAGCAAGGCGACCCGGTCTCAACTCCATGAGATGGCCACCTGCTGCACTCTAGAACCCGGCTACTCGAGCACTTCTCTTGGGGTAATCCTAGAATAGAAATGAAATATATACAATGGTGATATCGACTGCATCCTGGTCGAGCCCCAATAAAAGAATATAGATAATATGGAAACGGTGGCCACATGTTGGAGCTCGTGCTGAACAAATGAATACAACAAAATAAATTAAAACTAAACAAGCAACGCACAAGGGGCTATCAAACACGACAATCCGACTAAGCCATAATCAAGATATATATCACCAGAAACAAGTAACCGAAACAAGTGTGTAAACCCGTCTAATTGAGCATATAGGATGTAAGAGTTACTCCTAGGAGAGTTTTGTAGGGTTCCTAGGCACGCTAATGAGGTCTCACAAGGCATCAACCATGACAAAATCAAAATTTTCCGGTGCCGAGAAACCCTAATACGGATCGTTGACTAGAGTTTAGGCGATAACATATGCGAGCAAACGACTTTACTCTAAAAGTGAACGGAAATACAACCTTTGTAGATCCGGTCCTCAACCTCCATAGCTCCGTGATGAAGTCCCCTCGCTGCGATCATCGGATCCCGGGCTCTAGCGTCGGCTTCATCGGAGAAATGGGCGGGCTAGGTCGTCGACTTCGATGCCGAAGATGATCTACGTCGAGGCAACACAAGATCAAGCTCCAACTTCACCAAGCCATGAAACTTGTGAAGAAAACACCCTATACTACTTGGCAAGTGGTAGAGGATGAAGAAATAGGAAGTGGGTTCACTTTAGAATTGGATTTCTCACTCTTTTTCTCAAGTCACCATTAAAGGTTGCAAGCTTTCTTCTTCTTGAAGAAGAAGAAGAAGAAAAAGAATATGATAAGAATAAAAAGGATTATATTAAAAAGAAAATCCCAATCATTCATATCATAATGCAACCTTGGTTAAGTGTAGAGAATCAACTAGGGTTAGTTGAATGGTTAGGTTTAGAAGATGAAGACAAAATGGTCACTTAGTCAAAGATGCATGAAGCATCAAGAAGCTTCTAAAAGCAACCATTTTGTTTTCCTTTTTCTTTTAACCAAAATAAATAGATAAATAAATAAAGCAATGGAAACCCTAACCATTAACTAAACATAGTGTATAGCATACACACACCCAAGGTTGCATGTATCATCAAACATAATACAAACTAGTGCACAAAAAATATATCACATATACTACTTGTGCACATCAAGTGAGAAAATCCATCTTAAGTGAACAAATACTAGTTAATGTAAAGTAATATATCAAATATATATAATTATACATCAAATCATTAAATCAACACTTGATTTAATGATCCGGTCATATCGCATATAACCGACTAATATCAAGTGTATCAATGTATCGAATCAACACTTGATTCGGTAACCCGGCTATATCATATATAACCTGCCGATGATACAAATCGCGAGAATAGAATCCAGTATCACATACTGGTATTATTCTCGGTCCCGCACATATCTCATATGCGCTCCTCTTTCGTTTCGCTTGAGCCAGGAAACCTCTGTGTAGGACTCTAAAGACTCGTCAATACGCCGGCAGCAGGTGATGATCATATCAAACACCCACAAGCTGCAAGCGGTCTGCTAAACGTAACGACCACCCGGTTATTGAGCGATCAGAAGATCGACGAGCAAGCCCGCTCATACTCCTGTGAATCCAACCAGTAACACTTACCGTACAGTCCGGTCTCGTCGTCTGATATGTCGCATATCTCGCCTAGGGGTGGTAAACGTCAGACCCCAATAGCTCGATAAGTCGTGTTGATATGAGGTCTATAACAGTTCGAGAAACTACTGGTAACACTTACCAGTAAATCTCAGCAATCCTGGCCAGGGATTTCTGGTTATAGCCAATCGAACACAGTGCAACATCAGTTACCTATACCGGGAGAGACGAACCACCTCCTATCGCTCATTGCCTCCATGTGATTCGGGACTGTACCCAAAAACCACCGTTTTGCACGCCCTCTTGGACGTGGTAAGGTGGAAATCAAAGCACAGTGGGAATTACACAAGACTCTATGACGATCTCGGGTCTACAGACTAACCTGTACCAGTGTCACCAGAGAACTGCCATCTGACGCAAGGTATAATACCATCTGGGAGTTCTCGGTGAGTCCGTCCAGTGTACCCAGTCACCACTGAGCACCCGTATATGATCTCTGATGTCAAACACCAATGGATATGGGATCATCCATCGCCCATCTGTATGGGTCGAGAAGGTATACGCTAGTCTACTCTACTATATCGATGCCCCGTCTCGATACACCCACGACTAGGGACCTTGAAGGATGTACTTATGGACTACCATGTCCCCACTAGTATGATCCGCATCATAGTCCAGGTAGTCAAGTACACATCCTAAGGGCTTTACCAACATGTAATCAGAGAGACAATCGGTATACACGTTAAGGTAAAGAGTAACCAGATAGCATACTATCATGTCGAGCAAGAAAGTCCTCCCTATATATGTCCCAGCATCCACTACAATATACATCTTATGTACAGTAATGGCCTCTAGGGCATACATATAACTAACAAGTTTTTCATATTACAATTAGTTGATCAAGTAGGTGTCTAGAAAGGTGTTAACAGGGTTACGGCCCTGGGAAAACGAGGATTATTTTAATTAGGTCCCTACGAAAACACGGGGAACCTCCCTCAAAGTACCGACACTGGCCTGGCCGAAAGATTAACGAACTTGTAGGGTGTAATTAATCCTGGCTAGTCTTACCTTTTTGGGTTTGAAGGAAGATTTGACTAAAACAGTGGGAGCCATCCTGATTAGATAAAATAATAACCAATCTAATCTTGCTAGAGCACATGCAGAGTGCTTTCTTCTCCCTCTCTCTCTCCTGTTAGCGACCATGTCACCCTTAATCAAGATAATAATATGGATGCATTGACCGAATCTGCTAATTATACTGAGCTAGGAAACGTTGGTTCTACTATATTTTATATCTTACAACACATCCACTCATGCAAACGAAGTCACGACATTAGAATTCCAAAACACAATTAGCGTACATCCCAAATATTCTAAGGATCAAAAACCAAGTGCACTAAACATCCAAAACAAGTCGAGTTTTGAGCCATTTCGAAAGTCTGAATCAAAACGAAACGCGCCCGAACCTTCACGGGGAGTTAGAGTACGAAATTAATTTCGAGTCGAGGGGCCTAGAGGGGGTATTCCACCCCTGAGGCCACCATGAGGTGGCCAGAGAGTGAGGCAAACCTGAAACTGTCCATAGAGGGGCAGTTTCGGGTCCCCACCCCAAGACCACCTTGTGGTGGTCTTGGGGAGTGGACCCAGCCATTCGGGCCCCTCGGGGTCTCCCTGGGGTGCCCAAGCACCACCCCGCAGCTTCTCGGTTCAAACCGAGAGCCTGCTGGGTGTGCAAACATCTCAAAACTCAAAAATTCCGGACTGTTTTTTCGATAGTTTTCGATGCTCGAAAAAACGCAGATTCTAATGTCGTAACTAGCTAGTTTAAGGTGTTTGGAAGGCTCTGATACCACTGCAGGGTTCCCTAGTGCCCGCGACGCAGCGGAGGCATGGATGGCAAACAAAAAATTCAAGCAAACATGAAGGAACCCCGAACCTAGAATCGATCCAAACTCCTAAACTAGCAAACCAAGCATGCAATGATACGGAATACTACCTTGGACACTTGTCCACCCAATCGTGGAAGACCCCTTCAAGATCCATGTATGCTGTTCGGATCGATCTTGAGTGGCGACCTCCTTTGCCGAAGAAGATCCACCTGAGGGAACACGATCCAAGCTCCGGTTTCACCTAGTGAAGCGACCGACGCTCCAAGATCGCTACGAATGGAGTGTGGAGATGTAGGAATATTCTCACTATCCTTTTCTCACTTTTCTAATATCAAGAGAGCTACCTAGAATAAGGATGAGGAGGTGAAGAAGATGAAGCCATGGAAAATGGCTAAGTCTTTTGTGTGAAGAAAAACTAACAAGCATAGACTAGAATGCCTTGATTTTTTTGCATCCATGGAAAAATAGTGTATCCAAATGAAATATATCATATAATAATCAACCCATACCTCTCTACCATACTTATTTACACCTCATCCTCTACCTCATTTTTGATTTTCTATAAAAGAAAAATCACGAAATGAAGTGTCCATCTTCTAGAACAAATTCCGTATGAATACAGAATACAACCCAGTATACGTACATAAATACAGATACGCGTATTCGTACAAAAATACGAATATCCAAGAGAGAGAAAATGAATAGTGAACAATAATACTAAAATGTACATATTAAAAAATATATATAAATTATTTAATCAAAACCTGATTTAATAATCTGGCATAGTCCTAAACCGCTAGTATTATCAACCGTCCGATTAAAGTCCGTGTAGCCTGTACACGTATTTAATCGGACACCTGTATGCAACAACATACGTCATCTACATCATATCGTCTGAACTGGGAAAACTCTCTGTGTGGGACTCTAAAAACTCAAAAATACGCTCGCAGTGATTTACTGGATAAATCTAAAAACCACAAGCATGTCAGTGGCACTAGCTATATGTAACGGCTACCCAGGTATCTGTCGAAAGGGAGGTCGACAATCAAGTTCGTCCGAATCCTACCGAGCCTGAATGTGACAATCTCCGTACAGTCCGGTCTCTTCGTCTGAGAGTATCGCATACCGGGTCTAGGGGTGGAAACGTCAGACCACTAATAACCCGAAAAGTCGTGTCGTAGTCAAGTTCATCACCAACCAAGAAACTACTGAACTCATATCAGTAAATCTCATCTATCGTGGCCACGGATTTAGGGTGATAGCCAACCGAATACAGCACGATATCGACTCCTAATATTAGTAGAGACGAATCCCCGGCAATCACTCACTACCATCATGTGGCTCGGGACTGTACCCAACTAAAACCTGTTTGCACGACTCCTTTGAGCTGTGGTAGGATAGTAATCAAAGTACAATGGGAACTCACACGAGACAAATGACGATCTCAGGTCAAAAGACTAACCTGTACTAATGCCACTCGAGAACTTCCATCTGACGATAGATATAATACCATCTAGAAGTTCTCGGTGAGTCCATCCAGTGTACTCACCGCCAGTGAGCACCTATATACTATCTTAGGTGGCATAACACCAATGGCTTGTGAGACCGGCCACCGCCCCTAGTCAGGGTCTCGAAACGTATACACTAGTCTACTCCGGAATATCGATGCCCAGTCTCGATACTCCTATGACTAAGGACATTTAAGGATATGTTTATAGACCGCCCAGCTCTCACGTATATGATCGCCATCATAATACTAGTAGTCAAGGAAGAATCCTACGGGCTTCATCATTATGTATTAGCAACATGTAATAACAAGTAAAACGTGTACACATCAATGATAAAGACAAACCAGATAGCATACTATCATTTCGAGTAAGATTGTTCTACCTGTATAGGTCATCCCTCAATTATCATAATCGCGTGCTTGCAATTACAATAATTTCCTTGAGGACACTATATCCAACAGAATCTTAACCCTTGGATCCCCTCGAGATTTGCGGGGAGTCTAACTTTCTTGATTGCTTTGTTGTACCTCTTTTTGTAGATTGTATCTTTCCACAACTCTAATTCATGAATAAAAGATGTATATATTTTTATATTTTTTTATTTGCATCTCTCTATCTTCTGATTGCCCTGAAATGGCTTAGCATAGTTTATTTACTCGTTCTGAAGCGTTCAGTTAATCCCTCTCTTAGGTAACGAAAAACTCGGTCTAACTTCAAATATACTTAACCCCTAACGATATAAGAGTCCGTTAGGTTTGTGGTGTTAGGTTTAGTCCATCACACCGTTACGTCAGCAGTTTTCTTCTCGATCCAAGTCCACTCAGGTCACTGGCTCGAGTAGCTGTGTACTTGCTGTATCACCCAACCCTACCGCTGCAGGATACAATGTCTCAAGTAACATTCGTATGCCGGTATGTCCTTATTGCGGTCAGATGGTTCAACGTTAGGCGCTACTATGGCATTTTACCCTAAGATCGGACTCCCTTCTTTAAGGAGTACTAGGGAAGTCAGAGCCGCATCCGTCCGAGGTGGGATAACATCCAATGTTCTTTAGGTTTTGTATGTATTGCCATCAAGACCTGAAGCTATTCATGTGCCACTACTTCGCTTCATTTCGACCCTTGGGTCCTTAATGACGCTGCAATCATACATCACTGGAGTGAATCGGAAGTCCATGTAGTCTTTGTGCTATATAAATGCCATCAAGACTCAGTTATTCATTGATAGAGCATGGGGAAACGCATCTCTCATTTTCCTTATGCCCATGAACTGTCTATAGAAGTCGAAATTCGAAACACCTGCAGAGCAGAAATTTTTTTATTTTATCATTTTATTTTATTTTTTCCGCCGCGATGCTCTATCATTTCAGATTTTCTTATCGCGAAAGTCGTGATTGTCCAATCATTTTGGCTATTTATTCACGGTGCCCAATCTTTCGGTTTTTTTATATTTACTCGCTGGTTTTCATTGTGAGTTGTCCTATCATTTCAGTTATTTCATATGCAGAGTTTTTGCTCGCTGATCATTGTTGCGAGCTGGGGACTTGGAGTCTGATACCACCTTTGGCATTTGATATTAGTTTTGGCATCAGTATCGCTACAACTGGAAGTCATCAAGCGATTCATCATTTTCCGTGAGAGGACTTAGAGTTTGATATCTGATTAGGCATCAATATCGCTATAACTGGAATATTTTCAGGAGTGAATCATTATTTTCCGTTGCCTATTTAGACAAAGGTGGCTTAGAATACAGGTTTAGATCCCTACCAACTAAAGCTTTTTGACTTTATGAGCCGTAAGGGTTTCATAAAGGTATTTCTCCCTACGAGTCGAGAGGATCTCGCGGGTGTATTTTCTACTTAAGAATTGTAGGGACTCCTAAGTGGTATTTTCTCTTAAAAATCGTAAGGATCTTACAAGAGTATTTTTCCCTTGTAAGTCGAGATGACTTACAAGTGTCATTTACCGTGTTGGGAATATCACTCAGCTCCGGTGGAACTTGGTTGAAACATATTTTATTTACGCCCATGGATTGTAAACAAGAGTCAATATTGAACTACTTGTAGGGCATCAATCTCATGGGGGGTATAATAGCTTAAGAAACAGGTTTGGATCCCTGTAACTTAAGGTTTTTAATTTCTATAAGTCAAGAGGATCTTATAGAGATATTTCTCCTTACGAGTCGAGAGAATCTCGTAAGTATATTTGCTCCTTAGGAATCAAATGGATTCCTAAGTGTGTTACTCGTTTGTGAGTCGTAAGGATCCCACGCAGGTATTTTCTCCTTTCATAGTCGAGAGGACTTTGCAAGTGCATCTTTCTTTTCTTTCAATGAGTTTCCACCCTCTTGGCTTTTCACAAGCTCGCCGGTAGTCTTGTTGTTTTTATTCACGACGCCCTTTCGGGTTTTCATCCGTGCCCATTTTTCTTGTGGACATACTTTTTTTGCAATGGAAATCTCACCGACATAGCTTCCCTGTGGGTAACCTAATATCGCTTGTCGGTTAGAGTTGGGCGAGATATGGGTCGTTTATGCCCGTGGATTGTTTACGGTGGTCAATATGGAGATCATCCGTAGGCCATAATATCTTTTGGAGGACTGCATCATCAGTGAGGCTTCATAACTAGTGGGGCTTTAGGTGTAGCCTCATAAGTGGGAATTGAGTTTGCAATCTTCTCTGGTGGGACTTCGGTTGCAACATGGATCACAAGGAATCCATAAGGCAACATATTAGTTTAGGGACATCACGGTCCAAGGGAGCCGTGAAGAATATATGTGGGATATAGATCCTTTGTGCCCATGGATTGTATACGGCTGGTTATATGATCCATGCCGTAAGGCAACGTATTAGCTTAGGGACATTTCGGTTTATCATTCCAGTTTAGGGATATAGTGATCCATCATCAACATAACGGGGGTGTATATCATCTAGTGGGAATGGCGAGAGGACATAGGTGTGACCATCTATCATCGACCTAAGTCGCGACTCTTTAAGCATAGTACTTCTTGAGAAATCGACTGTTTATTGGCCGAAACGGTCTTTCTCCATGTATATCCATGAGTAGGTAAACTCCACCTTGGTAGACCTTATCTATGGCATATGGGCCTTCATAGTTCGGCTCGAACTTCCCATGTTTCGCATAGTTAGGGATCATCGGCCTTTTAACAACCAGTATGTGTTCATCTTGGCGGAATGTCCTCGATCTGGTTATCCTTTCATATGATTGTGTCATCTTTGCCCTGTAAGCTTCCATATTTTGTTGTGCTATAAGGCCAGTCTCGTCGAGAGCATCAAGTTCTTCGAGCCGGAGATAGGTATTTTTTTCATCCGTAAGTTCACATTGAACCGCCATCCACAGTGATGGGAGTTCTCTATCCAGAGGGAGCACCGCTTCGGTGCCAAACACCAATGTATAAGGTATTGTCTTCCTGGTTGTTTCAAATGTCGTTCAATACGCCCAAAGATCTTCATATAGCCTTTTCTGCTAGTCTTTTTTATTCTTGGACACCGTCTTCTTTATAAGCTTGGTTAGCGTCTTGTTAGAAGGTTTGGCTAAACCGTTAGCTCGGGGACTATAAACAAAGGAATATTTCCAATCTATTTTTTGTTGTTGGGCAAAGCAACTTATTTTGTAGCTGTTGGGTTACGGCAGCACCCCGGCCATCAAACCGTGGCCAAATGCGGAACAAAAATTTTCTAAACTGGCACTACCATTACCTGATGCCCGGATCTACCCTAAACCCTATACTAGCAAGCTATAAAAAGAAGTTAGAATGGTTATACCGAGTTGATCTATGTCTATCGGTCTTCAACCATCATCCCCATTCTCCTAGTGGCTCCTTGATCGAGTTTGGTTGTCAGTCTTCCTCCATATACGGTGATCCACCTGAGGGAAATGGCACAAGTTTCAGCCTCGTCGAGCGAGGCAACCGACGCTCCAAGGTTGCTAGCAATGGAGAGTGGAGGCGTAGGAATGTGTCACTATAATTTTCTCTCATCACAATGCTCAATAGAGAAACTCAAGAAGATGAAGGAGGTGAGGAAACATGTGGCATGAGCAACTCAAGAAAATGCTATGTCATTTAGTGAGAATAAAAGTGTGAATAAGTGAAGAAATTTAAATGGAGAAAAGAAAATGAGCAAGCCATGAAAACAAAATGCATAACCTCACCAAGAAGTGGCTGCCCCCTTTTCCCTCTCTCTTTCACACACTCACAAAATATCTCCATAATTAGCAATAAACAATTGCAAACCATACCTCTCTATATGCCCAAGCCCATGCTCATGCCACATCACTCCTCCACCTCATTTATGAAACAAATGAATTTCCAAAAAAGGAAAATCATACAAATTGCAGGGTTCCCTAGGACGGCAGCAAGGTTTCAGGAGGTATCGTCCATGCCAAATTCAAAAATTTGCCGTTCTATCCAACCCTAACTAAGAATCGTTAACTAGAAATCTACGGAAATATAAATGCAAACACTTTGCAAGTAAAAGAGAGCAAGGAATACAACCTTTGTAGACCGGTCCTTCACTTCAATATCTCCGTGTAGTAGTCCTTTTGCTGCGATCGTGAACTCCGGACTCTAGAGAGGCTCCCATGAAGAAACGAACATGCTTGCTTCGAAGTTTTCGAGGCCGAAGATGATCTACGTCGAGGAGACTCTAACCCAAGCTATCTCTTCACTAATTGTGGAATTAGTGAAACAAACACGCTATACTAAATGGAAAGTAGTAAAGGATGATGAAGTAGGAATTTTGCTCACTTTAGATTTCATTTTCTCATATTTTTTCTCATATCTCCATTAAAGCTAGAAAGCTTTGAGGAAGAAGAAGAAGAAGAATGAACTTATCATATGAATTAATCCCAATGAATTATTGCAACCATGGGTGAGTTAAGCCCTCATGTATAACTCATGTAGAGAATAAACCAAAGGCTGAGGTTAAGAGTTGGGTTAACAAATATCCTAAGGAATGACAAAAGAGTGGACTTTGTCAATATTCTACAAGCTTCTTCCAAGCTTGAAAATATTGACCAAGTCTTTTCTCTTTTGTGATAACTTAAGCAATAAATAAAACCCTAACTTAACCCTAGCATGGTATAAGTCTCATACACCCATCTTGCTTGTATCATCAAGCATGACACAATACATGTACACAAATATACATATCACATATATACAATGTGCACATCTAGTGAGAAAAGAAATTTTAAGTGAATTAATATTAGTTAATGTAATTTAATATATCAAATATATAATTATACATTAAATTATCAAATCAACTCTTCATTTAATAATCCGGCTATGTTACATATAACCGACTAATATCATATGTAACAACTTATCGAATCAACACTTGATCCGATAACCCGGCTATATCGCAAATAATCGACCAATGTCATAAATCGCGAGAATAGAATACGGTATCTCATATCGTATTAATCTCGGTCCCGCACATATCACATATGTGCTCCTACTCCGTTTCTCTTGAGCCAGGAAACCCCTGTGTAGGACTCTAAAGACTCGTCAATACGCCGGCAATAGGTGATGATCATATCAAACACCCAGAAGCCGCAAGCGGTCTGCTAAACGTAACGGCCACCCGGGTATTGAGCGATCAGAAGATCAATAAGCAAGCTTGCTCACACTCCTGCGAATCTAATCAGTAACACTACCGTACAGTCCGGTCTCTTTGTCTGATATGTTGCATATCTCGTTTAGGGGTGGTAAACGTCAGACCCCAGTAACTCGATAAGTCGTGCCGATGTGAGGCCCATAACGGGTCGAGAAATTACTGAAAACACTTACCAGTATATCTCTAAAGTAGCCCTGGCCAGGGACTTCCTGTTATAGCCAATCAAGCACAGCGCAAAATCAACTCCCAATACCGGGAGAGACGAAACCCATCCTATCGCTCATTGCCTCCATGTGATTCGGGACTGCACCCAAAAGCCACCGTTTTGAACGTTCTCTTGAACGTGGTAAGGTGAAAATCAAAGCACAGTGGGAATCACACAAGACTCTATGACGATCTCGGGTCTACAGACTAACCTGTACCAGTGTCACCAGAGAACTGCCATCTGACGTGAGGTATAATACCATCTGGGAGTTCTCGGCGAGTCCGTTCAGTGTACCCAGTTTCCAGTGAGTACCCGTATACTATCTCTGATGTCAAACACCAATGGATATGGGATCATCCATCGCCCATCTATATGGGTCGAGAAGCTATACGCTAGTCTACTCTGATATATCGATGCCCTATCTTGATACACCTACGACTAGGAACATTTGAAGAATGTACTTAGCGACCACACTGTCCCCACTAGTATGATTTATACCATAGTCCTGGTAGTCAAGTACTCATCCTAAAGGCTTTATCAACATGTAATATAGAGACAATAAGTGTACATGTTAAGATGAAGAGCAACCAGATAGCATACTATCATGTCGAGCAAGAAAGTCCTCCATATATATGTCCAAGCATCCACTACAATATATATCGTATGTACAGTAATGGCCTCTAGGGCACACATATTACTAACACAAATGAGGTGTCTACTTCTAGAAACTATTCCGTATAAAAACGGAATACAACCCGGAACATGTATCGAAATACATATACGCGTATTCATACAAAAATACGAATAGCCAAGAGAGAAAATGAATAGTGAACAATAATACTATAATACATATATATAAATACATATATAAATTATTAAATCAAAATCTGATTTAATAACCCGGCTCAATCCTAAGACGCTAGTATTATCAGCCGTCCGATTAAAGTCTGTGCATCATGTGCACATATTTAATCGGACACCTGTATGTACCAACATACGTCATCTACACCATATCGCCTGAACCGTGAAAACCTCTGTGTGGGACTTTAAATACTCGTCAATACGCTGGCAGTTGGTTTAACCACAAGCACGTCAGCGGCACTAGCTGTACGTAACGGCTACCCAGGCATCGAGCGAAAGGGAGGCCGATGAGCAAGCTCATCCTGAAGCCCTAGAGAGCCTGATAGTGACAATATCCGTACAGTCTGGTCTGTTCGTCTAAGAGTATCGCATATCGAGTCTATGAAGTGAATAAAGTCAGACCCCTAACAACGCGACATTTAGTGTCGGCATGAAACCCATCACCACATAAGAAACTATCGATCCTGGATCGGTAATTCTCGTCCACCATGGACATGGATTTCTGGTGATGGCCACCCGTGCACAACGCGACATCAACCCCCAATACCGGGAGAGACGAATCCTCGACGATCCGATCACTGCCTCTATGTAGCTCGGGACTGTACCCAACTAAAACCTGTTTGCATGACTCTTTTGAGCCGTGGTAGGGTAGTAATCAAAGTACAGTGGAAACTCACACGAGACAAATGATGATCTCAGGTCGACAGACTAACCTATACACATGTCACCTGGGAACTGCTATCTGACAATAGGTATAATACCAACTAGCAGGTTCCCGGCGAGTCCGTCCAGTGTACTCATAACCCAATGAGCACCTGTATACTATCTTAGATGAACAAACTAACACCAATGGGTTGTGATACCTGGCCACCACCCCTCGTCGGGGTCTCGATCAGTATACACTAGTCTACACTAGAGTATCGATGCCCAGTCTTGATACTCGCATGACTAGGGACATTTAAGGATGTGCTTATAGACCCCCAGCTCCCACGTATATGATCGCCATCATAATGCTAGTAGTCAGGCAAGAATCCTATGGGCTCTATCAATATATACATGATGATAAAGACAAACCAATAGCATACTATCATCTCGAGTAAGACTGTTCTACCGGTATAGGTCCTTCCTCAATCATCATAATCACCTGCTTGCGATTACGATAATTGTCTTGAGGGAACTATAGCCAACAATCTCCCACTTGCACTTAAGGCCAATTATTGCGATGTCGCATACTCACAGCCCGTGTAATACCGCACACCCAACTTCTCTAGTAATAAGTTTCGCAAAGCTCGTTTGTGAAACTATTGCATTCGAGAAATAGCCTCAGTGATTAGATCCGCTCCAGTGTTTTTATCTTTATCTCTCTATATCTCAACTTCGCGGAGAATAACCATCTCCCAAAATGAGCAATACCTTGTCTTTGACTTTGTCTGGATATCTGATGGGACCCAGTTCACAAAAGAACTCCAAATCCAGCAAACTTCGTAGACTGTATCATCCACTGAATTTAATCAGTATCCTGTGCCATGCCTTCCTCAGTATCCTCTTGGACCACCTGTCCAATATACTGTCCCTCAGAAGAGGGAAAAACTATAACTCAGACAGCCACTCTGTCATCCAGGTCACCTTGGAAGCCTAAAATGATAACCGTCTCCTGAAGGAGGCTGCCGTTACCACATCCCTAGAACATCCATTTATGTTCATAAACTGCTTCCCTACATTTATCCAGGATTGGATTAATATATATTTATTGCTGCTAGTGCAAAAACAACATCTGTTGTGGTACTTGACATTTCATGATTAACTCAATTGCCTAAGAAAGTGATATACTAATCATGCAGATCCCTCTCCCCTTTAGTCTATAAGACACTTTTAGAGAGGGTGAATCCATCACCTGCAGGTACACCACCATTCCAGGAGTCGTCCATTCTAAAACACTTCAGAATAGTTTCAAGTACCCAAATTGGGACACTTCCCAAATCTAGATCTAATAACCTGAAACCCTGATATTATATCTATATCCTATATGGAGAAACAACTGTCTGATAACCGCAGTATAACCGATTGTAGTATATGAATATCTCTTCCTATCAAGCGCATGTCATCCTAAATACGTGGACATCACTGTTACTGCCTTCTTATCAGATCCATCTCCTATTCTGATGAGGTCAAGGCCTATGACAGCCACATCAAAAAAATAGATGATCTATTTCCGCTGTACTTGCTTTAGTCTATAAATAGACATAAGCTACTTGCCCACTTGCAGAGTTACTTAGGACGGCAGCAAGGTTTCGGGAGGCATCGTCTATGCCCTTTTCAAATTTTTGTCGTTCTAAAGAACCCTAACCCTAGAACCCTAACTAGAGATTTAAACAATACAACATATGTTATGACCCGAAAAGGTACGGAACGTGACTGACACTTAAATTACGAAACGTCTCGAGGCGTACGTAATCGAAGTAAGCCAAAGCCCAGAAATTAAACCCAATTAAGAAATAGAGTGAAGGAAAACCAAATAAGTCACATCAAAATCTTTAAAAACAACTTCACTTTTTTCAAAAAATTTCGGCAGAGTCTCCTTGTAAAAACTGGCCCCAAACGGGTACAAGACAAGGATATACATAAAACATGAATAAGGCATCCCCAAGCAGGAGGTAGCTCTTCGCCAAAAGCGGTCTCAACATCACACGCAATAAAAATCATTACTGCACAAAAATAAGCATGTAAAAACCCAAGTAATAAGCATCACGTCGGCTCAAGTGAGCTCGACCCAGAGAAACAACATAAATGTCCACAAATCTCACTGTCTCGTCTCTAGGTCAATATACATCAGTATAAGTAGCAGGTACAGTAGATAGAGTACACTAGATAAAATGAATATACAAGGGGGAAACAAAATAATATCACAACCCACCTACGAGCAAAATCTCAGATCCAACCAAAAGAAGCAAAAGGATGAAGTACGTCCGCCGCTACAGTGCTGACGGATCGGACCTGCAAAAAGGCTGTGGCACAACGGGGGTGAGTTGCCAACTCGTGAGTAATAAGTAACATCTATAAAGGCTATCGTAAACTTGTACGCAAAGTGTCACAACTAAACAATACTGATATAGCATGATGTACTAGCAGGTATGCAACATGAATCAATTTAACAATACTAGTCTAGCATGATGTACTAGCAGGCATGCAACATGAATCAATTTAACCCAAGATCTAAATATATTTATATGAGAAAAACATCATTTTCATCTTAAAAAAGCTCCTGTGAAGTATCTGAAGTAATATCAATGGAATCAACAGAAATCCGTGTCCAGCATCGACACCTCAAACGACTATATCAAAATCTCAAGTATCGGTATCACAATATCTCGGGCCCCAGCCGTCTGGCTGGCCCATCTCAAAGTATCAATATCTTAATATCTCACGACCACGGTCGGTATCCTCTGGATATCCGCCGCGCCAACAATCACCGGTAGATAGTCTTTCCCTGCCAGGCTCATCGTCTACAACTCGAGCTTATTGCCCCGGGGTACCTTACCGGGCCCACCATGTATCCGAGATGGTTCATCCTACTCCTCGAATCGGGTCTCGAAAACCAACTTAGAACCGAAAAAACATCATGGTGGACAATACTCATCATATCAAGGAAAACCGCATCTTTCTCTTCAAAATAATTCATCAGTTTATAAAATGTCCCATGCGGTTTCTAAATCCAGAAAAACTCAAGAAGGGTTTGAAATCATCAAAATCACGATATCAATAAACAATGAATACCGGCATAAATCTCCATAATACTGCATGAATAATGAATATATGAATGCATCTAATATCATGCAATGAATGCAATAGTTAAACTAGCATATGAAAGCGATAACGTATTGCAACTATCAGCTAACAAGCCATGTCAATGAAATAGTATTCTCTAAAGTGTACGTGACATGGCAATTACCGATGATGATGTGTGTGATCCGGCAAGCAGGTATACGTGGAACATACATATCATCGGTAATGGTGCTGGTGTCCTGACAGCAGGGTTTCATAATAATTACTGATAACGTAAGTATAAGCATGGAATGCGATGAAACATCATGAATATACAGAAAGTGCTATAGCAACAGCAACACTGAAGAATAAACCTACCCAATATACGAGTCATACAATTTGGTATTTAAAATACTCACAATTCTCCATATATACCCTGATGAATGGAATATACCCGCTCAAGATTACAAGTCATATATGGTGCAATTGTTCCAATTTCTGAATTTAGCAAGCTGATTTGTACTTATTCCGCATAACTCATGATAATGGTGCAATAATTTCACACTCTCGATCTAGCAAGTTAAATAGTACTTGTGCCGCATAACTTATGATAATGGTGCAATAGTTTCACATTCTCAATTTATCAAGTTAAATAGTACTTGTGCCGCATAACTCATGATAATGGTGCAATATGATTCTAGATTCTCAATTTAACAAGTTAATTAATACTTGTGCCGCATACTCATTTTTAATGGTTCAATGGTTCTACATGATGAACTAAGCAAGTCATATATGGATATAAAAAGTCAAGCAATGCAGCAAAATAGATAACTAGAAACTATACGCAAAATGCCTGTATACTAGAAGTTTTAAAACTATCGGGTGCCTCGCGCCATCCATACGATTTCTCCCATAGATATCTACATCTACTCACCGGTGATCTGGTGCTAGGTGTACCCGACCACCTGCTTTCCTTTCTTCACGGCGTCCGAGGTCCCCGCCTGCGAACCTAGAATTTACACAAAGCAACACACATAAGGCAAAATCCTGCAAAAACGCGATATCAAGATTATACGAGAAACTAGCGTCACAAGCTAAACGCGTGTGTAAACGTTACGTGTGCGCATACGTCAAAAACCACCGTGACACGCTGTGACACACATCAACACCAACTCAACTCGTATTGTACGTGTCGCGCAAGTCCCGCTACGCTAATTATAGGAAAAAGGTCCCAGATTTTATCTGGAGCAAAACAAGAAAAATAAACAAGACCAAATCTCTTACAATACCTACAGACAGCTACCTGCAAAAATTCAACAGATTCCCACAAAATTGGGCCGGCCACCATAGGTATGATATCGGCCAATTCCAGATGAAAAAGGTCCAGGTTTCAACACTATTTTCCTAGCACAGAGTATAGCCTAACGTATATGTTTGCTTACCAAAAAAGTAATCCCCGATATAGCAGATTCTACGTATCCTAGAGTTTAGTTTTTAAAACAAATGTTTTTAAAACGCTACTTTGCAACATTATGGTATTTTGTGAAATTAGGTGAATTTACAAGAATTTAGTGATACCAACAGCACATATTAGAGCTAATCTAACCTTAAAAACCCTGACTTACCCTATTCTCCAATTAAACAATCAAATTATCATCAAAGCCCACAAAACACTATAGCTAACTAAACTGTCCCAGATTTCGCCCACTGCAAAAATCCAAAAACCAAACAATACCAAACACTAGAAAATACATACAGACACCACTATGCAAAGCACCAACACAATTCACAGGGAGGGCCGGCGAGGCCGGAAAAACATGGAATGTCGCCGGATTTTTGGGAGGGGAACGGGCTCGAAATTCAACACAACACCCCTGCTACCCTGTACACTTATCTGTATGTGTTTGCTAAACTAGAAAATGATCACAGATATAGCAGGTCACTTGTATCCTATAACTTGTTTCAAAACCGTAATAAAAATTCCAATTTGGGACTTTAAGGTGTTTTACCGAAATCTAGTGATACTAGTTGGTTTACACCATACAAATAACACCTAAATAAGTTAGTTGAGCCATAACAATCCCATTTTAACCAAAACTCCACCCAAAACACAAAGTTAGCCCTATTTCACTACTTAAACAAAATTTTAAGCTAAACAAACTATAAATTTTAGCTAAAGGAAGTTGATATGAGTTTTATACCTCAAAGTGGGTTAGTGGTGGCTAAAACTTGTGGACTTTGCTTCATGAACCATCAAGGAAGAGTTTGCAAGAGATTTGTGATCAAAAATGGATTTTTTTGATGAATGTTTGAGCATGGATGCAAAAGAGAAGCAGAAGAAGAGAATAAGAAGAAGAGAAGGGAAGGTGTGTGCGCGCCACTGTTGCTGCTGTTGTTGTTGTGCTGCTGCTGCTGCTGCTGCTGTGCTGCTGCTGTTGCTGTGCTGCTGCTGTTGTTATGTGTGTGTGTGGGGGGGGGGAATAGAAATAAGAGGGAGAGAGATGTGATGTGTGTTAGTGTTTTGAAAAAGAAAATGAAA
This sequence comes from Agapanthus africanus, assembly GCA_030015575.1. Lineage (NCBI taxonomy): Eukaryota > Viridiplantae > Streptophyta > Magnoliopsida > Asparagales > Amaryllidaceae > Agapanthus > Agapanthus africanus. Next base: position 94,307,895 of record CM057349.1, read on the forward strand.
GTCAACCATTTTCCTTCTCTCTCTCTCTCATAATTACCTAGCAAGCATGCTTCTCATGCCACCATTCCCTCACTCTCTCTCTCCAATTCACAAGTCAACCCCAAAACACTAATTATATTTAAATTTTTAAAAAAAAACTAGTGCACTTAATTAACTTCACATTATCCTAATGAAATGTTTTAGTTTACCATGGCTACCTAAACATGGCTTAACCCTAATTTACATGCACATGTGTGTGCAGTCCAAATTAAATTCTAGTAAAATATTCATTAATTTTTATAAAATATTTGAAAACCGTTTTGGTAAACTTTTTACTAAACCCCCCACATTAAAGCATAATTAACCATTAATCGCATTCTAAGGTGTTTCAATCTTGCCCCCTCAAAGAAATTTGTCCCCGAATTTAAAAATATAGCTACGCGTACCTTCAAAGAGAAGAGGAAAATTCTTCCGCATCTCGCCCTCGGCCTCCCAAGTGATCTCTTCACCATTCAGGCTGCGCCAAAGAATCTTCACATATGGCAAGACCTTTGATCGAAGTTTCTTCACCTGCCGATCCAATATCACTACTGGCTGCTCGGTGAACGAAAGATCGTGCTCAAGCTGAACGGTCTGATGTTGAATCATGTGAGAAGGGTCATGAAGATATCTGCGAAGCATCGACACATAGAATACATGGTGAACATCCGGAAAGCTGGGTGGAAGAGCCAAACGATATGCAACTGCGCCAACACGCTCGAGGATCTCGAAGGGACCCATAAATCTGGGAATAAGGTTTCCTTTTCGTCCAAATCTCATTACGCCCTTCATCGGAGAGGCCCTCAGAAAAACATGATCGCCAACTGCGAACTCTAGTCTGCGATGGCGTCTGTCCGCATACAATCATGCCTGCTCTGAGCCACTCTCATCCGATCTCGAATCAACTGTACTTTCTCGGTCGTCTCCTGCACAATCTGTGACCCTAAAATACTGCTCTCGCTGAGCTCTGTCCAACAGACGGGCGATCTACATCTCCTCCCATACAAGGTCTCAAAAGGTGCCATCTGAATAGTATCCTAGAAGCTATTATTGTAGAAGAACTCCACTAAGGGTAAATCATGATCCCAGCTACCACCGAAATCTAAAACGAACGCTCGTAGCATGTCCTCGAGAGTCTGAATAGTCCGCTCTGACTGGCCATCGGTCTGCGGATGAAATGCTGTGCTGAAACTCAAACAGGTGCCCAACGCCTCCTGAAGTCTCTGCCATAGTCGGCTGGTAAACTGGGTGCCTCGGTCTGACACGATACAAGTCGGGACGCCATGCATCCGTACGATCTTATCGATGTAAATCTGGGCATACTGAGCAAAACCGAAAGTGGTCTTCACTGGCAGGAAGTGAGCTGCTTTCGTCAATCGATCCACGATCACCCAAATGGAGTCGTACCCTCGACTGGTCCTGGGTAGACCCACAATGAAGTCTATAGAAATCTGCTCCTACTTTCACTCCGGAATAGGCAAAGGCTGCAACTCTCCAGCGGGCCTCTAGTGCTCGGCCTTGACTTGCTGACAAGTCAGGTATCTTGACACGAAATCTGTGACGTCCCTCATCATTCCGTCCTACAAATAAACATCTCCCAGATCGTGGTACATCTTTATGGAACCTGAATGAACGCTATAAATCGATTTATGCGCCTCCTCATGAATCTCATGCCGCAGTCCCTCAAAATCTGGGATGCACAATCGAGTCCCAAATCGCAGTACCCCATGACCATAGATCACGAATTCGGAATCTCTGCCCTGCCTAATCTGCTCTATGATCTCTGAAAGACGTCATCACTGGGCTGCGCCTCTCGAATACGGTCAAGCAACTACGGACGTGCACGAATATGCGCAAGCTGTCCCCCGGTCAGAGTGAACTCGAACTCCACTCGGTTGTCGCATAGAATCTGCCAATCTGCTGACGACTGCCTCTGCACGGCGCTCAAACAAGATAAACTACCTCCGGGCCTCCGACTCAAAGCATCTGCCACCACGTTCGCCTTGCCTGGATGGTAAAGGATTTCGCAATCATAGTCTTTCACCAGCTCCATCCAACGGCGCTGTCTCAGATTCAGGTCTTGCTACTGAAATATGTACTTCAAGCTCTTGTGGTTCGTAAATATCTGGCACGACTCTCCCTATAAGTAATGTCTCCAGATCTTAATTATAAACACCACTGCAGCCATCTCTAAATCATGCGTAGGATAGTTCTGTTCATGTGTCTTCAGCTACCGAGAAGCATACGCGATAACTCTATCGTGCTACCTCAACACGCAACCTAGTCCCACTCGAGAAGCGTCGCAATAAACCACGAATCCGCCCGATCCCGAAGGCAATGACAACACTGGTGCAGTAGTCAGACGAGTCTTCAACTACTGGAAGCTATGCTTGCACGCCTCGGACCAATCAAAAGGAACTCCCTTCCGGGTCAACCTGGTCAATGGTGCGACAATACGGGAGAAGTCCTGAACAAATCGTTGGTAGTAGCCAGCCAGGCCTAGGAAGCTGCGGATCTCTGTAACTGATGCTGGTCTGGGCCAATGTTGAACGGCCTCGATCTTCTTCGGGTCCACGCATATGCCATCTCTCGTAATCACGTGACCTAAGAAATCAACGCTGTCAAGATAAAACACGGACTTGGAAAATTTCGCGAACAGTTGGTGCTCCCTTAAAGTCTGTAATGAGATCCGCAGGTGCTGCTCGTGCTCCTCTCGACTCCGGGAATACACCAAAATGTCGTCAATAAACACGATGATGAACAGATCTAGATACGGTCTGAAAATGCGGTTCATCAAGTCCATAAATGCGGCTGGTGCATTGGTGAGTCCGAACGACATCACCAAAAACTCATTATGCCCGTAACGTATGCGAAAAGCCGATCTCGGAATATCCTCCTGCCGCACCCGCAACTGATGGTAACCCGATCGCAAGTTAATCCTCAAAAAGTATCCCGCACCCTGAAGCTGGTCGAACAAATCATCGATACATGGTAAGGGATATCTGTTCCGTACTATAACCCTATTCCGCTGGTGATAATCAATGCACAAGCACAAACTGCCGTCCTTCTTCTTGACGAACAGGACAGGAGCACCCCACGGAGATACACTAGGTCGAATAAGCCCTTTATTTAACAAATCCTGCAAATGATCGTTCAGCTCTATAAGCTCCGTTGGGGCCATCCGATAAGGTGGTATGGAAATAGGCCCCGTGCCGGGGATCAAATCGATGCAGAACTCAACATCGCGCTCAGGCGGTAGTCCAGGCAGCTTGTCAGGGAAAAAATCAGGGAACTCACACATAATCGCGACCTGGTCCAAAGGAACTTCTGCAGCTCGAGTAACACAAACATATGCTAAGAATCCCTGACATCCCTTCTGTAAGAGCTGACCGACACGAAGAGACGAAATCAAGCTGGGAGGGATGACGCTGCGGTCTCCCTGAATAACAAGGACTGGCACCCCCGGAAAGCTAAATCGGACTGCCTTCTCAGGCAGTCCCCAGATGCATAATAAGTGGCTAGCTAGTCCATGCCCAGAAGCACATCAAAGTCCAAGAGATCGGGGAATCAAATCAACCGATGAATCCCTCTCCCCAATACGAATGGAACACAATCAAAACACAAAATGAGCGACAAACCACTCGCCTACCGGAGTAATAACAACAAGTGGTTGATCTAACGACGGTGACTCATGGCCCAACATCGGTGCAAAGCGTGTAGATACATACGAGTATGTAGAACCTGGGTCGATTAATACTCATGCGTCGAATGAACATACTGGCAAGGTACCTGTCACAACAGCATTGGATGCCCGTGCATCTTGCGGGGTCAAAGCGAATACTCGGGCCTCTCCCCAACCAATAGCAAGCTGTCCTCTGCCTCGGCCTCGGCCTCCTCATCCTCTCTAAACAGGACCGCCGCGTTCACGGCCTCTAAGGGCGTCAAACTGATGTGGAGCACCACCGGGGGTACGAAGTGGAGCTCTCTGAGGAGGTGGTGAAGGTGGTAAAATCACGTGTAGAACTGTCGCCGCGCCCAGTCGTCTCTCCGTACAGTCTCTGACACGATGATGCAGGCTACCACACCGAAAACATCCTAACTATAGCCGCTGACCATGTGGGTGAAGGCGATACAACTGGCCCCTAAAGAATCTGCCACGGCCTTTGCGAACCCTCCTAGGTGCTAACATATTATTAGTTATATGTATGCCCTAGAGGCCATTACTGTACATACGATGTATATTGTAATGGATGCTTGGACATATATAGGGAAGACTTTCTTGCTCGACATGATAGTATTCTATCTGGTTGTACTTTATCTTAACATGTACTCTGATTGTCTCTATGTTACAAGTTGATAAAGCCCTTAGGATATGTACTCGACTACTGGGAGTATGATGAGATCATACTAGTAGGGCCACGGTAGTCGACGAGTACATCCTAAAACTGTTCCTAGTTGAGGGTGTATCGAGACAGGGCATCGATACACCAGAGTAGACTAGCGTATACGCATCTTGACCCATATGATGGGCGATGGATGATCCCATATCCATCGGTGTTTGACATCAAGGATGGTGTATGGGTGCTCAGTGGAGATTGGGTTCACTGGACGGACTCGCCGAGAACTCCCAGATGGTATTATACCTCACGTCAGATGGCAGTTCTCTGGTGACACTGGTACAGAGTAGGCTGTTGACCCGAGATCGTCATAGAGTCTTGTGTGATTCCTACTGTGCTTCGATTTCCATCATACCACATCCTAGAGGGCGTGCAAAAAGGTGGCTTTTGGGTACAGTCCCGAATCACATGGAGGCAATGAGCGATAGGAGGGGATTCGTCTCACCCGGTATTGGGAGTTGATGTTGTGCTGTGTTCGATTGGCTATAACTGGAAATCCTTGGCCAGGATTGCTGAGATTTACTGGTAAGTGTTATCAGTAGTTTCTCGAACTGTTATAGACCTCATATCGACACGACTTATCAAGATACTGGGGTCTGACGTTTACCACCCCTAAACGAGATATGCGACATATCAGACGACGAGACCGGACTGTACGGGAGTGTTACAGATTGGATTCGCAGAAGAATGTACAGGCTTGCTTGTTGATCTTCTGACCGCTCAATACCTGGGTGGCTGTTACATTTAGCTGACTGCTTGCAGCTTGTGGGTGTTCGATATGATCATCACATACTGCCGGCGTATTGATGATCTTTAGAGTCCTACACAGAGGTTTCTTGGTTCAGGAAAAACGGAGTAGGAGCACATATGTGATATGTGCGGGACCGAGGATAATGCGATATGAGATACCGTATTATATTCTCGTGATATTTGATATCAGCCGGGTCATCGGATCAAGTGTTGATTCGATTAATCAGTAAATGATATATTAGTCGGTTATATGCGATATAGCCGGTTTGTCGGATCAAGTGTTGATTCGATAATTTAATGTATAATAATATATATGATATATTAAATTACATTAACTAATATTAGCTCACTAAAAGATTCTTTTTCTCACTCGGATAATACATTGATATATATGCGATATATGTTAATTGTATTATTTTATTTTGTTACAATAAATATTATATATGTGATATATAATATTGTAACATGATATGATTACTAATGCAACATGTTTAGTGGAGATTAAACAAGATTAGGGTTTGATTTGGGTTAGTTCATTCATGAACCTTCTAGAAGGTATTCCTTTTTGTTTTGTGTAAGATATTTTCAAGTGACTCATACTTAACCCAACCCAAACCCTAGCCCTAGTTAAATCTCTATAAAGGTTTAGTTGACCATGGTTGCATAATTAATCATTATATTCTTTTCATTATTCATAACAAAAGGATACTAATCATTATTCATCTTCTTCTTCCTTAAGTTATTCATGGAAAAAGCTTTCTAGCTTTTTCTAAGTGATGATTATGTGTGAGAAAAAGATTATAAATGAGAGCAAAAATCCTACTTCATCATCCTCATCTACTTTTGCCCTTTAGATGAGAGTGTTCACTTCATTTAGTGAGTGAGAGCTTGTGTTAATGAAACTTCAAGGTAGATCATCTTAGTTATCGAAGATCGGAAGTAAGCTTGCATCTTTCTCTTCGTGGAGCCTCTCGAGAGTCCGGAACATGATGATCGCAGTGAAGGGACTTCAACACGGCGCTTAAGAAGTGAAGGACCAGACCTACAAAGGTTGTAATCCCTCTCACTTAGTGTTAAAATGTTTAACATGTTTGTTTTCGCCTAATCTCTAGTTTAAAGATCCGGCTTTGGGTTGTTCGGCACGGCTAAATTTTAAATCGGGCATGGTTGATGCCTCGTAGGCCCTTGTGCATATGCCTAGCAACCCTACAGTGGCATCAGAGACAAGCTAGAGCTTTAGGCGAAGTGTAGGCGAAGTTTAAAGTCCGATCGAACCCCGAAACCCCGTTTAACCCTAGTTTCTGGATATTTTTTAAAATTGTGATTTTTTCTGTATTAAAAATGCTCAAAAAAATCGGCAGGGTTTTCTAGGAATTACTGTGCAAAACGTGCCATTAATGCGCTTAAAGCGCCGCGGAACCGCGGTCGTACCCTTGCTTGCGCGGCGTTTCCGCGGCGCAATAGTAAGATTATTGGATCCGCTTTCTACAGTAATAACCTTAGTTACTTCCTGATTCTTCTGGGAATTTTTAATTATAATCAAGAGTTGAGTTTTCTGGGTTGTATTAGGGACTCGTTGATTCTATCGGATAATTTAACTTCGTTTAGTTTGTCCGGGTAATTTTTAGAACGTGTTAAAAAGTTCGAACAGATATCAGTAACTCACTTTTTCCCCTGCCGGAAAATTTCCATGCGTTGGATTTTTCCGTAGTTTAAGAACGTTCTAAGTCTTGCAAGTAACGCGGTGGACCCTCTAGAAGACAACAAACCTTAACTCGATTATGTGACCGTCTTGAACTGCCTCTAAACCTTAGGGTTTGGGGCAGTACGGCGTGCCACATGTGAGGCGTTGGCTTGACCCTTCTACGGCTGGACCATTGGTACTGTAGCATGTGATAGATGTTTTTAAACTAATTTCAAGTGTTGAGAACTATTTGGGAAAACTTAGGTGTTTGATTATTCGATCGGAAAATTTGACATTGTCTATTTATCAGGAATGTGATACAATACTTGGAATCCACAAGTAGTTATGAGATAACTAATTTGAATGTTATTAATCTACCAGTTTAGTCTCAGATGATCGGTTGCCACGGGATTTTGATGCGATCAAAAGTCCGTCGCAATCACGTAGCGTACGTGGATACTCGCCGGGTAAACTTAATAAACAGCCACGCCCCATAGCCCAGACCAAGTGACTGTAGGAGAACCCCGTCGCCTAAAGCATCCGTCCGGTTGCTCGCGGCAGCGGTGTTCCGCATTAGTGCACTTCGTCGACGGCATCGGTGGTGCGGCCGTCTACTAAAGTTTGTGACGAGCATTCGATCAGGATGTCGGGAATCTTGTTGAATTGCTCGACTTGATATTGAAAAGTGTTTTTGATAATGAGACTAAAATGCGGGGTTTATAATTGTTAGGCATGTGATGTCTAAGGAATTCATTTGGTTAGGCATGCGATGTCTAAGGAGTTTGCGGATTCCAACTGTTGTAGTTTTACACTTTCTTTTCTGTGACCGTAAGCGTAGTATGTGGTGTATCGCCGGCTTCGTTGCTATACATCAACGATAATCGGGATACGCATACTTGCTTACGTTGATGATATGAGATATTATGTGTTGCTGTGATATGTTATATTAGATCGTCGCATTCTGAATAGCCGGGGGTTTTATGTGAGATGAGAGTTTTTCTTTTTCATTCATGTAAAATTCATTTGTATGTAATATTCTTTTATTGGGGCACTTCCGGGCTGAGGATGATGTCACCATTGTATATTATTTACTTTTCCGCATTAGGTAGACCCAAGGCGGGGAGCACAAGTAACCGGGTTCTAGGGTCCAGTGGGAGACCATCTCGAGGAGTCGAGACCGGGTCTCCTAACCCTAGAATTGGCAGTGTTGCTTGCCGCACTCGTAGGGGTCTAGGGATGTGGGTTTGGATATTCATCGCGACCGTGGAATCCGTGTTTTATACAGGCACGTACTAAAACACGGACATCCTAGTATATCCAATATTGCATATATGTTCTTCTGCTGCAATATTCTGTGATGAGATCATATTAATGCCTGAGACGAATGTTTATATTATATATATGAGATATATGTTATATTGCAGATTTCGTTTCAAATGTGATGCTTGTGAAGCATAATAAAATAGGACTTCATTAATGAGATTAATGAAATAAAAGAAACCTAAGATGTTGTAGAAACTTGTCTCAAAAACTGGTAGCTCTAGTTCTTCCTTTGCATAGCGGTGTTCCTTGTAGAACATCCAGCACCTTATTCGATAAGGAAAGAGCTGAGATCCCTTCACCGGGAGTGACCTCTTTAGCAATAACTAGCAGATGCTATAAACTCGGAGTGTCTTTTGATTGCTTCGATAGTTTTTGCTTTGCATAGTGGTATTTGTGAAATATTCTGCACCTTATTCGATGAGAAAAGAGCCGACGTTCCCTTCACCGGGAGTGACCTCTTTAGCAAAACTAGAAAAGCCTAAAAAACATTCCATTTAAAATCACTCGATTCTACGACGATATCAAGTTCATTACGCAAAGGGTTTTCTTAAAAACCTGTCGTAGCCCTCCGTCATTTCAGATAAGTACTTCATAGTATTCATGCTGCGTTTGTTGGCTTTCGTCAAGGCGTAGTGTGCGGTAGCTATTTATGCTTATCTGTATAAGCATATGATGCGATTGAGTTAGGGTAGTCGTGCGACTTTGTTGGCATTCGTCAAGGGCCGTGCTGGTGGGTTTAATTCAATCGGGAAATGACGGGTTGAACTTGACTAGTAGCCTATGGTTTGTTGGCATTCGTCAAGGTCATAGGATGCTAGGGGTAAAATATTATTGGGGATTTCAAGTGTTGAAATTTGCAATGAGATTGCATACCTTCTATGAGATAGTTGGATCCTGATACCCGCTGCGAGTAAGAGTTACTCCTGCGAGAGTTTTACACATTACAATTAGCCGATCAAGTAGGTGTCTAGAAAGGTGTTAACGGGGTTACGCCGCTGGGAAAACGAGATTTATTTTAATTCGGTCCTTGCGAAAGCACGGGGAACCTCCCTTAAAGTACTGGCACTGGCCTGGCTGAAAGATTGGCGAACTTGTAGGGTGTAATTAATCCCGGCTAGTCTTTCCTTTTAGGGTTTGAAGGAAGATTTGACTAAAACAGTGAGAGACATCCTAATTAGATAAATTGACAACCAATCTTATCTTGTAAAAGCGCACGCTGAGTGTTTTCTTCTCTCTCTCTCCTGGTTACGACTATGTCACACCTTAATCAAGATAATAATACGGATGTATTGACCGAACTCGCTTATTATACTGAGCCGGGGAACGTTGGTCCCGCTCCAACTTATAATTGTTATAAGACAGAGCAGGAAATTGGGGAATACCAGATTTCCCGTGCCGCCCAAACGAAGAAAGTGCATGTTGATGCATCATCTTTGGGTGTGTTCATTATAGAGAACTGTTTCTCAGTATCCTTTACGTCCTGGGTATGAGATACCGGATCAGGATCCCACATATGTAATTTGTTACATGGGCTACAGATAGGTAGAGAACTGAGAACGGGTGATAAGTTTCATGAGATAGAAACGGTGCAAGTGTTGCAGCCAAGTCTGTTGGTCACTATCACCCTGTATTACCAGAATATATTGATTCTGAACGAATGTTATTAGATACCGAACCTGATATACAACATCATATCAGTCTCTTTATTAGTAAAGAAAGGATATAATTTTGTATTGTTGGATAATGTTTTGAACATTTCCTATATCAAGAGTTGATCGGTTCAAGCACGTTATCTAAAAGCATTGACGTTCTAAATCAAACTACAGTTCTTAGTATACAGAACACATACAAGAGGAAGAATTTAGAAATGAACAAATCCTTCTTAAGGCATTGTAGACTAGCTCATATCAATGCGACCCGACTAGCTGAAGTTACATATAGATGCATATTTAAATTAGTTTGAATTTACATCTTGTGAAACTTGCCGGTCATGTCACAGAGATAAGATGACCACAGCTCTGTTTATTGGAAACAGAGAAAGAGTTAGTGAATTCTTGGGATTGATACATGCTGATGTATGAAAGTCCCCTGTCTACACATGCCAGGACCGGTTTTTTGTACTTCATTACATTCACTGATGATCTCTCAAGATTCAGACATATGTTCCTGTTGAAACACAAGTCTGAAACTTTTGAGATAATCACAGAATATAAGTTAGAAGTAGAGAACCAAAAACGGGTATAAGTATTATGTCCTTTGATGAGATCAAGGAAGAGAATACTAGAGCACAGAATTCCTGGTCTATTCTAAAGGAGAATGAGATTCTCTCTCAGCATTACTCCTCCGTGTACACCACAGCACGTCGGTGTATAGGGGCGGAGCATTTACACCCTATGTGATATGGTGTGCTCTATGATGAGTACTACTGAGTTACTATTTCCTTTTGAGAGTTATGCACTTGAGAAGCTGCATACCTATTGAATAGGGTTCAAATCAAATCATTTGCCTACCACTTCATATGTGATATGGAAAGGGAAGAGCCTATATCTTAAGTTTGTTAAGATTTGGGGTTATCCGGCCTATGTCTAAAAAGCAAAATCCGGACAAGCTCGAGGCAAAGTCAGATCTGTGGAAGTTTGTTGGATATCCCAAGCATACGCAAGGGAATATCTTCAACCTAACCGAGGAACAAAAATGTTTTGTTTCTCAACATGCCACCTTTGTGAAAGGGAATTTCTTGTGGAAAAATTAGTGGTCATGAGGTAGAACTGGAAGGAGTTCCAGCTATACAATCTACTACAGATTATTTGGTAGAACCAAAAGATTCAGTAGTTTCCAACGGACCTCAGCCTCTCCGCCGATCTAGTAGGGTTCCTCACCCACCTGAGAGATACTTCGGTTTTCTTTATGACAGTGGGAGCGAGGATTGCATCATGAGATGATGACCCAACTTGTTTCGAGCAGGCCATCAGGAGTGGGACTCTGTAAAAATGGCTGGATGCTTAGCGATCTGAGATGGAATCCTTATACACCAACAAAGTATGGACTTTGGTTGCTTTATCTGAAGGGTTAAATCCCCATCAGGAGCAAGTATATCTTGAGAAGATTACTTGGTGTAAATGGAAAAGTTGAGACTTTCAAAGCTATGCTTAAGTCCATCCAGATCCTACTTGCCACGGCTACATACCATGACTACGATATCTGGTGGTTGGGTGTCATGACTGCTTTTCTAAATGATGTTTTAGAAGAGAGCGTCTATAAGTACACAGCCAGAGGGCATCGTAGACAGTGGGAGCAGCGAAAACGTATGCAAGATGCTTTATATGATAAAGCAGGCATCGCGGAGTTGTAACATATGTTTTGATGTGGTAGTCAAAGAGTTTGACTTCATCAAAATGGTAGATGAACCTTGTATATACAAAAAGGTAGTAGGGAGTATGGTGATCCTCATATAGTACGTGGATGACATACTCTTGATAGGGAAGGAGTTTCCTATGCTACGCTCGGTCAATCTCCGCTTATCACAAGGATTATCCATATAGGATCAAGGTGATACCTCCTAAATCCTAGGTTTTATATCTATGAGATAGATCTAAATGGATGTTAGGATTCTCACTAGTTGTAGTGAGATGGTATCAATCGATCCTGGGGAGAATCACTGGAAAAAGTTCCAGGGTGATAAAGACGACTGAATGTCAGTCGCAGGCATTGTCTTTACCCTCAGTGGAGGGACGGTATGTTGGAAGAGTTCCAAGATAGATACCGTGACTTACTAGACGATTAAAGGCAAGATACATCGTTACCAAGGATGCTACCAAAGAGGCAGTCTGGATATATAAGTTCATGATATGAACTTCGTTCCTACCATTGTGTGACAATAGAGTTGTGGCTTTAGCCAAGGAACTACCGTCCCATCAGAAATCCAGATATAATTCTTAGGCAGTATCACCTGATCATGGAGATGGTTGATTTCCAGGGAGATCGAGGTTAGGAGAGTAGACACAGAGGACAACAGCACGGATCCACTCACAAAGGCCTTTTTCCCAGTAGAGACTTTTATGGGATGGTTGAGTATGAGATACTTCAACCACAGCTAATTGTTGGGTATGTGATACCACAACAGATGGCCCTAGTGCAAGTGGGAGATTTTTAGTTATATGTATGCCCCAGAGGCTATTACTGTACATACGATGTATATTGTAATGGATGCTTGGACATATATAGGGAGGACTTTCTTGCTCGACATGATAGTATGCTATCTGGTTGTGCTTTATCTTAACATGTATTCTGATTGTCTCTATGTTACATGTTGATAAAGCCCTTAGGATATGTACTCGACTACTGGGACTATGATGAGATCATACTAGTGGGGCCACGGTAGTCGACGAGTACATCCTATAACTATTCCTAGTCGAGGGTGTATCGAGACAGGGGATCGATACACCAGAGTAGACTAGCGTATACGCATCTTCACCCATATGATGGGCGATGGATGATTCCATATCCATCGGTGTTTGACATCAAGGATGGTGTACGGGTGCTCTGTGGAGACTGGGTACACAGGACGGACTCGCCGAGAACTCTCAGATGGTATTATACCTCACGTCAGATGGCAGTTCTCCGGTGACACTGGTACAGAGTAGTCTGTTGACCCGAGATCGTCATAGAGTCTTGTGTGATTCCCACTGTGCTTTGATTTCCATCATACCATGTCCAAGAGGGCATGCAAAAAGGTGGCTTTTGGGTACAGTCCCGAATCACATGGAGGCAATGAGCGATAGGAGGGGATTCGTCTCTCCTGGTATAGGGAGTTGATGTTGTGCTGTGTTCGATTGGCTATAACTGGAAATCCCTGGCCAGGGTTGCTGAGATTTACTGGTAAGTGTTATCAGTAGTTTCTCGAACTGTTATAGACCTCATATCGACACGACTTATCAAGCTACTGGGGTCTGACGTTTACCACCCGTAGGCGAGATATGCGACATATCAGACGACGAGACTGGACTGTACGGGAGTGTTACTGATTGGATTCGCATGAGAATGTACAAGCTTGCTTGTTGATCTTCTAAGCGCTCAATACCTGGGTGGCTGTTACGTTTAGCTGACCGCTTGCTGCCTGTGGGTGTTTGATATGATCATCACCTACAGCCGGCGTATTGACGATTCTTTAGAGTCCTACACAGAGGTTTCTTGGTTCAGACAAAATGGAGTAGGAGCACATATGTGATATGTGCGGGACCGAGGATAATGCGATATGAGATACCGTATTATATTCTCGTGATATTTGATATCAGCCGGGTCATCGGATCAAGTGTTGATTCGATGAATCGGTAAATGATATATTAGTCGGTTATATGCGATATAGTCGGATTGTCGGATCAAGTGTTGATTCGATAATTTAATATATAATAATATATATGATATATTAAATTACATTAACTACTATTAGCTCACTAAAAGATTCTTTTTCTCACTCGGGTAATACATTGATATATATGCGATATATGTTAATTGTATTATTTTATTTTGTTACAATAAATATTATATATGTGATATATAATATTGCAACATGATATGATTACTAATGCAACATGTTTAGTGGAGATTAAATAAGATTAGGGTTTGATTTAGGTTAGTTCATTCATGAACCTTCTAGAAGGTTTTCCTTTCTGTTTTGTGTAAGATATTTTCAAGTGACTCATACTTAACCCAACCCAAATTCTAGCCCTAGTTAAATCTCTACAAAGGTTTAGTTGACCATGGTTTCATAATTAATCATTATCTTCTTTTCATTATTCATCACAAAAGGATACTAATCATTATTCATCTACTTCTTCCTTGAGTTATTCACGGAAAAAGCTTTCTAGCTTTTTCTAAGTGATGATTATGTGTGAGAAAAAGATTATAAATGAGAGCAAAAATCCTACTTCATCATTCTCATCTACCCTTGCCCTTTAGATGAGAGTATTCACTTCATTTAGTGAGTGAGAGCTTGTGTTAATGAAACTTCAAGGTAGATCATCTTTGTTATCGAAGATCGGAAGCAAACTTGCATCTTTCTCTTCGTGGAGCCTCTCGAGAGTCCGGAACACGATGATCACTGCGAAGGGACCTCAACACGGAGCTTAAGAAGTGAAGGACCGGATCTACAAAGGTTGTAATCCCTCTCACTTAGTGTTAAAATATTTAACATGCTTGTTTTCGCCTAATCTCTAGTTTAATGATCCGGCTTTGGGTTGTTCAACATGGCTAAATTTTAAATCGGGTATGGTTGATGGCTCGTAGACCCTTGTGCGTGTGCCTATCAACCCTACACATATCAGTGTGAATCCGACTTGGTCTCGAAACAACCATAGGGGGAGCAATATCCGATCTATGCGCTCGATTCATCTCTATCAAGGATCCGATCATCTGGCATAAGTCTTGTAAACTGGCCTCCAGCCAAGCGATAGGGTCTATAGAAAGCGAATCAACCTGCTCCTGAAAGATGGGTGTACCGTCCTGGTCGGTCCCTGTATCGGTCGGACCTGCCCTAATCTCGTCTCTGGCGGCACCCAACCGGGCCCTCGTAGCCTGCGGCAACATAGTAGCTGGTATAGGAAATAGGATAATAAGAACAGTGCAATAGAATCATAGGATACACGGAATCGAAGAAGAAATTTCAAGCAAGTATATCCTAAGTCACTTTGGCGGAGTACCGTATCGCAAGTATGCCGCGGACATACACACGCTACGTTACCCTGCTTAAGTGACTTACTCTATCTACCAAAGCTCATCCTACACTCAGAAAGGTAAAACCTATCGCTCTGATACCAACTTTGTCATGACCTGAAAAGTTACGGAACATGACTGGCACTTAAATTACGAAATGTCTCGAGGCGTACGTAATCGAAGTAAGCCAAAGCCCAGAAATCAAACCCAATTAAGAAATAGAGTGAAGGAAAAACAAATAAGTCACATCAATATCTTTAAAAACAACTTCACTTTTTTCCAAAATTTTCGGCAGAGTCTCCCTGAAAAAACTGGCCCCAAATGGGTACAAGACAAGGATATACATAAAACATGAACAAGGCATCCCCAAGCGGGAGCTAGCTCTTCGCCAAAAGCGGTCTCAACATCACACGTAATAAAAATCATTACTGCGCAAAAATAAGCATGTAAAAACCCAAGTAATAAGCATCACGTCGGCTCAAGTGAGCTCGACCCAGAGAAACAACATAAATGTCCACAAATCTCACTGTCTCGTCTCTAGGTCAATATACATCAGTATAAGTAGCAGGTACAGTAGATGGAGTATACTAGATACAATGAATATACAAGGTGGAAATAAAATAAAATCACAACCCACCTACGAGCAAAATCTCAGATCCAAGCAAAAGGAGCAAAAGGATGAAGTACGTCCACCGCTACAGTGCTGACGGATCGGACCTGCAAAAAGGCTGTGGCACAACGGGGGTGAGTTGCCAACTCGTGAGTAATAAGTAACATCTATAAAGGCTATCGTAAGCATGTACGCAAAGTGTCACAACTCAACAATACTGATATAGCATGATATACTAGCAGGTATGCAACATGAATCAATTTAACAATACTAGTCTAGCATGATGTACTAGCAGGCATGCAACATGAATCAATTTAACCCGAGATCTGAATATATTTATATGAGAAAAACATCATTTTTCAGCTTAGAAAAGCTCCTGTGAAGTATCTGAAGTAATATCAATGGAATCAACAGAAATCCGTGTCCAGCATGCACACCTTAAACGATTATCTCAAAATCTCAAGTATCGGTATCGCAATATCTCAGGCCCCCGCCGTCCGGCTGGCCTATCTCAAAGTATCAATATCTCAATATCTCACGACCACGGTCGGTATCCTCTGGATATCCGCCGCGCCAACAATCACCGGTAGGTAGTCTTCCCCTGCCAGGCTCATCATCTACAACTCGAGCTTATTGCCCCGGGGTACCGTACCGGGCCCACCATGTATCCGAGACGGTTCATCCTACTCCTCAAATTGGGTCTCGAAAACCAACTCAGAACCGAGAAAATATCATGGTAGACAATATTCATCATATCAAGGAAAACCGCATCTTTCTCTTTAAAATAATTCATCAGTTTATAAAATGTCACATGCGGTTTCTAAATCCAGAAAAACTCAAGAAAGGTCCGAAATCATCAAAATCACGATATCAATAAACAATGAATACCGGAATAAATCTCCATAATACTGCATGACTAATGAATATACGAATGCTTCTGATATCATGCAATGAATGCAATAGTTAAACTAGCATATGAAAGCGATAACGTATTGCAACTTTCAGCTAGTAAGCTATGCCAATGAAATAGTATTCTCAAAAGTGTACGTGACATGGAAATTACCGATGATGATGTGTGTGAGCTGGCAAGCAGGTGTATGTGGAACATACGCATCATCGGTAATGGTGCTAGTGTCCTGACAGCAGGGTTTCATAATAATTACTGATAACATAAGTATAAGCATGGAATGCGATGAAACATCATGAATATACAGAAAGTGCTATAGCAACAGCAACACTGAAGAATAAACCTACCCAATATACGAGTCATATAATTTGGTATTTAAAATACTCACAATTCTCCATATATACCCTGATGAATGGAATATACCCGCTCAAGTTTACAAGTCATATATGGTGCAATTGTTCCAATTTCTGAATTTAGCAAGCTGATTTTTACTTATTCCACATAACTCATGATAATGGTGCAATAGTTTCACATTCTCAATCTAGCAAGTTAAATAGTACTTGTGCGCATAACTCATGATAATGGTGCAATAGTTTCACATTCTCAATTTAGCAAGTTAAATAGTACTTGTGCTGCATAACTCATGATAATGGTGCAATATGATTCTAGATTCTCAATTTAACAAGTTAATTAATACTTGTGCCGCATACTCATTTTTAATGGTTCAATGGTTCTGCATGATGAACTAAGCAAGTCAAATATGGATATAAAAAGTCAAGCAATGCAGCAAAATAGATAACTAGGAACTGTACTCAAAATGCCTGTACTACTAGAAGTTTTAAAACTATCGGGCGCCTCGCGCCATCCATACAATTTTCCCCATAGATGTGTACATCTACTCACCGGTGATCTGGTGGTAGGTGTACCCGACCACCTGCTTTCTTTTCTTCGCGGCATCCGAGGTCCCCACCTGCGAACCTAGAATTTACACAAAGCAACACACATAAGGAAAAATCCTGCAAAAACGCGATATCAAGATTATACGAGAAACTAGCGTCGCAAGCTAAATGCGTGTGTAAACGTAACGTGTGCGCATACATCAAAAACTACCATAACGCGCTGTGACACATAGCAACACCAACTCAACTCGTATCGTACTTGTCGCGCAAGTCCCGCTACGCTAATTATAGGTAAAAGGTCCCAGATTTTATCTGGAGCAAAACAAGAAAAATAAATAAGACCAAACATCTTACAATACCTACAGACGGCTACCTGCAAAGATTCAACAGATTCCTACGAAATTGGGCCGGCCACCATAGGTATGATATCGGCCAATTCCAGGTGAAAAATGTCCAGGTTTCAACACTATTTTCCTAGCACAGAGTAAAGCCTAACGTATATGTTTTCTTACAAAAAAAGTAATCCCAGATACAGCAGATTCTACGTATCCTAAACTTTAGTTTTTAAAAAATATGTTTTTAAAACGCTACTTTGCAACATTATGGTATTTTGTGAAATTAGGTGAATTTACAAGAATTTAGTGATACCAACAGCACATATTAGAGCTAATCTAACCTAAAAACCCTGACTTACCCTATTCTCCAACTAAACCATCAAATTATCATCAAAGTCCACAAAACATTAAATCTAACTAAACTGTCCCAGATTTCGCCCACTGCAAAAACCCAAAAACCAAACAATACCGAACACTGGAAAACGCACATAGATACCACTATGCAAAGCACCAACACACAATTCACAGGGGGGCAGGTGAGGCCGGAAAAACATGGAATATCGCCGGATTTTTGGGAGGGGAACGGGCACGAAATTCAACATAATACCCCAGCTACCCTGTACACTAATCTGTATGTGTTTGCTAAGCTAGAAAATGATCACAGATATAGCAGGTCACTTGTATCCTATAACTTGTTTCAAAACCATAACAAAAATTCCAATTTGGGACTTTAAAGTGTTTTAGCGAAATCTAGTGATATTACTTAGTTTACACAGTACAAATAACACCTAAATAAGTTAGTTGAGTCATAACAATCCCATTTTAACCAAAACACCACCCAAAACACAAAGTTAGCCCCATTTCACTACTTAAACAAAATTTTAAGCTAAACAAACTATAATTTTTAGCTAGAGGAAGTTGAGATGAGTTTTATACCTCAAAGTAGGTTAGTGGTGGCTAAAACTTGTGGACTTTGCTTCATGAACAATCAACGAAGAGTTTGCAAGAGATTTGTGATCAAAAATGGATTTTTTTGATGATGGTTTGAGCTTGGATGCAAAAGAGAAGAAGAAGAAGAAGAGAAGGGAGGGTGTGTGTGTGCTACTGCTGCTGCTGCTGCCGTGCTGCTGTGCTGCTGCTGTTGCTGTTGCTGTGCTGCTGTTGTTATGTGTCTGTGTGTGTGTGTAGGGAATAGAAATGAGAGGGAGAGAGATTTGATGAGTGTTAGTGTTTTGAAAAAGAAAATGAAAGTCAACCATATTCCTTCTCTCCCTTTCATAATTACCTAGCAAGCATGCTTCTCATGCCATCATTCCCTCTCTCTCTCCAATTCACAAGTCAACCCCAAAACACTAATTATATTTAAATTTTAAAAAAAAAACTAATGCATTTAATTAACTTCACAATATCCTAATGAAATGTTTTAGTTTAACATGGCTACCTAAACATGGCTTAACCCTAAACTTAGCCCTAATTTACATGCACATGTGTGTTCAGTCCAAATTAAATTCTAGTAAAATATTCATTAATTTTGATAAAAATATTTGAAAACCGTTTTGGTAAACTTTTTACTAAAAACCCCACATTAAAACATAATTAACCACTAATCGCATTCTAAGCTGTTACAATCTTCCCCCTTAAAGAAATTCGTCCCCGAATTTAAAAATATAGCTACGCGTACCTTTAATGAGATGAGGGAAATTCTTCCGGTCTCGCCTTCGGCCTTCCAAGTGATCTCTTCACCATTCGGGCTGCGCCAAAGAACCTTCACAGATGGCAAGACCTTTGATCGAAGTTTCTTCACCTGCCGATCCAATATCACTACTGGCTGCTCGGTGAACGAAAGATCGCGCTCAAGCTAAACGGTCTGATGCTGAATCATGTGAGAAGGGTTATGAAGGAATCTGCGAAGCATCGACACGTGGAATACGGGGTGAACATCCGGAAAGCTGGGTGGAAGAGCCAAACGATATGCAACTGCGCCAACACGCTCGAGGATCGAAGGGACCCACAAATCTGGGACTAAGCTTTCCTTTTCACCCAAATCTCATCACGCCCTTCATCGGAGAGACCCTCAGAAAAACGTGATCACCAACTGCGAACTCTAGTCTGCGACGGCGTCTGTCCGCATACGATTTCTGCCTGCTCTGAGCCATTCTCATCCGATCTCGAATCAACTGTACTTTTTCGGTCGTATCCTGCACGATCTGCGGTCCCAAAATACTGCTCTCGTTGAACTCTGTCCAACAGACGGGCGATCTACATCTCCTCCCATACAAGGCCTCAAAAGGTGCCATCTGAATAGTATCCTGGATGCTATTTTTGTAGGAGAACTCCACTAAGGGTAAATGATGATCCCAGCTACAATCGAAATCTAAAACGAACGCTCGGAGCATGTCCTCAAGAGTCCGAATAGTCCGCTCTGACTGGCCATCGGTCTGCGGATGAAATGCTGTGCTGAAACTCAAACGGGTGCCCAATGCCTCCTGAAGTCTCTGCCATAGTCGGCTGGTAAACTGGGTGCCTCAGTCTGACACGATACAAGTCGGGACTCCATGCAACCGTACAATCTCATCGATGTAAATCTGGGCATACTGAGCAAAACCGAAAGTGGTCTTCACTGGCAGAAAGTGAGCCGCTTTCGTCAATCGATCCACGATCACTCAAATGGAGTCGTACTCTCGACTGGTCCTTGGTAGACCCACAATCAAGCCCATAGAAATCTTCTTCCATTTCCACTCCGGAATGGGCAAAGGCCGCAACTCTCCAGTGGGCCTCTAGTGCTCGGCCTTGACTTGCTGACAAGTTAGGCATCTCGACACAAAGTCTGTGACGTCCCTCATCATTCCGTCCCACCAATAAACATCTCTCAGATCGTGGTACATCTTGGTGGAACCTGGATGAACGTTATAAATCGATCTATGCGCCTCCTCAAGAATCTCATGCCGCGGTCCCTTAGAATCTGGTATGCACAATCGAGTCCCAAATCGCAGTACACCCTGACCATCGATCACGAACTCGGAATCTCTGCCCTGCCTAATCTGCTCCATGATCTCTGAAAGAAGATCATCACTGGACTGCGCCTCTCGAATATGGTCAAGCAACTGTGGACGTGCACGAATATGCGCAAGCTATGCCCCGGTCGGAGTGAACTCGAACTCTACTCGGCTGTCGCATAGAATCTGCCAATCTGCTGACGACTGCCTCTGTACGGCGCTCAAACAAGATAAACTACATCCAGGCCTCCGACTCAAAGCATCTGCCACCACGTTCGCATTGCCTGGTAAAGGATTTCGCAATCATAGTCTTTCACCAGCTCCATCCAACGGCGCTGTCTCAGATTCAGGTCTTGCTGCTGAAATATGTACTTCAAGCTCTTGTGGTCCGTGAATATCTGGCACGACTCTCCGTATAGGTAATGTCTCCAGATCTTGATTGCTAACACCACTGCAGCCATCTCTAAATAGTGCATAGGATAGTTCTGTTCATGTGTCTTCAGCTACCGAGAAGCATACGTGATAACTCTGCCGTGCTGCCTCAACACGCAACCTAGCCCCACTCGAGAAGCGTCTCAACAAACCACGAATCCACCGATCCCGAAGGCAATGACAACACTGGTGTAGTAGTCAGATGAGTCTTCAAATGCTGGAAGCTATGCTCGCACGCCTTGGTCCAATCAAAAGGAACTCCCTTCCGGGTCAACCCGGTCAACGGTGCGGCGATACGGGAGAAGTCCTGAACAAATCGTCGGTAGTAGCCAACCAGGCCTAGGAAGCTGCGGATCTCTGTAACTGATGCTGGTCTGGGCCAATGCTGAACGGCCTCGATCTTCTTCGGGTCCACACATATGCCATCTCTCGTAATCACGTGACCCAAGAAATCAACGCTGTCAAGCCAAAACACAGACTTGGAAAATTTCACGAACAGCTGGTGCTCCCTCAAAGTCTGCGATTTGATCCGCAGGTGCTGCTCGTGCTCCTCTCGACTCCGGGAATACACCAAAATGTTGTCAATAAACACGATGATGAATAGATCTAGATACAGCCTGAAAATGCGGTTCATCAAGTCCATAAACGCGGCTGGTGCATTGGTGAGTCCGAACGACATCACCAAAAACTCATTGTGCCCGTAACGCGTGCGAAAAGTCGTCCTCGGAATATCCTCCTGCCGCACCCGCAACTGATGGTAACCCGATCATAAGTCAATCCTCGAAAAGTATCCCGCACCCTGAAGCTGGTCGAACAAATCATCGATACGTGGTAAGGGATATCTGTTCCGTATGGTAACCCTGTTCAGCTGGCGGTAATCAATGCACAAGCGCAAACTGCCATCTTTCTTTTTGACGAACAGGACAGCAGCACCTCACGGAGATACACTAGGTCGAATAAGCCCTTTATCTAACAAATCCTGCAAATGATCCTTTAGCTCTCTAAGCTCCATCGGGGCCATCTGATAAGGCGGTATGGAAATAGGCCCCATGCTGGGGATCAAATCGATGCAGAACTCAACATCACGCTCAGGCGGTAGTCCAGGCAGCTCGTCAGGGAAAACATCAGGGAACTCACACACAATCGGGACCTGGTCCAAAGAAACCTCTGCAGCTCGAGTATCTCAAACATATGCTAAGAATCCCTGACATCCCTTCCGTAAGAGCTGACCAGCGCGAAGAGTCGAAATCAAGCTGGGAAGGGTGACGCTACGGTCTCCTTGAATAACAAGGACTGGCTCCCCCGGAAAGCTAAATCAGGATGCCTTCTCACGGCAGTCCACAGATGCATAACAAGTGGCTAGCCAGTCCATACCCAGAAGCACATCAAAGTCCAACATATCGAGGAGAATCAAATCAACCGATGAATCTCTCTCCCTGATACGAACGGAACACAATCGAAACACAAAACGATCGACAAACGACTCGCATACCGGAGTAATAACAACAAGTGGCTGATCTAACGACGATGACTCACGGACCAACATCGGTGCAAAGTGTGTAGATACATACGAGTGTGTGGAACCTGGGTCGAATAATACTCACGCGTCGAAAGAACATACTGGCAAGGTACCTATCACAACGGCATTAGATGCCCGCGCATCCTGCGGAGTCAAAGCGAATACTCGGGCCTATCCCCCACCAATAGCTGGCTGTCCTCTGCCTCGGCCTCTGCCTCCTCATCCTCCCTGAACAGGACCGCCGCATCCACGGCCTCTAAGGGCATCTAACTGATGTGGAGCACCACCGAAGGTAGGAAGTGGAGCTCTATAAGGAGGTGGTGAAGGTGGTAAAATCACGTGTGGAACTGTCGCCGCGCCCTGTCGTCTCAACATACAGTCTCTGACACGATGATGCAGGCTACCACACCGAAAACATCCTAACCATGGCTGCTGACCATGTGGGTGAAGGCGATACAACTGGCCCCTAAAGAATCTGCCACGGCCTCTGCGAACCCTCCTAGGTGCTAACAAATCAGTGCGAATCCGACTTGGTCTCGAAACAACCGTAGGGGGAGCAACATCCGATCTCTGCGCTCGATTGATCTCTATCAAGGATCCGATAATCTGACGTAAGTCTTGTAAACTGACCTCCAGCTTAGCAATAGGGTCTGTAGAAAGCGAATCAACCTGCTCCTGAAAGATGGGTGTACCGTCCTGTTCGGTCCCTGTCTCGATCGGACCTGCCCTAATCTCGTCTCTGGCGGCACCCTACCGGGCCCTCGTAGCCTGCGACGGCATAGTAGCTGGTATAGGAAATAGGATAATAAGAACAGTGCAATAGAATCATAGGATACATGGAATCGAAGAAAGAATTTCAAGCAAGTATACACTAAGTCACTTAGGTGGAGTACCGTATCGCAAGTATGCCGCGGACATACACACGCTACGTTACCCTGGTTAAGTCACTTACTCCATCTACTAAAGGTCATCCTACACTCAGAAAGGTAAAACCTATCGCTCTGATACCAACTTTTTCACGACCCAAAAAGTTATGGAACGTGACTGGCACTTAAATTACGAAACGTGTCGAGGCGTACGTAATCGAAATAAGCCAAAACCCAGAAATCAAACCCAATTAAGAAATAGAGTGAAGGAAAACCAAATAAGTCACATCAAAATCTTTAAAACCAACTTCACTTTTTTCCAAAATTTTCGGCAGAGTCTCCTTGTAAAAACTGGCCCCAAACGAGTACAAGACAAGGATATACATAAAACATGAGTAAGGCATCACCAAGTGGGAGCTAGCTCTTCGCCAAAAGCGGTCTCAACATCATACTCAATAAAAATCATTACTGTGCAAAAATAAGCATGTAAAAATCCAAGTAATAAGCATCACGTCGGCTCAAGTAAGCTCAACCCAGAGAAACAACATAAATGTACACAAATCGCACTTTCTAGTCTCTAGGTCATTATACATCAGTATAAGTAGCAGGTACAGTAGATAGAGTACACTAAATACAATGAATATACAAGGTGGAAACAAAATAATATCACAACCCACCTACGAGCAAAATCTCAGATCCAAGCAAAAGGAGCAAAAGGATGAAGTATGTCCGCCGCTACAATGTTGATGGATCGGACCTGCAAAAAGGCTGTGGTACAACGGGGGTGAGTTGCCAACTCGTGAGTAATAAGTAACATCTATAAAGGCTATCGTAAACATGTACGCAAAGAGTCACAACTCAACAATACTGATATAGCATGATGTACTAGCAAGTATGCAACATGAATCAATTTAACAATACTAGTCTAGCATGATGTAATAGCAGGCATGCAACATGAATCAATTTAACCCGAGATCTGAATATATTTATATGAGAAAAACATCATTTTCATCTTAGAAATGCTTTTATGAAGTATCTGAAGTAATATCAATGGAATCAACAGAAATCCGTGTCCAGCATCCACACCTCAAACGACTATCTCAAAATCTCAAGTATCGGTATCACAATATCTCGGGCCCCAGCCGTCCGGTTGGCCCATCTCAAAGTATCGATATCTCAATATCTCACGACCACGATCGGTATCCTCTGGATATCCGCCGTGCCAACATTCACCGGTAGGTAGTCTTCCCCTGCCAGACTCATCGTCCACAACTCGAGCTTATTGCCCCGGGGTACCGTACCGGGCCCAACATGTACCCGAGACGGTTCATCCTACTCCTCGAATCGGGTCTTGAAAACCAACTTAGAACCGAGAAAACATCATGGTGGACAATACTCATCATATCAAGGAAAATCGCATCTTTCTCGTTAAAATAATTCATCAGTTTATAAAATGTCACATGCGGTTTCCAAATCCAGAAAAACTCAAGAAAGGTCCGAAATCATCAAAATCACGATATCAATAAACAATTAATAGCGGCGTAAATCTCCATAATACTGCATGACTAAGGAATATATGAATGCATCTGATATCATGCAATGAATGCAATAGTTACGAGCATATAAAGTGATAACGTATTGCAACTATCAGCTAGCAAGCTATGTCAATGAAATAGTATTCTCTAAAGTGTACGTGACATGGCAATTACCGATGATGATGTGTGTGAGCCGGCAAGCAGGTGTACGTGGAACATACGCATCATCGGTAATGGTGCTGGTGTCTTGACAGCAGAGTTTCATAATAATTACTGATAACTTATGTATAAGTATGGAATGCGATGAAATATCGTGAATATACAGAAAGTGCTACAGTAACAGCAACACTGAAGAATAAACCTACCCAATATACAAGTCATACAATTTGGTATTTAAAATACTCACAATTCTCCATATATACCCTGATGAATGGAATATACCCGCTCAAGTTTACAAGTCATATATGGTGCAATTGTTCCAATTTGTGAATTTAGCAAGTTGATTTGTACTTATACCGCATAACTCATGATAATGGTGCAATAATTTCACATTCTCGATTTAGCAAGTTAAATAGTGCTTGCGCCTCATAACTCATGATAATGGTGCAATAGTTTTACATTCTCAATTTAGCAAGTTAAATAGCACTTGTGCCGCATAACTCATGATAATGGTGCGATATGATTCTAGATTCTCAATTTAACAAGTTAATTAATACTTTTGTCGCATACTCATTTTTAATGGTTCAATGGTTCTACATGATGAACTAAGCAAGTCATATATGGATATAAAAATTTAAGCAATGCAACAAAATTGATAACTAGGAACTATACGCAAAATGCCTGTACTACTAGAAGTTTTAAAACTATGGGGCGCCTCGCGCCATCCTTACGATTTCCCCCGTAGATGTGTACATCTAGTCACCGGTGATCTGGTGCTAGGTGTACCCGACAACCTTCTTTCCTTTCTTCATGGCGTCCGAGGTTCCCTCCTGCGAACCTATAATTTACACAAAGCAACACACATAAGGCAAAATCCTGCAAAAACGCGATATCAAGATTATACGAAAAACTAGCGTCGCAAGCTAAATGCGTGTGTAAACGTAACATGTGCGCATACGTCAAAAACCGCCGCAACACGCTGTGACACACAGCAACACCAACACAACTCGTATCGTACGTGTCGCACAAGTCCCACTACGCTAATTATAGGAAAAAGGTCCCAGATTTTATCTGAAGAAAAACAAGAAAAATAAATAAGACCAAACATCTTACAATACCCACAGACAGCTACTTGCAAAAATTCAACAGATTCCCACAAAATTGGGCCGACCACCATAGGTGTGATATCGGCTAATTCCAGGTGAAAAAGGTCCAGGTTTCAACACTATTTTCCTAGCACAGAGTATAGCCTAACGTATATGTTTGCTTACAAAAAGAAGTAATCCCAGATACCGCAAATTCTACGTATCCTAAAGTTTAGTTTTTAAAAAAATGTTTTTAAAACGCTACTTTGCAACATTATCGTATTTGGTGAAATTAGGTGAATTTACAAGAATTTAGTGATACCAACAGTACATATTAGAGCTAATCTAACCTTAAAAACCCCAACTTACCCTATTCTCCAACTAAACCATAAAATTATCATCAAAGTCCACAAACCACTAAAACTAACTAAACTGTCCCAGATTTCGCCCACTGCAAAAACCCAAAAACCAAACAATACCAAATACTGGAAAATACGCACAGACACCACTATGTAAAGCACCAACATAATTCACAGGGGGGCCGGCGAGGCCGGAAAAACATGGAATGTCGCCGGATTTTTGGGAGGGGAACGGGATCGAAATTCAACACAACACCCCAGCTACCCTGTACACTAATCTGTATGTGTTTGCTAAACTAGAAAATGATCACAGATATAGTAGGTCACTTGTATCCTATAACTTGTTTCAAAACCGTAATAAAAATTCCAATTTGGGACTTTAAGGTGTTTTAGCGAAATCTAGTGATACTAGTTGGTTTACACCGTACAAATAACACCTAAATAAGTTAGTTGAGCCATAACAATCCCATTTTAACTAAAACTCCACCCAAAACACAAAGTTAGCCCCATTTCACTACTTAAACAAAATTTTAAGCTAAACAAACTATAAATTTTAGCTAAAGGAAGTTGATATGAGTTTTATACCTCAAAGTGGGTTAGTGGTGGCTAAAACTTGTGGACTTTGCTTCATGAACCATCAAGGAAGAGTTTGCAAGAGATTTGTGATCAAAAATGGATTTTTTTGATGAAGGTTTGAGCTTGGATGCAAAAGAGAAGAAGAAGAAGAAGAGAAGAAGAAGAAGAAGAAGAAGAGAAGGGAGGGTGTGTGTGCGCTACTGCTGCTGCTGCTGTGCTGCTGCTGTTGTTATGTGTGTGTATGTGTGTGTGTGTAGGGAATAGAAATAAGAGGGAGAGAGATGTGATGAGTGTCAGGGTTTTGAAAAAGAAAATGAATGTCAACCATTTTCCTTCTCTCTCTCTCATAATTACCTAGCAAGCATGTTTCTCATGCCACCGTTCCCTCACTCTCTCTCTCCAATTCATAAGTCAACCCCAAAACACTAATTATATTTAAATTTAAAAAAAAAAAAAACTAGTGCACTTAATTAACTTCATATTATCCTAATGAAATGTTTTAGTTTACCATGACTACCTAAACATGGCTTAACCCTAAATTTAGCCCTAATTTACATGCATATGTGTGTGCAGTCCAAATTAAATTCTAGTAAAATATTCATTAATTTTGATAAAATATTTGAAAACCGTTTTGGTAAAATTTTTACTAAAACCCCCTACATTAAAGCATAATTAACCACTAATCGCATTCTAAGGTGTTTCAATCTTGCCCCCTCAAAAAAAGTCGTCCCCGAATTTAAAAATATAGCTACGCGTACCTTCAAAGAGATGGGGAAAATTCTTCTGCATCTCGCCCTCGGCCTCCCAAGTGATCTCTTCACCATTCAGGCTGCGCCAAAGAACTTTCACAGATGGCAAGACCTTTGATCGAAGTTTCTTCACCTGCCAATCCAATATCACTACTGGCTGCTCGGTGAACGAAAGATCGTACTCAAGCTGAATGGTCTGATGTTGAATCATGTAAGAAGGGTCATGAAGATATATACGAAGCATCGACACGTGGAATACAGGGTGAACATCCGGAAAGCTGGGTGGAAGAGCCAAACGATATGCAACTGCGCCAACACGTTCGAGGGTCTCGAAGGGACCCACAAATCTGGGACTAAGCTTTCCTTTTCGCCCAAATCTCATCACGCCCTTCATCGGAGAGACCCACAGAAAAACATGATCGCCAACTGCGAACTCTAGTCTGCGACGGCGTCTGTCCGCATACAATTCCTGCCTGCTCTAAGCCACTCTCATCCGATCTCGAATCAACTGTACTTTCTCGGTCGTCTCCTGCACGATCTGCGACCCCAAAATACTGCTCTCGCTGAGCTCTGTCCAACAGACGGGCGATCTACATCTCCTCCCATATAAGGCCTCAAAAGGTGCCATCTGAATAGTATCCTAGAAGCTATTATTATAGGAGAACTCTTCTAAGGGTAAATCATGATCCCAGCTACCACCAAAATCTAAAACAAACGCTCGGAGCATGTCCTCGAGAGTCTGAATAGTCCGCTCTGACTGGCTATCGGTCTGCGGATGAAATGCTGTGCTGAAACTCAAACGGGTGCCCAACGCCTCCTGAAGTCTCTGCCATAGTCGGCTGGTAAACTGGGTGCCTTGGTCTGACACGATACAAGTCGGGTCGCCATGCAACCGTACGATCTTATCGATGTAAATCTGGGCATACTGAGCAAAACCGAAAGCGGTCTTCACTGGCAGGAAGTGAGATGCTTTTGTCAATCGATCCACGATCACCCAAATGGAGTCGTACCCTCGACTGGTTCTGGGTAGACCTACAATGAAGTCCATAGAAATCTGCTCCTATTTTCACTCCAGAATGAGCAAAGGCTGCAACTCTCCAGCGGGCCTCTGGTGCTCGGCCTTGACTTGCTGACAAGTCAGGCATCTTGACACGAAGTCTGTGACGTCCCTCATCATTCCATCCCACCAATAAACATCTCTCAGATCATGGCACATCTTTGTGGAACCTGAATGAACGCTATAAATCGATCTATGCGCCTCCTCATGAATCTCACGCTGCAGTCCCTCAAAATCTGGGATGCACAATCGAGTCCCAAATCGCAGTACCCCCTGACCATAGATCACGAACTCGGAATCTCTGCCCTACCTAATCTACTCCATGATCTCTGAAAGACGTCATCACTGGGCTGCGCCTCTCGAATACGGTCAAGCAACTGCGGACGTGCACGAATATGCGCAAGCTATCCCTCGGTCGGAGTGAACTCGAACTCCACTCGGTTGTCGCATAGAATCTGCCAATCTGCTGACGACTGCCTCTGCACGGCGCTCAAATAAGATAAACTACCTCTGGGCCTCCGACTCAAAGCATCTGCCACCACGTTCGCCTTGCCCGGATGGTAAAGGATTTCGCAATCATAGTCTTTCACCAGCTCCATCCAACGGCGTTGTCTCAGATTCAGGTCTTGCTGCTGAAATATGTACTTCAAGCTCTTGTGGTCTGTGAATATCTGGCACGACTCTCCGTATAGGTAATGTCTCTAGATCTTGATTGCAAACACCACTGCAGCCATCTCTAAATCGTGTGTAGGATAGTTCTGTTCATGTGTCTTCAGCTGCCGAGAAGCATACGCGATAACTCTGTCGTGCTACCTCAACACGCAACTTAGTCCCACTCGAGAAGCGTCGCAAGAAACCACGAATCCGCCCGATCCCGAAGGCAAGGACAACACTGGTGCAGTAGTCAGACGAGTCTTCAACTACTGGAAGCTATGCTTGCATGCCTCGGTCCAATCAAAAGGAACTCCCTTCTGGGTCAACCTGGTCAATAGTGCGGCAATACGGGAGAAGTCCTGAAAAAATCGTCGGTAGTAGCCAGCCAGGCCTAGGAAGCTGCGGATCTCTGTAACTGATGCTGGTCTGGGCCAATGCTGAACGGACTCGATGTTCTTTGGGTCCACACATATGCCATCGCTCGTAATCACGTGACCTAAGAAATCAACGCTGTCAAGCCAAAATGCGGACTTGGAAAATTTCGCGAACAGCTGGTGCTCCCCTCAAAGTCTGCAATGAGATCCATAGGTGCTGCTCGTGCTCCTCTCGACTCTAGGAATACACCAAAATGTCACCAATAAACACGATGATGAATAGATCTAGATACGGCCTGAAAATACGGTTCATCAAGTCCATAAATACGGCTGGTGCATTGGTGAGTCCGAACGACATCACCAAATACTCATTATGCCAGTAACGTATGCGAAAAGCCGTCCTCGGAATATCCTTCTGCCGCACCCGCAACTGATGGTAACCCGATCGCAAGTCAATCCTCGAAAAGTATCCCGCACCCTGAAGCTGGTCGAACAAATCATCGATACGTGGTAAGGGATATCTGTTCCGTACTGTAACCCTATTCCGCTGGCGATAATCAATGCACAAGCACAAACTACCGTCCTTCTTCTTGACGAACAGGAATGGAGCACCCCACGGAGATACACTAGGTTGCATAAGCCCTTTATTTAACAAATCCTGCAAATGATCGTTCAGCTCTATAAGCTCCGCCGGGGCCATCCGATAAGGCGGTATGGAAATAGGCCCCGTGCCGGGGACCAAATGGATGCAGAACTCAATATCGCGCTTAGGCGGTAGTCTAGACAGCTCGTCAGGGAAAAACATCAGGGAACTCACACGCAATCGGGACCTGGTCCAAAGGAACTTCTGCAGCTCGAGTATCACAAACATATACTAAGAATCCCTGACATCCCTTCTGTAAGAGCTGACCGGCGCGAAGAGACGAAATCAAGCTGGGAAGGGTGACGCTGCGATCTCCCTGAATAACAAGGACTAGCTCCCCCGGAAAGCTAAATCGGACTGCCTTCTCACGGCAGTCCACAGATGCATAATAAGTGGCTAGCTAGTCCATGCCCAGAAGCACATCAAAGTCCAACAGATAGGAGAATCAAATCAATCGATGAATCCCTCTCCCCGATACGAATGGAACACAATCAAAACACAAAATGAGCGACAAACGACTCACCTAACGGAGTAATAACAACAAGTGGTTGATCTAACGACGATGACTCACGGCCCAACATCGGTGCAAAGTGTGTAGATACATACGAGTGTGTGGAACCTGGGTCGAATAATACTCATGCGTCGAAAGAACATACTGGCAAGGTACCTGCCACAACGGTATTGGATTCCCGTGCATTCTGCGGAGTCAAAGCGAATACTCGGGCCTGTCCCCCACTAATAGCTGGCTGTTCTCTGCCTCGGCCTCCTCATCTTCTCTGAACAGGACCGCCGCGTCCACAGACTCTAAGGGCGTCTAACTGATGTGGAGCACCACCGGGGGTAGGAAGTGGAGCTCTCTAAGGAGGTGGTGAAGGTGGAAAAATCACGTGTGGAACTGTCGCCGCGCCCTGTCGTCTCACCATACAGTCTCTGACATTATGATGCAGGCTACCACACCGAAAACATCCTAACCATAGCTGCTGACCATGTGGGTGAAGGCGATACAATTGGCCCCTAAAGAATCTGCCATGGCCTCTGCGAACCCTCCTAGGTGGTAACATATTGTTAGTTATATGTATGCCCTAGAGGCCATTACTGTACATACGATGTATATTGTAATGGATGCTTGGATATACATATGGAGGACTTTCTTGCTCGACATGATAGTATGCTATCTGGTTGTACTTTATCTTAACATGTACTCTGTTCAGTTGATTAAACTGCATATTTATTATTACATTTTTCCTTCAATTTCCATATTTAAAAAGGTCTTTATTATAATATATCATACATATGAGGGTTTATTTGTAAAAATACTATTTTCCATGTGTTGATATATTATAATTAGCATTTGGTAGGAAAATGTATATAATATTATTGATCTAATCCTAGTAGAACTAAGTCTACTAAATATTATTTGTTGAGTTGTTGTGCAGAATTTTCAGGTCTAAAATCAAGGAGATCAAGTTGTTAAAGCTAACCTGCCTAATTAAGAAATCAAAATTAAGAAATCAATTCTGGCAGAAGAAAAGAAAAGATTTCCAAATTCTGAAGGTTCCAAGGATCGCCACATGTCACAAGGAGCCAGCCCCTAAAAAATGATCAATGGATATGATCATCAGGCCGCGGATCCGCGGCATTAGCCCCTTGATGCCGCGGATCCGCCGCGTAGTTGAAGAGTTAGGGGATGGAAATTTTTAGGTGAAATCCTAACTAAAGGTCCCCAATTTAGGCATCTAACTTTCTGGCTTTGGGGCTATAAATAAAGACCGAGAGCCTCTTGGAAAAATTATCAAGCCGACGAGATCACGAAGTCTCAGACGGCTCACGCATCCAGGCTGAATTATTCGAGATACGTGTGTTCCGTGTCGAGATAGGGTTTCTTACTTGATAAGGGTGAACGTGCGTAATTTTTTATTCTTACTATTTGTGTTGAATTCTTACTTGATCCATATCATAATTAACACAAAACTGCAAATTGCATATTTAACGATTTGTGCGTGAAGTTTGCAAGGAGATCTGGAGTCACAGAATTAAAGAAAACAGAAGACAGAGACATTCATCGAGATCCAGAGGAGTACAGAAGGCCAAAGAAAAATTTTCATCACCTGATCCCTCCACCCCGCGGCGGAACCGCGGCAAGAAGGGACTTTAAGCGGCGGAAACGCGGCTTAACTAAGGGATCTAGGGTTTAAACTTCTCTGGTATCTTTCGTAACTCCTTCTCTCTCCTCTAAAATCCAATAAAATCTATTTTCTGCAGGCTTCTTTGCAGAATAGCGCCGCTCAAAAAAAATTCTTTTTGCAAAAGTTTTGTGATTGGTTTTGTTTTGTATATTTTAATACGGACTTTAAGGGGCAAAGACCAAATCAAGATTAGGTGGGGATTTCTTCACCCTTCCTAAGCCCCACAAATCACAAACCGAGCATCTAGATCAACACTTCATTAATTTAAAAAATATCTAGACCAGACTCTAAGGACTGTCGTGCTCAATAAGGACAGAGGAAGGTCGTGGGTAATCTATCGCTTACCGCATTACTTTTGTAGTGTCTAGGCAAGTGTGTCAAAGGCTAGTGGTTTTTAATTAGGCCCACTACTGTGGTTCCTTCCCACTTACCTGGCAATTACCTGGCTACAAGGGTAGTACAGAGGCGGTAGAGGATTGATCCTGCGGCTTGTCCTTTGGAAGTCTAGGAACGGTCTAGAGACTGGACCTAGGTGACCTTACTTCTAGGGTTGCTTGTGCATTTTAAAGTGATTTGTCTTGAGTCCCACTTTTTTCAAAACAAACCAATTTTAACTCACACACACGCTGCCACTTGCACTAAACCCGCTTAGTGCATGCTCGGCTGGACACGGGATCCTAGTGCCCGTCTTGTCCGCGTTTCTGCTATCGACGCCGAAGTCGGTATTTCTTCATCTTCTTTTCCCCCACCACACCTCACGACCGAGATGGACGGCACTCCATCAGATTATAACACCACGCTGTCACCGCCTATAGGTGCGCAGAATCCACCGCGCATCTCTCTCCAAGAGAGATGCTATCCTATCCGTGGTCCCCTTCCTACTTGTCTATCTCTTCCACCACCTAACGGGGATAATTTCGAAATTAAACCCTACTACATCAATCTGCTGCCTAAATTTCACGGGCTTGAGTCGGAAGACGCGTACGTTTTCATCACCAAATTCGAAAACGTATGCGTAATGATGGGTACTTCACAATTGACTTTAGCTGCTATGCGCTTACATCTTCTCCCACTCACACTGTGCGACTTGGCAGAAAAATAGCTTTACAATACTGCCGCACACTCTATCACTAATTGGGATGAATTCGTCATAGCATTTCTTAGGAAGTTTTACCCAAACCATAAGACTGCCCGTGTTAGAAGCGAGATCAACCAGTTCATCTAGCCTCCCAATGAACCAATTTGGAAGTGCTTTGAACGTTTCAAGGATCTGCTTGTCCAATGTCCTCATCATGGAATCAATAGATGGGATTTATGTCGGATTATATATGAGGGCATTAATCCAGCGACAAAGCAGATGCTTGAAACAATATATCAATGCAATTTCATGTCTAAAGATGACGGTGAAGTTTGGAAGTATCTGGAAGACCTCGCTGAACACACTTTGCAGTGGGAAAGCGTAAGACCACCTTCATCTAGGGGAGGTGTTCACCAGCTCGATATTTCTATCGCAGTAAAAGCCGAAATGGCAGCGATACAGAAGAAACTCGACGCTATTGAGAACAAATTTTCATCATTCTCCCTAAATCAGGTCACGCTTCCTAAGACCGTCTGTGGTTGTTGCTCGGATCCTTCACACTTAACGGAAGAATGTCCTATGAATGTATCGTTTCAAGCTAATGCTGCTTTTCAGTAGCGGCCTACAAATGACCCTTATTCTTCCACGTACAATCAAGGATGGAGGAATCATCCTAATTTTGCTTGGAACCAAAACCAACAAAGAAATTATCAAAGACCTCCTCCACAGCAACCACAACCACAGAATCAGCCCCCCTTTCAATCACAAAATTTCCAAAATCCGGCCAACATTTCTACACCACAAGTGGCCGGAACTGACAACTCACTCGCACAAACTTTGAATATGTTCATGAAACAGTCCATGCAATTGTCGGCTGAGATGACGTCTTCTATTGATACCCTAACGAAAAACTCCGCCTCCCATGGTGAGAGTATTAAATCAATAGAAAACCAAATCGCACAGTTAAACGCCGCAATGAGTACGAGAGAGAAAGGGAAACTCCCACCTCAACCCATACCTAATCCTGGCTACTCACAAAGTTATAATGTGAGTGCTGTTACCACGTTGAGATCGGGAAAAGTGCTGAATAACCGAGTGGGTGTGATGATAGTGACACCAATGATACCCCAGCTTCTTCTTCTTCCCCTAATTCGTCTAGTCTCCCACCTTCACCCGAGCCTATTCTCCGTTTTCCCCAAGGCTCGAACCCTTCGCCCATTTCGCCAAATCTATCTAAGTCGATTCCCACTCCAGTTTTGGGATCGAATCCGTCCCCACAATCCTCTCTAATGTTGGACCAAACCCTTATTGATAAAGCACCTTATCCAAACAGGTTAAGGGGCAACAGACCAAGTCCACAAATGGAGAAGATTATGGAAATTTTTAAGCAAGTTAACATAAACATTCCTCTCCTAGATGCTATTCAACAAGTTCCGTCATATGCGAAAATCCTAAAGGACTTGTGCATTAGGAAGAGAAAACTTCAAGTACCTAAAAAAGTTTTCCTTGCGGGTAATGTGAGCACTGCTTTTACACAACAATTACCCAAGAAACGAAAGGACCCCGGAAGTCCTACAATTTCTATTTCCATTGGGGGTAAAAATATCAATCATGCTCTACTCGATCTAGGTGCTAGTGTTAACTTGCTTCCGTATTCTGTTTATGAGCAATTAGGGATCGGAGAGTTAAAACCTGCGCATTGCACTCTTCAGATGGCCGATCGATCTATCACCCAACCAAGGGGTGAGCTAGAGGATGTGTTAATTAAAGTCGGGGAATTCATATTCCCTGTGGACTTTATCGTTATAGATACGCAACCTGTGGGGAACCCACGCAATCAAATCCCAGTGATACTCGGTCGACCCTTTTTGGTCACTTCCAACGCAGTAATCAATTGTAGAAACGGCTCTATGATCCTATCCTTTGGAAAGAAGCCAATTGAGCTTAATATTTACAAGTTGGGAAGTGAACCCTCCGAATCCTATGCTCATGTGTGTTTTGTCGAATTAATGGATGTCAATAGCAGCGAATTTGATCAACCTCTTGATACTGACTCATTTCATATGTTGTTGCTTGACCCAACCATGTATTTTTCCACCGAGTTGTCCGGGTCAACATCTAACGCTAATGAGGAACTTTTTATAGAGTCTGACGATCACCCTGTTTTTCCTGGTGACATTATTCTTCGGGGTATCGATGAAAGCTTTGAGGAGATTTTCGCCGATGAACTCGCATTTTTAAAAGATACGGGTGTTGAGATGAATCAACTCCAAGATAAAGAAATTGAACCTCCACCCCTTCTTTTGGACAATCATGATAATGCGAGTAATCCATCATTACTATCACTGTGTCGTCTCTCCAAATTGAGACGCAATCCTTTTCCATTACACCTCTTATCACCTCTCCACTTCTTCACGTCGAAAGGTGACATGTTCTTCCACCAACCTTGGTGCTTCATTGATAAAATTTTTGAATGGTTGGTGTTGACCTTCGGTCTTTGCAAAGCTTGGCATTGACCAATAACCTTGACCCTCTCCTGTGATTTTAAAAGATTAAAATTGTTTAACTCAAGTTGGGGGGGGTATATTTTGGCTCTTGAAAGAAAATGATTTTTACAAAATTTTGAGCCTAAAATAAGTTTGGGGGAGGATTTTCACTTTCATATATTCTTGCCCCCATTAATAATTTCCTCCCAAGTCTACAGGTTTTTGAGCTTAACGGGTGACATCAGTGAGGATACTGCTGTAAACAGGTTTGGGGGAGGTTTGTGCTTATTTACACATCAATTTGCATCATATTTTGCATAAGCACAACCTTTTAAAAAAAATTTCTTTTATAACAAAAGAGTAGAAAGTGAAAAATTACATGCAAAAGATAGGAATAGTTTAAGAAAACCAAGAAAATTAGAAGTTTTCTTAAACGAACTGGTAATAGGTAGTTATGAGCTGTTGTCCCAAGGGTTAGTAAGATGAAGGAAATCTGAGGATAAAAATAAGTCTGAAAAATAGTTTCTATTCTGGAAGCCAAACATTTGAATGTTGATACCCTACTATATGCACTTACACACGTCTTGAAACTCGGGATAGTAGAGGATACCTTGAAATACTCTTGCCTAAAAGCCAAAGTATGAAGGAAATAATAAATGAAGAAAATATTAAAATGGTGAAAAGAGAAAAATGAACACTGGTTTTGTTATCGCCAAGGCAGCAATAAAAAAAATATAGCGAGGGTGCCTCTTCACCTAGTGCCCTAAGGCCAACTGGTCTGGGAGTCACTGCTAAGCCTTAGGTTGTGGAAGACGAGGAAAATACTATCATCTAATCAGCAAGCACATAAGTAATCGGTCGGTTAGTACCTCAAGAAGTATTAATGGTCGCATGAAAATATGTGAGCAAATCTTAATATTCATCAAGTTAAAAAGTACTGAGGTAGATGGACAAGAGTATGATAGCTTGAATTGAATTCTCCGAGTGTAGGAATGTTCTATTCACACACGTAGGGGTATATGATCGATGTTTGGATGAAAGATAGAAATGAAGAATAAAGACGATGTTTTATTGAGGGATAATGTGATTTCTAACATCTTTTCATGACTATTAAGATAGGGCTCATGACAACTGAAAAGCTAGTATAGTTGGAAACTCTAAATTTTCAAAGTATTTCTTTTATGGTTCTTATCTTTATATGTAAATTTCACCATCTCTCTTTTGTTATAGGATTTTGTGGGTGTAATCCACTGAAAACCCTCAGGAGACAACAATCCTCCTACTAGGGACACCTAGAGGTTTAACGGCTTGTTGCACGTGCTCAGTGCAATCGTGTTTGCCTACGAAAGTGTGCTTAGTTTTCTCTTTTCTTTTTTTCTCCTTCTCTTGAATAAACTAGTTTGCTCGGGATGATCAAAGATAAGTTTGGGGGTATTTGTTCAGTTGATTAAACTGCACATTTATTATTACATTTTTCCTACAATTTCCATATTTAAAAAGGTCTTTATTATAATATATCATACATATGAGGGTTTATTTGTAAAATTACTATTTTCCATGTGTTGATATATTATAATTAGCATTTGGTAGGAAAATGTATATAATATTATTGATCTAATCCTAGTAGAACTAAGTCTACTAAATATTATTTGTTGAGTTGTTGTGCAGAATTTTCAGGTCTAAAATCAAGGAGATCAAGTTGTTAAAGCTAACCTGCCTAATTAAGAAATCAAAATTAAGAAATCAATTCTGGCAGAAGAAAAGAAAAGATTTCCAAATTCTGAAGGTTCTAAGGATCGCCACATGTCACAAGGAGCCAGCCCCTGAAAATTGATCAATGGATATGATCATCAGGCCGCGGATCCGCCGCATAGTTGAAGAGTTAGGGGATGGAAATTTTTAGGTGGAATCCTAACTAAAGGTCTCCAATTTAGGCATCTAACTTTCTGGCTTTGGGACTATAAATAAAGACCGAGAGCCTCTTGGAAAAATTATCAAGCCGACGAGATCACGAAGTCTCAGACGGCTCACGCATCCAGGCTGATCGTCAACTGTTCGTCTACCTCCTTAGAAGAGATCGAGAAGCAAACTAGTCTTTGTAATCATTTTCTAAGAAATCAAAGTGTAATGAATATTGTTGATTAATAAAGGTAGCTTTCTTTTTCTTATTCTATTTCTTCGTAGTTTAATTATGCATTTTCTCTCCATCTTTTTTTCTCCCAACATGCGCGAGTAATTCTCCGCTTGTTAGGGTTCATAGGATTAGGGTAGGCTAATGGATGATGACCTAAACCCTTTTTAAGTCCTATAAAGTTTATGAACTTTATCGAAAGAATCATTAACATCCTAATCGGGCGCGCTAACAATTCTTTGTTAGTTCCGACCGCGATTATTGATTAGATTAATGATTGTTTTGGTAAAGGCTAGATATGAACGGAGTTCCGTGTCGAGATAAAGGTTAAGAGTGGGATTCCTTTTCCCTCCAGAAACCCAAATCTACACGCATCACCGTCGATCTAGTTATAAATCTATTAAAGGATAAAAATGGTAACTTTTAATTAATCGTCCATAACTACTAAGTCCTAACGAACACTACAAGCCCCCTTATTATATTAACTACATCCTTAAAATAATCTAGATCTATATTTTTGCATTCTTGCTTAACTTAGATCTAGAAACCATTCAACAAATTCTTTCTTCCTCTTCTATTTTTCAACACATCTAAAGTAAGAGTAAAAGATTCAACGTTTCCCAGAGGACGACCCGTACTCATCTCGGCCTAGCTACACGTGACACCGTTATTGATTGCGGTTAACTACTACACACACTCTTTTGTAACATACTCTGATTGTCTCTATGTTACATGTTGATAAAGCCCTTAGGATATGTACTCGACTACTGGGACTATGATGAGATCATACTAGTGGGGCCATGGTAGTCAACGAGTACATCCTATAACTGTTCCTAGTTGAGGGTGTATCGAGAAAGGGCATTGATACACCAGAGAAGACTAGCATATACACATCTTGACCCATATGATGGGCGATGGATGATCCCATATACATCGGTGTTTGATATCAAGGATGGTGTACGGGTGCTCAGTGAAGACTGGGTACACTGAATGGACTCGCCGAGAACTCCCAGATGGTATTATACCTCACGTCAGATGGCAGTTCTCCGGTGACACCGGTACAGAGTAGTCTGTTGACCCAAGATCGTCATAGAGTCTTGTGTGATTCCCACTGTGCTTTGATTTCCATCATACCACATCCAAGAGGGCGTGCAAAAAGGTGGCTTTTGGGTACAGTCCCGAATCACATGGAGGTAATGAGCGATAGGAGGGGATTCATCTCTCCCGGTATAGGGAGTTGATGTTGTGCTGTGTTCGATTGGCTATAACTGGAAATCCCTGGCCAGGGTTGCTGAGATTTACTGGTAAGTGTTATCAGTAGTTTCTCAAACTGTTATAGACCTCATATCGACACGACGTATCAAGCTACTGGGGTCTGACGTTTACCATCCCTAGGCGAGATATGCGACATATCAGACGACGAGACCGGACTGTACGGGAGTATTACTGATTGGATTCGCAGGAGAATGTACAGGCTTGCTTGTTGATCTTCTGAGTGCTCAATACCTGGGTGGCTGTTACGTTTAGGTGACCGCTTGCAGCTTGTGGGTGTTTGATATGATCATCACCTACTGCCGGCGTATTGACGATTCTTTAGAGTCCTATAAAGATGTTTCTTGGTTCAGGCAAAACGGAGTAAGAGCACATATGTGATATGTGCGGGACCGAGGATAATGCGATATGAGATACCGTATTATATTCTCGCGATATTTGATATCAGCCGGGTCATCGGATCAAGTGTTGATTCGATGAATCGGTAAATGATATATTAGTCGGTT
This sequence comes from Agapanthus africanus, assembly GCA_030015575.1. Taxonomy (NCBI): domain Eukaryota; kingdom Viridiplantae; phylum Streptophyta; class Magnoliopsida; order Asparagales; family Amaryllidaceae; genus Agapanthus; species Agapanthus africanus. Next base: position 94,348,192 of record CM057349.1, read on the forward strand.
ATATGCGATATAGCCGGTTTGTCGGATCAAGTGTTGATTCGATGATTTAATGTATAATAATATATATGATATATTAAATTACATTAACTAATATTAGCTCACTAAAAGATTCTTTTTCTCACTCGGGTAATACATTGATATTTATGCGATATATGTTAATTGTATTATTTTATTTTGTTACAATAAATATTATATATGTGATATATAATATTGTAACATGATATGATTACTAATGCAATATGTTTAGTGGAGATTAAACAAGATTAGGGTTTGATTTGGGTTAGTTCATTCATCAACCTTCTAGAAGGTTTTCCTTTTTGTTTTGTGTAAGATATTTTCAAGTGACTCATACTTAACCCAACCCAAACCCTAGCCCTAGTTAAATCTCTACAAAGGTTTAGTTGACCATGGTTGTATAATTAATCATTATATTCTTTTCATTATTCATCACAAAAGAATACTAATCATTATTCATCTTCTTCTTCCTTAAGTTATTCATGGAAAAAGCTTTCTAGCTTTTTCTAAGTGATGATTATGTGTGAGAAAAAGATTATAAATAAGAGCAAAAATCCTACTTCATCATCCTCATCTACCCTTGCCCTTTAGATGAGAGTGTTCACTTCATTTAGTGAGTGAGAGCTTGTGTTAATGAAACTTCAAGGTAGATCATCTTTGTTATCGAAGATCGGAAGCAAGCTTGCATCTTTCTCTTCGTGGAGCCTCTCGAGAGTCCGGAACACGATGATCGCAGCGAAGGGAGCTCAACACGGAGCTTAAGAAGTGAAGGACCAGATCTATAAAGGTTGTAATCCCTCTCACTTAGTGTTAAAATGTTTAACATGCTTGTTTTCGCCTAATCTCTAGTTTAAAGATCCGGCTTTGGGTTGTTCGGCACGGCTAAATTTTAAATCGGGCATGGTTGATGCCTCGTAGACCCTTGTGGATGTGCCTAGTAACCCTACAGTGGTTTCAGAGACAAGCTAGAGCATTAGGCGAAGTCTAGGCGAAATTTAAAGTTCGATCGAACCCTGAAACACCATTTAACCCTAGTTTCTGGATATTTTTTAAAATTGTGATTTTTTCTGTATTAAAAATGATCAAAAAAATCAGCAGGGTTTTCTAGGAATTGCTGTGCAAAACGTGCCATTAATGCGCTTAAAGCGCCGCGGAACCGCGGCCGTACCCTTGCTTGCGCGGCGTTTCCACGGCGCAATAGTAAGATTATTGGATCCGCTTTCTACAGTAATAACCTTAGTTACTTCCTGATTCTTCTGAGAATTTTTAATTATACTCAAGAGTTGAGTATTCTGGGTTGTATTGGGGACTCATTGATACTATCGGATAATTTAATTTCGTTTAGTTTGTCCGGGTAATTTTTAGAACGTGTTAAAAAGTTCGAACGGATATCAATAACTCACTTTTTCCCCTGCCGGAAAATTTCCAAGCGTTGGATTTTTCCATAGTTTAAGAACGTTCTAAGTTGTGCAAGTAACGCGGTGGACCCTCTAGAAGACATAAACCTTAACTCGATTATGTGACCATCTTGAACTGCTTCTAAACCTTAGGGCTTGGGGCAGTACGGCGTGCCACATGTGAGGCGTTGGCTTGACCCCTCTACGGCTGGACCATTGGTACTGTAGCATGTGATGGGTGTTTTTAAACTAATTTCAAGTATTGAGAACTATTTGGGAAAACTTGGGTGTTTGATTATTCGATCGGAAAATTTGACATTGTCTATTTATCTGGAATGTGATACAATACTTGGAATCCACAAGTAGTTATGAGACAACTAATTTGAATGTTATAAATCTACCAGTTTAGTCTCAGATGATCGGTTGCCACGGGATTTTGATGCGATCAAAAGTCTGTCGCAATCACGTAGCGTACGCGGATACTCGCCGGGTAAACTTAATAGACAGCCACGCCCCATAGCCCCGACCAAGTGACTGTAGGAGAACCCCGTCGCCAAAAGCATCCGTTCGGGTGCTCGCGGCAGCGGTGTTCCGCCTTAGTGCACTTTGTCGACGCCATCGGGGGTGCGGCCGTCTACTAAAGTTTGCGACGAGCATTCGATCAGGATGTCGGGAATCTTGTTGAATTGCCCGACTTGATATTGAAAAGAGTTTTCGATAATGAGACTAAAATGCGGGGTTTATAATTGTTAGGCATGTGATGTCTAAGGAATTCATTTGGTTAGGCATGCGATGTTTAAGGAGTTTGCGGATTCCAACTGTTGTAGTTTTACACTTTCTTCTCTGTGACCTTAAGCGTAGTATGTGGTGTATCGCCGGCTTCGTTGCTATACATCAACGACAATCGGGATACGCATACTTGCTTACGTTGATGATATGAGATATTATGTGTTGCTGTGATATGTTATATTGGATCGTCGCGTTCTGAATAGCCGGGGGTTTTATGTGAGATGAGAGTTTTTCTTTTTCATTCATGTAAAATTCATTTGTATGTAATATTCTTTTATTGGGGCACTTCCGGGCTGAGGATGATGTCACCATTGTATATTATTTACTTTTCCGCATTAGGTAGACCCAAGGCGGGGAGCACAAGTAACCGGGTTCTAGGGTCCAGTGGGAGACCATCTCGAGGAGTCGAGACCGGGTCTCCTAACCCTAGAATTGGCAGTGTTGCTTGCCACTCTCGTAGGGGTCTAGGGATATGGGTTTGGCTATTCATCGCGACCATGGAATCCGTGTTTTATACAGGCTCGTACTAAAACATGGACATCCTAGTATATCCAATATTTCATATATGTTCTTTTGCTGTAATGTTCTGTGATGATATCATATTAATGCCTGAAACGAATGTTTATATTATATATATGAGATATATGTTATATTACAGATTTCGTTTGAAATGTGATGCTTGTGAAGCATAATAAAATGGGACTTCATTAATGAGATTAATGAAATAAAAGAAACCTATGATGTTGTAGAAACTTGTCTCAAAAACTGGTAGCTCTAGTTCTTGCTTTGCATAGCGGTGTTCCTGTTAGTTGTATGTATGCCCTAGAGGCCAGTATTGTACAGATGATGTATATTATATTGGATGCTTGGACATATATAGAGATGACTTTCTTACTCGATATGATAGTATGCTATCTGGTTGCTTTTTATCTTAACATGTATACTTGTCTCTTTATACCGTCTTAGAGTTACATGTTGGTAAAGCCCTTAGGATGTGTACTTGACTACCTGGACTATGATGCGGATCATACTAGTGGGGACATGGTAGTCCATAACTACATCCTTCAAGGTCCCTAGTCGTGGGTGTATCGAGACGGGGCATCGATACACCAGTGTAGACTAGCGTATACGCTTCTCGACCTATGAGATGGGCAATGGATGATCCCATATCCATTGGTGTTTGACATCAGAGATGGTATACGGGTACTCAGTGGAGACTGGGTACACTGGACGGACTCGCCGAGAACTCCCAGATGGTATTATACCTCACGTCAGATGGCAGTTCTCAGGTGACACTTGTGCAGGTTAGTCTGTAGACCCGAGATCGTCATAGAGTCTTGTGTGATTCCCACTGTGCTTTGATTTCCACCTTACCACGTCCACAAGGGCATGCAAAACGGTGGTTTTTGGGTACAGTCCCAAGTCACACGGAGGCAATGAGCGATAGGAGGGGTTTCGTCTTTCCCGGTATTGGGGGTTGATGTTGCACTGTGCTCGATTGGCCGTAACAGGGAAGTCCCTGGCCAGGGCTGATTAGAGATTTACTGGTAAGTGTTACCAGTAGTTTCTCGACCCGTTATGAGCCTCACATCGGCACGACTTATCGGTTATTAGGGTCTGACGTTTACCACCCCTAGACTTGATATGCGACATATCAGACGAGGAGACCGGACTGCACAGTAGTGTTGCCGGTTGGCTCGACGGGAGTTGTAGCAGGTTCGCTTGTTCTCTTCTGATCGCTCAATACCCGGGTGGCCGTTACGTTTAGCTGACCGCTTGCGGCTTGGGGGTGCTTGATATGATCATCACCCACTGCCGGCGTATTGACGAGTCTTAGAGTCCCACAAAGTAGTTACCTAGTCCAGGCGAAACGTTGTGGTGCGCGTATGCGATATGGGCATGGACCCGATTAAAATGCGCGTATAGGATACCGTATATTGATCGGGTGGCTTGCTTTTGGTAGGGTCATATGTGATATGGCCGGATTGATAAATCAAGTGTTGATTTATCATTTAACCATTAGTTTTCTCACTTGAAATCGTTTCTTGTACATGATGGATGCATGCATGCTTGTATGCTTTCTTTCTTTTAGTTTCATGCACATATGGATGTGCATACATACATACATACATACATCATCTATCATGGTTGATTATACATTGAAAATGGTGGCAATATAAGACTCACACCATGGTTTAAATATATGGATTATTGTTTATATTTGTGTTAAAACAAATTGGAAAAGAAAAGGTTAATAAATGGTTGTTTTCTACGCACTTCCTTAACCTAACCATGCTCACCTACTTCTAACCATAGATTAACCTTCTCTTTGTGTTTTTAACTCAAAGTAAATAATATCTTAAATATTTAACCATGGTTTGAGATGAGAAATAGAAAATACATATACATATATTTTTCTTTTTCTCACATGAGTTATCTTTTTACTCTTGGTAAAAGAATAGCCATCATCTTCATCTTCCTCTCTCTTTTGCTCTCTAGATTTTTGTAGTGAGCAATATACTTATCAAGATAGGTTTTTGAAGTGAGAAAAGCCACCACAACATCATTCTACACAAGTTTAGCCCACTTGTTTAGAGTGTTATCTTCATTTCTTCTCTTGAAAAGTGAAGTTGCAAGCTTGGACTAGGAGCTTCGGGTGGATCGTCATGGACACTGGGAGACTTCAAGCGAACCCTCCTCCAACCCTCAAGTGGCCAAAGAGTCTAGCATAGGGAGCTACAAAGGTTGTACTCTCAAAACCCTAGCATTTCTTTCATGTGATGATGTGTAGTTTATGAAACCCTAATTTTTCTAGGAACGATCCGATGTCTGTTAACTTAGCACCCTAAAAATTCCATCTTTGGTACATGTGATGCTTCCAAACCCTTCATGAGGTGCTAGGCTAACCCAACATTGGTATCAGAGCCGACCTAGAACATTAGGCGACACTTTAGTGAAGTCAAAACTCTGTTCGAACCAAAATACGATCTTTTCGGACACTCTCTGGACAATTTTTAAAACCTGGATATTTTCCGAATTAAAAATATGTAAAAAATTCAGCAGGAAAATATAAGCATTTCTGTAAAATTCGATGCAGTGAAGAGTTAGTTTCACCGCGGAACCGCGGCCGGAGCCTGCTGGGGCCGCGGCTCCGCGGCCGTTTTTATGAGTTACTGCATGAAATTTTTACAGTAATGCTTAAAACTTCTTGTATATATTTTTGGGTATTTTTAATCTGAATTTAGTGCTGTATGTTCTGGAGATTGTTTTGGAGTCGTTGATTCGATCGGAATTTTGATTTCGTGTCTTTTCCGGGTAAATTAGAAAGTATTGAATTGTTCAAACGAGTATGTTTGCTCACTTTTCACGGGGTTTAAATTTTTCGGAAATACGTGCAAGTTTTGTGGTGGACCCTCTAGAAGACAACAAACCTTAACTCGATTATGTGACCGTCTCGAATTGCCCTTTGAACCTCAGGGTTTGGGGCAGTACGGCGTGCCACATGTGAGGCGTTGGCTTGACCCTTCTACGGCTGGACCGCTACTACTGTGACACACTCCGAGTTTTTGAACTCCGCTCAAGTGTTAAGCTTTAGGAAATTTTGGGTATTTGATCATTCGTTCGAAAACTTTAATATTGTCTAATTATCTGGAATGAGATGCAATGTGTGGAATTCATATAGCTAGACATGAAATTCGAAGTATGTGTTATTTCGCATTTACGATGTCTAAAGAGAATGTGGATTCCAGATATTGCAGTTTTACACTTTCTTTTCTGTAACCGTAAGTGTAGTATGTCGATATCGCCGGTTTCGTTGCTATACGTCAATGACAATCGGGGTACGCATACTTACTTACGTTGATGATATGAGATGTTATGTGTTGCTGAGATATGATGTGCAGGATTGTCGCGATTGAATAGCCGGGGTTTTTTATGTGAGATGAGAGTTTTATATTTTCATTCATGTAAATTTAAATGTAATGTAATATTCTTTTATTTGGGGTACTTCCGGGTTGAGGTTGATGTCACCAGTGTTGTATATTATTTACTTTTCTGCATTAGGATGGACCCAAGGAGGGGAGCACAGGTGACCGGGTTCTGGGGTTCAGTGGGAGGCCATCTCGAGGAGTCGAGACTGGGTTTCCTAAACTCCAGAATTGGTAGGGTCACTTGCCGCTCTCGTAGGGGTCCAGGGTGTGGGCTTGGCTATTCATCGCGACTGTGGAATTCGTATTTTCTATTGTTGGCTAAATACTAAATACAGACGTCCTAATATATCCCACATTATATCTATGTTTCTGCTGCGATATCTGTGATGTGATCATTTGATATATTGTGATGGATACAGTATATTGTATATATGATATATTATATAGACGTTACTTATGTTTTGCACCCGCACTAGCCCTGCCCTGCTCTGTCGTTAGTTACCTAACCTAACGGTGCACGAGGGGACATCGAGGCAAATGCGGATGGCATAAGTGTACGTCGTATTTATCTGTGATGTTTAGGTGACTTAATTGATGGGACTTCATTAATGTGATTAATGAAAGAAAAGAAACCTAAAAGATGTTGTAGAATCAAATTTTCAAATAAAAGGGTATCTACAGTCTTGCTTTGCATAGCGGTATATATGATATACCCTGCACCTTATTCGATGGGGAAAGAGCCGAGATCCCTTCACCGGGAGTGACCTCTTTAGCAAAACTGGCAGATGCTACAACACTCGGTTTGACTTTTGATTGCTTTTGGAGTTTTGCTTTGCACGGTCATATATATGATATATCCCGCACCTTATTCGATGAGGAAAGAGCCGAGATCCCTTCACCGGGAGTGACCTCTTTAGCAAAACTAATGAAAGCCTCAAAATCACTCCATTTCAAAATTCACTTGATTCTACGACGATATCAAGTTCATTACGCAATAGGTTTTCAGAAAAACCTGTCGTAGCCCTCCGTCATTTCAGATAAATTGTATATAGTATTCGTGCTACATTTGTTGGCTTTCGTCAAGGTGTAGTGTGCGGTAGCTATATGCTGCTTATCTGCTGCATATGATGCGACTGGATTAGGCTAGTCGTACGGCTTTGTTGGCTTTCGTCAAGGGTCGTGTGGGTGGGTTTAATTCAGTCAAGAAATGTACGGGTTGAACTTGACAAGCGGGCTATGGTTTGTTGGCTTTCGTCAAGGTCATAGCACGTTAGGGGCAAAATATTATCGGGAATTTCAAGTGTTGAAATTTGCAATGAGATTGCATACCTTCTATGAGATAGTTGGATCCCGATACCCACTGCGAGTAATTGTTACTCCTGGGAGAGTTTTACACAGGACAATTAGCCGATCAAGTAGGTGTCTAGAAAGGTGTCAACGGGGTTGCGCCTCTGGGAAAACGGGGTTTACTTTAATTAAGTCCGTACGAAAGCACGGGGAACCTCCCTCAAAGTACCGACACTGGCCTGGCTGAAAGATCGGCGAAGTTGTAGGGTGTAATTAATCCCGGCTAGTCTTTCCTTTTAGGGTTTGAAGGAAGATTTGATGAAAACAGTGGGAGTCATCCTGATTAGATAAGATAATAACCAATCTGATCTTGCAAGAGTATACGCTAAAGTGTTTTCTTCTCTCTCTCTCTCCAGGTAGCGACCATGACATGCCTTAATCAAGATAATAATATGGATTTATTGACCGAACCCGCAAGTTATACTGTGCTGGGGAACGTTGGTTCCGTTCTTTCTTATAAGAGTTATAGGACTGAACAGGACATAGGGGAATACCAGGATTCCTATGCCACCCGAATGAAGAAAGTACATGTTGATGCATTTTCTTCGGGTGTGTTCGTTATAGAGAACTGTTTCTCCATTTGCCCTACGTCCTGGGTATTAGATACCGGGTCAGGATCCCATATATGTAATCAGTTATATGGGCTTAGGAAAGGTAGAGAACTTGGAGAAGGTGATAAAGACATAAGAGTTGGAAATGGTGCAATTGTTGCAGCTAAGACCGTCGGGGAATATCACCTTGTATTACCAACTGGTAATACATTGATTCTGAACGAATGCTATTACATGCCGAACCTGATATGCAACATTATATCGGTTTCTTTGTTGAGTAAAAAGGGATATAATTTTGTATTACAGGATAATGTTATGAACATTTTCCGTAACCAAAAGTTGGTTGGATCAGGCACGTTATGCAATGGCATTTATGTTCTAAATCAATCAACGGTTTTGAGCATAACAAACACACACAAGAGGAAGAGTTCAGAAATGAACGAATTCTTCTTGTGGCATTGTAGACTGGGGCACATCAATGCGACACGACTAGCGAAGTTGCATAAGGATGGATATTTGAAACCGTTCGAATTTTCATCTTATGACACTTGCCAGTCATGTCTCAAAGGCAAGATGACCGAAACTCCGTTTACGGGACACGAAGAAAGAGTTACCGAACTCTTGGGACTGATACATAGTGATGTATGCGGTCCCATGTCTACACATGCCAGGGATGGTTCTTCGTACTTCATTACATTCACTGACGATCTCTCAAGATACGGACATGTGTTCTTGATAAGACACAAGTCTGAAGCTTTTGAGAAATTTAGAGAATATAAACAAGAAGTTGAGAACCAAACCGGAAAAAGTATTAAAATCCTTCGATCTGATCGAGGTGGTGAATACTTGAGCAGTGAATTCCTGGACTTCCTAAAAGAGAATGGGATTCTCTCTCAGCTGACTCCTCCATATACACCACAGCACAACGGTGTATTAGAACGGAGGAACCGCACCCTATTAGATATGGTGCGCTCTATGATGAGCACAGCTGAGTTACCTATTTCCTTCTGGGGGTATGCGCTTGAAACAGCCATACATCTATTGAATATGGTCCCCACCAAATCTGTGCCTACCACTCCATATGAGATATGGAAAGGGAAGAGACCATGTCTTAACTATGTTAAGATATGGGGTTGTCCAGCCTATGTCAAACGACAAAATCCGGACAAACTCGAGGCACGGTCTGTTCTAAGCAAATTTATAGGATATCCCAAGAATTCACAAGGGTATATCTTCTACTACGCTGAGGAACAAAGAGTGTTTGTTTCTCGGCATGCCACCTTTTTAGAAAAGGAATTTCTTGCAAAAGAGATTTGTGGTCATGAGGTAGAACTGGAAGAGGTTCCAGCTACAAAAGCTGCAACAGAAGATCTGGTAGAACCAGAGGATTCCGTAGTTCCCAATGAACCCCAGCCACTCCGCCGATCTAGTAGGGTTCCTCGTCCACCTGAGAGATGTAAGTCCACATTGCCCACCCCGGTGCTTGCGGGGAGGCGGAAAACGGAATAAAAATCGCATTTTTATCGAACTAGGCAACATGGACTAACTAAAGGAGGATCTTTGCTAAACAAAAACTAACTACAAGCAAACTAGTTTTCGCTATATGGAAGAAAGGTTATACCTTGGGCTTTATGTCCTTCTCTCCTTGCTCCTTGGAGTGGAAGAAAGTGATCACCTTGTCGTCTTCTCTAGTCGAAGAAGGATCCACCCGAGAGCCTCAACCTTTGGCTTCAACTTCAAGCTAGAAGTAACTAAGGTGCTAGAAGTCCTAATCCTAGAACCTTAGATGAGAGTAGATATTATTTTAGAAAGGTTTATCTCAAGCTCATGTGTTTCTCAACTCATGAGAGGGGAGAGCTTGAGAGAGAGGAAGTGGAGGAGAGAGAATCTATATGATAGAATGAGAGAAAAATGAACCATTCTCACATATATGTGTGAATTATGTAAATAGATAATTAGCAAGATAATTGTCATGGTTTAATCAAGACTTGACCATTATCATTTCACATTAAATGCAAATTGCAAGGATCAAAGAGCATCTTTCATATGGAATGATGATGGTCAACATGTCAACCAAGGTCAACAAGTCAAAAATGGTCAAATGGTCAACAACCCTAACCATGCACAATTATATTTAACTAATATCAATTAATCATAATACACACATAAGCATTAGGGTTAACAAAATGACAATGGTCATTAGCCCTAATCAAAGTCTTCTCCCTCTGTCTCAGTCAACTGTGCATACGAACCCGTATCCGTGATCCGAGGAACACGAATACAATGAGATAAAACCAATCCCAAATCATATACTAGGATCCGTCTTAAACTAAAGCCCGCTAGTATAAGCTGTCCGGACATCAAACGTGCACAAGTGCGCGGATGTGAACGAACCCTATCGCAAAACCATGCGACCTCTACTCATTTTGCCTAAAGGCGAATAACTCTCTATGTGAGACTCTAAAGACTCGACACTACGCTGGCAGTGGGTTTAACCACAGACCGCAAGCAACACTAGATGTACGTAACGGTCCCCAGGTAGATGCCGATAAGAAGACTGACGAGGTGAACCCATCTGAACTCCTACTGAGCCTGTATGTGACAGTCTCTGTACAGTCCGGTCTGTTCGTCTGATACATCGCAGGCGGACCTAGGGGGCGGTAAACGTCAGTCCCCTAATAGCGGTATAAGTCGTGTCGGAGTGAAGCCCAGAACACCCTGAGATAACACTGGAAACCTACCAGTATATCTCTCTTGCCCTGGCCAGGGACTACTCGTGTAATGGCTTTCCTAGACACAGCGCGATGTCAACACCCAATACCGGGAGAGACGAATCCTGTCTAACCGTCACTGCCTCCAAGTGCTTCGGGACTGCACCCAACTACTACCTGTTTGCACGACTCCTTTGAGCCGTGGTAGGGTAGTAATCAAAGTACAGTGGGAACACACTTGAGGCGAAGTGACAGTGTCAAGTCAGCGGATTAAGCTGTACTCATGTCACCTGGGAACTGATAACTGACGATAGGTATAATACCAACCAATCAGTTCCCAACGAGTCCTGTCCAGTGTACTCGTAACCTAACGAGCACCCGCATACTATCTCAAGTACGACGTACTGACGGCTGTGGGACAGACCGTCTCCCACGCTGGGATGAGAAGCGCATACGTTAGTCTACTCCGGAGTATCGATGCCCTGTTTCGATAGTCCTACGACTAGGGACCTATATAAGGATGTGCTTATGGATTACCCAACCCCCACGAGTGTGAGCGCCATCACAACGCTGGTAATCAAGCAAAGATCCTAAGGGCTCTACTAATATGTATATAAGGGATATGCTAAAAGAAACACATGCACATATTAAAGCAGAGACAAACTAAGTAGCATACTACCATTTCGAGCAAGATTGTATATACAACTGTGAATTTCCCAAGCTTCCATCAAGTAATAAACATACTAGTATGATACAGTAATGGCCTCTAGGGCATATACACTAACAAGAGATACTACGGTTTTCTCATGGATGGTGGGAGCGAGGATTGCATCATGGAGGATGATGACCCAACTAGCTTCGAGCAGGCCATCACGAGTGGGGACTCAGTGAAATGGCTGGATGCTATGCGGTCCGAGATGGAATCCATGTACACCAACAAAGTATGGACTTTGGAAGATGCTCCTGAAGGGGTAAAACCCATTGGGAGCAAGTGGATCTTCAAGAAAAAACTTGGTGTAGATGGGAAAGTGGAGACTTTCAAAGCTAGACTTGTTGCAAAGGGTTTTCGTCAAAGACCAGGTGTGGACTATGACGAAACCTTTTCTCCAGTGGCTATGCTTAAATCCATCCGGATCATGCTTGCCATCGCTGCATATCATGATTACGAAATCTGGCAAATGGATGTTAAGACTGCCTTTCTAAACGGTGATTTAGAAGAGTGCGTGTACATGACTCAGCCAGAGGGATTCGTAGACAGTGGGAGCAGTAGGAAGGTGTGCAAGCTGCTTAAATCCATTTATGGATTAAAGCAAGCATCACGGAGTTAGAACATCTGCTTTGACGTCGTTATCAAAGAGTTTGATTTCATCAAAAACGTAGATGAACCTTGTATCTACAAGAAGGTGGTAGAGAGTAAGGTTGTCTTCCTCGTATTGTACGTGGACGACATACTCTTGATAGGAAATGACATTCCTATGCTGCAATCGGTCAAGCTCTTCTTATCACAAAGATTCTCGATGAAAGATCTTGGTGATGCCTCTTGCATATTGGGAATTAGGATCTATAGAGATAGATCCAAACGGATATTGGGATTGTCCCAATCCAGGTACATTGACACCATACTAAAGAGGTTTAGTATGGAAGAATCCAAGCATGGGAACTTACCCACGATCTCTGGAGTCACTCTCTCCAAAGAGATGTCTCCCAAGACTGATTTGGAGAGAGCTCGCATGCAAGGGATACCCTATGCTTCAGCTGTAGGCTCTATCATGTATGTGATGCTATGTACCAGACCCGATGTAGCATACTCACTAAGTGTAGTGAGTAGGTATCAAACTGATCCTGAAGAGAGTCACTGGACAGCTGTGAAGAGCATTCTCAAGTACTTACGAAGGACTAAAGAGATGCTCTTGGTGTATGGTAACGGAGAACTCCAAGTGGAGTCCTTTACCGATTTGAGCTTCCAGAGTGATAAGGACGACTCTAAGTCGCAGTCGGGATTTGTCTTTACCCTTTACGGAGGGGCGGTTAGCTGGAAGAGTTCCAAGCAGGAAATCGTGGCAGACTCGACGATGGAGGCTGAATACATCGCTGCCAACGATGCTGCCAAAGAGGCTGTCTGGATCAAGAAGTTCATTACTGAACTTGGAGTGGTTCCATCCATTGAGCATCCAATACCTTTGTATTGCGATAACAATGGAGCGGTGGCTTTGGCCAAGGAACCCAGGTCCCATCAGCGATCCAGGCATATTCTGAGGCGGTATAACCTGATCCGGGAGATAGTTGATCGCCGGGAGATCGAGGTCAGGAGGGTTGACATGAAGAGTAACACAGCGGATCTACTCACGAAGGCCATTCCCCAGACACAGTTTGAGAGACTCTTCGGGATGCTCGGTATGCGATACTACAGCAGCTGGCCCTAGTGCAAGTGGGAGATTGTTAGTTGTATGTATGCCCTAGAGGCCAGTATTGTACAGATGATGTATATTATATTGGATGCTTGGACATATATAAAGATGACTTTCTTGCTCGATATGATATTATGCTATCTGGTTGCTCTTTATCTTAACATGTATACTTGTCTCTTTATACTGTCTTAGAGTTACATGTTGGTAAAGCCCTTAGGATGTGTACTTGACTACCTGGACTTTGATGTGGATCATACTAGTGGGGACATGGTAGTCCATAAGTACATCCTTCAAGGTCCCTAGTCGTGGGTGTATCGAGATGGGGCATCGATACACCAGTGTAGACTAGCGTATACGCTTCTCGACCCATGAGATGGGCGATGGATGATCCCATATCCATTGGTGTTTGACATCAGAGATGGTATACGGGTGCTCAGTGGAGACTGGGTACACTGGACGGACTCGCCGAGAACTCCCAGATGGTATTATACCTCACGTCAGATGGCAGTTCTCAGGTGACACTTGTGCAGGTTAGTCTGTAGACCCGAGATCATCATAGTGTCTTGTGTGATTCCCACTGTGCTTTGATTTCCACCTTACCACGTCCACAAGGGCATGCAAAATGGTGGTTTTTGGGTACAGTCCCGAGTCACACGGAGGCAATGAACGATAGGAGGGGTTTCGTCTCTCCCGGTATTGGGGTTGATGTTGCACTGTGCTCGATTGGCCGTAACAGGGAAGTCCCTGGCCAGGGCTGATTAGAGATTTACTGGTAAGTGTTACCAGTAGTTTCTCGACCCGTTATGAGCCTCACATCGGCACGACTTATCGGTTATTGGGGTCTGACGTTTACCACCCCTAGACTTGATATGCGACATATCAGACGAGGAGACCGGACTGCACGGTAGTGTTGCCGGTTGGTTCGACGGGAGTTGTAGTAGGTTCGCTTGTTCTCTTCTGATCGCTCAATACCCGGGTGGCCGTTACGTTTAGCTGACCGCTTGCGGCTTGGGGGTGCTTGATATGATCATCACCCACTGCCGGCGTATTGACGAGTCTTAGAGTCCCACAAAGGAGTTACCTAGTCCAGGCGAAACGTTGTGGTGCGCGTATGCGATATGCGCATGGACCCAATTAAAATGCGCGTATAGGATACCGTATATTGATCGGGCGGCTTGCTTTTGGTGGGGTCATATGTGATATGGCCGGATTGATAAATCAAGTGTTGATTTATCATTTATTAGTTTTCTCACTTGAAATCCTTTCTTGTACATGATGGATGCTTGCATGCATGTATGCTTTCTTTCTTTTAGTTTCATGTACATATGGATGTGCATACATACATACATACATCATCTATCATGGTTGATTATACATTGAAAATGGTGGCAATATAAGACTCACACCATGGTTTAAATATATGGATTATTGTTTATATTTGTGTTAAAACAAATTGGAAAAGAAAAGGTTAATGAATGGTTGTTTTCTACACACTTCCTTAACCTAACCATGCTCACTTACTTCTAACCATAGATTAACCTTCTCTTTGTGTTTTTAACTCAAAGTAAATAATATCTTAAATATTTAACCATGGTTTGAGATGAGAAATAGAAAATATATATACATATATTTTTCTTTTTCTCACATGAGTTATCTTTTTACTCTTGGTAAAAGAATAGCCATCATCTTCATCTTCCTCTCTCTTTTGCTCTTTAGATTTTTGTAGTGAGCAATATACTTATCAAGATAGGTTTTTGAAGTGAGAAAAGCCACCACAACATCATTCTACACAATTTTAGCCCACTTGTTTAGAGTGTTATCTTCATTTCTTCTCTTGAAAAGTGAAGTTGCAAGCTTGGACTAGGAGCTTCGGGTGGATCGTCGTGGACACTGGGAGACTTCAAGCGAACCCTCCTCCAACCCTCAAGTGGCCAAGGAGTCTAGCGTAGGGAGCTACAAAGGTTGTACTCTCGAAACCCTAGCATTTCTTTCATGTGATGATGTGTAGTTTATGAAACCCTAGTTTTTCTAGGAACGATCCGATGTTTGTTAACTTAGCACCCTAAAAATTCCATCTTTGGTACATGTGATGCTTCCAAACCCTTCATGAGGTGCTAGGCTAACCCAACAGTTCCTTGTAGAACATCCAGCACCTTATTCGCTAAGGAAAGAGCCGAGATCCCTTCACCGGGAGTGACCTCTTTAGCAATAACTAGCAGATGCTACAAACTCGGTGTGTCTTTTGATTGCTTCGATAGTTTTTGCTTTGCATAGTGGTATTTGTGAAATATCCTGCACCTTATTCGATGAGGAAAGAGCCGACGATCCCTTCACCGGGAGTGACCTCTTTAGCAAAACTAGAAAAGCCTAAAAAACATTCCATTTAAAATCACTCGATTCTACGACGATATCAAGTTCATTACGCTAAGGGTTTTCTTAAAAACCTGTCGTAGCCCTCCGTCATTTCAGATAAGTACTTCATAGTCTTCGTGCTGCGTTTGTTGGCTTTCGTTAAGGCGTAGTGTGCGGTAGCTATTTATGCTTATCTGTGTAAGCATATGATGCGATTGAGTTAGGGTAGTCGTGCGACTTTGTTGGCATTCGTCAAGGGCCGTGCGGGTGGGTTTAATTCAATCGAGAAATGATGGGTTGAACTTGTCTAGTAGCCTATGGTTTGTTGGCATTCGTCAAGGTCGTAGGATGCTAGGAGTAAAATATTATTGGGAATTTCAAGTGTTGAAATTTGCAATGAGATTGCATACTTTCTATGAGATAGTTGGATCCCGATACCCGCTGCGAGTAAGAGTTACTCCTGGGAGAGTTTTACACATTACAATTAGCCGATCAAGTGGGTGTCTAGAAAGGTGTTAACGGGGTTACGCCCCTGGGAAAATGAGGTTTACTTTAATTAGGTCCATGCGAAAGCACGGGGAACCTCCCTCAAAGTACCGGCACTGGCCTGGCTAAAAAATTGGCGAACTTGTAGGGTGTAATTAATTCCGGCTAGTCTTTCCTTTTAGGGTTTGAAGAAAGATTTGAATAAAACAGTAAGAGACATCCTGATTAGATAAATTGATAACCGATCTAATCTTGTAAAAACGCACGCTGAGTGTTTTCTTCTCTCTTTCTCCTGGTTGCGACTATGTCGTGCCTTAATCAAGATAATAATATGGATGTATTGACCGAACCCGCTTATTATACTGAGCTGGAGAACGTTGGTCCCGCTCCAACTTATAATTGTTATAAGACAGAGCAGGAAATTGGGGAATACCAGATTTCCCGTGCCGCCCAAACGAAGAAAGTGCATGTTGATGCATCATCTTCGGGTGTGTTCATTACAGAGAACTGTTTCTCAGTATCCTTTACGTCCTGGGTATGAGATACCGGATCAGGATCCCACATATGTAATTTATTACATGGGTTACAGATAGGTAGAGAACTGAGAACGGGTGATAAGTTTCATGAGATAGAAACGGTGCAAGTGTTGCAGCCAAATCTGTTGGTCACTATCACCCTGTATTACCAGAAAACATTGATTCTGAACGAATGTTATTAGATACCGAACCTGATGTACAACATCATATCAGTCTCTTTATTTGTAAAGAAAGGATATAATTTTGTATTGTTGGATAATATTTTGAACATTTCCTATATCAAGAGTTGATCGGTTCAGGCACGTTATCTAAAAGCATTGACGTTCTAAATCAAACTACAGTTCTTAGTATACAGAACACATACAAGAGGAAGAGTTCAGAAATGAACAAATCCTTCTTAAGGCATTGTAGACTAGGTCATATCAATACGACCCGACTAGCTGAAGTTACATATAGATGCATATTTAAATTAGTTTGAATTTACATCTTGTGAAACTTGCCGGTCATGTCACAGAAATAAGATGACCACAGCTCTGTTTATTGGAAACAGAGAAAGAGTTAGTGAACTCTTGGGATTGATACATGCTGATGTATGAAAGTCCCCTGTCTACACATGCCAGGACCGGTTCTTTGTACTTCATTACATTCACTGATGATCTCTCAAGATTCAGACATATGTTCCTGTTGAAACACAAGTCCGAAAATTTTGAGATAATCACAGAATATAAGTTAGAAGTAGAGAACCAAAAACGGATATAAGTATTATGTCCTTTGATGAGATCAAGGAGGAGAATACTAGAGCATGGAATTCCTGGACTATTCTAATGGAGAATGAGATTCTCTCTCAGCATTACTCCTCCGTATACACCACAGCACGTCGGTGTATAGGGGCGGAGCATTTACACCCTATGTGATATGGTGTGCTCTATGATGAGTATTACTGAGTTACTATTTCCTTTTGGGAGTTATGCAATTGAGAAGCTGCATACCTATTGAATATGGTTCAAATCAAATCATTTGCCTACCACTTCATATGTGATATGGAAAGGGAAGAGCCCATATCTTAAGTTTGTTAAGATTTGGGGTTGTCCGGCCTATGTCTAAAAAGCAAAATCCGGACAAGCTCGAGACAAAGTCGGATCTGTGGAAGTTTTTTGGATATCCCAAGCATACGCAAGGGAATATCTTCTACCTAACCGAGGGAAAAAATGTTTTGTTTCTCAAAATTCCACCT
Source organism: Agapanthus africanus (assembly GCA_030015575.1). NCBI lineage: Eukaryota > Viridiplantae > Streptophyta > Magnoliopsida > Asparagales > Amaryllidaceae > Agapanthus > Agapanthus africanus. The sequence continues at coordinate 94,365,947 of CM057349.1, forward strand.
TTGTGAAAGGGAATTTCTTGTGGAAAAATTAGTGGTCATGAGGTAGAACTGGAAGGAGTTCCAGCTATACAAATTACTACAGATTATTTGGTAGAACCAAAAGATTCAGTAGTTTCCAACGAACCTCAGCCTCTCCGACGATATAGTAGGGTTCCTCACCCACCTGAGAGATACTTCGGTTTTCTCTATGACAGTGGGAGCGAGGATTGCATCATGAGATGATGACCCAACTTGTTTCGAGCAGGCCATCAGGAGTGGGACTCTGTAAAAATGGCTGGATGCTTAGCGATCTGAGATGGAATCCTTATACACCAACAAAGTATGGACTTTGGTTGCTTTATCTGAAGGGTTAAATCCCTATCAGGAGCAAGTATATCTTGAGAAGATTACTTGGGGTAAATGGAAAAGTTGAGACTTTCAAAGCTATGCTTAAGTCCATCCAGATCCTACTTGCCACGGCTACATACCATGACTACGATATCTGGTGGTTGGGTGTCATGACTGCTTTTCTAAATGATGTTTTAGAAGAGAGCGTCTATAAGTACACAGCCAGAGGGCTTCGTAGACTGTGGGAGCAGCGGAAACGTGTGCAAGATGCTTTATATGATAAAGCAGATATCGCGGAGTTGGAACATCTGTTTTGATGTGGTAGTCAAAGAGTTTGACTTCATCAAAATGGTGGATGAACCTTGTATATACAAAAAGGTAGTAGGGAGTATGCTGATCCTGGTACAGTACGTGGATGGCATACTCTTGATAGGGAAGGAGTTTCCTATGCTACGCTCGGTCAATCTCTGCTTATCACAAGGATTATCCATATAGGATCAAGGTGATACCTTCTAAATCCTAGTTTTTATATCTATGAGATGTTGCGCCACGGGAGCGCCCCGGCCGTCTTACTCGAGGCCAAATTGCGGAATCAAAATTTTTCCTTACTCGGAAACCGGCGCTACCGCGGACAAAGAAAACCCGGATCGTTTACCATTAACCTAACTAGCAAACAAGAGATGGGAAAAGAAGTATACCAAGAGATCCGAGTCCTCCGGTCTTCTCATCATCGCCCCGATCTCCCGCGGAAAGTGTAGTCTCCATATCGTCGCCTCCTCGCCGGAAAGGGCACCACATCGCCTTCGTCTTTTACGGGCTCCCGCCTCAATACCGAGGCAACTCGAGCATGAAGCCGGCAACTCGACATGCCCAAGAAGTGCTGTAGAATGTAGTGTAGATGATGCTAGTCTCATTTGGGGTTTGTAGTTGCCATGATGGAGGATTGGGGTTAAGAAAAATGGTGCTTTCATTTTTCTAAAACAAGAAGAAGAAGGAGATGAAGAATTCCTCACATAATCAAGATGAACTCTCTCATTCTTTTTCTTTCTCTCTTTCTTTTTCTTCTTCTCTCTTTTCTTATAACCATGAAAGACTTTCTTCAAGTGAGAATAAGAATGGTGGAGGAATGAATATCATAACATAAAGCAAAGGGAGGTGAGTGTAGGAGCAAGAGAGGAGGTGACCACATCCAAGACAAGAAAACATCAACCATGCCTTTTTTTCCTATTCAACCCATAACCTTTCATCTCACCATAAAAGCAAGCATGGATGAAAGAAAAGAAATCTATCATAATCAAACTTTATGCAAGAAACCCCCCCACAAAGTGTAATTTGCAAAACTGCAAATTACCCCCTCCATCGGAAAAGTCCGGCCGGGAAAGAACAAAGGAAAACCGGCCGGAACGGAATGCAAACTGGCAACTCCAGAAAACTGGTCCCGTAATAAATTACAGGAAAACCCCGACACTGTGCATACACACCCGCATCTGTATTCCGACCGGATACAAATGCAATGAGACAAAATCTACACTGTACTAGACTAGGACCGGCTTAAGCCAAAGCCGGCTAGTAAAATCCGTTCGATCCTGATCCGTGCAATACCGCACGTATCTGATCGAACCCTGCCATATACCTATACGGCTACTAGTACAAACCGTCCGATCCTGATCCGTGCAATACCGCACGTATCTGATCGGACCCTGCCATATCTCCATACGGCCTCTACAGCGTTTCGCCCGAAAGCTGAGTAACTGAAAGTGTGGTGGACTCTAAAGACTCGTCAATACTATGGCTGTGGATTTAACCACTGGCACGTCAGAGGTATAAGCCAATACATGACGGGCCACCAGCTATTGACCAAAAGGGAAGTCGATGAGGAAGCTCACCCCGACACCCAACTGAGCCTGTCAGTGACAATATCCGTACAGTCCGGTCCGTTCGTCTATGAGTATCGCATGGCGGGCCTAGGGGGTTGGTAAAAGTCAGACCCCCAAAAGCGGTACAAGTCGTGTCGGAGTGTAGCCCAGAACGCCCTGAGATACTACTGGAATACCTACCAGTAAATCTCCTGCCTCGGCCGAGGGCTTTGCGTAATGGCTCTCCTAGACACAGCGCGACCTCACCCCCAATACCGGGAGAGACGAACCCCTGAAGATCCGCTCACTGCCTCCATGTGGCTCGGGACTGTGCCCAACTAAAACCTGTTTGCACGACTCCTTTGAGCCGTGGTAGGGTAGTAATCAAAGCACAGTGGGAACTCACACGAGACAAATGACGATCCTCAGGTCGATGAACTAACCTGTACACATGTCACCTGGGAACTGCTATCTGACGTCAGGTATAAGCCCAACTAGCAGGTTCCCGGCGAGTCCTGTCCGGTGTACTCATAACCCAATGAGCACCTGTATACATCTTAGGTGAACCAACTGACACCAGTGGCTTGTGAGACCGGCCACCGCCCCTCGTCGGGGTCTCGACTGTATACACTAGTCTACTAATGGAGTATCGATGCCCAGTCTCGAAACTCCCACGACTAGGGACCTTTTAAGGATGTGCTTATAGACTACCAGCTCCCACGTATATGATCGCCATCATACTGCTGGTCGTCAAGCAAGAATCCTAGGGGCTCTATCAACGTGTAATAGCGACATGTCAGGTCACCTAAAGCAGTACACGATGATAAAGATAAACCAGATAGCATACTATCATCTCGAGTAAGACTGTCCTACCGGGATAGGTCCTCCCTCAATCATTGCAATCACGTGCCTGTGATCCAATAATTGACTCTGAGGGCACTATCTCCAACATGAGATAGATCTAAATGGATGTTAGGATTCTCACTAGTTGTAGTGAGATGGTATCAATCGATCCTGGGGAGAATCACTGGAAAAAGTTCCAGGGTGATAAGGACGACTGAATGTCAGTCGCAGGCATTGTCTTTACTCTCAGTGGAGGGACGGTATGTTAGAAGAGTTCCAAGCTAGATACCGTGACTTACTAGACGATTAAAGGCAAGATACATCGTTACCAAGGATGCTACCAAAGAGGCAGTCTGGATATATAAGTTCATGAGATGAACTTCGTTCCTACCATTGTGTGACAATGGAGTTATGGTTTTAGCCAAAGAACTACCGTCCCATCAGAAATCCAGATATAATTCTTAGGCGGTATCACCTGATCATGGAAATGGTTGATTTCCAGGGAGATCGAGATTAGGAGAGTAGACACAGAGGACAACAGCGCGGATCCACTCACAAAGGCCTTTTTCCCAGTAGAGACTTTTATGGGATGGTTGAGTATGAGATACTTCAACCATCGCTAATTGTTGGGTATGTGATCCCACAACAGATGGCCCTAGTGCAAGCAGGAGATTGTTAGTTATATGTATGCCCTAGAGGCCATTACTGTACATACGATGTATATTGTAATGGATGCTTGGACATATATAGGGAGGACTTTCTTGCTCGACATGATAGTATGCTATCTGGTTGTACTTTATCTTAACATGTACTCTAATTGTCACTATGTCAGACAAAATGGAGTAGGAGCACATATGTGATATGTGCGGGACCGAGGATAACGCGATATGAGATACTGTATTATATTCTTGGGATGTTTGATATCAGCCGGGCTATCGGATCAAGTGTTGATTCGATGAATCGGTAAATGATATATTAGTCGGTTATATGCGATATAGCCGGATTGTCGGATCAAGTGTTGATTCGATAATTTAATGTATAATAATATATATGATATATTAAATTACATTAACTAATATTAGCTCACTAAAAGATTCTTTTTCTCACACGGGTAATACATTGATATATGTTAATTGTATTATTTTATTTTGTTACAATAAATATTATATATGTGATATATAATATTGTAACATGATATGATTACTAATGCAACATGTTTAGTGGAGATTAAACAAGATTAGGGTTTGATTTGGGTTAGTTCATTCATGAACCTTCTAGAAGGTTTTCCTTTTTGTTTTGTGTAAGATATTTTTAAGTGACTCATACTTAACCCAACTCAAACCCTAGCCCTAGTTAAATCTTTACAAAGGTTTAATTGACCATGGTTGCATAATTAATCATTATCTTCTTTTCATTATTCATCACAAAAGGATACTAATCATTATTCATCTTCTTCTTCCTTGAGTTATTCATGGAAAAAGCTTTCTAGCCTTTTCTAAGTGATGATTATGTGTGAGAAAAAGATTATAAATGAGAGCAAAAATACTACTTCATCATCCTCATCTACCCTTGCCCTTTAGATGAGAGTGTTAACTTCATTTAGTGAGTGAGAGCTTGTGTTAAAGAAACTTCAAGGTAGATCATCTTTGTTATCGAAGATCGGAAGCAAGCTTGCATCTTTCTCTTCATGGAGCCTCTCGAGAGTCTGGAACACGATGATCGCAGCGAAGGGACCTCAACACGGAGCTTAAGAAGTGAAGGACCAGATCTACAAAGGTTGTAATCCCTCTCACTTAGTGTTAAAATGTTTAACATGCTTGTTTTCGCCTAATCTCTAGTTTAAAGATCCGGCTTTGGGTTGTTCAGCAATGCTAAATTTTAAATCGGGCATGGTTGATACCTCGTAGACCGTTGTACGTGTGCCTATCAACCCTACACATATCAGTGTGAATCGGACTTGGTCTCGAAACAACCGTAGGGGGAGAAATATCCGATCTATGCGCTCGATTGATCTCTATCAAGGATCCGATCATCTGGCGTAAGTCTTATAAACTGGCCTCTTTTAGTTATATGTATGCCCTAGAGGCCATTACTATACATAGGATGTTTATTGTAGTGGATGCTTGGACATATATAGGGATGACTTTCTTGCTCGATATGATAGTATGCTATCTGGTTACTCTTTACCTTAACGTGTACACTGATTGTTTTTCTGTTACATGTTGGTAAAGCCCTTAGGATGTGTACTTGACTACCTGGACTATGATGCGGATCATACTAGTGGGGACGTGGTAGTCCATAAGTACATCCTTCAAAGTCCCTAGTCGTGGGTGTATCGAGACGGGGCATCGATATACCAGAGTAGACTAGCGTGTAGCTTCTCGACCCATACAGATGGGCGATGGATGATCCCATATCCATTGGTGTTTGACATCAGAGATGATATATGGGTGCTCAGTGGAGACTGGGTACACTGGACGGACTCATCGAGAACTCCCAGATGGTATTATACCTTACGTCAGATGGCAGTTCTCTGGTGACACTGGTGCAGGTTAGTCTGTAGACCCGAGATCGTCATAGAGTCTTGTGTGATTCCCACTGTGCTTTGATTTCCACCTTACCACGTCCAAGAGGGCATGCAAAACGGTGGTTTTTGGGTACAGTCCCGAGTCACATGGAGGCAATGAGCGATAGGAGGGGTTTCGTCTCTCCCGGTATAGGGAGTTGATGTTGCGCAGTGCTCGATTGGCTATAACAGGAAGTCCTTGGCCAAGGCTGCTTTAGGGATTTACTGGTAAGTGTTACCAGTACTTTCTCGACCCGTTATGAGCCTCATATCGACATGACTTATCGAGTTATTGGGGTCTGACGTTTACCACCCCTAGACAAGATATGCGACATATCAGACGAACAGACCGGACTGTACGGTAGGGTTACTGGTTGGATTCAAAGGAGTGTGAGCGGGCTTGCTTGTTGATCTTCTGATCGCTCAATACCCGGGTGGCCGTTACGTTTAGCAGACCGCTTGCGGCTTGTGGGTGTTTGATATGATCATCACCTACTGCCGGCGTATTGACGAGTCTTTAGAGTCCTACACAGGGGTTTCCTGGCTCAAGCGAAACGAAATAGGAGCGCATATGAGATATGTGCGGGACCGAGAATAATACCAGTATGTGATACTGAATTCTATTCTCGCGATTTGTGACATTGATCGGTTGTATGCGATATAGCCGGGTTATCGGATCAAGTGTTGATTCGATAAGTTGTTACTATCGATATTAGTCGGTTATATGCGATATGACCGGATAGTTAAATCTAGTGTTGATTTAATGATTTAATGTATAGCTATATATTTGATATATTACTTTACATTAACTAGTATTGGTTCACTTAAGATTGATTTTCTCACTTGAATGTGCACATTGTTTATATGTAATATATGCAAGTGTACATGTTTGTATCATGCTTGATGATACAAACAAGTTGTGTGCATGAGACTTGAACCATATCAAGGTTAAATTAGGGTTTACTATTTTCCTAACAAATAACAAAAGAGTGAGACTTTGGTCAAAGTTATCAAGCTTCATGAAGCTTGATAAACATTGACAAAGTCAACTCTTTGGTCATTTGTTCAAAGATATTAGTTAACCCAACCTTTAACCTAATACTTTGGTTAATTCTCTACATGAGTTAAGCATGAAGGCTTAACTCAACCATGGTGCCATTATTTATTGGATAAGTTGAAAGGTTCCTAGGCACCCTAGTGAGGTCTCACAAGGCATCGAACATGCAAATTTAAAAAAGATGGTGCCGAGAAACCCTAGACTACGGATCTTAGACTAGATGTTTAGGCGAAACAAGAAACTATTTAACTATTTAACTAGAAGTTAGATGCTACAACCTTTGTAGATCCGGATTTCCACTTCCTTAGCTCCACGAGGGCGTCCTCTCGCTGTCCATCTTGAACCTTCGACTCTCGTGACGGCTTCATCGGAGAAACGTGCGGAATAGGTCGTCGGCTTCGTGTCAAAGACGATCTACGTCGAGGTTGCACAAGCTCAAGCTCCGACTTCACAAAGTAGTGAAACTTGTGAAGAAAACACCCAAAACCACTTGGCAAGAGGTAGAGGATGAAGAAATAGGAGGTGGGTTCACTTTAGATTTGGATTTCTCTCACTAGATCTCAAGTTTCCATTAAAGTAGCAAGCTTGAAGAAGAAGAAGAAGATGAAGATGGTTATGATAAGTTCTATTAAAAAGAAATAGAAAATCAATACTTATCATAACTTAAACTAGGGTTAAGTGTAGAGAATAAACCATGGTGAATTAAGTGGGTTAGGGTTAAGCAAGAAGACAAGAATGGTTAAAGAAGTCAAAGCTTCATGAAGCTTCAACTAATGACAAAGGAAAGCCACCATTCTCTTTAAACTTATCCAAATAAATGAATAAACAAATAAATGAGTAAATAAATATGCTAAACCCTAATTATCATAATAACCATGGTTTAATTCTATTCACTTAACCATATGATCAAGTATCATCAAACATGATACAAAAAGTGCACAAAAGTATATCACATATACAATGTGCAATCCAAGTGAGAAAAATCCGTTTAAAGTGAACCAATACTAGTTAATGCAAAGTAATATATCAAATATATAATTATACATTAAATCATTAAATCAACACTTGATTCAATGATCCGGTCATGTCGCACATGACCGACTAGTATTCAATGTATCGGCTTATCGAATCGATCTTCGATTCGATAACTAGGTTATATCGAATATAACCATTCGATACATATATCGTGAGAATGGAATACGGTATCACATACACGCATTATTCTCGGTCCTGCACAAATCTCATATGCGCTCCTATTTCGTTTCGCTTGAGCCAGGAAACCTCTGTGTAGGACTCTAAAGACTCGTCAATACGCCGGTAGCAGATGATGATCATATCAAACACCCACAAGCCGCAAGCGGTCTGCTAAACGTAACGGCCACCCGGGTATTGAGCGATCAGAAGATCGACGAGCTAGCCCGCTCACACTCCTGCGAATCCGACCAGTAACACTTACCGTACAGTCCGGTCTCTTCGTCTGATATGTCGCATATCAAGTCTAGGGGTGGTAAACGTCAGAGCCCAATAACCCGATAAGTCGTGCCGATGTGAGGCTCATAACGGGTCGAGAAACTACTGGTAACACTTACCAGCAAATCTCTGATCAGCCCTGTCCAGGGACTTCCCTGCTACGGCCAATCGAGCACTGCGCAACATCAACCCCCAATACCGGGAGAGACGAAACCCCTCCTATCGCTCATTGCCTCCATGTGACTCGGGACTGTGCCCAAAGACCACCGTTTTGCACGCCCTCATGGACGTGGTAAGGTGGAGATCAAAGCACAGTGGGAATCACACAAGACTCTATGACGATCTCGGGTCTACAGACTAACCTGTACAAGTGTCACCTAAGAACTGCCATCTGACGTGAGGTATAATACCATCTGGGAGTTCTCGGCGAGTCCGTCCAGTATACCCAGTCTCCACTGAGCACCCGTATACCATCTCTGATGTCAAACACCAATGGATATGGGATCATCCATCGCCCATCACATGGGTCGAGAAGCGTATACGCTAGTCTACACTGGTATATCGATGCCCCGTCTCGATACACCCATGACTAGGGACCTTGAAGGATGTACTTATGGACTACCATGTCCTCACTAGTATGATCCGCATCATAGTCCAGGTAGTCAAGTACTCATCCTAAGGGCTTTATTAACATGTAACTATAAGACAGTATAAAGAGACTAGTGTACATGTTAAGATAAAGAGTAACCAGATAGCATACTATCATATCGAGCAAGAAAGTCATCTCTATATATGTCCAAGCATCCAATATAATATACAACATCTGTACAATACTGGCCTCTAGGGCATACATACAACTAACAATCTCCCACTTGCACTAGGGCCAGCTGCTGTAGTATCGCATACCGAGCATCCCGAAGAGTCTCTCAAACTGTGTCTGGGGAATGGCCTTCGTGAGTGGATCCGCCGTGTTGTTCTTCGTGTCAACTCTCCTGACCTCGATCTCCCGGCGATCAACTATCTCCCGGATCAGGTGATACCGCCTCAGAATATGCCTGGACCGCTGATGGGACCTGGGTTCCTTGGCCAAAGCCACCGCTCCTTTGTTATCGCAATACAAAGGTATTGGACGCTCAATGGATGGAACCACTCCAAGTTCAGTAATGAACTTCTTGATCCAGACAGCCTCTTTGGCAGCATCGTTGGCAGCGATGTATTCAGCCTCCATCGTCGAGTCTGCCACGGTTTCCTGCTTGGAACTCTTCCAGCTAACCGCCCCTCCGTAAAGGGTAAAGACAAAGCCCGACTGCGACTTAGAGTCGTCCTTATCACTCTGGAAGCTCGAATCAGAAAAGGACTCCACTTGGAGCTCTCCGTTACCATACACCAAGAACATATCTCTAGTCCTTCGCAAGTACTTGAGAATGCTCTTCACAGCTGTCCAGTGACTCTCTCCAGGATCAGCTTGATACCTGCTCACTACACTTAGTGAGTATTCTACATCGGGTCTGGTACATAGCATCGCATACATGATAGAGCCTACTGCCGAAGCATAGGGTATCCCTTGCATGCGAGCTCTCTCCAAATCAGTCTTGGGAGACATCTCTTTGGAGAGAGTGACTCCAGAGATCGTGGGTAAGTTCCCACACTTGGACTCTTCCATACTAAACCTCTTTAGTATGGTGTCAATGTACCTGGATTGGGACAATCCCAAAATCCTTTTGGATCTATCTCTATAGATCCTAATCCCCAATATGCAGGAGGCATCACCAAGATCTTTCATTGAGAATCTTTATGATAAGAAGAGCTTGACCGATTGCAGCATAGGAATATCATTTCCTATCAAGAGTATGTCATCCACGTACAATACGAGGAAGACAACCTTACTCTCTGCCACCTTCTTGTAGATACAAGGTTCATCTGAATTTTTGACGAAATCAAACTCTTTGATAACGACGTCAAAGCAGATGTTCCAACTCCGCGATGCTTGCTTTAATCCATAAATGGATTTAAGCAGCTTGCACACCTTCCCGCTGCTCCCACTGTCTACGAAGCCCTCTGGCTGAGTCATGTACACGCGCTCTTCTAAATCACCGTTTAGAAAGGCGGTCTTAACATCCATTTGCCAGATTTCGTAATCATGGTAAGCAGCGATGGCAAGCATGATCCGGATGGATTTAAGCATAGCCACTGGAGAAAAGGTCTCGTCATAGTCCACACCTGGTCTTTGTCGAAAACCCTTTGCTACAAGTCTAGCTTTGAAAGTCTCCACTTTCCCATCTACACCAAGTTTCTTCTTGAAGATCCACTTGCTCCCAATGGGTTTTACCCCTTCAGGAGCAACGTCCAAAGTCCATACTTTGTTGGTGTACATGGATTCCATCTCAGACCGCATAGCATCCAGCCATTTCACTGAGTCCCCACTCGTGATGGCCTGCTCGAAGCTAGTTGGGTCATCATCCTCCATGATGCAATCCTCGCTCCCACCATCAATGAGAAAACCGTAGTATCTCTCAGGTGGACGAGAAACCCTACTAGATCGGCGGAGTGGCTGGGGTTCATCGGGAACTACGGAATCCTCTGGTTCCACCAGATCTTCTGTTGTAGCTTCTGCAGCTGGAACTTCTTCCAGTTCTACCTCATGACCACTAATCTCTTTTTCAAGAAATTCCTTTTCTAAAAAGGTGGCATGCCGAGAAACAAACACTCTTTGTTCCTCAGGGTGGTAGAAGATATACCCTTGAGAATTCTTGGGATATCCTACAAATTTGCATAGAACAGACCGTGCCTCGAGTTTGTCCGGATTTTGTCGTTTGACATAGGCTGGACAACCCCATATCTTAACATAGTTAAGACATGGTCTCTTCCCTTTCCATATCTCATATGGAGTGGTAGGCACTGATTTGGTGGGGATCATATTCAGTAGATGTATGGCTGTCTCAAGCGCATACCCCCAGAAGGAAATAGGTAACTCAGCTGTGCTCATCATAGAGCGCACCATATCTAATAGGGTGCGATTCCTCCGTTCTGATACACCGTTGTGCTGTGGTGTATATGGAGGAGTCAGCTGAGAGAGAATCCCATTCTCTTTTAGGAAGTCCAGGAATTCATTGCTCAAGTATTCACCTCCTTGATCAGATCGAAGGATTTTAATACTCTTTCCGGTTTGGTTTTCGACTTCTTGTTTATATTCTCTAAATTTCTCAAAAGCTTCAGACTTGTGTCTTATTAAGTACACATGTCCGTATCTTGAGAGATCGTCAGTGAATGTAATGAAGTACGAAGAACCATCCCTGGCATATGTAGACATGGGACCACATACATCACTATGTATCAGTCCCAAGAGTTCGGTAACTCTTTCTCCGTGTCCCGTAAACAGAGTTTTGGTCATCTTGCCTTTGAGACATGACTGGCAAGTGTCATAAGATGAAAATTCGAAAGGTTTCAAATATCCATCCTTATGCAACTTAGCCAGTCGTGTCATATTGATGTGACCCAGTCTACAATGCCACAAGAAGGATTCGTTGAGTTCAGAACTCTTCCTCTTGTGTGTGTTTGTTATGCTCAGAACTGTTGATTGATTTAGAACATAAATGCCATTGCATAACGTGCCTGATCCAACCAACTTTTGGTTATGGAAAATGTTCATAACATTATCCTGTAATACAAAATTATATCCTTCTTTGCTTAATAAAGAAACTGATATAATGTTGCATATCAGGTTCGGCATGTAATAGCATTCGTTCAGAACCAATGTATTACCAGTTGGTAATACAAGGTGATATTCCCCGACAGTCTTAGCTGCAACATTGCACCATTTCCAACTCTGATGTCTTTATCACCTTCCCCAAGTTCTCTACCTTTCCTGAGCCCATGTAACTGATTACATATATAGGATCCTGACCCGGTATCTAATACCCAGGACGTAGAGCAAATGGAGAAACAGTTCTCAGTAACGAACACACCCGAAGAAAATGCATCAACATGTACTTTCTTCATTCGGGTGGCATGGGAATCTTGGTATTCCCCTATATCCTGTTCATTCCTATAACACTTATAAGAAAGAACGGAACCAACGTTCCCCAGCACAGTATAACATGCGGGTTCGGTCAATACATCCATATTATTATCTTCATTAGGGCATGAAATGGTCGCTACCTGGAGAGAGAGAGAAGAAAACACATTAGCGTATGCTCGTGCAAGATCAGATTGGTTATTATCTTATCTAATCAGGATGGCTCCCACTGCTTTTTATCAAATCTTCCTCCAAACCCTAAAAGGAAAGACTAGCCGGGATTAATTACACACTACAAGTTCGCCAATCTTTCAGCCAGGCCAGTGTCGGTACTTTGAGGGAGGTCCCCCGTGCTTTCGCACGAACCTAATTAATGTAAACCTCGTTTTCCAGAGGCGTAACCCCGTTGACACCTTTCTAGACACCTACTTGATCAGCTAATTGCAATGTGTAAAACTCTCCCAGGAGTAACTCTTACTCGCAGTGGGTATCGGGATCCAACTATCTCATAGAAGGTATGCAATCTCATTGCAAATTTCAACACTTGAAATTCCCGATAATGCTTTTGCCCCTAGCGTGCTATGACCTTGACGAAAGCCAACAAACCACAGCCCGCTAGTCAAGTTCAACCCGTACATTTCTTGACTGAATTAAACCCACCCGCACGACCCTTGACGAAAGCCAACAAAGCCGTACGACTACCCTAATCCAGTCGCATCATATGTAGCAGATAAACAGCACATAGATACCGCACACTACACCTTGACGAAAGCCAACAAATGTAGCACGAATACTATATGTAACCTATATGAAATGACGGAGGGCTACGCAGGTTTTTCTGAAAACCTATTGCGTAATGAACTTGATATCGTTGTAGAATCAAATGAAGTTTTGAAATGGAGTGATTTTGAGGCTTTTCTAGTTTTGCTAAAGGAGTCACTCCCGGCGAAGGGATCTCGGTCCTTTCCTCGTCGAATGAGGTGCGGGATATATCATATATATCGCTGTGCAAAGCAAAAACCCAAAAAGCAGTCAAAAGCAAACCGAGTGTGTAGCATCTGCCAGTTATTGCTAAAGGAGTCACTCCCGGTGAAGGGATCTCGGTCCTTTCCTCATCGAATAAGGTGCAGGGTATATCATATATACCGCTGTGCAAAGCAAGAACTGTAGCTACCTTTTTATTTTAAAATTCGATTCCACAACATCTTAGGTTTCTTATCTTTCATTAATCACATTAATGAAGTCCCATCATTTAAATACCTAAACATCACAGATAGATATGACGTACACTTATGCCATCCGCATTCGCCTCGATGTCCCCTCATGCACCGTTAGGTTAGGTAACTAACGACAGAGCAGGGCAGGGCTAGCACGGGTGTAAAACATAAGTAACTTCTATATAATATATCATATATACTATATATTATATCCATCACAGAAACACATCACAGATATTGCAGCAGAATAAACATATGAAATATTGGATATACTAGGACGTCCGTGTTTTCAATACGAGCCAGTATAAAACACGGATTCCACGGTCATGAGGAATAGCCAATCCCACACCCCTAGACCCCAACGAGAGCGGCAAGCAACCCTGCCAATTCTAGGGTTAGGAGACCCGGACTCGACTCCTCGAGTTGGTCTCCCACTGGACCCCAGAACCCGGTTACTTGTGCTCCCCTCCTTGGGTCTATCCTAATGCGGAAAAGTAAATAATATACAAAAGGTGACATCTTCCGCTACCTGGAAGTGCCCCAAATAAAAGAATATTACATACAAGTTTTTACATGAATGAAAATGAAAAACACTCATCTCACATAAAAAACCCCGGCTATTCGAATACGACGATCCAATATAACATATCCAGCAACACATAACATCACATGTCATCAACGTAAGTAAGTATGCATATCCTAATTGTCGTTGACGTATAGCAACGAAACCGGCGATATCTGCATACTACACTTACGGTCACAGAAAAGAAAGTGTAAAACTACAACAATTGGAATCCGCAACTTCTTTAGACATCGCATGCCTAATTAAATGAAATACTTAGACATCACATGCCTAACAGATATAAATCCCGCATTTTAGTCTCATTATCGAAAACTCTTTTCAATATCATATGGGACTAAACTGCTAAATTTACAACATTCATTCAGTTATCACATAACTGTTTGTGAATTCCAATTATTGTATCACATTCCAGATAAACAGAAAATGTTAAACTTTCCGATCGAACAGTCGAATACCCAAGTTTTCCCGATACAGCTCAACACATGAAATAAGTCTAACAACATTCAGTTCGTGCCTCAGTACCGACGGTCCAGCCGTAGAAGGGTCAAGCCAACGCCTCACATGTGGCACGCCGTACTGCCCCAAACCCGAAGGTTCAAAGGGCAGTTCAAGACGGTCACATAATCGAGTTAAGGTTTGTTGTCTTCTAGAGGGTCCATCGCGTTACTTGCACTACTTAGAACGTCGTTAAACTACGGAAAAATCCAACACTTGGAAATTTCCCGACAGGGGAAAAATTGGGTATTTATATCCGGTCGAACTTTTTAACATATTCTAAAGTTATCCGGAAATCTACATAGACAAAATCTGATAACCCGAACGAATAATTGAATCCCCAAAGCAACCCCAAAATACTCTTCTGTAGAGTCACAATAAAAATACCCAAAAAATATAATATCTGAATTCATGAATTACTGTGAAAAAACTAACCAGACAAGGGGACAGTACTGCCGCGGAACCGCCGCGCATGCATGGCTCATGCCGCGGTTCCGCGGTGGAAAAGTTGAATCAGGCCCTCGAATTTCACAGTATTTCATATAAGACCCTGCATGATTTTCTGCATATTTTTAATTGACAAAAATCCAAAATTTCAGAAATTTTCCAGAGAGCACCTTGGAATTATGGTTTCGGGTTCGTTCGGACTTCAAACTCCGTCTAGACTTCGCCTAAGGCTCTAGCTAGGCTCTGATACCAGCGAAAGGTTCCTAGGCACCCTAGTGAGGTCTCACAAGGCATCGAACATGCCAATTTAAAAAAGATGGTGCCGAGAAACCCTAGACTACGGATCTTAGACTAGATGTTTAGGCGAAACAAGAAACTAGTTAACTATTTAACTAGAAGTTAGATGCTACAACCTTTGTAGATCCGGATTTCCACTTCCTTAGCTCCACGAGGGCGTCCTCTCGCTGTCCATCTTGAACCTTCGACTCTCGTGACGGCTTCATCGGAGAAACGTGCGGAATAGGTCGTCGGCTTCGTGTCAAAGACGATCTACGTCGAGGTTGCACAAGCTCAAGCTCCGACTTCACAAAGTAGTGAAACTTGTGAAGAAAACACCGAAAACCACTTGGCAAGAGGTAGAGGATGAAGAAATAGGAGGTGGGTTCACTTTAGATTTGGATTTCTCTCACTAGATCTCAAGTTGCCATTAAAGTAGCAAGCTTGAAGAAGAAGAAGAAGATGAAGATGGTTATGATAAGTTCTATTAAAAAGAAATAGAAAATCAATACTTATCATAACTTAAACTAGGGTTAAGTGTAGAGAATAAACCATGGTGAATTAAGTGGGTTAGGGTTAAGCAAGAAGACAAGAATGGTTAAAGAAGTCAAAGCTTCATGAAGCTTCAACTAATGACAAAAGAAAGCCACCATTCTCTTTAAACTTATCCAAATAAATGAATAAACAAATAAATGAGTAAATAAATATGCTAAACCCTAATTATCATAATAACCATGGTTTAATTCTATTCACTTAACCATATGATCAAGTATCATCAAACATGATACAAAAAGTGCACAAAAGTATATCACATATACAATGTGCAATCCAAGTGAGAAAAATCCGTTTAAAGTGAACCAATACTAGTTAATGCAAAGTAATATATCAAATATATAATTATACATTAAATCATTAAATCAACACTTGATTCAATGATCCGGTCATGTCGCACATGACCGACTAGTATTCAATGTATCGGCTTATCGAATCGATCTTCGATTCGATAACTAGGTTATATCGAATATAACCATTCGATACATATATCGCGAGAATGGAATACGGTATCACATAAATGCATTATTCTCGGTCCTGCACATATCTCATATGCGCTCCTATTTCGTTTCGCTTGAGCCAGGAAACCTCTGTGTAGGACTCTAAAGACTCGTCAATACGCCGGTAGCAGATGATGATCATATCAAATACCCACAAGCCGCAAGCGGTCTGCTAAACGTAACGGCCACCCGGGTATTGAGCGATCAGAAGATCGACGAGCTAGCCCGCTCACACTCCTGCGAATCCGACCAGTAACACTTACCGTATAGTCCGGTCTCTTCGTCTGATATGTCGCATATCAAGTCTAGGGGTGGTAAACGTCAGACCCCAATAACCCGATAAGTCATGCCGATGTGAGGCTCATAACGGGTCGAGAAACTACTGGTAACACTTACCAGCAAATCTCTGATCAGCCCTGGCCAGGGACTTCCCTGCTGCGGCCAATCGAGCACTGCGCAACATCAACCCCCAATACCGGGAGAGACGAAACCCCTCCTATCGCTCATTGCCTCCATGTGACTCGGGACTGTGCCCAAAGACCACCATTTTGCACGCCCTCATGGACGTGGTAAGGTGGAGATCAAAGCACAGTGGGAATCATACAAGACTCTATGACGATCTCGGGTCTACAGACTAACCTGTACAAGTGTCACCTAAGAACTGCCATCTGACGTGAGGTATAATACCATCTGGGATTTCTCGGCGAGTCCGTCCAGTGTACCCAGTCTCCACTGAGCACCCGTATACCATCTCTGATGTCAAACACCAATGGATATGGGATCATCCATCGCCCATCACATGGGTCGAGAAGCGTATACGCTAGTCTACACTGGTATATCGATGCCCCGTCTCGATACACCCACGACTAGGGACCTTGAAGGACGTACTTATGGACTACCATGTCCCCATTAGTATGATCCGCATCATAGTCCAGGTAGTCAAGTACACATCCTAAGGGCTTTACCAACATGTAACTATAAGACAGTATAAAGAGACTAGTGTACATGTTAAGATAAAGAGTAACCAGATAGCATACTATCATATCGAGCAAGAAAGTCATCTCTATATATGTCCAAGCATCCAATATAATATACAACATCTGTACAATACTGGCCTCTAGGGCATATATACAACTAACATAAGTTTCATTTGGATATTATTCATATGATTCTTTCTTCTTCTTCAACTTCATCAAGCTCACAAAAGCTTGCTAGCTCCAATGGTGCCATGAGAAAAAGAGTGAGAAATCCAATTCTAAAGTGAACCCACTTCCTATTTCTTCATCCTCTACCACTTGCCATGTAGTATAGGGTGTTCTCTTCACAAAGTTTTTGACCAAGTGAAGGAATAGCTTGAGTTTGAGTCTCCCCAACGTAGATCATCTTCGGCCTCGAAGTTAATGACCTAGCCCGATCATTTCTCCGACGAAACCATCGCTAGAGTCCGGGATCCGATGATCGCAGTGGAGGGACGTCAACACAGAGCTTTAGAAGTGGAGGGCCAGATCTACAAAGGTTGTATTTCCATTCACTTAGTAGCAAAGTAGTTTGCTTGCTTGTTGTTTCGCCTAATCTCTAGTTAACGATCTAGTTTAGGGTTTCTCGGCACCGGAAAATTTGAATTTGGCATGGTTGATACCTTGTGGAACCTCTTGTGTGTGCCTAGTAACCCTACAGTGGTATCAGAGCTTAGCTAGAGGTTTAGGCGTCGTGTAGACGATGTTAGAAGTCCGATCGAACCCAAAACCCTAATTCAAAACCCTTCTCTGTACAATTTTTCAAAACTGTGAATTTTGCGAATTAAAAATATCCAAAAAATTCAGCAGGGTTTTCTAGGGGTTACTGTGAAGCACGTGTCCCTGAATCAACTAAAGCGCCGCGGAACCGCGGCCCCACCCTGGAATTTGCGGCGGTTCCGTGGCCATAAAGAAGCTTCTTGTCACGTTCTTTGCACAGTAATCCCCGTCTGTCATGCCTGTGTTTTCTGGGTAATTTTAATTACTGCTCAAGAGTTGAGTTTTCTAGGTTGTATTGAGAGTTCGTAGATTCGATCGGATTGTCAAACTTTGTCTATGTGTTTTTCCGGATAATTTTAGAATATGTTAAAAAGTTCGACCGGATATAAATACCCACTTTTTCCCCTGCCGGGAAATTTCCATGTGTTGGATTTTTCTGAAGTTTAAGAACGTCTAAGTAGTGCAAGTAACGCAATTGTCCCTCTAGAAGACAACAAACCTTAACTCGATTATGTGACCGTCTAGAATTGCCCTTTGAACCTTAGGGTTTGGGGCAGTACGGCGTGCCACATGTGAGGCATTGGCTTGACCCTTCTACGGCTGGATCCTTGGTACTGTGGCATGAAATTGATGTTTTTGAACTTATTTCAAGAGTTGAGCTGTTTCGGGAAAACTTGGGTGTTTGTTTGTTCGATCAGAAAGTTTAACATTTTCTATTTATCTGGAATGTGATACAATATTTGGAATCCACAAGTAGTTATGAGATAACTGTATGAATGTTATAAACATAGCAGTTTAGTCTCGATTGATCGGTTGCCACGGAATTTTGATGCGATCAAAAGTCCGTCGCAATCACGTAGCGTACGCGGATACTCGTCGGGTAAACTTAATAGACAGCCATGCCCCATAGCCCTGACCAAATGACTGTAGGAGAACCCCGTAGCCAAAAGCATCCGTTTGGGTGCTCGCAGCAGTGGAGTTCCGCCTTAGTGCACTTCGTCGACGGCATCGGGGGTGCGGCCGTCTACTGAAGTTTGCGACGAGCATTCGATCAGTATATCGGGAATCTTGTTGAATTGCCCGACTGAATATTGAAAAGTGTTTTCGATATAGAGACTAAAATGCGGGGTTTATAATTATTAGGCATGCGATGTCTAAGGAATTCATTAGGTTAGGCATGTGATGTCTAAAGGGGTTGCGAATTCCAACTGTTGTAGTTTTACACTTTCTTTTATGCGACCGTAAGTGTAATATGTGATATCGCCGGTTTCGTTGCTATATGTCAACGACAATTGGGATGCGCATATTTACTTACGTTGATAACATGTGATGTTATGTGTTGCTGGATATGTTATATTGGATCGTCGCGTTTTGAATAGCCGGGTTTTTTTTATGTGAGATGGGAGTTTTTATTTTAATTCATGTAAAATTCATTTGTATGTAATATTCTTTTATTGGGGCACTTCCTGGTTGCGGAAGATGTCACCATTGTATATTATTTACTTTTCCGCATTAGGATAGACCCAAGGAAGAGAGCACAAGTAACCGGGTTCTGGAGTCCAGTGGGAGACCAACTCGAGGAGTCGAGTCCAGGTCTCCTAACTCTAGAATTGGTAGGGTTGCTTGCCGCTCTCGTAGGGGTCTAGGGGTGTGGGTTTGGCTATTCATCGCGACCGCGGAATCCGTGTTTTATACAGGCTCGTATTGAAAACACGGACGTCCTAGTATATCCAATATTTCATATGTTTCTTCTGCTGCGATATCTGTGATGTGATCATTTGATATGTTATGATAGATACAGTATATAGAATATATGATATATTATATAGACGTTACTTATGTTTTACACCCGCGCTAGCCCTGCCTCGCTCTGCCGTTAGTTACCTAACCTAGCGGTGCAGACGGGACATCGAGGCGAATGCGGATGGCATAAGCGTACGTTATATTTTTCTGTGATGTTTAGGTGACTTAAATGATGGGACTTCATTAATGAGATTAATGAAATAAAAGAAACCTAAAAATGTTGTGGAATCGAATTTTCAAAAACAGGTAGCTACAGTTCTTGCTTTGCATCGCGGTGTTCCTTGTAGAACATCCTGCACCTTATTCGATAAGGAAAGGGCCGAGATCCCTTCACCGGAAGTGACCCCTTTAGCAATAACTGGCAGATACTACAACCCTCAGTTTGTCTTTTGATTGCTTCTATAGTTTTTGCTTTGCACAGCGGTATATATGATATATCCTGCACCTTATTCGATGAGGAAAGGGCCGACGATCCCTTCACCGGGAGTGACCCCTTTAGCAAAACTAGAAAAGCCTAAAAAACACTCCATTTCAAAATTCATTCGATTCTACAATGATATCAAGTTCATTACACAATAGGTTTTCAGAAAGACCTGTCGTAGCCCTCCGTCATTTTAGATAAGTACTACTTAGTATTCGTGCTGCGGTAGTTTGGCATTCGTCAAGGCGTAGTGTACGGTAGCTAACTAGTATTTATCTGCTTATGCATATGATGCAGATTGGATTAGGGTATTCGTACGGCGTTGTTTGGCATTCGTCAAGGGTCGTGCGGGTAGGTTTAATTCAATCAAGAAATGTACGGGTTGAACTTGACTAGTGGACTATGGGTTGTTTGGCATTCGTCAAGGTCATAGAACGCTAGGGGTAAAATATTATTGGGAATTTCAAGTGTTGAAATTTGCAATGAGATTGCATACCTTCTATGAGATAGTTGGATCCCGATACCCGCTGCGAGTAAGAGTTATACCTGGGAGAGTTTTACACATTACAATTAGCCGATCAAGTAGGTGTCTAGAATGGTGTTAACGAGCTTACGCCTTTAGGAAAACGAGGTTTACTTTAATTAGGTTCGTGTGAAAGCACGGGGGACCTCCCTCAAAGTACCGACACTGGCCTGGCTGAAAGATTGGCGAACTTGTAGCGTGTAATTAATCCCGGCTAGTCTTTCCTTTTAAGGTTTGAAGGAAGATTTGATTAAATCAGTGGGAGCCATCCTGATTAGATAAAATAAATAACCAATCTGATCTTGCAAGAGCGCACGCTGAGTGTTTTCTTCTCTCTCTCTCTCCTGGTAGCGACCATGTCACGCCTTAATCAAGATAATAATACGGATGTATTGACTGAACCCGCTTGTTATACTGAGCTGGGGATCATTGGTCCCGGTCCAACTTATAATTGTTATAAGACAGAGCAGGAAATTGGGGAATACCATATTTCCCGTGCCGCCCAAACGAAGAAAGTGCATGCTGATGCATCTCCTTCGGGTGTGTTCATTACAAAGAACTATTTCTCTGTATCCTTTACGTCCTGGGTATGTGATACCGGATCAGGATCCCGCATATGTAATCTGTTACATGGGCTACAGATAGGTAAGGAACTGAGAACGAATGATGAGTTTCATGAGACAGAAAACGGTGCAAGTGTTGCAGCCAAGTCTGTTGGTCACTGTCATCCTGTATTACCAATACATTGATTCTGAACAAATGCTATTAGATACCGAACCTGATATACAAAACCATATCAGTCTCTTTATTAGTAAAGAAATGATATAATTTTGTATTGCTGATTAATGTTTTGAACATTTCCTATATCAAGAGTTGATCGGTCCAGACACGTTATCTAAAAGCATTGATGTTCTAAAGCAAAATACAGTTCTTAGTATACGGAACACACAAAAGAGGAAGAGTTCAGAAATGAACAAATCCTTCTTGAGGTATTGTAGACTAGGTCATATCAATGCGACCCGACTAACTCAAGTTACATTAAGATGCATATTTTAATCAGTTTGAATTTACATCTTGTGAAACTTGCCAGTCATGTCACAGAGACAAGATGACCATAGCTCCGTTTACTGGAAACAGAGAAAGAGTTAGTGAACTCTTGGGATGATACATGTTGATGTGTGTAGGTCCCCTGTCTACACATACCAAGACCGGTTCTTTGTACTTCATTATATTCTCTGATGATCTCTCAAGATTCAGACATATATTCCTGTTGAAACACAAGTCCGAAGCTTTTGAGATATTCACAGAATATAAATTAGAAGTAGAGAACCAAAAAAAATGGGTATAAGTATTATGTCCTTTGATATGATCAAGGGGGAGAATACTTGAACACGGGATTCCTGGACTATTCTAAGAATGAGATTCTCTCTCAGCATTACTCCTCCATATACACCTCAGCACCTCGGTGTATCGGGGTAGAGCAATAGCACCCTATGTGATATGGTGTGCTCTATGATGAGTACTACTGAGTTTCCTATTTCCTTTTAGGGAGTTATCCACTTATGAAGTTGCATACCTATTGAATAGGGTTCCGATCAAATCAGATGCCTACCATTTCATATGAGATATGGAAAGGGAAGAGCCCATCTCTTAAGTCAGTTAAGATTTGGGGTTGTCCGGCCTATGTCTAAAAAGCAAAATCCGGACAAGCTCGAGGCAAAGTCAACTCTGTAGAAGTTGTTGGATATCCCAGGCATACGCAAGGGAATATCTTCTACCTAACCGAGGAACAAAAGATGTTTTGTTACTCAGCATGCCACCTTTGTGAAAGGGAATTTCTTGTGAAGAAATTAGTGGTCATGAGGTAGAACTGGAAAGAGTTCCAGCTATACAAACTGCAGCTGATGATTTGGTAGAACCAAAGGATTCAATAGAAGCCAACGACTCTCAGCCTCTCCACCGATCTAGTAGGTTTCCTTACCCACCTGAGAGATACTTCGGTTTCTCTATGACAGTGGGAGCAAGGATTGCATCATGAGATGATGACCCAACTAGTTTCGGGCTGGCCATCAGGAGTAGGACTCTGTAAGAATGGCTGGATGCTCATCGATCTGAGATGGAATCCTTATACACCAACAAAGTATGGACTTTGGTTGCTTTATCTGAAGGGTTAAATCCCCATCAGGGGCAAGTATATCTTGAGACGATTACTTGGTGTACATGAAAAAGTTGAGACTTTCAAAACTAGACTTGTTAAAGGTTTGCATCATAGACCAGTTGTGGCTAATGATTAAACCTTTTCTGGGGCCTATGCTTAAGTCCATCCAGATCCTACTTTCTACGGCTACATACCATGACTACGATATCTGGCGGTTGGGTGTCTTGACTGCTTTTCTAAATGATGATTTGGAAGAAAGCGTCTATAAGTACACAGCTAGAGGGCTTCGTAGACAGTGGGAGCAGCGGAAACGTATGCAAGATGTTTTATGTGATAAAGCAGGCATCGCGGAGTTGGAACATCTGTTTTGATGAGATTAGTCAAAGAGTTTGACTTCATCAAAATGCTAGATGAACCTTGTATATACAAAAAGGTAGTAGAGAGTGTGGTGGTGATCCCCGTAGAGTACGTGGATAACATACTCTTGATAGGGAAGGAGTTTCCTATGCTACGCTCGGTCAATCTCCGCTTATCACAAGGATTCTCCATATAGGATCAAAGTGATACCTACTAAATCCTGGGTTTTGGATCTATGAGATAGATCTAATTGGATGTTAGGATACTCACTAGTTGTAGTGAGAAGGTATCAATTGATCCTGGAGAGAATCACTGGAAAGGTTCCAGGGTGATAAGGACGACTGAATGTCAGTCAAAAGCATTGTCTTTACCCTCAGTAAAGGGACGGTATGTTGGAAGAGTTCCAAGCAAGATACCGTGGCATACTAGACGATAAAGGCTGGATACATCGCTACTTAAGATGCTGCCAAAGAGGCAGTCTGGGTATATATTAGTTCATGAGATGAACTTCGTTCCTCCCATTGTGTGACAATGGAGTTGTGGCTTATGCCTAGAAACGCCCGTCCCATCAGTGATCCAGACATATTCTTAGGCAGTATCACCTGATCGTGGAGATGGTTGATCTCCTGGGGATCGAGGTTAGGAGAGTAGACTCAGAGGACAACACGGCGGATCCACTCACAAAGGCCTTTTCCCAGAGAGAGATTTTTATGGGATGGTTAAGTATGAGATACTACAACCCCTGCTATCAGATGGCCCTAGTGCAAGTGGGAGATTGTTAGATATATGTATGCCCTAGAGGCCATTACTATACATAAGATGTATATTGTAGTGGATGCTTGGACATATATAGGGATGACTTTCTTGCTCGATATGATAGTATGCTATCTGGTTACTCTTTAGCTTAACGTGTACACTGATTGTCTCTCTGTTACATGTTGGTAAAGCCCTTAGGATGTGTACTTGACTACCTGGACTATGATGCGGATCATACTAGTGGGGACGTGGTAGTCCATAAGTACATCCTTCAAAGTCCCTAGTCGTGGCTGTATCGAGACGGGGCATCGATATACCAGAGTAGACTAGCGTGTAGCTTCTCGACCCATATAGATGGGCGATGGATGATCCCATATCCATTGGTGTTTGACATCAGAGATGATATACGGGTGCTCAGTAGAGACTGGATACACTGGACAGACTCGCCGAGAACTCCCAGATGGTATTATACCTTACGTCAGATGGCAGTTCTCTGGTGACACTGGTGTAGGTTAGTCTGTAGACCCGAGATCGTCATAGAGTCTTATGTGATTCCCTCTGTGCTTTGATTTCCACCTTACCACGTCCAAGAGAGCGTGCAAAACGGTGGTTTTTGGGTACAGTCCCGAGTCATATGGAGGCAATGAGCGATAGGAGGGGTTTCGTCTCTCCCGGTATAGGGAGTTGATGTTGCGCAGTGCTCGATTGGCTATAACAGGAAGTCCTTGGCCAAGACTGCTTTAAGGATATACTGGTAAGTGTTACCAGTAGTTTCTCGACCCGTTATGATCCTCATATCGACATGACATATCGAGTTATTGGGGTCTGACGTTTACCACCCCTACACAAGATATGCGATATATCAGACGAACAGACCGGACTGTACGGTAGTGTTACCGGTTGGATTCACAGGAGTGTGAGTGGGCTTGCTCGTTGATCTTCTGATCGCTCAATACCCGGGTGGCTGTTACGTTTAGCAGACCGCTTGCGGCTTGTGGGTGTTTGATATGATCATCACCTACTGCCGGCGTATTGACGAGTCTTTAGAGTCCTACACAGGGGTTTCCTGGCTCAAGCGAAACGAAATAGGAGCGCATATGAGATATGTGCGGGACCGAGAATAATACAAGTTTGTGATACTGAATTCTATTCTCGCGATTTGTGACATTGATCGGTTGTATGCGATATAGCCGGGTTATCGGATCAAGTGTTGATTCGATAAGTTGTTACTATTGATATTAGTCGGTTATATGTGATATGACCGGATCGTTAAATCAAGTGTTGATTTAATGATTTAATATATAATTATATATTTGATATATTACTTTACATTAACTAGTATTGGTTCACTTAAGATTGATTTTCTCACTTGAATGTGCACATTGTTTATATGTGATATATGCAAGTGTACATGTTTGTATCATGCTAGATGATACAAACAAGTTGTGTGCATGAGACTTGAACCATATCAAGGTTAAATTAGGGTTTGTAGGGTTCCTAGGCACTCTCAAGAGGTCTCACAAGGCATCAACCATGCCAATTTCAAATTTTACGGGTGCCGAGAAACCCTAATACGGATCGTTGACTAGAAGTTTAGGCGAAATACGAATCTTGTTAAGAACTTAACTAAAGATAAGAAGCTACAACCTTTGTAGATCCGGATATCCACTTCCTTGGCTCCACGTAGGCGTCCTCTCGCTGTCCATCTCGAATCCCGGACTCAATCGTCGGCTTGATCGATGAAATGGGCGGACTAGGTCGTCGGCTTCGTGCCGAAGATGATCTACGTCGAGGCATCACAAGTTCAAGCTCCGACTTCACAAATTTGTGAAACTTGTGAAGAAAACACCCAAAACAACTTGGCAAGAGGTAGAGGGTGAAGAAATAGGAGGTGGGTTCACTTTAGAATTGGATTTCTCACTTTAGAACTCAAGTTGCCATTGATGGCATCAAGCTTTCTTTCTTGAAGAAGAAGGAGAGAATGAAGCTAGAATATGATCAAAGTATTTGCATAAAAGAAAATAAATCAATACTTATCATATCCTAACTAAGGTTAAGTGTAGAGAATAGACCATGGTAAATGGGAATGGTTAGGGTTAAGCATGAAGACAAAATGGTCTCTTTAGTCAAAGCTTCATGAAGCTTCAACAAGCTTCATGATAAAGAAAACCATTTTGTTTTCTTTTATCTAATTAAATATAAATTAAGAATGGATAAATAAATGAGTGAATAAATCAAAACCCTAATCATTACACAACCATGGTTTAATCTTTACACAAAACACAAGTTAGCATGCAACATCAAACATGATACAATCAAGTGCACACAAAATATATCACATATACAATGTGTGAACTTCAAGTGAGAAAATCCATTTAAAGTGAACCAATACTAGTTAATGCAAAGTAATATATTAAATATAATTATACATTAAATCATTAAATCAACATTTGATTCAATGATCCGGTCATGTCGCACATAACCGACTAGTATCGAATGTATCGATTTATCGAATCAATGAATCGATAACTAGGTCATATCGCATACAACCAATCAAAACATTCACGCGAGAATGAAATGCGGTATCACATACACGCATTATTCTCGGTCCCGCACATATCTCATATGCGCTCTCATTTCATTTCGCTTGAGCCAGGAAACCTCTGTGTAGGACTCTAAAGACTCATCAATACTCGGGTAGCAGATGATGATCATATCAAGCACCCACAAGCCGCAAGCGGTCTGCTAAACGTAACGTCCATCCGGGTATTGAGCGATCAGAAGATCGACGAGCTAGCCCGCTCACACTCCTGTGAATCCAACCAGTAACACTTACCGTACAGTCCGGTCTGTTAGTCTGATATGTCGCATATCAAGTCTAGGGGTGGTATACGTCAGACCCCAATAACCGATAAGTCGTGCCGATGTGAGGCTCATAACGGGTCGAGAAACTACTGGTAACACTTACCAGCAAATCTCTGATCATCCCTGGCCAGGGACTTCCCTGTTACGGCCAATCGAGCACAGCGCAACATCAACCCCCAATACCGGGAGAGACGAAACCCCTCCTATCGCTCATTGCCTCCATGTGACTCGGGACTGTACCCAAAGACCACCGTTTTGCACGCCCTCATGGACGTGGTAAGGTGGAGATCAAAGCACAGTGGGAATCACACAAGACTCTATGACGATCTCGGGTCTACGGACTAACCTGTACAAGTGTCACCTAAGAACTGCCATCTGACGTGAGGTATAATACCATCTGGGAGTTCTCGGCGAGTCCGTCCAGTGTACCCAGTCTCCACTGAGCACCCGTATACCATCTCTGATGTCAAACACCAATGGATATGGGATCATCCATCGCCCATCTCATGGGTCGAGAAGCGTATACGCTAGTCTATACTGGTATATCGATGCCCTGTCTCGATACACCCACGACTAGGGACCTTGAAGGATGTACTTATGGACTACCATGTCCCCACTAGTATGATCTGCATCATAGTCCAGGTAGTCAAGTACACATCCTAAGGGCTTTATCAACATGTAACTATAAGACAGTTTAAAGTGACAAGTGTACATGTTAAGATAAAGAGTAACCAGATAGCATACTATCATATCGAGCAAGAAAGTCATCTCTATATATATCCAAGCATCCAATATAATATACATCATCTGTACAATACTGGCCTCTAGGGCATACATACAACTAACAATCTCCCACTTGCACTAGGGCCAGCTGCAGTAGTATCGCATACCGAGCATCCCGAAGAGTCTCTCAAACTGTATCTGGGGAATGGCCTTCGTGAGTGGATCCGCCGTGTTGTTCTTCGTGTCAACCCTCCTGACCTCGATCTCCCGGCGATCAACTATCTCCCGGATCAGGTGATACCTTCTCAGAATATGCCTGGATCGCTGATGGGACCTGGGTTCCTTGGCCAAAGCCACCGCTCCATTGTTATCGCAATACAAAGGTATTGGATGCTCAATGGATGGAACCACTCCAAATTCAGTAATGAACTTCTTGATCCAGACAGCCTCTTTGGCAGCATCGTTGGCAGCGATGTATTCAGCCTCCATCGTCGAGTCTGCCACGGTTTCCTGCTTGGAACTCTTCCAGCTAACCGCCCCTCCGTAAAGGGTAAAGACAAAGCCCGACTGCGACTTAGAGTCGTCCTTATCACTCTGGAAGCTCGAATCGGTAAAGGACTCCACTTGGAGTTCTCCGTTACCATACACCAAGAGCATCTCTTTAGTCCTTCGCAAGTACTTGAGTGTGCTCTTCACAGCTGTCCAGTGATTCTCTCCAGGATCAGCTTGATACCTGCTCACTACACTTAGTGAGTATGCTACATCGGGTCTGGTACATAGCATCGCATACATGATAGAGCCTACAGCCGAAGCATAGGGTATCCCTTGCATGCGAGCTCTCTCCAAATCAGTCTTGGGAGACATCTCTTTGGAGAGAGTGACTCCAGAGATCGTGGGCAAGTTCCCACGCTTGGAATCTTCCATACTAAACCTTTTTAGTATGGTGTCAATGTACCTGGATTGGGACAATCCCAATATCCGTTTGGATCTATCTCTATAGATCCTAATTCCCAATATGCAGGAGGCATCACCAAGATCTTTCATTGAGAATCTTTGTGATAAGAAGAGCTTGACCGATTGCAGCATAGGAATATCATTTCCTATCAAGAGTATGTCGTCCACGTACAATACGAGGAAGACAACCTTACTCTCTGCCACCTTCTTGTAAATACAAGGTTCATCTGGGTTTTTGACGAAATCAAACTCTTTGATAACGACGTCAAAGCAGATGTTCCAACTCCGCGATGCTTGCTTTAATCCATAAATGGATTTAAGCAGCTTGCACACCTTCCTGCTGCTCCCACTGTCTACGAAGCCCTCTAGCTGAGTCATGTACACGCACTCTTCTAAATCACCATTTAGAAAGGCGGTCTTAACATCCATTTGCCAGATTTCGTAGTCATGATATGCAGCGATGGCAAGCATGATTCGGATGGATTTAAGCATAGCCACTGGAGAAAAGGTTTCGTCATAGTCCACACCTGGTCTTTGACGAAAACCCTTTGCTACAAGTCTAGCTTTGAAAGTCTCCACTTTCCCATCTACACCAAGTTTTTTCTTGAAGATCCACTTGCTCCCAATGGGTTTTACCCCTTCAGGAGCAACTTCCAAAGTCCATACTTTGTTGGTGTACATGGATTCTATCTCGGACCGCATAGCATCCAGCCATTTCACTGAGTCCCCACTCGTGATGGCCTGCTCGAAGCTAGTTGGGTCATCATCCTCCATGATGCAATCCTCTCTTCCACCATCAATGAGAAAACCGTAGTATCTCTCAGGTGGACAAGAAACCCTACTAGATCGGCGGAGAGGCTGAGGTTCGTCGGGTACTACCGAATCTTCTGGTTCCACTAAATCTTCAGTTATAGTTTATGTTTCTGGAACTTCTTCCAGTTCTACCTCAGAGCCACTAATCTCTTTTGCAAGAAATTCCTTTTCTAAAAAGGTGGCATGTTGAGCAATAAACACTTTTTGTTGTTCACTGTGGTAGGAAAAATATCCATTTGAATGTTTAGGATATCCCACAAACTTACATAGAACTGACCGTGCCTCGAGTTTGTCTGGATTTTGCCTTTTGACATAGGCCAGACAACCCCATATCTTAACTCGTTTAAGACATGGTCTCTTCCCACTCCATATCTCATATGGTGTGGTAGGTACAGATTTAGTTGGAACTTGATTCAATAGGTATGCTGCTGTCTCAAGCGCATACCCCCAGAAGGAAATATGTAACTCAGCTGTACTCATCATAGAGCGCACCATATCTAATAGGGTGCGATTCCTCCGCTCCGATACACCGTTGTGCTGTGGTGTATAAGGAGGAGTAAGCTGAGAGAGAATCCCATTCTCTTTTAGATAATCTAGGAACTCATTGCTTAAGTATTATCCTCCTCGATCAGATCGAAGGATCTTAATACTTTTGCCTGTTTGTTTTTCTACTTCGTGATTATATTCTCTGAATTTCTCAAAAGCTTCAGACTTGTGTTTCATCAGGAACACATGTCCGAATCTAGAGAGATCGTCAGTGAATGTAATGAAGTAGGAAGAACCGTTCCTGGCATGCGTAGACATGGGACCGCATACATCACTATGTATCAGTCCTAAGAGTTCATTAACTCTTTCTCCGTGTCTACTAAACGGAGCTTTGGTCATTTTTCCTTTGAGACATGAATGGCAAGTATCATAAGATGATAATTCAAATGAATTCAAATAACCATCCTTATGTAACTTAGCCAGTCGTGTCGCATTGATATGACCAAGTCTACAGTGCCACAAGTAGGATTCGTTCATTTCTGAACTTTTCCTCTTGTGTGTGTTTTGTATATTGAGGACTGTATTCTGATTTAGAATGAATATGCCATTATGTAACGAGCCTGATGCAATCAACTTTTGATCTAGGAATATGTTCATAACATTATCCTTTACTACAAAATTATATCCTTCTTTACTTAATAAAGAGACTGATATAATGTTGCACATCATGTTCGGTATATAATAGCACTCATTCAGAACTAGTGTATCACCATTTGGTAATACCAGGTGATATATGGCAACAGCTTTGGCTGCAACATTTGCCCCATTCCCTACTTGAACGGAATGATCACCTTTTCCCAGTTCTCTACCTTTTCGTAGCCCATGTAACTGCTTACATATGTGGGATCCTGATCCGGTATCTAATACCCAGGACGTAGGATGAACTGAAAAACAGTTCTCAATAACTAACACACCCGAAGAAGATGCATCAACATGTATTTTCTTTTGGGCGGCTTGAGAATCTAGATATTCTCCCATTCCCTGTTCAGTCTTATAACTCTTATAAGAAAGAACGGGTCCAACGTTTCCCTGCTCAATATAATAAGCGGGTTCAGTCAATACATCCATATTATTATCTTTATTAGGGCATGACATGGTCGCTACCTGAAGAGAGAGAGAAGAAAACACTTTAGCGTATGCTCGTGCAAGATCAGATTGGTTATTATCTTATCTAATCAGGATGGCTCCCACTGGTTTTTATCAAATCTTCCTTCAAACCCTAAAAGGAAAGACTAGCCGGGATTAATTACACACTACAAGTTTGCCAATCTTTCAGCCAGGTCAGTGTCGGTACTTTGAGGGAGGTCCCCCGTGCTTTCGCACGAACCTAATTACAGTAAACCTCGTTTTCCCAGAGGCGTAACCCCGTTGACACCTTTCTAGACACCTACTTGATCGGCTAATTGTAATGTGTAAAACTCTCCCAGGAGTAACTCTTACTCGCAGCGGGTATCGGGATCCAACTATCTCATAGAATGTATGCAATCTCATTGCAAATTTCAACACTTGAAATTTCCGATAATATTTTGCCCCTTGTGTGCCATGACCTTGACAGAGGTCAACAAACCATAGTGCACTAGTCAAGTTCAACCCGTCATTTCTTGATTGAATCAAACCCACTCGCACGACCCTTGACAGAGGTCAACAAGGTCACACGAATACCCTAATCCAATCACATCACATGCTTTACAGATAATTACTAGTTAGCTATCGCACACTACGCCTTGACAGAGGTCAACAAACGCAGCACGAATACTAAATAGTCTTTATCTGAAATGACGGAGGGCTACGACAGGTTTTTCTGAAAACCTATTGCGTAATGAACTTGATATCGTTGTAGAATCAAATGAAGTTTTGAAATGGAGTGATTTTGAGGCTTTTCTAGTTTTGCTAAACGGGTCACTCCCGGTGAAGGGATCGTCGGCCCTTTCCTCGTCGAATGAGGTGCTGGATATATCATATATATCACTGTGCAAAGCAGAAACTATAAAAGCAATCAAAAGTCAAACCGAGTGTGTAGCATCTGCCAGTTATTGCTAAAGGAGTCACTCCCGGTGAAGGGATCTCGGTCCTTTCCTCATCGAATAAGGTGCAGGGTATATCATATATACCGCTATGCAAAGCAAGAACTGTAGCTACCTGTTTTGTTTAAAATTTGATTCTACAACATCTTAGGTTTCTTTTCTTTCATTAATCACATTAATGAAGTCCCATCATTTAAGTCACCTAAACATCACAGATAAATACGACGTACACTTATGCCATCCGCATTCTCCTCGATGTCCCCTCGTGCACCGTTAGGTTAGGTAACTAACGACAGAGCAGGGCAGGGTTAGTGCGGGTGCAAAACATAAGTAACGTCTATATAATATATCATATATACTATATATAGTATCTATCACAGAACATCACAGATATCGCAGCAGAAGAAACATATGAAATATAGGATATACTAGGACGTCCGTGTTTTCAATATGAGCCAGTATAAAACACGGATTCCACGGTCGTGATGAATAGCCAATCCCACACCCCTAGACCCCTACGAGAGCGGCAAGCAACCCTACCAATTCTAGGGTTAGGAGACCCGGACTCGACTCCTCGAGTTGGTCTCCCACTGGACCCCAGAACCCGGTTACTTGTGTTCTCCTCCTCGGGTCTATCCTAATGCGGAAAAGTAAATAATACACAAAAGGTGACGACTTCCGCAACCTGGAAGTGCCCCAATAAAAGAATATTACATACAAGTTTTTACATGAATGAAAATGAAAAACACTCATCTCACATAAAAACCCCCGGCTATTCAAACACGACAATTCAATATAACATATCCAGCAACACATAACATCACATGTCATTAACGTAAGTAAATATGCGCATCCCAATTGTCGTTGACATATAGCAACGAAACCGGCGATATCACATATTACACTTACGGTCACAGAAAAGAAAGTGTAAAACTACAACAATTGGAATCCGCAACCTCTTTAGACATCGCATGCCTAATCAAAATGAAATACTTAGACATCACATGCCTAACAGTTATAAACCCCGCATTTTAGTCTCATTATCGAAAACTCTTTTCAATATCAAATGAAACTAAACCGCTAGATTTATATCATTCATTCAGTTATCTCATAACTGTTTGTGAATTCCAATTATTGTATCCCATTCCGGATAAATAGAAAATATTAAACTTTCCGATCGAACATTCGAACACCCAAGTTTTCCCGAAACTGTCCAACACATGAAATAGGTTCAAAGACATTCACTTCATGCCTCAGTACCAACGGTCCAGCCGTAGAAGGGTCAAGCC
Organism: Agapanthus africanus; assembly: GCA_030015575.1. Lineage (NCBI taxonomy): Eukaryota > Viridiplantae > Streptophyta > Magnoliopsida > Asparagales > Amaryllidaceae > Agapanthus > Agapanthus africanus. The sequence goes on from CM057349.1 coordinate 94,399,119, forward strand.
AACGCCTCACATGTGGCATGCCGTACTGCCCCAAACCCGAAGGTTCAAAGGGCAGTTCAAGACGGTCACATAATCGAGTTAAGGTTTGTTGTCTTCTAGAGGGACCATCGCGTTACTTGCACTACTCAGAACTTCCTTAAACCATACAAAAATCCAACACTTGGATATTTTCCGGCAGGGGAAAAGTTGGGTATTTATATCCGGTCGGACTTTTTAACATATTCAAAAAAAATTATCCGGAAAGCACTTAGACAAAGTTCGATAATCCGATCGAAATACCGAGTCCCCAATACAACCCAGAATACTCAACTCTTGAATAAATATTAAAAATTCCCAGAGAACTCAGCACTGAATAAAAGAAGTTACTGTGCAAAATTGGGTGGGTGACGTCATCATACGGCCGCGGAACCGCCGCGGAAGCCAGGCTTCTGCCGCGGTTCCGCCGCACTTTGGAGGAATTGGGTGATCGTGTTTCACAGTAATTCTTAGAAAGTCCTGCTGAATTTTCTGCATATTTTTAATTTGGAAAAACCCCAGTTTTTAAAAAATGTACAGAGAGCAACCTTGATATTAGGGTTTCGGTTCGATCGGACTTCAAACTCCATCTGGACTTCGCCTAAGGCTCTAGCTAGGCTCTGATACCACTGTAGGGTTCCTAGGCACTCTCAAGAGGTCTCACAAGGTATCAACCATGCCAATTTCAAATTTTACGGGTGCCGAGAAACCCTAATACGGATCGTTGACTAGAAGTTTAGGCGAAATACGAATCTAGTTAACAACTTAACTAAAGATAAGAAGCTACAACCTTTGTAGATCCGGATATCCACTTCCTTGGCTCCACGTAGGCGTCCTCTCGCTGTCCATCTCGAATCCCGGACTCAATCGTCGGCTTGATCGGAGAAATGGGCGGACTAGGTCGTCGGCTTCGTGCCGAAGATGATCTACGTCGAGGCATCACAAGTTCAAGCTCCAACTTCACAAATTTGTGAAACTTGTGAAGAAAACACCCAAAACAACTTGGCAAGAGGTAGAGGGTGAAGAAATAGGAGGTGGGTTCACTTTAGAATTGGATTTCTCACTTTAGAACTCAAGTTGCCATTGATGGCATCAAGCTTTCTTTCTTGAAGAAGAAGGAGAGAATGAAGCTAGAATATGATCAAAGTATTTGCATAAAAGAAAATAAATCAATACTTATCATATCCTAACTAAGGTTAAGTATAGAGAATAGACCATGGTAAGTGGGAATGGAATGGTTAGGGTTAAGCATGAAGACAAAATGGTCTCTTTAGTCAAAGCTTCATGAAGCTTCAACAAGCTTCATGATAAAGAAAACCATTTTGTTTTCTTTTATCTAATTAAATATAAATTAAGAATGGATAAATAAATGAGTGAATAAATCAAAACCCTAATCATTACACAACCATGGTTTAATCTTTACACAAAACACAAGTTAGCATGCAACATCAAACATGATACAATCAAGTGCACACAAAATATATCACATATACAATGTGTGAACTTCAAGTGAGAAAATCCATTTAAAGTGAACCAATACTAGTTAATGAAAAGTAATATATTAAATATAATTATACATTAAATTATTAAATCAACATTTGATTCAATAATCCGGTCATGTCGCACATAACCGACTAGTATCGAATGTATCGATTTATCGAATCAATGATTCGATAACTAGGTCATATCGCATACAACCAATCGAAACATTCATCGCGAGAATGAAATGCGGTATCACATACACGCATTATTCTCGGTCCTGCACATATCTCATATGCGCTCCCATTTCATTTCGCTTGAGCCAGGAAACCTCTGTATAGGACTCTAAAGACTCGTCAATACTCCGGTAGCAGATGATGATCATATCAAGCACCCACAAGCCGCAAGCGGTCTGCTAAACGTAACGGCCATCCGGGTATTGAGCGATCAGAAGATCGACGAGCTAGCCCGCTCACACTCCTGTGAATCCAACCAGTAACACTTACCGTACAGTCCGGTCTGTTCGTCTGATATGTCGCATATCAAGTCTAGGGGTGGTATACGTCAGACCCCAATAACCGATAAGTCGTGCCGATGTGAGGCTCATAACGGGTCGAGAAACTACTGGTAACACTTACCAGCAAATCTCTTATCAGCCCTGGCCAGGGACTTCCCTGTTACGGCCAATCGAGCACAGCGCAACATCAACCCCCAATACCGGGAGAGACGAAACCCCTCCTATCGCTCATTGCCTCCATGTGACTCGGGACTGTACCCAAAGACCACCGTTTTGCACGCCCTCATGGACGTGGTAAGGTGGAGATCAAAGCACAGTGGGAATCACACAAGACTCTATGACGATCTCGGGTCTACGGACTAACCTGTACAAGTGTCACCTAAGAACTGCCATCTGACGTGAGGTATAATACCATCTGGGAGTTCTCGGCGAGTCCGTCCAGTGTACCCAGTCTCCACTGAGCACCCGTATACCATCTCTGATGTCAAACACCAATGGATATGGGATCATCCATCGCCCATCTCATGGGTCGAGAAGCGTATACGCTAGTCAACACTGGTATATCGATGCCCTGTCTCAATACACCCACGACTAGGGACCTTGAAGGATGTACTTATGGACTACCATGTCCCCACTAGTATGATCTGCATCATAGTCCAGGTAGTCAAGTACACATCCTAAGGGCTTTATCAACATGTAACTATAAGACAGTTTAAAGTGACAAGTGTACATATTAAGATAAAGAGTGACCAGATAGCATACTATCATATCGAGCAAGAAAGTCATCTCTATATATGTCCAAGCATCCAATATAATATACATCATCTGTACAATACTGGCCTCTAGGGAATACATACAACTAACAATCTCCCACTTGCACTAGGGCCAGCTGCAGTAGTATCGCATACCGAGCATCCCGAAGAGTCTCTCAAACTGTATCTGGGGAATAGCCTTCGTGAGTGGATCCGCCGTGTTGTTCTTCGTGTCAACCCTCCTGACCTCGATCTCCCGGCGATCAACTATCTCCCGGATCAGGTGATACCTTCTCAGAATATGCCTGGATCGCTGATGGGACCTGGGTTCCTTGGCCAAAGCCACCGCTCCATTGTTATCGCAATACAAAGGTATTGGATGCTCAATGGATGGAACCACTCCAAATTCAGTAATGAACTTCTTGATCCAGACAGCCTCTTTGGCAGCATCGTTGGCAGCGATGTATTCAGCCTCCATCGTCGAGTCTGCCACGGTTTCCTGCTTGGAACTCTTCCAGCTAACCGCCCCTCCGTAAAGGGTAAAGACAAAGCCCGACTGCGACTTAGAGTCGTCCTTATCACTCTGGAAGCTCGAATCGGTAAAGGACTCCACTTGGAGTTCTCCGTTACCATACACCAAGAGCATCTCTTTAGTCCTTCGCAAGTACTTGAGAATGCTCTTCACAGCTGTCCAGTGATTCTCTCCAGGATCAGCTTGATACCTGCTCACTACACTTAGTGAGTATGCTACATCGGGTCTGGTACATAGCATCGCATACATGATAGAGCCTACAGCCGAAGCATAGGGTATCCCTTGCATGCGAGCTCTCTCCAAATCAGTCTTGGGAGACATCTCTTTGGAGAGAGTGACTCCAGAGATCGTGGGCAAGTTCCCACGCTTGGAATCTTCCATACTAAACCTTTTTAGTATGGTGTCAATGTACCTGGATTGGGACAATCCCAATATCCGTTTGGATCTATCTCTATAGATCCTAATTCCCAATATGCAGGAGGCATCACCAAGATCTTTCATTGAGAATCTTTGTGATAAGAAGAGCTTGACCGATTGCAGCATAGGAATATCATTTCCCATCAAGAGTATGTCGTCCACGTACAATACGAGGAAGACAACCTTACTCTCTGCCACCTTCTTGTAAATACAAGGTTCATCTGGGTTTTTGACGAAATCAAACTCTTTGATAACGACGTCAAAGCAGATGTTCCAACTCCGCGATGCTTGCTTTAATCCATAAATGGATTTAAGCAGCTTGCACACCTTCCTGCTGCTCCCACTGTCTACGAAGCCCTCTAGCTGAGTCATGTACACGCACTCTTCTAAATCACCATTTAGAAAGGCGGTCTTAACATCCATTTGCCAGATTTCGTAGTCATGATATGCAGCGATGGCAAGCATGATTCGGATGGATTTAAGCATAGCCACTGGAGAAAAGGTTTCGTCATAGTCCACACCTGGTCTTTGACGAAAACCCTTTGCTACAAGTCTAGCTTTGAAAGTCTCCACTTTCCCATCTACACCAAGTTTTTTCTTGAAGATCCACTTGCTCCCAATGGGTTTTACCCCTTCAGGAGCAACTTCCAAAGTCCATACTTTGTTGGTGTACATGGGTTCTATCTCGGACCGCATAGCATCCAGCCATTTCACTGAGTCCCCACTCGTGATGGCCTGCTCGAAGCTAGTTGGGTCATCATCCTCCATGATGCAATCCTCTCTTCCACCATCAATGAGAAAACCGTAGTATCTCTCAGGTGGACAAGAAACCCTACTAGATCGGCGGAGAGGCTGAGGTTCGTCGGGTACTACCGAATCTTCTGGTTCCACTAAATCTTCAGTTATAGTTTGTGTTTCTGGAACTTCTTCCAGTTCTACCTCAGAGCCACTAATCTCTTTTGCAAGAAATTCCTTTTCTAAAAAGGTGGCATGTTGAGCAATAAACACTTTTTGTTGTTCACTGTGGTAGAAAAAATATCCATTTGAATGTTTAGGATATCCCACAAACTTACATAGAACTGACCGTGCCTCGAGTTTGTCTGGATTTTGCCTTTTGACATAGGCCAGACAACCCCATATCTTAACTCGTTTAAGACATGGTCTCTTCCCACTCCATATCTCATATGGTGTGGTAGGTACAGATTTAGTTGGAACTTGATTCAATTGGTATGCTGCTGTCTCAAGCGCATACCCCCAGAAGGAAATAGGTAACTCAGCTGTACTCATCATAGAGCGCACCATATCTAATAGGGTGCGATTCCTCCGCTTCGATACACCGTGGTGCTGTGGTGTATAAGGAGGAGTAAGTTGAGAGAGAATCCCATTCTCTTTTAGATAATCTAGGAACTCATTGCTTAAGTATTCTCCTCCTCGATCAGATCGAAAGATCTTAATACTTTTGCCTGTTTGTTTTTCTACTTCGTGCTTATATTCTCTGAATTTCTCAAAAGCTTCAGACTTGTGTTTCATCAGGAACACATGTCCGAATCTAGAGAGATCGTCAGTGAATGTAATGAAGTAGGAAGAACCGTTCCTGGCATGCGTAGACATGGGACCGCATACATCACTATGTATCAGTCCTAAGAGTTCATTAACTCTTTCTCCGTGTCCACTAAACGGAGCTTTGGTCATTTTTCCTTTGAGACATGAATGGCAAGTATCATAAGATGATAATTCAAATGAATTCAAATAACCATCCTTATGTAACTTAGCCAGTCGTGTCGCATTGATATGACCAAGTCTACAGTGCCACAAGTAGGATTCGTTCATTGCTGAACTTTTCCTCTTGTGTGTGTTTTGTATATTGAGGACTGTATTCTGATTTAGAATGAATATGGCATTATGTAACGAGCCTGATGCAATCAACTTTTGATCTAGGAATATGTTCATAACATTATCCTTTACTACAAAATTATATCCTTCTTTACTTAATAAAGAGACTGATATAATGTTGCACATCATGTTCGGTATATAATAGCACTCATTCAGAACTAGTGTATCACCATTTGGTAATACCAGGTGATATATGCCAACAGCTTTGGCTGCAACATTTGCCCCATTCCCTACTTGAACGGAATGATCACCTTTTCCCAGTTCTCTACCTTTCCGTAGCCCATGTAACTGCTTACATATGTGGGATCCTGATCCGGTATCTAATACCCAGGACGTAGGGTGAACTGAAAAACAGTTCTCAATAACTAACACACCCGAAGAAGATGCATCAACATGTATTTTCTTTTGGGCGGCTTGAGAATCTAGATATTCTCCTATTCCCTGTTCAGTCTTATAACTCTTATAAGAAAGAACGGGTCCAACGTTTCCCTGCTCAATATAATAAGCGGGTTCAGTCAATACATCCATATTATTATCTTTATTAGGGCATGACATGGTCGCTACCTGAAGAGAGAGAGAAGAAAACACTTTAGCGTATGCTCGTGCAAGATCAGATTGGTTATTATCTTATCTAATCAGGATGGCTCCCACTGGTTTTTATCAAATCTTCCTTCAAACCCTAAAAGGAAAGACTAGCCGGGATTAATTACACACTACAAGTTCGCCAATCTTTCAGCCAGGCCAGTGTCGGTACTTTGAGGGAGGTCCCCCGTGCTTTCGCACGAACCTAATTACAGTAAACCTCGTTTTCCCAGAGGCGTAACCCCGTTGACACCTTTCTAGACACCTACTTGATCGGCTAATTGTAATGTGTAAAACTCTCCTAGGAGTAACTCTTACTCGCAGCGGGTATCGGGATCCAACTATCTCATAGAATGTATGCAATCTCATTGCAAATTTCAACACTTGAAATTTCCGATAATATTTTGCCCCTAGTGTGCCATGACCTTGACAGAGGTCAACAAACCATAGTGCACTAGTCAAGTTCAACCCGTCATTTCTTGATTGAATCAAACCCTCTCGCACGACCCTTGACAGAGGTCAACAAGGTCACACGAATACCCTAATCCAATCACATCACATGCTTTACAGATAATTACTAGTTAGCTACCGCACACTACGCCTTGACAGAGGTCAACAAACGCAGCACGAATACTAAATAGTCTTTATCTGAAATGACGGAGGGCTACGACAGGTTTTTCTGAAAACCTATTGCGTAATGAACTTGATATCGTTGTAGAATCAAATGAAGTTTTGAAATGGAGTGATTTTGAGGCTTTTCTAGTTTTGCTAAACGGGTCACTCCCGGTGAAGGGATCGTCGGCCCTTTCCTCGTCGAATGAGGTGCTGGATATATCATATATATCACTGTGCAAAGCAGAAACTATAAAAGCAATCAAAAGTCAAACCGAGTGTGTAGCATCTGCCAGTTATTGCTAAAGGAGTCACTCCCGGTGAAGGGATCTCGGTCCTTTCCTCATCGAATAAGGTGCAGGGTATATCATATATACCGCTATGCAAAGCAAGAACTGTAGCTACCTGTTTTGTTTAAAATTTGATTCTACAACATCTTAGGTTTCTTTTCTTTCATTAATCACATTAATGAAGTCCCATCATTTAAGTCACCTAAACATCACAGATAAATACAACGTACACTTATGCCATCCGCATTCGCCTCGATGTCCCCTCGTGCACCGTTAGGTTAGGTAACTAACGACAGAGCAGGGCAGGGTTAGTGCGGGTGCAAAACATAAGTAACGTCTATATAATATATCATATATACTATATATAGTATCTATCACAGAACATCACAGATATCGCAGCAGAAGAAACATATGAAATATAGGATATACTAGGACGTCCGTGTTTTCAATACGAGCCAGTATAAAACACGGATTCCACGGTCGTGATGAATAGCCAATCCCACACCCCTAGACCCCTACGAGAGCGGCAAGCAACCCTACCAATTCTAGGGTTAGGAGACCCGGACTCGACTCCTCGAGTTGGTCTCCCACTGGACCCCAGAACCCGGTTACTTGTGTTCTCCTCCTCGGGTCTATCCTAATGCGGAAAAGTAAATAATACACAAAAGGTGACGACTTCCGCAACCTGGAAGTGCCCCAATAAAAGAATATTACATACAAGTTTTTACATGAATGAAAATGAAAAACACTCATCTCACATAAAAAACCCCGGCTATTCAAACACGACAATTCAATATAACATATCCAGCAACACATAACATCACATGTCATCAACGTAAGTAAATATGCGCATCCCAATTGTCGTTGACATATAGCAACGAAACCGGCGATATCACATATTACACTTACGGTCACAGAAAAGAAAGTGTAAAACTACAACAATTGGAATCCGCAACCTCTTTAGACATCGCATGCCTAATCAAAATGAAATACTTAGACATCACATGCCTAACAGTTATAAACCCCGCATTTTAGTCTCATTATCGAAAACTCTTTTCAATATCAAATGAAACTAAACCGCTAGCTTTATATCATTCATTCAGTTATCTCATAACTCTTTGTGAATTCCAATTATTGTATCCCATTCCGTATAAATAGAAAATATTAAACTTTCCGATCGAACATTCGAACACCCAAGTTTTCCCGAAACCGTCCAACACATGAAATAGGTTCAAAGACATTCACTTCATGCCTCAGTACCAACGGTCCAGCCGTAGAAGGGTCAAGCCAACGCCTCACATGTGGCATGCCGTACTGCCCCAAACCCGAAGGTTCAAAGGGCAGTTCAAGACGGTCACATAATCGAGTTAAGGTTTGTTGTCTTCTAGAGGGACCATCGCGTTACTTGCACTACTCAGAACTTCCTTAAACCACACAAAAATCCAACACTTGGATATTTTCCGGCAGGGGAAAAGTTGGGTATTTATATCCGGTCAGACTTTTTAACATATTCAAAAAAAATTATCCGGAAAGCACTTAGACAAAGTTCGATAATCCGATCGAAATACCGAGTCCCCAATACAACCCAGAATACTCAACTCTTGAATAAATATTAAAAATTCCCAGAGAACTCAGCACTGAATAAAAGAAGTTACTGTGCAAAATTGGGTGGGTGACGTCATCATACGGCCGCGGAACCGCCGCGGAAGCCAGGCTTCTGCCGCGGTTCCGCCGCACTTTGGAGGAATTGGGTGATCGTGTTTCACAGTAATTCTTAGAAAGTCCTGCTGAATTTTCTGCATATTTTTAATTTGGAAAAACCCCAGTTTTTAAAAAATGTACAGAGAGCAACTTTGATATTAGGGTTTCGGTTCGATTGGACTTCAAACTCCATCTGGACTTCGCCTAAGGCTCTAGCTAGGCTCTGATACCACTGTAGGGTTCCTAGGCACTCTCAAGAGGTCTCACAAGGTATCAACCATGCCAATTTCAAATTTTACGGGTGCCGAGAAACCCTAATACGGATCGTTGACTAGAAGTTTAGGCGAAATACGAATCTAGTTAACAACTTAACTAAAGATAAGAAGCTACAACCTTTGTAGATCCGGATATCCACTTCCTTGGCTCCACGTAGGCGTCCTCTCGCTGTCCATCTCGAATCCCGGACTCAATCGTCGGCTTGATCGGAGAAATGGGCGGACTAGGTCGTCGGCTTCGTGCCGAAGATGTGCAGGGTTCCTAGGCACTCTAGTGAGGTCTCCCAAGCCATCAACCATGGCAATTTCAAAAATTATAGTGCCTACAAACCCTAAAGTACGGATCGTTTGCTAGATATCTAGGCGAACAAGAACTAGTTAACAGTTAACTAAAGAGATACGGAAATTACAACCTTTGTAGATCCGGATATCCACCTCCACGGCTCCGCAACGAGGTCCTCTCCGCTGTCCAAATCGAATCTGGGCTCTAGGATCGGCTTCGTCGGAGAATGGGCAAGCTAGGTCGTCGATGTCCATGCCGAAGATGATCTACGTCGAGGCATCGATGAATCAAGCTCCACCTTCACCAAACCCTAAAATCTTGTGAAGGAAACACACTCTACTACTTGGCAAGAGATAGAGGATGAAGAAATAGGAATTGGGTTAACTTTAGAATTGGATTTCTCACTCATATCCAACAATCACCATTGATGGACTTTGCTTTTCTTCACTTGAAGAATGAAGAAGAAGAAGAAAGATATTATGATAAGTTAAAAAGAATAAGAAAAGAAAATCAATTCTTATCATAATATAACCATGGTTATGTGTAGAGATTTAACTAGGGTTAATTCAAATGGTTAGGTTAAGCATGAGATAAGAATGGTGGACAAAGTCAAAGCTTCATGAAACTTCAACTTAAAACAAAAATAGCCACCATCCTTTTCTCTTGCCTTTTATTTTCCAAAAATCAATAAATAAATAAATAAATAAATAGATAAATAAAGGAAAAGAAACCCTAACCATTCTTTTAACCATGGTTTAAATCTTTGCACTTAACCAAGTAAACATGTATCATCAAACATGATACATTCAAATGCACAAAATCATATCGCATATGTAATGCGCATATCCGAGTGAGAAAATCCATCTTAAGTAAACCGATACTAGTTGATGCAAAGTAATATATCATATATATATTAATATGCATTAAATCATTAAATCAACATTTGATTGAATGATCCGGTCATGCGCACATAACCGACTGGTATCTTATATATCGGCTTATCGAATCAACGCTTGAATCGATAACTAGGTTATATCGCATACAACCTTTCGATATATTTATCGCGAGAATAGAATACGGTATCACATACACGCATTATTCTCGGTCCCGCACATATCTCATATGCACTCCTATTTCGTTTCGCTTGAGCCAGGAAACCTCTGTGTAGGACTCTAAAGACTCGTCAATACGCCGGCAGCGGATGATGATCATATCAAACATCCACAAGCCGCAAGCGGTCTGCTAAACGTAACGGCCACCCGGGTATTGAGCGATCTGAAGATCGACGAGCAAGCCCGCTCACACTCCAGTGAATCCGACCAGTAACACTACCGTACAGTCCGGTCTGATCGTCTGATATGTCGCATATCTCGCCTAGGGGTGGTAAACGTCAGACCCCAGTAGCTCAATAAGTCGTGTCGATATGAGGTCTATAACTGTTCGAGAAACTACTGGTAACACTTACCAGTAAATCTCAGCAACCCTGGCCAGGGATTTCCTGTTATAGCCAATCGAACACAGCGCAACATCAACCCCCTATACCGGGAGAGACGAATCCCCTCCTATCGCTCATTGCCTCCATGTGACTCGGGACTGTACCCAAAAACCACCGTTTTGCACGCCCTCTTGGACGTGGTAAGATGGAAATCAAAGCACAGTGGGAACCACACAAGACTCTATGACGATCTCGGGTCAACAGACTACTCTGTACCAGTGTCACCAGAGAACTGCCATCTGACGTGAGGTATAATACCATCTGGGAGTTCTCGGCGAGTCCGTCCAGTGTACCCAGTCTCTACTGAGCACCCGTATATCTCCTCTGATGTCAAACACCGATGGATATGGGATCATCCATCGCCCATCTGTATGGGTCGAGAAGGTACACGCTAGTCTACTCTGGTATATCGATGCCCCGTCTCGATACACCCACGACTAGGGACTTTGAAGGATGTACTTATAGACTACCATGTCCCCACTAGTATGATCCGCATCATAGTCCAGGTAGTCAAGTACAGATCCTAAGGGCTTTACCAACATGTAACAGAGAGACAATCAGTATACACGTTAAGGTAAAGAGCAACCAGATAGCATACTATCATGTCGAGCAAGAAAGTCCTCCCTATATACGTCCCAGCATCCACTACAATATACATCCTATGTATAGTAATGGCCTCTAGGGCATACATATAACTAACAATCTCCCACTTGCACTAGGGCCATCTGTAGCAGTGGTTGCAGTATCTCATACTCAACCATCCCATGAAAGTCTCTCTCTGGGAACAGGCCTTTGTGAGTGGATCCGCTGTGTTGTCCTTTGAGTCTACTCTCCTAACCTCGATCACCCTGGAGATCAACCATCTCCATGATCAGGCGATGCTGCCTTAGAATAAGTCTGGATCACTGATGGGACCGGCGTTCCTTGGCATAAGCCACAACTCCATTGTCACACAATGGGAGGAACATAGTTCATCTCATGAACCTATATACACCCAAACAGCCTCTTTGGTAGCATCTTAAGTAGCGATGTATCCAGCCTTCATCGTCTAGTATGTCACGGTATCTAGCTTGGAACTCTTCCAACATACCGTCCCTTTACTGAGGGTAAAGACAATGCCTGCGACTGATATTCAGTCGTCTTTATCACCCTGGAACTATTCCAGTGATTCTTCCCAAGATCGGTTGATACCGTCTCACTACAACTAGTGAGAATCCTAACATCCAATTAAATCTATCTCATAGATCCAAAATCCAGGATTTAGGAGGTATCACTTTGATCCTATATGGAGAATCATTGTGATAAGCGGAGATTGATCGAGCGTAGCATAAGAAACTCTTTTCTTATCAAGAGTATGTCATCCACGTACTCTACGAGGATCATCACCATACTCCCTACTACCTTTTTGTTTATACAAGGTTCATCTACCATTTTGATGATGTCAAACTCTTTGACTACTTCATCAAAACAGACGTTCCAACTCCGCGATGCCTGCTTTATCCTATAAAGCATCTTGCACACGTTTCCGCTGCTCCCACTGTCTACGAAGCCCTCTGGCTGTGTACTTACAGACGCACTCTTCTAAATCATCATTTAGAAAAGCAGTCAAGACACCCAACCACCAGATATCGTAGTCATGGTATGTAGCCGTGGTAAGTAGGATCTGGATGGACTTAAGCATAGCTACTGGAAAAGATTTCATCATTATCCACACCTGGTCGATGACGAAAACCTTTAACAATTCTAGCTTTGAAAGTCTCAACTTTTCCATGTACACCAAGTAATCTTCTCAAGATATACTTGCTCCTGATGGGAATTTAACCCTTCAGATATTGCAACCAAAGTCCATACTTTGTTGGTGTATAAGGATTCCATCTCAGATCGCTAAACATCCAGCCATTCTTACAGAGTCTTACTCTCGATGGCCAGCTCGAAGCTAGTTGGGTCATCATCTCATGATGCAATCCTCGCTCCCACTGTCATAGAGAAACTGAAGTATCTCTCAGGTGGGTGAGGAACCCTACTAGATCGGCGGAGAGGCTGAGGTTCGTTGGTATCTACTGAATACTTTGGTTCTATCAAATCATCCTGTAGTTTGTATAGCTGGAACACTTCCAGTTCTACATAACAGGCCTTGCCTCGAGCTTGTCCGGATTATGCTTTTAGACATAGGCCGGACAACCCCAAATCTTAACTAACTTAAGATTTGGGCTCTTCCCTTTCCATATCACATATGAAGCGGTAGGCAACTGATTTGATTCGAACCCTATTCAATAGGTATGCAGCTTCTCAAGTGCATAACTCCCTAAAAGGAAATAGGTAACTCAGTAATACTCATCATAGAGCACACCTTATCATATAGGGTGTGATTGCTCTGCCCCGATATACCATCGTGTTATGGTGTATACGGAGGAGTAATGCTGAGAGAGAATCTCATTCTCCTTTAGAAAAGTCCAGGATTTCTGTGCTCAAGTATTCTCCTCCTAGATCACATCAAAGGACATAATACTTATACCCTTATTAGTTCTCTACTTCTAACTTATATTCCGTGAATATCTCAAAAGGTTCGGACTTGTGTTTCAACAGGAACATAGGTCTGAAACTCGAAAGAGATCATCAGAGAATGTAATGAAGTACAAAGAACCGGTCTTGGCATGTGTAGACAGGGGACCTACATACATCAACATGTATCATCCCAAGAGTTTACTAACTCTTTCTCTGTTTCCAATAAACAGAGCTGTGGTCATCTTATCTTTGTGACATGACTGGCGAGTTTCATAAGATGTAAATTCAAACAGATTTAAATATACATCTTTATGTAACTCTAGCCAGTCGGGTCGCATTGATCTGACCTAGTCTACAATACCTCAAGAAGGATTCGTTCATTACTGAACTCTTCCTCTTGTGTATGTTCTGTATACTAAAGAACTGTAGTTTGATTTAGAACATCAATGCTTTTAGATAACGTGCCTGAACCGATCAACTTTTGATATAGGAAATGTTCAAAACATTATCCAACAATACAAAATTATATCCTTTCTTTACTAACAAAGAGAGTGATATGATTTGGTATATCAGGTTCGGTATCTAACAACATTCGTTCAGAATCAATGTATTGTAATACAGGGTGACAGTGACCGACAGACTTGGCTGCAACACTTGCCCCGTTTTCTGCCTCATGAAACTTATCACCCGTTCTCAGTTCTCTACCTATCTGTAGCCCTATGTAACAGATTACATATCTGGGATCCTGATCTGGTATCACATACCCAGGACGTAGAGGTTACAGAGAAACAGTTCTGTATAATGAACAAACCCGAAGATGATGCATCAGCATGCACTCTCTTCGTTTGGGCGGCACGGGAATTCTGGTATTCCCCAATTTCCTGCTCTGTCTTATAACAATTATAAGTTGGAGCGGGACCAACGTTCCCCAGCTCAGTATAACAAGCGGGTTCGGTCAATAATCCGTATTATTATCTTGATTAAGGCGTGATATGGTCGCTACCAGGAGAGAGAGAGAAGAAAACACTCAGCGTGCGCTCTGTCAAGAATAGATTGGTTATTATTTTATCTAATCAGGATGGCTCCCACTGCTTTTTATCAAATCTTCCTTCAAACCCTAAAAGGAAAGACTAGCCGGGATTAATTACACACTACAAGTTCGCCAATCTTTCAGCCAGGCCAGTGTCGGTACTTTGAGGGAGGTCCCCCGTGCTTTCGCACGAACCTAATTAATGTAAACCTCGTTTTCCCAGAGGCGTAACCTCGTTAACACCTTTCTAGACACCTACTTGATCGGCTAATTGTAATGTATAAAACTCTCCCAGGAGTAACTCTTACTCGCAGCGGGTATCGGGATCCAACTATCTCATAGAAGGTATGCAATCTCATTGCAAATTTCAACACTTGAAATTCCCGATAATGTTTTGCCCCTAGCGTCCTATGACCTTGACAGAGGTCAACAAACCATAGGCTGCTAGTCAAGTTCAACCCGTCATTTCCTGATTGAAGTAAACCCACCCGCACGACCCTTGACAGAGGTCAACAAGGTCGCACGACTACCCTAAATCAATCACATCATATGCTTATGCAGATAAGCACTAATCAGCTACCGCACACTACGCCTTGACAGAGGTCAACAAACGTAGCACGAATACTAACTAGTACTTATCTGAAATGACGGAGGGCTACGACAGGTTTTTCTGAAAACCTATTGCGTAATGAACTTGATATCGTTGTAGAATCAAATGATTTTAAAAATGGAGTGCTTTTGAGGCTTTTCTAGTTTTGCTAAAGGAGTCACTCCCGGTGAAGGGATCGTCGGTCCTTTCCTCGTCGAATGAGGTGCAGGATATATCACATATATCACTGTGCAAAGCAAAAACTCTTAAAAGCAATCAAAAGACAAACCGAGTGTGTAGCATATGCCAGTTATTGCTAAAGGAGTCACTCCCGGTGAAGGGATCTCGGTCCTTTCCTCATCGAATAAGGTGCAGGATATATCACATATACCGCTGTGCAAAGCAAGAACTGTAGCTACCTGTTTTATTTTGAAATTCGATTCTACAACATCTTAGGTTTCTTTTATTTCATTAATCACATTAATGAAGTCCCATCATTTAAGTACCTAAACATCACAGATAGATATGACGTACACTTATGCCATCCGTATTCGCCTCGATGTCCCCTCGTGCACCGTTAGGTTAGGTAACTAACGGCAGAGCAGGGCAGGGCTAGCGCGGGTGTAAAACATAAGTAACGTCTATATAATATATCATATATACTATATACATCACAGAAACATCACATGATCTCATCACAGATATCGCAGCAGAAGAAATATATGAAATATTGGATATACTAGGACGTCCGTGTTTTCAATACGAGCCAGTATAAAACACGGATTCCACGGTCGTGATGAATAGCCAAACCCACACCCCTAGACCCCTACGAGAGCGGCAAGCAACCCTACCAATTCTGGAGTTAGGAGACCCGGACTCGACTCCTCGAGTTGGTCTCCCACTGGACTCCAGAACCCGGTTACTTGTGCCCTCCTCCTTGGGTCTATCCTAGTGCGGAAAAGTAAATAATATACAACAGGTGACAACTCCCGCAGCCTGGAAGCGCCCCAATAAAAGAATATTACATACAAGTTTTTACATGAATGAAAATGAAAAACACTCATCTCACATAAAAAACCCCGGCTATTCAAACACGACGATCCAATATAACATATCCAGCAACACATAACATCACATGTCATCAACGTAAGTAAATATGTCCATCCCAATTGTCGTTGACGTATAGCAACGAAACCGGCGATATCACATATTACACTTACGGTCACAGAAAAGAAAGTATAAAACTACAACAGTTGGAATCCGCAATCACCTCAGACATCGCATGCCTGACCAAATGAATTTCTTAGACATCGCATGCCTAACAATTATAAACCCCGCATTTTAGTCCCATCATCGAAAACACTTTTCAATATCAAGTCGGGCAATTCAACAAGATTCCCGACAGCCTGATCGAATGCTCGTCGCAAACTTCAGTAGACGGCCGCACCCCCGATACCGTCGACGAAGTGCACCAAGGCGGAACACCGCTACCGCGAGCACCCGAACGGATGCTTTCGGCGACGGGGTTCTCCTACAGTCACTTGGTCGGGGCTATGGAGTGAGGCTGTCTATTAAGTTTACCCGGCGAGTATCCGCGTACGCTACGTGATTGCGACGGACTTTTGATCACATCAAAATTCCGTGGCAACCGATCAAGTGAGACTAAATTGCTACGTTTATAACATTCATTCAGTTATCATATAACTTATTGTGAATTCCAATTGTTGTATCCCATTCCAGATAAACAGAAAATGTTAAACTTTTCGATCGAACAATCGAACACCCAAGTTTTCCCGATACTGATCAACACATGAAACAAGTATAACAACATTCCGTTCGTGCCTCAGTACCAACGGTCCAGCCGTAGAAGGGTCAAGCCAACGCCTCACATGTGGCACGCCGTACTGCCCCAAACCCGAAGGTTCAAAGGGCAGTTCAAGACGGTCACATAATCGAGTTAAGGTTTGTGTCTTCTAGAGGGACCATCGCGTTACTTGCACTACTTAGAACGTCGTTAAACTACGGAAAAATCCAACACTTGGAAATTTCCCGACAGGGGAAAAATCGGGTATTTATATCCGGTCGAACTTTTTAACATATTCTAAAATTTATCCGGAAAACACATGGACAGAATTAGACTTTCCGATCGAAACAATGATTCCCAAAACAACTCAGAACAACTCAACTCTTGAGTTCAGTTTAAATATTCCAGGAAAATGAGCATTGAATTTTACGAGTTACTGTGAAATTTGACACGTGTCGGCTTCTTATTGGCGGCCCTTCCGCCGCGAAAACCCCCTTTGTGCGGCGCTTCCGCCGCTCTTTTGTGGAATTAGGGTACCAAATTTCACAGTAATTCTTAAAAAAGCCTTCTTGTTTTTCTGGATATTTTTAATTGCCAAAAATCAACAGTTTTGAAAAAAGTACAGAGAGCAATTTTGCAATGGGATTTTGGTTCGATCGGGTTTCTAATTCCGTCCGGGGATCGCCTAAGGCTCTAGCTAGGCTCTGATACCACTGCAGGGTTCCTAGGCACTCTAGTGAGGTCTCCCAAGCCATCAACCATGGCAATTTCAAAAATTATAGTGCCTACAAACCCTAAAGTACGGATCGTTTGCTAGATATCTAGGCGAACAAGAACTAGTTAACAGTTAACTAAAGAGATACGGAAATTACAACCTTTGTAGATCCGGATATCCACCTCCACGGCTCCGCAACGAGGTCCTCTCCGCTGTCCAAATCGAATCTGGGCTCTAGGATCGGCTTCGTCGGAGAATGGGCAAGCTAGGTCGTCGATGTCCATGCCGAAGATGATCTACGTCGAGGCATCGATGAATCAAGCTCCACCTTCACCAAACCCTAAAATCTTGTGAAGGAAACACACTCTACTACTTGGCAAGAGATAGAGGATGAAGAAATAGGAATTGGGTTAACTTTAGAATTGGATTTCTCACTCATATCCAACAATCACCATTGATGGACTTTGCTTTTCTTCACTTGAAGAATGAAGAAGAAGAAGAAAGATATTATGATAAGTTAAAAAGAATAAGAAAAGAAAATCAATTCTTATCATAATATAACCATGGTTATGTGTAGAGATTTAACTAGGGTTAATTCAAATGGTTAGGTTAAGCATGAGATAAGAATGGTGGACAAAGTCAAAGCTTCATGAAACTTCAACTTAAAACAAAAATAGCCACCATCCTTTTCTCTTGCCTTTTATTTTCCAAAAATCAATAAATAAATAAATAAATAAATAGATAAATAAAGGAAAAGAAACCCTAACCATTCTTTTAACCATGGTTTAAATCTTTGCACTTAACCAAGTAAACATGTATCATCAAACATGATACATTCAAATGCACAAAATCATATCGCATATGTAATGCGCATATCCGAGTGAGAAAATCCATCTTAAGTAAACCGATACTAGTTGATGCAAAGTAATATATCATATATATATTAATATGCATTAAATCATTAAATCAACATTTGATTGAATGATCCGGTCATGCGCACATAACCGACTGGTATCTTATATATCGGCTTATCGAATCAACGCTTGAATCGATAACTAGGTTATATCGCATACAACCTTTCGATATATTTATCGCGAGAATAGAATACGGTATCACATACACGCATTATTCTCGGTCCCGCACATATCTCATATGCACTCCTATTTCGTTTCGCTTGAGCCAGGAAACCTCTGTGTAGGACTCTAAAGACTCGTCAATACGCCGGCAGCGGATGATGATCATATCAAACATCCACAAGCCGCAAGCGGTCTGCTAAACGTAACGGCCACCCGGGTATTGAGCGATCTGAAGATCGACGAGCAAGCCCGCTCACACTCCAGTGAATCCGACCAG
Organism: Agapanthus africanus; assembly: GCA_030015575.1. Lineage (NCBI taxonomy): Eukaryota > Viridiplantae > Streptophyta > Magnoliopsida > Asparagales > Amaryllidaceae > Agapanthus > Agapanthus africanus. The sequence goes on from CM057349.1 coordinate 94,417,958, forward strand.
TAACACTACCGTACAGTCCGGTCTGATCGTCTGATATGTCGCATATCTCGCCTAGGGGTGGTAAACGTCAGACCCCAGTAGCTCAATAAGTCGTGTCGATATGAGGTCTATAACTGTTCGAGAAACTACTGGTAACACTTACCAGTAAATCTCAGCAACCCTGGCCAGGGATTTCCTGTTATAGCCAATCGAACACAGCGCAACATCAACCCCCTATACCGGGAGAGACGAATCCCCTCCTATCGCTCATTGCCTCCATGTGACTCGGGACTGTACCCAAAAACCACCGTTTTGCACGCCCTCTTGGACGTGGTAAGATGGAAATCAAAGCACAGTGGGAACCACACAAGACTCTATGACGATCTCGGGTCAACAGACTACTCTGTACCAGTGTCACCAGAGAACTGCCATCTGACGTGAGGTATAATACCATCTGGGAGTTCTCGGCGAGTCCGTCTAGTGTACCCAGTCTCTACTGAGCACCCGTATATCTCCTCTGATGTCAAACACCGATGGATATGGGATCATCCATCGCCCATCTGTATGGGTCGAGAAGGTACACGCTAGTCTACTCTGGTATATCGATGCCCCGTCTCGATACACCCACGACTAGGGACTTTGAAGGATGTACTTATAGACTACCATGTCCCCACTAGTATGATCCGCATCATAGTCCACGTAGTCAAGTACAGATCCTAAGGGCTTTACCAACATGTAACAGAGAGACAATCAGTATACACGTTAAGGTAAAGAGCAACCAGATAGCATACTATCATGTCGAGCAAGAAAGTCCTCCCTATATACGTCCCAGCATCCACTACAATATACATCCTATGTATAGTAATGGCCTCTAGGGCATACATATAACTAACAAGATGATCTACGTCGAGGCATCACAAGTTCAGGCTCCAACTTCACAAATTTATGAAACTTGTGAAGAAAACACCCAAAACAACTTGGCAAGAGGTAGAGGGTGAAGAAATAGGAGGTGGGTTCACTTTAGAATTGGATTTCTCACTTTAGAACTCAAGTTGCCATTGATGGCATCAAGCTTTCTTTCTTGAAGAAGAAGGAGAGAATGAAGCTAGAATATGATCAAAGTATTTGTATAAAAGAAAATAAATCAATACTTATCATATCCTAACTAAGGTTAAGTATAGAGAATAGACCATGGTAAGTGGGAATGGAATGGTTAGGGTTAAGCATGAAGACAAAATGGTCTCTTTAGTCAAAGCTTCATGAAGCTTCAACAAGCTTCATGATAAAGAAAACCATTTTGTTTTCTTTTATCTAATTAAATATAAATTAAGAATGGATAAATAAATGAGTGAATAAATCAAAACCCTAATCATTACACAACCATGGTTTAATCTTTACACAAAACACAAGTTAGCATGCAACATCAAACATGATACAATCAAGTGCACACAAAATATATCACATATACAATGTGTGAACTTCAAGTGAGAAAATCCATTTAAAGTGAACCAATACTAGTTAATGAAAAGTAATATATTAAATATAATTATACATTAAATCATTAAATCAACATTTGATTCAATAATCCGGTCATGTCGCACATAACCGACTAGTATCGAATGTATCGATTTATCGAATCAATGATTCGATAACTAGGTCATATCGCATACAACCAATCGATACATTCATCGCGAGAATGAAATGCGGTATCACATACACGCATTATTCTCGGTCCCGCACATATCTCATATGCGCTCCCATTTCATTTCGCTTGAGCCAGGAAACCTCTGTGTAGGACTCTAAAGACTCGTCAATACTCCGGTAGCAGATGATGATCATATCAAGCACCCACAAGCCGCAAGCGGTCTGCTAAACGTAACGGCCATCCGGGTATTGAGCGATCAGAAGATCGACGAGCTAGCCCGCTCACACTCCTGTGAATCCAACCAGTAACACTTACCGTACAGTCCGGTCTGTTCGTCTGATATGTCGCATATCAAGTCTAGGGGTGGTATACGTCAGACCCCAATAACCGATAAGTCGTGCCGATGTGAGGCTCATAACGGGTCGAGAAACTAATGGTAACACTTACCAGCAAATCTCTTATCAGCCCTGGCCAGGGACTTCCCTGTTACGGCCAATCGAGCACAGCGCAACATCAACCCCCAATACCGGGAGAGACGAAACCCCTCCTATCGCTCATTGCCTCCATGTGACTCGGGACTGTACCCAAAGACCACCGTTTTGCACGCCCTCATGGACGTGGTAAGGTGGAGATCAAAGCACAGTGGGAATCACACAAGACTCTATGACGATCTCGGGTCTACGGACTAACCTGTACAAGTGTCACCTAAGAACTGCCATCTGACGTGAGGTATAATACCATCTGGGAGTTCTCGGCGAGTCCGTCCAGTGTACCCAGTCTCCACTGAGCACCCGTATACCATCTCTGATGTCAAACACCAATGGATATGGGATCATCCATCGCCCATCTCATGGGTCAAGAAGTGTATACGCTAGTCTACACTGGTATATCGATGCCCTGTCTCGATACACCCACGACTAGGGACCTTGAAGGATGTACTTATGGACTACCATGTCCCCACTAGTATGATCTGCATCATAGTCCAGGTAGTCAAGTACACATCCTAAGGGCTTTATCAGCATGTAACTATAAGATAGTTTAAAGAGACAAGTGTACATGTTAAGATAAAGAGTAACTAGATAGCATACTATCATATCGAGCAAGAAAGTCATCTCTATATATGTCCAAGCATCCAATATAATATACATCATCTGTACAATACTGGCCTCTAGGGCATACATACAACTAACAGGGTTTACTATTTTCCTAACAAATAACAAAAGAGTGAGACTTTTGTCAAAGTTATCAAGCTTCACGAAGCTTGATAAACATTGACAAAGTCAACTCTTTTGTCATTTGTTCAAAGATATTAGTTAACCCAACCTTTAACCTAATGCTTTGGTTAATTCTCTACATGAGTTAAGCATGAGGGCTTAACTCAACCATGGTGCCATTATTTATTGGATAAGTTTCATTTGGATATTATTCATATGATTCTTTCTTCTTCTTCATCTTCATCAAGCTCACAAAAGCTTGCTAGCTCCAATGGTGCCATGAGAAAAAGAGTGAGAAATCCAATTCTAAAGTGAACCCACTTCCTATTTCTTCATCCTCTACCACTTGCCATGTAGTATAGGGTGTTCTCTTCACAAAGTTTTTGACCAAGTGAAGGAATAGCTTGAGTTTGAGTCTCCCCGACGTAGATCATCTTCGGCCTCGAAGTCAATGACCTAGCCCGATAATAAGAACAATGCAATAGAATCATAGGATACACGGAATCGAAGAAAGAATTTCAAGCAAGTATATCCTAAGTCACTTAGGCGGAGTACCGTATCGCAAGTATGCTGCGGACATACACACGCTACGTTACCCTGCTTAAGTGACTTACTCCATCTACCAAAGCTCATCCTACACTCAGAAAGGTAAGACCTATCGCTCTGATACCAATTTTGTCACGACCCGAAGAGTTACGGAACGTGACTGGCACTTAAATTACGAAACGTCTCGAGGCGTACGTAATCGAAGTAAGCCTAAGCCCAGAAATCAAACCCAATTAAGAAATAGAGTGAAGGCAAAACAAATAAGCCACATCAAAATCTTTAAAAACAACTTCACTTTTTTCCAAAATTTTCGGCAGAGTCTCCTTGTAAAAACTGGCCCCAAACGGGTACAAGACAAGGATATACATAAAACATGAATAAGGCATCCCCAAGTGGGAGCTAGCTCTTCGCCAAAAGCGGTCTCAACAGCACACGCAATAAAAATCATTACTGCGCAAAAATAAGCATGTAAAAACCCAAGTAATATGCATCACGTCGGCTCAAGTGAGCTCGACCCAGAGAAACAACATAAATGTCCACAAATCTCACTGTCTCGTCTCTAGGTCAATATACATCAGTATAAGTAGCAGGTACAGTAGATGGAGTATACTAGATACAATGAATATATAAGGTGGAAACAAAATAATATCACAACCCACCTACGAGCAAAATCTCAGATCCAAGCAAAAGGAGCAAAAGGATGAAGTACGTCCACCGGGCCCACCATGTACCTGAGACGGTTCATCCTACTCCTCGAATCGGGTCTCAAAAACCAACTCAGAACCGAGAAAATATCATGGTGGACAATATTCATCATATCAAGGAAAACCGCATCTTTCTCTTTAAAATAATTCATCAGTTTATAAAATGTCACATGCGGTTTCCAAATCCAGAAAAACTCAAGAAAGGTCTGAAATCATCAAAATCACGATATCAATAAACAATGAATACCGGCATAAATCTCCATAATACTGCATGACTAATAAATATATGAATGCATCTGATATCATGCAATGAATGCAATAGTTAAACTATCATATGAAAGCGATAACGTATAGTAACTATCAGCTAGCAAGCTATGCCAATGAAATAGTATTATCTAAAGTGTACGTGACATGGCAATTACCGATGATGATCTGTGTGAGCCGGCAAGCAGGTGTACGTAGAACATACGCATCATCGGTAATCGTGCTGGTGTCCTGACAGCAGGGTTTCATAATAATTACTGATAACATAAGTATAAGCATGGAATGCGATGAAACATCATGAATATACAGAAAGTGCTATAGTAACAGCAACACTGAAGAATAAACCTACCCAATATACGAGTCATACAATTTGGTATTTAAAATACTCACAATTCTCCATATATACCCTGATGAATGGAATATACCCGCTCAAGTTTACAGGTCATATATGGTGCAATTGTTCCAATTTCTGAATTTAGCAAGCTGATTTGTACTTATTCCGCATAACTCATGATAATGGTGCAATAGTTTCACATTCTCGATTTAGCAAGTTAAATAGTACTTGTGTCGCATAACTCATGATAATGGTGCAATAGTTTCATATTCTCAATTTAGCAAGTTAAATAGTACTTGTGCCGCATAACTCATGATAATGGTGCAATATGATTCTAGATTCTCAATTTAACAAGTTAATTAATACTTGTGCCGCATACTCATTTTTAATGGTTCAATGGTTCTGCATGATGAACTAAGCAAGTCATATATGGATATAAAAAGTTAAGCAATGCAGCAAAACAGATAACTAGGAACTATACGCAAATTGCCTGTACTACTAGAAGTTTTAAAACTATTGGGCGCCTCGCGCCATCCATACGATTTCCCCCATAGATGTGTACATCTACTCACCAGTAATCTGGTGGTAGGTGTACCCGACCACCTGCTTTCCTTTCTTCGTGGCGTCCGAGGTCCCCACCTGCGAACCTAGAATTTACACAAAGCAACACACATAAGGCAAAATCCTGCAAAAACGCGATATCAAGATTATACGAGAAACTAGCGTCGCAAGCTAAACGCGTGTGTAAACGTAACGTGTGCGCATACATCAAAAACTACCACGACGCGCTGTGACACATAGCAACACCAACTCAACTCGTATCGTACGTGTCGCGCAAGTCTCGCTATGCTAATTATAGGAAAAAAGGTCCCAGATTTTATCTGGAGCAAAACAAGAAAAATAAATAAGACCAAACATCTTACAATACTTACAGACAGCTACCTGCAAAAATTCAACAGATTCCCACAAAATTGGGCCGGCCACCATAGGTTTGATATCGGCCAATTCCAGGTGAAAAAGGTCCAGGTTTCAACACTATTTTCCTAGCACAGAGTATAGCATAACGTATATGTTTTCTTACAAAAAAAAGTAATCCCAGATACAGCAGATTCTACGTATCCTAAACTTTAGTTTTTAAAAAAAATGTTTTTAAAACGCTACTTTGCAACATGATGGTATTTTGTGAAATTAGGTGAATTTACAAGAATTTAGTGATACCAACAGCACATATTAGAGTTAATCTAACCTTAAAAACCCTGAATTACCCTATTCTCCAACTAAACCATCAAATTATCATCAAAGTTCACAAAACACTAAAACTAACTAAACTGTCCCAGATTTTGCCCACTGCAAAAACCCAAAAACCAAACAATACCAAACACTGGAAACGCGCATAGACACCACTATGCAAAGCACCAACACACAATTCACAGGGGGGCAGGTGAGGCCGGAAAAACATGGAATGTCACCGGATTTTTGGGAAGGGAACGGGCACGAAATTCAACACAATACCCTAGCTACCCTGTACACTAATCTGTATGTGTTTGCTAAGCTAGAAAATGATCACAGATATAGCAGGTCACTTGTATCCTATAACTTGTTTCAAAACCGTAACAAAAATTCCAATTTGGGACTTTAAAGTGTTTTAGCGAAATCTAGTGATACTACTTGGTTTACACAGTACAAATAACACATAAATAAGTTAGTTGAGCCATAACAATCCCATTTTAACCAAAACTCTACCCAAAACACAAAGTTAGCCCCATTTCACTACTTAAACAAAATTTTAAGCTAAACAAACTATAATTTTTAGCTAGAGGAAGTTGAGATGAGTTTTATACCTCAAAGCAGGTTAGTGGTGGCTAAAACTTGTGGACTTTGCTTCATGAACAATCAACGAAGAGTTTGCAAGAGATTTGTGATCAAAAATGGATTTTTTTTATGATGGTTTGAGCTTGGATGCAAAAGAGGAGAAGAAGAAGAACAAGAAGAAGAAGAAGAAGAGAAGGGAGGGTGTGTGCGCGCTACTGCTGCTGCTGCTGCTGTGCTGCTGTGCTGCTGCTGTTGCTGTTGCTGTGCTGCTGCTGTTGTTATGTGTGTGTGTGTGTCTGTAGGGAATAGAAATGAGAGGGAGAGAGATTTGATAAGTGTTAGTGTTTTGGAAAAAAAATGAACGTCAACCATATTCCTTTTCTCCCTCTCATAATTACCTAGCAAGCATGCTTCTCATGCTATCATTCCCTCTCTCTCTCCAATTCATAAGTCAACCCCAAAACACTAATTATATTTAAATTTAAAAAAAAAACTAGTACATTTAATTAACTTCACATTATCCTAATGAAATGTTTTAGTTTACCATGGCTACCTAAACATGGCTTAACCCTAAACTTAGCCTTAATTTATATGCACATGTGTGTGCAGTCCAAATTAAATTCTAGTAAAATATTCATTAATTTTGATAAAATATTTGAAAACTGTTTTGGTAAACTTTTTACTAAAAACCCCACATTAAAACATAATTAACCACTAATCGCATTCTAAGCTGTTACAATCTTCCCCCTTAAAGAAATTCGTCCCCGAATTTAAAAATATAGCTACGCGTACCTTCAAAGAGATGAGGGAAATTCTTTCGCGTCTCGCCCTCGGCCTCCCAAGTGATCTCTCCACCATTCGGGCTGCGCCAAAGAACCTTCACAAATGGCAAGAGCTTTGATCGAAGTTTCTTCACCTGCCGATCCAATATCACTACTGGCTGCTCGGTGAACGAAAGATCGCGCTCAAGCTAAACGGTCTGATGCTGAATCATGTGAGAAGGGTCATGAAGAAATCTGCGAAGCATCGACACGTGGAATACGGGGTGAACATCCGGAAAGCTGGGTGGAAGAACCAAACGATATGCAACTGCGCCAACACGCTCGAGGATCGAAGGGTCCCACAAATCTGGGACTAAGCTTTCCTTTTCACCCAAATCTCATCACGCTCTTTGTCACGTCCCGAAAGTACGGAACAAGACCGACACTTAAACTACGAACGTCTCGAGGCGTACGTAATCTAAGTAAACCGAAACCCCAGAAATCCAAACCAAGAAAGGTAGAGTGAAGGAAAACCAATTTAAAACAAGTAGTTTCAATAGCATACGCCAAATTATGCGGGTTTCTAAAAACATCAAAAATTTCCTGAAAATTTCGGCAGAGTCTCCTTTGTAAATACTGGCCCCCAAACGGGATACAACATGAATAGTATACGAAATCAATAAAAGGCATCCCCAAGCGGGAGCTAGCTCTTCATCAATCGACGGTCACAACCACACAAGCAATATAATATACAACGCCAACGGCGAGGATCAAAATTCAAAAGGAAACTCAAAACCACAGAAATATAGCGCGCGACTCTAAGGTCGAAGGAATAACATCATTGGTCTCTATCTCAAAATAAATACATGTTTGGTTGATGGAACTTCTAGATACAACAGAATAATAATATACAAGATATATAATGGGGGTACGATACAAGTAAACCCACCTACTAGCAAATCACCCGAAGGAAACTATGCCCGCAAAGCCGTAATGAAACCTGTACGGCAAACCTGCAAGAAATTGGGGCACAACGGGGGTGAGTTGCCAACTCGTGAATAAGAAAACATCTACGGAAAGAAATCGCATAAATAACGCAACCTAGGTCAAAGATCATAATATATCCTCAATTATATATATAACATGCAACCTATAACAAGGCTAGAGTAAATATCTAACCCGAGTGTAATCTCATGTGCCCGTGTCAGTGCCTCAGGTAGCAATATATCATATGAATGAGGTATGAATGTATGAAAACAGAATACATGTAAATGAAGAACTGTTTTCATAATTTAGTGAGATTTCCTTTGTATTTTTAAAATGAGGTATCATAATGAAATCAGCATAAAACAGTGCCTAGCATCGGCACAAAACGTAATCCCAATATCTCGATATCTCTGTATCACAGTCTCTGTACCTTAATATCTCGAAATCTCAATGTCTCAATCACAATATCTAGGGCGCCGTCAGTCCAGACCGGCCCTTACCATCCATCTCAAGACCACGACGGTATCCTCCGGATATCCAACGCATCGGGTAAAATCACCGGTAGGTAGTGCTCCCCTGCCAGGCTCACATCGTCATCATCACGTGCTTCTTGCCCCGGGGTACCTTACCGGGTCCACCATGTACCCGAAACGGTTCATCCGTCTCCTCGAATCGGGTCTCGAAATCCATCAGCAAACTCATGGTGGACGACTCATACATCATGGGGAAAACCGCATTTTTTATTTAAAAAGAGAGAAATCAGTTTATATAAGTTTTGCGGTTTTCCCCCCAAATCCAGAAAATTTCATGGAAATCCGAATCCAAATCATCAATAGCATGTAAAACCATGAATATAGGCATAACAATGAATAACAGTATGCATGAAGTGACAAGTAATAACTACAATTTTAAGCTGGCATATAAGGCAGGTACACTAATATCATATCAATTTACTAACTAACAAGCTAAGTCAAGCAATAGTATTTTCTAAGGTGTACGTGACATGGCAATTACCGATGAAGATGTGTGTGAGCCGGCAACTAAGTGTACGTGGTACATACGCATCATCGGTAATGGTGCTGGTGTCCTAACAATATGATATCAACATTGCAATAAGAAATTATAACATAAGTATGCGATGCGAAGCGAACCACAATAATGAGCGGGAGCTGAATACTAGACGCAACTATAACTAATCTGCATTAATCTAATATAAGTCCTACAAATGGTGCCTTTTGAAATAACACGAATCATGGGGTTTTGAAAATAGGGGCTACGGTGTTTTTATGAAAAAATACGTCTTTTGAAATATCCGTAGGATCCCTTGGGCTGTCTTTTAAAATACCCACGATTCGTTAGTTTTTGAAATAGGTAAGAATCGAATCTAATCTAACAACCAAACTAAACTAAAGGGCTAAGCTAACAAGCTGGACTACAGGTAAGGAAACCGCCTAACATCTGAGTCGATCCATATACATACCTGTATATATATTAGTCGGTGATCCCGCCTCAATAATATCATATCCAATACCATATCTACAATCAGACATCCCAAGTCAAGAGTGCGGATCAATCATCAAGATATAGCTTGTACGTAAATCCGTCGTACGGCATCCCCAAATCAGGGTACGGGTCAATATCACATTCATCATACTATTCACCTGGTATCCTCTTTATCAAATATTATGATCGGGGTACTGATCTACGTCTAGTACAATACTGATACCGCCTAAGTATGCATGCACGTGTGTGAAACACTACGTCAAGGACCCGCTACAACGTCATGTCGTATCTCAAATACGAACCCTGCTATATCACCGATCTCACGGCCTCAAATCAAATCTCATCGACTCATCATAAATCCCAAGTACTATCCTCACTATCCATGCATGCGTATATGAATGTACATATGCATAGTCCCATACCCATGCATATATACATATATACACATCCCAATCTATGCACAAGAAAGTAAAGTATGCAAGTCTGTGTGTGTGTATGTGGGTATAACAACTACTCTAGGGTTTCGCAACTAACCCAAAGGTACTCCATGAACACATAAACATAACATGAATGAACATTCTCGTATCATAAGACACCTATATAAACATATATATATGAGCTACACTACGGACTGCGGGGGTGCTATACGCCATCCACCCGACTTCTCCCCGTAGATATAAATCTACTCACCTGGTCCTCGCTCGCCGGTGCCGACGTCGCCACGCACTTGCTTGTCGTCTCGAAGTCCACATGGGGGTACCTACATATCACAACGCATCGTATCACATTAAAATCCGACTCATGACCAAAACGACACACGAATCCCACATAAGTCAAAACCTATGGTTGCTTTCACAAATCAACCCAAAAACCCTTGACGTCGGTATACAAATGCTAGACCATCGAGAAAAACCCAAATACACTCATTTGCACATTCACGAACACTAATTTTAATATAAAATAGGTTAAAACTCACAAAAACCCCAAACTCACTTTAAAAAGCCATTTTTCCTAAAATCTATCAAGCAATATTACCCGTTTTAGTACAAAACTCGACGTTTAAACAAATCTAGTGGCCATAATACATATTAAATATCTTAAATAAGCCATAAAAACAATTTCCATAATTTAATCCCAATAATTTCATTAACCCCAAAATTCTAGTTTACAATATACCCAAATTTTAACAATTTTATAGCAAAAATGCACAAAAAACAATTTAGCTTAGATTTTCATAAACTAAAAGTATTAAACCACTCAATATAATATTTATAATGATATGAAAACTTAATTATATTTTAATCTAAGCATTTGATAATTTTCAAAAACTCTAGTTAGCAAACTAGCTTAATTAGGGCATTTATAAGAAATGGTTGAAATAAACAACTAGATTAGCTTTCAACAAAGCTTAAGATGTCAATCCACACCACATATCCATGCACAATTGATCACAATCCAATTCCACAACAAAACCCTAACTCAATCAAAATCATCACTAGAAATTTCCAACCTCTCAAATAACCCACAATTAAACACCTAACAACTTTAATTAAGCAACTAATCCACAATCAAACCATGAGACAAAGAGTTATACCTCAAAGATCATGAGATCCCACATGCAACATGTCTCCAAAATGCCAACTTATAACCAAGATCCTTAATAGTATAGCCAAGGAATAATGAGTAGTGAGTAGATTTTGATTTTGCTTTGAATTTGTAGGGATTTGAAGCATTTTGATGAATTTTTTGTGATGAAATGAGAGGAGAAAAAATGGGGGCAGCAAGAGGGAGGGGTTTCGGCCAGAATTTTTGAGGGAGGAGGAGAGAGAGTGAGGTGGGGGTGTTGGTAAGGTCAAAGGAGCCATATCTCATGTCAACACTTAACATCTTTCCTTTATTTTTTAACTTTTTTCCTTTCCTTTTCTTGTTTTCCCTTGACTTTTAAGTGAGGAGATGAGTGGGGGGGCTGCTGAATTCAGCCCTTAAAGGGGAGAGGGTGAGGGTGTGTGTGTGTGTGTATGAGGAATATTAAGCTACATGCAACCATACCCCAATTCTATTTAGCTATTTTTCACCATTTAAGCCCTTTTTCTTCGATATTTTCTAAACCGTTTTGGCAAACCATTTCATTTCAAAAATCACATGATAAAATTTTGTTTAATGTATTATGATGCACAAAATTTGTTTCAACTCGTTCCAATTTGTAATTTTCCCTAATTAAATATATTAGTGACGGCTTAAAATAATATTAAAATAATTATTTTCGGAAAAATTTTCAGAAAATTTGAAATTTCTCCAGCGGCTCAATAAACACCAAATACTAGCAATTTCATAGCTAGAATATGTATATTTAATTTTATAATAAAGATATTCTTATTTTGACTTTTTACAGAAAACCCCCTTATTTTACCGTTTTTTCGAAATTTCACCGAAACGATTTTCAAAACGTTACAATCTTTCCCCATTAAAGAAATTCGGTCCCCGAATTTAAATTAAAACTCCCCCCCCCCAAATACTAAAATATTTCAGCCAAAACCATCAAATCGCCGGGGCTCCAAAATCATAAATACATAAACACATCATAGCGCAATGCATGAGCATGAGTAATGAGTAGATAACTCAATTCAGAACTCCGTCAAGCATCCCGCAATCATCGGAGTCATGGGGAAGACATCAATACCAAATCCAAAGAAAAACCAATATGATATAACTCGAAACTATACATGTAAAATATATTCAGGTACTGTCCTCTGACTAGTCCTGCTCAGTACGAAAACACATAGCAATATCATAAAAACGTACTGCTCTATAAGAAAAATCAATCCCAAAATACGCGTATGAATACTACGTGCGTCTGGTGCGCACGGAAATCAAAATCCATATATGTGCCATACATATGCACAGAAACAAGATCTAAGTGCATCGGGTGTGCATAAAGCATCTGTCGTAGGCAACGTGTGTGCCTGACAGCAAAATCAGATGCATCTGACATGCACGAAAAATCTTGATTTAGTGCATCTGTTGTGCACCAAAATCACATCTCAAAACATGCGCTCAACATGCGCGAAAATCCAAGGCAGGTGCATCTATCATGCACGAAATCATGAAATCCAATATCAAGCGCCAAACATGCGCAAAATCAAATCAGGTGCACAAGGTGCACAAAACAAACATCGAGTATCACAATCGAAATCGAAGTCCAGTGCATCTAAGTGCACAAAAGGCGTATCACTGCACTGCAAGCATATATAAACTATACAGAGTGCAGGAACCAAATCGTGTGCGTGCATACGCACAAAATCAACTCAAATGTCTAAAACCGTAAAATCACAAACATGTGAAACCAAAGCACGAAGACGATATCAAGTGCAACACTGTGCAAAAATCGTAAATCCTCAATCATCAAAATCAAATCATGCGAATAAATCACCCAAAACATCGAAATCAATAATGGCGGAAAAGTACCGCTCAAGTGCATCCTCTAAGAATCTCGGGCCAACTGTCGCGGTCACTAGTTGGACGTCTCGTCGATGATCATGAACTCTGGCCTGCTGGTGTGCGTAACAATGACCACTCCTGGGTCAAGGTCTTCACTGTGAATTACCAATCTCTCGGTCCATCGGCTCATCGGCCCTGTCAGGTGTGCTAACGGGAATGATCCCGTTCTGGCACTTCTCTGGTCATCTCTCGGTCAATCATCGCGACCACTCGTAAGACAGCATATCACTGGCGTCAGCCTCTGGCTCTCTGAATGTACGTAACACATATGATCCTGGGTGCAAGTATCATTGCAGCAGTGTCCTGGAAGGAATCCTGCTCACGGTCTCTTCCATGTCTCGTCTCTGCCAACTGTCCGAAAGTCATCGTCCTTTCCTATATCTACATCTTGCTCTGGAACGGCTGCATACCCATCGCGACTCCTTCTGGAAGGTATATCCAGCACTCTGCCTCGGCATGCGCATCGCATCTCTGATGTCGGCGGAGTGAAACGTCATCTCATCTAGATCTGGTACGAACCTCTTACTTCACTTTCTCTAATGTCTACTGCTTCGGACTCGTCTCATCGTGGCTACATGGACTGAGCTCCAACGGCTATCCTCGTATCGGGAGTCTCCCAAGAAATGCATCTCACCACCTAGCATCCGAATTAAGTCGAGCCATCCGATCGAGTCATCAAAACCTCATAATCCCCCAAGAGCTCAACCTCTTGGGCACAGTTTAATAGTATCGAGTACATACCACAGCATCGGTGGTCCAGCCGTAGAAGGGCAAACCCAAGCCTCACTAATAGCGCCATAGAACTGCCGCAAACCCGAAGGTTCAAAAGCTTTCACACGGTCATTAAGTCGAGTTAGGGTTTCATTCTTCTAGAGGGACCATAGAATTGCCTGCATGTCTTTCCGACTACTTTAAACTTGGAATAATAGGTTTCTGACATTCGATCGTCTCTGTAGACTCCCAACGTCTCCGCGTGAAGTCGTCTCTAGCTGGAATCAATCTATCTGATGACCTCGAGTCGGGGTAGGCGAACGATCCACAAGTCCTAGTCATTCATCCTCGATAACTAGCGACCTTCTATCATCTCTTAGTACAACTCGTTCTACACTAATTCCAGCATCTGGGGCAATATCTCGTCGTTCGCGGCAATAACTGGCTCGCTCGTCTGCACGCTGAACAGTGCCTCGATCATCATGAATAAGCAACACACCAACGGTCATCAAAATCTGGCTGGCCTCTATCATTGGCTCAATCCTCTAGTGTCGATCAGCACATCCGAGTAACCTCATAAAGGCGATCCGCCAAACACTCGTGGCGCGGAAACACAGTAAAAAGACACATCTCTGCAATCGTGTGTTCCCAGAATTTTGCCCTGGTCAGTCCTCGTTCGTGACGAGCTCGTGCTGACCGCAACTCTAGCTGTAGCTCACCCTGCCCGTAATCGTGGCAGCAAAACCATAACTGGTACTGATGAGGCTAGATCGGAATGAATATAATAGTGAGCAAAGAAATGTACATCCTAAGGCTTCTTAAGTGGAGCAGCGTATCGTAAATATGCCGCGGAACATACCTACGGTACGTCACTCTACTTTAGTCACCTATTCCATCAACCAAGGGTCATCCTACGCTCCGAAGGTAAAACCTAACGCTCTGATACCAACGTTGTCACGTCCCGAAAGTACGGAACAAGACCGGCACTTAAACTACGAACGTCTCGAGGCGTACGTAATCTAAGTAAACCGAAACCCCAGAAATCCAAACCAAGAAAAGTAGTAGAGTGAAGGAAAACCAATTTAAAACAAGTAGTTTCAATAGCATAAGCCGAATTATGCGGGTTTCTAAAAACATCAAAAATTTACTGAAAATTTCGGCAGAGTCTCCTTTGTAAATACTGGCCCCCAAACGGGATACAACATGAATAGTATACGAAATCAATAAAAGGCATCCCCAAGCGGGAGCTAGCTCTTCGTCAATCGACGGTCACAACCACACAAGCAATATAATATACAACGCCAACGGCGAGGATCAAAATTCAAAAGGAAACTCAAAACCACAAGAAAACCACAGAAATATAACGCACGACTCTAAGGTCGAAGGAATAACATCATTGGTCTCTATCTCAAAATAAATACATGTTTGGTTGATGGAACTTCTAGATACAACAGAATAATAACATACAAGATATATAATGGGGGTACGATACAAGTAAACCCACCTACTAGCAAATCACCCGAAGGAAACTATGCCCGCAAAGCCGTAATGAAACCTGTACGGCAAACCTGCAAGAAACTGGGGCACAACGGGGGTGAGTTGCCAACTCGTGAATAGGAAAACATCTACGGAAAGAAATCGCATAAATAACGCAACCTAGGTCAAAGATCATAATATATCCTCAATTATATATATAACATGCAAGCTATAACAAGGCTAGGGTAAATATCTAACCCGAGTGTAATCTCATGTGCCCGTGTCAGTGTCTCAGGCAGCAATATATCATATGAATGAGGTATGAATGTATGGAAACAGAATACATGTAAATGAAGAACTGTTTTCATAATTTAGTGATATTTCCTTTGTATTTTTAAAATGAGGTATCATAATGAAATCAGCATAAAACAGTGCCTAGCATCGGCACAAAACGTAATCCCAATATCTCGATATCTCTGTATCACAGTCTCTGTACCTCAATATCTCGAAATCTCAATGTCTTAATCACAATATCTAGGGCGCCGTCAGTCCAGACCGGCCCCTACCATCCATCTCAAGACCACGACGGTATCTTCCGGATATCCGACGCGTCGGGTAAAATCACCGGTAGGTAGTGCTCCCCTGCCAGGCTCACATCGTCATCATCACATGCTTCTTGCCCCGAGATACCTTACCGGGTCCACCATGTACCCGAAACGGTTCATTCGTCTCCTCAAATCGGGTCTCAAAATCCATCAGCAAACTCATGGTGGACGACTCATACATCATGGGAAAAACCGCACTTTTTATTTAAAAAGAGAGAAATCAATTTATATAAGTTTTGCGGTTTTCCCCCCAAATCCAGAAAATTTCATGGAAATCCGAATCCAAATCATCAATAGCTTGTAAAACCATGAATATAGGCATAACAATGAATAACAGTATGCATGAAGTGACAAGTAATAACTACAATGTTAAGCTGGCATATAAGGCAGGTACACTAATATCATGTCAATTTACTAACTAACAAGCTAAGTCAAGCAATAGTATTTTCTAAGGTGTACGTGACATGGCAATTACCGATGAAGATGTGTGTGAGCCGGCAACTAAGTGTACGTGGTACATACGCATCATCGGTAATGGTGCTGGTGTCCTAACAATATGATATCAACATTGCAATAAGAAATTATAACATAAGTATGCGATGCGAAGCGAACCACAATAATGAGCGGGAGCTGAATACTAGACGCAACTATAACTAATCTGCATTAATCTAATATAAGTCCTACAAATGGTGCCTTTTTAAATAACACGAATCATGGGGTTTTGAAAATAGGGGCTACGGTGTTTTTATGAAAAGATACGTCTTTTGAAATATCTGTAGGATCCCTTGGGCTGTCTTTTAAAATACCCACGATTCGTTAGTTTTTGAAATAGGTAAGAATCGAATCTAATCTAACAACTAAACTAAACTAAAGGGCTAAGCTAACAAGCTGGACTACAGGTAAGGAAACCGCCTAACATCTGAGTTGATCCATATACATACCTGTATATATATTAGTCGGTGATCCCGCCTCAATAATATCATATCCGATACCATATCTATAATTAGACATCCCAAGTCAAGAGTGCGGGTCAATTATCAAGATATAGCTCGTACGTAAATCTGTCGTACGGCATCCCCAAATCTGGGTACGGGTCAATATCACATTCATCATACTATTCACCTGGTATCCTCTTTATCAAATATTATGATCGGGGTACTGATCTACGTCTAGTACAATACTGATACCGCCTAAGTATGCATGCACGTGTGTGAAACACTACGTCAAGGACCCGCTACAACGTCATGTCGTATCTCAAATACGAACCCTGCTATATCACCGATCTCACGGCCTCAAATCAAATCTCATCGACTCATCATAAATCCCAAGTACTATCCTCACTATCCATGCATGCGTATATGAATGTACATATGCATAGTCCCATACCCACGCATATATACATATATACACATTCCAATCTACGCACAAGAAAGGAAAGTATGCAAGTCTGTGTGTGCGTATGTGGGTATAACAACTACTCTAGGGTTTCGCATCTAACCCAAAGGTACTCCATGAACACATAAACATAACATGAATGAACATTCTCGTATCATAAGACACCTATATAAACATATATATATGAGCTACACTACGGACTGCGGGGGTGCTATACGCCATCCACCCGACTTCTCCCCGTAGATATAAATCTACTCACCTGGTCCTCGCTCGCCGGTGCCGACGTCGCCACGCGCTTGCTTGTCGTCTCGAAGTCCACATGGGGGTACCTACATATCACAACGCATCGTATCGCATTAAAATCCGACTCATGACCAAAACGACACACGAATCCCACATAAGTCAAAACCTATGGTTGCTTTCACAAATCAACCCAAAAACCTTCGATGTCGGTGTACAAACGCTAGACCATCGAGAAAAACCGAAATACACTCATTTGCATATTCACGAACACTAATTTTAATATAAAATAGGTTAAAACTCACAAAAACCCCAAACTCACTTTAAAAAGCCATTTTTCCTAAAATCTATCAAGCAATATTACCCGTTTTAGTACAAAACTCGACGTTTAAACAAATCTAGTGGCCATAATACATATTAAATATCTTAAATAAGCCATAAAAACAATTTCCATAATTTAATCCCAATAATTTCATTAACCCCAAAATTCTAGTTTACAATATACCCAAATTTTAACAATTTTATAGCAAAAATGCACAAACAACAATTTAGCTTGGATTTTCATAAAGTAAAAGCATTAAACCACTCAATATAATATTTATAATGATATGAAAATTTAATTATATTTTAATCTAAGCATTTGATAATTTTTCAAAAACTCTAGTTAGCAAACTAGCTTAATTAGGGCATTTATAAGAAATGGTTGAAATAAACAACTAGATTAGCTTTCAACAAAGCTTAAGATGTCAATCCACACCACATATCCATGCACAATTGATCACAATCCAATTCCATAATAAAACCCTAACTCAATCAAAATCCTCACGAGAAATTTCCAACCTCTCAAATAACCCATAATTAAACACCTAACAACTTTAATTAAGCAACTAATCCACAATCAAACCATGAGACAAAGAGTTATACCTCAAAGATCATGAGATCCCACATGCAACATGTCTCCAAAATGCCAACTTATAACCTAGATCCTTAATAGTATAGCCAAGGAATAATGGGTAGTGAGTAGATTTTGATTTTGCTTTGAATTTGTAGGGATTTGAAGCATTTTGATGAATTTTTTGTGATGAAATGAGAGGAGAAAAAATGGGGGCAGCAAGAGGGAGGGGTTTCGGCCAGAATTTTTGAGGGAGGAGGAGAGAGAGTGAGGTGGGGGTGTTGGTAAGGTCAACGGAGCCATATCTCAAGTCAACACATAACATCTTTCCTTTATTTTTTATTTTTTTTCCTTTTCTTTTCTTGTTTTCCCTTGACTTTTAAGTCAGGAGATGAGTGGGGGGGGGGGCGCTGCTGAATTCAGCCCTTAAAGGGGAGAGGGTGAGGGTGTGTGTGTGTATATGAGGAATATTAAGCTACATGCAACCATACCCCAATTCTATTTAGCTATTTTTCACCATTTAAGCCCTTTTTCTTCGATATTTTCTAAACCGTTTTGGCACACCATTTCATTTCAAAAACCACATGATAAAATTTTGTTTAATGTATTATGATGTACAAAATTTGTTTCAACTCATTCCAATTTGTAATTTTCCCTAATTAAATATATTAGTGACGGTTTAAAATAATATTAAAATAATTATTTTCGGAAAATTTTTCAGAAAATTTGAAATTTCACCAGCGGCTCAATAAACACCAAATACTAGCAATTTCATAGCTAGAATATGTATATTTAATTTTATAATAAAGATATTCTTATTTTGACTTTTTACAGGAAAACCCCCTTATTTTACCGTTTTTTCGAAATTTCACTGAAACGATTTTCAAAACGTTACACTCTTCATCGGAGAGACCCTCAAAAAAACATGATCGCCAACTGCGAACTCTAGTCTGCGACGGCATCTGTCCGCGTACGATTTCTGCCTGCTCTGAGCCATTCTCATCCGATCTCGAATCAATTGTACTTTTTCGGTCGTATCCTACACGATCTGCGGCCCCAAAATACTGCCCTCGCTGAGCTCTGTCCAACAGACGGGCGATCTACATCTCCTCCCATACAAGGCCTCGAAAGGTGCCATCTGAATAGTATCCTGGAAGCTATTTTAGTAGGAGAACTCCACTAAGGGTAAATGATGATCCTAGCTACAACCAAAATCTAAAACGAACGCTCGGAGCATGTCCTCAAGAGTCTGAATAGTCCGCTTTGACTGGCCATCGGTCTGTGGATGAAATGCTGTGCTGAAACTCAAACGGGTGCCCAATGCCTCCTGAAGTCTCTGCCATAGTCGGCCGGTAAACTGGGTTCCTCGGTCTGACATGATACAAGTCGGGACGCTATGCAACCGTACAATCTCATCGATGTAAATCAGGGCATACTGAGCAAAACCGAAAGTGGTCTTCACTGGCAGAAAGTGAGCCGCTTTCGTCAATCGATCCACGATCACCCAAATGGAGTCTGTAGGGTTCCTAGGCACACTAATGAGGTCTCACAACATATCAAACATGCCCAATTCAAATTTTTTCATGTGCCTACAAACCCTAATACGGATCGTTAACTAGATGATAAGGCGATGCAAGCAAGTAAACAACTTTATTGCTAAAGGAAAGTGACTACAACCTTTGTAGATCCGGTCGTCCACTTCCTAGGCTCCGTGATGACGTCCCTCCGCTGTACCTATCGGAATCCGGACTCTGGCGAAGGTTTCGTCGGAGAAATGATCGGGCTAGGTCGTCGACTTCGATTCCGAAGATGATCTACGTCGAGGCAACTCAAGATCAAGCTCCAACTTCACCAAGTCATGAAACTTGTGAAGAAAACACCCTATACTACTTGGCAAGTGGTAGAAGATGAAGAAATAGGAAGTGGGTTCACTTTAGAATTGGATTTCTCACTCTTTTTCTCATGTTGCCATTAATGGTAGCAAGCTTTCTTCTTGTTGAAGAAGAAGAAGAAGAAGAAAAAGAATATGATAAGTATATTGAAAATAGAAAATAAAATGATACTTATCATATTTGCAACCATGGTTTAGTGTAGAGAATTAACTAGGGTTTAGTTGAATGGTTAGGGTTAGGAGATGAAGACAAAAATGGTCACTTAATCAAAGATGCATGAAGCATCAAGTAGCTTCTTGTATGAAAGCAACCATTTTGTTTTCCTTTTTCTTTTAACCAAAATAAATAGATAAATAAATAAGTGAAATGAAACCCTAACCATTCACTAAACATGGTTTAAGTCTTACACAAACCCAAGTTTGCATGTATCATCAAACATGATACAAACAAGTGCACAAAAATATATCACATATACAACTTGTGCATTTCAAGTGAGAAAGTAAATCTTGAGTGAACCAATACTAGTTAATGTAAAGTAATATATCAAATATATAATTATACATTAAATCTTTAAATCAACACTTGATTCAATGATCCGGTCATGTCGCATATAACCGACTAGTATCCAATGTATCGACTTATCGAATCAATCTTCGATTCGATAACTAGGTTATATCGCATACAACCAATCGATACATTCATCGCGAGAATAGAATACGGTATCACATACACGCATTATTCTCGGTCCCGCAGATATCTCATATGTGCTCCTATTTCGTTTCGCTTGAGCCAGGAAACCTCTGTGTAGGACTCTAAAGATTCGTCAATACGTCGGCAGCAGGTGATGATCATATCAAACACCCACAAGCTGCAAGTGGTCTGCCAAACGTAACGGCCACCCGGGTATTGAGCGATCAGAAGATCGACGAGCAAGCCCGCTCACACTCCTGTGAATCCAACCAGTAACACTTACCGTACAGTCCGGTCTGATCGTCTGATATGTCGCATATCTTGCCTAGGGGTGGTAAACGTCAGACCCCAGTAGCTCGATAAGTCGTGTCGATATAAGGTCGATAACAGTTCGAGAAACTACTGGTAACACTTACCAGTAAATCTCAGCAAACCTGGCCAAGGATTTCAGGTTATAGCCAATCGAACACAGCGCAACATCAACTCCCTATACCGGGAGAGACGAATCCCCTCCTATCGCTTATTGCCTCCATGTGATTCGGGACTGTACCCAAAAACCACCGTTTTCCACGCCCTCTTGGATGTGGTAAGGTGGAAATCAAAGCACAGTGGGAATCACACAAGACTCTATGACGATCTCGGGTCTACAGACTAACCTGTACCAGTGTCACCAGAGAACCGCCATTTGACGTAAGGTATAATACCATCTGGAAGTTCTCGGCGAGTCCGTCCAGTGTACCCAGTCTTCACTGAGCACCCGTATATCATCTTTGATGTCAAACACCAATGGATATGGGATCATCCATCGCCCATCTATATGGGTCGAGAAGGTATACGCTAGTCTACTCTGGTATATCGATGCCCCGTCTCGATACACCCACGACTAGGGACCTTGAAGGATGTACTTGTGGACTACCATGTCCTCACTAGTATTATCTCCATCATAGTCCAGGTAGTCAAGTACACATCCTAAGGGCTTTACCAACATGTAACAGAGAGACAATCAGTGTACACGTTAAGATAAAGAGCAACCAGATAGCATACTATCATGTCGAGCAAGAAAGTCCTCCCTATATATGTCCCAGCATCCACTACAATATACATCATATGTACAGTAATGGCCTCTAGGGCTTACATAGAACTAACAATCTCCTACCTTCACTAAGGCCATCTGTAGCAGTGGTTGCAGTATCTCATACTCAACCATCCCATAAAAGTCTCTCTCTGGGAAAAGGCCTTCTTGAGTGGATCCGCCGTGTTGTCCTCTGAGCCTACTCTCTTTACCTCGATCACCCTGGAGATCAACCATCTCCATGATCAGGTGACACTGCCTTAGAATATGTCTGGATCACTGATGGGACGGGCGTTCCTAGGCATAAGCCACAACTCCATTGTCACACAATGGGAGTAACTAAGTTCATCTCATGAACTAATATACACCTAGACAGCCTCTTTGTAGCATCTTAAGTAGCGATGTATCCAGCCTTAATCGTCTAGTATGCCACGGTATCTAGCTTGGAACTCTTCCAATATACCGTCCCTTTACTGAGGGTAAAGACAATGCCTGTGACTGACATTCAGTTGTCTTTATCACCCTGGAACCTTTCCAGTAATTCTCCCCAGGATCGATTGATACCTTCTCACTACTACTAGTGAGAATCTTAGCATCCAATTACATCTATCTCATGGATGAAAACTCAGGATTTAGGAGGTATCACTTTGATCCTATATGGAGAATCCTTGTGATAAGCGGAGATTGACCGAGCGTAGCATAGGAAACTCCTTCCCTATCAAGAGTATGACATCCACGTACTCTATGAGGATCACTACCATACTCCCTACTACCTTTTTGTATATACAAGGTTCATCTACCATTTTGATGATGTCAAACTGTTTGACTAACTCATCAAAACAGATGTTCCAACTCCGCGATGCCTGCTTTATTACATAAAACATCTTGATCGCGTTTCCATTGCTCCCACTGTCTACGAGGCCCTCTGGCTGTGTACTTATAGACGCACTCTTCTAAAATATCACTTAGAAAAGCAGTCATGGCACCCAACTGCCAGATATCGTAGTCATGGTATGTAGCCGTGGCAAGTAGGATCTGGATGGACTTAAGCATAGCTACTTAGAAAAGGTTTCATCATAATCCATACCTGGTCAATGATGCAAACTTTTAACAAGTCTAGCTTTGAAAGTCTCAACTTTTCCATGTACACTAAGTAATCTTCTCAAGATATACTTGCTCCTGATGGGGATTTAACCCTTCAGATAAAGCAACCAAAGTCCATACTTTGTTGGTGTATAAGGATTCCATCTCAGATCGCTAAACATCCAGCCATTCTTATAGAGTCCCACTCCTGATGGCCAGCTCGAAAATAGTTGGGTCATCATCTCATGATGCAATCCTCGTTCCCACTGTCATAGAGAAACAGAAGTATCTCTCAGGTGGGTGAGAAACCTTACT
Source organism: Agapanthus africanus (assembly GCA_030015575.1). Classification (NCBI taxonomy): domain Eukaryota; kingdom Viridiplantae; phylum Streptophyta; class Magnoliopsida; order Asparagales; family Amaryllidaceae; genus Agapanthus; species Agapanthus africanus. The sequence continues at coordinate 94,441,576 of CM057349.1, forward strand.
AGATCGGCGGAGAGGCTGAGGTTCGTTAGTATCTACTGAATCCTTTGGTTCTACCAAATCATCTGCTGTAGTTTGTATAGCTGGAACCTTTCCAGTTCTACATAACAGACCTGGCCTCGAGCTTGTCCAGATTTTGCTTTTAGACATAGGCCGGTCAACCCCAAATCTTAACTAGCTTAAGACATGGGCTCTTCCCATACCATATCTCATATGGAGTGGTAGGCTGTGATCTGATTCGAACCTAATTCAATAGGTATGCAGCTTCTCAAGTGCATAACCCCCAAAAGGAAATTGGAAACTCAGTAGTACTCATCATAGAGCATACCATATCACATAGGGTGTTGTTGCTCCGCCCCGATATACCATCGTGCTATGGTGTATACGGAGGAGTAATGCTGAGAGAGAATCTCATTTTCCTTTAGAATAATCCAGGAATTCCGTGCTCAAGTATTCTCCTCCCTGATCACATCAAAGGACATAATACTTATACCCGTATTGGTTCTCTACTTCTAACTTATATTCTGTGAATATCTCAAAAGGTTCGGACTCGTGTTTCAACAGGAACATATGTCTGAATCTAAAGAGATCATCAGAGAATGTAATGAAGTACAAAGAACTGGTCTTGGTACGTGTAGACAGGGGATCTTCATACATCAACATGTATTATCCCAAAAGTTCGCTAACTCTTTTTCTGTTTCCATTAAACAGAGCTATGGTCAGCTTATCTTTGTGACATGACTGGCAAGTTTCACAAGATGTAAATTCAAATAGATTTAAATATGCATCTATGTGCAACTTAGCTAGTCGGGTCGTATTGATATGACCTAGTCTACAATACCTCAAGAAGGATCCGTTCATTTCTGAACTCTTCCTCTCGTGTGTGTTCTGTATACTAAGAACTGTAGTTTGATTTAGAACATCAATGCTTTTAGATAACGTGCCTGAACTGATCAACTTTTGATATAGGAAATGTTCAAAACATTATCCAACAATACAAAATTTTATCATTTCTTTACTAAAAGAGACTGATATGATTTTATATATCAGGTTCGGTATCTAATAACATTCGTTCAGAATCAATGTATTTGGAATACAGGGTGACAGTGACCAACAGACTTGGCTGCAACACTTGCACCGTTTTCTGCCTCATGAAACTCATCACCCGTTCTCAGTTCTCTACCTTTCTGTAGCCCTATGTAACGGATTACATTTTCGGGATCCTGATCCGGTATCTAATACCCAGGACGTAGAGGATACTGAGAAACAGTTCTTTGTAATGAACACACCCAAAGATGATGCATCAGCATGCACTCTCTTCGTTTGGGCGGCACGGGAATTCTGGTAATCCCCTATTTCCTGCTCTGTCTTATAACAATTATAAGTTGGAGCGGGACCAACGTTCCCCAGCTCAGTATAACAAGCGGGTTCGGTCAAATATCCGTATTATTATCTTGATTAAAGCGTGATATGGTCGCTACCTGGAGAGAGAAAGAAGAAAACACTCTGCGTGCACTCTTGCAAGATCAGATTGGTTATTATTTTATCTAATCAGGATGGCTCCCACTGTTTTTATCAAATCTTCCTTCAAACCCCAAAAGGAAAGACTAGCCAGGATTAATTACACGCTACAGGTTCGCCAATCTTTCAGCCAGGCCAGTGTCGGTACTTTGAGGGAGGTCCCCCGTGCTTTCGCACGAACCTAATTAATGTAAACCTCGTTTTCCCAGAGGCGTAACATCGTTAACACCTTTCTAGACACCTACTTGATCGGCTAATTGTAATGTGTAAAACTCTCCCATGAGTAACTCTTACTCGCAGTGGGTATCGGGATCCAACTATCTCATAGAAGGTATGCAATCTCATTGCAAATTTCAACACTTGAAATTCCCGATAATATTTTGCCCCAAGCGATTTATGACCTTGACTGAGTCAACAAACCATAGACCGCAAGTAAAGTTCAACCCGTCATTTCCCGATTGAATTAAACCCACCCGCACGACCCTTGACTGAGTCAACAAGGCCGCACGACTACCCTAATCCAATCGCATCATATGCTTTGCAGATAAGCACTAATCAGCTACAGCACACTACGCCTTGACTGAGTCAACAAACGCAGCACGAATACTAACTATTACTTATCTGAAATGACGGAGGGCTACGACAGGTTTTGAAGAAAACCCTTTGCGTAATGAATTTTATATCGTTGTAGAATCAAATGATTTTAAAATGGAGTGTTTTCGAGGCTTTTCTAGTTTTGCTAAAGGGGTCACTCCCGGTGAAGGGATCGTCGGCCCTTTCCTCATCGAATAAGGTGCAGGATATATCATATATACCGCTGTGCAAAGCAAGAACTGTAGCTACCTGTTTTATTTTTGAAATTCGATTCCACAACATCTTTAGGTTTCTTTTTCTTTCATTAATCACATTAATGAAGTCCCATCATTTAAATACCTAAACATCACAGATAAATACGACATACACTTATGCCATCCGCATTCGCCTCGATGTCCCCTCGTGCACCGTTAGGTTAGGTAACTAACGACAGAGCGGGGCAGGGCTAGCGCGGGTGTAAAACATAAGTAACGTCTATATAATATATCATATATACTATATACTGTATCTGTCACAGAACATCACATGATCACATCACAAATATCGCAGCAGAAGAAACATATGAAATATTGGATATACTAAGACGTCCGTGTTTTCAATACGAGCCAGTATAAAACACGGATTCCACGGTCACGATGAATAGCCAAACCCACACCCCAAGACCCCTACGAGAGCGGCAAGCAACCCTACCAATTCTAGAGCTAGGAGACCCGGACTCGACTCCTCGAGTTGGTCTCCCACTGGACTCCAGAACCCGGTTACTTGTGCCCTCCTCCTTGGGTCTATCCTAGTGCGGAAAAGAAAATAATATACAAAGGTGACATCTTCCACAACCTGGAAGTGCCCCAATAAAAGAATATTACATACAAGTTTTTTACATGAATGAAAATGAAAAACACTCATCTCACATAAAAAAAACCCGGCTATTCAAACACGACGATCCAATATAACATATCCAGCAACACATAACATCACATGTCATCAACGTAAGTAAATATGCCCATCCCAATTGTCATTGACATATAGCAACGAAACCGGCGATATCACATATTACACTTACGGTCACAGAAAAGAAAGTGTAAAACTACAACAGTTGGAATCCGCAACCTGCATAGATATCGCATGCCTAATCAAATGAATTCCTTAGACATCGCATGCCTAACAATTATAAACCACGCATTTTAGTCTTATTATCGAAAACACTTTTCAATACCAAGTCGGGCAATTCAACAAAATTCCCGACATCCTGATCAAATGCTCGTCGTAAACTTCAGTAGGCAGCCGCACCCCCGATGCCGTCGACGAAGTGCACCAAGGCGGAACACCGCTGCCGCGAGCACCCGAGCGGATGCTTTCGGCGACGGGGTTCTCCTACAGTCACTTGGTCGGGGCTATGGGGAATGGCTATCTATTGAGTTTACCCGGCGAGTATCCGCGTACGCTACGTGATTGCGACGGACTTTTGATCGCATCAAAATTCCGTGGCAACCGATCAAGTGAGACTAAACTGCTATGTTCATAACATTCATATCAGTTATCTCATAACTACTTGTGGATTCCAAGTATTGTATCCCATTCCAGATAAATAGAAAATGTTAAACTTTCCGATCGAACATTCAAACACCCAAGTTTTCCCGAAACAGCTCAACACATGAAATGAGTTTAAGAACATTCACTTCGTGCCACAGTACCAATGGTCCAGCCGTAGAAGGGTCAAGCCAACGCCTCACATGTGGCACGCCGTACTGCCCTAAACCCTAAGGTTCAAAGGGCAGTTCAAGACGGTCACATAATCGAGTTAAGGTTTGTTGTCTTCTAGAGGGTCCATCGCGTTACTTGCACTACTAAGAACGTTCTTTAAACCACGGAAAAATCCAACACTTGGAAATTTCCCGGCAGGGGAAAAAGTGGTTATTTATATCCGGTCGAACCTTTTAACATATTCAAAAATTATCCGGAAAACACATAGACGAAGTTAAACTTTCCGATCGAAACACCGAGTCCCCAATACACCCCAGAAAACCCAACTGTTGAGTATCAATTAAAAATTCCCATAAAATACAGCAACTGAAGATAGAGATTACTGTGCAAACAAAAGTGAACAAGCTCAATGTATTGCCGCGGAACCGCCGCCCAAACTAGGGTACGGCCGCGGTTCCGCGGCGGTTTAGTCGAATTGGGTCCACGAATTTCACAGTAATTCCTAGAAAACCCTGCTGAATTTTTTGGCTATTTTAATTTGGAAAAATCCACATTTTCAGAAAATGTACAGAGAGTGGTCTCGGGTTAGGGTTTCGGGTTCGATCGGGTTTCTAACTTCGTCTACTCATCGCCTAAGGCTCTAGCTAGGCTCTGATACCACTGTAGGGTTCCTAGGCACACTAATGAGGTCTCACAACAGATCAAACATGCCCAATTCAAACTTTTTCATGTGCCAACAAACCCTAATACGGATAGTTAACTAGATGATAAGGCGATGCAAGCAAGTAAACAACTTTATTGCTAAAGGAAAGTGACTACAACCTTTGTAGATCCGGTCCTCCACTTCCTAGGCTCCGTGATGACGTCCCTCCGCTGTACCTATCGAAATCCGGACTCTGGCGAAGGTTTCGTCGGAGAAATGATCGGGCTAGGTCGTCGAGTTCGATGCCGAAGATGATCTACGTCGAGGCAACTCAAGATCAAGCTCCAACTTCACCAAGTCATGAAACTTGTGAAGAAAATACCCTATACTACTTGGCAAGTGGTAGAGGATGAAGAAATAGGAAGTGGGTTCACTTTAGAATTGGATTTCTCACTCTTTTTCTCATGTTGCCATTAATGGTAGCAAGCTTTCTTCTTGTTGAAGAAGAAGAAGAAGAAGAAAAAGAATATGATAAGTATATTGAAAATAGAAAATAAAATGATACTTATCATATTTGCAACCATGGTTTAATGTAGAGAATTAACTAGGGTTTAGTTGAATGGTTAGGGTTAGGAGATGAAGACAAAAATGGTCACTTAGTCAAAGATGCATGAAGTATCAAGAAGCTTCTTGTATGAAAGAAACCATTTTGTTTTCCTTTTTCTTTTAACCAAAATAAATAGATAAATCAATAAGTGAAATGAAACCCTAACCATTCACTAAACATGGTTTAAGTCTTACACAAACCCAAGTTTGCATGTATCATCAAACATGATACAAACAAGTGCACAAAAATATATCACATATACAACTTGTGCATTTCAAGTGAGAAAGTCAATCTTGAGTGAACCAATACAAGTTAATGTAAAGTAATATATCAAATATATAATTATACATTAAATCATTAAATCAACACTTGATTCAATGATCCGGTCATGTCGCATATAACCGACTAGTATCCAATGTATCGACTTATCGAATCAATCTTCGATTCGATAACTAGGTTATATCGCATACAACCAATCGATACATTCATCGCGAGAATAGAATACGGTATCACATACACGCATTATTCTCGGTCCCGCACATATCTCATATGCGCTCCTATTTCGTTTCGCTTGAGCCAGGAAACCTCTGTGTAGGACTTTAAAGACTCGTCAATACGTCGGCAGCAGGTGATGATTATATCAAACACCCACAAGCCGCAAGCGGTCTGCCAAACGTAACGGCCACCCGGGTATTGAGCGATCAGAAGATTGACGAGCAAGCCCGCTCACACTCCTGTGAATCCAACCAGTAACACTTACCGTACAGTCCGGTCTGATCGTCTGATATGTCGCATATCTCGCCTAGGGGTGGTAAACGTCAGACCCCAGTAGCTCGATAAGTCGTGTCGATATGAGGTCTATAACAGTTCGAGAAACTACTGGTAACACTTACCAGTAAATCTCAGCAACCATGGCCAGGGATTTTAGGTTATAGCCAATAGAACACAGCGCAACATCACCTTCCTATACCGGGAGAGACGAAACCCCTCCTATCGCTCATTGCCTCCATGTGATTCGGGACTGTACCCAAAAACCACCATTTTGCACGCCCTCTTGGATGTGGTAAGGTGGAAATCAAAGCACAGTGGGAATCACACAAGACTCTATGACGATCTCGGGTCTACAGACTAACCTGTACCAGTGTCACCAGAGAACTGCCATCTGACGTAAGGTATAATACCATATGGGAGTTCTCGGCGAGTCCGTCCAGTGTACCCAGTCTTCACTGAGCACCCGTATATCATTTCTGATGTCAAACAACAATGGATATGGGATCATCCATCGCCCATCTGTATGGGTCGAGAAGGTATACGCTAGTCTACTCTGGTATATCGATGCCCCGTCTCGATACACCCACGACTAGGGACCTTGAAGGATGTACTTATGGACTACCATGTCCCCGTTAGTATGATCTGCATCATAGTCCAGGTAGTCAAGTACACATCCTAAGGGCTTTACCAACATGTAACAGAGAGACAATCAGTGTATACGTTAAGATAAAGAGCAATCAGATAGCATACTATCATGTCGAGCAAGAAAGTCCTCCCTATATATGTCCCAGCATCCACTACAATATACATCCTATGTACAGTAATGGCCTCTAGGGCATACATATAACTAACAGAGTCGTACGCTCGACTGGTCCTTGGTAGACCCACAATGAAGTCCATAGAAATTTGCTCCTATTTCCACTCCGGAATGGGCAAAGGCTGCAACTCTCCAGTGGGCCTCTGGTGCTCGGCCTTGACTTGCTGACAAGTCAGGCATCTCGACACGAAGTCTGTGACGTCCCTCATCATTCCGTCCCACCAATAAACATCTCTCAGATCATGGTACATCTTGGTGGAACCTGGATGAACGTTATAAATCGATCTATGCGCCTCCTCAAGAATCTCATGCCGCAGTCCCTCAGAATCTGGTATGCACAATCAAGTCACAAATCGCAGTACCCCTTGACCATCGATCACAAACTCGGAATCTCTGCCCTGCCTAATCTGCTCCATGATCTCTGAAAGACGGTCATCACTGGGCTGCGCCTCTCGAATATGGTCAAGCAACTGTGGACGTTCACGAATATGCGCAAGCTGTCCCCCGGTCGGAGTGAACTCGAACTCTACTCGGCTGTCGCATAGAATCTACCAATCTGCTGACGACTGCCTCTGCACGGCACTCAAACAAGATAAACTACATCCAGGCCTCCGACTCAAAGCATCTGCCACCACGTTCGCATTGCCTGGTAAAGGATTTCGCAATCATAGTCTTTCACCAGCTCCATCCAACGGCGTTGTCTCAGATTCAGGTCTTGCTGCTGAAATATGTACTTCAAGCTCTTGTGGTCCGTGAATATCTGGCACGACTCTCCGTATAGGTAATGTCTCCAGATCTTGATTGCTAACACCACTACAGCCATCTCTAAATAGTGCATAGGATAGTTCTGTTCATGTGTCTTCAGCTGCCGAGAAGCATACGTGATAACTCTTTCGTGCTGCCTCAACACGCAACCTAGCCCCACTCGAGAAGCGTCGCAACAAACCACGAATCCGCCCAATCCCGAAGGCAATGACAACACTGGTGCAGTAGTCAGATGAGTCTTCAAATGCTGGAAGCTATGCTTGCACGCCTCGGTCCAATCAAAAGGAACTCCCTTCCGGGTCAACCCGGTCAACGGTGCGGCGATACGGGAGAAGTCCTGAATAAATCGTCGGTAGTAGCCAGCCAGGCCTAGGAAGTTGCGGATCTGTGTAACTGATGCTGGTCTGGGCCAATGCTGAACGGCCTCGATCTTCTTCGGGTCCACACATATGCCATCCCTCGTAATCACGTGACCCAAGAAATCAACGCTGTCATGCTAAAACGCAGACTTGGAAAATTTCACGAACAGCTGGTGCTCCCTCAAAGTCTGCAATGTGATCCGTAGGTGCTGCTCGTGCTCCTCTCGACTCTGGGAATACACCAAAATGTTGTCAATAAACACAATGATGAACATATCTAGATACAGCCTGAAAATGCGGTTCATCAAGTCCATAAACGCGGCTGGTGCATTGGTTAGTCCGAACGACATCACCAAAAACTCATTGTGCCCGTAACGCGTGCGAAAAGTCGTCCTCGGAATATCCTCCTGCCGCACCCGCAACTGATGGTAACCCGATCATAAGTCAATCCTCGAAAAGTATCCCGCACCCTGAAGCTGGTCGAACAAATCATCGATACGTGGTAAGGGATATCTGTTCCGTATGGTAACCATGTTCAGCTGGCGGTAATCAATGCACAAGCGCAAACTGCCATCCTTCTTTTTGACGAACAGGACAGCAGCACCTCACGGAGATACACTAGGTCGAATAAGCCCTTTATCTAACAAATCCTGCAAATGATCCTTCAGCACTCTAAGCTCCACCGGGGCCATCCGATAAGGCGGTATGGAAATAGGCCCCGTGCCGGGGATCAAATCGATGCAAAACTCAACATCATGCTCAGGCGGTAGTCCAGGCAGCTCGTCAGGGAACTCACACACAATCGGGACCTGGTCCAAAGAAACCTCTGCAGCTCGACTATCACAAACATATGCTAAGACTCCCTGACATCCCTTCCGTAAGAGCTGACAGGCGCGAAGATACGAAATCAAGCTGGGAAGGGTGACGCTGCGGTCTCCCTGAATAACAAGGACTGGCTCCCCCGGAAAGCTAAATCGGACTGCCTTCTCACGGCAGTCTACAGATGTATAAAAAGTGGCTAGCCAGTCCATGCCTAGAAGCACATCAAAGTCCAACATATCGAGGAGAATCAAATCAACCGATGAATCCCTCTCCCTGATACGAGCGAAACACAATCGAAACACAAAACGAGCGACAAATGACTCGCCTACCGGAGTAATAACAACAAGTGGTTGATCTAACGACGATGACTCACGGACCAACATCGGTGCAAAGTGCGTAGATACATACGAGTGTGTGGAACCTGGGTCGAATAATACTCGCGCGCCGAAAGAACATACTGGCAACGTACCTGTCAGAACGGCATTAGATGCCCGCGCATCCTGCGGAGTCAAAGCGAATACTCGGGCCTATCCCCCACCAATAGCTGGCTGTCCTCTGCCTCCTCATCCTCCCTGAACAGGACCGCCGCATCCACGGCCTCTAGGAGCGTCTAACTGATGTGGAGCACTACCGGGGGTAGGAAGTGGAGCTCTCTGAGGAGGTGGTGAAGGTGGTAAAATCACGTGTGGAACTGTCGCCGCGCCCTGTCCTCTCAACATACAGTCTCTGACACGATGATGTAGGCTACCACACCAAAAACATCCTAACCATGGCTGCTGACCATGTGGGTGAAGGCGATACAATTGGCCCCTGAAGAATCCGCCACGGCCTCTGCAAACCCTCCTAGGTGCTAACATATCAGTGCGAATCCGACTTGGTCTCGAAACAACCGTAGGGGGAGCAACATCCGATCTCTGCGCTCGATTGATCTCTATCAAGGATCCGATCATCTGGCGTAAGTCTTGTAAACTGGCCTCCAGCTTAGCAATAGGGTCTGTAGAAAGCGAATCAACCTGCTCTTGAAAGATGGGTGTACCGTCCTGTTCGGTCCCTGTCTCGGTCGGACCTGCCCTGATTTCGTCTCTGGCGGCACCCTACCGGGCCTTCGTAGCCTACGGCGGCATAGTAGCTGGTATAGGAAATAGGATAATAAGAACAGTGCAATAGAATCATAGGATACATGGAATCGAAGAAAGAATTTCAAGCAAGTATATCCTAAGTCACTTAGGCGGAGTACTGTATCGCAAGTATGCCACGGACATACACAAGCTACGTTACCCTGCTTAAGTCACTTACTCCATCTACCAAAGGTCATCCTACACTCAGAAAGGTAAAACATATCGCTCTGATACCAACTTTTTCACGACCCGAAAAGTTACGGAACGTGACTGGCACTTAAATTACAAAACGTCTCGAGGCGTACGTAATCGAAATAAGCCAAAACCCAGAAATCAAACCCAATTAAGAAATAGAGTGAAGAAAAACCAAATAAGTCACATCAAAATCTTTAAAAACAACTTCACTTTTTTCCAAAATTTTCGGCAGAGTCTCCTTGTAAAAACTGGCACCAAACGAGTACAAGACAAGGATATACATAAAACTTGAATAAGGCATCACCAAGTGGGAGCTAGCTCTTCGCCAAAAGCGGTCTCAACATCATATTCAATAAAAATCATTACTGTGCAAAAATAAGCATGTAAAAACCCAAGTAATAAACATCACGTCATCTCAAGTGAGCTCGACCCAGAGAAACAACATAAATGTACACAAATCGCACTTTCTCGTCTCTAGGTCAATATACATCAGTATAAGTAGCAGGTACAGTAGATGGAGTACACTAAATATAATGAATATACAAGGTGGAAACAAAATAATATCACAACCTACCTACGAGCAAAATCTCAGATCCAAGCAAAAGGAGCAAAAGGATGAAGTATGTCCGCCGCTACAGTGTTGATGGATCGGACCTGCAAAAAGGCTGTGGTACAACGGGGGTGAGTTGCCAACTCCTGAGTAATAAGTAACATCTATAAAGGCTATCGTAAACATGTACGCAAAGAGTCACAACTCAACAATACTGATAGAGCATTATGTACTAGCAGGTATGCAACATGAATCAATTTAACAATACTAGTCTGGCATGATGTAATAGCAGGCATGCAACATGAATCAATTTAACCCGAGATCTGAATATATTTATATGAGAAAAACATCATTTTCATCTTAGAAAAGCTTCTATGAAGTATCTAAAGTAATATCAATGGAATCAACAAAAATCCGTGTCCAGCATCCATACCTCAAACGACTATCTTAAAATCTCAAGTATCGGTATCACAATATCTCGGGCCCCAGCCCTCCGGCTGGCCCATCTCAAAATATCAATATCTCAATATCTCACGACCATAATCGGTATCCTCTGGATATCCTCCGTGCCAACATTTACCGGTAGGTAGTCTTCCCCTGCCAGGCTCATCGTCCACAACTCGAATTTATTTCCCCGGGGTACCGTACCGGGCCCAACATGTACCCGAGACGGTTCATCCTACTCCTCGAATCGGGTCTTGAAAACCAACTCAAAACCGAGAAAACATCATGGTGGACAATACTCATCATATCAAGGAAAACCGCATCTTTCTCTTTTAAATAATTCATCAGTTTATGAAATGTCACATGCGGTTTCCAAATCCAGAAAAACTCAAGAAAGGTCCGAAATCATCAAAATCACGATATCAATAAACAATTAATACCGGCGTAAATTTCCATAATACTGCATGACTAAGGAATATATGAATGCATCTGATATCATGCAATGAATGCAATAGTTACGAGCAACACTGAAGAATAAACCTACCCAATATACGAGTCATACAATTTGGTATTTAAAATACTCACAATTCTCCATATATACCCTGATGAATGGAATATACCTGCTCAAGTTTACAAGTCATATATGGTGCAATTGTTCCAATTTCTGAATTTAGCAAGTTGATTTGTACTTATGCCGCATAACTCATGATAATGGTGCAATAGTTTCACATTCTCGATTTAGCAAGTTAAATAGTATTTGTGCCGCATAACTCATGATAATGGTGCAATAGTTTCACATTCTCAATTTAGCAAGTTAAATGGTACTTGTGCCGCATAACTCATGATAATGGTGCGATATGATTCTAGATTCTCAATTTAACAAGTTAATTAATACTTGTGCTGCATACTCATTTTTAATGGTTCAATGGTTCTACATGATGAACTAAGCAAGTGATATATGGATATAAAAATTTAAGCAATGCAGCAAAATAGATAACTAGGAACTATACGCAAAATTCCAGTACTACTAGAAGTTTTAAAACTATTGGGCGCCTCGCGCCATCCTTACGATTTCCCCCGTAGATGTGTACATCTACTCACCGGTGATCAGATGCTAGGTGTACCCGACCACCTTCTTTCCTTTCTTCATGGCGTCCGAGGTCCCCCCTGCGAACCTATAATTTACACAAAGCAACACACATAAGGCAAAATCCTGCAAAAACGCGATATCAAGATTATACGAGAAACTAGCGTCGCAAGCTAAACGTGTGTGTAAACGTAACATGTGCGCATAGGTCAAAAACCACCGCAACACGCTGTGACACACAGCAACACCAACATATCTCGTATCGTACGTGTCGCGCAAGTCCCGCTACGCTAATTATAGGAAAAAGGTCCCAGATTTTATCTGGAGCAAAACAAGAAAAATAAATAAGACCAAACATCTTACAATACCCACAGACAGCTACCTGCAAAAATTCAACAGATTCCCACAAAATTGGGCCGGCCACCATAGGTATGATATCGGCCAATTCCAGGTGAAAAAGGTCCAGATTTCAACACTATTTTCCTAGCATAGAGTATAGCCTAACGTATATGTTTGCTTACAAAAGAAAGTAATCCCAGATACAGCAGATTCTACGTATCCTAAACTTTAGTTTTTAAAAAAAATGTTTTTAAAACGCTACTTTGCAACATTATGGTATTTTGTGAAATTTGGTGAATTTACAAGAATTTAGTGATACCAACAGCACATATTAGAGCTAATCTAACCTTAAAAACCCTGACTTACCCTATTCTCCAACTAAACCATAAAATTATCATCAAAGTCCACAAACCACTAAAACTAACTAAACTGTCCCAGATTTCGCCCGCTGCAAAAACCCAAAAACCAAACAATACCAAACACTGGAAAACACACACAGGCACCACTATGCAAAGCACCAACACACAATTCACAGGGGGGCCGGCGGGGCCGGAAAAAATGGAATGTCGCCGGATTTTTGGGAGGGGAACGGGCTCGAAATTCAACACAACACCCCAGCTTCCCTGTACACTAATCTGTATGTGTTTGCTAAACTAGAAAATGATCACAGATATAGCAGGTCACTAGTATCCTATAACTTGTTTCAAAACCGTAATAAAAATTCCAATTCGGGACTTTACGGCGTTTTAAAGAAATCTAGTGATACTACTTGGTTTACACAGCACAAATAACACCTAAATAAGTTAGTTGAGCCATAACAATCCCATTTTAACCAAAACTCCACCCAAACACAAAGTTAGCCCCATTTCACTACTTCAACAAAATTTTAAGCTAAACAAACTATAAGTATTAGCTAAAGGAAGTTGAGGTGAGTTTTATACCTCAAAGTTAGTTAGTGGTGGCAAAAATTTGTGGACTTCGCTTCAAGAACCATCAAGGAAGAGTTTGCAAGAGATTTGTGATCAAAAATGGATTTTTTTGATGAAGGTTTGAGCTTGGATGCAAAAGAGAAGAAGAAAAAGAAGAAGAAGAAGAAGAAGAAGAGAAGGGAGGGAGTGTGTGTGCTGCTGCTGCTGTTGTTATGTGTGTGTGTGTGTGTAGGGAATAGAAATGAGAGGGGGAGAGATGTGATGAGTGTTAGTGTTTTGCAAAAGAAAATGAAAGTCAACCATTTTCCTTCTCTCTCTCTCATAATTACCTAGCAAGCATGCTTCTCATGCCATCATTCCCTCTCTCTCTCTAATTCACAAGTCAACCCCAAAACACTAATTATATTTAAAAAAAACTAGTGCACTTAATTAACTTCACATTATCCTAATGAAATGTTTTAGTTTACCATGGCTGCCTAAACATGGCTTAACCCTAAACTTAGCCCTAATTTGCATGCACATGTGTGTGAAGTCCAAATTAAATTCTAGTAAAATATTCATTAATTTTGATAAAATATTTGAAAACCGTTTTGGTAAAATTTTTACTAAAAACCCCACATTAAAACATAATTAACCACTAATCGCATTCTATGGTGTTACAACATGCAAACAACTTTACATCCAAAGTGAATGAGGAATACAATCTTTGTAGACCGGTTCTTTACTTCTAAAGCTCCGTGTAGTAGTCCCTTCGCTCCAAGTAGTGAAAACCCAAACTCTAGTGTACACTAATGAAGAATACAACATCACATTATTATTAGTATGGCGTGAGTCTCATACACCCATGTAGCATGTGGTATCTAGCATGACACAAAAGATGTACATTAATATATATCACATATATACTAAGTGTACACTAGTGAGAAAAATAAATGTTAAGTGAGCTAATTTTAGTTAATGTAAATTAATATATCACATATATAATTATATATTAAATTATTAAATCAACAATTGATTTAATAATCTGACTATATCACATACAACCGACTAATATCAAATGTAACAATTTATCGAATCAACACTTGATCCGATAACCCGGCTATATCTCATATAACCGGCCGATATCACATATTGCGAAAATAGAATGCGGTATCACATACACGCACTAATCCCGGTCCCGCACATATCACATATGTGCTCCTACTCCATTTCGCATGAACCAGGAAATCTCTGTGTAGGACTCTAAAAACTCATCAATACCCCGGCAATAGGTGATGATCATATCAAACACCCACAACCCGCAAGCGGTCTACTAAACGTAACGGCCACCCGGGTATTGAGTGATCAGAAGATCAGCAAGCAAGCCTGCTCATACTCCTGCGAATCCAATAAAGTAACACTACCGTACAGTCCGGTCTCTTCGTCAGATATGTCGCATATCGCAGCCTGGGGGTGGTAAACATCAGACCCCAATAGCCCTGATAAGTCATGCTGATGTGAGGCTCATAACGGTTCGAGAAACTACTGATAACACTTACTAGTAAATCTCAGCAATCCTGGCCAGGGATTTTCTATTATGGCCAATCGAGCATAGCGCAGCATCAACCCTCAATACCGGGAGAGACGAAATCCCCTCCAGTCGCTCATTGCCTCCATGTGACTCGGGACTGTACCCAAAAACCACCATTTTGCACGATCTCTTGAATGTGGTAAGTTATAAATCAAAGCACAGTGGGAATCACACAAGACTTTATGACGATCTCGGGTCGACAGACTAACCTGTACGAGTGTCACCAGAGAACTGCTATCTGACGATAGGTATAATACCATCTAGGAGTTCTCGGTGAGTCCGTTCAGTGTACCCAGTCTCCACTGAGCACCCGTATACCTTTTCTGATGTTAAACACCAATGGATATAGGATCATCCATCGCCCATCATATGGGTCGAGAAGCGTATACGCTAGTCTACTATGGATTATCAATGCCCTGTTTCGATACTCTCACGACTAGGAACATTTGAAGGATATACTTGCCGACTACCTCTGCCCCACTAGTATGATCTGCATCATAGTCCTGGTAGTCAAGTACTCATCTTAAGGGCTTTATCAACATGTAATAGAGAGACAATAAGTGTACATGTTAAGATAAAGAGCAACCAGATAGCATACAATCATGCTGAGCAAGAAAGTCCTCCCTATATATATCCAAGCATCCACTACAATATACATCGCATGTACAGTAATGGCCTCTAGGGCATACATATAACTAACAATCTCCTACTTGCACTAAGGCCATTTGTTATAGTATCTCATACTCAACGTCCTATAGAAGTCTCTTTAGGGTAAGGCCTTTGTGAGTGGATCCGCCGTGTTATCCTTCGTGTCAACTCTTCTAACCTCGATCCGTTAGAGATCAACCATCTTCCTGATCAGGTGATACTGTCCTCAGAATATGTCTGGATCGCTGATAGGACCGGTGTTCTTAGGCTAAAGCCACAACTCCATTGTTGTCACAATAACAGTTATTGGACGCTCAACGGTAGGAACCATGTTCATCTCATGAACAAGAATTATCCAGACAACCTCTTTGGTAGCATCGTTGGTAGCGATATATTCAGCCTTTATCTTCTAGTATGTCACGGTATCTAGATTGGATCTCTTCCAACATACCGTATCTCCACTGAGAGTAAAGATAATGCCTGTGACTGACTTTCAGTCGACCTCATCACTCTGGAAGTTTGAACCAAGAACATTCATTTAATGCTTCTCAAGTACTTAAGAATGTCCTCCATAGCTGTCCAGTGATTCTTCCAAGATCCGATTGATTCCTGATCACTACACCTAGTGAGTCATCTACATCTGGTCTGGTACATAACATCGCATACATGATAGAGCCTACTGCCAAAGCAGAGGATATCCCTTGCACGCGAGCTCTCTCCAAATCAGTCTTGGGAGACATCTTTTTGGAGAGAGTCATCTTTGAGCAAGTGGGCGAAGCACCACGCTTAGAATCTTCCATACTAAACCCCTTTAGTACGGTGTTAATGTACCTGGATTCGGGACACTCCCAACATCTACTTAGATATATCATCATATATCATAATCCACAAGATGTAGTAGGTATCATCCAGATCTTCCATGGAGAATCCTCGTGATAAGAGGAGCTTGACCGAGTGTAGTATAGGAAACCATTTCCAATCAAGAGTATGTCATCTACATACAATACGTGGAAGACAATCTTACTCTCTACAACCTTCTTGCATATACAAGGTTCATCTACCTTTTTGATGAAGTCAAACACTTTGACTGCAACATCAAAACAGATGTTCCAACTCCGCGATGCACGCATTGATCCTGATGGACTTAAGCATAGCTTTGAAAGTCTCAACTTTTCCATCTACACCAAGAATCTTCTCAAGATCCATCTGCTCTTAATGGGTTTTACCCTTTCAGGTGCAACATTCAAAGTCATACTTTGTTGGTGTACATGGATTCCATATTTGATCGCATAGCATCCAGCCATTTCACAGAGTCCCCACTCGTGACGGCCTGCCTGAACCTAGTTAGGCTATCATCTTATGAAGCAATCCTCGTTCCTACTATCACCGAGAAGATCGTAGTATCTCTCAAGTGGATGAGGAATCCTACCAGATTCGCGGAGAGGCTGAAGTTTGTTGGAGACTATTGAATCCTTTCGTTTCACCAAATTATCAGCTGCTAGTTTATCTAGCCGGAACTCCTTCCAGTTCTACCTCATGACCACTAATTTCTTCACAAGAAATTCCTTTTCTAAAAAGGAGGCATGCTGAGAAACAAAACACCTTTTGCTCCCCAATTAGGTAGAAGATATACCCTCGCAAATATTTGGGATATCCTAACAAACTTACAGAACTGACCTTGCCTCGAGCTTGTTCGGATTCTGCCTTTCAACATAGGCCAGACAACTCCATATCTTAACTCGTTTAAGATATGGTCTCTTCTCATTCCATATCTCATATGTAGTGGTAGGCCCTGATTTGGATGGAACCCCATTCAATAGGTATGCAGCTTCTCAAATGCATAACTCCAAAAGGAAACATGTAACTCAGGAGTACTCATCATAGAGTGCACCATATCTCATAGGGTACGATATCTCCGCCCCAATACACCGTTGTGTTGTGGTGTATACGAAAGAGTAAGCTGAGAAAGAATCACATTCTCCTTTAAATAATCCAGGAACTCCATGCCCAAGTATTCTCCTCCTCGATCACATCAAAGGACTATAATACTTCTACCCATCTGGTTCTCAACTTGAAGCTTATATTCCTTGAATTTCTCAAAAGTTTCAGACTTGTGTTTCAACAGGAACATATGTCCGAATTCTGAGAGAAGATCGATGAATATAATGAAGTACCAAGAACCAATCCTGGCATTTGTAGACATAGGACCGTATACATCATCATGAATCCTTCCCAAGAGTTCAATAACTCTTTCTCTGTTTCCAGTAAAAGGAGTATTGGTCATTTCACCTTTGAGACAAGACTAACAAGTAGCATAAGATGAAAATTCGAACAGATTCTCATATTCATCCTTATGTAACTTAGCTGGTCGTTGTCGCATTGATATGCCCTAATCTACAATGCCGCAAGAAGGATTCGTTCATTTCTGAACTACTCCTCTTGTGTGTGTTCGGTATACTTTGAACTGTGGTTTGATTTAGAACGTATATGCCATTACATAACGTGCCTGATCCAATCAACTCTTGATTCAGGAAAATGTTCACAATATTATCCTCCAATACAGAATTATATCCTTCTTTAACTTAATAAAGAAATGGATGTAATGTTATATATCAGGTTTGGTATATAATAACATTTGTTTAGAATCAATGTATTAATACAACGTGATATTTGCTAACTAACTTAGCTGCAACAATAGCACCATTCTCTAACACTTAGAGACATATCACCATTTATCAGTTCTCTACCTTTCTGTAGCCCATATAACAAATTACATATTTGGGATCCTTAATCCGGTATCTCATACCTAGGACGTAGAGGATACTGAGAAACAGTTCTTGGTAATGAACACACCCGAAGAAGATATATCAACATGCACTTTCTTCAATTGGGCGGCATGGGAATCCGGATATCCCCTTATTTCCTGTTCAGACTTATAACAATTATACGAAAGAACGGAACCAACGTTCCCCAGCTTAGTATAATAAGAAAGTTCGGCCAATGCATCCATATTATTATCTTGATTAAGACGTGACATGGTCTCTACCTGGAGAGAGAGAGAAGAAAACACTCTGCGTGCGCTCTTGCAAGATCAGATTGGTTATTATTTTATCTAATCAGGATGGCTCCCACTGTTTTTATCAAATCTTCCTTCAAATCCTAAAAGGTAAGACTAGACGGGATTAATTACACCCTACAAGTTCGCCAATCTTTCGGCCAGGCTAGTGTCGGTACTTTGAGGGAGGTTCCCCGTGCTTTCGCATGGACCTAATTAAAGTAAACCTCGTTTTCTCAGGGGCGTAACCCCGTTAACACCTTTCTAGACACCTACTTGATCAGCTAATTGTAATGTGTAAAACTCTCCAAGGAGTAACTCTTACTCGCATTGGGTATTGGGATATAACTATCTCATAGAAGGTATGCAATCTCATTGCAAATTTCAACACTTGAAATTCCTGATAATATTTTGCCCCTAGCTTCCTATGACCATGACGAAGGTTAGCAAACCATAGGCCGCTAGTCAAGTTCAACCCATACATTTCATGATTGAATTAAACCCACCCGCACGACCTTTGACGAAGGCCAACAAAGTCGCACGACTACCCTAATTCAATCGCATCTCATGCTTTAGTAGATAAGCATTAGTTAGCTATCGCACACTACGCCTTGACGAAGGCCAACAAACGTGGCACGAATACTAAGTAGAATTTATCTGAAATGACGGAGGGCTACGACAGGTTTTTAAGAAAATCTTTTGCGTAATGAACTTGATCTTGTTGTAGAATCGAGTGATTTTGAAAAAGGAGTGTTTTTGAGGATTTTACTAGTTTTGCTAAAGAGGTCACTCCCGGTGAAAGGATCTCGGCTCTTTCCTTATCGAATAAGGTGCAGGATATTTCACAAATACCACTATGCAAAGCATGATCTAAAAAAGCAATCAAAAGACAACACCGGATAAGTTGTAGCATCTATTAGTTTCGCTAAAGAGGTCACTCCCGGTGAAGGGATCTTAGCACTTTCCTTATCCAATAAGGTGCTGGATATTATACAAGGAATACCGCTATGCAAAGAAAGAACTAGAGATACCAGCTTTTAAAACAAGTTTCTACAATATTTTTAGGTTTCTTTTTCTTTCATTAATCTCATTAATGAAGTCCTATCATTTTATGCTTCCTAAGCATCACAGAAGAAACGAAAGCAGCAATATTTATTATATATCATATATATAATATAAGCATTCATCTCAGAATATCTAGTGATCACATCACAGAATATCAGCAGCAAAAGAACACATGAATATTGGATATACTAGGAATTCCGTGTTTTAAATTAAGCCGGTATAAAACACGGATTCTACGGTCGTGATAAATAGCCAAACCCACATCCCTAGACCCCTACGAGTGCGGCAAGCAACCCTCCCAATTCTTGAGTTAGAAGTCCCGGTCTCGACTCCTCGAGATGGTCTCCCACTGGACTCTAGAACCCAATTACTTGTGCTCCCCTCCTTGGGTCTATCCTAATGCTGAAAAGTAAATAATATACATCAATGGTGACGTCATCCTCAACCTGGAAGTGCCCCAATAAAAGAATATTACATACAAGATTTTACATGAATGAAAATGAAAAACTCTCATCTCACATAAAAAACCCCGGCTATTCAAAACACGACGATCCAATATAACATATCACAGCAACACATAACATCACATGTCATCAACATAAGTAAATATGCGTATCCCAATTGTCGTTGACGTATAGCAACGAAAACGGTGATACACCAGATATTACACTTACGGTCGAAAAAAAGAAAGTAAAAAACTACAACAATTGGAATCTGCAACCAACTTAGACATCATAAACCTAATGTATCACATATTTTGGATTTCATGCCTAACCAAATGAATTCCTTAGACATCACATGCCTAACAATTATAAACCCCTCATTTTAGTCTCGATCTTGAAAACACTTTCTAATAATCTGTCGGGTAATTCAACAAGATTCCCAATAACCTGATCGAATACTCGTCGGAAACTTTAGTAGACGGACGCACCCCCGATGCCATCAACGAAGTGCACTAAGGCAGAACACCACAGCCGCGAGCACCCGAACGGATACTTTTGGCGACGGGGTTCTCCTACAGTCACTTGTTCAGGGCTATGTGGTATGGCTATCTAGTAAGGTTACCCGGTGAGTATTTACGTACGCTACGTGATTGCGACGGACCTTTGATCTACATCAAAATTCCGTGGCAACTGATCAAACGAGACTAAATTGCTAGATTTATAAAATTCAAACTAGATATCACATAACTAATTGTGTGGATTCCAAATATTGTATCACAATCGCAGATAGCTAGACGAAGTTAAACTTTTTGATCAAATAAGCAAACACCAAAAATTTCCCTAAAAACTCAACACTTGAGCGGAGTTCAAAAAGTACCCAAAAACTGCTACAGCTTCTATGAACCATCTGTAGAAGGGCCGACACATGCCTCACTCATGTCGTCATGGAACTGTAGCAAACCTACGGTATGACCGCGGTTCCACGATCTAAAAGGTCGAGTTTGGGTATCGTTCTTCTAGAGGGTCCACAGAATCGCTTGCATGGTTATCTGAAGATTTTAAACTCGGAAAAAATCCAACTCTTGAAAATTTCCAGCGAGAGAAAATATGGGTTATTGATATCCATTCGAACATTTTAACGTCGTCTAAATAACCCGAATAGATGTTAGAATTACGATTACAAAACACTCCGAATTGCCTTTGCAGAAAGTTAACATCACATGCAAATTTAGCAATAACTAGCAACACCTGAAATACCAAAACCCAGAGACTGGAACACCATGAAAATTTGAAGCCCAAATTCCCAAATGGACCCGGTGAGCTCGGTTTTTGGGGTGTTGTGGCCGGCCAAAATCTTGTCAAAATGCTTCAAATTTTCACAATGTTTATGTTATATCACATACAACATTCTGCAGTTGCTAAAAAATTTTTTTTGACACCTTTAAAAATTCGACAGAAACTAGATTTTGATATTGGGTGTTTTGGATTTGTTTAGGTTTCGTAATCTAGCGAACATCGTTCAAATCTCTAACCTGGCTCTCATACCACTGCAGGATTTCCTAGGTCGGCAGCAAGGTTTCGGGAGGCATCGTCCATTCCATTTTCAAATTTTTGCCGTTCTAAAGAACCCTAACCCTAGAATTTTAACTAGAGATTTAAACAATACAGCATGCAAACAACTTTACATCCAAAGTGAATGATGAATACAACCTTTGTAGACCGGTCCTTCACTTCTGAAGCTCCGTGTAGTAGTCCCTTCGCTCCGTGTAGTAGTCCCTTTGCTCTAAGTAGTGAACACCCGAACTCTAGTAAGGGTTCATATGAAGAAATGAACAAGCTTGCTCGAAATCTTCGAGACCGAAGATGATCTACGTCGAGGAGACTCAAGCTCATACTACTTCTTCACTAATTGTATATTAGTGAAGCAAACACCCTAAACTAAATGGCTAATATAGTAGAGAATGATGAAATAGGAAGGGCTCACTTTAGATTTAATTTTCTCACAATATTTTCTCACTTAGAAAAAAGCTAGCAAGCTTTTTCTTATAAAGAAGAAGATGAAGAATGAAGATGAGAGAATGAACTCATGAGATGAGAATAACAACCATGGGTGAGTTAGTGTCATACACTAACTCAGGTAAAGAATAAACCATGGCTAACAATAATGGTTAGGTTAATAAATATCTACAAGTAAAATAAAACTAGTGGACTAAGTCAAAGATGCTTCAAGCTTCTCCAAGCATGAAAATTTCCAACTAATATTGAATTATTTTAAATAAATAAAACCTCACATTATTATTAGCATGGTGTGAGTCTCTTACACCCATGTAGCATGTGGCATCTAGCATGATATAAAAGATGTACATTAATATATATAACATATATACTAAGTGTACACTAGTGAGAAAAAGAAATGTTAAGTGAGCTAATTTTAGTTAATTTAAATTAATATATCACATATATAATTATACATTAAATTATTAAATAAACAATTGATTTAATAATCCGGCTTTATCACATACAACCGACTAATATCAAATGTAACAATTTATCAAATCAACACTTGATCCGATAACCCGGCTATATCACATATAACCGGCCGATATCACATATCGCGAGAATAGAATGCGGTATCACATACGCACATTAATCTCGGTCCTGCACATATCACATATGTGCTCATACTCCGTTTCGCATGAACCAGGAAACCTCTGTGTAGGACTCTAAAGACTCGTCAATACGCCGGCAGTTGGTGATGATCATATCAAACAACCACAAGCCGTAAGCGGTCTGCTAAACATAAAGGACACCCGGGTATTGAGCGATCAGAAGATCAACAAGCAAGCCTACTCATACTCCTGCGTATCCAATAATGTAACATTACCGTACAATCTGGTCTCTTCGTCAGATATGTTGCATATCGCGGCCTGGGGGTGGTAAACGTTAGACCCTAATAGCCCTGATAAGTCATGCTGATGTGAGGCTCATAACGGTTCGAGAACCTACTAATAACACTTACCAGTAAATCTCAGCAACCCTGACCAAGGATTTTCTGTTATGGCCAATCGAGCATAGCGCAACATCAACCCTCAATACCAGGAGAGACGAAATCCCCTCCTATCGCTCATTGCCTCCATATGACTCGGGATTGCTACCAAAAACCACCGTTTTGCACGATCTCTTGAACATGGTAAGGTAGAAATCAAAGCACAGTGGGAATCACACAAGACTCTATGACGATCTCGGGTCGACAGACTAACCTGTACGAGTGTCACCAGAGAACTGCTATCTGACGATAGGTATAATACCATCTAGGAGTTCTCGGTGAGTCCGTTCAGTGTACCCAGTCTCCACTGAGCACCCGTATACCTTCTTTGATGTCAAACACCAATGTATATGGGATCATCTATCGCTATCATATGGGTCGAGAAGCATATACGCTTGTCTTCTCTGGAGTATCGATGCCCTGTTTCAATACTCTCACGACTGGGAACATTTAAAGGATGTACTTGCCGACTACCTCTGCCCCACTAGTATGATCCGCATCATAGTCCTGGTAGTCAAGTACTCATCCTAAGGGCTTTATCAACATGTAATAGAGAGACAATAAGTGTACATGTTAAGATAAAGAGCAACCAGATAGCATACTATCATGTCGAGCAAGAAATTCATCCCTATATATGTCCAAGCATCCACTACAATATACATCGCATGTACAGTAATGGCCTCTAGGGCATACAAATAACTAACACCACTATACTTCTACTGCTCCCACTGACTACAACAACCCTCTGACAGAGTCATATACACGTTCACTTCTAAAGCTAGTTTAGAACGATGCTATACCCATCCTCCTGCTGGGTCTTATAGTCTAGAACAGTAGCAATGGCAAGTCTGGGTAAACAAAAACCTCCCTATCACCATCTCTGAGATGACCGAAGTACCTCTCGGGTGCCTGAGGTTACCCACCAAATCTGCGGAGTGGCTAATGGAATGTCAAATCCAATTGAATGCTCAAGTTCTATTAAATCTTTAATGATCGTTTGTAGTTTTGGAATCACTTCCAGTTCTACCATACTTCCACTTCTGTTTTCTGAAAAAATCCATTTTACTAAAACTGTGGCGAATCAAGAACAATATAAATATTGATCTCCCTGATGGTAGAAAGTTAACCCTCGTCAAAGCCCGGGATAACCAACAAACTGCCATTACTGAAACGTGCCTCGAGTTTATTGTTAGGTCCACGTTACCTCTCCCGGTACTTTCGGGGTTGCAAAACCGGTAAAACAAAAAAATTTCTGAACATGGTAACATGGACCGTAAAAGCCGGATCTTTACTAAACAGTACACTAGCATCCTAACTAGAGATTTATCTACTCGGTTAGGGGTTATACCTCAACTTGTACTCCTTCTCTTCTTGTTGTTCTTCTCCTTGCTTGATCCGGACTTTGGTCACCTCCGCGGCCTCTTTGAGTCGAAGACGATCCACCCGAGAGATGTACACCGAGCTCCACCTCGAGCCGAGGTAACTAGGGCAAAAGATTGCTAATCTAGAAGCCCTAGGTTGTGTAGAGGAGATGTATGGATGTGTTTGTCTTTGTGGGATCTTTTTCTTTCAACACATGAGATCAAAAGATGAGATCAAGAGGAGGAAGAAGAAGGAGAAACTTAGCAACCATGGAGCTTTTCTTTTTCTTCTCACTTCAAGAGAGAGAATGAGAAGAGAATAATGAAAAGATTAAACCAAAAGAAATGAACCATGGTTCCAATAATACACAAAATCATCATTACTAATCCTATCATGATAGAAGTTGATGGCACATTGAATTGACTATTATCATAACACAAGAAATAAAAAGAAAATGAAAGAAGAGTGTGGATCTCTCTTGAAGGTCAATGGTCAACACGGTCAACAAAGTCAAGAGAGATCCAAGTGGTCAAATGGTCAATGCAATTAGCCATCACAAATCTATCACTAAAAGGATTAGTAAACAATGTCTCCGGCTCATAACGGTTTTGACCAAACGAATTGTCAAAACCCTAATGAGTGTGCCATATTACGGTTTTGGCCGAACCAACTGCCAAAACCCTAATGGGGCACCTCCTCCTTCATCTCTCCTCAAAACTGTGCATACACACCCGCATCCGCATTCCGTAGAATGCGAATGCACAGAAGACAAATCAAATCCACCTGTGCAATACTAGGATCTGGCTTAAACCAAAGCCCACTAGTATTGCCTGCCCGAACACCACACGCATACAAGTGTACGTAAGTGATCGCAGCCCTGCCGTAAAACCATACGGCCTCTACACGTTTCGCTCAGTGCAGGGAAACTCTCTGTGTGGGACTCTAAAGACTCGACACTACTGTGGCAGTGGGTTTAACCACAGACCGCAAGCGGCACTAGCTGTACGTAACGCTCCCCAGGTAGATGTCGATAAGAAGGCCGATGAGGTACACCCATCCGAACTCCTACTGAGCCTGTATGTGACAATCTCCGTACAGTCTGGTCTGTTCGTCTGATACATCGCATGGCGGGCCTAGGGGAGCGGTAAACGTCATTCCCCTAATAGCGGTACAAGTCGTGTCGGAGTGAAGCCCAGAACACCCTGAGATAACACTGGAAACCTACCAGTATATCTCGCTTGCCCTGGCCAGGGACTACTCGTGTAATGGCTCTCCTAGACACAGCGCGATGTCAACCCCCAATACCGGGAGAGACGAATCCTGTCTAACCGTCACTGCCTCCAAGTGCTTCGGGACTGCACCCAACTACTACCTGTTTGCACGACTCAGTAGAGCTGTGGTAGGGTAGTAATCAAAGAACAGTGGGAACATACTCGAGGCGAAGTGACAGTGTCAAATCAGCGGACTAAGCTGTACTCATGTCACCTGGGAACTGATAACTGATGATAGGTATAATACCAACCATCAGTTCCAGACGAGTCCTGTCCAGTGTACTCGTAACCTAACGAGCACCCGTATACTATCTCAAGTACGACATACTGACAGCTGTGGGACAGACCGTCTCCCGTGCTGGGATGAGAAGCGCATACGCTAGTCTACTCCGGAGTATCGATGCCCTGTCTCGATAATCCCATGAATAGGGACGTGTATAAGGATGTGCTTGTGGATTACCCAGTCCCCACGAGTGTGATCGCCATCACAACGCCGGTAATCAAGCAAAGATCCTAAGGGCTCTACTAATGTGTATAGGTGATACAATAAAGAAACACACATGTACACATTAAAGCAGAGACAAACCAAGTAGCATACTACTATATTGAGCAAGATTGTCTATACAACTGTGAATATCCCAAGTTTCCATCAAGTAATATACAAACTAGTATGATACAGTAATGGCCTCTAGGGCATATACACTAACAATCTCCCACTTGCACTAAGGCCATGTACTGGCGTATCGAAGACCTATCATCTCGATCAGCCGCTTGAACTGAGTCTGGGGTAAGGCCTTCGTGAATGGATCCGCCGTGTTGTCTTTTGTGTCCACTCTCCGGACCTCGATCTCCGGGCGATCAATGATCTCCCTGATCAGGTGATACCGCCTTAAGATGTGCCTGGATTTCTGATGGGACCTTGGTTCCTTCGCTAAAGCTATAGCCCCATTGTTATCGCAATACAAAGGTATTGGGTCAACAATGGACGGAACCACCTGAAGTTCACTAATGAACTTCTTCATCCAGACCGCCTCTTTTGCGGCATCGCTTGCAGCAATGTATTCAGCCTCCATCGTCGAGTCTGCGACGGTATCCTGTTTGGAACTCCTCCAACATACCGCCCCTCCGTTGAGGGTAAACACAAAACCCGAGACAGACTTGCTGTCATCTTTGTCACTCTGGAAGCTTGAATCGGTAAAGGACTCGACCCTAAGGTCTCCATTACCGTAAACCAGGAACATCTCCTTAGTCCTTCTCAGGTTCTTGGGAATGTTCTTCACTGCTGTCCAGTGGTCCTCACCTGGGTCTGACTGATACCGGCTTACCGCGCTCAGCGCGTAAGCTACATCTGGTCTTGTACAAAGCATCGCATATATTATAGATCTTACCGCCGAAGCGTAGGGTATAGTGCTCATGCGAACCTCTCCTCGTCAGTCTTAGGAGACATCTTCTTGGAGAGAGTAATTCCGTTCAATGCGGGTATGTTACCGCGCTTGGAACCCTCCATACTAAATCTCTTTAGTACGGTCTCTATGTACCTGGACTGCGAAAGTCCCAGTAGTCTCTTGGATCTATCTCTATAGATCTTGATCCCCAGAATGTACGAGGCATAACCCAGGTCTTTCATGGAGAACCTTTGTGACAAAAATAGCTTGACCGATTGTAGCATAGGAATATCATTTCCTATCAAAAGAATGTCGTCCACGTACAAGACTAGGAATACGACAGTTCGTCCTACAATCTTCTTATAAACACAGGGTTCATCTTCGTTCTTGATGAAATCAAATTCCTTGATTGCCTCATCAAAACAGATGTTCCAGCTCCGCGATGCCTGCTTTAATCTATAAATGGATTTAAGCAACTTGCACACCTTTCCGCTGCTCCCACTGTCTACGAAACCTTCTGGCTGATCCATGTAAACGCACTCTTCCAAACAACCGTTTAGGAAAGCCGTTTTAACATCCATCTGCCAGATTTCATAGTCATGGAAGGCAGCAATGTCAAGTAGGATCCGAATGGATTTGAGCATAGCCACCGGAGAAAAGTTTCGTCATAGTCCAAACCAGGTCTTTGACGAAAACCTTTTGCAACGAGTCTAGCCTTATAGGTTTCCACCTGCCCGTCTACACCAAGTTTCCTTTTGTAGATCCATTTGCATCCAACGGGTTTTACCCCAGGTGGAGCAATATCCAAGGTCCATACTTTATTGGCGTACATAGACTCCATTTTGGATTGCATTGCTTTCTGCCACTTATCAGAGTCCCTACTGATAATGGCCTGCCTAAAACTGGTTGGGTCATCTTCTTCCAAGATGCAATCCTCTCGATCCCCATCAATGAGAAAACCGTAGTATCTCTCGGGCGGACGAGAAATCCTACCAGATCTGCGGAGTGGCTGAGGTTCGTCTAGGGTTATTGAAGCTTGAGGTTCTGTCAAATTTTCAGTTTCAGTTTGTGGTCGCTGAATTTCTTCCAATTCTACCGTGCTCCCACTAATTTCTTTTGCAAGAAACTCCGTTTCTAAGAAAACGGCATGCTGAGCAACAAACACCTTCTGTTTCTCGGTGTGGTAGAATAGATATCCATAACCATTCTTTGGATATCCCACAAACTTACATAAAACTGACCGTACCTCTAATTTATCCGGTTTATGCGATTTAACATAAGTCGGACAACCCCATATCTTAAATCTTTTAAAATATGGTCTTTTTCCATTCCATATCTCGAATGGAGTCTTAGGCACTGATTTAGACGGAACATCATTCAATAGATATGCTACTGTCAATAGCGCATGTCCCCAAAATGAAAGAGGCAACTCGGCATTACTCATCATGGAGCGAACCATATCCAGAAGGGTACGATTCCTCCTCTCTGATACACCGTTGTGCTGTGGTGTATAAGGAGGAGTAAGCTGAGAGAGAATACCATTCTCTTTTAAGTAATCTAGGAATTCCGTGCTTAACTACTCCCCTCCTCTATCAGACCGGAGGGTCTTGATACTTTTGCTAGTCTGGTTCTCTACTTCGTTTTTGAATTCCTTGAATTTCTTAAAAGCTTCAGATTTGTGTTTCATCAGATACACATATCCGAATCTAGAGAGATCGTCAGTGAATGTGATGAAGTATGAGAACCCACACCTTGCATGTATAGACATCGGACCACATACATCACTATGTACGAGTCCCAAGAGCTCTGCTGCTCTTTCTCCATGTCCGGTGAACGGAGATTTGGTCATCTTCCCTTTGAGACAAGACTGACAAGTTTCATAAGATGAAAACTCGAACGCATCCAAGAGTCCATCTTTATGAAACTTACTCAGTCTTTTCTCTCCGATATGACCAAGTCTACAATGCCACAAGTAGGATTCATTCGTATCTGAATTCTTCCTCTTGCGTGTATTTTGTACATTGAGAACTGTATTCTGATTTAGAACGTAGATACCATTACACAGTGTACCTTCTGCAACCAGTACCTTATGAAGGTAAATGTTCATGATATTTCTATCAAGAACAAAGTTATATCCATCTTTATCGAGTAAAGAAACTGATATGATGTTGCAAACCATGGAAGGTACATAGTAGCAATCGTTCAAAATCATAGTCTTGCCATTTGGCAATACTAGGTGATATTCACCGACGGCTGCCGCATTAACTTGTGCTCCGTTCGCTACTCTGAGCGACATATCACCTGGTGCAACTTTCCTACTTTTTCTCAGTCCCTGCAATAAATTACAGATATGAGATCCTGATCCGGTATCAAGTACCCAGGAGGTAGGGCTGACCGTAAAACAGTTCTCAATTACAAGAACACCTGAAGTAGATGTAAAACCATGCTTCTTCTTCAACTGGGTATCCTGGGAATCCATACAATCCCCTTTCCCTTGCTCATACTTATGACTATTGTCATAAGTTGGAGCTGAACCAACGTTCCCCAGCCCCGAATAAGAATTCGGATCGGTCAAGCGATACATTTTATTATCTTGATTAGGGCGTGAAATGGTGGCTACCTGGAGAGAGAGAAAAGAAAACACTCAGCTTGCGCTCTTGCAAGTTTAGATTGGTTTTTTAATTTATCTAAACAGGATGGCTCCCACTGTCTCTCGAATCCCTCCTCAAACCATAAAGGACGAATTAGTCGGGATCAATCTCACCGTACAATACTTGGTTAACCGTTCGGCCAGGCCAGTGTCGGTACTTCGAGGGAGGTTTTCCAACGCTTTCGCAAAGTTCCTTAATTAAGTAACCTCTTTTCCCTGTGGGCGTAGCCCCGCTAACACCTTTCTAGACACCTACTTGGTTTATAGCATTGATCGTTAAGCGAGAAAGTTCCTGAGGAGTAACATATACTCACAGTAGGATCGGGATCCAAATATCATCGCGTGACAAAACTGAAGGAATCCTACCAGAATCATCACACTCCAAATGGTATGCAACACTAGCAAGTTTCAGTACTTTTGAAACTCCCGATGTGGTTTTTGCCCCTAACGGTTTATGACCTTGACTAGGTCAACAAGCCACAAACTGTTAGTCAAGTTCTACCCGTCATTATCCTGACTGTATTAGACCCACCCGTACGTGCCCTTGACTAGGTCAACAAGGCCGCACGACTGTCCTAACCAGTCACATTTGCAATCCACAGAATAATATCATTCAGCTACCGTTCACTACGCCTTGACTAGGTCAACAAACACAGCACGAATACTAAATAATATTAATCCGAAACGACGGAGGGCTACGGCTGGGTTTTTGGCGAAAAACCCGTTAACGTAATGAACTTGATATCGTTGAAGGAACGTGATTGCCTTTTGAAAATATAGTGGCGAAAACTTTTGCTAAAGAGGTCACTCCCTGTGAAGGGATCTCGGCTCTTTCCTCGTCGAATGAGGTGCAGGATATTCCAAACTGAATACCTCGATGCAAAGTAAGAATAATCGACTATAGTGAAGTTATCACCCTGACGCAAACTTTTTGTCCAAGGGGTCACTCCCGATGAGGGGATCTCGGCCCTTGCCTCGTCGAATGAGGTGCTGGGCATTCATAACCGAATACCTCGATGCAAAACAAAAAGTGAACGTCCTTGTAATAACAGCTTTTGAAAAATTGTTCCAACAACGTCTTTTAGGTTTATTTTCTTGCATTAGTTCTTTTAATGCGTCCCATCAATTAAAACCTACCATTGCAGAAAACAACCAAAATATGACGTACGCTTATGCCATTCGCATTCACCACGGGGCCCCGTCATCACCCGTTAGGTTACTTAACTAACGACAGAGCGGGGGCTGGGCTAGCGCGGCTGTAAAACATAAGCAACGCCTAAATAGTTATTATATATAGATATATAGCAATGATAGCCAATCCAGATCACAGATGAACACTTTGGATATACTAGGAACCCGCGATTCGTTCGAGCCTGCAACGAAAAGCGGATTACACGGTCGCGATGAATAGCCAATACCCCACCCAAGACCCCTACGGGTGCGGCAAACTACCCGCCAAGTACCCGAAGCGAAACAACCTCCCTCAACGCCGTGAGTAGGCCACTCGGCACTTCGAGATACCCGGTAGTTTGTGCACCCCCTCCATGGGTCTATCCTAGGAGCAAAAACAGTAAAAAGAATTATACAATAACGGCTACAACCCCGACCCGGTTGTGCGGCCATACAAATAATATTACATCAATTTACAAATTTATTACATGAATGAAAGAAAAAGAAACTCTCATCTCACATCCAACCCGGCTATTCATCCGCGACAATCCAACGAGTTCATATACACATACCATCAACAACATAGATCACAGATATGTATAACCCCCACTAATCGACGTATAGCGATTAGTAGACGTTTAATACACATATAACATTACAGATATAACCATTAGCCAAAGTCTATAGAACATCGACCAAAAATACGGATTTTTGAGCCCCAAAAACAAATTTTGCTTTCTGGAAAATCTGGGCAGAAAAGTCATATACCAAAAATCCCAAAAACTCACCAGAAACAAACTGCAACAAAAATGATCCACGGCCGAGTCAACTAGGCCGCGGTTCCGCGGCAGAAGCAAGCTTCTGCCGCGGAATCGAGGTGAGTTGGTCGACTCGCGCGATCATTTTTCTTGCCTGTTCTAAGAAAAGCCTGAGCCGATTTTTAAGACATGATTTATTATCTTTTGAGCAGAAAAAAATCGGCAGAAACTCAAGGTTTTCGGGGTGTTTTTCGTTTTTTTCGTTCGGTCGATATTCTAAATACCTTGCTAACATGCTAGGGTGTGTTTAGTTTGGCTCTGATACCACTGTTAGGTCCACGTCACCTCTCCCGGTACTTTCGGGGTTGCGGAACCGGTAAAACAAAAAAATTTCTGAACATGGTAACATGGACCGTAAAAGCCGGATCTTTACTAAACAATACACTAGCATCCTATCTAGAGATTTATCTACTCGGTTAGGGGTTATACCTCAACTTGTACTCCTTCTCTTCTTGTTGTTCTTCTCCTTGCTTGATCCGGACTTTGGTCACATCCGCGGCCTCTTTGAGTCGAAGACAATCCACCCGAGAGATGTACACCGAGCTCCACCTCGAGCCGAGGTAACTAGGGCAAAGAGATTGCTAATCTAGAAGCCCTAGGATGTGTAGAGGAGATGTATGGATGTGTTTGTCTTTGTGGGATCTTTTTCTCTCAACACATGAGATCAAAAGATGAGATCAAGAGGAGGAAGAAGAAGGAGAAACTTAGCAACCATGGAGCTTTTCTTTTTCTTCTCACTTTAAGAGAGAGAATGAGAAGAGAATAATGAAAAGATTAAACCAAAAGAAATGAACCATGGTTCCAATAATACACAAAATCATCATTACTAATCCTATCATGATAGAAGTTGATGGCACATTGAATTGACTATTATCATAACACAAGAAATAAAAAGAAAATGAAAGAAGAGTGTGGATCTCTCTTGAAGGTCAATGGTCAACACGGTCAACGGGTCAACAAAGTCAAGAGAGATCCAAGTGGTCAAATGGTCAATGCAATTAGCCATCACAAATCTATCACTAAAAGGATTAGTAAACAATGTCTCCGGCTCATAACGGTTTTGACCAAACGAACTGTCAAAACCCTAATGAGTGTGCCATATTACGGTTTTGGCCGAACCAACTGCCAAAACCCTAATGGGGCACCTCCTCCTTCATCGCTCCTCAAAACTGTGCATACACACCCGCATCCGCATTCCGTAGAATGCGAATGCACAGAAGACAAATCAAATCCACCTGTGCAATACTAGGATCTGGCTTAAACCAAAGCCCACTAGTATTGCCTGCCCGAACACCACACGCACACAAGTGTACGTAAGTGATCGCAGCCCTGCCGTAAAACCATACGGCCTCTACACGTTTTGCTCAATGCAGGGAAACTCTCTGTGTGGGACTCTAAAGACTCGACACTACGCTGGCAGTGGGTTTAACCACAGACCGCAAGTGGCACTAGCTGTACGTAACGGTCCCCAGGTAGATGTCGATAAGAAGGCCGATGAGGTACACCCGTCCGAACTCCTACTGAGCCTGTATGTGACAATCTCCGTACAGTCTGGTCTGTTCGTCTGATACATCGCATGGCGAGCCTAGGGGGCGGTAAACGTCAGTCCCCTAATAGCGGTACAAGTCGTGTCGGAGTGAAGCCCAGAACACCCTGAGATAACACTGGAAACCTACCAGTATATCTCGCTTGCCCTGGCCAGGGACTACTCATGTAATGGCTCTCCTAGACACAGCGCGATGTCAACCCCCAATACCGGGAGAGACGAATCCTGTCTAACCGTCACTGCCTCCAAGTGCTTCAGGACTGCACCCAACTACTACCTGTTTGCACGACTCAGTAGAGCCGTGGTAGGGTAGTAATCAAAGAACAGTGGGAACACACTCGAGGCGAAGTGACAGTGTCAAGTCAGCGGACTAAGCTGTATTCATGTCACCTGGGAACTGATAACTGACGATAGGTATAATACCAACCATCAGTTCCCGACGAGTCCTGTCCAGTGTACTCGTAACCTAACGAGCACCCGCATACTATCTCAAGTACGACATACTGACGGCTGTGGGACAGACCGTCTCCCGTGCTGGGATGAGAAGCGCATACGCTAGTCTACTCCGAAGTATCGATGCCCTGTCTCGATAATCCCATGACTAGGGACGTGTATAAGGATGTGCTTGTGGATTACCCAGCCCCCACGAGTGTGATCGTCATCACAACGCCGGTAATCAAGCAAAGATCATAAGGGCTCTACTAATGCGTATAGGTGATACAATAAAGAAACACATATGTACACATTAAAGCAGAGACAAACCAAGTAGCATACTACTATATTGAGCAAGATTGTCTATACAACTGTGAATATCCCAAGCTTCCATCAAGTAATATACAAACTAGTATGATACAGTAATGGCCTCTAGGGCATATACACTAACATTTATCCGGATTCTGGTTTTAAGCATCAGCCGGACAACTCCCTATACCTTAACATCATTAAGATATAAATTGATTCTATATTTATCTAATATAGAAACAAAAGCACTAATTTAATTGGAATCGGATTCAAAATCATGCAGCTGTCTCCAGTGCATATCAACCAAATAGAAAGAAGCCAATCAGCATTACTCATCTAAGAGTGCATCCATATATGAGTAACCTGAAAGAGAAGAAAGTTCTAAAATCCATTACTATCAACGAAATACCAAACACAAGTATCTACATTTTCGACTTCTTCGAAGAATCCTGATACTTCCAACAAATGGTTCTCTAATTTATTCTTATACCTATAACTTCTCAAAATCTGAACCTTGTATTTCGACGAAATACTTGTCTAGAACTAGAGAAGTTATGAGTAAACAGAATATACTACGAGTACCAACCCCATTGTCCTAATGGACACTGGACAACATACAATACTTTGTATAAGTCCCCTGAGTTCAATAACTCAAACCAGGTGCGTCATAGGTTGAAAAATTGTACTATGGTTAAAAAGAATTACACCGCTGTTGAATGCACCTTACCTAATCACCAGCTGATATAGGTAAATGTCACAGACATAATATCAAAAATTTATATCTCACTTTATAAAATAAACGTACAGATATATCAGTTTCAAATTGATGCATAATAACGGATATTCAAAACCAAATATTTGTTATCCGGCAAAAACCAGATGATTTCCTCAAATATCACCAATTACAATAAATTCCGATATAATGAGCATCTAATCACCTAATTCCCAATATCTTACTCCCACTCACCATCCATAATAACATACAGATGTGCGAAACTGATCTGGTAAACACATACCATGGAGTTAGATTCCAATTGGGAAAACAGTTTTCAATTAACATCGTACATTGAAACTGAAACATGAAAATATTTCAAAAGGGGTTAACTGGTATTCCTAGTAACACCTCTTTCACTATCCTGATTCATGACAGTAACTATATACTTACCTGCCCTCACTCCAATCTCTTTATTATGTCTTTACTTATTACCTTCTGTACTCCTTCTTTAGACTAATTGGTTTTCTTCCTTCCCTACCTTTCGGCACCAGCCTGAGGTTTGGAAGAAGACTATCCAATGAGCGCAATAGGTGTACTCTCCTAATCCTAGAAGCTCTCGCAACCTGAGAGAAGATAATGGGAAAAGATATTTGAATAATCCTATTCTTATTTCTTCTGAACCGAAAACAATCCTCGAATCTGGAATGAATTCCTTCGAGTTCGTATATAACTATACGATGGCATATCCAATAGAAGTGGATATCCGTTGTGATACGAAGTGTTCTGGAGAAATCCAAAGTGGATGTGGGAGTGGAAGGGGTATACACGGTTTTGTCATGAATGATAGCAGTCACAATTTTCTTTGGCATTATTCTAATCCCTTTAGTTGTCTTTACTTATTACCTTCTGTACACCACATTTAGGCTAATTGGTTTTCTTCCTTCCCCACCTTTCGGCACATGCCTATGGTCTAGAGAAAGACTATCCAATAAGCTCAATAGGTGTACTCTCCCCTAATCCTAGGAGCCCTCACAACCTGAGAGAATGTAAAGGGAAAAGACAACCGAATAATCCTATTCAATCTCTCCAGAACCAGAATCCATCTTCGAATCTGGGACAAGTTCCTTCGATTTCGTATGTAACTATACGATGGATTTATCCAATGGAAGTGGATGTTCATAGTGATACAGGGTGTTCTAGAGAAATGCAAAAGTGATATAGAAGTGGCAACGATATTTTGCGACTACGTGACATTCCAAAAGCAAAGTGTTTTAAGAAGGTTCGATTAACTTGGTTCATGAGTTTTAGTTTAGGGTCAGGTCATGGTCGCTGCCAAAGAGAGAGAGAAAAGAAACACTCAGTATGCACTCTAACCTAGATCAGAATGGTTAATCACTTTATCTAATCAGGATGGCTCCCACTGTTTCCTCGAATTCTCCTCCAAACCCTAAAGGAGAATAAGTCGGGATCATCTAAAATCACCCGAGGAGTAATCCTACTCATCAGTGGGAATCGGGATCCAACTATCATCGCATCATAACTTGATAGAAGCCACTCAAGTTACCACACTCAAGAAGGTATGCGCAAGCCTGGCAAGTTTCCTATATGTTTGAAACCCCTGATGTGTGTTTTTACCTCGAGCGGCTTATGACCTTGACTAGGCCGGCCAGCTCAGAAAATTTGAGCTTGAAGTCCCTATATATTTGATACGATAATTGCCTGCGATTACGATAATTGCCTTGAGGGCACTATAGCTAACAGTAGCTTCTATATGCTGGTCCGTTTTCTGAGACTATTCGCCATGGAACTCTGAACCGGTATATGACATAGGCTTTGAAGAAATGGAGGATATTCTCCGTCTTTACTTCTCTCGGTGGTATCGCCTCTGCCCATTTGGAGAAGTAATCGGTCGTCACCAAGATGAAACGATATTCTCGGGATGACGACGGCTCAATGGGGCCTATTATATCGATCCCCCATATTTCGAACGGTAAACTGGCTACGGTCGGATGACGTGGGTTGGGGTGTCGATGTATGAAGTCCTTATATATTTGATATGAGTGACATCGCCTTGCATAGTTGATGCATTCTTGGATCATCGTGGGCCAGCAGTAGCCTATCCTCTTGATCTTTAGCTTCATATTTAGACCGACTTGATAGGATCCGAAGATTCCGTCGTAAATTTCTTGGACGACCCTCTTGGCTTCTTTCGGCCCTCGGCACCTTAATCATATGTGGTCGAAAGTCCTTTTATATAGAGTTCCATCAATTAGGGTGAATGACAAGTCTCGTTTCATAAGCTGATGCCTTTGCGACGCATTTTCAGGCGACTTCTCACCAGTCATCTTCTTCTTCTTCGACTTCCTCCGCTTGAAGGACATCTT
This sequence comes from Agapanthus africanus, assembly GCA_030015575.1. Lineage (NCBI taxonomy): Eukaryota > Viridiplantae > Streptophyta > Magnoliopsida > Asparagales > Amaryllidaceae > Agapanthus > Agapanthus africanus. The sequence goes on from CM057349.1 coordinate 94,478,704, forward strand.
CATTTGCGACTTCGGTTGGAGGTTCTGAAGATATCTCCTCCGAGGACAAGATCTTGCAACTTTGGACAATGATCCTTATGTCGTCAAGGTTTTCATCAGCCAATTCTTTGGTCAACTTAGATAATGCATTCGCTTTGCTATTTTCCGTCCGCGACACATTTTCTAATGTATATAAAGGTAGCTGCGTTAGCAGCTATTGCACCTTTTCGCCATATTTTATCAATTTTGGCTTGCATGTTTTGTAATCTCTATTGACTTGCATAATGATCAACTGAGAGTACTCATATACGTGGAAATCCTCGATTCACATATCGATCGGGATCTTAAGACCGGCTATAAGTGCTTCATACTCAGCTTCATTGTTGGTCCTAGGCTCCATCAACGAGATGACATAGCGAGTTATTCCGCCTTGAGCGGTTACAAAAATAAGGCCTATCCCAGCTCTGATTACCAGGATACTCTTTTTCCGTGTTTTTATTGAGGAGGCTCCATCGAAGTATAATTCTCAATGAGGCTTCTCTGTTTCTTCTTTCCCTTCGACCACGTTGAATGCATATTCATCTGGCAGCTCACAATTCAGTAGAGAGTCAGCAGAGATTGGGTGTTCGGCGAGGAAATCGGCGATAGCCTGTCCTTTTACGCTTTAAAGGGGCAATATATAATCATGAACTCCATCGAAAACAAGGCCCACTTGGCGAGCCTTCTCGTCAGTATAGCTTTCGTCATAAGATATTTGAAAGGGTCCACCTTTGATATGAGGTGCACTTCATAGGCCAAGGCGTAGTGTCTGAGTTTCGTTATCATGAAGATCGGCGTTGTGCAATGCTTCTCGATAGGGGAATAGTTTCTTTCTTCTCCCAGCAGGACTCGACTTAGATAGTACAAGGCCCTTTCCTTTCCTTGGTCATTCTTCTGTTCCCATAATGCGTCCATACAACCGTCAAGGGCAGTTGTATATAGGATAAGGGGCTTTTCCTTAACCAGAGCGGCCAATACTGGTGGATTCTGCAAGTATTGCTTTATTTCCTCCGGCACTTTCTAACATTTCTGGTCCTATATAAAGGGAGTCCCTTTCTTCATCAGATGGTTGTATAGACGGTATTTACCGGAGAGATTGGCGATAAATCGTCGGATATAAGCAAGCTTTCCTTAGTGAAATCATAACTGCTTGAGATTTCTTGGCGGGGGCATTTCCATAATAGCCCTGATTTTGGAAGGGTCGATCTCGATCCCTCGGTGGCGGATTACAAAACCTAGGAACTTTCCGGAAGAGACTCCAAATGCACAATTCAGTGGGTTCATCTTCAGGTCATACTTCCGAATGCACTTGAAAAATATCCTTAAGTGCTCCCAGTGTTCTTCGTGAGACATGCTCTTGACCACAAGATTATCTCTATAACATGCAACTATCCCGTGAATAAGGCATTGAAGATCTTGGTCATCGCTCTCTGATATGTTGCTCAAGCATTCTTCAGTCCAAATGGTATTACTTTATAACAAAAGATGCCCAGTGGGGTACGGAAAGCCGTGTGCTTTTGGTCTTCGGGATCCATCTTTATCTGATTGTACCCTGATAATCCATTCATAAAAGAGAAGACCTCGTGAGGAGACGTATTGTCTTTCATTAATTCTGTAACAGGCATAGGGAAGTCATCTTTCGGGAATGCCTTATTGATGTCCCGAAAGTCCACGCAGATGCGAACAACCCTGTTCTTCTTCATCACAGGGAAGATATTGGCAATCCAGTCTAGGTATTGTACTTCATAGATGAAGCCGGAGTCGATTAACTTCTTGACTTCGGCGTTGACGCTTATCTCAAGCTCAAGCCGCGTCATTCTTGGAGACTGCTTGACAGGCTTTATCCCTGACGTTATGGCCAGCTTATGTAAGTCTGTGTTACACACCCCGGTAGTTTGCGGGGAGGCGGAATAGGTAAAAATCAAAATTTTCTTACAATGTAACATAGACTATGCTTAAGGATCTTTGCTAAACCATTGCTAACAAACAAACTAGAGGTTTTATCTAATATGCTAGAAGATTATACCTCATTCTATAAGTCCTTAGGGTCTTCTCCGCTGTCCTCCTCATCTCCGTAGGCTCCAAGGGTCGATCCGGATCGTGGCTTCTTCAACGGCCTCTTTGAGTCGAAGATGATTCACCCGAGAGTCTATAGTCCGAGCTCCACCTAAAGACTGAGGTAACTAGGGAAACAAGCTTGCTAAACTTGATGGCCTAGGTAATGTAGAGTAAGAAGATGGATTTGTTTGTCTGTTGAAACCCTAATTTTCTCAACACATGAGAGCTTAAGGGATTTCTAGTGAGGAAGAAGGAGAGCAAACATGGGAGCTCTCTTGAAGAGAGAGAAGATGTATAGGATAATGATCCATGGGAAAAAGAAAACAAATCCTTTATCATGATAATTGTGATGGCAATCTTGATTTGACCATTATCATATCACCATTAATGCTAAGCAAAATATCTAGTGCTTAACAAAAATATCTAAGTCAACCATGGTCAACATGGTCAAATGGTCAAACCAATTAGCCATGACACAATTATCATTAAAAAGATTAGTAAACATTTTCCTCCACCTCATAATGGTTTTAATCAAGTCAATGGTCAAAACCCTAATGAGGCATCTCCTTCTTTGCTCCTCACACCCGTGCATACACACCTGTATCCGTATTCCGAAGAATACGAATACTAAGAGACAACAACTGATCCATCTATATATATAATACTAGGATCCGGATTAAACCAAAGCCCACTAGCATTATCCTCCCGAATATCATACGCGCACAAGTGCACGTAAGTGATCATAGCCCTGCCGTAAAACCATACGGCCTCAACACCTTTTGCCCAGTGCAAGGAAACTCTCTGTGTGGGACTCTAAAGACTCGACACTACGCTGGCAGTGGGTTTAACAACAGGACGCAAGCGGTACTAGCTGTACATAACGGTCCCCAGGTAGATGTCGATAAGAAGGCCGATAAGGAAAACCCATCCGAACTCCTACTGAGTCTGAATGTGACAATCTCCGTACAGTCCGATCTGTTCGTCTAAGAGTATCGCATATCGGGCCTAGGGGGCTATAAACGTCAGACCCCTAATAGTGGTATAAGTCATGTCGAAGTGTAGTCCAAAACACCCTGAGAAACTACTGGAGTACCTACCAGTAAATCTCGCTTGCCCTGGTCAGGGACTTTGTGTAATGGCTCTCCAAACACAGCGCGATATCAACCCCCAATACCGGGAGAGACGAATCCTGTCTAACCGCTACTGCCACCAAGTGCTTCGGGACTGCACCCAAGTACTACCTGTTTGAATGACTCCTTTAAGCCGTGGTAGGATAGTAATCAAAGTACAGTGGGAACACACTCGAGGCAAAGTAGCAGTATCAAGTCGACGGACTAAGATGTACTCATGTCACCTGGGAACTGTTATCTGACGATAGTTATAGTACCAACCAACAGTTCCCAACGAGTTATTTCCAGTGTACTCGTAACCTAATGAGCACCCACATACTATCTCCAGTACAATGTATTAATAGCTATGGGACAGACCATCTCCCCTGCTAGGATGAGAAGCGTATACACTAATCTACTCCGGAGTATCGATACCCTGTCTCGATAATCCTACGACTAGGGACCTGTATAAGGATGTGCTTGTAGATTACCCAGCCCCACTAGTGTGACTGCCATCATAACGCTGGTAATCAAGCAAAGATTCTAAGGGCTCTACTAATATGTATAAGCAATATGCCGAAAGAAACACATGTATATATTGAAGTAGAAACAAACCAAGTAGCATACTACCATTTTGAGCAAGACTGTCGATACAACTGTGAATATCCCAAGCTTCTATTAAGTAATATACAAACCAGTATGATAAAATAATGGCCTCTAGGGCATATACACTAACAGCTTATGCACTGCTATTTCTAGATCAAGACCCGGCATCTCAGAGTAGTTCCAGGCAAAGAAGTCTCTGTATTCCATAAACAAGTCTTCTAAATTAGCTGCATGTTCTTCAGAAAGCAGCTCACTGATGAAGATTCTCGAATCATCCTCCATTCCAAATCTACCTTCTTTAATTCATCAACGGTGGTATGGATTCCATCTTCCAGCTCTTTAAATGCTAACGGTAGTTCTGTGATCTCCTCGTCTTCATTGGTGAGGAAATCTAAAAGTCCAAGCATTTCTTCATCTTCATTTTCATTAGAAAATCTTATCATATGGCAAACATGGGTGAGATTCTGCTTCTTGGGCTGGCCACACTCCGATTTGGAAGAGTAGATTCACGTCAGTGCATGCTTTTGCTGGGGCTCCACTCTCCAGCTGTCACTTAGCGTGAACTTGCTTTGCCTGTATTGCTTTTCTACCCAATTCTTGAAGACAAAGCAGTCTTCGATCGGATGGCTGATGATCCGATAGTAGAGACAGTAATCTAGATGACCAAAGGCATTAACTTGATGGGGCTGCTTAGACTTGGACAGTGTTAACATATGGTGCTTCATGACGAGGGTGACTAACTCCTTCCCATCTTCTGTATAAAGGATGAGCTTTGGTGGCATTTTTCTCATCGACGCATTGTCCCGAGATCGCCTTGTCTTGGTTAAAGGTTCGATATAGATGCCATCATAGTCTTGTTGTCGCCGCTTCGAACCCCCTCTCTTATAAAGGAAAGTAGATGTAGTTGTTGCGGAGCCGAGCTATCTTAACTTTTTGCTCGATTATATTGCTCGGTCGGGGGCAACCGCATGACCTTTTTATATAGGGCCATTATACCTTCTTCGAGCTCATCAACTTCTTGAACTGCTTTTTTCATCAGCGTCTTAATTGGCTCTTCTGTTGGTTGGGTTGAAGCACTTTGCAGGGTATCTCCCTCTTACTCGGACGCGTCATCTACCAACCAAATCTCTTCTCCTTTGCTTAAAGCATAGCCATTATGAGTTCGCTCTTGCTTCTTGGGTTGTATATATCCCAAGCCAGTAGTATCCATCTTTCCGTTCGACTTGATTTGGCGAGTCCCTAACATTTCCCAGATCCTCTTATAATATTGAGCCTGACGGATAGTTTGTTCAAATGGTATTCCCTGATGCTTCAAGAATTCCCTCAGTCCTTTCGTGAAATATCTCGGCATGTGGATGGGCTACAACCTGTAGAGATTCGGATCATGTCTTTGGCAGATCTCTTTCTCCACTTTGGTCTCTTTCGATTTATAGAAGAGAATCTCTTTCTCACCTCTATATCTGGGAGGTACATGAAAATTGACCAACTCCTGCATGCTGTAGGTGTTGAGTGCATCGAGTTCTTTGTAGTGGCAAAATGGAACCATCGCAATATGTAGAGCTCGGTCTGCTTCATCAGGAGACTTCACCTGAGGATGGGTAGAGAACACTGCATCAACTTCTTCCGAGTCACTGCCGAAGACTAGAATGGGGGTTGATAAGCTATGTTTATTGGTTTCCCTCGGAGGTTGAACCGGGAACACTATCTCTTCTTCTTTAGAATTACTTCCAAAGAACGGGATGATGGCCACTTGTACTTGTTTGTTCTGCGACTTGCTGCACATCTTAGTATCTTCAAAGTCCGACAGGAAGTACTTGGCATCCTCATATTTCTGTACTGAAAGTGTATGCTAGCACCGTGACGTGGTTTAAACGGGCATCACACATGCAATTTTGAAAAATTCGTGGTGCTAACAAATACTAACCAAGATCTTAACTAGAATATTAGGGTTTACTATGATGATATGATAAAATTATAAGAAGGGAAGGAGGCTACAACATTTGATGAACGTGTCCTTCTCTTCTAATGCTCCAGGTAGTAGTCCACGCGACTCCACTAAGCTCCACTTGAAGAATGAACAAGCTTCCTCCGATGATCTTCGTGCCAAAGATGATCCACCCGAAGTCCGCCAATCTAAGCTACCTCTTTACTAAACTCCTTAGTGAAGGAAACACACTACACTAGAGTGCTAATGAAGTGTAGGATGGTGAAGTAGAGATTTTAAAGCTCACTAGGATTTGTTCAAAGCTCCATGGTTCACATCATATGTGAGGGGTTGGAGCTTTGAGATATGAAGAGGAAGAAGATGACGAGAGCAAGAGAGAGTAAGGAGCTTATGTGAGAAAATGAGCAAGCATAACAAAAAAAAACTAGTGTTCACTTATTAAAGCATACAAAAATATCTCACAATAATATATAGTGACCATGCTTGAATAGTGAAGGACGATGAATTAAAAATTCATCAAGCCTTGCTACACCCATCCCTCCTGATTTTCCACCTCAATTCTATTTTCACAAAATAGAAATTCATGCCATACTTCATATATATATATATATATATATATAAGAAAATATTTAGTGAGCTAATAATATTAGTTAAGATATAATTGTTGGGGTAAAAATTTACACCCCGGTTGACCGAGTCAAAGTCAAGGTCAACCCCAAGCCAGGTGGGCCCAAGCCCAGGTCAAGTGGGCCCATGCCCAGGTCGAGTCCGAAACATGAAGCGGCCGACCCTCCCCATGCCAAAAATGAAATCATGTAATAAATAATTTTTATGTAATTTTTTCATACATGAATGTATGCAAAATGGGCATAAAACCGATATTTTGTAAGCCCATGGTTTATGTGCAAAAAGAAATGGCACATGAACCATGGGATGAGCTAAAATGCCATTTTTGCAAAGCCCAAGGGGCTATATATAAATGTGTAAGCCTATATAAGGCAACATGATGATGAATAAAAGATAGACCTTTCATTCTCTCCACAAAAATTAGAGCTGAGCTCTTTCTTCCTTCTTCAAGGTTCCAAAACCTTCTTCTTTCTCTTGAATTAAATCAAGAGTTTTACTCTTCCTTTTTCAAAACTAAATAGTTTTCCACCACAAAACCCACAAAGGGGAACTTGGATCTGCCATCAGATCTCAGAAAGGAGAGATTTTGAGATCTCACATCTCTTGATCATCAAGATCCAGCAAGCAACAGGAGGAAGAAGAAGAACCCTTCCATTAACCCAACAAAAAAAAAACACTCAGGAGTCTAACTCCTCTTTGATTTCTCTTCAGAGAAATCTTTTCAGGCTAAAAGCCTGTTGTGTGCGCAAGTCGCCCGCGTGCCGACACGTGGCGCGCGCGCTTGCGCAACTGCGCAAGTGCGCAAGTCGCCCGAGTGCCGACACGTGGCGCGCGCGCTTGCGCAACTGCGCAAGTGCGCAAGTCGCCCGCGTGCCGACACGTGGCGCGCGCGCTTGCGCAGTTGCGCAAGTCGTCCGCGTGCCGACACGTGGCGCGCGCGCTTGCGCACCTGCGCAAGTGCGCAAGTCGCCCGCGTGCCGACACGTGGCGCGCGCGCTTGCGCAACTGCGCAAGTGCGCAAGTCGCCCGCGTGCCGACACGTGGCGCGCGCGCTTGCGCAGTTGCGCAAGTCGCCCGCGTGCCGACACGTGGCGCGCGCGCTTGCGCACCTGCGCAAGTGCGCAAGTCGCCCGCGTGCCGACACGTGGCGCGCGCGCTTGCGCACCTGCGCATCCCTTGGATGTCTTTTCCCCCTCTTTTGTGTACATATATACACATACACATATGTATACAAATTTATACATACACGTACTCCACGACACTGCCCCTGTTAGAAAAAAATTTCTAACGGGGCGCTGCCCCGCACCCCGCAAGGGGGCTGCTAGCCCCCTTGACCCCCAGCCCGCTATCCGGGTAGCGGGACCCCCGTAAAAACTCTGCGTGGCTCCCGATATATCCAAACCCCCCTTTCAGAACTGAACACACGCACCCTGCACATTGAGTTCGCATGACCAGTTTAACCCGTTAATCGGAGGTTCCCTCGCCCCAAAGGCGATGGGTAATTAACGGCAGCTTAGTCCGCGGCTGCCGGAGATTCGGATCCCCACAATCATTAAACCCCGGACTACCCTAGGCAGGGGGAATCTGTAGTACGCCTGACAAGCGCGCGCGTATTCCCATCTCAATGGGGTGACGAAAAACACCCTACAGATTCTGGCACGCCCGGTGGGACGAATCTCTCCTCTCATATTTCGGGTTAAGCGTTCATGCGAACTCAATCAATGTACATATCTGTATTTATACTAAAATAATGCTCTTTCATGCAGGTCTTCAAGCAGTCACCTTTCAACAATGTCTCCAGTGATGAACTCATCTCTCAGCACGGCTCCCGTCTCTTACACGATGAAGATAGACTCCAGGACGGTCCTCCCGGCCAGTCTTGCGCGACAATGGGAGGAGCCGCTGCTACCATTCGGCTCTATCATGTTCATGCCAGTTGGCGCCATCCCAGCTCCTCAAGCCCTGGTGGCAGAAAAACCGGTCTCGAAAGGCAAGAGGCCAAATGTGGTGATCTCAAGGGCGCCCCAACCTAAACGCAAGTCGGTGTCTGAACGAATTTCCTTGGCCCCAGCTGGGGGCAAGGCCATCAACACCAATAAAGCTACAACGCATCCCGAGCAAGCTCCAGCGGTGCCCTTGACCACTGCTCGATCGGGTGTCTCCTCTAAGCTCCCCTCTGATCAACTCACAATGGCTTCCCGGGTAGCAGATGCCCTCCAAGCCTTCAAAATCGAGAAGCTGAGGGAGAAAAGGCTCAGATATAGAGCCAATAAAAGGGCTAGGGCTACTGCCAGGATAAACCTCATGAGGTTCGAAGAACAGGGTTACCCCGCCAAAGATGAGGGGATGGCTGAATGTGTTATCCACACTGTCTACGTGGTGGGCACGCGCAGCAAGAGCAAGGACGGGGCCACCACATCTCAAATTCAATCTGGCTTGAATGTGGTTGCCACTTCCCAAGAACAGCCGCCTCCGCTGGATGATGAAAACCCTCTCGATGAGGCTGATAGGCAGAGAGAGCCCTCAATTCATGAGGAGTCAGGCTCGGAAAGCGAAGATGAGCCAACTTTCCGTCCTAAGACCGCAGAGCAGCAACTTCTCCAAGAGCTCCGAAAACAGCTCAGAAGCAAAGATAAGGAGATGGCCAAGCTCTACTCAAAGATCGACGACTTGACAAATGTCGTCTTACGGCTTACGGCCCAACTTGCCCCTCAGCCGCCCAATCAAGCACAGGGCTCAGCTCATGGACCAGAAAATGGTGTCCCGAGACAGCCGACGCCCGTTCCCTCAAATCCAAAAGTGGGCGGACCGCATGAAAATCAGTCGCATCCTATCTCAGCAAATCTCTTGGCTACCGATGACAGTAGCCCGCTAACTCAAGATCAAATCATGGATTTGGTTGCCAACAAAGTCAAAACCTTGGTAGCCGAAGCCGAAGCGCAAAAAGATATCAGCAGTAGTGGGAGACCATATCCTGCTCAGTATGATCTGGTAGAATTTCCTAGCGGCTATGTCATCCCCAAATTCGGAAGATTCGATGGGATGGGAAATGCGAATCAGCACATCGCCCACTTCAAAGCCTCTTGCGGGAATACTGGGGGCAATGATGCGCTTCTCCTCCGCCAGTTCGTTAATAGCTTGACCGATGTTGCTTTCGACTGGTACGCGAGCCTACCGGATGGCTCCGTTGCTACTTTCGTCCAAATGGAGTCTTTGTTTCGACAAAGATTCATGAGCGTCAGCGATAAGATCACCATTGCCGAGCTCGTAAGGACAAAGCCCAAGAACAACGAAAGCTGCACGGATTTTATAACCCGATGGCGCAATCTCTCTGTCAAATGTGAACCGCTGATAGAGCAGGACCAATCTGTCAGTCTCCTCGTCGGAAATCTCAACAATTGGATGACCCCGTTTCTATGCACCGCGGGTCTCAAAACATTCCAAGAGCTGACCAGGAAAGTTCAAATGCTGGAGCGCTCAAAGCAGGAGTCCTCCTCGGATTCCCAAAATAACAATAGGTCCTGGAAAAACCGAAAGGACGATAATCGCAAAGGCGGAAATTCCGATGATTCTGAATCTTTCAACACTTCGGCTAACCGAAATAAGCAAGGGGTGAGCGGGCCTAGCGCTAACCAGCCTCGGAAGCCAGTGTTCGGAGAGGGAGGAGAATCTCCACTGAAAGAGAAGCTGGATAAGGTCTATTCCTTCAGAAGGGACAAAATCCGTAAAATATTCAAAGACGCCCTGAAGAACGGTCTACAACTGCCAGAGTCAAAAAGACCGCAGGAAGCGAATAGGACCGACGACCCCAAATACTGCCCCTATCACAGAGTGATAGGCCATGCCATTGAGGACTGCTTCGTCTTCAAAGATTGGGTCGAAAAGCAATATAAGGCAGGAGAGATAGAACTGTCCAAAGGCGTGTTAGTAAACAGTCAAGACGCGACCGCCAATTTCATACAAACGGAGACTGAAGTTCTTCGTGAAACGGATTCTCTCAGACATATGCCTTTCTCTGAAAACAGTCGACCACCACGTCATTAAACTGGGAACAATCGACCACCACGTCATTAAACTGGGAACAATCGACCTCTAAGTCGTTAAACTGGGAATGTAAAAAAAAATGTGTAAATAAAAGAAAAATAAAGAAAAGCCGAAATGATAGGGCAACTCGCAATAAAAATCAGCGAGTAAAAATAAAAATAAAAATAAAGCCGAAATGATGGGGCAACCGCGAATAAATAGCCGAAATGATAGGGCAATCGCGACCTTCGCGATAAGAAAAGCTGAAATGGTAGAGCAATCGCGGTAAAAAAAAAAAGAACAAAAAAAAAAAACAAAACAAAACAAAAAAAACAACGGCGAATGATGAGTCGCTCCTGGTACCATATTCCAGTGTAGCGATGCAGACGCCAACAAAAATTCAAATTCCCAAAATTCTTCCAGCCCTACGGCCAGTCCCCAAATTGACTACCGTATACAATCCACGGGCTCAAATAATTCTCAGCATACCCATGCCCCACCGCAACCACCAGTTACGTGGCTGGTCTCCGCCTTTGGAATTATGCTTCATTGGAAAGACCCACTCATGTGTCCTCACGATGCATGAGGAGAACAAACCTTCGTGAGATCCTTACGACTCACCAAGGAAAAACACACTTAGGAGTCCTCACGACTCTTAAGGAGAAAATACACCTGCGGGATCCTTACGACTCGTAGGGAGAAAATGCTTTTATGGGACCCTCACGGCCCATAAAATTGAAAAGTCTTAGGTGATAGGGATCCAAACCTGTCTCCTAAGCCATCGCTCCCCAATCCCCAAGTGGCGAATGATGAGTCGCTCCTGGTACCATATTCCAGTGCAGCGATGCAGACGCCAACCAAATTCCAAATCTTATACCAACGGCGGATGATGAGTCGCTCCTGGTACCATATTCCAGTGCAGCGATGCAGACGCCAACGAAGTCCTGAAATGTTTCTGGCCCTACGGTCTGGATCATACATCCTGCAAAACCGTATACAATCCACGGGCGTAAAACAATCCCGATCTCTCCAAAAAAAAAAAGTAAAAGAAAAAAAAAAAAAAAAAAAGGAAATGATATGCACTCGCAAAGTCCTCTCGACTTTGTGAGGAGAAAATTCCCGCGTGAGATCCTTACGATTCACAAAGGAGCAACACACTTGGGGGTCCTCACGACTCCTAAGGAGAAAATACACCTACGGGATCCTTACGACCCGTAGGGAGAAAATGCTTTGTGAGACCCTTACGGCTCACAAAATGGAAAAGCCTTAGGTGACAGGGATCTAAACCTGTCTCCTAAGCCAACAATTCCCAAATCCTCTCGGGGCAAATGATGAGTTGCTCCTGGCATTATTCCAGTGCAGCAATGCAGATGCCAAACCAAAAAAAACCGATTCCCAAATCCTCTCGGGGCAAATGATGAGTTGCTCCTGGCATTATTCCAGTGCAGCAATGCAGATGCCAAACAAAAAAAAACCAAAATCCCCAAACCCTCTCATGACAAATGATGATTCGCTCCTGGTATCATATTCCAGTGTAGCGATGCTGATGTCAACCCAAATCAAATCAAACCAACAACCTCTACGGCGGAATCATGCTCCGTCCCAGAATTTACCCCGTGTCGAAATCATGCTTCGCCTCGGGATATCTACTCTTCCTGCCGGAATTATGCTCCGCCTCGGAATCAAATCAACCAACAAGCTCTGCGTCGGAATCATGCTTCGTCTCAGAATATGCACCCCATGTCGAAATGATGCTTCGCCTCGGTGTATCTGCCTTCCCTGTCGGAATTATGCTTCGGCTCGGAATCAACCAACGACCTCCTCGTCGGAATTATGCTCCACCTCGGAATCAAGTCAACCAGCAAGCTCTGCGTCGGAATTATGCTTCGTCTCAGAATGCACCCCGTGTCGAAATGATGCTTCGCCTCGGTGTACCTGCCTTCCCTGTCGAAATTATGTTTCCTCTCGAAATCAAGTCAGCCAACAAGCTCTGCGCCGGAATCATGCTCCGTCTCAGAATGTATCCCGTGTCGAAATCAATGCTTCGCCTCGGAATATCTGCCTTCCTTATCGAAATTACGCTTCGCCTGGGAATCAACCTCTGCATCGAAATTATGCTTCGGTCAAAATGTCTGCCGCTCTTCGGAATTATGCTCCGATATCTCTGGAATTATGCTCCGCCCATCGGAATGATGCTCCGATCCTTGGAATCATGCTCCGCTCATCGGAATGATGCTCCGATCCTTGGAATCATGCTCCGCCCTTCGGAAAGATGCTCCGATCTCTGGAATCATGCTCCGCCCTTCGGAATGATGCTCCGATCCTGGAATTATGCTCCGCTCTTCGGAATGATGCTCCGATATCTCTGGAACTATGCTCCGCTCTTCGGAAAGATGCTCCGAACTCTGGAATCATGCTCCGATCCCTGGAATCATGCTCCGCCCTTCGGAATGATGCTCCGAATCCTGGAATTATGCTCCGCTCTTCGGAACGACGCTCCGAACCCTGGAATAATGCTCCGCCCATCGGAATGATGCTCCGAATCCTGGAATCATGCTCCGCTCATTGGAATGATGCTCCGATCCTTGGAATCATGCTCCGCTCATCGGAATGATGCTCCGATCCTTGGAATCATGCTCCGCCCTTCGGAAAGATGCTCCGATCTCTGGAATCATGCTCCGCCCTTCGGAATGATGCTCCGATCCTGGAATTATGCTCCGCTCTTCGGAATGATGCTCCGATATCTCTGGAACTATGCTCCGCTCTTCGGAAAGATGCTCCGAACTCTGGAATCATGCTCCGATCCCTGGAATCATGCTCCGCCCTTCGGAATGATGCTCCGAATCCTGGAATTATGCTCCGCTCTTCGGAACGACGCTCCGAACCCTGGAATAATGCTCCGCCCATCGGAACGATGCTCCGATCTCTGGAATTATGCTCCGCTCTTCGGAAAGATGCTCCGGTCTCTGGAATTATGCTCTGCCTTTCGGAATGATGCTCCGAACCCTGAAATCATGCTCCGCTCATCGAAATGATGCTCCGATTCTCGGGAATCATGCTCCCCGGGATGATGCTTCGCCTCTGGAATGATGTTCCACCTCGAAGTTCAGCTTCAAGATCCATCAATTTCATGCACACAACTCAAATGTGCGGTGTGCATTTATTGATGGGGGGCACTTTGTTGGGGTAAAAATTTACACCCCGGTTGACCGAGTCAAAGTCAAGGTCAACCCCAAGCCAGGTGGGCCCAAGCCCAGGTCAAGTGGGCCCATGCCCAGGTCGAGTCCGAAACATGAAGCGGCCGACCCTCCCCATGCCAAAAATGAAATCATGTAATAAATAATTTTTATGTAATTTTTTCATACATGAATGTATGCAAAATGGGCATAAAACCGATATTTTGTAAGCCCATGGTTTATGTGCAAAAAGAAATGGCACATGAACCATGGGATGAGCTAAAATGCCATTTTTGCAAAGCCCAAGGGGCTATATATAAATGTGTAAGCCTATATAAGGCAACATGATGATGAATAAAAGATAGACCTTTCATTCTCTCCACAAAAATTAGAGCTGAGCTCTTTCTTCCTTCTTCAAGGTTCCAAAACCTTCTTCTTTCTCTTGAATTAAATCAAGAGTTTTACTCTTCCTTTTTCAAAACTAAATAGTTTTCCACCACAAAACCCACAAAGGGGAACTTGGATCTGCCATCAGATCTCAGAAAGGAGAGATTTTGAGATCTCACATCTCTTGATCATCAAGATCCAGCAAGCAACAGGAGGAAGAAGAAGAACCCTTCCATTAACCCAACAAAAAAAACACTCAGGAGTCTAACTCCTCTTTGATTTCTCTTCAGAGAAATCTTTTCAGGCTAAAAGCCTGTTGTGTGCGCAAGTCGCCCACGTGCCGACACGTGGCGCGCGCGCTTGCGCAGTTGCGCAAGTGCGCAAGTCGCCCGCGTGCCGACACGTGGCGCGCGCGCTTGCGCAGTTGCGCAAGTCGCCCGCGTGCCGACACGTGGCGCGCGCGCTTGCGCACCTGCGCAAGTGCGCAAGTCGCCCGCGTGCCGACACGTGGCGCGCGCGCTTGCGCAACTGCGCAAGTGCGCAAGTCGCCCGCGTGCCGACACGTGGCGCGCGCGCTTGCGCACCTGCGCAAGTGCGCAAGTCGCCCGCGTGCCGACACGTGGCGCGCGCGCTTGCGCACCTGCGCATCCCTTGGATGTCTTTTCCCCCTCTTTTGTATACATATATACACATACACATATGTATACAAATTTATACATACACGTACTCCACGACACTGCCCCTGTTAGAAAAAAATTTCTAACGGGGCGCTGCCCCGCACCCCGCAAGGGGGCTGCTAGCCCCCTTGACCCCCAGCCCGCTATCCGGGTAGCGGGACCCCCGTAAAAACTCTGCGTGGCTCCCGATATATCCAAACCCCCCTTTCAGAACTGAACACACGCACCCTGCACATTGAGTTCGCATGACCAGTTTAACCCGTTAATCGGAGGTTCCCTCGCCCCAAAGGCGATGGGTAATTAACGGCAGCTTAGTCCGCGGCTGCCGGAGATTCGGATCCCCACAATCATTAAACCCCGGCCTACCCTAGGCAGGGGGAATCTGTAGTACGCCTGACAAGCGCGCGCGTATTCCCATCTCAATGGGGTGACGAAAAACACCCTACAATAATCATATTAAATATAATATATATCATATTACTAAATCAACACTTGATTTAATAATCCGGTTATATCGCATGTAACCAACTAATATCATTTATCTGTATATCACATTATCAAATCAACACTTGATTCAATAATCCGGTTATATCACATATAACCTGACCGATATCAGATAACTGCCAGATTAGAATACGGTATCACATACTCGTATTTAATCAGGCCCACGCACATATCAGCATATGTGCCCTACTTCGTTTCGCTTGAACCAGAAAACTTCTGTGTGGGACTCTAAATACTCGTCAATATGCCAGCAGTAGGTGATGATCACATCAGTCACCCACAAGCCATCAGTGGTACTAGCTGGATGTAACGACTACCTAGGTATTGAGCGATTAGAAGATCAACAAGAAAGTTTTTCCAAACTCCCATGAAGCCTATAAATAACACTTACCGTACAGTCCGGTCTTTTCGTCTGATATGTCGCATATCGAGTCTAGGGGTGGTATCGTCAGACCCTAATAACTTGATAAGTCATGCCGATGTAAGGCCTATAATGGTATGAGAAACTACTGATAACACTTACCAGTAAATCTCATCAACGGCCCTGGTCAGGGACTTACTGTTATAGCCAATTGAGCATAGCGCAACATCAACTCCTAATACCGGGAAAGACGAAACACCTCCTATCACTCATTGCCTCCATGTGACTATACCCAAAATCCACATGTTTGCATGATACCTTTGAGCCATGGTAGGGAGGAAATCAAAGCACAGTGGGAACCACACAAGACTCTATTACGATCTCGGGTCTACTGACTAACCTGTACCAGTGTTACCAGAGAAATGCTATCTGACAATAGGTATAATACCAACTAGGAGTTCTCTGCGAGTCCTGTTCGGTGTACTCATTCTCTAATGAGCACCTGTGTACAATCTTTGATGTCAAACACCAATGGATAAGGGATCAACCATCGCCCCCATACAGGGTCAAAAAACGTACACACTAGTCTACTCAGGTGTATCGATGCTCTGTCTCGGTATACCCTCGACTAGGAACAATTAAAGGATGTGCTTGTGGACTACCCAGATCCCAGTAGTATGATCCGCATCATAGTCCTGGTAGTCAAGTCTACACCCTAAGGGCTTTATCAACATGTATATGAGAGACGGTATAATAATACCAGTGAACATGTTAAGATAAAGGAAACCAGATAGCATACTATCATGTCGAGCAAGAACATCCTCCATATATATGTCTAAGCATCTACTATATCATACAATAATGTCCTCTAGGCCATACATATCACTAACACGTACTTCATTCATAGAGAAGGGGTTGAGCTCTCCTATAATGATGTGCTCTTAGCCATTCTTAAAATACTTCATACACTGATGTTGTGTAGAAGGAATGATGCCATGCTAGTGTAGCCAAGGTCTACCGAGTAAAGCACTATAGCACGTCTTGCCTTCAATGACATGGAACTTTATGTCTGTGACGAGCTGTTTGAAGCGCAATGTCAATACTATAAACCCAAGCGTTTTTGAAGACTGCGAGTCGAATCCGGAGATGGTGATCTTTTCACGGTCGAGATATCGAACATCCATAGACAGTTGCTTGAGTACCATTACATTCAAAAGGTTTACCGAAGAGCCGTTATCGACGAGGATCTTATTTATCATCTTATTATTGCAGTACCCAACCATATAGAGCAATCGATTATGCTTGAATGTTCCCAGAAGGAGATCTTCTTCGCTGAAGGTAATATCGACTGTATATACTTGCGCCAGTTTATCCTTCATTGCCTCCTCAACAAAGAAAGCTTAGAATTGATCGGGTTTTTCAAAGGCTTTGATTAAAGATTCCCACAGTTCCTTTGAGAGGAGTAGAGTATCGTATATACTCAGGTGAGAAGGTAGCTTCTTTAGAAGGGCCAACACATTGTAGTCCACCTTACTTTTCTTAGGCGGGTCTTTGGCGGCGAGATCTTTGGCCACTTCTTCATCTAGAACAATCTCTTCGGGCATTTTTCCTTTACCATTATCTTGTTTCTTCGGATCTTTTCTTGCAGATTCAATGTTTTTCTCGGGAAGAGTGCGGTTCCGCAGACGGATATTGCCGCAGTTTTTTGCCTTCTCTTCTTCCCCTAATGAAGAACCTGCATAGGGGAAGTTGATAGGGATTTCATTTTCCGAGTCACTTCCAAAAGTTGGCACTATTGAACCCTCTTCTTTTGAAGACTGAGCCTTGGCCATACAACAGCTTTTGGTCACTGATCTTGCCTGTCTGTTTGCCTCGGAGTTATTATGCTGGGCAAACCTTGGCCTTCTGCTTCTCCCTTTTTAAATGCCTTTGGTAGGGGACATACTTCGCCACCATTTCTCGAACACTTTACATTCGTCAATAGGGTGACAGACTCTCCGGTGGTAAAGACAATATTTTGGGTGCTCTTCTCCGCCTTCGAAGTCTACAACCCCTGGGGTATAAATCTTCATGGGTGGCAGCTTCATCCCTTTCGATAAGGACTTAGTGAAGTGCTTTTCGGTCTTGACCTTGTTTTTTTCTCTTCGGCGGTTTATTTTGCTTTGGTTGGGGAGCTACATAACTCGCCTTCTCTGAAGCTTGCTTGTTTAGACGCTACTTGCCTGGCCTTCTCATATATGGCCAGTTCACGCCTTTGATTTTTCCTGCTACTTTGAAAGGCTTCTTGTAGGAGCTTCTCAATTAGGTCTTCTTGTGGCAAACTTGGAGCTTTTGGTATTGATTATGCCCTATGTTCATATGAGTCACTTTCGAACACAGCTAGCGCATCTTCATCATATATGGAGGAGTGAGAGACCATGGGGCAACATTCTACACGTTTTTCTATTTCCTCCTCTTTTCCCTCTAAGTCATCATCTTCACCCTCCTTGCTATTCTCAAGGATATGTTGAAGAATTTTCTCAAGAGTGACTGGTGAACGCACTTTCTGATTATATTCCTCTAGCGCATCTATATACTTTTGTATCCCCATACAGCTGTCTACATGGTCGACAGGCTGCATGAGCTTCTTTACTATGTTTCTCTTCTTCTTAGACTGCTTGACTTTGAGGTTTTTCCCTTTATCAACAATCTTTGAAGTGGGACGCGGCTTCTGAATCCCTTCTATGATCTCAGGTTCAAGAGGGCTTTTCCACCTGATTGTCGGATATGCTCGGAGATCCCTTAACATCTTCTTTGTTTTGGAGGAAATCATCACCTCCCACAGGGATTCTTCCACGAATGAACAGGATACCCCCTGCATATTAGCCCCTTTAGGGGTATGCTTTTGGGGCGGATTCACCTTCTAGTTATCTGATAGCATGAATTTACCTTGTTTATAATGGACCTCCACCCAGTTCTTAAAAACGTAACAATTTTCGATCAGATGGCTTACCACCCGATGGTAGGGGAAGTAATTGGGATTGTCGATCTCATTAACTTGGGTTGGTTGACGTGGTTTGGGAAACATTAGTAGGCCATTCTTCATGGCAAGCTCGAATAGCTTCTTTGTTTTATCTCGAGGGAACGAATATTCGTGCCCCATCTTTTCCTCAAGAGTCGTCCCCGTACGATTATTGTTTTGGCAACCGGACACTTTATGACTGCCCTGCTGCTATTGTACATTGGCGACAAATGTCGCCTTGCCTTTCCCTTTATAATTTAGTGAGACTCCACTCGAAGAGGAAGGACCTTGACCCATTGAATCCAGCTGAGCTAGTTTATCAATAAGCTCCTGGAAGGTCGTAGACTTGAAGAAGGCCATGAACAGATACACTTGTGAGTGTTGATCAATGGTTGCAACGAACATCCCGACGGTCGGAGCTTCACTGATGCGCTGCTCGCATTTAGACCACAAGTTCCGCTATCAGATAGCATATTGAACCCATGTCTTATTCGGCTTGATTCTTTCATTGACCAGTGCCGTCATAGTGATGCATTCACTCGCACTGGCGAATATTTGGCAAAAGAGCATCTCCATTTCATCAAAATTCTTAACAGAGTCGTTAGGAAGCTCTGAATACCATTCAAAAGCAGTGCTCGATAGACTGCTAATGAATTGGCAGAGAAGCAATACATCATCTCCTCCAGTGTTGCTGCACCTGGATCTGAATTGAGTGATATGTTGACGAGGAGTGACGGTCCCTTTGTATACTTGGAACGTCGGGATCATATATCCCGGAGGGTATTTCCTCTGGTCATACCATACTGGGTACGGTTGACCAGTCTTGACCTGCTTACCTGCCATTTCGCTGGCTTGAAAGGCATTAAATTGCTGGGCGGTATATTCGTCCAGTTTTGCTTTGGAGATCGTCTCCTCACTCTTCACTAATGGACTTGTAGAGGATTCGACGTATCTCCCTTGTCATCGATAATAATTACCGATGGCTCATCTACCTGTTGTTTCGGTTGAGCAATCATCCCGACCATACTTTGGAATAGGAGGGCCATCTTGTCCATCCTAACATTCATTTTCGCAGCTTTCTCATCCTTCTTTTCAAGGACATGTTTCAGGTAGTCGATATCTGTAACGTTTTAAAAATAAATAAATAAACAAACAAATAAATAAATCCTTTAGGAGAATTTTTCTGATAATCGGTAAAATAAACCGTATTTTCCGTAAAACTTAGCTATAATTATTTTTCGATATAGATTTAAATACGCCTATTTTAACTATGCAATTGCTAGTAATTGATATTATTTGGTCACTTATAAATTTCTAGTCTACATAAATATTTTTCCCTAATTAATTATTTTTAAATATTACTATAAGCTTTTAATTATAAATTTAATTAGTGATAATTACAAAATGAGAATGGGTAAATTATACAAATATGAACCATGACAACTTATTAACAAGTTTGTAACATATTCTATTTTCCTCCATTTGTCTCCAAGTTCTAGAGAATTCTATTTTAATTAGAAAAGAAATTAAAATAGAATTTAAGAAAGGTGTATTAAATGAGACTTGTAGGGGGGCTAAACTAGAAATTTCCACACACTTAAACACACACACACACACACACACAAACTCCAACCTGGGCCGAGCCCCCCCCCTCTCAAATAGGATATTCTACACACATCCACAAGCTTCACTCTCTCATTCTTCCAACCTGCTCATGGCCGAGCCCTTTTCCCCCATGGCAGCCCCTCATTTCTCCACCTCCTTTTCTCATCAAAACTCTTCAAAAAATTCATGAAAAATCAAAAAAAAAAATCCCACAAATTCCTAATTTAATCTTTACCCATGATTCTTGGGCCAAACAAGCTTGGATCTTGGAGCAAAGGAAACATTTTGGAGGTCAAGTTGCATGTTGATCTTATGAATTGGAGGTATAATCCTAAGTCCATGTTTTGATTGTTGATTAATTAATTTAATTTAACTAATTAAGTGTTTAAATATGATTCTAATTGCTAACTTAAGTTTTTCAAGAAAAGGGTTTTGAATTAAGTTAGGTTTTTCACATCATTTCTAGGTTAGTAAAGTGTAGTTTAACATCCTAAGACATGCACAATCTAGTTTAGATGTTAAATTGTAAAGTGTTACTTTAAAATTGTTCAATCTAGTTAATTTTGTAAACTAGATTTTTATATTAATGCCAATAGGTGACATAAAATTTTAGTAATAGTTTGTGTGACTTAATTAAGATGTTTAATGAATATTATAGCCACTAGAATTGCTAAAACATTTAGATTGGTTAAAACATCAAGTTTTGAACTAAAATGGAAATTTAAGCTTACTAGGTTTTTGGAAGTTAATCGATTTTAATTAAGTTAAGACTTTGATGACCTATAACTAAATCCCTATAATATTTAGTGTGTTCTGAATGCGCGATTGGTGCGATTGGATTTTAGGTTTAGGGATTTTTCGTGTATAGCGCCCCTAGTTGTAGTTTGCGGCGTTGTCGCGAGCGCGTTTGTGCACCAAGTGTGTGTGACTTTAGTAATGCGCGTGATTGACTTGCGTCATTGGTGCCCGCGAATATTCGTATATTTATCCTTTTTATTGCTTGTGTGCGATCCTAGGGTCGGGTGCAGAGGTCTCGGACACGGCGCGGAAAGACAGACGGAGATCGGATCAGTTTAGCCGAGGCGTCCCGGTGAGTAAATGTATACATCTATTGGGGATCGTCTGGATGGCGTGAGGCGCCCGACGTTTAGATTTATTTAAAATATTTACATTATATGCGTAGTTCCTAGTTAGCCATCTCATTGCATCGCATCGTTATATGTATAAATAAATATATATATATATATATATGATATCATCTTATAGGACACTAGCACCATTACCATTGGTTCCTGCCGCACGCGCACTATTTATGCGAACACACATGTCATTGGTAGTTGCTATGTCATGAACACTACAGAACCTGCTTAGATTAGTATCTAAAATATTCGCATCATACATGATATTTAAACTGGTGGTTATATTTTCCATCTCATCAAGATTAACACTAAGGATTGCTAGACGTACATATACCGCATATCATCATCATTCGTACATAGTTTTCTAGTTATGATCGCATTTCATGATATGGATATCATAGACATTATCATTTTCCTACATGATCATGTATTGAGATTCTTCTCGAGGATTTCTGTATTGATGAGATTTCTGGATTTTTGGGAAAACTGCAAGAATTCTGAAAACCTATTATTATTTTAAAAACAGAACTTTATGGTTTTCTCGTGATGTGATGTATGTGGCGTCCACCATGTGTTTTCTCGGTTCTTGAGCAGTATCATATACCCGATTCGAGGAGGAGGATGCACTGTCTGCGGGTACATGGTGGACCCGGTATGGTACCTCAGGACAAGAAGATCGCAGATGAAAGCGTTGAGCCCGGCAGGGGAGCACTACCTACTGGTTATTTGTGACGCAGCGGATATCCGGAGGATACCGACCATAGTCGTATGACTTGATGATATGGGCCAATCCGGACTGCTGGAGCCCGAGATATTGAGATATTGAGATTTGAGATACAAAGATATTGAGATATCGAGATTTGAGATACGGAGATATGAGATATTGAGATGTTGAGATATACATATTTTGGGTCGATGGTTGACACGGATTTCTATTGATTTCATTGATATTACTTTGGTTGTTTCACAGGAGATTTTTAAGAAAAAAAATAATAAAGATTTTCTCATTCCAAACATAAACAGGTTTCATGTTGATTATGCATTCACATTGCATACATACCATTGCATCACATCGTATCGTATCGGAATATGTAGGTTGTGATACATTTGCGTGCATGCTTACTACTCACGAGTTGGCAACTCACCCCCGTTGTGCCACAGTATCTTGCAGGTTTGACCCGTCAGCGCAGTGGCGGCGGGTGTATCTTCTTTTTCGCTTCTTTGCTTCGGCTTGCAGCTTGTTCACAGGTGGGGTTTCGGAGGATTTGCTTTTGCTCCCACTGTGTATTTTTATTTGTTTCTAGCATACTCCATCTACCCTTGTATATTGGACTAGACGGCGAGATTTGTGAGACTTATATTTGTGGTTTGGTGTCGATACTCACTTGAGCCGACGTGTTGTTTTCTTACTTTCATGCTTTTACATGCTTATTTTGGTATTGATGATATATATATTGTATGTGGTTGTGATCCGCTTTTGGCGAAGAGCTAGCTCCCGCTTGGGGATGCCTTATTCATGATATATATGTATTTCTCTTGTTTGTACCCGTTTCGGGGCCAGTATTTACAAAGGAGACTCTGCCGAAATTTTTGGGAAAATTTGTTGCTTTAATAAAATATTTAATGCGATTTGTTTTGGTTAAAAATCGTTTTCTTTTAACAAGTTTTCTTTCATTCTACTTCTATTTTGGGTTAGATTTTTGGGTTTTGGCTTACTTAGATTACGTTACGCCTTTAGACGTTTCGTAATTTAAGTTCCAGTCACGTTCCGTACCTTCGGATCGTGACAAAGTTGGTATCAGAGCATGGTTTTACCTTTCTGAGTGTAGGATGACCCTTGATAGATAGAGTAGGTGACTTAAGTAGAGTGACGTAGCGTGGGTATGTTCCGCGGCATACTTACGATACGGTACTCCGCCTAAGTGACCTTAGGATATATATATTTGCTTGTATTTTCCTCCTTGATTCCGGAAATCCTTTGATTCGATTGCAATGTTCCTATCGATCTTGTTCCTCGTTCCAGCCACTATGCCGTCGGAGACTACGAGGGCCAGAGGGCTGCCGCCGGAGATAATGTTAGAGTGGGCTCTTTTAAGATGAGGACCGATCAGGGCGGTACGCCTACCCCTCAGGGACAGAGTGGTCCGCCTTTTTTCAGGACGGATGGCTAGGCTAGAGCCGAGTATTCAGGACGTGTGACAGATGATTGGATTGTTACTGATGGTTAGCCGAGCTCCGAAAGCCAAAGATGTCCCTCCTATTTCAGGGACTGTGTTTGTACCTGTTGCACAGGTAGCTGTTTCTGTTATTACCCAATTTATTTCCATATCCTTATAAGAGTTTGACGTTGAGGCCTCCAGTTTGTTTTTACCGGCACGGATGCAGCGGAAGATACGTAGACAATCCTCGACAGGATGGCTAGAATTGTCGTTCACAGAGATATTCTGACAAGATATGGGTCGAGCTTGCAAGTTTTTGTCTAGAGGTCTTGCTCAGACATGGTGCGAGTCAGTTGAGAGAGGCCGAGCTGCAGATCCACTTCCTATGATCTGGAATGAGTTCACAGCCGTAATTCTTGCTCGTTTTCTTTCGAAGATCGTTCGAGATGTCCGAGCTCGTGGTTTTGAGCCATTGCATAAGACTTTAGGGATGATAGTGTCCGAGTACAACATTCAGATTTTTTGGCGGTCCGATATGCTCCTTATCTGGTGGACACTGAAGAGAAACGGAAAGAGGTTCGTGTGGAGATTGGACTTGCAGTTATTTCTTGCTGTCGGTACCCAACATTTTGATACTTATGCAGCCGCGATGGATGCAACCTTACTGCTAGAGGAGCGCATTTCTGAGACTTCAGTCGTTTCTAGACCAAAGCGGATTTGTACCAGTATGCCAGCTCAGAGGTGGTTAGATAGATGTCGTTGTGACATGCTAATCTTTTGGTCGCTCGACATGTTGTACGTTCGTGATTCGTTCGCATCGGAAACAAGGACTCTTTTGTCGATTTGATTCTTCCCGATATGTTTGACTTCGAAGTTCTTCTGAGCATGGAGTGGTTAGCTACGTGTTTATGCGTCCGTGAACTGCCGTAGGAAGGCAGTCAGATTTAGTTTTCCAGGTAAGCCAATTCTTGTTTTCGGGGAGACCGTAGCGTCGCCTTTCCCAGTTTAAGTTCTCTTTGGCATTAGTCAGCTCTTGAGGAAAGGATGTCAGGAAATCTGGACGTATGTCTGTGATGTTGGAGCCGTTGGGGTCCCGTAGGACCAGGTTCCGTTTATGAGGGAATTTCAAGGTGTTTTTCCCGATGAGTTGCTTGGTTGGTCGCCAGAGCGCAATATTGTGTTCTGCTTTAACTTGATTTCCGGCAAAGCGTAAAGAACTGAAGGAACAGTTGAAAGATTTGTCGATTAAGGGCTTGTCCGTCCGAGTGCGTCACCTTAGAGAGCTCTTGTCCTATTCGTCAAGAAGAAGGACAGCAGTTTGTGTTGATGCATCGATTATCGTCAGTTGAATCAGGTTACTGTACGGGACATTTCTCGAAGATTGGATTGCTGTCAGGCTACTATCAGTTGTGGGTTCGAGAGGATGGTATTCCAAAGATTATTTTCACACAAGTTGCGGGCGTTATGAGTTTTGGTGATGTCGTTCGAGCTCACCAATACCCCAATAAAATTTATGGATTGGATGAACCGAATATCCAGGCCGTTCTTGATCAGTTTATCATCGTGTTCATTGAGGACGTCTTAATGTACCTTTGGAGCCGAGTGGAATCTGGAAAGTAATTGAGGATTTCATTGCAGACTTTGAGGGAGCGCCGGCTATTCGCTGAATTATCTTAGTGTTTTCTCTGGTTGGATGGTGTTGACTCCTTAGGTCAAGTAATTACGAGAGATAATATATGTATGGAACCGACTGAGATCGAGGCCGTTCAGCACTGATGGAGGTTCGCAGCATTTTGGGTTTTGACGGAAGCTATTGACATTCATACAGGATTTTTCACAGATAGCTGCAAGTTGACCGGGATGGCCCGGAAAGGAGTTTCTCTTCTTTGGACTGAGGTATGCAAGCAGGGCTCTTAGCTGTTAAAGATTCATTTGACTATGGCGCTAGTATTGTCTTGCCTTCAGGATCAGGCAGTGTTGCAGATTATGGAGATGCTTCTCGGCAGTTGAAGAAGCGTGAGTAGAACTATTTCATGCATGATTTAGAGATAGCCGCAGTGATTTTTATACTTCAGATTTGGAGACGAGTCATGCCAGATATTCACAGACCACAAGAGTTTAAGGTACATTCTCATCAGAAGCGAGATCTGAATTTTGAGATAGCACAGTTAAATGGAGCTAGTGAAAGATATGACTGCGAGATTCTTTATCGTCTGGGCAAGAAAAATGTTGTGGAAGATGTTTTGAGTTGGAGTCCTGGAGGTAGTTTTTGTTGTTTGAGCACGGTTCGGAGACACTCGACGGCAGATTAGCAGATTCTTCATGACAGCCGACCGTGTTTGAGAGTTCTGGCTTCAAAATTATTTTCCAGTGTTCCAGGATTTGGGTTTTAGTGTTTCAGGTGTTGTTTGTTTGTGCTAAGTTTGCAGGTGGTGTGATCTTACAATATAGGCAAGTCCGGGTGTTTCATATTCGTAGTTTCAACATTGTTTTGGGTATTCGCATGTTGGCCAGGCGAAGTTAAAAAGTTCGAACGAATGTCAAAAACCCATATTTCCAAGTTTAAGGTGTTCGGAAAAACATGCAAGTAATTCTATGGACCTTCTAGAAGAATGAAAGCCTAACTCGACATAATGACCATGGGAATACTTTTGAACCATAGGGTTTGCGGCAGTTCCGCGGTGCCATTAGTGAGGCTTGGGCTTGCCCTTCTACGGCTGGTCCGCAGGTACTGTGGCAAGTACTGGATATCATTAAACTGTACTCAAGTGTTGATCTCTTGGGGGAAATTGTGGGACTTTGATGAATCGATCGAAAAGTTTAGCGTCGTCCGGATATCATGTGAAAGGATGAAAAGGGATGGCACAGACCTTGTTTCAGGATGCGGACTTATCAGCAAGTCAAGGCTGAGCATCAGGGGTCAGCAGGAGAATTACAACCTTTTCCCATTCTGGAGTGGAAATAGGAGAAAATTTCTATGGATTTTGTAAGGTTCCCTAGCACGACAGCAAGGTTTCGGGAGGCATCGTCCATGCCGTTTTCAAAAATTTGCTATGCTAACGAACCTTAAACTTAGAATCTTTAACTATAGATTTAGACAATAGCTAATGTAAACTACTTTTACATTAAGAGAACAAGAATACAACCTTTGTAGATGGTCCTTCTCTTCACTTGCTCCATGTAGTAGTCTCGCGACTCCACTAGGCTTCTCTTGAGACTTTGAATGAGCCTCCTTCATTGTCTTCGCACCAAAGACGATTCACCCGAAGATCCTCTAGATCAAGCTAACTCTACACTAAACTTCTTTAGTGTATGAAACACACCACACTAATTTGCTAGATTGGAGTGGGATGATGAAGTAGGGGATGTAAAGAGCTCACTATTTTGTGTTCAAGCTTCATGATTCACATCACATGTGAGGGTTGAAACTTGAGGCATGACAAGAGGAGGAGGAAGAAGCTAGAGAGCAACCATGGGAAAAATGGCTAAGTGTTGAGAATGAGCAAGAATGAAAGCCGAGCCTTGACCCCTCACTCATTCAAGGTTGGAATTATGCAATATAAAATTGCATCCATGCTTGAATAGTGAGTCAAGAAGAATAAACAACAGAAAATCCCATGCTTGCAACCATGCTTCCACTTTATACCTCATTTCTATTTTCACAAAATAGAAATTTAACTGCCATGCTTCATTATATATATATATATATATATATATATATAAAGAAGAATAATTAGTGAGCTGATAATATTAGTTAAGATATAATTATATCACATATAATATATATCACGTTATTAAATCAACACTTGATTCAATAATCTGGTTATATAACATAAGACCGGCTAATATCATTTATCTGTATATCACATTATCGAATCAACACTTGATTTGACAATCTGGTTATATCACATATAACCGCACCGATGACTGATGACTGCCAGATTACAATACAGTATCACATACTCGTATTTAATCAGGCTCACATACATATCACATATTTGTCTGACATCATTTCGCTTGAACCAGGGAACTTCTGTGTGGGAATCTAAAGACTCGTCAATACGCCAGAAGTAGGTGATGATCATATCAGTCACCTACAAGCCGTCAGCGGTACTAGCTGGACGTAACAGCTACCCGGGTATTGAGCGATATGAAGATCAACAAGCAAGTCTGTCCACAGTCTCCATGAAGCCTATCAGTAACACACCCGTACAGTCCGGTCTCTTCGTCTGATATGTCATATATCATATCTAGGGGTGGAAATCGTCAGACCCCAGTAACGTGATAAGTCATGTCGATGTTTGGCCTATAACGGTCCGAGAAATTACTGATAACACATATCAGTATATCCCGGCAGCAACCCTGGCTAAGGACTTCCAGTTATAGCCAATCGAAGATAGCGCAACATTAACCCCCAATACCGGGAGAGACGAAAGCTCTCCTATCGCTCATTGCCTCCATACGAATCGGGACTGTACCCAAAATCCACCTGTTTGCACGTCTCCTTTGAACATGGTAAGGATGAAATCAAAGCACAGTGGGAGCCGCACAAGTCTCTATGACGATCTCGGGTCTACAGACCAACCTGTACCAGTGTCACCAGAGGACTGCTATCTGACGATAGATATACTACCATATAGGAGTCCTCGGCGAGTCCTGTTCAGTGTACCCAGTCTCCACTGAATACCAGTATACCATCTCTGATGTCAAATACCAATGGATGTGGGATCATCCATCGCCCATCATATGGGTCAAGAAGCGTATACGCTAGTCTACTCTGGAATATCGATGCCATGTCTCGATATTCTCTCGACTAGGAACAATTAAAGGATGTACTTGTGAACTACCCTGGCCCCACTAGTATGATCTCCATCATAGTCCTGGTAGTCAAGTACATATCCTAAGGGCTTTATCAACATTTGAGAGCAAGACAGTATCACAATATAAGTCTACATATTAAGATAAAGGTAACCAGATAGCATACTATCATGTCGAGCAAGAAAGTCCTTTCTCTCTATATATATCTAAGCATCCACTATGATATACATCATATGTACAATAATAGCCTCTAGGGCATACATATAACTAACAATCTCCCACTTGCACTAAGGCCGTGTGTTGTAGTATCTCATACCCAACATCCCAAAGAGTCTCTCAAATTGCGTCTGGGGGAGGGCCTTCGTGAGTGGATCCGCTACGTTGTCCTTCGTGTCAACTATTCTGACCTCGATCTCCCGGCGATCTACTATCTCCTGGATCAGGTGATACCGCCTCAGAATATGTCTGGATCTCTGATGAGACCTGGGTTCCTTGGCCAAAGCCACCGTTCCATTGTAATCAAAATACACGGGTATTGGATGCTCAATGGATGGAACCATACTATGCTCAGCAATAAACTTCTTCATCCAGACAGCTTCTTTGGCAGCATCGTTGGCAGCGATGTATTCAGCCTCCATCATCGAGTCTGCAACGATGTCTTGCTTGGAACTCTTCCAACACACCGCCCCTCCATTGAGGGTAAAGACAAAACCCGAGACCGAGTTACTGTCGTCCTTATCACTTTGGAAGCTCGAGTTGGTAAAGGACTCCACTTGGAGTTTACAGTTACTGTACAGCAAGAACATCTTTTTAGTCCTTCTCAAATACTTTAGAATGTTCTTCACAGCTGTCCAGTGATTCTCTCTTGGATCTGCTTGATACCTACTCACTACACTTAGTGAGTACGCTACATCGGGTCTGGTACATAACATCGCATACATGATAGAGCCGACTGCCGAAGCATAGGATATCTCTTGCATGCGAGCTCTCTCCAAATCAGTCTTGGGAGACATCTCTTTGGAGAGAGTGAGTCCTGAAATCGTGGGTATGTTCCCACGTTTGGAATCTTCCATACTAAACCTCTTTAGTACGGTGTCTATGTACCTAGATTGGGACAATCCAAGTATCCGTTTAGATCTATCTATTTAGATCTTAATCCCCAAGATGTAGGAGGCATCACCTAGATCTTTCATTGAGAATCTTTGTGATAAGAAGAGCTTGACCGAGTGCAGCATAGGAACATAATTTCCTATCAAGAGTATGTCATCCACGTACAATACGAGGAAGACGACCTTACTCTCTGCGACCTTCTTGTATATACAAGATTCATATATGTTTTTGATGAAGTCAAACTCTTTGACTACCTCATCAAAACAGTTGTTCCAACTCCGCGATGCCTGCTTTAACCCGTAGATGGATTTAAGCAGCTTGCACACCTTTCTGCTGCTCCCACTGTCTACGAAGCCCTCCGGCTGAGTCATGTATACGCTCTCTTCTAAATCACCATTTAGAAAGGCGGTTTTAATATCCATTTGCCAGATTTTGTAGTCATGGAATGCAGCGATAGCAAGTAGGATCCGGATGAACTTAAGCATAGCCACTGGAGAAAAGGTTTCATCATAATCCACACCTGGTCATTAACGAAAACCTTTTGCAACAAGTCTAGCTTTAAAAGTCTCAACTTTTCCATCTACACCAAGTTTCTTCTTAAAGATCCATTTGCTCCCAATGGGTTTTACCCCTTCGGGAGCAATTTCCAAAGTCCATACTTTGTTGGTTTACATGGATTCCATCTCTGATCGCATTGCATCCAGCCATTTCACAGAGTCCCTACTCGTGATGGTCTGCTCGAAGCTAGTTGGGTCATCATCTTTCATGGTGCAATCCTCGCTCCCACCATGAATGAGAAAACCGTAGTATCTCTCAGGTGGATGAGAAACCCTACTAGATCTGCGGAGAGGCTGGGGTTTTTTGGATACTACTGGATCCTCTGGTTCCAATAAATCATCAGTTGTAGTTTATATAGGTGGAACTTCTTCCCGCTCTACCTCTTTGCCACTAATTTCTTTTACAAGAAATTCCTTTTCCAAAAAGGTGGCGTATTGAGAAACAAACACCTTTTGTTCCTCAATGTAGTAGAAGATATACCCTTGTGAATTCTTTGGATATCCCACAAACTTGCTAAGAACTGATCGTGCCTCGAGTTTGTCCGGATTTTGCCTTTTGACATAGGCCGGACAGCCCCATATCTTAACTCGTTTAAGATATGGTCTCTTTCCACTCCATATCTAATATGGTGTGGTAGGTACCGATTTAGATGGAACTTGATTCAATAGGTATGCTGCTGTCTCAAGTGCATAACCCTAAAAGGAAATAGGTAACTCAGCGGTGCTCATCATAGAGCGCACCATATCTAATAGGGTGCGATTCCTCCGCTCCGATGCACCATTGTGCTGTGGTGTATGTAAGTCTACGGTAGCGCCCCGGCCGTCGATCCGAGGCCAAAATGCGGAAACGAAAACTTTTTCTAAACTTGAAACCGGCGCTGTCGCAGACTTTAATCCCGGATCGAACCATTAATCTATAACTAGCAAACTAGAGAAGGGTTAGAAAAGTTATACCGATCGATCCGTGTCTTTTGGTCTTTGGCCACCAACCCAAGCTCCTCACGGCATCTTCGATCTCCGTTCTTCTCGTCGAAAAGGGCACCACATCTTCGAATCCTTTTACGGGCTCCCGCTTCGTCCGAAGTAACTCGGACACGAAGTTTGCCAGCCGACGTGTCCAAGGTGATGTAGAGAATATGTGTGATCACTTTGTCTCAAGCATCCATTGATTCTCAACACATAAGAGTGTATGGATGGAGGTTGGAGATGATGCCATCAATGGAGGTTGTGAGCTAGAGGAAGAAGAAGAAGAAGAGCCTTTCTTTTTCTTATGTGTTATATGATAAAATGAGAGTGAGATAATCAATAATACAAGAGCAAACCTCACTAATATGGCTGCCCTCTCTCTTTCCTCTTATCATTTCAACACTCTAATCAATCAATAATGTGACATATGCACAAAGAAAGAGACCATGAGTCACTAAATATGCACATGCCACATTAAATGCTCTTCATGACGACTTAAGCTCACAATTTCCATTTGTAAACATTAATCCAAATGCTTACAACAATAAAAAGATACGGCAACATCTAAAGTAAACTCGTGACGGATCACAAGGATACCCCTCACCTGTATATACATACCTGCATCCACATTCTGACTGAATACGAATGCGATGAGACTAAAGTAATCCAACAAATCTAATACTAGGATCCGGCTTAAACCAAAGCCCACTAGTATGATCCGTCCAATCATGATCCGTGCACTACTGGACGTATATGATCGACCCTGCCATATATCATACAGCCTCTACAACGTTTCGCCCGAAACTTGAGAAACTGTCTGTGGGGGACTCTAAAGACTCGTCAATATTTTGGCTGTGGATTTAACCACTAGCACGTCAGTGCTACTAGCCGTACGTAACGGGCTACCAGGTATTGACCAAAAGGCAGGTCGATGAGCGAACTCATCCTGACACCCTACTAAGCCTGTCAGTGACAATATCCGTACAGTCCGGTCCATTTGTCTATAAGCATCGCATGTCGGGCTTAGGGGATTGGTAAAAGTCAGACCCCTAAAAGCAGTACAAGTCGTGTCGGAGTGTAGCCCAGAACACCCTGAGATACCACTGAAATACCTACCAGTAAATCTTCTGCCTTGGCCAAGAACTTCGTGTAATGGCTCTCCTAGACACAGCGCGATCTTACCCCCAATACCAGGAGAGACGAAACCTCTGCCGATCCGCTCGCTGACTCCATGTGGCTCGGGACTGTACCCAACTAAAACCTGTTTGCACGACTCCTTTGAGCCGTGGTAGGATAGTAATCAAAGCACAGTGGAAACTCACACGAGACAAATGATGATCTCAGGTCGATGAACTAACCTGTACACATGTCACCAGGGAACTGCTATTTGACGTCAGGTATAATACCAACTAGCATGTTCCCGGCGAGTCTTGTCCGGTGTACTCATAACCCAATGAGCACCTGTATACATCTTAGGTGAACCAACTGACACCAATGGCTTGTGAGACCGGCCACCGCCCCTCATTGGGGTTTCGACTGTATACACTAGTCTACTTTGGAGTATCGATGCCCTGTCTCGAAACTCCCTCGACTAGGGACCTTTTAAGGATGTGCTTATAAATTCCGGCTCCCATGTATATGATCGCCATCATACTGCTGGCCGTCAAGCAATAATCCTAAGGGCTCTATGAACGTGCAATAGTGACCTGTAATGTCACCTAAAACATGTACACGATGATAAAGATGAACCAGATAGCATACTATCATCTTGAGTAAGACTGTCCTACCGGCATAGATCATCCCTCAATCATTGCAATCACGTACCTGTGATCCAATAATTGACGCTGAGGGCACTATATCCAACAATCTCCCACTTGCACTCAAAGCTAATTATTGCGATGTCGCATACTCACAGCTCGTATGATACCGAACACCCAACTCCTCTACTAATCAGTTTCACAAAGCCCGTTTGCGAAACTATTGCATTTGAGGAATAGCCTCAGTGAGTGGATCCGCCCTAATGTTTCTTTCTATGTCTCTCTTTATCTCAAGTTCGCGGAGAAAGCCATCTCCCGAAATGTGCAATACCTGTCTTAGAATATGTCTGGATATCTGATGGGACCTAGTTCATAAATAAACTCCAAATCCAAACTTCTTAGACTGTATCGTCAACTGAACTTAATCAGTATCCTGCGTCATGCCTCCCTCAATGTCCGCTTGGATCACCTGTCCAAACTACTGCCCCTTGTCAGAGGGAAAACTATAACTCTGACAGTCACTCTGTCATCCAGGTCACCTTGGAAGCCTGGAATGATAACCGTCTCCTAAAAGAGGCTTTTGTTATCATATCCCTAGAACATCCACTTATGTTCTAAAACTGCTTCCGAACGTTTCTCCAGGATAGGATTAATATCAACTTATTGCATTTAATGCAAAAACAACATCTGGTGTGGTACTTGACATCTCATGATTGACTCAATTGCCTAAGCAAGTGATATGTCAATCATGCATATCCCTCTCCTCTTTAGTCTGTAAGACATCTTTAGAGAGGGTGACTCCATCACCTGCAGGTACACTACCGTGCCAGGAGTCGTCCATTCTAAAACACCTTTAGAATGCTGTCTAAGTACCCAGATTGGGAAACTACCCAAATCTAGATCTAAAACCATAGATCTAGTAACCAGAATGTCTGATACTATATCCATATCCTATATGGAGAAACCACTGTGTGACAACCAAAATATATAACCGATCGTAGATAGGATTTTCACTTCCTACTATGTGTATGTCATCCATGTATCAGGACATCACACTCTACTACCTTCTTAACAGATCCATCCCTTATTCTGATGAAGTCAAACCTATGACTGTCACATCAGAAATAGATGATCTATCTCCGCTATATCTGCTTTAGTCCAAAAATAGACATAAGCTACTTGCCCACTATGCTTCCGCTGCTCCCACTGACTACGACAACCCTCTGGCAGAGTCATATACACGTACACTTCTAAAGCTAGTTTAGAACGATGCTCTACTCATCCTCCTGTCGGGTTTCACAGTCTGGAACAACAGCAATGGTAAGTCTGGGTAAACAAGAACCCCCTTGTCACCATCTTTGAGCATACCGAAGTACCTCTCGAGTGCCTGAGGTTATCCATCACATCTGCGGAGTGGCCAATGGAATGTCAAACCAGATTGAATCTTTAAGTCCTATTAAATTTTCAGTAATCGTTTGCGATTCTGGAATCACTTCCAGTTCTACCATACTCCCACTACTGTTTTCTGAAAAAATCCATTTTTATTAAAACTGTGGCGAGTCAAGAACAATATCACTATTGATCTTCCAGATGGTAGAAAGTCAACCCTCGTCATAGCCTGGGTCAACCCACAAACTGCCATTACAGAAACGTGCCTTGAGTTATCCAGAGTCTGGTTTTAAGCATAAGCCGGAAAACTCCCCGTACCTTAACAATGTTAAGATATGAACTATTCTATATCCAATATAGAAACAGAGGCACTGATTTAATCGGAACCAGATTCAAATCATGCAGCTGTCTCCAGTGCATGTCAACTAAATGGAGAGAGGCCGATCAGCATTACTCAACTTAGGAGTACATCCAGATATGAGTAACCTGAAAGAGAAGCAAGTTCTCATAATCATTACTATCAATTGAATACCATACACAAGTATCTACATCTTCGATTACCTTGAAGAATCCTGATACTTGCAACACATGGTTCTCTACTTTACTCTTATACCTATAACTTCTCAAAACTTAGACCTTACATTTCTACGAAACACATGTATAAGAACTAGAGAAGTCACAAGTAAATAGAATATAGTACGAGTACCAACCCCTCTGTCCAAATGGATACAGGAAAACATACAGTATATTTTGTATAAGTCCGCTGAGTTGAATAACTCAAATCCTGTGCGTCGTAGGTTGAAAACTGTACTTAAGGTTAAGAAGAATTACACCGATGTTTAATGCTCCTTACCTAACCATCCACTGATATAGGTAAATGTCATAGACATAATTTCAAAAAGTTATATCTCACTTTATAAAAATAAATATACAGATATATCAATTTGAAATTGGTGCATAACAACAGATATTCAAAACCAAATATTTGCCGTCCTGCAAACAACCCAGGCGATTTCCTCAAATATCACCAATTATAACGAATCCCGATATAATGAGGATGATCACCTAATTTCCAATAACTTACTCCCACTCATCATCTGTAAAACCATACAGATGTGAGAATCAAACCTGGTAAATACATACCCTGGAGCAAGGGCTAATTGGGAAATCAGTTTTCTTTTAACAATACACAGTGAAACTGAAACATGTAAACGTTTCGAAGGGGTATCCGGGTATTCTTAGTAATGCCTCTTCCATTATCAGATTCACAACTGTAACCGTATATTTCTTTGCCATCTCTCCAAATCCCTTTATATGTCTTTTGTCATTACCTTCTGTCAACCTATTTAGGCTAAATGGTTTTCTTCCTTCCCTACCGTTCGGCACCAGCCTATGGTTTGGAAGAAGACTATCCAATAAGCATAATAGGTGTACTATCCTAATCCTAGGATCACTCGCAACTCGAGAGAAGGTGAGATAAAAGACAGCTGAATAAGCCTCATTCCTTATTTCTCCTGAACCAGAATCCTGTAAGTGCACGGCAGCGCCCCGGCCGTCATTCCGAGGCCAAAATGCGGAATCGAAACTTTTCTTTAACTTTTAAACCGGCGCTACCGCGTACTGTAAAACCCGGATCGGGCCATTAACCTAATGCTAGCAAACTAAAGAAAGGGGAAAACTAGAGAATGGGTAGAAAGCTATACTGAGCGATCCGTGTCCTTCGGTCTTCGGCCTCCATCCCGATCTCCTCGCGGAATCTCCGATCTTCATCTCCTCGTCGGAAAAGGGTACCACATCGCCGGGTTCTTTTACGGGCTCCCATCTCTGGACCGAGGCAACTCGGGCACGAAATTGGCGAGCCGACGTGTCCAAGAATGCTGTAGGCTAAGTGTAGAACACTAGGTCTCATGGGGTTACTAGAAGTTGCCATTTTAAGAAGGTGGAGGAATGGGCTTTTGGAGATGAGCTAAAAGGATTTTGTGCAAGCCAAAAGAACAAATTTCCCACCCCAAAAATTTGGGACAGCCCCCACTCTTGTTGTGGCCGGCCATGACTTCAAGAAGTGAGAAGAGGGAGTGAGCCAAATGTTGTGTAGGGAGAGAGGGAATAATCCAAGAGAGAGAAAAAGTTTGATCATGATAAGGAACAATGATCACCAACAAAGTCCAATCCTCATCAACCATCTCATCAAGCAAAAGTAAACAATGATGAATAAAAGAAGTCAAGGGATGGTGCACAATCATGAAGCAACCATGTGCCACTAAAAGTCTTCTCCATTATTAAAAACACATTTGCAAATAACCCTCTCCACCAAAATTCAGCCAAAAAAAGAAACAAAGGAAAATGGCCGAAACCGGAAAGCAAACTGGCAACTTCAGAAAAACGATCCCGTAATAAATTACAGGAAAACTCCGCGACTGTATATACATACCCGCATTTGTATTGCGACCGAATACAAATGCAATGAGACAAAATCTATACTGTACAATACTAGGATCCGGCTAAACCAAAGCCCGCTAGTATTATCCGTCCGATCATGATCTGTGCAATACCGCACGTATAAGATCGAACCCTGCCATATATCCATACGGCCTCTACAACGTTTTGCCCGAAACTTGATAAACTGTCTGTAGGGGACTCTAAAGACTCGTCAATACTTTGGCTGTGGATTTAACCACTAGCACGTCAGAGGTATTAGCCATACGTAACGGGCTACCAGCTATTGACCAAAAGGGACGTCGATGAGCGAACTCATCCTGACACCCTACTGAGCCTATCAGTGACAATATCCGTACAGTCCGGTTCGTTAGTCTATGAGCATCACATGGCGGGCCTAGGGGGTTGGTAAAAGTCAGACCCCCAAAAGCGGTACAAGTCATGTCGGAGTGTAGCCCAGAACACCCTGAGATACTACTGGAATACCTACCAGTAAATCTCCTGCCTTGGCCAAGGACTTCGTGTAATGGCTCTCCTAGACACAACGCGACCTCACCCCCAATACCGGGAAAGACGAACCCCTGCATATCCGCTCACTGCCTCCATGTAGCTCGGGACTGTACCCAACTAAAACCTGTTTGCACAACTCCTTTGAGCCATGGTAGGGTAGTAATCAAAGTACAGTGGAAACTCACACGAGACAAATGACGATCTCGGGTCGATGAACTAACCTGTACACATGTCACCAGGGAACTGCTATCTGACGTCTGATATAATCCCAACTAGCATGTTCCCCGCGAGTCCTGTCCGGTGTACTCATAACCCAATGCGCACCTGTATACATCTTAGGTGAACCAACTGACACCAGTGGCATGTGAGACCGGCCACCGCCCCTCGTCGGGGTCTCGATTGTATACACTAGTCTACTCTGGAGTATCGATACTCTGTCTCGAAACTCCCACGACTAAGGACCTTTTAAGGATGTGCTTATAGACCCTAGCTCCCACGTATATGATCGCCATCATACTGCTAGCAGTCAAGCAAGAATCCTAGGGGCTCTATCAACGTGCAATAGTGACCTGTAAGGTCACCTAAAGCAGTACACGATGATAAAGATAAACCAGATAGCACACTATCATCTTGAGTAAGACTGTCCTACCGGTATAGGTCCTCCCTCAATCATTGCAATCACGTGCCTGTGATCCAATAATTGACTCTGAGGGCACTATCTCCAACAAATCCATCCCCGAAATGGAACAAGTCCCTTCGAGTTCGTATATAATCATACGATGGAGTATCCAAATAACTGTAGATCTTCGTAGTGATACGGAGTGTCCTGGAGAAATACAAAGGTGAAGTAGGAGTGGTGATGAAATACTTGGTTTGGTCGTGAATAGCAGTCGCAATTTACTTTGCCCTCTTTCTAATCCCTTTATTTGTCTTTACTTAATACCTTCTGTACACCTTTTAGGCTAAATGGTTTTCTTCATTCCCTACCGTTCGGCACCAGCCTATGGTTCGGATGAAGACTATCCAATTAGTGTAATAGGTGTACCGTCCTAATCCAAGGAGCACTCGCAGTCTGAGAGAAGGTAAAAATAAAAGACAACTGAATAGTCCTATTCATTTTCCCCAGAACCGGAAACCATCCTCGAATCTGTAAGAAGTTCCTTCGAGTTCGTATATAACCATACGATGGTTTTATCCAATGGAAGTGGATGTTCGTAGTAATACGGGGTGTTATGGAGAAAAGGGTAAAAGTAGGAGTGGCAATGAAGTATGCAACTCAGACAATCCAAAAGCCAGTGTTTTAAAAAAGTTCGGTTAACTTGGTCACTGAGTTATAGTCTAGGGTCGGGTCATGGTCGCTGCCAAAGAGAGAGAGAAAAGAAACACTCTGCGTGCACTCTAACCTAGATCAGAATGGTTATCAATTTATCTATTCAGGAAACCTCCCACTGTAACCTCAAATTCTCCTCCAAACCTGAAAGAAGAATTAGTCGGGATCACCCGAGCAGTAAACCAACTCATCAGTGGGAATCAGGATCCAACTATCATCGCATGATAATGTGATGGAATCCACTCACGTTATCACACTCCAGAAGGTATGCGCATATCTGGCAAGTTTCAGTTTCTTTAGAAACTCCCGATGTGATTTTTACCCCATGCTCTTATGACCTTGACTAAGGCCAACAAATCATAAGTCACATGTAAAGTTCTACCCGTCATTGTCCAGGTTAATTTGAACCCACCCGTACAAGCCCTTGATTAGGGCCAACAAGGCTGTACGACTGTCCCAAACCAACGCATCTATCTATGCTGCAGAAAAGTAACAAATAGCTACCATACACTATGCCTTGACTAAGGCCAACAAACATGGCATGAATACTAAGTGCTACCCGTCTGAAATGACGGAGGACTACGAATTGTTTTTGGCGAAAAACCTTTAACATAATGAACTTGATATCGTTGAAGGAACCGGATAGTTTTTTATAAAAATATAGTGGCAAAAACCTTTGCTAAAGAGGTCACTCTCAGTGAAGGGATTTCGGCTCTTTCCCCGTAGAATGAGGTGGAGGATATTCCAACTGAATACCATGATGCAAAGAAAAAAGTAATCGACTATAGTGAAGTTATTACCCTGACGCAAACTTCTGTCCAAGGGGTCACTCCCGGTGAAGGGATCTCGGCCCTTGCCTCATCGACTGAGGTGCTGGATATTCATAACCGAATACCACTGTGCAAAACAAAAGAAAACGCCCTTGCAATAACAGCTTCTTAAAAAAAGTTCCAACAACATCAAACAGGTTTGTTTAGCTTGGATTGATCCAAATCAACGCAGTCCCATCAATTAATCACACCACAAAAGAACGAAAATATGATGTACGTATATGCCATCAGCATTCGCCACTGGGTCCCGTCATCACCCGTTAGATTACTTAACTAACGACAGAGCGGGGACTGGACTAGCGCGGGTGTAAAACATATACAACATCTACTAGTATATATATATAGCAATATATAATAATCGCTCCAGGTGTGATAAATGCAACATCACAGAAATGTAATAAGCATCACAGAACAATACAGATAATCTGGAAGCCCCGGGTTTTATAGAGCCGCTACTGAAACCCGACGTTCCCCTGGTCGTGTGGATAGTCTATGCAATGTGTTGGAGATAGTGCCCTCAGAGTCAATTATTGGATCACAGGCACATGATTGCAATGATTGAGGGAGGACCTATCCCGGTAGGACAGTCTTACTCGAGATGATAGTATGCTATCTGGTTTACCTTTATCATCGTGTACTGCTTTAGGTGACCTGACAGGTCGCTATTGCACGTTGATAGAGCCCCTAGGATTCTTGCTTGACTGCCAGCAGTATGAGGGCGATCATATAAGTGAGAGCTGGAGTCTATAAGCACATCCTTAAAAGGTCCCTAGTCATGGGAGTTTCGAGACAGGGCATCAATTCTCCAGAGTAGACTAGTGTATACAGTCGAGACCCCGACGAGGGGCGGTGGCCGGTCTCACAAGCCACTGGTGTCAGTTGGTTCACCTAAGATGTATACAGGTGCTCATTGGGTTATGAGTACACCGGACAGGATTCGCCGGGAACCTGCTAGTTGGGATTATACCATACGTCAGATAGCAGTTCCCAGGTGACATGTGTACAGGTTAGTTCATCGACCTGAGATCGTCATTTGTCTCGTGTGAGTTCTCACTGTGCTTTGATTACTACCCTACCACGGCTCAAAGGAGTCGTGCAAACAGGTTTTAGTTGGGTACAGTCCCGAGCCACATGGAGGCAGTGAGCGGATCTGCAGGGGTTCGTCTCTCCGGGTATTGGGGGTGAGGTCGCGCTGTGTCTAGGAGAGCCATTACACAAAGCCCTCGGCCGAGGCAGGAGATTTACTGGTAGGTATTCCAGTAGTATCTCAGGGTGTTCTGGGCTTCACTCCGACACGACTTGTACCGCCTTTGGGGGTCTGACTTTTACCAACCCCCTAGGCCCGCCATGCGATGCTTATAGACGAACGGCCCGGACTGTACGGATATTGTCACTGACAGGCTCAGTAGGGTGTCAGGATGAGTTCGCTCATCGACGTCCCTTTTGGTCAATAGCTGGTGGCCCGTCACGTATTGGCTAATACCTCTGACGTGCTAGTGGTTAAATCCACAGCCATAGTATTGACGAGTCTTTAGAGTCCACCACACTTTCAGTTACTCAGCTTTCGGGCGAAACGCTGTAGAGGCCGTATGGAGATATGGCAGGGTCTGATCAGATACGTGCGGTATTGCACAGATCGGGATCGGACGGTTTGTACTAGTGGCCGTATGGATATATGGCAAGGTTCGATCGGATACGTGCGGTATTGCACGGATCAGGATCGAACGGATATTACTAGCCGGCTTTGGTTTAAGCCGGATCCTAGTTTAGTACAGTGTAGATTTTGTCTCTTTGCATTTGTATCCGGACGGAATACAGATGCGGGTGTGTATGCACAGTATCGGGGTTTTCCTGTAATTTATTACGGGACCAGTTTTCTGGAGTTGCCAGTTTGCTTTCCGTTCCGGCCGGTTTTCCTTTGTTCTTTCCCGGCCGGACTTTTCCGATGGAGGGGGTAATTTGCAGTTTTGCAAATTACATTTAGGGAGGGGTTTTCTTGCATATGTGGGATTATGATATGACCATCATCATTCTCTTTACATCACTTACATTATTCATGATGGTGCATTTATGTGATTGAAAGTGATAAGCATGGTTGATGTTTTCTTTGCTTTTTGATATGGTCACCTCTTCTATTCTCCTACACTCACCTCCCTTGGTATTATGTTTCATTCCCTCCACCATTTCAAGAGGAGAATGGCCGGCCACATTTGAGAGAGGATGAGAGAAATTTCCATTTTTGATGTGACACGAATTTCTTCATCTCATTCTTCTAGTTTTGGAAAAATGAAAGCACCATTTTTCCTTAACCTTATTCCTCCATCAAGGCAACTACAAACCCCAAATGAGACAAGCATCATCTACACTACATTCTACAGCAAATCTTGGGCATGTCGACTTGCCGGCTTCATGCCCGAGTTGCCTCGGTATTGAGGCGGGAGCCCGTAAAAGACGCAGGCGATGTGGTGCCCTTCCGGCAAGGAGGCGACGATATGGAGACAAGACTTTCCGCGGGAGATCGGGACGATGACGAGAAGACCGGAGGACTCGGATCACTCGGTATATCTCTTACCCTTTCTCTTGATAGCTAGTATCGGTTAATGGTTACGATCCGGGTGTATTGTCCGCGGTAGCGCCAGTTTGATAGCTAAGAAAATTTTGATTCCGCATTTTGGCCTCGGATAGACGGCCGTGGCGCTGCCGTGGCGCAACATGGTATCAGAGCCACGCCATTAACCTTGCCTAGCTTGTTCTAATGCGTTTTACTTATCCGATCGACCAAAATTCCAAAAACCGCGTTTTGCTTGCATCAGTTTTCTGTCGATTTTTTCCGGGCTCGAAAAATTTTTCAGGTGATTGCAGAATAATGTACAAAGAATCCTAAGAACACTGGAAAAATTTGGTAACCCAATTCTTCCGTACGACCGCGGAACCGCGGCCTTAACCCTTCTTTGGCCGCGGTTCCGCCGCAGGAAGTTGGGATCACTTCGCCATATTTTTGCAGTGGTCTTTTGGGCTTAAGATAGGGGTTTTGGAATATTAAAATTGGGCCCAGAATTTCTGTGAGTGCTACAGTATTACTTGGGGGCCCACTTGTTAATTTTTGATCGATTGGATATTTTAAACATATTATTTCACAGTATTTACATTATATCTGCGACCGTGAATATCACTTGAACGGTAAATCCTGTCTAACTGCTATAGCCCGGTTAGACGGATTTGCGAACGTGATTTTCACGTTGATGTTCTGTGTTTATGCTGTGTTGTTGCGGATCGGTCGTGGGGGATAGCCTGGATGCAATGCTAGTATAGTTGTGGTTGTATTATGTACATTTGATATTGCGGGGCGAGCGTCCGACATGTGGACTGCCGTCACTGCCTGTTTGTATTATTCTTTTGGGGCACGACCTGGTTGCGGTCGATGTACCCGGTGTATGTATATTTTACTTTCTGTACTAGGGTTACCCCGCGGAGGGGTGCACGGATAGCCGGGTTCTAGAGG
Source organism: Agapanthus africanus (assembly GCA_030015575.1). NCBI lineage: Eukaryota > Viridiplantae > Streptophyta > Magnoliopsida > Asparagales > Amaryllidaceae > Agapanthus > Agapanthus africanus. The sequence continues at coordinate 94,521,304 of CM057349.1, forward strand.
GCAACAAGCCCGCATCTCATGGCATTGAGATAGAGGGGGCTTCACTCGAGGATTGGCGGGCTATTCGCCGCACTCGTAGGGGGTACAGGTTGACCCAGGAGGGATGCCCAAGTTACCGGATCCGTGAAGTGCTTGGTGGTCCATTCACGGTGCTGAAGGGGGCTGCCTCGCTTCAGGTTTTGGCGGGTGACTTGCCGCGCCCGTAGGGGTCTAGGATTTCATTGCACAGGCTATCCACACGACCAAGGGAACGTCGGGTTTCAGCAGCGGCTCTGTGAAACCCGGGGCTTCCAGATATCTGTATTGTTCTGTGATACTGTACATTTCTGTGATGTTGCATTTTATCACGCCTTGAGCGAAATACTATATATTGGTATATATATTAGTAGATGTTGTATATGTTTTTCATCCGCGCTAGTCCAGTCCCCGCTCTGCCGTTAGTTAGCTAACCTAACGGGTGATGACGGGACCCAGTGGCGAATGCGGATGGCATATACGTACGTCAGTATATTTTCGTTCTTTATGGTGTGATCAATTGATGGGACTGCATTGATTCGGATCAATGCAAGATAAACAAACCTAATCTGATGTTGTTGGAACACTTTTTCAAAAAGCTGTTATTGCAAGGACGTTCACTTTTGTTTTGCATTGTGGTATTCATTTGGAATATCCTGCTCCTCAGTCGACGAGGCAAGGGCCGAGATCCCTTTACCGGGAGTGACCCCTTGGACAAAAGTTTGCGTCAGGGCATTAACTTCACTGTAGCCGATTACTTTTGCTTTGCATCGTGGTATTCAGTTGGAATATCCTGCACCTCATTCTATGGGGAAAGAGCCGAGATCCCTTCACCGGGAGTGACCTCTTTAGTAAAGGTTTTCGTCACTATATTTTTATAAAAAAAACTATGCAGTTCCTTCAACGATATCAAGTTCATTACGTTAAAATTTTTTCGCCAAAAACCAGTCGTAGCCCTCCGTCATTTCAGATTAGTATTACTTAGTATTCGTGCTGCGTATGTCGTGCTTAGCCGAGGCGTAGTGTTCGGTAGCTATGTAGTGCTTTTCTGTTGCATGGATATGAGATTGGTTAGGACAGTCGTGCGGTCATTTTGGCTCAGTCAAGGATTCGTGCGGGTGGGTCTAATGCAATCAAGATAATGACGGGTTGAACTTGACTAGGATCCTTTGATATGTTGGCTCAGTCAAGGTCACTTGGGTCCTAGGGGTAAAAATCACATCGGGAGTTTCAAAAGAACTGAAACTTGCCAGATATGCGCATACCTTCTGGAGTGTGGTGACTTGAGTGGATTCCGTCAAGTTATCATGCGATGATAGTTGGATCCCGATTCCCACTGATGAGTTGGTTTACTCCTCGGGTGATCCCGACTAATTCTTCTTTCAGGTTTGGAGGAGAATTTGAGGTTACAGTGGGAGGTTTCCAGATTAAGACAAAGTGATAACCATTCTGATCTAGGTTAGAGTGCACGCTGAGTGTTTCTTTTCTCTCTCTCTTTGGCAGCGACCTTTGACCCGACCCTGGACCATGACTCAGTGACTAAGTTGACCGAACCTTCTTAACACTGGCTTTTGGATTGTCAGAGTTGCAGACCTCGTTGCCACTCCTACTTTTACCCTTTTCTCCAGGACACCCCGTATTACTACGAACGTCCACTTCCATTGGACAAAACCATCGTATGGTTAGATACGAACTCGAAGGAATTTATTCGAGGATGGTTTCCGGTTCTGGAGAAAACGAATAGGACTATTCAGTTGTCTTTTCCTTTTACCTTCTCTCAGGTTGCGAGTACTCCTTGGTTTAGGAGATAGTACACCTATTATACAAATTGGATAGTCTTCTTCCAAACCTTAGGCTGGTGCCGAACGGAGGGGAATAAAGAAAACCAATTAGCATAACGATGGTGTACAGAAGGTATTAAGTTAAGACAAAGCAAGGGATTAGTAAGAGGGCAAAGTAAATTGCGACTGCTATTCACGACCAAACCGAGTATATCTTCGCCAAACCTAAATCACCTTTGTATTTCTCCAGGACACTCCGTATCACTACGAAGATCCACAGTTTATTTGGATACTCCATCGTATGGTTATATACGAACTCGAAAGGAACTTGTTCCAGTTCGGGGATGGATTCTGGTCCAGGAGAAATAGGAATAAGGTTTATTCGGTTGTCTTTTATCTTCACCTTCTCTCGCATTGCGAGTGCTCCTAGGATTAGGACAGTACACCCATTATGCTTATTGGACAGTCTTCTTCCAAACCATAGGCTGGTGCCGAACGGTAGGGAAGGAAGAAAACCATTTGGCCTAAGGGGGTGTGCAGACGGTAATGACTAAAGACATATAAAGGGATTTGGACAGATGGCAAAGAGATATACGGTTACAGTTGTGAATCTGGATAATGGTAGAGGCATTACTAAGAATACCAGGATACCCCATCGAAACATTTCAATGTTTCAGTTCAACTGTGTACTGTTAAAAGAAAACTGATTTCCCGATTGGACACTTGCTCCAGGGTATGTATTTACCAGGTTTGATTCTCACATCTGTATGGTTTTACAGATAATGAGTGGGAGTAAGTTATTGGGAATAGGGTAATCATCCTCATTATATCGGGATTCGTTGTAATCGGTGATATTTGAGGAGATCATCTGGGCTGTTTGCCGGTCGGCAAACATTTGGTTTTGAATATCCGCTGTTGTGCACCAATTTCAAATTGATATATCTGTACGTCTATTTTAATAGAGTGAGATATACCTTTTGATATTATGTCGATGACATTTACCTATATCAGTGGATGGTTAGGTAAGGAGCATCAAACAGCGGTGTAATTCTTCTTAACCATAAGTACAGTTTTCAACCTACGACACACAGTGAAAGAGTTGCTAGACTCAGCGGACTTATACAGAGTATTGTATGTTGTCCAGTGTCCATTAGGACAGTGGGGTTGGTCCTCATACTATATTCTGTTTACTTTTAACTACTCTAATTCTTAGACATGTGTTTCGAACAAACACAGGGTCTAAGTTTTGAGGAGTTATAGGTATTTGAATAGAGTAGAGAACCAGGTATAGCAAGTATCGGGATTCTTCAAAGTGATCGAAGATATAGATACTTGTGTATGGTATTCAGTTGATAGTAATGATAAAGAGAAATTGCTTCTCTTTCAGGTTACTCATAATTGGAAGCATTCCTAAGTTGAGTAATGCTGATCGGCCTCCTTCCATTTAGTTGACATGCACTGGAGATAGCTGCATGATTTGAATCTGGTTCATTTAAATCAGTACCTCTGGTTCTATATTGGGTATAGAACAGTTCGTATCTTAACGATGTTAAGGTACGGGGAGTTGTACGGCTTATGATTAAAACCAGACACTGGACAACTCAAGGCGCGTTTCTGTAATGGCTGTTTGTGGGTTGACCCAGGCTATGACGAGGGTTGATTTTCTACCATCTGGAAGATCAATAGTGATTTGTTCTTAACTCGCCACATTTTAAAAAGAAATGGTTATTTTTCAGAAAAACTGTAGTGGGAGTATGGTAGAACTGGAAGCGATTCCAGAACCGCAAACGATTACTGAAGATTTGATAAGGAACCTAAAGATTCAATCTGATTTGACATTCCATTGGCCACTCCGCAGATAAGGTGGGTAACTTCAGGCACCCGAGAGGCACTCCGGTAGCCTCAAGGACGGTGACAGGGAAGTTCTTGTTTACCCACACTTGCCATTGTTGTTGTTCCAGGCTGCGAGACCCGGCAGGAGGATGAGTATAGCGTCGTTCTAAACTAGCTTTAGAAGTGCGCGTCTATATGACTCTGCCAGAGGGTTGTCGTAGTCAGTGGGAGCAGCGGAAGCATTGGTGGACATCAGGCTTATGTCTATTTATAGACTAAAGCAGATATAGCAGAGATAGATCATCTGTTTCTGATGTGACAGTCATAGGTTTGACGTCATCAGAATAAGGGATGGATCTGTTGAGAAGGTAGTAGGAAGTGATATTCCTATACTGCGATCGGTTATGCTTTGGTCGTCACACAGTGTTTTCTCCACATGGGACTTGGACATTATATCAGACATACTGGTTACTAGATCTATGGTTTTAGATCTAGATTTAGGTGGTTTCCCAATCAGGGTACTTTGACAGCATTCTAAGAGTATTTAGAATGGACGACTCCTGGCATGGTAGTGTACCTGTAGGTAATGGAGTCACCCTCTCTAAAGGTGTCTTATAGACTAAAGTAGAGAGGGATGTGCATGATTGGCAGATCACTTGCTTAGGCAATTGAGTCAATCATGAGATGTCAAGTACCACACCAGATGTTGTTCTTGCACTAGATGCAATAAGTTGATATTGATCCAATCCTGGAGGAACAGTCGGAAGCAGTTTTAGAACATAAGTGAATGTTCTAGGGATATGATAACGGCTTCCTCCTTTAGGAGACGGTTATCACTCCAGGCTTCCAAGGTGACATGGTCGACAAGGAGGTTGTCAGAGTTATAGTTCTCCCTCTGACGAGGGACAGTATTCTGGACAGGTGATCCAGGAAGATACTGAGGGAGGCATGGCGCAGGATACTGATTAAGTTCAGTTGACGATACAGTCTAAGAAGTTTAGATTTGGAGTTCATTTATGAGCTAGGTCCCATCAGACATCCAGACATTCTAAGACAGGTATTGCTCATTTCGGGAGATGGTATTCTCCGCGAACTTGAGATTTAGAGAGACATAGAAAGAGACATCACAGCGGATCCACTCACTGAGGCTATTCCTCGAACGCAATAGTTTCGCAAACGAGCTTTGTGAGACTGACTACTAGAGGAGTTGGGTGTTCGGTATCACACGGGCTGTGAGTACGCGACATCGCAATAATTAGCCTTGAGTGCAAGTGGGAGATTGTTGGAGATAGTGCCCTCAGAGTCAATTATTGGATCACAGGCACATGATTGCAATGATTGAGGGAGGACCTATCCCGGTAGGACAGTCTTACTCGAGATGATAGTATGCTATCCGGTTTACCTTTATCATCGTGTACTGCTTTAGGTGACCTGACAGGTCGCTATTGCACGTTGATAGAGCCCCTAGGATTCTTGCTTGACTGCCAGCAGTATGAGGGCGATCATATAAGTGAGAGCTGGAGTCTATAAGCACATCCTTAAAAGGTCCCTAGTCGTGGGAGTTTCGAGACAGGGCATCGATTCCCCAGAGTAGACTAGTGTATACAGTCGAGACCCCGACGAGGGGCGGTGGCCGGTCTCACAAGCCACTGGTGTCAGTTGGTTCACCTAAGATGTATACAGGTGCTCATTGGGTTATGAGTACACCGGACAGGACTCGCCGGGAACCTGCTAGTTGGGATTATACCATACGTCAGATAGCAGTTCCCAGGTGACATGTGTACAGGTTAGTTCATCGATCTGAGATCGTCATTTGTCTCGTGTGAGTTCCCACTGTGCTTTGATTACTACCCTACCACGGCTCAAAGGAGTCGTGCAAACAGGTTTTAGTTGGGTACAGTCCCGAGCCACATGGAGGCAGTGAGCGGATCTGCAGGGGTTCGTCTCTCCCGGTATTGGGGGTGAGATCGCGCTGTGTCTAGGAGAGCCATTACACAAAGCCCTCGGCCGAGGCAGGAGATTTACTAGTAGGTATTCCAGTAGTATCTCAGGGTGTTCTGGGCTTCACTCCGACACGACTTATACCGCCTTTAGGGGTCTGACTTTTACCAACCCCCTAGGCCCGCCATGCGATGCTCATAGACGAACGGACCGGACTGTACGGATATTGTCACTGACAGGCTCAGTAGGGTGTCAGGATGAGTTCGCTCATCGACGTCCCTTTTGGTCAATAGCTGGTGGCCCGTCACGTATTGGCTAATACCTCTGACGTGCTAGTGGTTAAATCCACAGCCATAGTATTGACGAGTCTTTAGAGTCCACCACACTTTCAGTTACTCAGCTTTCGGGCGAAACGCTGTAGAGGCCGTATGGAGATATGGCAGGGTCCGATCAGATACGTGCGGTATTGCTCGGATCGGGATCGGACGGTTTGTACTAACGGCCGTATGGATATATGGCAAGGTTCGATCGGATACGTGCGGTATTGCACGGATCAGGATCGAACGGATATTACTAGCCGGCTTTGGTTTAAGCCGGATCCTAGTTTAGTACAGTGTAGATTTTGTCTCTTTGCATTTGTATCCGGACGGAATACAGATGCGGGTGTGTATGCACAGTATCGGGGTTTTCCTGTAATTTATTACGGGACCAGTTTTCTGGAGTTGCCAGTTTGCTTTCCATTCCGGCCGGTTTTCCTTTGTTCTTTCCCGGCCGGACTTTTCCGATGGAGGGGGTAATTTGCAGTTTTGCAAATTACATTTGGGGAGGGGTTTTCTTGCATATGTGGGATTATGATATGACCATCATCATTCTCTTTACATCACTTACATTATTCATGATGGTGCATTTATGTGATTGGAAGTGATAAGCATGGTTGATGTTTTCTTTGCTTTTTGATATGGTCACCTCTTCTATTCTCCTACACTCACCTCCCTTGGTATTATGTTTCATTCCCTCCACCATTTCAAGAGGAGAATGGCCGGCCACATTTGAGAGAGGATGAGAGAAATTTCCATTTTTGGTGTGACACAAATTTCTTCATCTCATTCTTCTAGTTTTGGAAAAATGAAAGCACCATTTTTCCTTAACCTTATTCCTCCATCAAGGCAACTACAAACCCCAAATGAGACAAGCATCATCTACACTACATTCTACAGCAAATCTTGGGCATGTCGACTTGCCGGCTTCATGCCCGAGTTGCCTCGGTATTGAGGCGGGAGCCCGTAAAAGACGCAGGCGATGTGGTGCCCTTCCGGCGAGGAGGCGACGATATGGAGACAAGACTTTCCGCGGGAGATCGGGACGATGACGAGAAGACCGGAGGACTCGGATCACTCGGTATATCTCTTACCCTTTCTCTTGATAGCTAGTATCGGTTAATGGTTACGATCCGGGTGTATTGTCCGCGGTAGCGCCAGTTTGATAGCTAAGAAAATTTTGAATCCGCATTTTGGCCTCGGATAGACGGCCGGGGCACTGCCATGGCGCAACACAATGAAATCCTAGACCCCTACGGGTGCGGAAAGTTACCCGCCAAAAGCTGAAGCGAGGCAGCCCCCTTCAACAAAGTGAATAGACCATCCAGCACTTCACGAGATCCGGTAACTTAAGCACTCCTCCTTGGGTCAACCTATACACCCTACGAGTGCGGCGAATGGCCCGCCAATTCTAGAGTAAAGCCCCATCCGTCTCAAAGCCATAAGATGCGGGCTCGTTGCCCTCTAGAACCCGGCTATCCGTGCACCCCACCGCGGGGTAATCTTAGTACAGAAAGTAAAATATATACAACGGGTACATCGACCTCAGCCCGGTCGTGCCCCAAAAGAATAATATACAAACAGGCAGTGTTAGCAGTCCACACGTCGGACGCTCACCCCGCAATATCAAATGTACAAATAATACCAAACTGTACTACCATTGCATCTAGGCTATCCACCACGACAAATCCGCAACATCACAGCACAACACAGAACATCAACGTGAAGTCACGTTCGCAAATCCGTCTAAAAGAACTATAGCAATTAGACAAGATTTACCGCTCGAATGACATTCACGGTCACAAATATAAAGTAAGCACCGTGAACTAAAATATTTAAAATTTTCGATCGACAAAATTTCCCGAAGTGGACCCCAAGCACAATTCCCAGTACTCAAAATAATCTGGGCCAAAACAAAAAATACCAGAAACCCCAATTCCAAGTCAGAGACCACAGTAGAAAAATTGGTGCACTGAAGCCACAGTAGTGCGGTGGAACCACAGCCAAAACGTGGGTAATGCCGCTGTTCCGCGGCGGTATGGTGGAGTCACACTACCAAATTTCTACAGTGGTCTTAGAAACGCCTGCCTGATTTTCTGACGTACCCAAAATAATTTTTAGACCACAAAAAAAATTCGACAGAAGCTTCATGAAATGGAATCGCGGTTTCGGAAATTTCGTTCGATCGATATTTTAAACACGTTAGAGCAAGCTAGTAAAGATTAATGGCGTGGCTCTGATACCATGTAAGTCTACGGTAGTGTCCCGGCCGTCGATCCGAAGCCAAAATGCGGAAACGAAAACTTTTTCTAAACTTGAAACCGGCGCTATCGCAGACTTTAATCCCGGATCGAACCATTAATCTATAACTAGCAAACTAGAGAAGGGTTAGAAAAGCTATACCGATCGATCTGTGTCCTTCGGTCTTTGGCCACCAACCCAAACTCCTCGCGGCATCTCCGATCTCCGGTCTTCTCGTCGGAAAGGGCACCACATCTTCGAATCCTTTTACGAGCTCCTGCTTCGTCCGAAGCAACTTGGACATGAAGTTTGCCAGCCGACGTGTCCAAGGTCATGTAGAGAATGTGTGTGATCACTTTATCTCAAGCATCCATTGATTCTCAACACATGAGAGTGTATGGATGGAGGTTGGAGATGATGCCATCAACGGAGGTTGTGAGCTAGAGGAGGAAGAAGAAGAAGAGCCTTTCTTTTTCTTATGTGTTGTATGATAAAATGAAAGTGAGATAATCAATAATACAAGAGCAAACCTCACTAATATGGCTGCCCTCTCTCTTTCCTCTTATCATTTCAACACTCTAATCAATCAATAATGTGACATATGCACAAAGAAAGAGACCATGAGTCACTAAACATGCACATGCCATATTAAATGCTCTTCATGATGACTTAAGCTCACAATTTCCATTTGTAAACATTAATCCAAATGTTTACAACAATAAAAAGATACGGAACATCTAAAGTAGACTCGTGACGGATTACAAGGATACCCCTCACCTGTATATACATACCTGCATTCGCATTCCGACTGAATGCGAATACGATGAGACTAGAGTACTCCAACAAATCTAATACTAGGATCCGGCTTAAACCAAAGCCCACTAGTATGATTCGTCCGATCATGATCCGTGCACTACTGCACGTATATGATCGAACCCTGCTATATATCATACGGCCTCTACAACGTTTCGCCCGAAACTTGAGAAACTGTCTGTGGGGGACTCTAAAGACTCGTCAATACTTTGGCTGTGGATTTAACCACTAGCACGTCAGTGGTACTAGCCGTACGTAACGGGCTACCAGGTATTGACCAAAAGGGAGGTCGATGAGCGAACTCATCCTGACACCCTACTGAGCCTGTCAGTGATAATATCTGTATAGTCCGGTCCGCTCGTCTATGAGCATCGCATGTCGGGCCTAGGAGGTTGGTAAAAGTCAGACCCCCAAAAGCGGTACAAGTCGTGTAGGAGTGTAGCACAGAACACCCTGAGATACTACTGGAATAACTACCAGTAAATCTCATGCCTGGGCCAAGGACTTCGTATAATGGCTCTCCTAGACATAACGCGATCTCACCCCTATACCGGGAGAGACGAAACCCCTGCTGATCCGCTCACTGCCTCCATGTGGCTCGGGACTGTACCCAACTAAAACCTGTTTGCACGACTCCTTTCAGCCGTGGTAGGGTAGTAATCAAAGCACAGTGGGAACTCAGACGAGACAAATGACGATCTCAGGTCGATGAACTAAACTGTACACATGTCACCAGGGAACTACTATCTGACGTCAGGTATAATACCAACTAGAATGTTCCCGGCGAGTGTTGTCCGGTGTACTCATAGCCCAATGAGCACCTGTATACATCTTAGGTGAACCAACTGACACCAATGGCTTATGAGACCAGCCACCGCCCCTCGTTGGGGTCTCGACTGTATACTCTAGTCTACTTTGGAGTATCGATGCCCTGTCTCGAAACTTCCTCGACTAGGGACCTTTTAAGGATGTGCTTATAGATTCCAGCTCCCACGTATATGATCGCCATCATACTGCTGGCCGTCAAGCAAGAATCCTAAGGGCTCTATCAACGTGCAATAGTGACCTGTAATGTCACCTAAAGCATGGATACGATGATAAAGATGAACCAGATAGCATACTATCATCTTGAGTAAGACTGTCCTGCCGGCATAGATCCTCCCTCAATCATTGCAATCACGTGCCTGTGATCCAATAATTGACTCTGAGGACACTATATCCAACAGTGTATACGAAGGAGTAAGCTGAGAGAGAATCCTATTCTCTTTTAGATAGTCACGGAATTCCGTACTCAAGTATTCTCCTCTCCGATCAAATTGAAGGATTTTAATATTTTTACCCGTCTGGTTCTCAACATCATGCTTATATCCTTTGAATTTCTCAAGAGCTTCAGACCTGTGTTTCAACAGGAACACATGACCGAATCTTGAGAGATCATCAGTGAATGTAATGAAGTACGAGGAACCATTCCTGGCATGCGTAGACATGGGACCACATACATCATTATGTATCGGTCCCAAGAGTTCCGTAACTCTTTCTCCGTGTCCTGTAAACGGAGTTTTGGTCATCTTGCCTTTGAGACATGACTGGCAAGTTTCATAAGATGAAAGTTCGAACGGATTTAAATATCCATCATTATGTAACTTAGCTAGTCGTGTCGTATTGATATGACCTAGTCTAAAATGCCACAAGAAGGATTCGTTCATTTCTGAACTTTTCCTCTTGTGTGTGTTTTGTATGTTAAGAACTGTGTTTTGATTCAGAATGTATAATCCGTTACACAACGCATCAAACCCAATCAACACTTGATTTAGGTAAATGTTCATAACATTATTTTCTACTACAAATTTATATCCTTCTTTATCTAATAAAGAAATTGATATTAAATTGCATATCATAGAGGGTATTTAATAACAGTCGTTCAGGATCAATGTATTCCCAGTTGGCAATACAAGGTGATATTCACCAACTGATTTGGCTGCAACACTTGCACCATTCCCTATTTTTAGAGAATGATCACCCTTTCCTAGTTCTCTACCTTTCCTTAGCCCATGCAACAAATTGCATATATGGGATCCCGATCCGGTATCTAATACCCAGGACGTAGAGTGTACTGAGAAGCAGTTCTCTGTAACTACCACACCCGAAAAAGATGCATCAACATACTTATTCTTCGTTTTGGTGGCGTGGGAATCCGGATATGTTCCCATTTCCTGCTCGGACTTATAATACTTATAAGTTGGAGCGGAACCAACTTTACCCTGCTTAGTATAACAAACGGGTTCGGTCAATACATCCATATTATTATCTTGATTAAGGCATGACATTGGTTGCTGCCTGGAGAGAGAGAGAAGAAAACGCATTAGCGTACGCTCTTTGCAAGATTAGATTGGATATTATCTTATCTAATCAGGATGTCTCCCACAATTTTTATCAAATCTTCCTTTAACCCCTAAAAGGTAAGACTAGCCGGGATTAATTACACCTTACAAGTTCACCAATTTTTCAGCCAGGCCAGTGCCAGTACTTTGAGGGTAGTTCCCCGTGCTTTCGCACGGACCTAATTAAAATAAATCTCATTTTCCTAGGTGCATGACCCCGTTAACACCTTTCTGGACACCTACTTGATTGGCTAATTGTGATGTGTAATACTCTCCGAAAAGTAAATCTTACTCGCAGTGGGTATCGGGATCCAACTATCTCATAGAAGGTATGCAATCTCATTGCGAATTTCAACACTTGAAATTCCAGATAATTCTTTTGCCCCTAGCAACTTATGACCTTAACATAGTCAACAAATCATAAGCGCTAGCAAAGTTCAACCCGTCATTTCCCGATTGAATTAAACCCATCCGTACGACCCTTATCATAGTCAACAAAGTCGCACGACTAGCCTAATCCAATCGCATCTCATGTTTTAGCAGATAAGCACTAATTAGCTACCGCACACTACGCTTTAACATAGTCAACAAACGTAGCACGAATACTAAGTAGGACTTATCTGAAATGACGGAGGGCTACGTCAGGTTTTTAAGAAAACCTTTAGCGTAATGAACTTGATATCGTTGCAGAATCGAGTGATTTTGAAAATGAGTGTTTTTAAGGCTTTTGCTAGTTTCACTAAAGAGGTCACTCCCGGTGAAGGGATCTCGGCTCTTTCCTCATCGAATGAGGTGCTGGATATTCTACAACGAATACCGCTATGCAATGCAAGAACTATAGAAGCAATAAAAAACTAAACCGAGTGAGTTATAGCATTTGCTAGTTTCGCTAAAGAGGTCACTCCCGGTGAAGGGATCTAGTCTCTTTCCTTATCGAATAAGGTGCTGGATATTCTACAAGGAATGCCGCAATGCAAAGCAAAAACTAGAGCTACCCTTTTTGAAAATTTGATCCTACAAGATCTTTAGGTTTCTTTTCTTTCATTAATCTCATTAATGAAGTCCCATCAATTAAGCTTCCTAAGCATCACAGAAGAAACGAAAATATAACGTACATATAAAGTGATCACATCATAGAATATCAGCAGCAGAAGATAACATATGAAATATTGGATATACTAGGAATTCTGTGTTTTATGTTAAGCTAGTATAAAATACGGATTCCACGGTCGTGATGAATAGCCAAACCAACATCCCCAGACCCCTACGAGAGCAGCAAGCAACCCTACCAATTCTAGAGTTAGGAGACCCGGACTCGACTCCTCGAGATGGTCTCCCAATGGACTCTAGAACCCGGTTACTTGTGCTCCCCGCTTTGGGTTGATCCTAATGCGGAAAAGTAAATAATATACAATAATGGTGACATCATTCTCAACCCGGAAGTGCCCCAATAAAAGAATATTACATACAACGAATTTTATATAAATGAAAATAAAAACACACATCTCACATAAAACCCCCGGCTATTCAAAACACGACGATCCAATATAACATATCCCAGCAACACATAACATCACATGTTATCAAAAAGTTAGACGATGTTAAACATTCCGATCGAATCAACAAGCACCCAAAAATTCCCAAAATGCTCAACACTTGAGCGTAGTTTAAAAATACTCAGTACATGCCACAGCTCCTATGAACCAGCCGTAGAAGGGTCAACCAATGCCTCACATGTGGCACCGCTGAACTACCATAAACCCGAGAGTTTAGTGTCGGTTCTGACGGTCACACAATCGAGTTAAGGTTTCGTTCTTCTAGAGGGTCCACAGTATCGCTTGCACGATATTTGAATGTTCTTTAACTCGGAAAAAATCCAACTCTTGGAAAATTTTCCGGTAAGGGTTAAAGTGGGTATTTGATATCCATTCGAACTTTTTAACACCGTCTAAACAACCCAAAATAAAGTTAGAATTACGACTACGAAACACTCCGAGTTGTCTTTATAGAAAATTAACATCACATGCAAATTTAGGAAAAACAAACAACATCTGAAACACCAAAATCTAGTCACTGGAACACTTAAAAAGTTTGAAGGGGTTTGCTCGGTTTTGGGCCGAGATGAGGGGGTATGTGGCCGGCCAAAATTTCTCAGAATTTCCTCAAATTTCTCTATTGTTCATGTAATGTCACATACATCACTCTGCAGTTGTTTGAAAAAATTTTAGAGCTCATATAAAAATCGACAGAAACCAGTTTTCCGTATTTCAGTTTCGGAGTCGTTTCGGTTTCGTAATCTAACAAACATTGTATAAATCTTTAGCTTTGCTCTGATACTACTGTAAGGTTCCCTAGCACCACAGCAAGGTTTCAGGAGGTATCGTCCATGCCGTTTTCAAAAATTTGCCATGCTAACGAACCCTAAACTTATAATCTTTAACTATAGATTTAGACAATAGCTAATGTAAACTACTTTTACATTAAGAGAACAAGAATACAACTTTTGTAGACGGTCCTTCTCTTCACTTGCTCTGTGTAGTAGTCCCACGACTCCACTGGGCTTCTCTTGGGACTTTGAACGAGCCTCCTTCGTTGTCTTCACGCCAAAGACGATCCACCCAAAGATCCTGTAGATCAAGCTAACTCTACACTAAACTTCTTTAGTGTATGAAACACACCAGACTAATTTGCTAGATTGGTGTGGGATAATGAAGTAGGGGATGTAAAGAGATCACTAGTTTGTGTTCAAGCTTCATGATTCACATCACATGTGAGGGTTGAAGCTTGAAGCATGACAAGAGGAGGAAGAAGAAGCTAGAGAGCAACCATGTGAAAAATGGGTAAGTGTTGAGAATGAGCAAGAATGAAAGCCAAATCTTGACCTCTCACTCATTTAAGCATGGAATTATGCAATATAAAATTGCATCCATGCTTGAATAATGAGTCAAGAAGAATAAACAATAGAAAATCCCATGCTTGCAACCATGCTTTTCTATTTTCACAAAATAGAAATTTAAATGCCATGCTTCATTATGTGTGTGTGTGTGTGTGTGTCTATATATAAAGAAGAAGAATTAGTGAGCTAATGATATTAGTTAAGATATAATTATATCGCATATAATATATATCACATTATTAAATCAACACTTGATTTAATAATCCGGTTATATAACATATGACTGGCTAATATCATTTATCTGTATATCACATTATCGAATCAACACTTGATTCGACAATCTGGTTATATCACATATAACCGCACCGATGACAGATGACTGCAAGATTACAATACGGTATCACATACTCGTATTTAATCAGTCCCATACACATATCATATATGTGTCCTATTTCGTTTCGCTTGAACCAGGGAAGTTCTATGTGGGACTCTAAAGACTCGTCAATACGCCAGCAGTAGGTGATGATCATATCAGTTACCTACCAGCCATCAGCGATACTAGCTGGACGTAACGACTACCCGGGTATTGAGCGATATGAAGATCAATAAGCAAGCCTGTCCATAGTCTCCATGAAGCCTATCAGTAACACTCCCGTACAGTTCGGTCTCTTTGTCTGATATGTCACATATCATGACTAAGGGTGGAAATTGTCAAACCTCAGTAATGTGATAAGTCATGTCGATGTCTGGCCTATAACGGTTCGAGAAACTACAGATAACACTTATTATTATATCCCAACAGCAGCCTTGGCTAGGGACTTCCAGTTATAACCAATCGAATATAGCGCAACATCAACCCCCAATACCGGGAGAGACGAAACCCCTCCTATCGATCATTGCCTCCATATGACTCGGGACTGTACCCAAAATCCACTTATTTGCACGTCTCCTTTGAGCGTGGTAGGGAGGAAATCAAAGCACAGTAGGAGCCGCACAAGACTCTATGACGATCTCGGGTCTACAGACTAACCTGTACCAGTGTCACCAGAGGACTGCTATCTAACGATTGGTATACTACCACATAGGAGTTCTCGGCGAGTCCTGTTCAGTGTACCCAGTCTCCGCTGAGCACCCGTATACCATCTCTGATGTCAAACACCAATAGATGTGGGATCATCCATCGCCCATCATATGGGTCAAGAAGCGTATACGCTAGTCTATTCTGGAATATCGATACGCTGGCTCGATATTCTCTCGACTAGGAACAATTAAAGGATGTACTTGTGAACTACCCTGGTCCCACTAGTATGATCTCCATCATAGTCCTGGTAGTCAAGTACATATCCTAAGGGCTTTATCAACATGTGAGAGCAAGACAATATCACAATATAAGTCTATATGTTAAGATAAAGGTAACCAGATTGCATACTATCATATCGAGCAAGAAAGTCCTATATATATATATATATCCAAGCATCCACTATGATATACATCATATGTACAATAATGGCCTCTAGGGCATACGTATAACTAACAATCTTCCACTTGCACTAAGGCCATGTGTTGTAGTATCTCATACCCAACATCCTAAAGAGTCTCTCAAATTGCGTCTGGGGGAGGGCCTTCATGAGTGGATCCGCTATGTTGTCCATCGTGTCAACTCACCTGAGCTCGATCTCCCGGCAATCTACTATCTCCCGGATCAGGTGATACCGCCTCAGAATATGTCTGGATCTTTGATGGGACCTGGGTTCCTTGGCCAAAGACACCGCTCCATTGTTATCACAATACACGAGTATTGGATGCTCAATGGATGGAACCACACCAAGCTCAGCAATAAACTTTTTCATCCAGACAGCTTCTTTGGCAGCATCGTAGGCAGCGATGTATTCAGCTTCCATCGTCGAGTCTGCAACGGTGTCTTGCTTGGAACTCTTCCAACACACCGCCCCTTCATTGAGGGTAAAGACAAAACCCGAGACAGACTTACTGTCGTCCTTATCACTTTAGAAGCTCGAGTCGGTAAAAGACTCCACTTTGAGTTCACCATTACCGTACACCAAGAACATCTCTTTAGTCTTGCTCAAGTACTTGAAAATGTTCTTCACAGCTGTCCAGTGATTCTCTTCTGGATCTGCTTGATACCTACTCACTACACTTAGTGAGTACACTACATCGGGTCTGGTACATAACATCGCATACATGATAGAGCCTACTGCCGAAGCATAGGGCATCTCTTGTATGCGAGCTCTCTCCAAATCAGTCTTGGGAGACATCTCTTTAGAGAGAGTGAGTCCTGAAATCGTGGGTATGTTCCCAAGTTTAGAATCTTCCATACTAAACCTTTTTAGTATAGTGTCTATGTATCTAGATTAGGACAATCCCAGTATCCGTTTAGATCGATCTCTATAGATCTTAATCCCCAAGATGTAGGAGGCATCTCCTAGATCTTTCATTGAGAATCTTTGTGACACGAAGAGCTTGACCGAGTGAAGCATAGGAACATCATTTCCTATCAAGAGTATGTCATCCACGTACAATACGAGGATGACGACCTTACTCTCTGCGACCTTCTTGTATATACAAGGTTCATCTATGTTTTTGATGAAATCAAACACTTTCACTACCTCATCAAAACAGATGTTCCAACTCCGTGATCCCTGCTTTAACCCATAGATGGATTTAAGCAGCTTGCACACCTTTCTGCTGCTCCTACTGTCTACGAAGCCCTCCGGCTGAGTCATGTATACGCTCTCTTCTAAACCACCATTTAGAAAGGTGGTATTAACATCCATTTACCAGATTTCGTAGTCATGGTATGCAGCGATAGCAAGTAGGATCCGGATGGACTTAAGCATAGCCATTGGAGAAAAGGTTTCATCATAATCCACACCTGGTCATTGACGAAAACCTTTTGCAACAAGTCTATTTTTGAAAGTCTCAACTTTTCCATCTACACTAAGTTTCTTCTTAAAGATCCATTTGCTCCCAATGGGTTTTACCCCTTCGGGAGAAATTTCCAAAGTCCATACTTTGTTGGTGTACATGGATTCCATCTCTGATCGCATTGCCTCCAACCATTTCATAGAGTCCCCACTCGTGATGGCCTGCTCGAAACTAGTTGGGTCATCATCTTCCATGATGCAATCCTCGCTCCTACCATCAACGAGAAAACCGTAGTATCTTTCAGGTGGATGAGGAACCCTACTAGATCTGCAGAGAGGCTGGGGTTCGTTGGAGACTACTGGATCCTCTGGTTCCAATAAATCATCAGTTGTAATTTGTGTAGCTGGAACTTCTTCCGGCTCTACCTCTTTGCCACTAATTTCTTTTACAAGAAATTCCATTTCCAAAATGGTGGCGTATTGAGAAATAGACACCTTTTGTTCCTCAACATGGTAGAAGATATACCCTTATGAATTCTTTGGATATCCCACAAACTTGCAAAGAACTGATCGTGCCTCGAGTTTGTCCGGATTTTGCCTTTTGACACAGGCCGGACAACCCCATATCTTAACTCGTTTAAGATATGGTCTCTTTCCACTCCATATCTCATATGGTGTGGTAGGTACCGATTTAGATGGAACTTGATTCAATAGGTATGCTGCTGTCTCAAGTGCATAACCCCAAAAGGAAATAGGTAACTCAGCGGTGCTCATCATAGAGCGCACCATATCTAATAGGGTGTGATTCCTTCTCTCCGATACACCGTTATGCTTGGTGTATACGGAGGAGTAAGCTAAGAGAGAATCCCAATCTCTTTTAGATAGTCATGGAATTCCGTGCTCAAGTATTCTCCTCCCCAATCAGATCAAAGCATTTTAATACTTTTACCCATCTGGTTCTCAACTTCATGTTTATATTCTTTGAATTTCTTAAAAGGTTCAGACTTGTGTTTCAACAAGAACACATGACCGAATCTTGAAAGATCATCAGTGAATGTAATGAAGTACGAGGAACCATTCCTGGCATGCGTAGACATAGGAATGCATGCATCACTATGTATCAGTCCCAAGAGTTCCGTAACTCTTTCTCCGTGTCTTGTAAACGGAGTTTTGGTCATCTTGCCTTTGAGACATGACTGGCAAGTTTCACAAGATGAAAGTTTGAACGGATTCAAATATCCATCTTTATATAACTTAGCTAGTCATGTCGCTTTGATATGACCTAGTATACAATACCACAAGAAAAATTCTTTCATTTCTGAATTTTTCCTCTTGTTTGTGTTTTGTATGTTAAGAACTGTGTTTTGATTCAGAACGTATAACCCGTTACACAACGCACCAAACCTAATCAACACTTGATTTAGGTAAATGTTCATAACATTATTCTCTACTACAAACTTATATCCTTCTTTATCTAATAAAGAAATTGATATTAAATTGCATATCATAGAGCATACGTAATAACAGTCGTTCAGGATCAATGTATTCCCAGTTGGCAATACAAGGTAATATTCACCAACTGCTTTGGCTGCAACACTTGCAACATTCCCTAATTTTAGAGAATGATCACCCTTTCCCAGTTCTCTACCTTTCCTCAGCCCATGCAACAAATTGCATATGTGAGATTCTGATCCGGAATCTAATACCCAGGACGTAGAGTGTACTGAGAAACAGTTCTCTGTAACTAACACACCCGAAGAAGATGCATCAACATACTTATTCTTCGTTTGGGTGGCGTGGAAATCCGGATATGTTCCCATTTCCTGCTCGGACTTATAACACTTATATGTTGGAGTGGAACCAACTTTCCCCTGCTCAATATAACAAACGGGTTCGGTCAATACATCCATATTATTATCTTGATTAAGGAGTGACATTGGTTGCTGCCTGGAGAGAGAGAGAAGGAAATGCATTAGCGTGCGCTCTTTGCAAGATTAGATTGGTTATTATCTTATCTAATCAGGACGTCTCCCACTGTTTTTATCAAATTTTCTTTCAAACCCTAAAAGGAAAAACTAGCCGGAATTAATTACACCTTACAAGTTCGCCAATTTTTCAGCCAGGCCAGTGCCGGTACTTTGAGGGAGGTTCCATGTTCTTTCGCTCGGACCTAATTAAAATAAACCTCGTTTTCCCAGGGGCGTGACCCCATTAACACCTTTCTAGACACCTACTTGATTGGCTTATTGTGATGTGTAAAACTCTCCCAGGAGTAACTCTTACTCCTAGTGGGTATCGGGATCCAACTATCTTATATAAGGTATGCAATCTCATTGAAAATTTCAAAACTTGAAATTCCCGATAATTCTTTTGCCCCTAGCAACTTATGACCTTAACATAGTCAACAAATCATAAGTGCTAGTCAAGTTCAACCCGTCATTTCCCGATTCAATTAAACCCACTAGTACGACCCTTAACATTGTCAACAAAGTCGCACGACTACCCTAATCCAATCGCATCTCATACTTTAGCAGATAAGCACTAATTAGCTACCGCACGCTATGCCTTAACATAGTCAACAAACGTAGCACGAATACTAAGTAGTACTTATCCGAAATTACGGAGGGCTACGTCAGGTTTTTAAGAAAACCTTTAGCGTAATGAACTTGATATCGTTGCAGAATCGAGTGATTTTGAAAAGGAGTGTTTTTGAGGTTTTTTCTAGTTTCACTAAAGAGATCACTCCCGGTGAAGGAATCTCAGCTCTTTCCTCATCGAATGAGGTGCTGGATATTCTACAAGAAATACCGCTATGCAAAGCAAGAAATATAGAAGCAATAAAAAACTAAACCTAGTGAGTTGTAGCATTTGCTAGTTTCGCTAAAGAGATCACTCTCGGTGAAGGGATCTCGACTCTTTCCTTATCGAATAAGGTGCCGGATATTCTACAAGGAATACCGCCATGCAAAGCAAAAACTAGAGCTACTCTTTTTAAAAATTTGATTCTATAACATCTTTAGGTTTCTTTTCTTTCATTAATCTCATTAATGAAATCCCATCAATTAAGCTTCCTAAGCATCACAGAAGAAACGAAAATACAACGTACATATAAAGTGATCATATCACAGAATATCAGCAGCAGAAGATAACATATGAAATATTGGATATACTAGGAATTCCGTGTTTTAAGTTAAGCCAGTATAAAAAACGGATTCCACGGTGGTGATGAATAGCCAAACCCACATCCCCAGACCCCTACGAGAGCGGCAAGCAACCCTACCAATTCTAGAGTTAGGAGACCTGGACTCGACTCCTCGAGATTGTCTCCCACTGGACTCTAGAACCCAGTTACTTATGCTCCCCGCCTTGGGTCTATCCTAATGCGGAAAAGTAAATAATATACAATAATGGTGACATCATCCTCAACCCGGAAGTGCCCCAATAAAAGAATATTACATATAATGAATTTTACATGAATGAAAATAAAAACACACATCTTACATAAAATCCCCGGCTATTCAAAACAGACGATCCAATATAACATATCCAACCAACACATAACATCACATGTTATCAAAAAGTTAGACGATGTTAAACATTCCGATCGAATCAACAAGCACCCAAAAATTCCCAAAATGCTCAACACTTGAGCGTAGTTTAAAAATACTCAGTACATGACACAGCTCCTATGAACCAGCCGTAGAAGGGTCAACCAATGCCTCACATGTGGCACCGCTGAACTACCACAAACCCGAGGGTTTAGTGGCGGTTCTGACGGTCATATAATCGAGTTAAGGTTTCGTTCTTCTAGAGGGTCCACAGTATCGCTTGCACGATATTTGAATGTTCTTTAACTCGGAAAAAATCCAACTCTTGGAAAATTTTCCGGTAAGGGTTAAAATGGGTATTTGATATCCGTTCAAACTTTTTAATACCGTCTAAACAACCCAAATACAGTTAGAATTACGACTACGAAACACTCCGAGTTGCCTTTATAGAAAATTAACATCACGTGCAAATTTATGAAAAACAAATAACACCTGAAACACCAAAACCTAGTCACTGGAACACTGAAAAAATTTGAAGGGGTTTGCTCGGTTTTGGGCCAAGATGAGGGGGTATGTGGCCGGCCAAAATTTTTAGAATTGCCTCAAATTTCTCCAGTGTTCATGTAATGTCACATACATCACTCTGCATTTGTTTGAAAATTTTTTAGAGCTCATATAAAAATCGACAGAAACCGGTTTTCCATGTTTCAGTTTCGGAGTCGTTTCGGTTTCGTAATCTAACAAACATTGTCTAAATCTTTAGCTTGGCTCTGATACCACTGTAAGGTTTCCTAGCACGACAGCAAGGTTTCGGGAGGTATCGTCCATGCCGTTTTCAAAATTTTTCCATGCTAACGAACCCTAAACTTAGAATCTTTAACTATAGATTTAGACAATAGCTAATGTAAACTTCTATTACATTAAGAGAACAAGAATACAACCTTTGTAAACGGTCCTTCTCTTCACATGCTCCGTGTAGTAGTCCCGCGACTCCACTAGACTTCTCTTGAGAGTTTGAACAAGCCTCCTTCGTTGTTTTCGCGCCAAAGACGATCCACCCGAAGATCCTCTAAATCAATCTAACTCTACACAAAATTTCTTTAATGTATGAAACACACCACACTAATTTGCTAGATTGGTGTGAGATGATGAAGTAGGGGATGTAAAGAGCTCACTAGTTTGTGTTCAAGTTTCATGATTCACATCACATATGAGGGTTGAAGCTTGAGGCATGACAAGAGGAGGAGGAAGAAGCTAGAGAGAAACCATGGGGAAAATGGCTAAGTGTTGAGAATGAGCAAGAATGAAAGCCAAGCCTTGATCCCTCACTCATTTAAGCATGGAATTATGCAATAAAAAATTGCATCCATACTTGAATAGCGAGTCAAGAAGAATAAACAATAGAAAATCCCCATGCTTGCAACCATGCTTCCACTTTACACCTCATTTCTATTTTCATAAAATAGAAATTTAAATACCACGCTTCATTATTATTATTATTATTATTATTATTATTATTATTATTATTATTATTATTATTATTATTATTATTATTATTATTATATATATCACATATATATATTAATATATATATATATAAAGAAGAATAATTAGTGAGCTAATGATATTAGTTAAGATATAATTATATCACATATAATATATATCATATTATTAAATCAACACTTGATTTAATAATCCGGTTATATAACATATGACCGGCTAATATCATTTATCTGTATATCACATTATCGAATCAACACTTGATTCGTTAATCTGGTTATATCACATATAACCGCACCGATGACAGATGACTGCCAGATTACAATACGGTATCACATACTCGTATTTAATCAGGCCCATACACATATCACATATGTGTCCTACTTCGGTTCGCTTGAACCAGGGAACTTCCGTGTGGGACTCTAAAGTCTCGTCAATACGCCAGCAGTAGGTGATGATCATATCAGTCACCTACAAGCCGTCGGCGGTACTAGCTGGACGTAACGGCTACCCGGGTATTGAGCGATATGAAGATTAACAAGCAAGCCTATCCACAGTCTCCATGAAGCCTATCAATAACACTCCCATACAGTCCGGTCTCTTCGACTGATATATCGCATATCATATCTAGGGATGGAAATCGTCAGACCCCAGTAACGTGATAAGTCATGTCAATGTCTGGCCTATAACGGTTCGAGAAACTACTGATAACACTTATCAGTATATCTCGGCAGCAGCCCTGGCCAGGGAGTTCCAGTTATAACCAATCGAACATAGCGCAACATCAACCCTCAATGCCGGGAGAGACGAAACCCCTCCTATCGCTCATTGCCTCCATACGACTCGGGACCATACCCAAAATCCACCTGTTTGCATGTCTCCTTTCAGCGTGGTAGGGAGGAAATTAAAGCACAGTGGGAGCTGCACAAGACTCTATGACGATCTCGGGTCTACAGACTAACCTGAATCAGTGTCACCAGAGGACTGCTATCTGACGATAGGTATACTGCCACATAGGAGTCCTCGGCGAGTCCTGTTCAGTATACCCAGTCTCCCCTGAGCACCCATATACCATCTCTGATGTCAAACACCAATGGATGTGGAATCATCCATCGCCCATCATATGGGTCAAGAAGCATATACGCTAGTCTACTCTGGAATATCGTTGCCCTGTCTCGATATTCCCTCGACTAGGAACAGTTAAAGGATGTACTTGTGAACTACCCTGACCCCACTAGTATGATCTCTATCATAGTCCTGGTAGTCAAGTACATATCCTAAGGGCTTTATCAACATGTGAGAGCAAGACAGTATCACAATATAAGTTTACATGTTAAGATAATGGTAACCAGATAGTATACTATCATGTCGAGCAAGAAAGTCCTCTCTCTATATATATATCCAAGCATCTACTAAGATATACATCATATGTACAATAATGGCCTCTAGGGCATACATATAACTAACAGATTTTATCGTGGGTCTACCTAGGATCAGTTGAGAGTATGACATTATTTGAGTAATCGTAGACAGATTAACGAAAGCAGCTCACTTTCAGCCAGTCAAGACCATTTTCGGATTTGTTCAGTATGCTCAGATATATGTTGGATGCGACGACATGGAGTTCCGACTTGTTTTGTGTCCAAAGAGACACCTTGTTCACCAGCCGACTATGGCGGAAACTTCAAGAGGTTTTGGATACCAATTGAGTTTCAGTGCATTTTTCGATCAGCAGACCGACGGTCAATCAAAGCGGACCATTCAGATTGTTGAGGACATACTCCCAGCTTGCGTTCAAGATGTTGGTGGCAATTAGGATCGTTATTTACCCTAGGAAGAGTTCTCCTACAATAACAGTTTCTGGGAGAAGATTCAGATGGCACACTTTGAGGCATTTTATGGTAAGAGATGTTGATAGCCGTAAGTTGGACAGAGCTTAGTGAGAGCAGCATTTTGGGCCCACAGTTTGTGCAGGAGGTGACCGAAGGGATTCGGTTGATTCGGAATAGTATGAGAGTGGCCCAGAGCAGGCATAAATCTATTGCTGTTATACACCGTCGCAGACTTGAATTCATTTAAAGTGATCATGTTTTCGTGAGGGCTTCTCCAATAAAGGGCGTGTTGAGATTCGGAAAGGAAGGAAAGCTTTGTTCCAGATATATGGGTCCCTTAGAGATTCTCAAGCATGTCGGCGATGTGCTTATCGTTTGGCTTTTCCATCCAGCTTTCTAGATGTTCACCCGTGTTTCAGGTATCGATGATCCGCAAATACCTTCATGACCCCTCTCACGCGATACAGCATCATACGATCCAGCTGGAGCGCAATCTTTTTTTCGCAAGAGCAGCCGATAGTCATTCCAGATCGACAAGTGATGAAACTGAGGTCCGAGGGCATACCGACCATAAATGTTCTTTGGCAAGGTCCGAGCAGCGAAGGGGTTACGTAGAAAGCCGAGGTCGAGATGTGGGAGAAATATCCCTATCTCTTCGAGAGTACGAGAAGTTAGATTTTAAATTCGGGGACCGAATTTCTTTAATTGGGGAAGATTGTAATGTTTTAAAAATAAATAAATAAACAAATAAATAAATAAATCCTTTAGGAGAATTTTTCTGATAATTGGTAAAATAAACCGTATTTTCCGTAAAACTTAGCTATAATTATTTTTCGATATATATTTAAATACGCCTATTTTAACTATGCAATTGCTAGTGATTGATATTATTTGGTCACTTATAAATTTCTAGTCTACCTAAATATCTTTCCTTAATTAATTATTTTAAATATTATTATAAACTTTTAATTATAAATTTAATTAGTGATAATTACAAAATGAGAATGGGTAAATTATACAAATATGAACTATGACAACTTATTAACAAGTTTGTAACATATTCTATTTTCCTCCATTTGTCTCCAAGTTCCAGAGAATTCTAGTTTAATTAGAAAAGAAATTAAAATAGAATTTAAGAAAGGTGTATTAAATGAGACTTGTAGGGTGTCTAAACTAGAAATTTCCAAACACTTAAACACACACACCCAAACTCCAACCTGGGCCGAGCCTCCCCCTCCCCCCCCCCCCCCCCCCTTCTCTCTCTTTAACATCTTTTTCTTACACCAAACATGAAGGAAATTAATATATTAATGAAAGAACATAATATAAGTTACAAATTGGATATTCTACACACATCCACAAGCTTCACTCTCTCTCTCTCCTTCTTCCAACCTGCTCATGGCCGCCCCTTATTTCTCCACCTCCTTTTCTCATCAAAACTCTTCAAAAAATTCATGAAAAATCAATAAAAAATCCCACAAATTCCTAATTTAATCTTTACCCATGATTCTTGGGCCAAACAAGCTTGGATCTTGGAGCAAAGGAAATATTTTGGAGGTCAAGTTGCATGTTGATCTCATAAATTGGAGGTATAATCCTAAGTCCATGTTTTGATTGTTGATTAATTACTTTAATTTAACTAATTAAGTGTTTAAATATGGTTCTAATTGCTAACTTAAGTTTTTCAAGAAAAGGGTTTTGAATTAAGTTAGGTTTTTCACATCATTTCTAGGTTAGTAAAGTGTAGTTTAACATCCTAAGACATGCACAATCTAGTTTAGATGTTAAATTGTAAAGTGTTACTTTAAAATTGTTCAATCTAGTTAATTTTGTAAACTAGATTTTTATATTAATGCCAATAGGTGACATAAAATTTTAGTAATAGTTTGTGTGACTTAATTAAGATATTTAATGAACATTATAGCCACTAGAATTCCTAAAACATTTTGATTGGTTAAAATATCAAGTTTTGAACTAAAATGGAAATTTAAACTTACTACGTTTTGGAAGTTAATCGATTTTAATTATGTTAAGACTTTGATGACCTATAACTAAATCCCTATAATATTTAGTGTGTTATGAATGCGCGATTGGTGCTATTGGATTTTAGGTTTGGGGATTTTTCGTGTGTAGCGACCCTAGTTGTAGTTTGCGGCGTTATCGCGAGCGCGTTTGTGCACCAAGTGTATGCAAGTCTAGTAATGCGCGTGATTGACTTGCGTCATTGGTGCCCACGAATATTCGTATATTTATCCCCTTTATTGCTTGTGTGCGATCCTAGGGTCGGGTGCAGAGGTGTCGGACGCGGTGCGGAAAGACAGACGGAGATCGGATCAGTTTAGCCGAGGCGTCCCGGTGAGTAGATGTATACATCTATGGGGGGATCGTCTGGATGGCACATGGCGCCCGTCAGTTTAGTATTATTTAAAATATTTACATTATATGCGTAGTTTCTACTTAACCATCTCATTGCGTCGCATCGTTATATGTATATATGTGTGTGTGTGTATGTGAGATATCATCTTATAGAACACTTGCACCATTACCATTGGTTTCTGCCGCACGTGCACTATTTATGCGAATACACACGCCATTGGTAGTTGCTATGTCACGAACACTACAGAACCTGCTTAGATTAGTATCTAAAATATTCACATCATACATGATATTTAAACCGGTAGTTGTATTTTCCATCTCATCAAGATTGACACTAAGGATTGCTAGACGTACATATACCGCATATCATCATCATTCATACATAGTTTTCTAGTTATAATCACATTTCATGATATGGATATCATAGACATTATCAATTTCCTACATGATCATGTATTGAGATTCTTCTCGAGGATTTCTGTATTGATGAGATTTTTGAATTTTTGGGAAAACCGTAAGAATTCTAAAAACCTATTATTATTTTAAAAACAGAAATTTGCGGTTTTCACGTGATGTGATGTGTGTGGCGTCCACCATGAGTTTTCTCGGTTCTTGAGCAGTATCATATACCCGATTCGAGGAGGGGGATGCACCGTCTGCGGGTACATGGTGGACCTGGTATGGTATCTCGGGGCAAAAAGATCGCAGATGAGAGCGTTGAGCCTGGCAGGGGAGCACTACCTACCGGTTATTTGTGACGCGGCGGATATCCGGAGGATACCGACCGTAGTCGTATGACTTGATGATATAGGCCGATCTGGACTGCCGGAGCACGAAATATTGAGATTTGAGATACAGAGATATTGAGATATCGAGATTTGAGATACGGAGATATGAGATATTGAGATTTGAGATACAGAGATATTGAGATATCGAGATTTGAGATATAGAGATATGAGATATTGAGACGTTGAGATATACATATTTTAGGTCGATGCTTGACACAGATTTTTATTGATTTCATTCATATTACTTCGGTTGTTTCACAGGAGATTTCTAAGAAAAAAATAATAATGATTTTCTCATACCAAAGATACACAGGTTTCATGTTGATTATGTATTCACATTGCATACA
The DNA here is from genome assembly GCA_030015575.1 of Agapanthus africanus. Classification (NCBI taxonomy): domain Eukaryota; kingdom Viridiplantae; phylum Streptophyta; class Magnoliopsida; order Asparagales; family Amaryllidaceae; genus Agapanthus; species Agapanthus africanus. Next base: position 94,548,798 of record CM057349.1, read on the forward strand.
TACTAGTGCATCGCATCGTATCGGAATATGTAGGTTGTGATGCATTTGCATGCATACTTACGATGGCCTTATTAGATATTACTTACTACTCACGAGTTGGCAACTCACCCCCGTTGTGTAACAGTATCTTGCAGGTCTGACCCGTCAGCGCAGTAACGGCGGGTGTATCTTCTTTTTCGCTTCTTTTCTTCGGCTTGCAGCTTGTTCACAGGTGGGTTTTTGGAGGATTTGCTTTTGCTCCCACCGTGTATTTTTATTTGTATCTAGCATACTCTATCTACCCTTGTATATTGGACTAGACGGAGAGATTTGTGAGACTTGTATTTGTGGTTTGGTGTCGATACTCACTTGAGCCGACGTGTTGTTTTCTTACTTTCATGCTTTTACATGCTTATTTTGGTATTGACGATATATATATTGTATGTGGTTGTGATCCGCCTTTGGCGAAGAGCTAGCTCCCTCTTGGAGATGCCTTATTCATGATATATAAGTATTTCTCTTGTTTGTACCCGTTTCGGAGCCAGTATTTACAAAGGAGACTCTGCCGAAATTTTCTGGAAAATTTGTTGCTTTAATAAAATGTTTAATGCGATTTGTTTTGGTTAAAAATCGTTTTCTTTTAACAAGTTTTCTTTCATTCTACTTCTATTTTGGGTTAGATTTCTAGGTTTTGGCTTACTAAGATTACGTTACACCTTTAGACGTTTCGTAATTTAAGTGACAGTCACGTTCTGTACCTTCGGATCGTGACAATATCAAACTCCTGCCCCGTTCTTTCTTCGGGAGCGTTGTTAGGGTTTGAATTGGGCGGTGGACTCATGAGTTCCATCGCTTGAGCCAATATCTTCTGCAGTTTATTCTGATCCTTTGTTATAGACCGAGTGATTGGTTTATGAGAAACAGAAGCTCGGCTATTATCTTTGGAGCTTATCATATATACTGTATGAACTACCATACCCCAGACCTGGGGCGTTTGGAGTATAGGCCTTTGGAATTTTCCTCGGGCACCAAGACTTTATCAGGCCTCTCTCTTTTATGAGAAGCTGTTTTTAAAGAAACCATCATAGGTGGAACTTTATGAAAATAAGCCTATTTATATTTGGGAGGGGATCTATCATTATCTTGTCGGCCTTTGAGTTTCTTCGGTCGGCGAGAATAGCTGTTATCAATGATAAAGTTCTGGACTTCTTTCCAAACTCTGTGGATGGTTGAGAAAAACCCTTTGACCGAACGTATCGTCTTCGGATCATCATGCATTTTCATAGGAGATGGCGACTTTTTCAGTATAGCGGTGGGCGAATTGCGCTCTACCACCTTTAGAGGTTCAAAGTTGCTTCTAGTTGGAACAACAGCTCAGATTATCGGAGTAGGTAGAGTCAGCCCAGATGGAGAGATGGCCCCAGCCTGCCTCACTCGACTCGAATATCGGTGTTGGGCACCTCTAGTAACAAGGGCCGGTGCTTCTTAAGTCATGTGAGCTTCTTGAATCTGACCCTGTTCTCTTTCGGACTATCATACCCCCTGCGTTTATATGAAACTTCAACGGGTGATAGTCGCTTGAAAATCGACTACCTGGGTATGGGAGTAGCAGCAGTTTAAGGTGTCAGCCTGTGGAAAACAGACTACTTGAGAGGAGTATCATCCTTCAGGGCCTTGGCCACATCATGGACTACGTATTCCAGTCGTTTGAACACTGACTTCTTTAGGATCATGGGATTATTAGAGGAACCCACAAAGTCGGACTTCATCCTTTTGAAGACTGAACCTTCAGATTGAGCAGGCTTATCATCAGAGCCGGCAGCAGTAGTTGTCAGCCTATCAAAGACTGATTTCTTCGGCGTCTCCTCCTTTAGCGCTGGGATGCCAAGGGAGGGAGGTGGAAGCATCATTCAGAAGAAGAGCTCATCGATTTGTTGTGCCACCTGGGCCATCGGAATGCAAAGTACATGGTATATGGCCTGCCCTTACCAAGTCACTCTAGCTAGAATGATGTTGGAGCTAGCATTGGGGTTAAAGTTGCTGGGTGAGACCATTGATCACCATGGATGCGATGCACCAGCTTTAGTAACCGAAACATCCAAGGACAACATAAACATACAGCGATTGATTCATGAAACACGATACACAAAGTGTGGAGTGGAAAGAGAAAAATATCCCACCGGACGTGCCAGAATCTGTTTAAACGCCGGAAACCGGACAGAGGCCCAGGGAACGCGCCTAGCCTGAATACAGGGGCAGATGTTATATGGAATATATTCATCCACCTCTCCAAAGATACTAAGTTGATTTATGGCACCATATATTGGAAGTTTGGATGGATGCGACCATTGTAGCAGACTTATCAGATTCCCCCCTCATATGTAAGGAGTTTTTGATTGTGGGGAGGTTTTTTCCTGCAGGTGCAATCCCCTGCAGTTAATTACATTATCACCAAGTGATGAAAACTTTTTCTTCTTCAGAAATCTTCGTGTGTCGTGTTATAGTTTTTTTATTTTGGGGTTACCTTTGGATTGTATACGGAGACTAATATTGTCGTCGCCTATAGGGCGCGGATTAATCCAAATCCGAAAATCTCATATTTGGGTTTGAACCTAGATCATATGTTCCATCGGTTCCGGGGGTATGTCTAAGGACCATTAGTCGTATATGAGACTAATATCAATTTAAGAAATATATTTAAGAGCAGTCAATCTTGTTTTAGATTAAAGTCAACTTAATATATATGAGTATATGGGCTCAAGGAATATCATGGTAGGTTAAATTTTACAACACTTAGTTAATTTGGACTAAGAATTGCCTCTGAAATATATATACACGGGCTTCCAGAAGTCTGGTTCATGCCACATGTCACACAGACAAAAGTACTTGGGTCTATAGCATATTAAATCATTGGCGCATCAGGGTTGTGATGCATGCTATGTATACAATGGATATTGACGCATGGGTGTGATGTTTTGGTCTCTGGCGCGTTAAATATTAACGACCATAGGTTATGGTGCATACCGCGTAGCGGGTCTCTATTGGCGCATATGCCTATATTGGCGCATATCTTTATTGGACCATATCTTCATTGGCGCATAGCCTTTATTGGAGCATGATCTTTATTGGCACATGTCTATGTGGCGCATGCCCATTGCCGTATATACTTTTAGCGCATGGCCACTTAGGGCTTTTCATTGATCTCTGTTCTTTTGAAACTTAAGTTTTATAAAACTTAAGTTTCTGTTAATGGCTATTTTGACCATTAACAATATCAAGATCACAACTTTTATGATTAGGAGTCTCTTTTTCATATTTATAGATCATATGATCTGTTATGATCTGTTCTTTGGAAATTTAAATTTCCTTGTCCATCGTCATTAAATTTTTATGAACCGATTCGGTTCTTCTCTCAAACCCTAGATCTTAAAATCAAAGGAATCGCTTTAATGAAAACTTACGTTTTCTCGAAGTAAAGTTTGATCTAAAGATCTTAAAATTATCGAAAAGAACTTAAATTCTGAATATGAAGATTAACCTTCTCATAGATGAAACTTAAGCCTATTCTATCATATAGAAATCATTCTTCTTTTCTCATCTCGGTTGATGATGATGATGAGAAAGAAAATGATAGCTGTGATTGCAAAGAATTTAAGTTTCTGATCAAGCTTATGGGGTCGATTTCGTATATGAAATTTTGACCTCTAAGGTTCTTTATATAGGGTATAGATATTATTGGACCAGATAATCTCTCTTTGAAATTTCTCTAATTGATTATAAAATTAAGCCCGGATGCTTAAGCACTGGATTATAAATCCAAGGGTTATCTATTGATATGATTAATATATTTATTATTTAAATAAGATATTAAATTGATTCTTTTGTTTTAAAAGAATATATGAAAAGAGCTAATATTAATCCGAATGCTTAGGCACCGTTGGATTATAGATCCGAGGGTCCTTATTAATAAGATTTATATTTTTCTTTGTTTAGAAAAATATAAAAGATTTGATATCTTGTTAACAAAATTATCTTTCTATTTTAGATAGATAGAGAATATTTTAAATAGCTTAAACTATATATTTTAAATCTTTTATTTAGAGACTTTCTGCTTAACGAGATTTATTCTTTCTGTTTGAGAAAAATAGGAAAAATATTTTTCTAAATATAGCTGAAACTATCAAAAAAATGAGAGCCTCAAAAATTAAAATCGGCGCAGCACCAAGAATTATTAGCGCATGCTTTTTGGCCGCGTTCATTTTTCTGACGCATGGACTTAAGTCGCATGAGTTAAATTAATTATTATTATTATTTTGGAGGGAACAAACACAATAAAATCATCGCCTGATTTTCTTTGTCGATTTTCACCTCCATATTTTGCAAGTCCATCACAATCTGATTGAGCTCGTCAATGTGGTATTTAACGAAAGTCCCTTCATTCTCAAGATGTACAAACTCTGTTTGAGATAGAGACGGTTCATCAGAGATTTCTTATTGTAAAGGGACTCCAACCTTTTCCTAATAGCTGTTGTTGTAGGCTCTTGCGTGATCTTGCAAAGTATCTCGTCCGTTAGGTAAAGGTGCAACGGATTATGCGTCTTGTTTTCCATCGCTTCCAACTCTATATCTGTGGTCTTTTCGGTATCTTATCTCTTGCATAAACTATCTTGTGAACGTCTTATTGCTTCAAAACCGTGGTCATCTTCAACTTCTATAAACATAAGTTATTATGACCGTTGAACTTTTCTATCTTGTAGTTTATAGTCGTCATTTTCTCAAGATCTCCGAATCATGGAACTCGATGTTCTGATACCACTTGTTATATCCCGATTTCCTCTGACACGGTGCAGTGAACCTCGAAGGAATCACACAAGCCTATCACGGATGCGCAGTGGAAATAAACAGAATCACGTGCAAACGAAAAATATTAAAAAGATATATCTGACAGCAATCGCAACATACCAAATAAATAGAAAAGCACACCAACAACACAAAGGACACAACGATATATCCAGGTTCGGTGCAACTGCATTATTCTTTTTTTGCAACGAGAACTTTCCACAACGGTAAGAGTTACACGAGATACGTCCCAATCACCGCAAGCCCAATACAATAAAATCTCCTTCTCTCTCTGCAACCTTTTCGCTCTCCTCTCTACTTTTTTCTTTCTCTAGGCTTGGTTAGAAGCCGCAGCCACATTTTAGATTAGATTTAATTTTGTGGACAAATCTAATGGCTAGGCATTAACTAGTAATACAGAGAGAGGGTTAAAGTTAAGAGATAAGCATAAGTTTAAACTTAGAGATTAATTAGCGTAACTAATTATTCCCCTCACCCATGCACGCCAACTAAACCGAGCCGGTCAATGATTGCCACCGTGCTTTGCACGTGTGCATGGAGCAACCCATGTTCAATTCATATTCATACTGGGTGCCTATTTAAAGCATATTAATTTAAATTAAAATAACGGTGCATAAAAGCCAGGTTTGGCCCATAGGGCCTTCCAATTGTTGGACCGTGTTAGAATATTAAAAGAAATTTTGGACCGGTTGATGTTTCCTTAAAATTTTGATTTAGTGAAACACGGAGACATTTGCCTTGTTTTGATCATTAGAAAACAACTTCAGAGTCGCGGTAATGCAGATGGGGCACAAGTTTGAATTTCCATCCGACGTATATTTGAAAACGGATTAATTAAAAAGAAAATACTGCTATATAGAAACCTAGCTTTTGACCCAAAGGTTTCCTACATGCATGGATGTATTAGAATTTAAAATAATAAAAGCTCTTGACCCTCAGTTTCGAATTTTGGTGGAATGATAGCCATTTAACAAATAGATGGTAAAATAAAAAATTGCAACTTCTCATTTTGGTTTTTTTCCTTCCTTTATTTTTTCAGTCTGCTGATGAAAGTTTCCTTTGTTTGTTCAAAATATTTGAAGAGAATTTTTTCTTTATTTATTTTTTAGGCTCTGTTTTTGGGAATGATGTTAAGCTTTCTATAGTTTGATAGAGTTAACAAAACCAAACTCCAAAATTCTAACTTTGCTTGTTTGGCTATCATTTTGGAATTAAGATAACTGCAGTTATTTCAGCCCAAATGTTAAGCTAACTGCAATTATCTCAACTTCAATCTGATCAGAGTTTTGTAACCTCTATTTTTAGAGTTGACACTTGCTGTTATATTAAAAGATATTTGAATATAACTGTATTAGAGATTATTGTTATCATAAATTAGATAAGTTCTGATTTATATTGTTAAGATTATAATTTGTGTATTATATTGTTACAATTAATAGTTATGAATTTGTTATGTTATGAGGTGTATAAATTGAGATGTTTTATCCTTTAATAAAATTGATGGAGTTTATTGCTTTTTTATCATGGTATCAGGGTCAATTGCACGATCCAAAATTTATTTTCATTTATATTTTTAGTTTATTATTCCAAAATAAATAAAGTTGCGTCAATAATATCAAATTTAGAAATGAGTTCTCAGTTTGATTATAAGTAATTACCTCCATCAAAATCAAGTACAAGCAGTTATTTTTTTTAATGACGTATTCTAACTGCATGATCTTTTTCTTTTAGCATTTCCAGCGAAAGAGAGTACAGGTTATTCGGTCCATTTTGCAATCCGCGAAAGAGAGCAAAGGGTGTTAGTCCGCTATGCTCGATTTTTTAGACTTGTTGTTCTTCTTCGTCATTCTACAAGTTGCATATTTTGGTTCAAAGATATTATCCAAACTCTCGGTTATTCACTGTGAATTTGAGAGAGGTTGTTAGATTATGAGATATTTGAATATAACTGTATTATAGATTATGGTTATGATACGTTCTGATTTATATTGTTAAGATTATGATTGGTGTGTTAGATTATTACGATTATTAGTAATCAGTTTGTTATGTTATGAGGTGTATAAATTAAAATATTTTATCTCTGAATAAAATTGATCGAGGTTATTGCTTTCTTATCACTTGCAAACCATGGTTTGCATCTTTTTTATCTCCACTGAAAAATAAACTGCAGTTATCCCAACTCCATATCCAAACAGGGCCTTCATGGTTCCTTAGTTTGCGGTTAATTTTGAATCATCAAGTCCTACAAAGTTGCACTCAAGAACAAAATTAGTTTGGCAAAGGATAAGATTCCAAACAGGACCCTAGCTGACAATTTTCATAATTAGTGTTAAACATGATTAAATTTCTGACCTATAATTGATTACAAACTTAAGTAACATTTGATCCATATACTGTACAAAGGAATCAATGATCAATTAATAGATAATTTAAACTATGCTAACATATTGACTTTATGGCTAATTTCTTTGATGAGATTGGACTCCGTTATCAAATTATAGACTGTTTATACTTGATAATATATATTATCTTAATGGATGTCATTATTGTTGCATCGAAAGGTAAGAAACGTCTATATCTAAGAGATTAGGATTCTTATCATAAACGTAACAATCTTTAACGAATATTCCATGTGTAAATTGAATAGAAAATGTTTTGATTTTACTTGGGCTTTGATATTCATATAGTACTTAAGCTATAAAATACACTACCTGTGTAATCAGCGACAGAGCTACATAGGGAAAAGAAAAGAAAAGTGGGGCCTCCCAAAAAGAAAATGCTCCTAAAATAGTTGCGTTCATTTTCTAAAACTTTTCTCGTTATTCCCTTTCCAACCATAGATTTAGGTTGCTTTGGCAAAAATAATAATAATAATAATAAATCCATAGGTTGATTAGTATTTCACTGTATTTGTTCAAAAGTATAGCGTTTAATGTTACACGGTTTATAAAGCGGACTCTAAAATGGATGTGATGATACTCATAAGTGAGAATTCCTCTGATCACGACACGTGGCGAATGACGCGTCATCCGTGACAACTCACTAGATTCCTGAGAGGCTACCGAGGCAAAATCAGTGTGGAGCACTGATGACCTTCCTCGGTTTATCCCCGAGCTTACACTCCGCCTCTTACTCAAGAGCGACCTAGCCACCGAATTGGCGTCCATCCTCCTATGCTCATCTCCGAGCAATTGCAGAGCTGAGCTTCTCGGCCTCCCGGCTCGTCTTCGAGCCTCACGCCGAGCTAAGTCTCCCTAGCTCTCCCGATCAAATGAGCGCGCGGGGCCTTAGCGCTTCGGCAACGGCTCCGCGTATCTCGTCAAAGCGAGTTATCCGCCGTTCCACGTCCCACGTTCCATGCTGGCGCATCCCTCCATTAATGGGCGTATCCCGTCATTAATGGAGAGATCCCATTATTCACGCAGGCGGAACGTCAGGGGCGTAACCGAAGGCGGAGATCTCGCGCCTACTCACTCCATGCCGCCACTATAAAAATCCTCTCTCAGACGACTTAAGTAACGCAATTGAATCCAATAAGCCGCTACTCTGCTCATTTTCCTCGGCTGACTTGATCGTCGGAGGGTCCTACGGTGGTCACCCATCCCGGAACTTCTTTGCAGATTGCTCGGCTTCCTTCTCAAAATCAACCCATTGAGATCCACACGCTCAAGGAGACAACCTTCAAACCAAATCTCAGCCGTTCAACCATGCTAGCTACAGACCGACGGAGGACAGCATCTGAAGGAGATCCAGCCTTCCATCAGCTGGCACTGTCTGTGGGAACCTCTTGTAAGTTTTTTCCCCCCATCAAAGTTGATCTTCTGTCTTCGACCTAATGGCGAGCAAAAACCGTGGCGATCCCAGTACGAGTCGTTTGTCGGGATTGGTTTGACCGCTTGGTTTGTCGGGACCTCAGCCAGATGAGCGCTTCCAGCAAAGTAGATGATGACCGAACCAAATTGACAGGGTAGATCCTCCCATTGCCGGCTGAGACGGGCAGGGAGAACCACGCGGGCATTGATCTTGACTACATACGATATCGGGGTCACGTCGGAAGCTGAATTCATCTTAGGAGACATCGTCGTTGAAAATTGATTGCTGGACGAAAAGAAAACTATTTCAGTACAAACATCGGTATATATGCTAAATGAGTTCGCATGAACACTTGACCGGAGATATGGGAGGAGAGAAAAGTCCCACCAGGCATGCCAGAATTTGTAGGGTGTTTTTCGTCACCCCATTGAGATGTGAATATGCGTCGCTTGTCAGACGCATTACAGATTCTCCTTGCCTAGGATAGCTAGGGTTTATTGATTGTAAGGATCCGAATCTCCGGCAGCTGTAACGTTTTAGAAATCGTTTAGGCGAATTTTCCGATAATCGGTAAAATAATTTGTGTTTTCCGTAAAATCTAATATATAATCATTTTTCAATATAGACTTAAATGCACCTAGTTTAACTATGTAATTGCTAGCATGGGGTATTTATTTAGTCACTTATAATTATTAGTTTACTTAAATATTTTTCCTTAATTAATTATTTCAAATATTATTATAAGCTTTTACTTATATATTTAATTAGTGGTAATTACAAATTGGAATAGGTTAAATATACAAATATGAACCATGTTAACTTAAATACAAGCTTAAAAATTGTTTTCTTTTTCTTCACTTATCTTTACGGTTCTAGACTTTTCTAGGATTAAGAAAATTAGAAAATAAAATGAATTAAAGATAAGATTGATGTGAGGTGCATTAATTGAGGCTTAAGGGTTGTCTTAATCTAGAAATTTCCACACACTCACCCAAAACCCCTCCCCCTTCCTCCTTGGCCGAGCCTCATTGTGGCAGCCCCAAATTTTCCCCACCTCTTTTTGCATCTCAAAAATCCTCAAAAATCCATCAAAAATCCATATTTAATCTCACAAATTCATAGTTTAACCTTCACCAAGAGTTCTTGACCTAATTTAGCATGGATCTTGGATCAAGAAACCATCTTTGGAGGCTAAGTTCCAAGTGAAATCTCTAAAATTGTGAGGTATAATCTTAATCCCATAGTTACTTTGTTAGTTAATTACCTTAATCTAAATTATTCAAGTGTTAATTTGATTCTAATTGCTAGTTTAAAATTTTTAAGAGAAGGGTTTGAATTAAATCTAGGGTTTTGCCCACCATTTCCAAGTTTGCTAAGTGTAGATTGCAATCTAGTAGCTTTACACACCTAATCTAAGTGTTATCTTGTTAAAGTGGCTTATAATTTTACTAAGTAAGCGTTTATGCAAGAAAATTGTAGAATTGTGTGGGTTTATATAAGATTACATTAGTTAGTGAAGCATGGCTTTTTAAGATGTTTAATTGTATGGCTTAATTAAGTTATTAAGTGATTATGGTGGCCACAAGATTGCTAATCCACAATGTTTTGCACCAAAATTCCTTTGGGTTGCTTACTAGGTTTTCGGTATAATTAGACATTGGTTTTATTTGACGTTGTGATGATATATATATTAACTCCTACGATATATATTGTGTTATGAATGAGCGATCGGTACGATCAGGTTCTAGGTTCGGTGGTTATCTCGTAGAGCGATCTTAGTTGAGGTTGTGGTGATGTCGTACGCGTTTTGTGCACCAAGTGCAAAATGTGTCTATCTTGTGAACGTTTATTCTTGCGTTCCGTTGTCTTTGTGTCGGCTCAGGATATTTAGCCTTATGTATCGTGTTTGTGAAATTTTAGGATCGATTGTGGGAACTTCAGACGCTACTAGAAAAGAGAAGCAGGTGGATGGATTTACCTAGCTCGAGATCATCGGTGAGTAGATTTAACATCTACGGGAAAATCGCCCGTATGGCGTTATGAATCAGGGCTAGATGCGATATTATAGCCGCATGTTTATATGTATATATGTTGATTGTGGATGAGCATCATTGCATACCATTACTTGTTGTGCCTTGACTTAGTACCTAGTGGACACTGTACCATTACTGACGGCTCATGTTGCACGAGCACTAAATTGTATGCTACACCCACACCGTCGGTAATTGCCATGACACACACAACATATACATATATGTGGTATTGTGTTCGTTATTGACATTTAGACGTTGATCCTTTTTCTATTACGCATATGAAATGCATCATGCATACCTACTTACATGTATACACCCATACCTTACTATACCTACATGTACACCTTTTTATGATGTTGCATTTGCTTTTGGAGGAATTGAGAACCGCATGATATATTTAAAAACTGGATTCATTTAAAAGAGCGGTTTTTCCTTGATATGCTTATATTATCGTTTTATGTTGCATATATCATATTTCATGGATTTACGCATTGAGATACGGATTTCATGTGATTTATGGATTTGAGAACCATGGGGATATTTCAAGAAAGTATGCATTGTTTTCAAAACTCGATTTCTCTTGATATGATATTTCGGTGCATCCACCATGAGTTTTCTCGGTTCTGTGATTTATGTTAGAAACCCGATTCGAGGAGCGGTAGGCACCGTCTGCGGGTACATGGTGGAACCGGTATGGTTCCCCGGGGCAAGAAATATTTTTTATGGTGTAGAAGATGAGCCTGGCGGAGGGAGTACTACCTACCGGTGATAGTATATAACCCGACGAATATCCGGAGGATACCGTTTGGGAGTTATGACATGAGATATATTGATGGCCGATCTGGGTATGCGGCGCCTGAGAGATGAGTATTTACGTGTCGTTGATGGACACGAGTTTTCATGATATTTCGAGTGTCGATGTTGGACGCACAGGTTCCATGAGATTTACAGATATGAGGGCCGATCAAAGTGACGGCGCCTGAGGTATTAGGATTTGGGGTTTCGTTGATGGACATCGGGATTTTCCACGATGATGATTCATTGATGATGTTATGTTTTATTCCATACTCAGTATTTATTTGATATGCATTGCTTCATCTATTTGCAGTACCTGATGGAATACCTTGATCATGATTGTTGCATATCGATAATGTCATACTTATGCTATCAGATTGCATGTTATAGATTATCGCTGTTCGTGCATACCTGCGATTATCTGTGTGATGTTACTTACTATTCACGAGTTGGCAACTCACCCCCGTTGTGCCATAGTGATTTGCAGGCTTGACCCTCAAAGTAGTTACGACAGAGCTTCTTATTGTATCTTTTCAGTGGATACCGCTATGGTTGGCTGTGAGCCTTTTTGCTGTAGGTGGGTTTGCGGTTATCCGTTTATGTTCATTGTATCTAGTACTCTCCTTCTACCACTTTCATGTATTGACTTAGAGACGAGTTGTGAAGACGATATTGTATATTTTGTGACTCTGGGTGTCGATCTCGTGTGAGCCGGCCTTTATTATGTAGTATCACCTCTTTATGCTGTTTTTCATTTATATTGTCCATTTCTTCGCTAGGCGTCGTATATATGCTTGTGGTGGTTGTTTCCGCCTTTGGGCGTGATTTGCTCCCGTTTGAGGTTGTTTTATTTATATTATATGTTTGTACCCGTTTCGGGGCTAGTATTTACAAAGGAGATGCTGCCGAAATTTTTAAGAAAATAAACTTACGTTTAATGATTTTTACTTGAAATTTCCAAATGTTTTTAACAATGTTCTCATCACTTATTTCTTTTGATGGTTTAGATTTCTGGGTTTTCGGCTTACTTAAATTGCGTTACGCCTGTTGACGTCACGTGGTTTAAGTTCCGGTCAAGTGCCTAAATTTGGGTCGTGACAGCAGCCATGGACTAAGCTGCCGTTAATTACCCCTGGTCTTTAGCGCAAGAAAGCCTCCGATTGACGGGTAAAATAGGTCATGCGAACTAAATATGCAGTGTTGTGTTTTGAAGTGGTTTTGGATATATCGGGGGCCCCACAAAGTTTTACGGGGGTCCCGCTACCCGGATAGCGGGCTGGAGGTCAAGAGGGCTAGCAGCCCTCTTGCGGAGTGCGGGGCAGCGCCGCGTTAGAAAAACTTTCCTAACGGGGGACGTGTTTTTGGTGTGGAGTGCATTGAAAATGAGGGGTGAGGAGCGTCTTAAAGACGCGTGCATGGCACGTGGGAGCTGGGCGCCTACGGGTCACATGCCTGGCACGTGGACGTTAGGCGCCCGCGGGTCACGTGAGCAGCACGCGACCGCTGGGCGCCAGCGGGTCACGTGAACAGCACCAGACCGACCGCTGGTCGCCAGCGGGTCACGTGAGCAGCACACGACCGCTGGTCGCCAGCGGGTCACATGCGCAGCACGCGACCGCTGGTGGCCAGCGGGTCACGGGCGCAGCACACGACCGCTGCGAGCCAGCGGGTCACGGGAACGTGACCCGCGTGCGCCTCACGCGACCCGCGGGCGCAGCACGCGACCACTGGGCACTGAGCACCTGCGGGTCACATGCCCTGCAAGCAACCGCTGGGCGCCCGCGGGTCACGTGCGTGGCACGCGACCGCTGGAAACACCAGCGGGAAAAGGGGCTTAGCCCCTGGGTTAGGAGTTGAACTCCCAAAGAGGCTTTGGAGTTGAACTCCTAAAAGGGGTTATGTATAGATTTGAAGTTAAACTCCTAAAAAGGGGGTTGATTTATGGAGTTAAACTCCAACAGATCTTGAATGGAGTTAAACTCCTAGAAATCATTGGATCTTCTTTTGAGCCTCGGATCTTCCCGGAATAGGATTTTTATAGATGGGTATCTTTCTTCTTCCTCTTTGTTGGCTGGATCTTGGGGGAAAAGGGGAGTTGAGACTTAAAATATCCCCTTTTAGGGATTTGGTGGCAGATCCGAGCTCCCCTATGGTGAAAAGTTATTTATTTTTGGAAACGGAAGAGTTAAACTCTTGATTTAATTCAAAATAAAAGAAGGAGGTTTAGAACCTTGAGGAAGGAGGAGGAGGTACAAACCCTAGAATTTTAGAATGTGAAAGTTGTGGTGATATTTTCATCATCTTTGCCTTTATAGGCTACACATTTTACATATAGCCCCTTGGGCTTTGCCAAATGGCGCTTGTGCCACCCCATGCCTTATATGCTTGTTTCTTTTTGCACATAAGCCATGGTATTTACAAAATTTCGTCTTTCTGCCCATTTATATTCATTTATTTCTAAAAAAAGAATTACATTTAAACTAATTTATGGCTTCATTCCTTTTGTCATGGGGTCGGTCCCTTCCATGCTCGGTTCTGACCTGGGCATGGGCCCACTTGGCTTGGGGTTGACTTTGATTTTGACTTGGTCAACCGGGGGGTAAATTTTGACCCCAACAAATTGCCCCCATCAATAAATGCACACCACATATGTGGGTTGTGTGCATGAAATTGATGGATCTTCTTTCGCGTGGAGGTTGATTTAATCTGGTCCCCGTTTTGACGACGTGGAGGTCGATGCTGCCCGTTTTGCGACGTGGATGGTCGGTGCTGCCATTTTTGTGACCTGGATAGTCGGTTCTGCCATTTTTGCAACGTGGACGGTCGGTGCTGCCCTTTTTGTGACGTGGATGGTCGGTGCCTCCCTTTTAACGACTTGGATGGTCGGTTTTGCCTTTTTAGTGAATTAGACGGTCGGTGCTGCCCTTTTTGCGACTTGGACGGTCGGTTCTGCCATTTTAGCTACTTGGACGGTCGGTTCTGCCATTTTAGGGACGTGGACGGTCGGTGCTGCCATTTTAGCGACGTGGACGGTCGGTGCTGCCATTTTAGCACGTGGACGGTCGGTGCTGCCATTTTAGCGACGTGGACGGCCGTTGCTGCCCTTTTAGCGACTTGGACAGTCGGTTCTGCCATTTTAGCGACGTGGACGGTCGGTTCTGCCATTTTAGCGATGTGGACGGTCGGTGCTTCCCTTTTTGCGACTTGTACGGTCGGTGCTTGATTTGACTTGCTTCGCTTCTTACGGTGTCGGGGTTGAAATTGACTTACTCCATTTTCTACGGTGTCAGGGTTGATTTGTTCGATTTGATTTATTTTAGGAGTTCCGTACCCGTCCAGCGGGACTTTTGAGCTTGGAAGCGCTACCGGTTGGGACATTAATTTGATATGTTTGATTTCTACCTTATTTGGCGGGACTTTTGAATTTGAGAGGAACTTGGAATTTGGATTTTTTTTGGCATCAGCATTGCTGCACTGGAATAATACCATGAGCAACTCATCATTTGCCCCGGGAGGACTTGGGATTTGGTTTTTGGGTCGGTATCAGTATTGCTGCACTGGAATAATGCCAGGAGCAACTCATCATCCCGGGAGGACTTGGGATTTGGTTTTTGGGTTTTTGGTCGGCATTAGCACCGCTAACACTGAAGCGAAATGCCAGGAGTGACTCATCATTTCCCGTTTCCCATTAGGGAGCGATGGATCCGGAGACAGGTTTAGATCCCTATCACCTAAGGCTTTTCAATTTTATGAGCCGTAAGGGTCTCATAAAAGCATTTTCTCCCTACGAGTCAAGGGTATCTCGCATGTGTATTTCTCCCTAAGAATCGTGGGGATTCCTAAGTGTGTTGCTCCTTTGTGAGTCATAAGGATCTCACGCGGGGATTTTCTCCTCACAAGATCGAGAGGACTTTGCAAGTGTATTTCATCTCTTTTCACGAGTTTGCGCCCTTTCGGGTTTTCACAAACTCTCCGGCAGTCCTGCTGTTTTTACTCACGAAGCCCTTTCGGGTTTTCATCCGTGCCTGTTTTGCTTGTGGACATACCGTTTTTTAAGGCCGGTGGAACTTTAAATGTAGTCTCGCCGGTTGGACTTTGGGAGAGATAGGGGTCATTTACCCCCATGGATTGTATATGATTTTACAGGATGTATGATCCAGACCGTAGGGCCGGTGTGCTTAATTCGTCTGCGACTTGGAGCATTTACGCATAATATTTCTTGAGATATCGTCCATTGATGGAGGGGCATGGGCCTTTCTCCCTCGGCATTTATCAGCTGGTAGGACCCTCCATCAAACACCTTCTCGATGACGTATGGTCTTTCCCAGTTTGGCTCGAATTTTCCCTTGGCATGTCGATTGGGGATGATCGGTCTTTTGAGGACCAACACCAATTCGCCTTTCTTAAAAGCACGGAGACGGGTCATCTTGTCATAAGCCCGTGACACTTGGGCTTGGTACAGCTCCAGATTTTGCTGTACTGCGAGCCTCTTTTCTTCGAGGGCGTCGAGCTCTTCGAGCCGAAGGAGCACATTTTCCTCCGTCGTCAACTCGTGCTGAACGGCCATTCTTAAGATTGGAATTTCGACTTTGAAGGGGAGGATCGCCTCCACTCCAAAGAGTAATGAGTATGGAGTGGACTGAGTTGGAGTACGGTGCGTGGTACGATATTCCCACAACACCTCCTGAAGTTTAAGATTCCAGTCTCTCTTGTTGGCTGAAGTATTTTTCCTCGGGAGCTTGCACAGAGTTTTATTGAAGGCTTCGGCGAGCCCATTGGTCCTTGGATTATAGATGGAGGAATATCTCTAGTCTATCTTGTGTTGGGTAGCGAACCTTGAGACTTTGAAGCTCTTGAAAGAAGTCCCGTTGTCAGAAATGATTCTTCTTGGTGTACCGAAGAGGTATAGAATATTATGCCGGAAGATTGTTTTGACTTCTTTTAGCAGGACAGCTTCAACCCATCTGAAAAAATAGTCAGTTGCGGCCAATATGAATCGGTGGCCTTTGGATGACGGAGGATCAATTGGGCCAACTATGTCGGTGTCCCAAACTTCGAAAGGCTACGACGCCACCGTAGGATGCAATGGATTGGGATGCTTGTGAATGAAATCACCGTGAATTTGGTAGAGATGGCATTTCTTTGCATGCTCTTTGCAATCCCTTATCATGGTGGGCCAGTAATATCTAAGCCGTTTGATCTGAAGCTGTATTTTGGGGCCAGACTGGTGAGCCCTGCAGACGCCCGAGTGAACTTCTTTCATGACTTTTTGGGCTTCGGCCGATGGCAAGCACCTGAGCCAGAGTTGGTTATATGATCTGCGGTATAGCGTATTATTTACAAACATGTATTGGAGAGCTCTCTTCTTCAGCTGAATCCTCATAGATTTTTCTTCGGGCAGCTTGTCGTATCGAAGGTGCTCTATGAAGGGTTCTCTCCAATCGGGCTCGTCTTGAATGATCGAAGCCTCTTCGGCAGGATTGTTCTCTTGTTCTATGCTTTCTTCTTCACGCAAAGAGACTGGAGGCAGAATTTGCCGGCTTCTGACTGTGATTAGAATTTCGTCCATGTAAGGATCGGCTATCTCTTTAGCTAGGCGAGCGAGTATGTCGTCTTTTCCGTTCAACGCCCTAGGGACTCTCATTAGTTCAATGTGAGTGAACCGTTTCATGAGTTCCACCACTCGGCTTCTATATCGAGCTAACTCGGGTTTGTATATCTTATAGTCTCCTCTTATCTGGTTGACGACAAGCTAGGAGTCACTGTAAACTCGTAGCCGAAGGATTTCCATTACTATGGCGAGCTCCAGACTAGCTATCAGAGTTTCGTACTCAGCCTCGTTGTTTGTGCGAGGCTCGGTGAGAGCAAAAGAACATCGTAGGGTTCCCATCGATGGCGTGATGAACACCAATCCTATCCCTACTTTTATCTGCGGGATGCTTGATTTGCCGGAGCTCCTCATTGATGAGGCTCCATCGAAGTAGAGCTCCCAACAGGGCTCATCATCCTCAAGGTGCAGCACTTGTTCGTCGGGTAACTTGCAATTGAGCGGTGAACCTTCTGGTATAGAATGAGCAGGAAGGAAGTCAGCGAGAGCTTGCCCTTTTACTGCTTTCTGGGGAGTATAGATTATGTCAAATTCAAGCAGCATGGCAACCCATCTCGCTATTCTACCGTCTAGGCATGCTTTGGTCATCATGGGTTTGAGCGGGTTGACCTTGAAAATCAGCATAACCCGATGAGCGAGCAGATAGTGCCTCAGCTTCTTCATAGCGAATATCAGAGCCAGGCATTGCTTTTCGATCGGGGAATAGTTGTGTTCCATCCCGACTAGAGTTTGACTGAGGTAGTAGAGGGCATTTCTTTTCCCTCCTTATTGTTCTGGTCAAAGAGCGCACCGAGTGACTCATCTAGCGCGGCAGTATAGAGAATCAACGGTTTATTTAGAATAGGGGCAGCAAGCACAGGAGGGTGCAATAGGTACTGTTTGATGCTTTCAAACGCTTCTTGACATTCGGCATCCCAGACAAAAGGAGCTCCTTTCTTCATGAACTTTGAGAAGGGCCTATACCTCCCCGATAAATTTGAGATAAACCATCGTATATAAGCAAGCTTGCCTTGAAAAGATCTCAGCTGCGTCAGATTCTTCAGAGGGGGCATCTCCATGATGGCCTTTATCTTTGATGGGTCAACTTCGATCCCTCGATGTCGGACTATGAAGCCTAGGAATTTTCCCGATGACACGCTAAAAGCGCACTTTAAAGGATTCATCTTTAGATCGTATTCTCTCAATCTGGTGAAAACGGTCCTAGGATCTTGGTTGTGATCGGCCTTGGATTTAGTCTTGACGACCAAATCATCAACATAACATTCGATGACTTTATAGATTAGGTCATCAAAGATATTGGTCATTGCCCTTTGATATATAGCACCCGCGTTCTTCAGTTCAAACGGCATTACCTTGTAACAGTATATGCCGATCGGGTTTGAATTGCTGTATGCTTCTCGTCCTCAGGCGACATTTTTATCTGATTATACCCAGACGAACCGTCCATAAAGGTGAACAGCTCGTAATTTGAGGTGTCATCGACCATCATTTCCATGACCGAAAGCGGGAAACCATCTTTAGGGCATGCCTTGTTAAGGTCCCTGAAATTGACGCAAACCCGGATCTGCCATTTTTCTTCTTTACTGGGACATTGCATGCGATCCAGTCTGCGTATTTCTCTTCTCTTATGAAGCCAGCATCGATAAGTTTCTTAGTTTCCTCGATGAACTTTTCTTCAAACTCCCTTCTCATTCTTCGAGGAGCTTGTTTGACTGGCTTAGCATCAGGAGATATAGCTAGCTTATGCACGGCCACTTAAGGGGAAAGGCCAGACATTTCTTTGTACGTCCACACGAAACAGTCGGCGAACTCATGCAGCAGGACGACTATCTGCTTTTTCATTTCCTCTGACAAGAGTGGGCTAATGTAGCTCGGTCTTGGATTATCAGGCGTTCCCAAATCAATCTCGGTTAGCTTGTCAAAGGTTGCTTGTCCGCCGTCTTAGAGCTCTCGAGGGGCTTCTTCTGGCTCGGCTATCTCGTCTGTTAGATATACGTATGCCCTAGAGGCCATTATATGTATAGTGGATGCTTGGACATGTATATATGTATATAGAAGACTTTCTTGCTCGACATGATAGTATGCTATCTGGTTTACTTTATCTTGATATGTTCATTTGATCATGCACTATACTCATTTGGTACATGTTGATAAAGCCCATAGGTTATTTGCTTGACTACTAGGACTATGATGCAGATCATACTAGTGGGACACCTGTAGTTTATAAGAATATCCTTTAACAGTTCCTAGTCGTGGGTATATCGAGATGGGGTATCGATATTCCAGAGTAGACTAGCGTATACCATTCTTGTCCCATATGATGGGCGATGGATGATCCCATATCCATCTGGTGTGGTGACACCAAAGATTGTATGCGGGTGTTCAGTGGAGACTGGGTACACTGAACGGACTCGCCAAGAACTCCTATATGGTATTATATCTATCGTCGGATAGCAATTCTCAGGTGACACTGGTACAGGTTAGTCTGTAGACCCAAGATCGTCATAGAGTCTTGTGTGTCCTCCCACTGTACTTTGATCTCCACCCTACCACGGCTATACTGAGTCGTGCAAACAGGTGGATTTTAGGTACAGTCCCGAGGCACATGGCGGCAATGAGAGATATGAGGGGTTTCGTCTCTCCCGGTATTGGGGGTTGATGTTGTGCTATGCTCGATTGGCTATAACAAGAAGTCCCTGGCCAGGGCTACTGAGATTTACTGATAAGTGTTATCAGTAGTTTCTCGATCTGTTATGAGCGATACACCGGCATGGCTTATTGAGTTATTCGGGTCGACGATTCCATCCCTAGACTTGATATGCAACATATCTGACGAAGAGACCGGACTGTACGGTAAGTGTTGCCAGTTGGCTCGATGGGAGTTTTGACAGCTTCGCTGGTTTTCTTCTGATCGCTCAATACCCGGGTGACCGTTACGTTTAGCTGACCGCTTGTGGCTTATGGGTGTTTGATATGATCATCACCTACTGCCGACGTATTGACGAGTCTTAGAGTCCCACACAGGAGTTTCCTAGCTCAGGCAAAAAGATGTGATGTGCATATGAGATATGCGCGGGGACCCGATTAAATACGTGTATATGATACCGTATATTAATCGGGCGTTTTTCTATTGGTCGGGTCGTATGTGATATGACCGATTTGTTAAATCAAGTGTTGATTTAACATTTGACTTTTATCTTAATTCTTTATTAAACCCTTTTTCTTTGTTGATGTATGCATGCATGTATGCACATGATGATGTGCATGGACACATACATACATACATAGTATCATGGTTGATGATACACAAATGGTGGCAATGCAAGACTCACATGCTTGTAATTATTTATATATTTATTTATTTTGAGTTAAAGAAAAGATAATTCACTCATGGTTAATTATCCACATTTGACCACACTTGACCTAACTTTTGACCATGAGTTAATTTTCTTTTGTCTTTTTAACTCAATGATAAATATCTAGATAATTACTGAGGTGAGAGTGATTTAATATTGATTATTCATTCTCATCTCATAATTCAACACAAAATATTATTGAGCTCAAGCTTTGCCATTATCATCTTCTTCCCCATTCTCTTTCTCTCTTGAGTTTTCATTTGAGTGAGGTTGATAAAAAAAGGGTTTTGATTATAGAATACAAGCCACCTCATCATTCTACACCTATCTAGCCCATTTGTGTAGGTTGTTTTGCTCTACTTCTTTCAAAGATCAAGTAAAGCAAGGAGCTTTGGGCAAAGGGACTTCGGATGGATCATCGTGGACGAGGAAGACCTCTAGCGATCCGTTCCAAACTCTCAAAGGTCTAAGGAGTCACCAAGGAAGGTCTACAAAGATTGTAATCTTTTCACTTAGTGATAGTTTCTTATTTGTATGTGATACTTGTTCATTATTACTCTAAAATTCTAGTTAAGATTCTAGTTTAGTTAACTTAACACCTTAAAAATTTAATTGTGGCATGTGTGATACTTCCAAACTCTTGATTAGGTGCTAGGTAAACCTAACATCGTCATCGTCATCTGACCTTTCGCTGGCTTCACCAACGTGGATCATGTAGCATGCTTTGGAATCAGGTTGAATGAAACCTATGCCCCGTATGTCTGGAATTCGTCCATCGATAAGTGCTCGGACCTGAGTCGGATGCCATAGCCCCTCATAAAACTTTGCTACGGATTCCGTTTGATATAACCGGCATCTGCACTTTTTAAAGTATTCCCACATCTCGGACGCATAATATCTTGGGTTTAGGACGGCTCTTATGCCTCTTTCATAGGGAAGGCATGCGACAGACAAATCGTCCGTGTGCACGACAGGATTTTACCCATAAAACAGGATGCCCTTCTATCCACTCTTTCTCCTTGGAATGTAGAAGGTATTCAGCTGGTCCACAGTGGAGACTGACAATGCATCGAGCTTTTTGCACATCTGCTCCGGCACCCTTGTGACGGCTAGGGACCCTTCTGCAATTTCGAAGGTCTCTCGTAGTTTTGCTCGTTGCGTGGGGGGCATAGCTGTTTTAAGGCGGGTCCTCTTCCTCCTACTCTTCAGTGTCGCTGCCTAAACGAGGGCGGATTTTGCTGTCGGATGGGCCTTCGGTATCGGATTCATCCGTATCGCTACCGAAATGAGCGCGAGTTTTACAGAAGGACAGACTTTCAGCGTCGGACTCATCAGTGTCACTGCCGAAACGCGGACGCACTTGGTTTTTTTTTTCTTTTGAAAGTGACAGCCGGCTTAGATTTGCCTTTGAGTTTTGGGGCCGCTCTGTCCTCGGTCAGTTGTGGCTTAACATTTTGGGGGTTCACAAAGTACCGAGAATCTTTATATCAGACTTCATGCACACCGAACGGCTGGATGTCTCCGTCAATGCGTCTTTCTTCGCCATTTTTAGTATACTTCATGCATTGATGGAGAGTTGACGGAACAATACCGTAATCGTGGAGCCACGACAGCCCCAAGAGAATTTTATAAGACGTGTCAGCGTCGATCACATATATCTTAGCTTCGGTTTGCAGATCCCCAAATTTGATTGGCAGAGCTATAAACCCCAGAACTTGCTGGCAATTTTGATTGAAGCCTTGAATGACAATCCTTTCCCTTGACAGGTGTCGGACGTCCATTGACAAACTCTTCAGAGTCCGCAAGTTCATGATGTTCACTGAGGATCCCGGATCAATCAATATGCGATTAATCCGATCTCCATCACTGTACCCAGTCACGTAAAGCGGACGATTATGCTCAGCCGTTCCCAGTAGTAAGTCTTCGTCCTTAAACGTGACTGCGGTGGCACGCAGAGCATACTGGGCTTCTTTCATATTAATTTCCACAAAGGGAGCCCGGTACCGCTCGGGGTTTTGTAAAGCGTGAATGAGAACATCCCTAAGCTCCTTAGATAGGACCAAGGCATCGTAGATGCTCAAGAGAGACGGAAGCTTCCGGAGATGGGCCAAGACATTGTAGTCCACCAAGGAAGGAATTGAGTTTCCATGAGCCGGCTCTCTGCCATCTTCTTCATTAACGATTTGTTTTTCCTTTCCTTTTGGGGTGTTGCCCTGATTCGGTGGTAGAGCCTTGCCGCTTCTGAACTGGATTTGGTTTTCCTTTGTGGCGAGCTCCTCGTCCTCTTCGGGAAAACATAGCTCTTCCTCAGATTCGCTACCAAGGTAGATAGTGTAGCAGCTCACTATAGGGATCTCTTCATTGGATTCTTCTTCTAACTCCTCCAGAATCTCAGCCTCTTCTATAGGGAAGAACTCTTTCAATTGAATTAGAGTCCTTTCCTCTTGTTTATAGTCTTCAAGGAAATCGATATATTTTTGAATGGTCGATCTCCCTGCAGACTCTTTTTCACGTCGAGCTGCACTTTTCTTCTTCTTAAGCTTTTTGGATTTTGAGCATGATTGAGCCGAATTGGCAGCTGGAATGGTGGGCTTCTTTTGCCCTTTCCATTCTATTCTGGGCTCTTTCCGAAGTAGCTTTATCATCTTCTTCGTCTTATTAGATATGTGCGTACTCCACGGAGGCTGCGGTGAATCAGTTTCATTTCTCAGGGCAGCGGGTTCAGCTATCTGCTCCCAGAAGGCTTCAGTTTCTGTCTGTATAAAGTTGGTGGTTGCAACTTGATTGTTCACCAACACACTCTTGGATAGCTCGATCTCTCCAGTCTTGTACTGCTTCTCGACCCAGTCTCTGAAGATATAGCAATCCTCGATCGCATGGCTCACTACACGGTAGAACGGGCAATATAGAGGATTGCCGGTCAGTTTTGCTTCCTGAGGTCTCTTTGACTCTGGAAGTTGTAGACCGTTGCTCAATGCGTTTTTAAATATCTTGCGCACCTTGTCCCTTCTGAAAGAGTAAACCTTGTTCTTTTTCTTCTCTAGGGAAGGCCCTTCTCCTCCTAGCACTGGCTTTTGAGACCGGTTGGTTTTGGATTCGCTTTCTTTTCGCTTGTCTTCATTATCGAACGCATTGAAGACATTAGTATTGCTGAAATTCCCGCTTCTACGGTTGTCGTCCCTCTTTCTCTTCCAAGTCTTGTCTCTCTGAGAGTCCGGGGTAGACTCTTTCTTTGAGCGTTCCAGCATTTGGACTTTCTTGGTCAGCTCCTGAAACATCTTGAGGCCTGCTGTACACAAGAATGGGACCATCCAATTGCTGAGGTTCCCAATGAGGAGGCTGACAGACTGCTCCTTCTCTAGCGGCGGTTCACACTTGATAGTGAGGTTGCGCCATCGGGCAATAAAGTCCGTGTTGCTTTCATTTTTCCCCGGTTTGGTTCTCATGAGGTCATCGATGGAGATTTTTTCACTCACACTCATGAATCTTTGCTGAAACAGAGACTCCATTTGGGCAAAAGTAATGACGGACCCGTCTGGTATGATTGCGTACCAGTCGAAAGCAACACCGGTCAGGTTATTGACAAACTGACGAAGAAGGAGAGCATTATTGCCCCCTGTATTTCCGCACGACGCTTTAAAGTGGGCGACGTGCTGATCTGCATTTCCCGTCCCGTCAAATCTTCGAAACTTAGAAATGACGTAGCTGCTGGGGAACTCAATCAGATCGTACTGTACGGGATATGGTCGCCCGCTACTGCCAATTTCTTTTTGAGCTTCGGCTTAGGCCACCAATGTTTTAACCTTGCTGGTGACCAAATCCATTATCCGATCTTGTGTTAGCGGGTTGGTGCTATCTGGGGCCAAGGCGTCCCTAGAAGCGGAATGTGGCCGGCTTTCGTGCGGCTCGCCCATTCTTGGACCCAAAGGGACAGGCATCGATTGCTTCGGGTTGTCATCACCTTGCTCATGAGTAGAGACTTGTGCTTGATTGGGAGGCGCCCGAGAAATTTGAGCCGTAAGCTGCATCACAACATTCGTCAGGTCGTCGATTTTAGAGTAAAGCTTGGCCATTTCTTTATCTTTGCTCCTGAGCTATTTTCGAAGCTCTTGAAGCAGCTTTTGCTCTGCGGTCCTGGGGCGGAAAGTCGGCTCTTCCTCGCTGTCCGAACTTGACTCTACATAGACTGAGGGGTCTTTCTGCCTATCGGCTTCATCGAGAGGGTTTTCCTCATCCAGTGGAGGCAGCTGATCTTAGGAAGCGGCAACCACATTCAAGCCAGATTGGGCTAGGGATGTGGTAGCCCCATCCTTGCTCTTGCTGCGCAGGTTGTCGCTGGGATGCGCACCCGCCATATAGACCGTATGGATAACATATCTAGCCATTATTTCATTATTGATATCTGATTTTGTGGACCACCATCTTGGCCCTTCTGCTTTGGTAGCGGACAATCGATTGGAGATGGCTGGCCTGACCGGATTCATGAGTGGTGCTGGCGCTTCCTTTATGGATTTTCCCCACTGTTTTAGCACGGCGCAGAGCACCTGATAGACTCTTGAAGAGATGGTGTCATGCTGGAGACGGGACACGTCCCTTTGTGGCATTGTTCGGACCGCTATTTTCTTGATTCTGGCGGTCATGGCATTTTTCTGAACCCACTTAAGAGGTTTGAAGGAATTGCTAACTTTTACGGCCAACTAAGCCGTCGTCACAGAGTAACTCTGCTCTTGGAACCTCGCAAGATTCTACATGGCCGAACTCTTGGCCCTCTTGTTGGCTCGATACCTGAGCCGCTTCTGCCTTAACTTTTCTGTCTTAAGCACTTGGCAGACTTCGGCTCTTCGGGAAGACGCCGTAAACCAATTGATCGAGAGCCCAGAGAAGATGCCTGCTCACATGATTGTTAAGGGCACCATCTGAGCTTGATAGAGCTGCTTTGTGGCCCTATTGGTGTTGACGGCCTTGCCCCCTAATTGGAACAGTGGAGAGCCGTTCGAATACGGATTTGCATTTGGGGTGGGATGCTCTAGCGACCACGATGTTCGGCCTCTTGCTCCTTGATTGCACGCTTTTGGCGTGTCGAGTTATAAGAGTTCTAAAGTTAACCGCAATCAGGACGATATCACTTTGCAGCTAGCCGCGATGAGTACGGGTCGTCCGCAGGGAGACGGAGCGTTTTAAGTTCTTGTTCTGACGAGTTAATGCATGTGGGCGGAAAGTTCGTATCTACCCTATGTGTTATATGCAGAGTTAACGGTTGTTAGGATTAGATAGTATAGTGTAAGTTAAGGAATTCCGTACTAAATCCTTTGAGCCTAGCTAGACCACTAAAGCTAGAGCAATCGGCAACAACGTGGATTAGGGTACTTAAGCACAGTATTAGTGAAATCCGGCTTATTGACCCTTGTCCGTCCATTCTTGTCGCTTGCTTTCGCCTCCGGCCAAACCGAACGCAACCGGTCGCGGTTAGGAATCACCGATACCTTGGTAGGGTAGGGTGCCTAACGGAGCGCTTGCGTAAGGTTTGGATGGAGTTCAATTGGAAAATACGGGTAAAGGAAAAGAGAAACGAAACCTTAACTTACAATAACGGTTTCTTTCCTAACAACACCATATTAACAAACCATTACAACAACAACAAAAAGAGCAAAAGAAAAGGTACACAAAGAAAAGAAAAGAGTAACCAACATTACAAGTAAGTAAGTGCAAGGAAATTAAAGAGCAAGTAAGTAAAGGGCATGGAAATAAATTGCAAGAAATTAAAAGAGCAAGAATATAAATGCAAGCAAGTAAAAGAGAACACTAAGAACCATAGAACCATTACAAGCCATTGGTTCAATAACCTAATCTTAAACTTGCAAGCTCAATGAAGAGGTTGCAAGATCAAGAGGAGGCAAAAAACCCAAGGGAAATGAAGGCAAAGAAGAAAGCTTTATTAATCTTCATATAATTATACAACCCTTGAGATCAATAACCAACTCTTAAACTTGTAAGCTCAACGAAGAGGTTACAAGATCAAGAGAAGGCAAGGAGCTCAAGGGGACTAAGTTATGTACAAGAGAAAGAACAAAAGAGAAACAAAAGCTTGGACAAAGAATGAACAATGCAAGACAATCCAAGGTCTCTCTCCCGTGCTCACCGGTTCTGCTTATATAGGCACAAAAGAAAATAAAACTAGCAATAAAAATATGATGAGGTGGCAGCAAGGGAGGGTCCACAGAAGACTGGGGTATTTTGGGGCAGGGGGGCCGGCCAGCTCGGCAAAGATGATGATGTGGCCGGCCAATTTCCAACGGAGTGGTCTTGTATTTGGTGAGTGATGTTTTGTTGTCTCCACAATCCCACTGGTGCTGCTAGATTTCTCTAATTTGAGCTGGTCTGCACTCTTGGATTTGAAGGGAACATGTAGCTATACAACACATCATATATTTTTGTATTTATTATTCTTGTCCCCCCACTTGTGCTTTGGGCAACCCCCTCTCTAGGTCCATGCATCAAAGAGCTAGTGCACACTTTCTATCTGTTGGACCAAAATGTGTGTGCACTTGTTTATTTAGCAAAATCTCTTTGAAAATCGGTCGGTTACCAGTTCCGGTTGCAGTGTCGGCTCACAAATGATATATCCGTGATTTTAAGTGTATTTCCAGTATTTTGTCACGGATACCTGTAATCTGTATTACTGAGCAGACACTGGTTAATAGTACCGATATATAACAAAATAGATAAAGAATGAGCGGTATTAAAATGCAGTTTTCTGTGATGAACAAATACCCCAAAACTTATCTTTTGCTCATTCCGAGCAAAACAAAATCCTAGCCTCATTTTCGCAGGGAACGCGATTGCACTGAGCTCGTGCAACAAGCCGTTAAACCTCTAGGTGTCCCTAGTAGGAGGAGTGTTTTCTCCTGAGAGTTTTCAGCGGAGTATACCCGCAAAATCCCGTCAAGCTAGTTTTATAAGTTAACGTCGATTCTACTCCTACAGTTTAGTATCTTTGTTAGAAATTCTATTATCCTAAGTTTAGAAATATCCAACCCTTATGCTTCACACCTCCTATTTATTCAACCTTAGATCCAAAAAATACGTTTTTACAGTTTACAAAGATCTCGGTTTCTCTTGGGTTTTCCTTCTAAAGTGCGGTCTCCAATCAGGGATTTTTATCATCTTTACGGAAAACATAAGTCTTATTCTTTATTTCCATCTTTCGTCCAAATATCGATTGTATACCACGACGTGTGTCTAAATTTTCACCCCTACACTTAAGAATTCAATTCAAGCAATAGTACTCTTGCCCTAATACCAAATACTACTTCTTTTCATTAATGATGGACGGTGTTACTCACACACCTTTAATACGACTATTAATGCTTCTTGAGGCACTAACAGCCGATTTACTGAATGTGATAGGTTAAAGCGTTAATAGCAGTTTCCAGGTCTTGACCTTATTTATTTATTTTTATTTTTTTAATTTTTCTTTTTCAAGACCGGATATATTTTTTTTCAATGATGCTCTTTTGGTGTTTAGCTTTAAATACCGTTTTTTTCTTTCATATTAGGTTTTCAGGCAAGAGTATTTCTAGGTATTCTCTACTATCCCAAGTTTCAAGGTGCGTGTAAGTGCAGTTTGTAGGGTATATACTCTCTAAATTTGGACTCAAGAATAGAAACTAATTTTCAGACTTATCCTTCAGTAAATCTTTCAATACTTTCCTTTCATCTCGATTTAACTCAAGAACTGAACTCAAGATTATCTACTTCTATAAAAAAACTGTAAGGACGTATAATTACCAAGTTTAAACAAAAGGAGGGTTATTTTTAGGGTTTTCAATTCCTAAGCCTATGATTTAGTTATTTCTAACGTATCAACTAAACTTTCGGAATAAAAATCTAAGCTAACCTATTAGCTAACTTGACGACAAAGTTTTTATATTTTTGTAAAATTTTCGATTTTTGTGGGTTTTTATATAAGTATGCAAATGTAAAATATACACATGAATGCGAAGGAAGAAAGCTTACCGAGCACATCCCCAAACTTAAACTTGACAGTGCCCTCACTGTCAGGCTACACCAAGAGGGTCAAAATTTTCGGTGGTTCCAAAAATATATACACAAAAAGATCCCCCCCCCCAAACTTAAGTGAAACAGTGTTTCCACTGTTTAAGCGGTGAAGTTCAGAGTTAAGGGGAAGAGAACAGTATCAAACTATACAAGGCCTTACACAGACCAAAAGTGAGCACCAACCATTCAAAAAAATTATTGCTATAATGTGCAGGTTGGTAAAAGAATGTGGTGAGGAAAGAAATGGAGAATACGTGAGACCGTATGGGGATAGAAGTAGTATACGGTCTCGGTATATGAGAAGAATGGTGTAGGGGAGAAAGAAGTGGAGTACGAACTTGAGGGCGGAAATGGAGTGAATAGATTAGTACAATTTATGATGACCGGTGTGTAAAAAGCAATTGTACTAATCTATTAACCCGTCGAGAGATGGGGTCAAATCCCTCAAGATTCGTGAGAAAACATGGGTATGCCGAACTTGGTAAACCAGACATAAGAAAAGAAGGTAATACGGCTTCTTGTGTGGTCGGAACGATGTAAAGGATGGAGGGGAGTGATTGAGGAAGGTTATCGGTTAAAGATTTAGGAGGGTGTACACAGTTAATGAAATGGATAGGATGAATTGGAAAATCTGACTCATCAAGTAGAACTGGTTCATCCTCAATAATTTCCTCAATATTCTCCTCAAAATTTAGCTTATCCATGCAATTCTCATCAAAATCAAGACGCATATGAAGTTCGGGAAAAACGGTTAATGACTCGCGATGATGAATTGGAGAGAAAAACTCATCCAAAATTGCAGGTTCATCATCCAAAATATTCCTAGCGTCGATATCCTCAATCAAGTAAAAATCAATATTCTCAGACACCTCATCAAAAGCATGGATTTCAATGAATTGTGGTTCTAAGATGGAGGTGTAGAGGTCAAATGGTTTGGGTGTAGTTTCACTCGAAAAGGACCCTTCACAATTGGGTAAATCAAACACTACAAAGTCGCATAACTCATTTAACATTCTATATTCAATTGATAATTTATTTGGGACACTTGATAGACATTCAAAACCGAAGTTGTGGGATTCAATTTGGGACGAGTAGGTTTGATTTGGAAGGGTGTACAACTCACTCTCACCACTCAAATTCTCAGTCTGTCCTACCGCCTCATCATACATTGGAAAATATGGAGCTAGTTGGAAACTAGCTACCGGGTCACTAGGTTGTATGAGTGCGGCCATTGATGCATTCAAATCCATCATCAGTTGGTACGACGCTACCCGAAAGTTTTCCAATGACCGTTTTTGACTAGACGTGGGTTGTGAAGGGGTTTCAGTAAAATATTCAAAGTTGTTTGGATACTAGAAACTCCCAAAAGACTGTTCAGAAGCTATGTTGTAACATTTCAGAAAAATAAAATATTATTTTTGGAATTTTTATAATTAAATAATAAATATTATGAATATTTTATCATACGGTATAATTATATACCGATAAATTGGGAAATATTTGGAAAATTATAGGAATTACGGAAATGAGGGTGTTTTATATGATTTAGGCAAATTATGAATTTTTATAATTAATTATATACAATTTTAATGCTAATTGCGACTAAATATCACTAATCGTGCATTAAGCTTGATTTGTGCACATGACATGCACCATGTCCTATTTCACATTTTACATTTTTCCTCCATGGCTTTTCCTTTTCAAATGTTTTGGTTTGGTTTTAAATGAGAGAAAAGAAAAGAGGAGAGAAAAGAAAAGAAAAGAAAAAGAAATGAAAAGGAATAAACAAAGAGGGATGGGCAAGAGAGAGAAGAGAGGGTGAGGGGTCTTGTGTTGACCTTAGACATTTGTTCTCCCCCCATTTTCCTTCACCATTTCCCTATCCTCTTTCCCCATGGCAGCCACTCCCTCAACCTCCTCTTCAACCCTCACAAACACCCTCAATCCCACCTCAAAAATTCATCTCCACTTCACAAAAAATATGCACAAGCTCATCGCAAGCACTTTGGATCAAGAAAGTTTGGATTTTGAGCACTTGGGGCAACTCAAGAAAATTCTTGAGTTGCCAAATGAGGTACTTTCTTCACTATTAGCATAGTATTTCATTCACATTAGTGTCCATGCATGTTTAGAAGTGATTAAGTGATGTTTAGTGAGGTTTGAAAATTCTAAGTTAGGGTTGTGAGGAATTATTGAATCCAAAGGTGTAATTGAGGTTAGTAGAGACCTTAAAACCCCTCTAGTGTTAGTTTCATGGACTGAAACCATAGAATCAAACCCAAGACATGAACTTAGAAATCCCCGATATCGTATTTTGTGGAAATTGTGAAGGGAAATTGATATTTTCTATGACCCGGGTGACCTGAAAATTATTTAGCAAATACAGAGAGTCATGCAGGCAACCTAGAAGCTACCCTGAAGACCCTAGCCCCTAACTCCTTCACTTGGCCGCAAATAAATCCATTCTGGCCGAAAATTGCGGCCAGAGCAGGGAATTGTGGGCTCGTGTTTGGTCCAGGGCTTTATCTCCAGTAAATTAGACCCTCCACATGTGCAAAATTGGCTAATTTCACATAGAGTAAAATCTGGGACCATTTTCTTGAGTTGCTGCATTGTTTTACGACTTCGTTTTAACTTTGGTTTTGGTATTTGGGTCTTTTAAATCAATGGTTTGATATTTGTACATCGACATCGAGGATTTGTTTGGCCTTTCTTGCATGCGTAGTCCGTAGGTTCTAACCTATAGGCTTTTAGCGTGTCGTTTTGGTTTTGAATTGGATTTTAATGCGACACGATATGTTATGACATGTAAGTACCCCCCACGTGGATTTCGAGACGATGAGGAGACCATGGCGTCATCGACTCCAGCAAGCGAGGATCAAGGTGAGTAGATATATATCTATGGGGGAAGTCGGGTGGATGTCATATAGCACCCCTGCAGTTTCGTAGTGTAGTATACGAATACGTTTACCTATATATATAAATATGTTTATGTGAGACTAGATGATTATATGATAGAATTTAGGAGTTCGTGGATAAATTTTAGCGTAATTGGATGATAGTGTTGTTAGCTAGTTTTTAGTCGCGAAACCTTAGAATAAGATACACGTACACACATACGCATACATTTTATTACTTTTGCGTATATGGGGATATATATATATATATATATACATATATGTTTGTGAGTATGTATATATATATATATACATATACATGGATGATGGGGATAGTATATGATACTTGGAGATGAGTCGATGAGATTGGGCACGATGCCACGAGATCGGTGATATGACATGGTTCGTATTATGAGATACGACATGATATTATAGCAGGTCCTTAGGCGATGTGTTTTCATACACATGCATACATATATATTGATGGTATCAGAATGTACTAGACTTAGATCAGTACCCCTAATACAGGATATGATGATACGGATACCAGATGAATTAATGAGATAGATGTGATATTTGACCCGTACCCAGATTTTGGATGCCGTACGATAGATTTATCGTACGAGATATGTTTATGATGATTGATCCGCACTCTTGACTCGAGGATGTCATATTATATGTTGTATCGTATGTGATACTATTGAGGCAGGATCACCGACTACTATATATATATATATCGACTCAGACTTAGGTGGTTTCTCTTACCCTTTCGACCAGCCTGTTAGTTTATTCCTGTAGTTTACTTGTAGATGTTAGACTAGACTCGAGTCATACCTATTTCAAAACTAACGAATCGTGAGTATTTTAAAGACAGGCTAAGGGATTCTACGGATATTTCAAAGGACGTACCTTTTCTAAAAATCACCGTAGCCCTTGTTTTCTAAACACACGATTCATGTTATTTCAAATGTCAAGACTGTATGACTCATAAATATTAATGTAGATTATTCATTGTTGCGTTTGTTATTCATTTTCTGCATATTCTTGCTATTCGCATCGCATTGCATGTTTAAATGTGTTTTATTTCCATATTGAACCCATGCTGTCAGGACACCAGCACCATTACTGATGATGCGTATGCTCCACATACACCTGCTTGCCGGCTCACATACATCATCATCTGTAATTGCCATGTCACGTACATATTATAAAACACTATTCATTAGTATAAATGGTTAGATGATAGTTTCGACATGGTACTAGTGCGCTTGCTTTTATATGATAGCTTAGACATTTCATTTATTACTGTGATTTTCATGTATATTTATATATTCATTTGCCATGACATTTTGGGCCAGTCCGGATTACCGGAGCCCAGTATTTTGGAATTCATTGTTTATTTACCCTTGAGATTGGGATTTCGGATTTCTATGAGATTTCTGGATTTGGAGAAACCGCAAGGATTTTATAAACTGATTATCATTTTAAAATGAAAGTTATGGTTTTCTCATGATATGATTTGAGATATGTCCACCATGAGTTTTCTCGGCTCTTGAGCGATATCATACACCCGATTCGCGGAGGAGGAGGAACCTTCTGTAGGTGCATGGTGGACCCGGTGCGGTACCCCGGGGCAAGATGGTCGTAGATGATGGCGTTGAGCCTGGCATGGGAGCACTACCGACCGGTGATATTATTGTGACTCGACGGATATCCTGAGGATACTGATCGGAGTGTAGGCCAGTCCGGATTGTCGGAGCCTGAGGTTTTGAGATTTGATGATATGGGCCAGTCCGGATAGCCGGATCCCTAGATATTAAGATTCGAGGATACAGGCCAGTCTGGATTGCCGGAGCCTGAGATATCGAGATATATGTTTTGTGTCGATGCTTGACACTGATTCTATGTTGATTTCATTGATGATACCTCGATTTAAATATACAAAAATCTAACTAAATTAAGAAAACAGTTTTCTCATTCATGATATATTCTGTTTTCATTATATTGCATTCATACCTCATATATATGATATGTTGCTACCTGAGGCACTGACACGAGCACTTGGTATTAAACTTGTATAGATGTTTACCCATGCCATTATTAGATGCTTCAGGCTTTATCATTTTGAGGTTTTATATATTTGATCGTATTAACCTAGGATTGAGTCATACATACGATTTCTGCTCGGTGATGTTTTCTACTCACGAGTTGGCAACTCACCCACGTTGTGCCACAGTTTCTTGCAGATTTCACCGTATAGGTTTCGATGCGGCTTTGCTGGCATACTGCTCCTTTTCGGGTGATTGCTTTGGTAGGTGGGTTCACTCGCATCGTGACCACCATTATACTTTATTTATATTCAGTTATATCTAGAAACTCCATCAACCAGACTTGTTTATTTATTAGACTTAGAAGACCAGTTGTATATTCTTTCGACCTTAGAGTCGCGCTTGTATTATTATGGTTTTCTTGATGATTTTGAGTTTCTTTTGAGTTTTGATCCTCGCCCTTCGGCGTTGTATATTATATTGCTTGCGTGGTTGTGACCGTTAATTGACGAAAAGCTAGCTCCCGCTTGGAGATGCCTTTATTCATATATTCACGTTTGTACCCGTTTGGAGCCAGTTTTTACAAAGGAGACTCTGCCGAAATTTTCGGAAAAGACTTGATGTTTTAAAAAGGTTTTACTACGACTTTTCGAGTGGTTATATGCAAACCTTAAAACAAGTTTTCCTTCACTTCTTATTTAATGGTTTAGATTTCTGGGATTTTTGGCTTACTTGAATTAGATGGGGTCCTATAGACTTCATATAATTCAAGTGCCAGTCACGTGCCATTTCGGGTCGTGACATATGTCTAGGGAAAAATTCGGTAGGACTGGTAGGAATTGAATGGATGGACAGGGTAATGATCAACGTTATAATAAGGAGGTGAATGGAATTGTTGATCAAAGGAATTTGCAGTGGTGAAAGGAGTGAAAGATCGGCTACGAGATTGTTCAATACGTTCAGCAATAGACATGGGTTTCGGAGTTACAACAGGACTTTCAAAAGGGGTATCAACGTAAGAAGGTGGTGAAGGTTGAAATGGTTGATACAAGGTGGATTGCGGAGTCCAATTGTTCGTCATAGACGCGTCTATCCGATCTTTTAAAGAAAGTTTGGGCATGGATGGATCGTTCGACGTTTGACCAAAGCAAGAACCGTAAGAAATAATGTTTGGTTGTGGGTACCAAAGTTCGGCAAGAGTTTTTTGAGGTGGGGTACCTATGATATGAAGAGGAAAAATAAGAGAGGAAAAAGAATGTGGGTTTTTAATTTTTTTTTTATAATTTTTTAAGTTAGTTATTAACAAAAGAATGAAATATACACACCAAGAATCTGGACAAAAACAATCACGACACAAAAATACCACACACCTAATCGGTCTAGGGTTCATCTAGGTCAACTAGACCTGCTCAAGAACTTGATTGTTGAAGTAAAACTGTGTCGAGAAATGGGCTCAAGATATACTGATCACGAGGCCAGGTAAGTGCAGAGATAAGGGGAGGTTTTCCGACGCTTTCGCCAAGGTCCTTAATTAGATAACCCTTTTGTCTTTTGGCGGTTTCACTGTGAACACTTTCCTAAACACCCCGTGAACGATATACCGTTAAGCGGTGTTCTAAACACAGTTAACTTCTCCTAGTGAGCACGAAGTTCTTAAAGGCTTAAAGTCTAGTTTCTTTTAAAATTTGTGCGGGTAAACGTTATGCTCAATTTTCATGATTTGTGGGCCATAGAAAAGGGGATGAAATCCTTTACCGTATGTTGTGGGGTTCACTTGCCCTTAAGTCCGTATTAATGGATGCAATGCGCAATTTAATGAAAAAAATTATTCAAAGAATCAAACAATCTTTTTTTATGTTTAAGCTCGGCACTGCAACAAATATGGGTTAGTCAAGGTTAGTATTTGCTAGCGAACTTGCAAAGAATCCGGCAAAGATATTATATTGGATGCGTCGGATTTGAGAAGAAGGTGTTAGTAAAGTACGTACCGATAAATTTTCGGGTTAAGAAACCCCCGTTGAAGTTGAATCCGAATAGCTTGGAAAGTTCGCTTGCGCGGGTCAAACTACCCGGATATTTGGCACTGTACTTCGCAATCACCTTAACTTTGAATGTACACTTTGCTCCGCACAATCACAGTTTGCAAATCCGTAAAAATCTACAAATGTCGGAAAAACGGATATTAGTATGGAAAAGCGATATGAATGCCCAAATACCTGCACACTAAAAATTATAAAAAACAAGCAATAAAAATGGGGGAAAACAGAACAATGGAGCACAGAGGATAAATTGGAGGCAAAAGGTGGTGAAGGGGCCGGCGAGCTCAGATTTCCCAGGGGTGTCGCCGGTTCAAATTGGGAATTTGGGCTCCAAACTTCTTCTGTGCTCTCATTATTCTACTATTGTCTCACTGGTATTGTTTATCTTTTCTGTTCAAATCCAGAGTGCTAGCAGGTCAGAAATCCAGAGAGCAAAATGGTTAGCTTTGTTAGTTTTTGTTTTGGTTTTGAATTTTTTTGATTTTTATGTTGTTTTCTTAGAAAAGTGTTAGATGGATATTCACAAGATTAACCCGAAATAACAAGAATAAAAACGTTACTTTCTTCTCGGCAACGGCGCCATTTGATTGCACGCTTTTGGCGTGTCGAGTTTTAAGAGTTCTAAAGTTAACCGCAATCAGGACGGTATCGCTTTGCAGCTATCCGCAATGAGTATGGGTCGTCCGCAGGGAGACGGAGCGTTTTAAGTTCTTGTTTTGACGAGTTAATGCGCGTGGGCGGAAAGTTCGTATCTACCCTATGTGTTATATGCAGAGTTAACGGTTGTTAGGATTAGATAGTATAGTGTAAGTTAAAGAATTCCGTACTAAATCCTTTGAGCCGAGCTAGACCACTAAAGCTAGAGCAATCGGCAACAACGCGGATTAGGGTACTTAAGCACGGTATTATTGAAATCCGGCTTATTGACCCTTGTCCGTCCGTTCTTGTCGCTTCCTTTCGCCTCCTGCCAAACCGAACGCAACCGGTCGCGGTTAGGAATCACCGATACTTTGGTAGGGTAGGGTGTCTAACGGAGCACTTGCGTAAGGTTTGGGCGGAGTTCAATTGGAAAATACGGGCAAAGGAAAAGAGAAACGAAACCTTAACTTACAATAACAGTTTCTTTCCTAACAACACCATATTAACAAACCATCACAACAACAACAAAAAGAGCAAAAGAAAAGATACACAAAGAAAAGAAAAGAGTAGCCAACATTACAAGTTAGAAAGTGCAAGGAAATTAAAGAGCAAGTAACTAAAGGGCATGAAAATAAATTGCAAGAAATTAAAAGAGCAAGAATATAAATGCAAGTAAGTAAAAGAGAACACTAAGAACCATAGAACCATTATAAGCCATGGGTTCAATAACCTAATCTTAAATTTGTAAGCTTAATGAAGAGGTTGCAAGATCAAGAGGAGGCAAAGAACCCAAGGGAAATAAAGGCAAAGAAGAAAGCTTTATTAATCATCATATAATGATACAACCCTTGAGATCAATAACCAACTCTTAAACTTGCAAGCTCAATGAAGAGGGTGCAAAATCAAGAGAAGGCAAGGAGCTCAAGGGGACTAAGCTATGTACAAGAGAAAGAACAAAAAAGAAACAAAAGCTTGGAAAAAGAATGAACAATGCATGACAATCCAAGACCCCTCTCCCTTGCTCACTGGTTCTGCTTATATAGGCACAAAAGAAAAGAAAACTAGCAATAAAAATATGATGAGGTGGCAGCAAGGGAGGGTCCACAGAAGACTGGGGCATTTTGGGGCAGGGGGGCCGGCCAGCTCGGCCAAGATAATGATGTGGCCGGCCACTTTCTACGGGAGTGGTCTCGTATTTGGGGAGTGATGTTTTGTTGTCTCCACAATCCCACTGGTGCTGCTAGATTTCTCTAATTTGAGCTGGTCTGCACTCTTGGATTTGGAGGGAACATGTAGCTATACATCACATCATATATTTTTGCATTTATTATTCTTGTCCCCCCACTTGTGCTTTAGGCAGCCCCCTCTCTAGGTCCATGCATCAAAGAGCTAGTGTACACTTGCTATATGTTGGACCAAAATGTGTGTGCACTTGTTTATTTAGCAAAAACTTTTTGAATATCGGTTGGTTACCAGTTCCGGTTGCAGTGTCGGCTCACAAATGATATATCCGTGATTTTAAGTGTATTTCCAGTATTTTTCCATGGATACCTGTAATCTGTATTATTGAGCAGACACTGGTTAATAGTACCGATATATAACAAAATATATAAAGAATGAGCGGTAATAAAATGCAGTTTTCTGTGATGAACAAATGCCCCCAAACTTATCTTTTGCTCGTCTCGAGCAAAACAAAATCCTAGCCTCACTTTCGCAGGGAACGCGATTGCACTGAGCTCGTGCAACAAGCCGTTAAACCTCTAGGTGTCCCTAGTAGGAAGAGTGTTGTCTCCTGACGGTTTTCAGCGGATTATACCCACAAAATTCCGTCAAGCTAGTTTTATAAGTTAATGTCGATTCTACTAATACAGTTTAGTATCTAAGTTAGAAATTCTATTATACTAAGTTTAGAAATATCCAACCCTTATGCTTCACACCTCCTATTTATTCAACCTTAGATCCAAAAAATACGTTTTTACAGTTTAGAAAGATCTCGGTTTCTCTTGAGTTTTTCTTCTAAAGTGCGGTCTCCAATTAGGGATTTTTATCATCTTTACGGAAAACATAAGTCTTATTCTTTATTTCCATCTTTCGTCCAAATATCGATTGTATACCCCTACATGTGTGTAAATTTTCACCCCTGCACTTAAGAATTCAATTCAAGCTATAATACCCTTTCCCTAATACCTAATATTACTTCTTTTCATTAATGATGGACGGTGTTGCTCACACATCTTTCATGCGACTGTTAATGCTTCTTGAGGCACTAACAGCCGATTTACTGAATGTGCGTGCTTAAAGCGTAAATAGCAGTTTCCACGTCTTGACTTTATTTATTTATTTTTCTTTTCTTTATTTTTCTTTTTCAAGACCGGATATATTTTTTTCAATGATGCTCTTTTGGTGTTTAAATTTAAATACCGTTTTTTCTTTCATACTAGGTTTTCGGGCAAGAGTTTTTCTAGGTATCCTCTACCATCCCATGTTTCAAGGTGCGTGTAAGTACAGTTTGTAGGGTATATACTTTCTAAATTTGGACTCAAGAATAGAAACTAATTTTCAGACTTATCCTTCAGTAAATCTTTCAATACATTCCCTTCATCTCGACTTAAATCAAGAACTGAACTCAAGATTACCTACTTCTATAAAAAAACTGTAAGGACGTATAATTACCAAGTTTAAACAGAAGGAGGGTTATTTTTAGGGTTTTCAATTCCTAAGCCTAGGATTTCGTTATTTCTAACGTATCAACTAAACTTTCGGAATAAAAATCTAAGTTACTCTATCAGCTAACTTGACGACAAAGTTTTTATATTTTTGTAAAAATTTTCGATTTTTGTGGGTTTTTATATAAGTATGTAAATGCAAAATATACACATGAATGCGAACGAAGAAAGCTTATCGAGCACACCCCCAAACATAAGCTTGACAGTGCCCTCACTGTCAGGCTACACCAAGAGGGTCAAAATTATCGGTGCTTCCAAAAATATATACACAAAAAGATCCCCCCCAAACTTAAGTGAAACAGTGTTTCCACTGTTTAAGCGGTGAAGTTCAGAGTTAGGGGGGAAGAGAACGGTATCAAACTATACAAGGCCTTACACAGGCTAAAAGTGAGCACCAACCATTCAAAAAATTTATCGCTATAATGTGCAGGTTGGTGAAAGAATGTGGTGAGGAAAGAAATAGAGAATACACGAGACCGTATGGGGATAGAAGTGGTATATGGTCTCGGTATATGAGAAGAATGGCGTAGGGGAGAAAGAAGTGGAGTACGAACTTAAGGGTGGAAATGGAGTGAATAGATTAGTACAATTTGTGATGACCGATGTGTAAAAAGCGATTGTACTAATCTATTAACCCGTCGAGAGATGGGGTCAAATCCTTCAAGATTCGTGAGAAAACATAGGTACGCCGAACTTGGTAAACCAGACATAAGAAAAGAAGGTAATACGGTTTCTTGCGCGGTCGGAACGATGGAAAGGATTGAGGGGAGTGATTGAGGAAGGTTATCGGTTAAAGGTTCAGGAGGGTGTACACAGTCAATGAAACGGATAGGATGAATTGGAAAATCTGACTCATCAAGTAGAACTGGTTCATCCTAAAAAATTTCCTCAATATTCTCCTCAAAATTTAGCTTATCCATGCAATTCTCATCAAAATCAAGACGCATATGAAGTTCGGGAAAAACAATTAATGACTCGCGATGATGAATTGGAGAGAAAAACTCATCCAAAATTGCGGGTTCATCATCCAAAATATTCCCAGTATCGATATCCTCAATCAAGTGAAAATCAATATTCTCAGACACCTCATCAAAAGCATGGATTTCAATGAATTGTGGTTCTAAGAAGGAGGTGTAGAGGTCAAAAAGTTTGGGTGTGGTTTCACTCAAAAGGGGCCCTTCACAATCGGGTAAATCAAACACTACAAAGTCGCATAACTCATTAAACATTCTATCTTCAATTGATAATTCATTTAGGACACTTGATAGACATTCAAAACCGGAGTTGTGGGATTCAATTTGGAACGGGTAGGTTTGATTTGGAAGGGTGTACATCTCACTCTCACCATTCAAATTCTCAGTCTGTCCTACCGCCTCATCATACATTGGAAAATGTGGAGCTAGTTGGAAACTAGCTACCGGGTCACTATGTTGTATGAGTGTGGCCATGGATGCATTCAAATCCATCATCTGTTGGTACGACAATTCCCGAAAGTCTTCCAATGACTGTTCTAGACTAGACATGGGTTATGAAGGGGTTTTAGTAAAAGATCAAAGTTGTTTGGATACTGGAAACTCCAAAAAGACTGTTCAGAAGCTATGTCTAGGGAAAAATTAGGGTAGGACTAGTAGGAATTGAATGGTTGGACAGGGTGATGATCAACGTCATGATAAAAAAGTGAATGGAATTGTTGATCAAAGGAATTTGTAGTGGTGAAAGGAGTGAAAAATCGGCTACGAGATTGTTCAATACATTCAGCAATAGACATGGGTTTCGGAGTTACAACAGGACTTTCAAAAGGGGTATCAACGTAAGAAGGTGGTGAAGGTTGAAATGGTTGATACAAAGTGGATTGCGGAGTCCAATTGTCCGTCCTAGACGCGTCTATACTATCTTTTACAGAAAGTTTGGGCATGGATGGATCGTTCGACGTTTGACCAAAACAAGAACCGTAAGAAGTAATGTTTGGTTTTGGGTACCAAAGTTCGGCAAGAGTTTTTCGAGGTGGGTTACCCATGATATGAAGAGAAGAAAAAGAAGTGAGGAAAAAGAATGTGGGTTTTTAATTTTTTTTATAATTTTTTAAAGTTAGTTATTAACAAAAGAATGAAATTTACAAACCA
Source organism: Agapanthus africanus (assembly GCA_030015575.1). Taxonomy (NCBI): domain Eukaryota; kingdom Viridiplantae; phylum Streptophyta; class Magnoliopsida; order Asparagales; family Amaryllidaceae; genus Agapanthus; species Agapanthus africanus. The sequence continues at coordinate 94,589,772 of CM057349.1, forward strand.
AGAATCTGGACAAAAACAATCACGACACAAAATACCACACACCTAATCGGTTTAGGCTTCACCTAGGTCAACTAGACCTGCTCAAGAACATGTTTGTTGAAGTAAAACTGTGTCGAGAAACGGGCTCAAGATATACTGATCACGATGCCAGGTAAGTGCAGAGATAAGGGGAGATTTTCCGACGCTTTCGCGAAGGTCCTTAATTAGATAACCCTTTTGTATTTTGGCGGTTTCGCCGTGAACACTTTCCTAGACACCCCGTGAATGATATACCGTTAAGCGGTGTTCTAAACACAGTTAACTTCTCTTAGTGGGCGCGAAGTCCTTAAAGGCTTAAAGTTTAGTTTCTTTTAAAATTTATGCGGGTAAACGTTATGCTCAATTTTCGTGATTTGTGGGCCACGGAAAAGGGGATGAAATCTTTTACCGTATGTTGTGGGGTTCGCTGTCCCTTAAGTCCGTATTAATGGATGCAATGCGCAATTCAATGAAAAAAATTATTCAAAGAATCAAACAATCCTTTTTTATGTTTAAGCTCGGCACTGCAACAAATACGGGTTAGTCAAGTTTAGCGTTTGCTATCGAACTTGCAAAGAATCCTGCAAAGATATTATATTGGATGTGTCGGATTTGAGAAAATGGTGTTAGTAAAGTACGTATCGATAAATTTTCGGGTTAAGAAACCCCCGTTGAAGTTGAATCCGAATAGCTTGGAAAGTTCGCTTGCGCTGGTTAAACTACCCAGATCTTTGGTACTGTACTTCGCAATCACCTTAACTTTGAATGTACACTTTGCTCCGTACAATCGCAGTTCTCAAATCCATAAAAATCTACAAATGTCGGAAAAACGGATATTAGTGTGGAAAAGCGATATGAATGCTCAAATACCTACACACTAAAAATTAAAAAAAACAAGAAATAAAAATGGGAAAAAAACAGAACAATGGAGCACAGAGAATAAATTGGAGGCAAAAGGAGGTGAAGGGGCCGGCGAGCTCAGATTTCCTAGGGGTGTCGCCGGTTCAAATTGGGAATTTGTGCTCCAAACTTCTTTTATGCTCTCACTGTTCTACTATTGTATCACTGGTATTGTTTATCTTTTCTGTTCAGATCCAGAGTGCTAGCAGGTCAGAAATCCAGAGAGCAAAATGGTTAGCTTTGTTAGTTTCTGTTTTGGTTTTGAATTTTTTTGATTTTTATGTTGTTTTTTTAGAAAAGTGTTGGATGGATATCCACAAGATTAACCCGAAATAAAAAGAATAAAAACGTTACCGTCTCCCCGGCAACGGCGCCATTTGATTGCACGCTTTTGGCGTGTCAAGCTTTAAGAGTTCTAAAGTTAATCGCAATCAGGACGGTATCGCTTTGCAGCTAGCTGCGATGAGTACGGGTCGTCCACAGGGAGACGGAGCATTTTAAGTTCTTGTTTTGACGAGTTAATGCGTGTGGGCGGAAAGTTCATATCGACACTATGTGTTATATGCAGAGTTAACGGTTGTTAGGATTAGATAGTATAGTGTAAGTTAAGGAATTCCTTACTAAATCCTTTGAGCCGAGTTAGACCACTAAAGCTAGAGCAATCGGCAACAATGTGGATTAGGGTACTTAAGAACGGTATTAGTGAAATCCGGCTTATTGACCCTTGTCCGTCCGTTCTTGTCGCTTGCTTTCGCCTCTGGCCAAACAGAACGCAACCGGTCGCGGTTAGGAATCACCGATACCATGGTACGGTAGGGTGCCTAACAGAGCGCTTGCGTATGGTTTGGACGGAGTTCAATTGGAAAATACGGGTAAAGGAAAAGAGAAACGAAACCTTAACTTACAATAACGGTTTCTTTCCTAACAACACCATATTAACAAACCATCACAACAACAACAAAAAGAGCAAAAGAAAAGATACACAAAGAAAAGAAAAGAGTAACCAACATTACAAGTAAGTAAGTGTAAGGAAATTAAAGAGCAAGTAAGTAAAGGGCATGGAAATAAATTGCAAGAAATTAAAAGAGCAAGAATATAAATGCAAGTAAGTAAAAGAGAACACTAAGAACCATAGAACCATTACAAGCCATGGGTTCAATAACCTAATCTTAAACTTGCAAGCTCAATGAAGAGGTTGCAAGATCAAGAGGAGGTAAAGAACTAAAAGGAAATGAAGGCAAAGAAAAAGCTTTATTAATCTTCATCTAATGATACAACCCTTGAGATCAATAACCAACTCTTAAACTTGCAAGCTCAATGAATAGATTGCAAGATCAAGAGAAGGCAATGAGCTCAATGGGACTAAGCTATATATAAGAGAAAGAACAAAAGAGAAACAAAAGCTTGGACAAAGAATGAACAATGCAAGATAACCCAAGACCCCTCTCCCTTGCTCACTGGTTCTGCTTATATAGGCACAAAAGAAAAGAAAACTAGCAATAAAAATATGAAGAGGTGGCAGCAAGGGAGGGTCCACAGAAGACTGGGGCATTTTGGGACAGGGGGGCCTGCCAGCTCGGCCAAGATGATGATGTGGCCGGCCACTTTCCAAGTGAGTGGTCTCGTATTTGGTGAGTGATGTTTTGTTATCTCCACAATCCCACTGGTGCTGCTAGATTTCTCTAATTTGAGCTGGTCTGCACTCTTAGATTTGGAGGGAACATGTAGCTATACATCACATCATATATTTTTGCATTTATTATTCTTTTCCCCCCACTTATGCTTTGGGCAGCCCCATCTCTAGGTCCATGCATCAAAGAGCTAGTGCACACTTGCTATGTGTTGGACCAAAATGTGTGTGCACTTGTTTATTTAGCAAAAACTCTTTGAATATCTATCGGTTACCAGTTCCGGTTGCAGTGTTGGCTCACAAATGATATATCCGTGATTTTAAGTGTATTTCCAGTATTTTGTCATGGATACCTGTAATCTGTATTACTGAGCAGACACTGGTTAATATTACCGATATATAACAAAATAGATAAAGAATGAGCGGTATTAAAATGCAGTTTTCTGTGATGAACACCCCTCGAGGTTGGTTTGGCCGCTTGGTTTGTCGAGACCTCAGCCAGATGAGCGCTCCCAGAAGGGTAGATGATGACCGAACCAAATTGACGGCATAGCTCCTCCCATTGCCGGCTGAGACTGGCAGTGAGAACCATACGGGCATTGGTCTTGACTACGTACGAGATCAGGGTGCGTCGAAAGCTGAATTCATCTTAGGAGACATCATCGTTGAAAGTTGATTGCTGCATGAAAATAAAACTACTTCAGTACAAACATCGATATATATGCTAAATGAGTTTGCATGAACACTTAACCAGAGATATGGGAGGAGAGAAAGGTCCCACCGGGCATGCCAGAATCTGTAGGGTGTTTTTCGTCACCCCATTGAGATAGGAATACGCATCACTTATCAGGCGCATTACAGATTCTCCCTGCCTAGGATAGGCTGGGGTTTATTGATTGTGGGGATCCGAATCTCCGGCAGCCGCGGAATAAGCTTCCGTTAATTACCCCTCGCCTTTGGAGCAAGGAAACCTCCGATTGACGGGTCAAACAGGTCATGCAAACTCAATATGCAGTGTTGTGTTTTGAAGGGGTTTTAGATATATCGGGGGGCCCGCAGAGTTTTACGGGGGTCCCGCTATCTGGATAGCGGGCTGGGGGTCAAGGGGGCTAGCAGCCCCCTTGTGGGGTGCGGTGCAGTGCCCCGTTAGAAAAACTTTCCTAATGGGGGACGTGTTTCTTGTGTGGAGTGCACAGAAAATGAGGGGTGAGGATCATCTTAAAGACGCGTGCATGGCACGTGGGTGCTGGGCACCCACGAGTCACGTGCCTGGCGCTTGGGCACTTAGTGCCCGTAGGTCACGTGCCTGGCTTGTGGGAGCTTGTCACCCGCGGGTCACGTGCCAGGCATGTGGGCACTGGGCGCAAGCGGGTCACGTGCGCAGCACAAGACCGCTGGGCGCCAGTGGGTCACGTGCGCAGCTTGCGACCGCTAGTCACCAGTGGGTCACGGGCGCAGCACGCGACCGCTGGGCGCCAGTGGGTCACGTGAGCTGCACGCGACCGCTAGGCGCTGAGCACCCGTGGGTCGCGTGAGGCGCATGTGGGCACTTAGCACTCGCGGGTCACGTGCCTTGCACGTAACCGCTGGGCGTCCGCGTGTCACTTGCGCGGAACGCGGCCGCTGGAAACACCAGCGGGAAAAGGGGCTTAGCCCCTGGGTTAGGAGTTGAACTCCAAAAAGGGCTTTGGAATTGAACTCCTAAAAAGGATTATGTATAGATTTGGAGTTAAACTCTTAAAAAGGGGGTTGATTTATGTAGTTAAACTCCAAAAGATCTTGAATGGAGTTAAACTCTTAGAAATCTTTGGATCTTCTTTTGAGCCTCGGATCCTCCCGGAATAGGATTTTTATAGATGGGTATTCTTCTTCTTCCTCTTTGTTGGCTGGATCTTGGGGGAAAAGGGGAGTTAAGACTTAAAATATCCCCTTTTAGGGATTTGATGGCAGATCCGAGCTCCCCTTCAAGGGTTTTATGGTGACAAGTTATTTATTTTTGGAAAAGGTAGAGTTAAACTCTTGATTTAATTCAAAATAAAAGAAGAAGGTTTAGAACCTTGAGGAAGGAGGAGGAGGTACAAACCCTAGAATTTTAGAATGGGAAAGTTGTGGTGATATTTGTTGGAGATAGTGCCCTCAGAGTCAATTATTGGATCACAAGCACGTGATTGCAATGATTGAGGGAGGACCTGTCCCGGTAGGACAGTCTTACTCAAGATGATAGTATGCTATCTGGTTTATCTTTATCATCGTGTACTGCTTTAGGTGACCCTACAGGTCACTATTGCACGTTGATAGAGCCCCTAGGATTCTTGCTTGACTACCAGCAGTATGAGGGCGATCATATACGTGGGAGCTGGGGTCTATAAGCAAATCCTTAAAAGGTCCCTAGTCGTGGAAGTTTCGAGACAGGGCATCGATACTCCAGAGTAGACTAGTGTATACAGTCGAGACCCCGACGAGGGGCGGTGGCCGGTCTCACAAGCCACTGGTGTCAGTTGGTTCACCTAAGATGTATACAGGTGCTCATTGGGTTATGAGTACACCGGACAGGACTCGCCGGGAACCTGCTAGTTGGTATTATACCTGATGTCAGATAGCAGTTCCCTGGTGACATGTGTACAGGTTAGTTCATCGACCTGAGATCGTCATTTGTCTCGTGTGAGTTCCCACTGTGCTTTGATTACTACCCTACCACGCTCAAAGGAGACGTGCAAACAGGTTTTAGTTGGGTACAGTCCCGAGCCACATGGAGGCAGTGATCGGATCTGCAGGGGTTCGTCTCTCCCGGTATTGGGGGTGAGGTTGCACTGTGTCTAGGAGAGCCAGTACATGAAAAGTTCTTGGCCAAGGCAGGAGATTTACTGGTAGGTATTCCAGTAGTATCTCAGGGTGTTTTGGGCTACACTCCGACACGACTTGTACCACTTTTGGGGGTCTGACTTTTACCAACCCCCTAGGCCCGCCATGCGATACTCATAGACGAACGGACCGGACTGTACGGATATTGTCACTGACAGGCTCAGTAGGGTGTCAGGATGAGTTCGCTCATCGATGTCCCTTTTGGTCAATACCTGGTAGCCCGTCACGTATAGGCTAATACCTCTGACGTGCTAGTGGTTAAATCCTCAGCCAAGGTGTTGACGAGTCTTTAGAGTCCCCCACAGACCAGTTTCTCAAGTTTCGGGTGAAACGCTGTAGAGGCCGTATGGAGATATGGCAGGGTTCGATCAGATACGTGCGGTATTGCACGGATCATGATCGGACGGATAATACTAGCGGGCTTTGGTTTAAGCCGGATCCTAGTATTATACAGTGTAGATTTTGTCTCATTGCATTTGTATTCAGTGGGAATACAAATGCGGACATGTATATGCAGTCGCGGGGTTTTCCTGTAATTTATTACGGGATCAGTTTTCTGAAGTTGCCAGTTTGCATTCCGTTCCTGCCAGTTTTCCTTTGTTCCTTCACGGCCGGACTTTTCCGATGGAGGGGGTTATTTGCAGTTGTGCAAATTATCTTTTGTGGAGGGGGTCCTTTGTATATGTGTGGCTTCATGATGGTTCTACTATCATGAGATTCTTTTTCCATCATCTCTTTTACATTTATGAGATTAGAATGAGATGAGAAATGAAAGACTTTGATGTGACTATTTTCTTCTCATTTATCTCTCATTTTCTCTCTTGCTTGATTCATTCTTTTTTTTCTATCCATCATGAGAAGAGGCCGGCCACACTTGAAAAAAAAGAGAGAGAGGGAATTCATTTTGTGTGGGGAAATTAGTTCATCTCATTTTCTTGCTACACAAATTCTTGCTCACTTCAAAGTTCATTCCACCTCCATCAAAAGGCAACTTCTATAACCCCAAGAAACAACTATTCTACACTTCATCTACAGCACTCCTTGGGCACATCGGCTCGCCAACTTCGTGCCCGAGTTGCCTCGGTCCAGAGGTGGGAGCCCATAAAAGAACCCGGCAATGTGGTGCCCGTTCCGACGAGGAGATGAAGACCGGAGGTTCCGCGAGGAGATCGGAGTGGAGACGAAGACCGAAGGACACAGATCGCTTGGTATAGCTTCTCTACTCCTTTTCTTGTTTTCTAGAGTTAGGTTAATGGCCCGATCCGGAATTTTTGTGCACGGTGGTGCCGGTTTCTAAGTTCTATAAAAGTTTCATTTCCGCATTCCGGCGTCGGATTGACGGCCGGGACACCGCCGTGCACTTACAATATTTTCATCATCTTTGTCTTTATAGGCTACACACTTTACATATAACCCTTATGCTTTGCCAAATGGCGCTTGTGCCACCCCATGCCTTATATGATTGTTTCTTTTTGCACATAAACCATGGTTTTTACAAAATTTCGGCTTTCTGCCCATTTACATACATTTATTTCTAAAAAAAGTATTACATTAAAACTAATTTATGGCTTCATTCCTTTTGTCATGGGGCCGTTCCCTTCCATACTCGGTTCTGACCTGGGCATGGGCCCACTTGGCTTGGGGTTCACTTTGATTTTGACTTGGTCAATCGGGGGGTAAATTTTGACCCCAACAAAGAGGACTGCCGATTACCTCTTCACCATAAAGAGCAGAGCCAAGGAATCCTTTAAGGGATACGTCACTCGCTTCTACAATGCTTTCCTAGAAGTCCCCGAGCACCAGGATGAAACTGTCATCACCGCACTAAGGTCGGGTCTCAGGCACAAAGAGTGGCTCCGCTCTTTTGCATTAGCGCAGCCTAAGACCATGCCCGAGGTAAAAGCTTAGACCGAACGAGAGATCCAACTCGAGTCGGAAGTGAACACCAACTTGCCCCGAGGTAACCAAGCCGACCAAAAGAAGAGGGGCAGAGAAGAGAAAAAGAGGGTCGACCGACCAGAACCTTACTCCCCGAAATTCTAGGAGTACACTCTTCTTAACATCTCCCAGACTGAGCTGTTGGAGGAGGCAAAGGGCGAGTGGTTCTTTAAGCTCCCGCCAATTACCCAAAGGGCGGCAAAGCGTCTCCGTGGTCCTTACTGCGCCTTCCATAGGACGCAAGGGCACCCGACCGAGAACTGCAAACAACTCCAGGACTACATTGAGGAGTTGATCCGCTCTAGCCACTTGGCAAAGTACCTAAGGGACAAGCGGCAGGCGGAACAAAAACAAAAAGTCCCGATATCTCCCGAGGAATTAACCATTGGCCAAATTATGGTCGTTACCTAGGACCTTACTCGGGAAACTCCGGCCTTACAACGCTACAAAGTTTCTTCGGCCTTACAACGTCGAGAAGCTCAAACTGTATAAATAAATGTATTTTCTTCTTTTCGAAGTGATGTAATTTTAAGTCTCCTGAGTTAGAAGAGACTTCTTCCAAAATTTTGTTCTCTTTCTCGGTTCCGAGATCCTTAGATTCATTTTTGAGAAAGTATGTAAACATTACTTTAGGGACAAAAGGAGACAAAAACACATCAGAAAAGAAGAACTTTATTCATTAAGGGGCATTATGGGCTCTTCAGCCTTACAAAAACTACGATAAAAATTACAACAAAAGGGGCCGGGGATCAAGGAAGCACTGTTCATGGTACTCCGATAAGATCTCCTTCAGCCAGAACCGAGCTTCCTCGGCCCGCTCCCTCTGATGTTTCCCGCTGACCCTAGCTACCACGGAAGCACCAGCAACCCCTCCCCCCGGGCAAGAAGCGGTGATCAGCTTCTTCTGGAAACACTCCAGAAGAAAATCCTCCGATCGATCCTGCCTGCTCTTCGAGATCAAGCCAAGATGGTAAAGAGAGTGCAACTTCTCGATCGTCTCATCCCTCAACTGCGGAGATAAGGCATTGTGCAGACCCGGGGAACTCCTCCAGATCGCATAAATAAGCACTTGGAGGAGTAGAGATCGCCGGGGAAGAAGGAGTCCAAAGTGGCCCTCCACGCGGTCTATGACCGCATTATACGTCTGTTCGAATTAGTCGATGTTGTAAAGGTACACATCATCCCGAGAAATTATCTCGCTGATGAGCACGCATGGATGCCCGGCCATTTTTAGAAACACAAGGCTGGAAAAGAACCAACACGCCTTCGCTATTTATAGCTTCAACAAAAATCTTCCAACGGCCGAAATTTACGCGCGCAGCGACGCCAATCGCAGGGTGTTTTCAAATTCCCAATATAGAGCTGCCACGTGGAGACCATGCAGATCCTCATGAACCCCTAAGCGGTGAATGGAAGATTGAACGACGCGAATCTCGAAGTATCACACCCCACCGACACGCTTCTGCCACGCGTCATCCACGGTCACTCTTCCTGATTTTATGAGTCATGGAAAATTGAACGACGCCTTACGAGGGCGAAGGGAAGTTTAAAAAGCCCTCATCTCGAGGCTACCGAGCAGCTTCTCTGCCCGGTCTATCCCTAGCGGGTAAATTCTTACTCATCTACGCTAAGGATCGAAGCCCTCATAACGAGGCCACCGAGTAGCTTCTCTGCCCGGTCCATCCCTGGAGGGTAGATTCCTACCTATCTACGCTAAGGATCGAAACCCTCATAACGAGGCCACCGCGCAGCTTCCCTGCCTGGTCTATCCCTGGCTGGTAGATTCCAACCTATTTACTTTAAGGATCAAATCCCTCGCCTCGAGGCCACCGAGCAGCTTCCCGTCCCGGTTCATCCCTAGCGGGTAGATTCCTACCCATCTACGCTAAGGATCGAAGCCCTCTTAACGAGGCCACCGAGCAGCTTTCCTGCCCGGTCCATCCCTGGCGGATAGATTCCTACCCATCTACACCAAGGATCAAAGCCCTCATCTTGCAGCCATCGAGCAGCTTCCCTACCCGGTCCATCCCTAGCGGGTAGATTCCTACCCATCTACGCTAAGGATCGAAGCCCTCATAACGAGGCCATCGAGCAGCTTCCCTGCCCGGTCCATCCCTGGTGGGTAGATTCCTACCCATCTACGCCAAGGATCAAAGCCCTCATCATGAGGCCACCGAGCTACTTCCCTGTCCGGTCCATCACTGGCGGGTAGATTCCTACTCATCTATGCCAAGAATCAAATCCCTCATCACGAGGCCACGGAGCAGCTTCACTGCCCAGTCCATCCCTAGCGGGTAGATTCCTACCCATCTATGCTAAAGATCGAAGCCCTCATAACGAGGCCACCGAGCAGCTTCCCTGCCCGGTCCATCCCTGGCGGGTAGATTCCTACCCATTTACACTAAGGATCGAAGCCCTCATAACGAATCCACCGAGCAGCTTCCTTGCCCGGTCCATCCCTGGCGAGTAGATTCCTACCCATCTATGCTAAGGATTAAAGCTCTCATCTCGAGGCCACCGAGCAGCTTTCCATACCGGTCCATCCCTAGCGGGTAGATTCCTACCCATCTACGCTAAGGATCGAAGCCCTCATAATGAGACCACCGAGCAGCTTCCCTGTCCGGTCCATCCTGTTAGTTGTATGTATGCCCTAGAGGCCATTATTGTACATGATTGTATATTATAATGGATGCTTGGACATATATAGGGAGGACTTTCTTGCTCGACATGATAGTATACTATCTGGTTGCTCTTTATCTTAACATGTAGACTTGTGTTGTAATATTGTCTTGCTCTCACATGTTGGTAAAGCTCTTAGGATGTATACTTTATTACCATGATTATAATGCAGATCATACTAGTGGGGCCAGGGTAGTCCACAAGTTCATCCTTTAATTGTTCCTAGTCGTGGGTGTATCGAGACGGGGCATCGATATTCCAGAGTATACTAGCGTATACGTTTCTTGACCCATTTGATGGGCGATGGATGATCCCGCATCCATTGGTGTTTGACATCAAAGATTGTATACGGGTGCTCAGTGAAGACTGGGTACACTGAACAGGACTCGCCGAGAACTTCTAGATGGTAATATACCTAACGTCAGATAGTAGTTCTCTGGTGACACTGGTACAGGTTAGTCTGTAGACCTGAGATCGTCATAGAGTCTTGTATGATTCCTACTGTGCTTTGTTTTCTACCTTACCACGTTCAAGAGAGCGTGCAAAACGGTGGTTTTTGGGTACAGTCCCGAGTCACATGGAGGCAATGAGCGATAGGAGGGGTCTCTCCCAGTATTGGGGGTTGATGTCGCGCTGTGTTTGATTGGCCATAACAGGAAGTCCCTGGACAGGGCGGAAACTGAGATTTACTGGTAAGTGTTATCAGTAGTTTCTCGACCCATTATGAGCCTCACATCGGCACGACTTATCAAGTTATTGGAGTCTGACGTTTACCACCTCAGACTCGATATGCGACATATCAGACGAAGAGACCGGACTGTACGGTAGTGTTACTCATTGGATTCACGGGAGTATGAACAAGCTTGCTTGTTGATCTTCTGATCGCTCAATACTCGGGTAGCCGTTACGTCCAGCTAGTACCGCTGACAGCTTGTGGGTGACTGATATGATCATCACCTGCTTCCGGCGTATTGACAAGTCTTTAGAGTCCTACACAGAGGTTTCCTAGCTCGTACGAAACGAAGTAGGGCACATATGTGATATGCGCGGGACCGAGATTGATACGTGTATGTGATACCGTATTCTAATCTCGCGATATAGGTTATATGCGATATAACCGAATTATTGAATCAAGTGTTGATTCAATAATTTATTAAATGATATTAGTCGGTTGTATGCGATACAGCCGGGTTATTAAATCAAGTGGTGATTTAATAATTTAATGTATAATTATATATTTGATATATTAATATACATTTACTAATATTAGCTCACTTAAGAAAATGTTTTCTCTAAATACTTTTAAATATATATGTGATATATATTAATGTATTTTTTTATGTGTCATGCTAGATGATACATAGGACTTGGGTGTATAAGACTCATACCTAACTTAAGATAATTTGGTGTTTAAATATTAAGGGAAAAATCAAAATTAGGTAGAAATTAGCAAGGCTTGAGATGCTTGTGGAAGCATGGAGAAACTTTGACTTAAGTTCACTAATTTTGTTTAACTCTAGATATTTATTAACCTAACAATTATATTTAGCCATGGTTTAGTCTCTACCTGAGTTTATATGAGATATTTTCTCACCCATGGTTCAACACTTGATCACTTCTTCATCTCGTTCATTGCTTTTTAGCTTTCTTGTGAGAAGAAAAAGAAAGAAAGAAAAATAATTCTAAAGTGAGCAAAATTCCTACTTCACCAATCTATACCAAACTAGCCATTTATTATAGGTTGTTTCTTTCACTAATTCTCAATTAGTGAAGAGATAGCTTGAGTTAGAGATTCTTCGACGTAGATCATTTTCGGTCTCGAAAATCCTTGAGCAAGCTCATTCCTTTCATCTAATGGAGCCTAAGGAGAGTCCGGAAGACCACTACTTGGGGCAAAGGGACTACTATACGGAGCTTTAGAAGTGAAGGACCGGTCTACAAAGGTTGTATTCCTATATCACTTAGTTTAAAGTTGTTTACATGTTTTAAAAACCTTAATTCTCTAGTTAGATCCTTGGTTCGGGCTCGCTCGCATCCTAAATTTTTAAAGTTGCATACTTGATGCTTGCTAAAACCGTGTCAGGGTGCTAAGAGAACCCAACAGTGGTATCAGTGCTAAGCGAGAGTATTAGGAGTTGTCTAGGCGAAGTTAAAGTGTTCGATCGACTTTTCGAAAACCTGGAAAACCCACTCTCTGGAAAATTTTCCAAAAGTTGGAATTTTTCTAATTAAAAATATTCAGAAAATTATGCAGGGTTTTCTATGAACCCACATGAAAAACGATGGCCCAACTCGACCAAACGACAGCAGAAGCACGGCCAAAGCAAGCGTTTGGCGGCAGTTCCGCGGCGCCGTTGGTGAGGCAGGGAGCGTGCCTTCTTGTGTAGGTCCATAGATGCTTGGGGCACTGTCTGGGTATTTTTAAATGTGACTCAAGTGTTGAGCTCTCTGGAAATTTTGGATGTTTGATAAATCGATCAAAATGTTTAACGTCGTATAGATATTTGTGATCTGTGATACAATATTTGGAATCCACAAAAATTAGTTTTGTGAAAACTAATTAATATTTTGTAAATCTAGCAATTTAGTCTCACTTGATCGGTTGCCGCAGGGTTTTGATTCGGATCAAAACTCCATCGCGATCTTATATAGTACGCGAACATTCGCCGGGTAACACTACTCGATAGCCACGCCCCATAGCCCTGACCAAGTGACTGTAGGAGAACCCTATTGCCAAAAGCATCCATTCGGGTGCTCGCGGCCGCGGTGTTCCGCCTAAGTGCACTTCATCGACGGCATCGGGGGTGCGGCCGTCTACTAATGTTTCCGACAAGCATTCGATCAACTGTCGGGAATCTTGTTGAATTGCCCGACTGGTTATTGAAAAGTGTTTTCAATTTGAGACTAAAATGTCGGGTTTATAAAGTTAGGCATGAAATTCGGAATATGTGATATTCCGGGTTAATGATGTTTAAGGAATTTATACGGTTAGGCATGAAATCCGAAATATGTGATATTTCGGGTTTATGATGTCTAAGAATGTTGCGGATTCCAATTATTTTAGTTTACACTTTCTTTTCTGGGACCGTAAGTGTAATATGTGGTGTATCGCCGGTTTTGTTGCTATATGTCAACGATAATTGGGATACGCATATTTACTTACGTTGATGATTTGTGATGTTATGTGTTGCTGTGATATGTTATATTGGATCGTCGTGATTGAATAACCGGGGGTTTTTGCGTGATGAGAGTTTTTCATTTTCACTCACGTAAAAACTTGTATGTAATATTCTTTTATTAAGACATTTCCGGGTTGAGGATGATGTCACCATTGATGTATATTATTTATTTTTCCGCATTAGGATAGACCCAAGGAGGGGAGCACAAGTAACCGGATTCTAGATTCCAGTGGAAGACCATCTCGAGGAGTCGAGACCGGGTCTCCTAACTCTAGAATTGGTAGGGCTGCTTGCCGCTCTCGTAGGGGTCTAGGGATGTGGGTTTGGCTATTCATCGCGACTGAGGAATCCGTGTTTTTTTACTGGCTTGATTTAAAACACGGACCTCCTAATATATCCAATATTTCATTGGTTGACTTCTGCTGCAATGTTCTGTGATGAGATCATATAACTGCGTGAGACGAATGCTTTATATTATATATATGATATATAATAAATGTTGCTTATGTTTTGCATCCGCGCTAGTCTTGCCCCCGCTCTGTCGTTAGTTAACTAACCTAACGGTGCATGACGGGACCCCATGGCAAATGATGATGGCATAAGCATACGTTGTATTTTCGTTTCTGTATCTATGATGCTTAGGAAGCATAAATGATGGGACTTTATTAATGAGATTAATGAAAAGGAAAGAAACCTAAAATTGTTGCAGAATCAAATTTTCAAAAAGGGTAGCTCTAGTTTTTCCTTTGCATAGTGGTATTCCTTGGTGAATATCCAGCACCTCATTCGATGAGGAAAGAGCCGAGATCTCTTCACCGGGAGTGAGCTTTTTAGCGAAACTAGCAAATGCTACAACCCACTCGGTTTTGTATTTTGATTGCTTCTCTAGTTCTTGCTTTGCATAGTGGTATTCCTTGATGAATATGCAGCACCTTATTCGATGAGGAAAGAGCCGAGATCCCTTCACCGGGAGTTACCTTTTTAGCGAAACTAGTAAAAGCCTAAAAAACACTCCTTTTCAAAATCACTCGATTCTATAACGATATCAAGTCCATTACGCAAAAGGTTTTCTTAAAAATCTGTCGTAGCCCTCTGTCAATTCAGATATGGACTATTTATTATTCGTGCTGCGTTTGTTGACCTTGTCAAGGCGTAGTATGCGGTAGCTGATTAGTGCTTATCTGCAATGCATATGATGCGATTGGATTAGGGTATTCGTACGGCCTTGTTGACCTTATCAAGGGTCGTGCAGGTGGGTTTAATTCAATTACGAAATGAACAGGTTGAACTTGACTTGCGGTTTATGGTGTGTTGACCTTGTGTTGAAAACTCACGGTGTTGTGTCGTTGAAAGCTTTTTGTCAAATTAGGATATGCCGGTTTCGTTAATGAAAATAGTGCACGACGTGAGTCTCGAGTTCTAAAAAATACCGCAAGTGCACGGTGCGTTGATGCAAGCCGGCAAGTACAGATCGAACCTTAGGGAGTGGATATCACAACATCATTTTGAGTTATGAAACAACGGGTTGGAAATGGATTTTTGTCATGTTTTTACAACAATTAAATGAAGAAAGGTTTAGGGTTGTTTAGAGAAAACTTAGGCTAAGGTTTGGTAGGGTTGCAATACGGCTTTTACCCCCAACTCGAAGTCTTGATTCAAGGTCCATTTTTAGAATGAAACGAGTACGGAATTAGTTAAATGAGGTTAGCAAGCAATGAACATATGCATTGTGTGCTATATGTCCTATCTAGCTAGTTTGCAACACTTAACTTAATTTCTTATTCCATTCAACTTCAAATCATAATAGAGCAACAATAAAATGTAAAGATGGAATAAGATATATGTTAAAGGTTGATTTGCAACCATTCAAAACAATATATCTTATCAAGTAAAACATAATAAAATTACATAAAGAAAGAAAGTGTAAAATACAAGAATCAAAAAGGGAGGGGTTGGAAGAAAAGCCATTCCACAACCTACCTCACCATAACCCAAGAACAAACTACTCACACATCATAAATTGAAATAAAAATAAAGAAGAAAATGCAAAATGAGAAGAGATATAAGAATCAACTTGATATAAATGAAGCCTTTATTGCAATGGTTACAAGTACAAACAAGTGAATTCAAATACCAAAATCTAATTTTGCAAGCTAAAGAAAGAGGTTGCAAGACTAGAGGAAGGCAAGGAATTCACACTAAGGGTTACAAGATCACTAGTTACAATTTTTACAAACTTCTCTCTCACAAAAAGTAGTGCCCTCTAACTTGCCCAAAGGCCTGGTATTTATAGGCTCAAAACAAAATTAAACAAATAATAAAAACGAGATGATGTGACTTCAAGGGAGGGACAGAAGAAAGAAAGGCACATTTGGACACATAAGGGCCGGCGAGATCGGAATTTTGGGGCTTGTCGCCGGCCTTGGTCCGAGCTTTCTGTCTCGTTTTGGTGTGGTGAAGTATAGTGCACTCAACAAGTCCGCTGGTGTTGTTTGATTTCTTCATATCAGCTTAGATTATACTCGGTAGTTTTGGAGGGAACTTGATGCATTAAGTCACATCATAACTTTTAGTATTTATTGCAAATCACCCTCATTTGTGCTCTTTGTGTGCCAAGGCAGCCTCCCCATCATGGTCTAGTGCACATGCATTGTGTAGGACCAAAGATTGTGTATGCAATATTGTTTGCACAAGATCTCATTGGATATCGATCGGTTTCCTGTTCCGTTTACAGTGTCAGCTCCCAAACGTTATATCCGTGATTTTGAGTGTGTTTCCAGTCTTTTATCACGAACACCTGTAATATGTAATTACTGAGCAGACACTGGTTAATAGTACCGATATATACAAAAATAGATAACGAATGAGTGGTATTAAAATTCAGTTTTCTGTGATGAATAAATACCTCCAAACTTATCGTTTGCTTGTCCCGAGAAAAACAAAAATTCCTATCCTCACTTTCGCAGGAAAAGCGATTGCACTGAGCATGTGCAACAAGCCGTTAAACCTCTAGGTGTCCCTAGTAGGAGGAGTGTTGTCTCCTGAGGGTTTTCAGCGGATACTACCCACAAAATTCCGTCAAGCTAGTTTCATAAGTTAACATCGACTTTTACTCCTACGGTTTAGTATCTACATTAGAAATTCTATTATCCTAAGTTAGAAGTTTTCAACCCTTATGTTTCACGCCTCCTATTTATTCAATCTCAGATCCTATACGTTTTGACAGTTTAAGAAAGATCTCGGTTTCTCTTGAGTTGTCCTTCTAAAGCGCAGTCTCCAATCCGGAATTTTTATCACCTTTACGGAAAACATAAGCCTTATTATTTATTCCTATCTTTCTTCCAAACACCGATCGTATACCCCTACGTGTGTGTAAATTTTCACCCCTACACTCAATAATTCAATTCAAGCTATAGTACCCTAGCCTTATTACCTAATACTACTTC
This sequence comes from Agapanthus africanus, assembly GCA_030015575.1. Taxonomy (NCBI): domain Eukaryota; kingdom Viridiplantae; phylum Streptophyta; class Magnoliopsida; order Asparagales; family Amaryllidaceae; genus Agapanthus; species Agapanthus africanus. The sequence continues at coordinate 94,606,424 of CM057349.1, forward strand.
TTTTCGTTTATGATGGACGGATTTGCTCACACACCTTTCATGTGACTATTAATGCTTCTTGAGGCACTAGCAGCGATTACCGAAAGTATGAGCTTAAAGCGTAAATAGCAGTTTCCAGGTCTTGACTTGATTTTTTTTCTTTTCAAGACCGGATATATTTTTCAATGATTCTCTTTTGGTTGTTAGCTTTAAATACCGTTTTTTCTTTCATACAAGGATTTCATGCAAGATTACTTCTAGGTATCCTCTATTATCTCAAGTTTCAAGGTGCGTATAAGTGCGATTTGTAGGGTATATACTTTCTGAATTTAGACTCAAGATTAGGAACTATTTTTTCAGAATTATCCTTCAATAAAGTTTTCAATACTTTTCCTTCATCTCGACTTAACTCAAGAACTAAACTCAAGATTACCTACCTCTTACAAAACTGCAAGGATGTATATTTAGCAAGGTTAAATAGAAGGAGGGTTATCTTTAGGGTTTTCAACTTCTAACCCTAGAATTTAGTTATTTCTAAAGTATCAACTAAATTTTCGGAAAAAATCTAAGTTACCCTACTAGCTAATTTGACGACAGAGTTTTTATGTTTTTTTTGAAATTTTTTCGATTTTTGTGTGTTTTTAATAAGTGTGCAACTGCAAAAATATACACATGAATGTGAAGGTAGAAGGTAGAAAGCTTACCGAGAAAAAATATACCCCTAAACTTAAACTTGACAGTGTCCTCATTGTCATAATATATATTCGTAACACCTTAGAATGTGATTAGTATTAATTAAGCGATAATGCGGATTTTAAGTAAAAAGTTTACCAAAATAGTTTTAAAATTATTTATAAAAATTAATTAATATTTTATTATTATTTCTTTCGGGGTTGCACACAATTGTGCATGTTAACCTAGGGTTAACCATGCTTAAGTAGCCATGGCACCTTAACCCCATTCCATTAAGTTGTAATATGTATTTATTTAAATTATTTAGTTTTAAAAATAAGGTTTGAATTTGGTTGACTTGGGAGAGAGAGAGAGGGTTGACAATGGAATCATGAGGCATGGGGGCAAGCATGGCTTGCATTAAATGAGGAGAGAGAAGAGGGGGGCATAGCTCATACTAAACTCACACCCTCATTTCCCTCACCCTCACTTATACACTCACTCACATTCTCTCATTCCCACTCTCATTCTCTTCTTCTCAATTGTTTCCTCATCTCATTTCCTCACCCCCTCAAACTGAAACCCTAATCCAAATTCTCACAAACCCAAACAAAATCTTCACTAAACCCCACTAAAACCCTTCACAAGTCAAGATTAAGCCACTAAGATCACTTGGAGCATGGAAAGATAGGATTTTTGAGCAAGTGTGGATAGGTAACGATCTCTAAATTAGGTGCTTATATTGTTATGTTGCTTAGTAGTCTTCGTTTAGAACCCTAAAGATGTAGTTTTGAGCATATATCGTATTTTTAATGTCATATTAGGGTCACTGTGATCTTCTACGACCATGAATTTTTACTGGATAATCTAGCAGTATATTGGTGTTGTACTAGCCCTGAATGTTCACCTGAAACCCTGACCCAACCCGACCTAGGAAAACCGGCGACACTTGGGGAAAATCCGGCGAGCTCGGTTTTGTAGGGGACTGGGGGTTTATGATTTTGTGGGTAGCTGTCTGTGTGCTATCCTAGGTGTTTGGTACTGCTAGATTTTTAGGTTTTGACAGTAGATAAAATCTTGGAGAACTTAGCAAAATTTAGGCGTTTCGGCAAAGTGCGATACGATTGATCCGACGTAGATTTAGTGTTTCGGGTAGCTTGCTGTCGTGGGTTTGTTTTGGTGATGTCGCCATACACGTTAGCCGCTAAGCGAACTCTTTTGTAGCTTAAGGGAACCGATTCGTTAAATTGGCGTTGTGTTCGTTATTATTGCGTAGTTTGCTAAATCTACGCGTTATTGTGTTTTGTGTTAATAGGATCGCGGGCGGGGACTTCGGACACTGCAAAGAAAGGAAAGCAGGTGGTCGAATTTACCTAGCTCGAGATCATTGATGAGTAGATTTAACATCTACGGGGAAATTGCCCGTATGGCGTTAAGCGTCAGGGCTAGATATGATATTATAGCCGCATATTTATATGCATATATGTTAATTGTGTATGAGCATCATTGCATACCATTACTTGTTGTGCCTTGACTTAGTACCTAGTGGACACTGGACCATTACTGACGGTTCATGTTGCACGAGCACTAAATTGTATGCTACAATCACACCGTCGGTAATTGCCATAACACGCACAACCTATACACATATGCGGTATTGTATTGTTATTAACATTGAGGCATTGATTCTTGTTTTATTGCGTTTAGAAAATGCATCGTGCATACATAGCTGCATGCACACCTTTATATGATGTTGCATTTGATTTTGGAGAAATTGGGAACCGCATGATATATTTAAAAACTGGATTCATTTAAAAGAGCGGTTTTCCGTTGATATGCTCATATTACTGTTTTATGTTGCATATATCATATTTCATAGATTTACGCATTGAGATACGGATTTCATGTGATTTATGGATTTGAGAACCGTGGGGATATTTCAAGAAAGTATGCATTGTTTTGAAAACCCGGTTTCTCTTGATATGATATTTCAGTGCGTCCACCATGAGTTTTCTCGGTTCTGAGACTTGTGTTAGAAAACTGATTCGAGGAGCTGGATGATCCGTTTCCGGGTTCATGGTGGACCCGGTATAGTACCCCTGGGCAAGAAAGGGATGTTGTGCAGTAGACGATGATCCTGGCAGAGGGAATACTACCTACCGGTGATTAGTTGGACTTGGTGGTTATCCGGAGGATACCGACCGGAGTCGTGAGATGGATATGGGCCGATCCGGAATGACGGAGCCCGTGGGCCGACCCGGACTGACGGAGCCCGAGTTATATGGATTTACGTGTCGATATTGGACACGGGTTTTCATGATGTTTTGAGTGTCGATGTTGGGCACTCAGGTTCCATGAGATTTACATATATGAGGGCCGATCAGAGTGACGGCGCCTGAGGTATTGGGATTTGGGGTGTCATTGATGGACACCTGTTTTTCCACAATGATGATTCATTGATGATGATATGTTTTATCCCATACTCGGTAGTTATTTGATATGCATTGCTTCATGTAGTTGTAGTACCTGATGGAGTACCTTCATCATGATTGTTGCATATCCATATTATCATATTTATACTATTAGATTGCATGTGATAGATTATCGCTGTACGTGCATACCTGCGATTATCTGTATGATGTTACTTACTATTCACGAGTTGGAAACTCACCCCCGTTGTACCACAGTGTTTTACAGGCTTGACCCTCAGAGTAGTCGCGGCAGGGCTTCTTATTGTATCATTTTTAGCGGATACTGCTACGGTTGGTTTTGAGCCTTTTTGCTATAGGTGGATTCGCGGTTATCCGTTTATGTTCATTGTATATCTCATTGTATCTAGTACTCTCCATCTACCACTTCCATGTATTAACTTAGAGACGAGTTGTGAGAACGATATTGTATATTTTGTGACTCTGGGTGTCGAGCTCGTATGAGCCGACCTTTATTATGTAGTTTTACCTCTTTATGCTGTTTTTCATTTATATTGTCTATTTCTTCGCTACGGCGTCGTATATATGCTTGTGGTGGTTGTTTCCGCCTTTGGGCGTGATTTGCTCCCGTTTGGGGATACTTTATTTATATCTTATGTTTGTACCCGTTTCGGGGCTAGTTTTTACAAAGGAGGTGCTGCCGAAATTTTTAAGAAAATAAACTTAAGTTTAAAGATTTTTACTTGAGATTTCCAAATGTTTTTAACAATGTTTTTATCACTTACTACTTTTGATGGTTTAGATTTCTGGGTTTTCGGCTTACTTAAATTGCGTTACGTCTGTTGACGTCATATGGTTTAAGTGTCGGTCACGTGCCAAATTTTGGGTCGTGACAATAACAAGAGCCAAATAGTTAAGGGTAAAAATAATAAACAATGATTACAAAAAGAAAAAGCCAAAACTTATATACAAGTTTTAGAGGAAGTGATTCAATCAAGATAATGTGGCTCATGTAAAAACATGAGCTCCTCTGTTTCCGCAGGTAATTCTAAGAATGGCTTCAGACGTTGGCCATTGACCTTGAAAGTATTACCCGAGTGCTGATCTTCAATGTTGACTGTTGGATATGTATGCCCTAGAGGCCAGTATTGTATATGTATACATATGGATACTAGGGATATGTATGTACAGAACAATCTTGCTCAGTTATATAGTATATTATTTGACTTGTCTTTGTCAGGATAAGTGTATTTATTTGTGTTGTTGTTATATCTAGCTTGCACATATTGACAAAGACTCGATACGGTAGTATACTATTGTGGTTTATTTTTATCTTAACATGGCATATGTCATACTCGTTATTACATATTGTGGTTACATGTTGATAAAGCCCCTAGGATCTTTCTTGATTACCTGCGTTGTGATGGCGATCATACTTGTGGGAGCAGGGTAGTCCATAAGCACATTCTTAAATGGTCCCTAGTCGCGTGAGTATCGAGACTGGGCATTGATACTCCAGAGTAGACTAGTGTATACGTTTTTAGCCCCGTCGGGTGATGGTTGGTCCCGCAGCCATTGGTCTGATGCACCTAAGATCGTATACAGGTGCTCACTGGGTGTGAGTACACTGGACGGACTCGCCGAGAACTTCCATGTGGTACTATACCTATCGTCAGATGGAAGTTCTCAGGTGACATGAGTACAGGTTAGTCTTTGGACCTGAGATCGACATTTGTCTCGTGTGAGTTCCCACTGAGCTTTGATCACTACCCTACCACGGCTCTACTGAGTCGTGCAAACAGGTTTTGGTTGGGTTCAGTCCCGAGCCACATAGAGGCAATGAGCGATTTTCGGGGATTCGTCTCTCCCGGTATAGGGAGTCGATATCGCACTGTGATTCGATTGGTCAGGACTATAAGACCTTGGCCAAGGCACTTGGGATTTACTGATAGGTTGATCGGTAGTTTCCCAGATTGGTCCTGAGCCACATCGGCACGACTTATCAGGTTATTAGGGTCTGACGTTCACCACCCCCTAGACCCGGTATGCGATACTCTTTGACGAAGAGACCGGACTATATGGATATTGTCACGGATAGGCTCAGTAGGAGATCCGGATGAGTTTGCTCATCGGCCTTCCTTTCGACAGGTACCTGGGTAGCCGTTACGTACAGCTAGTGCCGCTGACGTGCTTGTGGTTAAACCCACTGCCAGAGCACTGTCGAGTCTTTAGAGTCCCACACAGAGGGTTTTCCTGATTCAGGCGAAATGATGTAGTAGCCGTATTGGATACGTGTAGGGTTCGATCGATTGATGTACTTTGTATTCGGACTTTCGATCGGACAGTTGGTAATACTATCCGGCTCGGGTTTGAGCCGGATTATTAAATCAGGTATTGATTTAATAATTTACGTATGTGTATTTCGATACATATATTCTAGTATTACGTTCTTCGTGTTATTCTATCTATTTGAGCGTTCAGATTTTTATCTGATTGCCGGTATATATGTACAGTAGACTGAAATCCGTATTTATTACAGATTTCCTTCTAGAAGGTGGCCACCTCATTATGGTTTTTCCTTTTATTTGATAATTGGAAATGAGGTGTAAAGTGAGAGGTGAGGGAGGAATGGGAGGTGACCATGCTTCAATAGTGAGCAAATGAATTTACAATTAATTTTGGAGTTACTATTGAAGCATGGTTGCTAATTATTTAATGAAAGAATTGATACATAAAACCTAGGTGTGTATTTTCTCTTTCATGCTATGCTTCATACTTTCTTGAGCTCCCATTTTTCTCTCAAGTTCCTCCCTCCTCTTGCTTTCCTCCACCTTCATCTTCTTCATTCACTAACATTCTCATGAGTTAAGAAACAAGTGAAGAGGTTAGAAAATAGATAACAAACACTTAGACACCCTCACTACATCCTAGACCACTTGGTTTAGCAACCAAAGTTCTCTAGTTGCTCCTTATAGTCTTTTGATTAGGAGCTAGAGCCATGGATCATATTCCCCGGGTGGATAATCTACGACAAAGCAAGGCCGGAGAACAAGCTCGATCCCGGAGGACCGATGGAGCCGGAATTGGAGATCAAGCAAGTTCAAGGCGGCTACGAGGAGCTAAGGATGAAGAACGAAGACCGAAGGACTTGATCCGTTTGGTATAACTTCCTTCATAGTAGATAGAACTCCTTTTAGCTAACTAGGTTTATGGTTAAATATCCGGTTAAGTTTTATTCTAGTGCCAAGTTTTCGATCGTCTTAAAATTTTTGTTCTGCAATTGGCCACGGAAGTTGGCCGGGGCACTAGGGTAACCCTTTATTGACTGCACCGTGCGGAAAGACGGTGTGCACAATAAACGGACCTGTCCAACGTGACTTTAATTTCCCAGGGAATAGATGAAGCCTGGAGTCGTAAAGCAGAACCTTTTGTCCCACAGTGAATGTTTTTCGGAGAATCGTCTTGTCGTGAAAAACTTTTGTTTTTTTTTTGTACATTTTGGCGTTCTCATACGCGTCATTGCGTATCTCGTCGAGCTCATTCAATTGAAGTTTTCGAGCCTCTCTGGCCTTTTCTGAGTCGACATTGAGCTGTTTGATTTCCCAGAACGCGCGGTGTTCCAATTCAACAGGCAAATGACACGCTTTTCCAAAGATGAGTCGGTATAGGGATATACCTAGATTTTTTTTGAAGGTGGTGCGAAATGCCCAAACCGCGTCATTTAACTTCAATGACCAATCATTGCGGTGGTGGCTGATAGTCTTTTCCAGAATCTTTTTAATCTGTCTATTGGAGACTTCGATATGACCGCAAGTCTGGGGATGGTAGGGTGTTGATAGTTTGTGGCTAATGGAGTACTTCTTCATCAGTGCTTCAAAAGATCGGTTGCAAAAATTTGTTCCATTATCATTGATGATCGTGCGAGGCGTACCGAACCGAGAGAAGATATTCTCTTTTAAGAATTTTACGACAACCTTGTTATCGTTGGTTCGTCATGGGACAACCTCCACCCATTTGGACACATAATCCACAGCCAGCAAAATGTACAAATTCCCAAAAGAGTTTGGGAATGGCCCTATGAAATCGATACCCTAGACGTCGAAAATTTCTACAATCAGGATGGATTGTAGGGGCATCGAATTCCGTTTTCCAATCTTTTCCATGTGTTGGCAGCGGCTACAGGTTTTGCAATATTTGAAAGCATCCTTAAAAAGCGTCGGCCAGTAGAAGTCGCTTTGCGAAACCCTTTCAGCTGTCGTTCTGGGTCCAAAATGACCCCCACAAGCTTGATCATGACAGAAGGACAAAAAACTTCTCGTTTTAGAGTTAGAGATGCACCTTCTAATAATCTGATCAGGACAGTACTTGAACAAGTATGGTTCATCCCAATAAAAGAATTTGACTTGGGAGAGAAATTTTGACTTGTTCTGATTAGACTAAAAGGAAGTTGTTTCTCCGGTAACAAGAAAATTGACAATATCAGCGAACGAGGGTTCGATTGATACAGAGAGAGGTTGTTCGTCAGGGAACTGCTCGTTGATTAGAATTTCCTCAATTGGTGCATTTGGTAAGCGAGATAAATGATCGGCTACAACATTTTCGATTCCCTTCCTATCCTTGATGGTTAATTCAAATTCTTGAAGAAGGAGAATCCAACGTATCAATCTGGCTTTGGCATCCTTTTGTTGCAATGAGGTGCCTAAGTGCAGAATGATCATTGTAAATCGTGACATGGGTCCCGATCAAGTAAGGACAGAATTTTTCAAGTGCGTACACAACAACTAAGAATTCTTTTTCAGTGGTTGTGTAATTCAGTTGTGCGTCATTCAACGTCCTGCTCGCATAATGGATAACATACGGCTTCTTTTCAAATCGCTGTCCTAAGACAGCACCTGTCGCAAAGTCAGAAGTATCGCACATTAGCTTGAAAGGTTCATCCCAATCTGGTGCACTTAAAATCAGGGCGGAAGTGAGTTCCGATTTCAGAAGCTTGAACATGTGAAGGCACTCAGAATTGAATTCAAAGGGAGTATCTTTAGCCAAAAAAGAAGTTAAGGGTCTAGCCAGTTTGTTAAAATCCTTGATGAAATGCCTGTAAAACCCGGCGTGGCCTAAGAATGCCCTGATGTCACGGACGGTCCGTGGGGGTGGAAGGCTTGAAATGACGTCGATCTTTGCCTTATCGACTTCAATGCTATTTTCAGAAATGATATGGCCTAACACAATGCCGTGTTTGACCATGAAATGACAATTCTCCCGATTGAGTGTGAGGTGTGTTTCCTTGCATCGTAACATGAATAGTTCAAGATGCCTCAAACTCTCAGAAAATGAATCTCCAAAGACGGAGAAATCATCCATAAATACTTCCAAGAATCGCTCTACCATGTCAGAAAAGATGCTCATCATGCACCGCCGAAATGTTGCAGGTGCATTACACAGCCCAAAGAGCATGCGTCGGTAGACGAATGTGCCACAAGGACAAGTGAAAGTCATTTTGTCCTGATCCTCCGGATCGATCGGGATTTGATTGTGGCCGGAATTCCCATCTAAGAAACAATAGTCGGCATGTCCGACTAGGCGTTCAAGCATTTGATCAATGAAGGGCAGCGGGAAATGATCCTTACGAGTGGCAGCGTTGAGCTTTTTGTAATCAATACAGACTCTCCATCCCGTTTGTGTGCGGGTTGGGACTAGCTCATTTGCTTCATTCGTGATTACAGTGATACTCGATTTTTTTGGCACAACGTGATGGGGCTTACCCACTTGCTATCAGAGATGGGATAGATGATCCCATTGTCAAGACACTTTAGCATTTCATTCCGCACCGCTTCTTTCATCACCGGGTTAAGCCGACGTTGAGGATCCTTGAAGGGTTTGGAATCATCAGTCATATGGATTTTGTGCTGACAGATAGCAGGGCTGATTCCTTTGATATTAGCCATTGACCACCCAATTGCTTCCATGTTCTTTCTCAGAACATCCATGAAGGCCAACTCTTGCTCAGGCGCAAGGTCGGTTGCGATTATAACTGGAAGCGTTTCATTATTTCCCAAGTACGCATACTTGAAGTGGTCAGGAAGAACTTTGAGGTCGAGTTTTGGTGGCTCCTCCACAGATGGTCGCACTTCAGGGGACGATTCGTTACGAAGTGGTTCAAATTGGGGCCCCTAGTGTGCGTAGGAAGCCTGTTCAGGACTTAGCTTCTCAAAGAAAAGAAGCTCTTCAGAAAACAGTTCTTCAAACGTTTTCTTATTGTTGAAGTTAAATGTCCCCTCTTCAGACATATCGTATACAATGTTGACTTCAAATGTTTCATCGTGTTTCTCGCTCGCTTGGTTTCCTAGCGTGAAGATGTTGAGGTCAACTGTCATGTTTCCAAATGAGAGTTTCATGGATCTATTACGATAATTGATCAATGCATTGGATGTGGCTAGGAAAGGCCGCCCCAGTATGACTGGAATTTGACCGCTGGGATTGGTGACGGGCTCAGTCTCCAACACAATGAAATCTATGGGGAATATGAATTCCCCGACCTTGATTAGAACATCATCGATTTCTCCCCTCGGTACCTTCGTTGATCGATCTGCCAGTTGCAAAGTCACTCTAGTCGTCTTGAGTTCTCCCAATCCCAGTTGTTTGTAAACTGAGTATGGGAGAAGGTTCACGCTCGCCCCTAAGTCTAACAAGGCACGATTGATTTGCTTGTCCCCGATAGTGCAAGAAATAGTCGGACAACCAGGTCCTTATATTTTACCGGAATGGATTTGAACTAGACATCGCTTAGAGTGGCGGCCAAGAATACTGTTTTGGGCACATTCGTGCGTCATTTTTGCGTGCACAAATCCTTTAGGAATTTTGCATACGCCGGAACTTGTTGGACCACGTCCAACAACGGAATGTTAACCTCACAGCGTTTGAAAACTTCTAACACATTTTCCATACTTGCAGAAGGCTTCTTTGATTTCAACCTATTGGGATAGGGAGCCTTAGGCCCAAACACGAAGTTTGGATAAGTTGCAGATGGAATAGGTGCAGAAGGCGGGAGTTTTCTTGCTGGATCATCAGGGTGGACTTGCGGCGAATTCTCAAGATGCTTTGAAGGATGTGTAGCAGACGACGACGAAGAAGGAGGAGAAGAAGAAGAAGGTAATGAAGATGACGACGGATCACAATGAGGAACACAAGATGAGATACATGCTGGTAAACTGACAATCACACGTTTGGATGAGTCGTTGGGGTTGACAACCCTGTTGTCAATCGTACGTCCTGATCTGAGGACGGTGACGGTGTTCGCATTCTCAATATTGTTCTGCTGAACAATATGAGCGTTGTTTTTTCTCTGCTCTCTTGGATTTGTCACAAGTTGATAGGGAAATGTTCCCTTTTCACGTTCATTAACTGCAGCAGCTAGTTGACTAATTTGGATTTCTAGTCTAGCTATCACTTGAGTGTTAGCGCTATGCAACTGACTAGATGTTTGCATAAAAGTAGCCAGACTTGACGAAGTCTGCGAAGAAGTTTTAATCAAAACTTCCAACCCTTTTTCAATGGATGACGCCCTCTTGTCGTCTTGGGCGAACCCAAGGGGTGTAAAGGTTGGGTTGGGCTGATTCGGCAGTTGGGGATGGTTGTTTGAGTATCCAAATTTCTGGTTTTGAAAATTTGAATTTTGAAATTGTTGGAAAGGCGGGTTTGAATTGTTGTTTTGAAAAGGTGCCTGATTCCAAGCAAAATTGGGATGATTCTTCCAACCAGGGTTGTACGTCTGTACGAAGGGATCATTCCTGGGACGCTGGTTTTGATACAGCGCATTAACGTTTTCAGATCCCTGGGACCCAACGAGAAATGGACATTCTTCCGTTATGAGGCTAGGATGCTGACAGTTAGCACACAAAGTTTGAGAAATTTGATTGACCGGCAGTGGTGAATTTTTGCCCTCTAAAACTTCCATTCGTCGTACAAGAGTGGCGATTTTTGCTTCGGCAGCTATAGAGTCGTCAACTATGTGTGCACCGCTCCTAGTCACAGATGATTTCTCACTCACACTCTCCGACTGAATGGTCTTGTCAGCCAGTTCTTCCAAAAAGTTCCATGCGTTCTTAGCACTATAGCTCAGAAATTTGCACTAACACATGAGCTCTAACATAATGGGCGAACTGGAGTCTAAACCCTTATAGACAATCTGACACAACCTCCACTATTCTAAAATGTATGCGCAATGATTGGAACGTCATAACTGCCTTTGGATGCTCTACGTTTACGTCTTCTCCCATTCACTTTGTGCGATTTAGCCGAGAAGCGGCTTTATAATACACCCGCACATTCTATTTCAAAATGGGATGAATTTGTTGCAGCATTTCTTAAGAAATTTTATCCCAATCACAAGACCAGACGTGTCAGGAGCGAAATCTTCAAATTTACCCAACTTCCCAATGAACCATTTTGGAAATGCTTTGAACGGTTCATGGATCTTCTTATCCAATGTCCTCATCACGGAATCCCTAGATGGGATCTGTGTCGAGTTATCTATGAGGGTATTGATCTCACGACTAAACAGATGCTTGAAACCATGTGTCATTGGCAATTCCTATCTAAAGATGATGGTGAAGCTTGGAAATACCTAGAAGATTTAGCTCAAAACACATTACAATGGGAAAGTGTAAGTCAAACATCGCCTAGGGAAAGTATCAATCAGCTCGATATTTCTGTCACAATGAGAGCCGAAATGGCCGCAATACAAAGGAAGCTCGACGCTATAGAATACAAAATCTTTTCAGCCTACCTAAACCAATACATACTTCCTAAAACCGTGTATGGTTGCTGTTCAAACCCATCACATTTGACGGAAGAATGTCCTTTGAATGTACCATTTCAAGGTCACCATAATGCTGCATTTCAGCAAAGACCTGGAAACGATCTTTCTTCTTCCTCATATAATCAACATTGGAAGAATCACCCTGATCTTTCTTGGATTCAACACCAAACTCAATACACGGATCCAAGCCAGAATAACTTCCAGTGGGTCCCTCCACCACAACTAAGTCAGCACCCCTACCAACCACAAAATTTTCAAAACCCGGCCAACAACGTTGATCCATTTTCTGCCGGTACCGATAACACCTCTGCACTTGTACAAACCATGAGTTTGTTTATGACGCAATCCATTCAAACAACGGCTAGTTTTCAGTCTTCTATCGATGAGATAAAGAAATTCTCCGCCTCCCAAGTTGAGAGTATCAAATCGATGGAAGCACAAATTGCACAGTTAACAGCCGAAATGAGTGCTAGAGAGAAAGGGAATCTTCCAGCTCAATCCCTACCTGATCCTGGACCTTCACATTACACTAATGTGAATGCACTTACCATGTTGAGATCTGTAAGAGTGCTAGACAACCATGTGGGTGAACAGATTGATGTTGAGGAATCGATTGAACCCCCGGCTTCCACTTCCACTTTCACTTCTACTTCTTACCCTATTTCGTCTAATTTACCTTCTTCTTCGGAGCCTATTCTCCGTTTTCCCAAAGGCTCGAAACCACGACCCATTTCATCCTTCCCACCCCCACAAACTTCTCCACAAATGTTTGACCCAACACTTATTGATAGAGCTCAATTTCCAAATAGATTGAGGCCCAACAAACCTAATGTCCAAATGGAGAAGCTTGTGGAAATATTTAAGCAAGTTAAAATCAACATCCCTCTCCTAGATTCTATACAACAAGTTCCGTCCTATGCGAAAATTCTTAAGAACTTGTGCATAAGGAAAAGAAAGACTCAAGTGCCGAAAAAAGTGTTCATGTCGAGTACTGTAGACACAGCTTTTCCCCAACAATTACCAAGGAAACGTAAGGACCCTGTCTGTCCTACTATTTCTATTTCTATTGGGGATAAACACATTAACCGTGCTTTACTTGACCTTGGCGCTAGTGTTAACTTGCTTCCATATTCAGTCTATGAGCAATTAGGTATCAGAGAGTTAAAGCCCACACACACAGCTCTCTAGATGGCCGACCGATCAATCACTAATCCTAGGGGTGAACTTGAGGATGTGTTGATAAAAATCAGGGAATTTATATTCCCTGTGGACTTTATTTTTCTTGATACACAGCCTGTAGCGAACCCACGAAACCAAATTCCGGTGATTCTAGGTCGACCTTTTTTGGCTACTTCCAACGCTGTAATCAATTGTCGAAACGGCTCTATGAATCTATCTTTCGGGAATAGGTTAATTGAGCTCAACATTTAAATGTTGGGAAGTCAACCCTCCGATCCTCATGATCGTGTGTGTTCTGTCGAATTAATGGATGTCGACGGCAGCGAATTTGATCAGCTTCACGATACAGATCCAGACTTTATTTATACGTTGTTGTTTGACCCAAATATGTATCATATACATACGGACCCTTCTTTCGAGTTGTTCGGGTCAACATCTAACGTCGATGATGAACTTTTTATGCAGTCTGTGTATCATCCCGTACTTACCTATGACATTATTCTTCGGGATATCGATAAAAGTTTCGCTGATAGACTTGCATTCTTAGCAGACACGGGTGTTGAGATGATTCATCTCCAAAACAAAGAAATTGAACCTCCACCCCTTCTTCGTATCATTCACAACAATGCAAGTAATCCATCACAATCACTGTGTCGTCTCTCCAGAACGAGACACAAATCCATTCCATCACACCACTTATCTCGTCCCCACTTCTTCCTGGCTCTTTTCAACTTGTTCTCCCACCAAACGGTGCACTACACTGATAAAATCTTTGAATGGTTGGCGTTGACTTTCGGTCTTTGTAAGGCTTTGCATTGACCAGTAATTTAGACCCCCTCTTGTGATTTTAAAAGATTAACATTGTTTAACTCAAGTTTGGGGGTGTATATTTTTGGCTCTTGAAAATAAAAGTTGTCCCCAAAATTGTGAGCCAAAAATAGGTTTGGGGGAGATTTTCACTTTCATATATTTTTGTCCCCATTAATAAATGTCCTCCAAAGCTTACAGGTTTTTGAGCTTTAACAGATCGCAACAGTGAGGACACGGTTGAAAATATGTTTGGGGGAGGTTTGTGCTTATTTGCGCATCACTTTGCATCATACTTTGCATAAGCACAAAACATTAAAGAAAAAAATTGTACATAAATAAGATAATAAAAGATTAGATAGTGAAAAATTACATCCAAAAGATTAGAAAAATTTAAGAAAACCAAGAAAGTTAAAAGTTTTCTTAAACGAAACTAGTAATAAGTAGTTATGAGCCGTTGTCCTAAGAGTTAGTAAGATGAAAGATGTCACTAATCTGCGGATAAAAATAAGTCTGAAAAATAGTTCCTATTTTGGAAGCCAAACATTTGAATGTTGATACCCTACTATTCGCACTTACACACATCTTGAAACTCGGGATAGTAGAGGATACCTTGAAATGTTCTTGTCTACAAACCAAAGTATGAAGAATAAAAGATAAAATGGTGAAAAGAAAAATGAACACTGATTTTGTTATCACCAAGGCAGCAATAAAAAATATAGCGCGGGTGCTTCATCACCTAGTGCCTTAGACCAACTGGTTTGGGAGTCACTGCTAAGCCTTAGGTGTTGCAAGACGAGGAAAATACTAATACACCTATTCAGCAAGCACATGAGTAATCGGTCGGTTAGTACCTCAAGAAGTATTAATGGTTGCATGAAAAGTGTGTGAGGAAACCTATCTAAATATTCATCAATTAAAAAGTACTGAGGTCGATGGACAAGAGTATGATAGCTTGAATTGAATTCTCCAGGTATAGGGATGTCTTTTACACACACGTAGGGGTATATGATCAATGTTTGGAAGAAAGGTAGGAATGAAGAATAAAGACGATGTTTTATTGAGGGATGGTGTGATTTCTAATATCTTTTCATGACTATTAAGATAGGGCTCATGACAACCGAAAAGCTAGTATTAGTTGGAAACTCTAATTTTCAAAGTCTTTCTTTTATAATTCTTATCTTTACATGTAACTTTTACGATCTTTCTTTTATTATGGGATTTTGTGGGTGCAATCCGCTGAAAACCCTCAGGAGATAACACTTCTCCTACTAGGGACACCTAGAGGTTTAAAGGCTTGTTGCATGTGCTCAGTGCAATCGTGTTGCCTACGAAAGTGTGCTAGTTAGTTTTTCTTTTTCTTATATTTTCTCCTTCACCTGAATAAAAGATATTTGCTCGAGACTATCAAAATTAAGTTTGGGAGAATTTGTTCAGCCGAAAATATTGCATTTTTAACACATCAATTTCCCTACTCTTTGTAATCATCTAAAGGTGTTTGGTACAAAAATATAGCACATATTAGCAATTCGTCTGCAAAATATCAAATAACATGTGTTAACTGTTATAACCGGCATTTTGAGGGAAATTGAGTGTTTATTACTGCACGCATGATATTGTTTATCACAACACTTTTCACTGAGATTGTGTGCAGAAAATTCTTCAGGTCAAAGAACCGGAATCACAAAAGTGCCGATAAATTACAGCAAGTCAAAGAATTCAAATCTGGCAGAGATTCAGAAGAGATAAAAAGATTCCAGATATCAGAAGAATACCAAAACATCAACAGAAGAAGAGCACAGAAAAAATGATGCAGAGATCTCATTAAATGGCCACGGATCCGCGGCCGAGTCGGCCGAGTTGCCGCGGTTCCGCGGCCGAGTTGAGGGATTAGGGTGACGTGTCTCTCCAGAAGCTCCATTCTAACAACCTCACTCACTTGAGATGCTCCATTATAACAGAATTCTTCTGGAAACTTCTCTGCAACAACCTTCTTCTAGAAGGCTCCTTATAACAACCTTCTTCTAGAAGCCTCTGCATAACAAACTCACTCTAGAATCTTCCTTGCAACAACCTCATTCTAGAATATTCTCTCTAACAAACTCATTTTAGAAGGCTCTCTCTAACAACCTAGCTTTGGAGGGAAGGTTCAAATGAGGTGGTTATAAAAAGAGATCTAGATCTAGGGTTTTGGAGTTGCACAATTAATGGTGAGTTAGTTACACATTTGGAGCCAAAATTCAAATTCAAGTTGAGTAACACAACTTGATACCAAAACCTTAGCCCAAATCCATTTCCAAAGCCAAATCAAGATCATTTTGAGAAGCAAATCAAGCAAGCAACCATCGATCCTTTATCCGCGAAGCCAATCTTCATCCGAGCAAGAGATCCACGACGATCCGTGACTCACGGAGATCGAGCGGAGCGAATTTCAACGGATCTAGTTACCTCTTCAACAGGAGCGATCAAGAGCAACATCTTGTAATCTCGAATTGAGGGAATGTGTAATTAGTCGTCGATTTAATAAAGGTGATAATTGAAATTCTTGCTTTCTTTACATTCTTGCGTTATGAAACTTCTTGATCTTTGATTCATTAATTTTCATGATGTGTGAGTGAAATCTCCGCTTGTGGAGGATTCGAGAGAATTGATAGATCTAACGATGATCAAATCTTAATACTATTCTTAATTCTTATGAAATTTGTGAAATTTAGCAAAAAGTATCGTTGATGACCTAATTTAGAGCGAAATGACTTCTTGATTATTTCACTACAAATTTGGGATCAAACAATTGATGATTTTTTTTTGCTAGAGGCTAGATTTGAATGATGATTAATGAAAAGACAAGGGGTAGAAGGAGAAACCCTAGTTTCTTCAATAGATCCTTAATCTTCATTCATCATCATCTTTCTAGCTACAAATTATCAATAGATAAGATTAGGAATTATTAGATTCATCATTAACTATTAACTCAATCGAATCCTACAAGCTATTCTACAAATCTTGATAACTAAATTGATTGGGACAATTCTTGATTCTTGATTCTAGATCTTTATTTTCTTTATATTTCTTGAAATGAAAACTAACAAATCTTGAATCAATTTTCTTGCAATTTCTATTATCTTTTCATTTGGACTCATCTAAAACAAAATCGATCAGAACACACATCTCAGTGGATGATCCGTATTCATTAACGCGCTACACCGACACCGTTTATTGATTGCGGTATAAATTTCTTTGGTTGTAAAACATTTTATAAAACACACGAAAGTTGATCAATCAAATGGCGCCGTTGCCGGGGATATGTGCTATTTTGTTCGTTTTTGTTATTTGAGTTGAAAATTTATTATTCCATCAGAATTTTTAGATCAAAGTTCGCAACAAGCGCTTAATGATTTGTTGTGATTTTTGCGAAGGAATCTGGAATCATCGGAGCAAAGGGAAAAATCTTCAGGACATCACAGAGAGTTCAGTGAGTCAACAGGAACAATTCCTGAAATTTTTGTGCAGGTATCTCGTCATTAGACCGCTGAACCGCGGCCGTAGGCATCTTCTGGCGGCGGATCCGCGGCCTGTCTAGGGCTTCACTGCTTCAAATTTGCTAGGTGACTCTCTGACTTTCTTATCTCCTCCCTTCTCTGTCCAATAACCAATTTCTGCAGGTTTCTTTGCAAAAATTCGCAGCGCCGCAAAAAGAAAAATTGTTGCATGTTTGATCTTGGTTGTTTGCATTTTTAACACAGAAATTAAGGGGTAAAGACCAAATTCAGATTAGGTCGGGATTTCATTACCCGTCTTAAGCCCCAAAAATCACAAACTAGCATCCGCATCACCCTCATTAACTAAAAAAGATCTAGACATGACTCTAAGGACCGTCGCGCTCACTTAGGACATAAGGAGGTCGTGGATAATCTATTGCTTATCCGCGTTTCTTTTATGGTGTCTAAGACAAGTGTGTCTAAGGCAAGTGGTTACTTAATTAGGCCCACTACTTACGTAGTGGAGAACCTCCCACTTACCTGGCACTTACCTGGCCACAGGAGGGGCAAAGAGGCAGTAGAGGATTTATCTTGCGACTTGTCTTCTGGAAATCTAGGAGCGGTCTAGAGACTTGACCTAGGTGACCATTAGCTTTAGGGTTGCTTGTGCATTGTTTGTATGATTTTTCAAAAATCCGTATTTTTCAAAAACAAACACCAAACCATCCTTTCCCCTAATTATCACAACGCTGCCACTTATGCTAAACCCTTTAGTGCAAGTTAGGCTGGACACGGGATTCTAGTGCCCGTTTTGTCGGCGTTTCCCTTATCGACTCCAAAGTCGGTATTTCTACATTTTCTTTTTCCCACCACCCACCACAACCGCAATGGACGGATTTCCATCACACTTTAACACCACTCTGCCACCGCCCGCAGGTCCGCAGAACCCTCCCTGCATCTCTCTCCAAGAGAGATGCTATCCTACACGTGTTCCCCTTCCCACCTGTCTTTCTATTCCACCTGCCAACGAGGAAAATTTTGAAATCAACCCCCAATTTATCAAACTGTTACCCAAATTTCACGGTCTTGGGTCTGAAGACGCATATGTTTTTATCTCTAAATTCGAAAACGTATGCGCAATGATTGGAACGTCATAACTGTCTTTGGATGCTCTGCATTTACGTCTTCTCATATTCACTTTGTGTGATTTAGCCGAGAAGTGGCTTTATAATACATCCGCACATTCTAATTCAAAATGGGATGAATTTGTTGCAGCAAAGAAATTTTATCCCAATCATAAGACCAGCCGTGTCAGGAGCGAAATCTTCAAATTTACCCAACTTCCCAATGAACCATTTTGGAAATTCTTTGAACGGTTCAAGGATCTTCTTATCCAATGTCCTCATCACGGAATCCCTAGATGGGATATGTGTCGAGTTATATATATGGGTATTGATCTCATGACTAAACAGATGCTTGAAACCATGTGTCATTGTCAATTCCTATCTAAAGATGATGGTGAAGCTTGGAAATACCTAGAAGATTTAGCTCAAAACACATTACAATGGGAAAGTGTGAGTCAATCATCGCCTAGGGAAAGTATCAATCAGCTCAATGTTTCCGTCATAATGAGAGCCGAAATGGCCGCAATACAAAGGAAGCTCGACGCTATAGAATACAAAATCTCTTCAGCCTCCCTAAACCAATACAAACTTCCCAAAACTGTGTGTGGTTGCTGTTCAAACCCATCACATTTGCCGGAACAATGTCCTTTGAATGTACCGTTTCAAGGTCACCCTAATGCTACATTACAGCAAAAACCTGGAAACGATCCTTCTTCTTCCTCATATAATCAACATTGGAGGAATCACCCTGATCTTTCTTGGATTCAACACCAAACTCAATACACGGATCCAAGCCAGAATAACTTCCAATGGTCCCTCTACCACAACAGCAACCACCATAACTGAGTCAGCACCCCTACCAACCACAAAATTTTCAAAACCCGGCCAACAACTTTGATCCATTTTTTGCCGGTACCGATAACACCTCTGCACTTGTACAAACCATGAGTTTGTTTATGACACAATCCATTCAAACGACGGCTAGTTTTCAGTCTTCTATCGATGAGATAAAGAAATTCTCCGCCTCCCAAGTTGAGAGTATCAAATCGATGGAAACACAAATTGCACAGTTAACAGCCGAAATGAGTGCTAAAGAGAAAGGGAATCTTCCAGCTCAATCCCTACCTGATCCTGGACCTTCACATTACACTAATATGAATGCACTTACCACGTTGAGATCTGGAAGAGTGCTAGACAACCATGTAAGTGAACAGATTGATGTTGAGGAATCGATTGAACCCCCGGCTTCCACTTCCACTCCCACTTATACTTCTTACCCTATTTCGTCTAATTTACCTTCTTCTTCCGATCCTATTCTCCATTTTCCCAAAGGCTAGAAACCACCACCCATTTCATCCTTCCCACCCCCACAAACTTCTCCCCAAATGTTTGACCCAACACATATTGATAGAGCTCCATTTCCAAACAGATTGAGGCCCAACAAACCTAATGCCCAAATGGAGAAACTTGTGGAAATGTTTAAGCAAGTTAACATCAACATCCCTCTCTTAGATGCTATACAACAAGTTTCGTCCTATGCGGAAATTCTTAAGAACTTGTGCATTAGGAAGAGAAAGACTCAAGTGCCGAAAAAATTGTTCATGTCGAGTACTGTAGACACAGCTTTTCCCTAACAATTACCAAGGAAACGTAAGGACCCTGGCTTTCCTACTATTTCTATTTCTATTGGGGATAAACACATTAACCGTGCTTTACTTGACCTTGGCGCTAGTGTTAACTTGCTTCCGTATTCAGTCTATGAGAAATTAGGTATCGGAGAGTTAAAGCCCACACACACAGCTCTCCAGATGGCCGACCGATCAATCACCAAACCTAGGGGTGAACTTGAGGATGTGTTGATAAAAATCAGGGAATTTATATTCCCTGCGGACTTTATTGTTCTTGATACACAGTCTGTAGCGAACCCACAAAACCAAATTCCGGTGATTCTAGGTCGACCTTTTTTGGCTACTTTCAACGCTGTAATCAATTGTCGAAACGGCTCTATGAACCTATCTTTCGGGAATAGGTCAATTGAGCTCAACATTTACAAGTTGGGAAGTCAACCCTCTGATCCTCATGCTCGTGTGTGTTCTGTCGAATTAATGGATGTCGACGGCAGCTAATTTGATCAGCTTCACGATACAGATCCAGACTTCCTTTATACGTTGTTGTTTGACCCAGATATGTATCATATACCTACGGACCCTTCTTTCGAGTTTTCCGGGTCAACATCTAGCGTCGATGATGAACTTTTTATGGAGTCTGTGTATCATCCCGTTCTTTCCTATGATATTATTCTTCGGGATATCGACGAAAGTTTCGCTGATAGACTTGCATTCTTAGCAGACACGGGTGTTGAGATGATTCATCTCCAAAACAAAGAAATTGAACCTCCACCCCTTGTTCGTATCATTCACAAGAATGCAAGTAATCCATCACAATCACTGTGTCATCTCTCCAGAACGAGACGCAAATCCATTCCATCACACCACTTATCTCGTCCCCACTTCTTCCTGGCTCTTTTCAACTTGTTCTCCCACCAACCGGTGCACTACACTGATAAAATTTTTGAATGGTTGGTGTTGACTTTCGGTCTTTGTAAGGCTTTGCATTGACCATTAACTTTGACCCCCTCTTATGATTTTAAAAGATTAACATTGTTTAACTCAAGTTTTGGGGGGGTTATAATTTTGGCTCTTGAAAATAAAAGTTGTCCTCAAAATTGTGAGCCAAAAATAAGTTTGGGGGAGATTTTCACTTTCATATATTTTTGACCCCATTAATAAATGTCCTCCCAAGCTTATAGGTTTTTGAGCTTTAACAGATCGCAACAGTGAGGACACTTTTGAAAACAAGTTTGGGGGAGGATTGTGATTATTTGCGCATCATTTTGCATCATACTTTACATAAGCACAAAACATAAAAAAGAAATTGTACATAAATAAGATAATAAAAGATTAGATAGTGAAAAATTACATCCAAAAGATTAGAAAAATTTAAGAAAACCAAGAAAATTAGAAGTTTTCTTAAACAAAACTAGTAATAAATAGTTATGAGCCGTTGTCCCAAGGGTTAGTAAGATGAAAGATGTCACTAATCTGCGGATAAAAATAAGTCTGAAAAATAGTTCCTATTCTGGAAGCCAAACATTTGAATGTTGATACCCTACTATTCGCACTTACACACATCTTGAAGGTCGGGATAGTAGATGATACCTTGAAATGCTCTTGTCTAAAAACCAAAGTATGAAGAATAAAAGATAAAATGGTGGAAAGAAAAATGAACACTGGTTTTGTTATCACCAAGGCAGCAATAAAAAAATATAGCGAGAGTGCTTCATCACTTAGTGCCTTAGACCAACAAGTTTGGGAGTCACTGCTAAGGTTTAGGTGTTGCAAGACGAGGAAAATACTAATACACCTAATCAGCAAGCACATGAGTAATCGGTCGGTTAGAACCTCAAGAAGTATTAACGGTCGCATGAAAAGTGTGTGAGGAAACCTATCTAAATATTCATCAATTAAAAAGTACTGAAGTCGATGGACAAGAGTATGATAGCTTGAATTGAATTCTCCGAGTGTAGGGATGTCTTTTACACATACGTAGGGGTATATGATCAATGTTTGGAAGAAAGGTAGGAATGAAGAATAAAGACGATGTTTTATTGAGGGATGATGTGATTTCTAACATTTTTTCATGACTATTAAGATAAGGCTCATGACAACCGAAAAGCTAGTATTAGTTGGAAACTCTAATTTTCAAAGTCTTTCTTTTATAATTCTTATCTTTACATGTAACTTTCACGGTCTTCCTTTTATTATGGGATTTTGTGGGTGCAATCTGCTGAAAACCCTCAGGAGACACAACACTCCTCCTATTACGGACACCTAGAGGTTTAAAGGCTTGTTGCACGTGCTCCGAGCAATCGTATTGCCTACGAAAGTGTGCTGGTTAGTTTTTCTTTTTCTTATATTTTCTCCTTCACCTGAACAAAAGATGTTTGCTCGAGATGATCAAAATTAAGTTTGGGGGAATTTGATCAGTCGAAAATATTGCATTTTTAACACATCAATTTCCCTACTCTTTGTAATCATCTAAATGTGTTTGGTATAAATATAGCACATATTAGCAATTCATCTGCAAAATATCAAATAACATGTGTTATACGTTATAACCGGCATTTTGATGGAAATTAAGTGTTTATTTATGCATGCATGATATTGTTTATCTCAACACTTTTCATTGAGATTGTGTGCAGAAAATTCTTCAGGTCAAAGAACCAGAATCACAAAAGTGCCGATAAATTACAGCAAGTCAAAGAATTCAAATCTGGCAGAGATTCAGAAGAGATAAATAGATTCCAGATATCAGAAGAATACCCAAACATCAACAGAAGAAGAGCACAGAAAAATGATGCAGAGATCTCATTAAATGGCCGCGGATCCGGGGCCGAGTCGGCCGAGTTGCCGCGGTTCCGCGGCCGAGTTGAGGGATTAAGGTGACATGTCTATCCAGAAGCTTCATTCTAACAACCTCACTCACTAGAGATGCTCCATTATAACAGACTTCTTCTAGAAACTTCTCTGCAACAACCTTCTTCTAGAAGGCTCCTTGTAACAACCTTCTTCTAGAAGCCTCCATATAACAACCTTCTTCTAGAAGCCTCTGCATAACAAACTCACTCTAGAATCTTTCTTGTAACAACCTCATTCTAGAATATTCTCTCTAACAAACTCATTCTAGAAGGCTCTCTCTAACAACCTAGCTTTGGAGGGAAGGTTCAAATGAGGTGGTTATAAAAAGAGATCTAGATCTAGGGTTTTGGGGTTGCACAATTAATGGTGAGTTAGTTACACATTTGGAGCCAAAATTCAAATTCAAGTTGAGTGACACAACTTGATACCAAAACCCTAGCCCAAATCCATTTCCAAAGCCAAATCAAGATCATTTTCAGAAGCAAATCAAGCAAGCAACCATCGATCTTTTATCCGCGAAGCCAATCTTCATCCGAGCAAGAGATCCACGACGATCCGCGACTCACGGAGATCGAGCGGAGCGAACTTCGACGGATCTAATTACCTCTTCAAAAGGAGCGATCGAGAGCAACATCTTGTAACCTCGAATTGAGAGAATGTGTAATTAGTCGTCGATTTAATAAAGGTGATAATTGAAATTCTTGCTTTCTTTACATTCTTGCGTTATGAAACTTCTTGATCTTTGATTCATTAATTTTCATAATGTGTGAGTAAAATCTCTGCTTGTGGAGGATTCGAGAGAATTGATAGATCTAATAATGATCAAATCTTAATACTAGTCTTAATTCTTATGAGATTTGTGAACTTTAGCAAAAAGAATAGTTGATGACCTAATTTGGAGCGAAATGACTTCTTGATTATTTCATTGCAAATTTGGGATCAAACAATTGATGATTTTCTTTGCTAGAGGCTAGATTTGAATGATGATTAATGAAAAGACAAGGGGTAGAAGGACAAAACCCTAGTTTGTTCAATAGATCCCTAATCTTCATTCATCATCATCTTTCTAGCTACAAATTATCAACAGATAAGATTAGGAATTATTGGATTCATCATTAACTATTAACTCAATCGAATCCTACAAGGTATTCTACAAATCTTGATAACTAAATTGATTGGGACAATTCTTGATTCTTGATTCTTGATCTTTATTTTCTTTATATTTCTTGAAATGAAAACTTACAAATCTTGAATCAATTTTCTTGCAATTTCTTTTATCTTTTCATTTGGACTCATCTAAAACAAAATCGATCAAAACACACATCTCAGTGGACGATCCGTATTCATTAACGCGCTACACCGACTCCGTTAATTGATTGCGGTATAAATTTCTTTGGTTGTGAAACATTTTATGATCACACGAAAGATAATCAATCAGCACACACTCCTTCAAATTCACTAATTAGAAGGTAAGCATCCTCGGACTCGAGTCCTTGGAATTTTGGGAGTAGTGGTATGAATTGCGGCTTCATTTCATAGTTGTTTGCCGCAATGGTGGGCAACACTATGCATGAGGGTAGGGATGAACGGTGTGGGTAGCATCTGTCCTGTAACGCCGCCTCTTGTTGCTCCATGATCGTTTGTTCCGTCATTGTCGGCAGTGTAGGAGAAGAAGGTGAGGGTGAAAGAAGTGTAAGATCGGATGGCGTCGATAAAGCAGAAGGTAAGAAAGTCTCTGAAGGTTTCGAGGAATTATAAAGCGTAGAAGAGTTGGAAGATACAGTCACAAACCGGACCAATCGAGATTATGAATCTCTAGTCCAAGCTGACATGCACTATCCGGAAGTGGTAGGGAAAGCTGATGAAATGGAGGAAAAAGTGTTGTTAACCAAAATATTCACAACAACAAATATCACACAACAAAAAAGTATAACAAGAACACAAACAAGACACACTGCACACACATAAACAGTCTAGTGTTACCTAGGTCAACTAGACTTGCTCAAAAACTTGCTTTGTGAAGTAAAAATGTACCGCGAAACGGGCCCAAGATAGACTGATCGAGAAGCCAGGTAATTGCAGAGAAGAAGGGAGGTTGTCCCTCGCTTTCGCGAGGTTCCTTAATTAGAATGACCTTCTCTTTTTCGGCGGTTGCACCTTTTACACTTTCCTAGACACTTCTTGAACAATGTACCGATGGGCGGTGTTCGAAATACACTTAACTTTCCCTATTGAGCGCGAAGTCCTTAGAGTCTGAAAGTCTAATTTCTTTTAATATTAATGGGGGTGTGAAAAATATGCTCGTTCATTGTGGTTTGTGGGCCACGGAGAAAGGTGATGAAATCCCTTACCGTATCTTATTGGGGTTCTTTTGCCCTTAAGTCCGTATTAAAATTATGCAATGCGTAATTCAATGAAAAAGTTTTTCAACACATCAAGCAATCATTTTTTATGCTTAAAAGCGGCGCTGCAATAAATACGGGTTAGTTCCTTTGGCGTTTGGAAATGTGCTTGCAAAGAATCCTGCAAAGATAGAGTAGTGGACGTGTTGGATTTGAGAAGAAGGTGTTTTAAGGAATACATACCGATGGATTTTTGGGTTAAGAAACCCCCGTTTGACTTGAATCCCTTCAGCTTGAAATGTTCGCTTGCGCGGGTCAATCTACCCGGATCTTTGGCACTGTATCCTGTTATCACCTTGGCTTTGAGCGCGCCCCTTTCTTTGCACAATCGCTATTCGTAAATTTCTCGTATCTGAAAATGTCGTAAAAATGGCGATTTTAGTACGAAAAGCTATATATGTGGCAAAATCCCTGCCTACTAAAAATTATAGAAATTAAACAATAAAATTGAGATAATAATTGAGCAATAAAGAACAGGGGAAAATTTCGAAGCAATAGGAGTTGCTTGAACCGGCGGCGCCGGATATTCTTTCAATGTCGCCGGTCCAATCAATAAGTTGGGGCTCCACTTTCCTTCTGTGGTCTTAGTTTTATAGTATTTTCTCACATATATTGTTTGATTTTTCTAAACAGTTTCTTGGTGTTAGCAGGTCCACAGAACAGAGAGCACAATGTCAAAAAATATTGATTTTTATGTTTTGGTTTTAAAGGTATAAACAAAAATAACTCAAAATAGCTTAGTAATGTTGCCACTCCCCGGCAACGGCGCCAAAAACTTGTTGAAAACTCAAGGTGTTGTGACGTTGAAGGCTTTTTGTAAAATTAGGATATGCCGGTTTTGTTAATGAAAATAGTGCACGACGTGAGTCTCGAGTTCTAAAAAATACCGCAAGTGCACGGTGCGTTAATGCAAGCCGGCAAGTACGGGTCGAACCACAGGGAGTGGATATTACAACATCATTTTGAGTTATGAAACAATGGGTTGGAAATGGATTTTTGTCACGTTTGTACAACAATTAAATGAGGAAAGGTTTAGGGTTGTTTAGAGAAAACTTAGGCTAAGGTTTGGTAGGGTTGCAATACGGCTTTTACCCCCAACTTGAAGTGTTGATTCAAGGTCCATTTTTAGAATGAAACGAATACGGAATTAGTTAAATGAGGTTAGAAAGCAATGAACATATATTTTGTGTGCTTTATGTCCTATCTAGCTAGTTTACAACACTTAACTTAATTTCGTATTCCTTTCAACTTCAAATCATAATAGAGCAACAACAAAATGTAAAGAAAGAATAAGATATATGTTAAAGGTTGATTTGCACCATTCAAAACAATATATCTTGTCAAGTAAAACATAATAAAATTTCATAATTAAGAAAGGAAATGTAAAATGCAAGAATCAAAAAGGGAGGGGTTGGAAGAAAATCCATTCCACAACCTACATCACCATAACATAAGAACAAACTACTCACACATAATAAATTGAAATAACAATAAAGAAGAAAATGGAATAAAGAAGAGATACAAGAATCAACTTGATATAAATGAAGCCTTTATTGCAATGGTTCCAAGTACAAACAAGTGAATTCAACCAAAATCCAATCTTGCAAGTTCAAGAAAGAGGTTGCAAGACTAGAGGAAGGTAAGAAATTCACATTAAGGGTTATAAGGTCTCTAGTTACAATTTTTACAAACTTCTATCTCACAAAAAGTAATGCCCTCTAACTTGCCCAAAGGCCTGGTATTTATAGGCTCAAAACAAAATTAAACAAATAATAAAAACGAGATGATGTGACTTCAAGGGAGGGACAGAAGAAAGATGGGCACATTTGGACACATAAGGGCCGGCGAGATTGGATTTTTGGGGCTTGTCGCCGGCCTTGGTCCGAGCATTCTGTCTCGTTTTGGAGTGGTGAAGTATAGTGCACTCAATAAGTCCACTGGTATTGTTTGATTTCTTCATATCAGCTCAGATTATACTCAGTAGTTTTGGAGGGAACTTGATGCATTAAGTCACATCATAACTTTTAGCATTTATTGCACATCACCCTCATTTGTGCTCTTTGTGTGCCAAGGCAGCCCCCCATCATGGTCTAGTGCACATACATTGTGTAGGACCAAAACTTGTGTATGCAATATTGCTTGCACAAGATCTCATTGGATATCGATCGGTTTTCTGTTCCGTTTGCAGTGTCAGCTCCCAAACGTTATATCCATGATTTTGAGTGTGTTTCCAGTCTTTTATCATGAACACCTGTAATATGTAATTACCGAGCAGACACTGGTTAATAGTACCGATATATACAAAAATAGATAATGAATGAGTGGTATTAAAATGCAGTTTTCTGTGATGAACACCTTGTCAAGGTCATAAATCGCTTAGGGAAAAATATTATTGGGAATTTCAAGTATTGAAATTTGGAATGAGATTGCATACCTTCTATAAGATAGTTGGATCCCGATACCCACTGTGAGTAAGAGTTACTCGTGGGAGCGTTTTGAACTTTACAATTAGTCGATCAAATAGGTGACTAGAAAGGTATCAACGGGGTTATGCCTCTTGGAAAACGAGATTTATTTTAATTAGGTACGTGCGAAAACATGGGGAACCTCCCCCAAAGTACCCACACTGGCCTGGCTGAAAGATTGACGAACTTGTAGGGTGTAATTAATCCCGACTAGTCATACCTTTTAGGGTTTGAAGGAAGATTTGATAAAAACAGTGGGAACCATCCTGATTAGATAAGATAATAACCAATCTAATTTTTTAAGAGCGCACACAAGTGTTTTCTTCTCTCTCTCTCTAGGTAGCGACCGTGACATGCGTTAATCAAGTTAATAATATGGATGTATTGACCGAACCCCCTTGTTATACTGAGCCGGGGAACGTTAGATCCGCTCTATCTTATAATTATTATAAGTCCGAGCAGCAAATAGGAGAATATCCGGATTCTTACGCCACCCAAATGAGGAATGCGCATGTTGATGTATCTTCTTCGGGTGTGTTTGTTACCAAGAATTATTTCTCAGTACACTCTACGTCGTGGGTATTAGATACCGGATCGGGATCCCACATATGTAATATGTTACATAGGCTGAAGAAAGGTAGAGAACTGGGAAAATATGACCATTCTCTAAAAGTAGGGAATGGTGCAAGTGTTGCAGCCAAAGCAGTTGGTGAATATCATCTTGTATTACCAACCGGTAATACATTGATTCTGAACGAATGTTATTACATATCGAACCTGATATGCAATATTATATCAGTTTCTTTATTAAGTAAAGAAGGATGTAATTTTGTATTACAGGATAATGTTATGAATATTTTCCTAAATCAAAAGTTGATTGGATCAGGCACGTTATGTAATGGCATATACGTTCTAAATCAAAATACAGTTCTTAACGTACAGAACACACACAAGAGGAAAAGTTCAGAAATGAACGAATCCTTCTTGTGACATTATAGACTAGGTCATATCAATGCGACACGACTAGCTAAGTTGCATAAAGATGGATATTTAAATCAGTTTTAACTTACATCATATGAAACTTTCCAGTCATATCTCAATGGTAAAATGACCAAAACTCCGTTTACTGGACACGGAGAAAGAGCTACTGAACCCTTGGAACTGATACATAATGATGTATCCGGTCCCATGTCTACACATGCCAGGAATGGTTTTTCCTACTTTATTACATTCACTTACGATCTTTCAAGATTCGGACATGTGTTCCTGTTGAAATACAAGTCTGAAACTTTTGAGAAATTCAAAGAATATAAGTGTGAAGTTGAGAACCCGACGGATAAAAGTATTAAAATTCTTCGATCTGATCAGGAAGAAGAATTCTCGAGCATGGAATTCCTGGACTATTTAAAAGAGAATGGGATTCTCTCTCAGTTTACTCCTCTGTATACACTACGGCACAACGGTGTGTCGGAGCGGAGAATATGCACCCTATTAGATATGGTGCGCTCTATGATGAGTACTGCTGAGTTACCTATTTTCTTTTGGGGTTATGCACTTGAGACAGCTGCATACCTATTGAATAGGGTTCCGACCAAATCAGCGCCTACCACTCCATATGCGATATGGTATGGGAAAAGACCATGTCTTAGCGAGTTAAGATATAGGGTTGTCCGGCCTATGTTGAAAGGCAAAATCCGAACAAACTCGAGGCAAGGTAAGTTCTGTGTAAGTTTGTTGGATATCCCAAACATTCGCAAGGGTATATCTTCTACCATACCGAGGAACAAAAGGTGTTTTGTTTCTCGGCATGCCACCTTTTTAGAAAAAGGAATTTCTTGAAAAATAAATTAGTGGTCATGAGGTAGAATTGGAAGAAGTTCCAGCTACAAAAACTAAAATAGAAGATTTGATGGAACTGGAGGATACGATAGTTCCCGACGAACCTTAGCCTCTCCACCGATCCGGTAGGGTTTCTCATCCACCTGAGAGACACTACGGTTTTCTCAATGACAGTGGGAGCGAGGATTGCATCATGGAAGATGATGACCCAACTAGTTTCGAGTAGGCCATCACAAGTGGGGACTCGATGAAATGGCTGGATGCAGTGCGGTCTGAGATGGAATCCATACACACCAACAAAGTATGGACTTTGGAATTTGCACCTGAAGGGGTAAAACCCATTGGGAGCAAGTGGATCTTGAGAAGATTCTTTGTAGAAATGGAAAAGTTGAGACTTTCAAAGCTAGACTTGTAGTAAAAGGTTTTCGTCAATAACCAGGTGTGGATTATGATGAAACATTTTCTCTAATGGCAATGCTTAAGTCCATCCGGATTCTACTTGCCATCGCTGCATACCATGACTACGAAATCTGGCAGATGGATGTCAAGACCGCTTTTCTAAATGGTGATTTAGAAGAGAGCGTGTCATGACACTGTAACATTTTAGAAAAATAAAATATTATTTTTGGGAATTTAAATAATTAAAATAATTAATATTATGAATATTTTAATGTGTGGAAATTAGTTTTAATGTTATGGTATAATTAAATACTGATATATTAGGAAATATTTGGAAATTTATGTTAATTATTGAATTTGAAAGAGATTATAAGAATGGAGCATTCATAGATTTTTTATAATTAATTATATTCTATGTTAATGCAAAAAATTGATTAATTTTCACTAAGCTTGCATTTAAGCTAGGTTATGCATTTTGACATGCACCATTGCATGTTACAAACCTTATTACATTGTTTTATTTTTACCATGGTTTCATTTGCAAGAAATGGGGTTTGAAATTTTGTTTTAAAAAAAAAAGAAAAGGAATATGATTAAACAAAAGAGTATGGACAAGAGAGAGAGAGAGAGAGAGGGTGAGGGGTCTCCTTGATCCATGGCTCATTGTCCCCCTTCATTATTTTCTTCATCATTTTCCCTCTTCCTCCTTCATGGCTGCCCTCTTCCTCCCCCTCCTCTATCTCCACTCAACACCACTAAAACCACCTCAAAACACCTATTTCCTTTCACAAAATATGTGCACAAGCTCACTACAAGCATGGTAGATCAAGAAAAATTGGATTTTGAGCACTTGGGGTAACTCAAGAAAATTCTTGAGTTGCCAAATGAGGTAATTCTTTCACATTTAGTGTAGCATTTGAATTCCTATAGCCTCTAGACTAGCTTAGAATCCTTTTAGTATGGTTTAGTGAACTTTGAAAATTCCAAGGTGAGGTTTTGAGGAATTCTTGAGTTGTGATGGTGCATGTGAGTGTATTAGTGACTATAAAACCACCATAGTGCTAAACCTGGACCTAACATGAGACTAAAACCCCATAACCCAAACTTAGAATTCCCCGATATGGAATTTGTGTAGGAATTGTGATGTTGTTACGATATCTGCTTTGACCCAGGGCACCTGAAAAATATTTAGCGAAGACTGAGAGATATGCAGACACCCTAGAAGCTATCCCCAAGACCCGAGGCCCCAACTCTTTCAGTGGCCGCAAATAAATTCTTTCTGGCCGCAAATTGCGGGTACGGTAGGGGTGAGTGGGTTCGTGTTTGGTCCATGGCTTTATCTTCAGTAAACTAGACCCTCCACATATGCAAAATTGGCTAATTCAACCTAGGGTAAAATCTGGAGGTGTTTTCTTGAGTTGCTGCTTCATTTTGCGACTTCATTTTAACTTGAGTTTTGGTATTTGGGTTTTGACTCGGTGGTGTGATGTTTGCACGTCAATCTCGAGGGTTGTTTGGTTATTCTTGCATGCGTAGACCATAGGTTTTAACCTATGTGTGATTCATGTGCTGGTTGGTTTTCGTGCGTGATTTCTGTTTACGATGCTATGTGTGTGTATATGTAAGTACCCTCAAGTGGACTTTGAACAACAAGGATGAGCGTTGTGTCATCGACTTCGGCAAGTAAGGATCAAGGTGAATAGATATATATCTAAGGGGGAAGTCGGGTGGATTGCGTATAACACCCCCGCAGTTTCATAGTGTAGCTCGCGGATGCGTTATGTTATATATTATATGTGTTTTTGTGAAACATGGATATATAGTAATAGGGGCCTTAGGAGATCATGGGATAGTGTTAGAATATTAGAAGTTAGTGTTTTTAGTTAAATTCTTAGTTACGAAACCCTAGAGTAAAGTTTGGCGCACACGCACACACACACGCATACATTTGATTTTCTTGTGCGTATACGGGGATATATATATATATATATACATATACGTATGTGAGTATGTGTGTATATATATATATATATATATACACACACACATATACTCGGGTGATGAGGATAGTATATGATACTTGGAGATGAGTCGATGTGATTGGGCATGATGTCGTTAGATCGGTGATGTGATTTAGGTCGTGCTATGAGACACGGCATGATTTTTAGCGAATCGTTGAGCGATGTGTTTTCATACATACGTGATATATGTTAATGGTATCGGAATGTACTAGACGTTAGATCAGTACCTCTAATTCATGATATGATGATAATGATACCAGTTAGATAATGAGGTATATGTGATATTGACCCGTACCCCAATTTTAGGAAACCGTACGATGGATTTACTGTACGAGATATAATTATGATAATAGATCTGCACTCTTGATTCAAGGATGTCGTATTGTACGTTTTATCGTACATGACGCTATTGAGGCGGGATCACCGACTATTAGATAAATATATCGACTCGGACTTAGGTGGTTTTCCTTACCCTTTGATTAGTCTCTTAGCTTTGTCCCGTAGTTTACTTAGTAGATGTTATACTGGGCTCGAGTCATACTTATTTCCAAAACTAACGAATCGTGAGTATTTTAAAGACAGGCCAAGGGAAACTACGGATATTTCAAAAGACATACCTTTTCTTAAAAACACTGTAGCCCCTATTTTTTAAACACCACGATTCATGCTATTTCAAATGCCAAACTGTATTACTCGTATATATATCGTATATTCTTGCTGTTCATATCGCATTGCATGCTTATACTTGTGATTTCTTCAGTATTATAAACCCATGTTGTCAGGACACCAGCACCATTACCGATGATGCGTATGACTACGAACAATTTCTTGCCGGCTCACACACATCATCATCGGTAATTGCCATGTCACGTACACTTTAGATAATATTATTTCATTGACATGACTTGTTAGCTGATAGTTCTAATATATTATTACTGTGCTAGTTTAGATATTGTATTATGTATTTAGATACCCATGCATATATATGTTCCTTGTCATGCAATATTATGGAGCTTTATGCCGGTAATTCATTGTTATTTACTCTTAAGGTTGGGTTTCGGATTTCCATGAGATTTCTGGATTTGGAGAAACCGAAAGGATTTCATAAACTTATTATCATTTTAAAGATAAAAAATTGCGGTTTTCTCGTGATATGATTTGAGAGATGTCCACCATGAGTTTTCTTGGCTCTTGAGCGGTATCATACACCCGATTCGAGGAGGAGGAGGAGGAACCATCTGCGGGTGCTTGGTGGACCCGGTGCGGTACCCCGGGGCAAGATAGTCGCAGATGATGGCGTTGAGCCTGGCAGGGGAGCACTACCGACCGGTTATTTATGACGCGGCGGATATCCGGAGAATACCGACGTAGTCGTGAGATTGATATTGGGGCCAGTCCGGATTGCCGGAGCCCAAGATATTGAGACTTGAGGTATTAAGATTATATGATATAGGCCAGTCCGGATTACCAGAGCCTGAGATATTCGATATTGGGATA
This sequence comes from Agapanthus africanus, assembly GCA_030015575.1. NCBI lineage: Eukaryota > Viridiplantae > Streptophyta > Magnoliopsida > Asparagales > Amaryllidaceae > Agapanthus > Agapanthus africanus. The sequence goes on from CM057349.1 coordinate 94,640,009, forward strand.
TATGTTTTGTGTCGATGCTTGACACGGATTCTATGTTGATTTCATTGATGATACCTCGATTTTTATATACAGAAATCTCATTAAATAAATAAAACAGTTTTCTCATTCATGATGTATTCTGTTTTCATTTTATTGCATTCATACATCATATATGTATTATGTTGCTACCTGGGGCACTGACACGAGCACTTTATATTACACTTATGTGTAGATGTTTCCGGGTTATTTTATTTTGAGGTTATATTATCGTATGACCTAGGATTGAGTCATACATGTGATTTCTGCTCGGTGATGTTTTCTACTCACGAGTTGGCAACTCACCCCCGTTGTACCACAGTTTCTTGCAGGTTTTTCCGTACAGGTTTCGTTGCGGCTTGCTGGCACACTGCTTCCTTCCGGGTGATTGCTTTGGTAGGTGGGTTCACTCGTATCATGACCACCATTATACTTTTATTCATTTCAGTTGTATCTAGTATCTCCATAAACCGGACTTGCATATTTATAGACTTAGAAGACCAGTATGTTTATTCTTTCAACCTTAAAGTCGAGCGTTGTATTATTATGGTTTTCCTTTGGTTTTCTTCTGAGCTTTGATCCTCGCCCTTCGGCGTTGTATATTATATTGCATTACGTGGTTTTGTCCACCAAATGGGCGAAGAGCTAGCTCCCGCTTGGGTATGCCTTTATATTATGCATGTTTGTACCCGTTTGGGGCCAGTTTTTACAAAGGAAACTCTGCCGAAATTTTCAGAAAAGACTTGATATTTTAAAAACGCATACTATGGCTTATTTTATTAAACCACTTACTTTAAAACTAAACTTTTCCTTCTCCCTCTTTTCAAATGGTTTAGATTTCTGGGATTTTGGCTTACTTGAATTAGATGGGGTCCTATAGACTTCATATGATTCAAGTGGCAGTCATGCGCCATTTCGGGTCGTGACAAAGTTAGTATCAGAGCGCTAGGTTTATCCTTGGTTCGAGTCTATGTTTGACTATACGGAGTCTAGGGCGTTTATATATATTCGAAACCTAGGCTTGACCTTACAGAACTTAGACTTGGTCGAGGGGGTATTAGACCCGAACTTTCGTCGCATAGATAGACCTTGGTTGATGGAGTAGGTGACTTAAGCAGAGTGACGTACGGTGTGTATGTTCCGCGGCTTACTTACGTACGCTACTCCGCTTAAGAAGCCTTAGGATGTACATTTCTTTGCACAGTGTTCTATTCATTCATATCATCTATCCTCATCGATATCGGTTGGTGGTTTTTGTTAGTGTTTATGCCCTAGAGGCCATTACTGTATAATACTAGTTTGTATATTACTTAATGGAAGCTTGGGATATTCACAGTTGTATTGACAATCTTGCTAAAAATGGTAGTATGCTACTTGGTTTGTTTCTACTTTAATATGTACATATGTTTCTTTTAACATATCGCTTATACATATTAGTAAAGCCCTTAGGATCTTTGCTTGATTACCAGCGTTGTGATGGCAGTCACACTAGTGGGGGCTGGGTAGTCTATAAGCAACATCCTATACAGGTCCCTGGTCATAGGATTATCGAGACGGGGCATCGATACTCTGGAGTAGACTCGTGTATACGCTTCTCATCCCAGCTGGGGAGATGGTCTGTCCCACAGCCATCAGTACGTCGTACTGGAGATAGTATGCAGGTGCTCGTTAGGTTACGGGTACACCGGACAGGACTCGCCGGGAACTACAGGTTGGTACTATACCCATCGTCAGATGGCAGTTCCCAGGTGACATGAGAAAAGCTTAGTCCGTCGACTTGACACTGCTACTTCTCCTCGAGTGTGTTCCCACTGTACTTAGATTACTACCCTACCACTGCTCAAAGGTGTCGTGCAAACAGGTAGTAGTTGGCTGCAGTCCCGAAGCACTTGGAGGCAGTGGCGGTTAGACAGGATTCGTCTCTCCCGTTATTGAGGGTTGATATCGCGCTGTGTATGGAGAGCCATTACGCAAGGTCCCTGGCCAGGGCAAGCGAGATTTACTGGTAGGTGCTCCAGTAGTTTCTCAAGATGTAATGGGCTTCACTCCGACACGACTTATACCGCTATTAGGGGTCTGACGTTTATCACCCCCTAAGCCCGATATGCGATAGTCCTAGACGAACAGACCGGACTGTACGGAGATTGTCACATACAGGCTCAATAGGAGTTCGGATGGGTTTACTCATCGGCCTTCTTATCGACATCTACCTGGGGACCGTTACGTACAGTTAGTACCGCTTGCGGCCTGTGGTTAAACCCACTGCCAGCATAGTGTCGAGTCTTTAGAGTCCCACACAGAGAGTTTCCGTGCACCGAGCAAAAGGTGTAGAGGCCGTATGGTTTTACGGCAGGGCCGCGATCACTTACGTACACTTGTGCACGTATTATGATCGGGCAGATAATACTAGCGGGCTTTTGTTTAAACCAGATTCTAGTATTATACAGATGGATTTATTCAGTCAAAGATTATCCGTGTTTTTCGGAAATACGGATGGGAGGGGCAGTCTCGTAATTTTTCGGGAAGCTTCTAGAAGGAGGTGACTCATTTGTGTTTATTTCTTTTGTGATTTAAACTAAATGAGGTGGAGGATGAGGTGTAAGTTTCATTAAATGATCCATGACTCATTAGGTGACTCATTAGATGATTCATCTAGTGAATTAAATGAAGCATGATGAATATTAGATAGATATTTATTTTGATGATATTATTATGCTTCATGATATTCACAAATGAGAATAGTTCATTCATTATCACAAAACACTTCTCTCTCCTCAAGTTTTCATCTTCTTCCTCAAACCCTAATAGCTCTCATGAGATGAGAATCCTAGGGTTTAAAGTGACTAAGTATTCCATCTAAATACTCTACACCCTCTAGGACTTCTAGATTAGCAAACTAGAAGCCGTAGTTATCTCAGATTCGAGATAGAAGCTCGGACTATAGACTCTCGGGTGGATCGTCTTTGACTCGAGTAGGCCGTTGAGGTACCCATGTTCCATAGAACCGGCGAGATGTGGAGGACAGCGATGAAGACACGAAGGACAAGTAACGTGAGATATAACTTCAAATCAGAGTAGTTAAACCTCTCGTAGTTTGCTAGTAATGGTTTAGATACGATCCGTGTGCTCAAGTCCGTGTTACAAAGCTTTGATAATTGTTTTTCATATATTCTGCCTCCCCGCGAACACGTGGGGTGCGTGACATGGACTTACAGTTTTGTTACCATGATTGCATGGGCAGAGAGAGCTGCGGCTAGAGTTATGGTCAGCATGAGCTCGTCATGGACGAGGACTGACCAGGGAGTAATTCCGGTGACATACGATTGCATAGACGTGTCGTTTTATTGTGTTTTTGCGCCATGAGCGTTTGATGGATTGCTTTTACAAAATTTCTCGAACGTGCAGATCAGCACTGAGGATTGGCCACTGATAGAGGCCGGCTAGAATGTGATGACCGTTAATGCACCGTTATTATTGATGATTGAGGCACTGTTTAGCATGCGGACGAATGAGCCAAATTTTGCCACGACTGACAAGATACCGTCCCAGATGTTTGAAGCTATTGCAGCACGAGTTTATACTTAGAGGTATGATAGAAAAATTGCTAGTCACCCATGGATGAATGACTAGGACATATGGTTCATTTGCATACCCCGATGCGAGGTCATCAGATTAATTGATTCCAGCTAGAGAAGACTTCACACAGGTACGTTGTGAGTCGATAGAAAACGATCGAATGTCAGAAACCCATTTTTCCAAGTTTAAGGTATTCGGAAAAACATGCAAGTAATTCTGTGGACCCTCTAGAAGAATGAAACCCTAACTCGATATAATGACCATGGGAACACCTTTGAACCTAAAGGTTTGCGGCAGTTCCGCGGTGCCATTAATGAGTCTTGGGTTTGCCCTTCTACGGCTGGTCCATAGGTACTGTGGCATGTACTGGATATTATTAAACTGTACTCAAGAGTTGAGCTCTCGGGGAATTATGGGACTTTGATGAATTGATCGAAAAATTCGACATCGTCCGGATATCATGTGATGGGATACATTATTTAGGAGACTTCAAATATGAGTATAGCCGTTGTAGCACAGTCCATACAGCTATGAAGAGACGAGTCCGAATCAGTCGACATTAGAGAAAAGTGGAGTAAGAGGTTCGTACGAGATTTTGATGAGATGACGTTCCACTCCGCTGACATCAGAGATGTGATACACATGCAGAGGCGTTAAATATGGATATATCTTCCAGAAGGAGTCCTGATGAGTATGCAGCCGTTCCGGAACAAGAAATAGATTTAGTAAAGGGTGATAACTTTCGGGCAGTTCAGCAGAAACGAGATTTAGGAGAGACCTGACAAGATCTTTCTGGAAATACTAAAAGAGGAGACTTGGACCCAGGATCGGTCGTATTACGCACACCCAGTAGGCCAGAGTTCGGCATCATCGACGAGGCATGCTATGAGTGACCATGACAGTTGGCCAGAGATCTTTAGAGGATGTGCCAGAGCGGAACTATTTCCGTCATCATTTCCATATTTGGCCGTTGAGCCGAGGAGTTATGTAACGGGAAATTCGCAGTGAGAGACGAGAGCCTAAAGGCACCAGGCTCCAGGCCATGAATAGGAGGCAAGTGGATATCTTGCTCTGCTAGCTTTGGATGCACCGACACCTTCTTGATTTTGAAGGAAGGACATATCGACGACAGTGTTTACAATTTGCGGCTTGGTGATTCGAATATCACATGTCCGTCATTTTGGATTTCGGTGTTTCGGGCGATTTATTGGCATGATTGAAATTTATGCACCACAGCTGCACTCGACTTCGATTTGATGTTATTTGAGATGTTCGATTCTGAATTCATCCATAGGGGTTGCACACGATTTTGAATTATGTGTTTGGAGTAAATTACACGAGCTTTCCGTACCTTGCCATGATTTTTGTGCATGCAGATGCGTGCGTTTATGAGTTTATTTACCACGGTATACCTGATTTAGATTGAGATGTGTTGTATACCATCGATTTCGATTGTGATACTCGATGTTCATTTCCGTGCACCTTGTGCACTTGAGTTAGATTTTTGCGCATACTTGGCGCGTTTGAGGCGATTTTGGTGCACACCAGATGCACTAAATCGGGATTCTTCGTGCATATCAGATGCACCTGGTATTGCTGTCAGGCACACCCGTTGCCCTTGACAGGTGTTTTCGTGCACACCCGTTGCACTTAGATTTTGTTTCTGTGCACATGTATGGCACATTCATTGATTTCGATTTCTGTGTGCGCCAGGCGCACGTTGCATTATTTACATGTACTATTGAGTACGATTTCTTTTGAGCAGTACGTTTTTATGATATTTACTATTTGATATAGTAGCTGAGCAGGACTAGTCAGAGGACAGTACCTGAATTTGTTTTTGCATGCATTGATAGTTACCGAAGGGATTTCCAAAAAGGAGCTATAATTTCAGTATTTACCTACGTGTCCGAGATGACACGAAACATTAATAAAGGAAACACTTCTAAATTATTTTCAAACTGGCAGAACGTGTATGTTAAATAAAGGATATATCTATATGTACATAGAATTATTTTCTTGCAATAAACGTCCGCTAATTGTGCCGTGATACGCGCATCGCACAGTGATTTGAAAAAGGTTTGGCATGCATTTTCTTCCAAATGTTTTGACGAGTTTACAACGATGTGTATTATGTACATGTTATCGTTTTGGTGTATATCATGTTGGTTTTCGTATTGGATTTTGACATTTGTTATCTTCACCATAACTCCGATGATTGCGTGATACTTGACGGAGTTTTGACTTTTGGGTTATACACTCGTTTTTCATGCGCATACATTGCGCTACGATATATTTTGTGTATGTATGATTTCGGAGCCTCGACGAATTGATCGTTTTACTGAAATGTTTTAGTATTTGAGAAATTTAAATTTAAATTCGGGGATCGAATTTATTTAAGGGGGGAAGACTGTAACATTTCAGAAAAATAAAATATTATTTTTGGGAATTTAAATAATTTAAATAATAAATATTATGAATATTTTAATGTGTGGAAATTAGTTTTAATGTTATGGTATAATTAAATACCGATAAATTGGGAAATATTTGGAAATTTATGTTAATTATTGAATTTGAAAGAGATTATAAGAATGGAGCATTCATAGATTTTTTTATAATTAATTATATTCTATGTTAATGCAAAAAATTGATTAATTTTCACTAATCTTGAATTTAAGCTAGGTTATGCATTTTGACATACACCATTGCATGTTACAAACCTTATTACATTATTTTATTTTTACCATGGTTTCATTTGCAAGAAATAGGGTTTGAAATTTTGTTTTAAAAAAAAGAAGAAAGGGAATATGATTAAACAAATGAGTATGGGCAAGAAAGAGAAGAGAGAGAGACGGTGAGGGGTCTCCTTGATCCATGGCTCATTGTTCCCCTTTATTATTTTCTCCGTCATTTTCCCTCTTCCTCCTTCATGGCTGCCCTCTTCCTCCCCCTCCTCTATCTCCACTCAACACCACTAAAACCACCTCAAAACACCTATTTCCTTTCACAAAATATGTGCACAAGCTCACTACAAGCATGGTAGATCAAGAAAAATTGGATTTTGAGCACTTGGGGCAACTCAAGAAAATTCTTAAGTTGCCAAATAAGATAATTCTTTCACATTTAGTGTAGCATTTGAATTCCTATAGCCTCTAGACTAGCTTAGAATCCTTTTAGTATGGTTTAGTGAACTTTTAAAATTCCAAGGTGAGGTTTTGAGGAATTCTTGAGTTGTGATGGTGCATGTGAGTGTATTAGTGACTATAAAAACCCCATAGTGCTAAACCTGGACCTAACATGAGACTAAAACCCCATAACCCAAACATAGAATTCCCCGATATGGAATTTGTGTAGGAATTATGATGTTGTTACGAGATCTGCTTTGACCCAGGGCACCTGAAAAATATTTAGCGAAGACTGGGAGATGTGCAGACACCCTAGAAACTATCCCCAAGACCCGAGGGCCCAACTCCTTGTAGTGGCTGCAAATAAATTCTTTCTTTCCGCAAATTGCGGCCAGGGTTGGGGTGAGTGAGTTTGTGTTTTGTCCATGGCTTTATCTTCAGTAATCTAGACCCTCCACATATGCAAAATTGGCTAATTCAACCTAGGGTAAAATCTGGAGGCCTTTTCTTGAGTTGCTGCTTCGTTTTGCGACTTCGTTTTAACTTGAGTTTTGGTATATGGGTTTTGACTTGGTAGTGTGACGTTTGCACGTCAATCTCGAGGGTTGTTTCGTTATTCTTGCATGCGTAGACCATAGATTTTAACCTATGTGCGATTCGTGTGCTGGTTGGTTTTCGTGCGTGATTTCTGTTTATGATGCTATGTGTGTATATATGTAAGTACCCTCAAGTGGACTTTGAACAACAAGGATGAGCGTGGTGTCATCGACTTCGGCGAGTAAGGATCAAGGTGAGTAGATATATATCTACAGGGGAAGTCGGGTGGATGGAGTATAGCACCCCTGCAGTTTCGTAGTGTAGCACGCGAATGCGTTATGTTATATATTATATGTGTTTTTGTGAAATATTGATATATAGTAATAGAGGCCTTAGGAGATCATGGGATAGTGTTAGAATCTTAGAAGTTAGTGTTTTTAGTTAAATTCTTAGTTACGAAACCCTAGAGTAAAGTTTGGCACACACGCACGCACACACGCATACATTTGATTTTCTTATGCGTATATGGGGATATATATATCTACATTTACGTTTATGAGTATGTGTGTGTGTGTGTGTGTGTGTGTGTGTACACTCGGGTGTTGAGGATAGTATATAATACTTGGAGATGAGTCGATATGATTGGGCATGATGCCATGAGATCGGTGACGTGATTTAGGTCGTGCTATGAGACACGACATGATTTTTTAGCGGATTGTTAAGCGATGTGTTTTCATACACACGCGATATATGTTGATGGTATCGGAATATACTAGACGTTAGATCAGTACTGCTAATTCATTATATGATGATAATGATACCAGTTAGATAATGAGGTATATGTGATATTGACCCGTACCCCGATTTTGGGATGCCGTACGATGGATTTACCGTACGATATATAATTATGATAATAGATCCCCACTCTTGATTCGAGGATGTCGTATTGCACGTTTTATCGTACGTGACGCTATTGAGGCGGGATCACCGACTATTAGATATATATATCGACTCTGACTTAGGTGGTTTTCCTTACCCTTTGATTAGTCTCTTAGCTTTGTCCCGTAGTTTACTTAGTAGATGTTATACTGGGCTCGAGTCATACTTATTTCCAAAACTAATGAATCGTGAGTATTTTAATGACAGGCCAAGGGATACTACGGATATTTCAAAAGACATACATTTTCTTAAAAACACCGTAGCCCCTATTTTTTAAACACCACGATTCGTGCTATTTCAAATGCCAAACTGTATGACTTGTATATATATCGTATATTCTTGTTGTCCATATCGCATTGCATGCTTATACTTATGATTTCTTCAGTATTATAAACCTATGTTGTCAGGACACCAGCACCATTACCGATGTTGTGTATGACTGCGAATACTTGCTTGCCTGCTCACACACATCATCATAGGTAATTGTCATATCACGTACACTTTAGAGAATATTATTTCATTGACATAACTTGCTAGCTAATAGTTCTAATATATTATTACTGTGGTGGTTTAGATATTGTATTATGTATTTAGATACCTATGCATATATATGTTCCTTGTCATGCAATATTATGGAACTTTATGCCGGTAATTCATTGTTATTTACTCTGGAGGGATTTCGAATTTTCATGAGATTCTGGATTCGGAGAAACCACAAAGATTTCATAAACTTATTATCATTTTAAATATAGAAAATTGCGGTTTTCTCGTGATATGATTTGAGAGGTGTCCACCATGAGTTTTCTCGGCTCTTGAGCGGTATCATACACCCGATTCGAGGAGGAGGAGGAACCGTCTGCGAGTGCATGGTGGACCCGGTGCGGAAAGATGGTCGCAGATGATGACGTTGAGCCTGGCAGGGGAGCACTACCGACCGGTTATTTGTGACACGGCGGATATCCGGAGGTTACCGACGTAGTCGTGAGATTGATATTGGGGCCAGTCCGGATTGCCGGAGCCCGAGATATTGAGACTTGAGGTATTGAGATTATATGATATGGGCCAGTCCGGATGGCCGGAGCCCGAGATATTGGATATTGGGATATATGTTTTGTGTCGATGCTTGACACGGATTTTATGTTGATTTCATTGATGATACCTCAATTTTTATATACGGAAATCTCACTAAATAAAGAAAACAGTTTTCTCATTCATAATGTATTCTGTTTTCACTTTATTGCATCCATACATCATATATGTATTATGTTGCTACCTGTGGCACTAACATGATCACTTGATATTACACTTATGTATAGATGTTTCAGGGTTATTTTATTTTGAGGATTTATTATCGTATGACCTAGGATTAAGTCATACATGTGATTTCTGCTCGGTGATGTTTTCTACTCACGAGTTGGCAACTCACCCCCATTGTGCCACAGTTTTTTGCAGGTTTTTTCTTACAGGTTTCGTTGCGGCTTGCTGGCACACTGCTTCCTTCCGGGTGATTGCTTTGGTAGGTGGGTTCACTCGTATCGAGACCACCATTGTACTTTTATTCATTTCAGTTGTATTTAGTAACTCCATCAACCAGACTTGTATATTTATAGACTTAGAAGACCAGTATGTTTATTCTTTCGACCTTAGAGCCGCGCGCTGTATTATTATGGTTTTCCTTTGGTTTTCTTCTGAGTTTTGATTCTTGCCCTTCGGTGTTGTATATTATATTGCATTGCGTGGTTGTGTCCGCCAAATGGGCGAAGAGCTAGCTTCCGCTTGGGGATGCCTTTATATTATGCATGTTTGTACCTGTTTGGGGCCAGTTTTTATAAAGGAAACTCTGCCGAAATTTTCAGAAAAGACTTGATGTTTTAAAAATGCATACTACGGCTTATTTTGTTAAACCACATACTTTAGAACTAAACTTTTCCTTCTCTCTCTTTTCAATTGGTTTAGATTTCTGGGATTTTGGCTTACTTAAATTAGATGGAATCCTATAGACTTCATATGATTCAAGTGCCAGTCACGTGCCATTTCGGGTCGTGACAGACACTACCAGAGGGCTTCATAGACAGCGGGAGCAACGGAAAGGTGTGCAAGCTCCTTACATTAATCTACGGATTAAAGAAGGTATCGTGGAGTTGGAATATCTGTTTTGATGTGGCATTCAAAGAGTTTGACTTCATCAAAAATGTAGATGAACCTTGTATATACAGGAAGGTTGTAGAGAGTAAGTTTGTCTTCCTCGTATTGTATGTGGATAACATATTCTTGATAGGAAATGGTGTTCCTATGCTATACTCGGTCAATCTCTTCTTATCACAAAGGTTCTTTGTCACGACCCGAAGGTACGGAACGCGATTGGCACTTAAATTACGAAATGTCTCAAGGCGTACGTAATCTCAGTAAGCCAAAGCCCAAAAAACTAAACCATTTAAAGAAATAGAGTGAAGGAAAACATATTTAAGAAATCGATTTTAACAAATAAGTCAAATTAAACATTTTAAAAGCAACATCATATTTTCCCGAAAATTTCGGCAAAGTCTCCTTTGTAAATACTGGCCCACAAATGGGTACAACACATGATAATACATATATGTGAAGAAATAAAACATCCCCAAACAGGAGCTAGCTCTTCGCCATTGGCGGAATCATAACCACAAGAAATATGTATAACAATAGTGCAAAATAAGCATCTGAAATCAATAAAACAAGCAAATACCATGTCGGCTCAAGTGAGCATCGACACCAACATCACAAATACAAGTCCCACGAGTCTCACCGTCTAGTCAATTATACAAGGGTAGATGGAGTATACTAGATACAATATAATGTACATGATGAAATAAAACTATCCTCGCAACCCACCTACGAGCAATGCTGCAAATCAAGCAAATGAAGCCAAAAGAGGAAGAACGCCCGCCGCTACTGCGCTGACGGGTCAACCTGCAAGACACTGTGGCACAACGGGGGTGATTTTCCAACTCGTGAGTAGTAAGTAATATCTAATAAGGCTATCGTAAGTATGCACGCAATTTCGTCACAGCCTATATATACTAATGTGATGCGATGCACTGGTATGTATGTAACATGAATGCATAAACAACACGAGATCTGAATATGTCTAATACGAGAAAATCTGTATTCTTATCTTAGTAAAACTTCTGTAATTTAACTGTAGTATCATCAATGAAATCAATAGAAATCTGTGTCAAGCATCGACACCAAATACGAATATCTCAATGTCTCGATGTATCAGTATCTCAATATCTCGGGCTTCGGCAATCCGGACTGGCTCACAATCTCAATGTCTCGGGCTCCGGCAATCCGGACTAGCCCATATCATCAATTTCAAGACTACGTCGGTATCCTCCGGATATCCGCCGCGTCACAAATAACCGGTCGGTAGTGCTCCCCTGCCGGGCTCGACGCCATCATCTGCGACCATCTTGCCCCGGGGTACCGCACCGGGTCCACCATGCACCCACAGAAGGTTCCTCCTTCTTCTCGAATCGGGTGTATGATACCTCTCAAGAACCGAGAAATCTCATGGTAGATGACACATATATCATATCACGAGAAAACCGCAACTTGCATTATTAAAATGATAACTGTTTATAAAATTCTTGCGGTTTTCCAAAAAATCCAGAAATCTCATAATACTGAAATCCTCAAGAAAATCTCACCATATGTACACATGCCGGTGATGATAAAGGCCTATGGTATGAACAATATGAAATACGATGCGTGACTAGAAAACTATGCATGAACGATGATGCAATGAGAAATATGCATATGACTAACAATCTTACGTATCCATCCTGATGAATTGAATATACAAATACAGGTTTACGAATCATATATGTTGCAATGGTATTATATTCTTATTTAAACAAGTTATATTGTGTTCGTGGCATAGCAATTACCAAGGTGTGTGTGTCCACATGAATAGTGCCCGTGCCGCATAAACCAATGGTAATGGTGCAAGTGTCCTATGAGATGATATCTCTCACACACACACACACACATAATAGATGATGCGATGCAAAGAGATGAATAATTAGGAACTACGCATATAAATGCAATTGCTAAAAGAAATTCTAACTATTGGGCCCCTGTGCCATCCATACGATTCTTCCGTGGATATGTACATCTACTCACCGGGACCCCTCAGCTAGTCTGATCCAATCACTACTTTTCCTTTCCATGCCGCGTACGATGTCTCCGCAACCAATTCTAGAATCATACAATGCAACACATAAGACTAATATTCTATAAAACACGATATCAAGACCGTACGAGTAAACTAGCGTCCACAAGCTAAAAGCGTGCACTCGGATCACTAAAGCATGAGTGATAACGCCTGAAACCACCCCGACTGTCTGTGATACACAGCAAACACCCAAACTAGATTCGAATCGTACATATCGCACATTGACAAAACATCGGTTTTAAGGTAAAACGGTTCAAGATTTTGATACGAGTGCAATTAGGAAAAGTTGCACAAACCAAAGAACTACACTACACAGCAGACACCTACTACAAAAACCCCGACACCCAGGTCACACATCTGGACACAATTTGCGACCAGAACCCATTTAATTGTGGCATCAAGAAAGAAGTGGGGTCTTGGGCTTCGACGGTGTAATCCTAATCCTATGAGTACCCTCTAGTAATTGCAACTTCTCGAAATAGCATCAGGGTTGGTAGCAGATCACGAAAGCACATAATTCTTAACTAAAACCGCAATTAAACACTAATTAGTCACATTGAGGTAGTTTAGCGTAATCTGAATAGATTTAGAAAAGCTATTAATCACTAACTATACTTAATTACCCTAATTTAAGCCATAAAAACCCTAACTCATCTTAATCTTCACTTAAATATTGAAGTTTGCACTAATTAACACTTAAACACTAAATTAAGTTCATTAAACTAAAAGTTTAAAAATTAAGTAACTAGGTTAGGCTTATACCTCAAGAGGGTTGAAAGGGTGATCCAAACATGCTAGCACTTATGGAGACTTGGCCCAAGAACCATGCTAGATTGAACAAGGGAACTTGGTGAAGACTTTGGCTAGAATTTGTGTTTAAAGTTATGGACTTGATGATGGAATTGAGGGCTTAACAAGGAGAGAAGAAGAAGAAGATGATGAAGGGGGAGGGGGCTGCTGGGGCCTTGGCCGAGAGCATAAGGGGGGAGAGAGAGAGAGAGTGAGGGTGTGAGTGTGTGACCAAAGTCAAGTTCCCCATACCTCATAAATGCACCATGCCCCTATTTCATTTCTTTTTGTTTTCTTTTAAAAAAAGAATTTTAGAACCATAAAAAGAATTAAAAGGAAAGGCATGTTACAATATTAGTGTTAAGTTGTCATGGTTGCTAAATCACATATTAACCTAGGGTAATACTAGATTTGTGCATGTTTATTTAAAAAAAAAGCTTAGCAAATAATAAATAAGAAAAATAAATAATTAAGTGAACAATGATTTAAATGTTAATTAATAAAACACAATTAAATATGTAATTACATAATTTCACGATTAAAATAGATTTATTCCAATCTATGTGGAAATAGTTATTAATTAGGTATTATGAAAATCATGAATTATCGCTATTTAACATATAATTGACCTAAACGAATTTTCAAAGCTTTACATTCTCCATGAGGGATTTGGGTGATGCCTTTTACATCCTGGGAGAATCACTGGACAGTTGTGAAGAACATTCTTAAGTACATGAGAAGCACTAAAGAAATGTTCTTGGTATATTGTAACGGTGAACTCCATGTCGAGTCCTTTACCGATTCGAGCTTCCAGAGTGATAAGGTCGACTGTAAGATAGTCGCGGGTTTTGTCTTTACCCTCAGTGGAGGGAAGGTATGTTGAAAGAGTTCCAAGCTAGATACCATAGCAGACTCGACGATAAAGGCTGAATATATCGCTACCAATGATGCTACCAATGAGGCTGTCTGGATGAAGATGTTCATAAGAGGAACTTGGTGAGGTTCCTACCATTGTGATGACAATGGAGCTGTGGCTTTGGCCTAGGAACCCCGATCCCATCAGTGATCCAGACATATTCTTAGGCAGTATCACCTGATCAGGGAGATGGTTGATCTCCGGGAGATCGGGGTCAGGAGAGTTGACAGGAAGAATAACACTGCAGATCCACTCACGAAGGCTATCCCGCAGATACAGTTTGAGAGTCTCTTTAGGATGTTGGGTATGAGATACTACAACAACTGGCCTCATTGCAAGTGAGAGATTGTTAGTTGTATGTATGCCCTAGAGGCCATTATTGTATATGATTGTATATTATAATGGATACTTGGACATATATAGGGAGGACTTTCTTGCCCGACATGATAGTATGCTATCTGGTTGCTTTTTATCTTAACATGTAGACTTGTGTTGTGATACTGTCTTTCTCTCACATGTTGGTAAAGCCCTTAGGATGTATACTTGACTATCAAGATTATGATGTAGATCATACTAGTGGGGCTAGGGTAGTCCACAAGTTCATCCTTTAATTGTTCCTAGTCGTGGGTGTATCGAGACGGGGCATCGATATTCCAGAGTAGACTAGCATATACGTTTCTTGACCCATTTGATGGGCGATGGATGATCCCACATCCATTGGTGTTTGACATCAAAGATTGTATACAGATGCTCAGTGGAGACTGGGTATACTGAACAGGACTTGCCGAGAACTCCTAAATGGTATTATACCTAATGTCAGATAGCAGTTCTATGGTGACACTGGTACAGGTTAGTCTGTAGACCCGAGATCGTCATAGAGTCTTGTGTGATTCCCACTGTACTTTGATTTCCACCTTACCACGTTTAAGTGAGCGTGCAAAACGGTGGTTTTTGGGTACAGTCCCGAATCACATGTAGGCAATGAGCGATAGGAGGGGTTTATTCTCTCCCGGTATTGGGGGTTGATGTTGCGCTGTGCTTTATTGGCCATAACAGGAAGTCCCTGGCCTGGGAGAAAACTGAGATTTACTGGTAAGTGTTATCAGTAGTTTCTCGACTCGTTATGATCCTCATATCGGCACAACTTATCAAGTTATTGGGGTCTGACGTTTACCATCCCCAGACTCGATATACGACATATCAGACGAAGAAACCGGACTGTAAGTTAGCGTTACTCATTGGATTCACGGAAGTATGAACAAGCTTTCTTATTGATCTTCTGATCGCTCAATACCCGGGTAGCCGTTACGTCCAGCTAGTACCGCTGACGGCTTATGGGTGACTGATATGATCATCACCTACTGCTGGCGTATTGATGAGTCTTTAGAGTCCTGCACAGAGGTTTCTTAGCTCATCCGAAATGAAGTAGGGCACATATGTGATATGTGCGGGACCGAGATTGATACGTGTATGTGATACCGTATTCTAATCTCGCGATATAGGTTATATGCGATATAACCGGATTATTGAATCAAGTGTTGATTGAATAATTTATTAAATAATATTAGTCGGTTGTATGCGATACAGCCGGGTTATTAAATCAAGTGTTGATTCAATAATTTAATGTATAATTATATATTTGATATATTAATATACATTAACTAAGTTTAGCTCACTTAAGAAAATGTTTTCTCTAAATACATTTAAATATATATGTGATATATATTAATGTATTTTTTTATGTGTCATGCTAGATGATACATAGGACTTGGGTGTATAAGACTCATACCTAACTTAAGATAATTTGGGTGTTTAAATATTAAGGGAAAAATCAAAATTAGGTGGAAATTAGCAATGCTTGAGATGCTTGTGGAAGCATGGAGAAACTTTGACTTAAGTCCACTAATTTTGTTTTACTCTAGATATTTATTAACCTAACCATTATATTTAGCCATGGTTTAGTCTTTACCTAAGTTTATATGAGATATTTTCTTACCCATGGTTCAACACTTGATCACTTCTTCATCTCCTTCATTGCTTTTTAGTTTTCTTGTAAGAAGAAAAAGAAAGAGAGAAAAATAATTTTAAAGTGAGCAAAATTCCTACTTCACCAATCTATACCAAAATAGCTATTTAGTATAGGTTGTTTCTTTCACTAATTCTTAATTAGTGAAGAGGTAACTTGAGTTAGAGATTTTTCGATGTAGATCATCTTCGGTCTCGAAGATCCTTGAGCATGCTCGTTCCTTTCGCCTTGTGGAGCCTAAGGAGAGTCCGGGAGACCACTACTTGAAGCAAAGAGACTACTACACGGAGCTTTAGAAGTGAAGGACCGGTCTACAAAGGTTATATTCCTATATCACTTAGTGTAAAGTTGTTTACATGTTTTAAAACCCTAATTCTCTAGTTAGATCCTTGGTTCGGGCTCGCTCGGCACCCTAAATTTTTTAAGTTGCATACTTGATGCTTGCCGAAACCGTGTCGGGGTGCTAAGTGAACCCAGCACATCCCTGGCGGGTAGATTCCTACCCATCTATGCCAAGGATCAAAGCCCTCATCTTGAGGCCACCGAGCAGCTTCCTTGCCCGGTCCATCCCTGGCGGGTAGATTCCTACCCATCTATGCCAAGGATCGAATCCCTCATAACGAGGCCATCGAGCGGCTTCCTTGCCCGGTCCATCCCTGGCGGGTAGATTCCTAGCCATCTACGCTAAGGATCGAAGCCCTCATAACGAGGCCACCGAGCAGCTTCCCTGCTCGGTCCATCCCTGGCGGGTAGATTCCTACCCATCTACGCCAAGGATCAAAGCCCTCATCACGAGGCCACCGAGCAGCTTTCCTGCCTGGTCCATCCCTAGCGGTTAGATTCCTACCCATCTACGCCAAGGATCAAGGCCCTCATCATAAGGCCACCGAGCAGCATCCCAGCCCGGTCCATTCCTAGAGGGTAGATTCCTACCCATCTACGCTAAGGATCTAAAGCCCTCCTGAAGAGGCCACCGTGTAGGTTACTCTCCGATGGATTGATTCCTACCATACTAAGAGATGTGGTCGTCAACCCGGATCTGAGAGTTGACTAGTACTGACCTTCCAACACATGGATATCTGTTGATTCATCCTAAATGAACGATCGCCACCTCGACTCTAGGGAGTGGAAGGGCACCAGTGGACGAGCACCGACCTTCCTACACCTAGCGGTCAATCGACTTACACTCGACGCGCGGATCGTCATCTAAAAGGCCGGTCATTGACCTACGGCCTAACACTTGATTCAACAAAAAGACTGGCAAGCTGAAGTACACATGCATAAAACACATAGTCAAGAAGAGGAAAATAAGCTCAGCTTTATTTATGTTCCGGAAATTTTTATAAGGTACTCTGGGCTCCTCAGCCTTACGTTCCTGGAGGCCTACAAAATTTGGAAAAAAGGAAGGGGAAAAAACGCACAAGGCAAAAAGGCTCATGATGCGTGCTCCGCCTGGTTCTCGCCTTGCTCGACACCGTCCTCAGGGGCCGGGGCTTCTACCTCCGCAACCTCCTCTCCCCTGATAGCCGCCCCGGCTCTATCCACTTGCGGTGTATCCACCAAGGGCGGGACTCTAGCACGGAGCTCACCGTTGGCAAACTCCGGCATCAACGCCTTGACGGCATCAAGAGCCTCGTGCCAAATGATGGCCGAGACTTCGGCGATGTCGGCGTAGAACTGGTCTGACGCCTTATACTTTTCCACCGACTTCGAGGCTCGGAGCTCAGAAATCTTCGCCGCCTTAAGCATCGTCTCAGCCTCCCTCTTGCTGGCATCCCTCGATTTCTTCATTGTGGTATAGCGCTTGCCCAACTCCTCCAACTTATCTTGAACGGCTTGGTTGGACGCACTCAGAAGTCGTTGGGACTCCTGGCACTTGGAGACCGTTAACGCCTCGGCGATCAACCGGGTTTCGAGGGAGGTTGTCTTCTCCTTCTCCTGCTGCAGCTCAAGACGCATATCCTCCTCCCGTGAAGATGATTACCCCGCCTTCCTCATGGCCGGGGAAATCTCCTTGGATTCCATATTTACGATGAGGGTGCAGTGTTGGAGAACCTGAGGAAAGCAGCAGAAGTTATTAGAAACATTTAAATTAAGAAAGAGCACATAGCGGAATCCTTAAAGGAAACGGATACCGACCTGAACGACCTCCTGAGCGATGGCGGCCACTTAGGACATCAGGGTCCCCCGGGGAATTTTTCCCCCGGCCGATTGCTCCATGTCAAAGAGCAAGCTGTCGACAACGGAGAGCCCCGAGGGGACCACAAAGTAGACGTCCCCATCCTGCACGGGAATCCCCTCAGGAATCTCAGTCGACGACGGGCGGGAGATCGTCTTTTTCCTCTTAAGGGGAACCTCGACACCCTCCTCCTCCCCCCTCGCCAGGGGCGCCGGGTCTCGTGCATGCTTCTGGCTGCCCCTGCGGTGGTCATTGGGGGCTTGGGGCACGGCGGAAGGCCTCGCTGGTGAAGATGGTCTCAGGGCCGAGCTCGGGCCGGCTCGAGACAAGTTCACGCCCCCGGCCTTCTTCTGGGACGAAGCGGCTATGGCAGCTAAGATCTTGGATCGATCCATTTGTCTTGCGAAAGGAGAATACACAAAAGAGTTAATGATGCTAGAAGGGCAAAAGAAATCATTCAAATCTAAACAGATCGTCCAAAGACCTAACTTACCCATGAAGCGAGCGGGGCTGAGCCCGGCCCAGCTAAGAACCTGCTCAGAAAGCAGGATATCGGCCCGCTGGATCGGCTCCCACATGGATACTGCCCCCGCCTCAGGCGAGGATGACTGCTTCGCCCTCGGGCAGTCGGCCCTGTGCCACTGTGTAGGCACGGGCTAATCCTCGCCCTCGGGTGGCCCGACGAATACAAACTTCTCCTTCCATTCATGAATGGAAGAAGGAACAACTACAACACCCGACCCGGCCACCCCACCCTTGCGTTTTTTGAAGGAAAAATACACCCATCTCGGCTCGTTCTTGCTAATGCCGGGGTGATTCTTATAGCAGAGAAAGGAAGTAAGAAGGGTCAAGCTGAAGGGGATTTCTCAATTTCAACCGGACCAGAAACCCGAAGAGGATTCTCCATGAGTTCGGCGCTAGCTGGCCTGGGGAGAGATGGAAGCAACGAAGTATCCTACATACCTCGGTTGGAAAGGGCAGGCGCATTCCGTCTCGGAATGCATCCAAATACAGGGCAATCTTCTTCCCCTGCACCTAGTCCACCCGTTCGCCCTCTTTAGCCAAACAGAGCGAATAGTTAGAGGGGACATGGAAACGAGCCCGAATCTCAGCAAGCTCGCCCACATCCCTCAAGACGGAGGGCGCATCGCGGGCATTTCTAATGCGCACCTTAGGGGCCCTTATCACCGCCGGACGGCCAGCGACACGAGTAGCCCTGGCTCTTTGGAGCGAGCCCAACACAGAGGAAGCAATAAGAGAACTCCCTTGGCTGTCAGCAGCCGAAGAGGCGGAAGACTCTCTAGACTCGGCTCCAACAACTAGAACTTCATCGCCCGACTCAACCCTAATTACTTCTACAAACTCCTTATAAGAAGACATCTAACCTGATTCAAAGGGATTGGTTCTCCGAAGAAAAAGCACAAGGGATCCGGTCTAACGGAGGGAGCGCCGAGCAATCTTTGACAACGAAGGGAAATTATGACGGAAAGTGTTGGCCCTAGGGGGTCCCCTCCTATTTATACACTGCAAAAAAGGCATCCAATGGCCCAGATCAATTCCCGCCAAAACGAAGTGTCGCGTCTACCGGCCGTCAAGTCTCCACATGTCGAACGACCATTGGGGACGTCCCTTCGATCACAGGAGATAGCGACAACCTGTCGCGTCCGCCAATCCACTTCCAGCGCGTGGCCTGTGACCCAACAGACGAACGAGCGAATCGGCACCCCCTCTTTAATGCGCGATAATTTCGCTGATCCGCTAATATCATCGGAGATACGTGCAAAGATCCAAGCGCTGGGGATACACCACATTGGTCCAGAAATCTGAACAACGCAACTACCCAACACCATGTCGACCCAGAAAATCCGCACCGAGGATTCCCAGCAACAGACTGAGCGAGACAAACCAAGCAGGCCACTCTTGACCCGACCCATAAGTAGGTCGGAATGAGAGTGGGGGGCTAATGATGATGCTCATATATAAGAATTCCTCAGATCATGACACGTGGTGAATGACGCGTCACCCACGATAAGTCACTAGATTCCTGAGGGGCTACCGAGGAAAAATCAGTGTGGAGCACTGATGACCTTCCTCGGTTCATCCCCGAGCTTACACTATGCCTCTTACTTAAGAGCGATCTAGCCACCGAACTGGCGTCCATCCTCTTGTGCTCATCTCCGAGCTATTGCAGAGCTGAGTTTCTTCGGCCTCCCGGCTCGTCTCCGAGCGTCACGCCGAGCTAAGTCTCCCCAGCTCTCCCGATCAAACGAGCGCGTGGGGCCTTAGCGCTTCAGCAATGGCTCCGCGTATCTCGCCAAAGCGAGTTATCCGCCGCCCAACGTCCCGCGTCCCACGCTGGCGCATCCATCCATTAATGGGCGTACCCCGTCATTAATGGAGAGATCCCATTATTCACGCAGACGTAACGTCAGGAGCGTAACCGAAGGCAGAGATCTCATGCCTACTCGCTCCATGCCGCCACAATAAAAAAAACCCTCTCTCAGAAGACTCAGGTAACGCAATTTGAATCCAATAAGCCGCTACTCTGCTCATTTTTCTCGGCTAACTTGATCGTCGGAGGGTCCTACGGTGGTCACCCATCCCGGGACTTCTTTGCAGATAGCTCGGCTTCCATCTCAAAATTAACCCATTGAGATCCACATGCTCAAGGAGACAACTTTCAAGCCAAATCTCAGCCGTTCAACCACGCTCGCTACAGACCGACGGAGGACAGCATCTGAAGGAGATCCTGCTCTCCATCAGGATGAGAAAACAACAATTTGTCTATGAGCTTCCCAGCCAAGAATTTCTATTTATTTATTTTTTATCTGAAAAAGGACAATTGTTTAATGAATGGTTATTCTAATTGTTATCTAATATATAAGGTACTTAAGATCCATTAATCTAATATATATGTCATAACAATCTCTCTCTCTCACAAATTATCAAAACTGAAAAGTTTTTAATGATATCATAAGTTCTAAGAAAAAACTTGAATGGAAATATCATATTTTATTAGGTAAGGTTTTGTAATATCCTTTAGCCCCTCTTAGATTGTAATGCCAGTTCCGTCTTTGTTTGTATTTGCATCCAAGAGAGCAAGCAAACAAGTATGCTAAATCACAAAACATATGTAAGTACATTAAAAAGGAAATGGAAAAATTAATCCCTTTTTAAATTAAATGAAAGCAAACTCCCTCACGTTTCATAAAAAGATGGAAAAATTAATCCCTTTTTAAATTAAATGAAAGCAAACTCCCTCACATTTCATAAAAAGATAATTTTACGAAACCATAAAAAGAAAAAAAAATAAAGGAAAAATCAACAGAGACAAAAATAATAAAAGAAGCTTATTTCACAGAAACCACTCTATGGTTGAGTTTTCCAATATAGTTTAAACTCATCCCGAACCATCCTCCCCTGACCTTTTACTTCGTTATACAGAAACCTTCTTGTGGTTATTTATTAAAAAAATTGACTAAATTAAGTTCTTATTTTAATAAATATACGGATTCACTAGATACAATGCAGCTAAACCAAACTCAATAGTGCCGTTTAGTTTAGTGGGAAATTAGCTCTAATTTTAAGAAGAAGACTTCATGTTTGAGAATTTGAATAAGAAGCGTCAATTTGAAATTGAATTGAATTTTTTTTAAATGTGATATAATGAGATTAGGATGGATAGTGTAATATTTTAGAAATATAAAATATTATTTTTGAAAATTTAATATTAAAATAATATATTTCGCGAAAACTATTCGATTTGCGAATAAGCATTTTTCGTAAATTGGTATAAGTATATACCAATATTTGGAAAATAATCGGATATTAAAATGATTTATTTATTATAAAAATATTTGTCGGATTTTGGCATTTTTGTAAATAATTATATGGAAATTTCAATTTAAAATTGATTAGTGCACTACTAATTGCGATTAAACCAAATCCGTATTTTATATTTTTCCATGGCTAGTGCACCATATCACTTGCATGTTGTGTTTGTGTTTGTGACTTGTGAATTTGTGAGAAAGGAAAAGAAAAGGAAATGCAAAGAAAGAAAAGGGTTATGTGTGTGAAAGGAGTTATGAGTAAAAAACAAAAGAGATTTGTTGAGAGTTGAGTGTAGGAGATATTTAGAGTGAAAGAGTGAGCATAAGAGAGAGAGGGTGTGACTTGGCTGTCCCATTCTCCTTTCCCCATTGTTTTCTTCAACTCAATTGCTTCATGCTTCTTCACCTCACTACCCCCATGCATTATCTTCATTTTCTTCTCTAAACCCCATACCACATTCACATAAAACATACACAAACCTATTCTAAATCCTTTGAACCATCCAAGTTTAGATTTTGAAGACTTTGGGCAACTCAAGAATTTTCCTAAGTTGCCAATTGAGCTAATCTCTTCACTTTTAGTTTAGTAATCGTGTTTATATATCCTAATTTAGTTTAGAAATCGATTTAGTGAGTTATGTGATCTTAGAATTTACAAGTTGCTATTAAGTGGCTAATTGAGGTGTAGTGAGTGTTTGTAAGACTTTAGAGATGATTTCCTGACCTGTAAATGAGTTTAGAACCCGATACACGAACTTAGAATTTGTCCTTTGTCGGTTTTATGGAGTTTGTTAGCCTACAGGGTATCTGGAGCTATCTGGGATATTTCTAAGAAAATCAAACAGGTCCATTGATCTAGATGAACCACTGGAAGACCACCACAGAAGTACGAACCCAAATCTTCCCTTTTTGACCGGCGAGGCCGGGTATTTTCCTCTTGTCGCCGGACCCCATATTGTCTTTAGAGTTATGGTTTTGTCTGTAGCACACACTTAATATAACCTTGTTTGTTTAGTCCCAATTTACCTGAGCCAAAATCTGGGAAGTATTTGAGAGACTTTTGGCTATGTTTTCCGATATGTGAATTCTTGGTTTTTATATTTGAGATTTGAATTGGTCGTTGGATATTTGTACGTCAACGACGAAAGTTGTTTGGTTGTTTTTGCATATGTAAGCAATAGGTTCTAACCTATAAGCAATTTGTATGCCGTATCGGTTTTCGGATATTGGTTTTAACAGTATTGCGATTGTGTATTGATTGTAGGTATCTGTTCCCGCCAAAATTTTCTGCGCAAAATAGCCCAAGGTGTCAAATGGCAGCGATACGCTTACGAAAATGCAAACCAGTATTTTTCGGACAGTATTTTGACAAACTCCTGAATGAGAACCAGCTAAATTCTGATGGTATCGAAAGCGTCACAAAAAATCCTTCGATTTGATATATTATGGGCCTCATAATTCATCCGGGATGAAAAATTATGAGGCATCACGTGCCCACACGTGACCGGGCATCACGTGCACACGTGACCGAGCATCACGTGCCCACACGTGACCATTTACAGGCAAAGCCAGTAAGCACTTAATAAAATAAATAATTAAATGGGGTCACGTACCAACACGTGATGGGCTCTTAAAACCCACTAAAAAGAATTGAAAGATATAATAAAAACTAAGGAAAAATCCTAATGGGGCATCACGTGCTCACACGTGACCAAGGGTCACGTGCTGACACGTGACGATCCTCGGTCCTTTGAAACAACAGAATTAAATTCTGGGTAAAGTGTTAATCAAGGGGGGTCACGTGCCAACACGTGATGGGTGCCTAAACTCTTTTATTAATAGAATTCTAGTTAAACGAGAATATATTAAAACAGCAAGAAAAAACCCCAATGGGGTATCACGTGCTCACACGTAACCAAAGGTCACGTGCTGACACGTGATAAGTTCCTTTGATCTCTACTTTATAGAATTGAATTCTAGTCAAACAAAAATATAACAAAATAACAGGAAATACCTCAATGAGGTATCACGTGTTCACACGTGACCAAGGGTCACGTGTTGACACGTGATAGTTTCCTGTGATCTCTACTTTATAGAATTAAATTCTAATCAAACAAAAATGTAACAAAAATGCTGAGGAAAGACCCCAATGGGGCATCACGTGCTCACACGTGACCAAGGGTCACGTGCTGACACTTGATGGTCCCTTAGCTCTATTAAAATGCAGAATTAAATTCTGAATAAAAGAGGGCCGCGTGCCAACACGTGACAAGTCCCTTAGCTCTTAAACTGATAGAATTAAATTCTATTTCAATGATCAAACATTGGGATCACGTGCCAACACGTGATGGGCTTTAAAATCCTTCTGAGATAATAGAATTAAATTCTAATTAAGGGAAATCAAAAACCCTAACTGGAAAAATATTTTTTAAATCTTTCCAAACAAAAAGGATGGTGTTCTGTAAAATGGAGCACCGTTGGATTAAAAATCCAATGGTGATTAAAAATCACCAATTTATGGAAAGATTTTATACAAGGAAAGATTTCCCTAAAATTCACCAAGAATAAAAAACAGAATATCTTTTGGATTAAAAATCCAATGGTGAATAAAATTCACTAAGTGATCTAAAAGATCATGTTGGTTACAAAAACAACAAAAATCTTTCAATGAAAGATTCACTAAACAAAATGACTCTTTTCTTTCTCCTATAAATATGAGCCAAGAAGAGAAGAGAAGATACTACTTTTTTTTGGGAGAAGAACAGAGAGAAAAAAAGACAGGAGAATTTAATTCTTAAGAGAGGAAAAAAAGAGAGGAGAATTTAATTCTCAAAAGAGAGAAAAAAAGAGAGGAGAATTTAATTCTCAAGAGAGAAAAGAAAATTTCTTCAGAAGAGAAAAAGAAACCCTAGGTGAGAAAGGGAAAGAGATCTAAGCTCCGTAAAATAAAAGAGAATTTAATTCTCAAATTTAAGAGTTTAACTCTTCTAAATAAGAACTTAGTTCTTCCTTTGGTTGAAAATCTACAGAAGCAGATCTCCCCACATGTTGAGAATTTAATTCTCATCGGTGAGATTCTGCCATGCAGATCCAAAACTTAAATGGAGAATTGAGTTTAAGTAATTTAATTCTCCTAAATTCATAGGAATTTAATTCCTCCAAATGAAACTAGGGTTTAACCCTATATGAGAATTTAATTCTCCCAAATTCATAAGAATTTAATTCCTCCAAACAGAACTAGGGTTTAACCCTATATAAGAATTTAATTCTCCCAAATAACAATTTAATTCTTCTACATACATAAGAATTTAATTCCTCTAAAAATTAGAGTTTAACCTTACAGATAATTTAATTCATAAAATAAAGAGACTTGAAAGAGCTCCATGCACGTAAAAAACATTGGTCACGTGATGACACGTGACCCCAATCCGCAGTGATCAGAAAAGAAAGAATAAAGCTAGGTCACGTGCCCCCACGTGACCCCTGAACAAATCCCCCAAAATGAGAAGGAAAAAGCTTGGAGACAATGCCTCACGTACTCAAACGTGACCCTCAAAACAAAAGGGAACAAACCTAAAGGCGGAATCAATTTTGGGCGCCCTCACGTGTCCCCACGTTACCCCTAATAAACACTTTAATAAATCAGTGCATGGGTACCCATCACGTGCCCATACGTGATGGCCGTGAAGACTTAAGTGTTTAATACTTATTTGAATATTCTGGGAAGAAAATAATGGAAGTCTGACCCCATCTTCAGATGCCTCACGTGACCCCACGTGACCAATTCAATTTTAGTGTTTAACACTACTTTAAGCGCTTCGTCTTTAGTGTTTAACACTATTTTCAGCACATCACGTGGGAGCTCGTGATCGCCAAGTATGCTTTAGTGTTTAACACTATTTTCAAACCAGCTCTAGCCCAAATTGGCTAAGTCTTCCAGAGGCAAAACTTCCCTTTGACCGAGCCTCGAATATATCCTTGTCTTCCAAGATTGATCATCTCATATGGCATATGAGTGCTCAGCACTCAATAAAAGATAAAGACATGGTCAGAACCCAGATTCATGTTTAGCATTGCTAAATAAAAGGGGGTTGAACCCAGACAAATGTTCAATAGTCCAACAAAGGGCCAACATTCAAACTTAAATGGACTTAGCCCAAATTGGCCATAAGTCCTCAAGATTTAACTGAGCCAATGTGCTCATAATCTAATTAATTGATCTTAGTTCCAAATTGAACTATAGATCTCCCAATCAACTTTGGTTCAAGGGTACATCTCTTCACTCCTTTGATATTTGTCGTTGTAATCATTCAACGTCTTCAGAGAGGTGACGGGTCCCGACAACTACACATTTCACGGACTATGATGTCCTTAACCTTGACTGTGAGGTCTTTAAACTCACGGACTATGATGTACTTAACCTTGACTGTGAGGTCTTTAAACTCACGGACTATGATGTACTTAACCTGGACCGTAATGTCCTTAAACTAATCGAGCGCAATGTCCCTGAACTAAAAATTAAGCCCAAATGCTCTCTTGTTGGATCTGAACGATCCCGTTAAGTTGATCTTAGTCTAAAATTAGACTAACGTATCCTTAACAAACGTTTAAGTTGATCTTAATCTCAAATGAGACTAACGTTTCCTTAAACCCAACCCCCAAACCCAAATCTATGAAAATACGGATTTGGACTAATCCACGCCCTACGAGCGACAATATAAATTAGTTTCCATATACAATCCACGGGCAACCAAAAAAAAACACACACACGACACGAAGTGACCATCTGGAGAAGAAGAAAGTGGTTACCGTGATGCGGTAGCGTAATTAACTGCAGGGGCTTGCGCCTGCAGGGAAGAGCGTCCCCACAATCAAAAACCCCTCAATGAGGGGGAATCTGATAAAGTCTGCTCCATCGGCCGCATCCGTTTAAACCTTCGATACATGGTTCCATAAATCAACTTGGCATCTTCGGAGAGGTGGACGGATAGCACCAATTAGCATCTGCCCTCAGAATTCAGGCCCCGACGTCCTAATGTCCCGGTCGCGTCTTCCGGCGCGGACCAGATTCCGGCACGCCCGGTGGGACCTTTTCCTCTTTCCACTCTACACTTCGTGTGTCGTGTTCGCGAACGAATCGTGGTTTGCTATGGTTGCCTGTGGATTCGAGGTACTAAGATTTAGTGTCTTGCTCCGTGCATAAAATAGAAGATCAATGGCTTCAACCTGCACCAACTACAACTGCAACTCCCACTCCGTCCTATCCGGAGGAGTGACGTACGGGCCCTAAGCGGCCTCCATCTTCGCTATGCCGGTGGAACAAGTCACTCAGGCCACCACTGGATTGTTCTTCGGGACCATGCTCCCGCCAACGAGCTTCAGCGCTCCTATGCCATTATAGGAATCTCCCAAAAAGTCGGCCTTTGATCGGCTTGCAACTACTGCGGCCCCTTTCAACGGGTCGTCCAGCTCCAGCGCCTCAGTCTTTGATAGGTTAGGCCAAAACTCATGTGGGACCATGAAGAAGCGTGCAATACCAGAAAGGATTATCGCGAAAAGGATAGCCATTCCTGCCCCCGAAGTCGTCAAAGCGGCTTCTCCTGGTAAGGAATCAATCTTTGCAAGACTGACTGTTTCGGCTCCCGCTCCAAACGCAGTCATCAAAACTGCTCCTTCTGCGCGAAATTCTGCTTTTGATAGACAGGGGGCATGAGGAAGCCACCTCCATAGCTGAGCCAACACCATCCGCGCGACATGCTGGCCGTCATCACTGGCGCCGAGTAAGGAAGGCTGGGGGCAGCTCTCCGTCTGGACTAACTCCGCCGGCTCCAACGGTGGAAATCGATGCTGCTGTTCCAACTGGGAATAACTTTGAATCGCTTAGGAGGGTTCGCAAGAACTCTCCGACTGCCGTGCTGATGAGATCTCCTCCACCTATGGAGATTACTACAGAGAAGAAGCCGGAGCAGCCCCCTCAACGGCTGTCTTCCAAAATTTATAAAGTCTGGCGGCAGGTCTAGGAATCGGTGATTGATCAAAATTACTCCCGCCGACAGAAAAAGGTGAAAGTTCAGCGGGAAGAGGACCACCCTGTCATATCGTAGGAGATGTCATCTACTCGGGTGCCCGCTGCAACGGTCCCCTCGACTTCGACCGCCCACAAAAGGAGAAGGCCGGAGAAGATCCCTATGACCAATCTCAAAAGCACTGAACCTAAACGCCCCAAGTCTGGGGGCATGATGGTCGACACTGTTTATATGGCATCCGGAAAAGAGGATAGCCGTATCTTCACAGGTCATCGACCGCTTACGCGATCAGTGACTAAGGCTCAGGAGCAACAACAACAAAAGCTCCAAGAGATGCTAACAGCCATGGCTGCACTCACGGGACCAAAAGCAAGCCTAGAGACGTCCTCAGAACAGCGTCATGAGTAGGAAACTGATGCCGAATTCTTTCGGAGAATACTTGAGAAGAAGGACAAAGAGGCCGCGGAACAAGAAGCTAACATAAAACGAATGGCTCTCTTGTTCCAAAATATGGCTGGGATGATGTTACAGCCGGAACCTCCAGCTGAAGACCCTCCAGTCATCATTGAAGACGACAGAGCGGAGACGTCAAACCCTCTTCCGGCTTGTTCAGCAGCCAAAGAGGAGACCATCTCCAAAGCCGCTCTGGATGATTACATTGCTCAGCAAATACGAGCTCACAAGGCGAATGAAGCGGCTGGGCAGATCGTTAAAACTGGACGACCCTATCCAGGTTGGTACGATCAAATTAGGTACCCTCCGGGATATACGATCCCCAAATTCCATGTATATAAAGGGATGGGAAATCCACATCAGCACGTCGCTCAATTCAGGGCTCTGTGCGGCAACACTGGAGGTGATGATAAACTACTGCTCCACCAGTTTGTTGGCAGCTTGTCGGAGATAGCATTCGAGTGGTATTCGGAGCTTCCCAACGATTCCGTCAAAACTTTCACGGAGATGGAGCTGTTATTCACTCAGCGTTTTGCAAGTGCTAGTGAACGCACCCCAATAATGGCATTGATCAATGCCAGGGTGAAGCCAGGCGAGACATAGGTTCAATACGCAATACATTGGCGAAATTTATGGTCAAAATGTGAACAGCGCATCGAGGAAGTGCCTGCAGTGGGCATGTTCGTGGGTACTCTTGACCCTCAAGCGACCGTTTCCCAATTTATGATGTTCTTCAAGCCGACCACTTTCCAAGCCTTGATCGACAAGCTGGCCCAAATGGACCAGATGGGCCATAGGCCTTCCCCTTCAAAGACGAAGCCTTGGAATGAAAAGGGTAAAGGGAAAGCAACCTTCGTCGCCAACGCTCAACAACAATCGAGTGGCCCGAAGCCGGTCATTCGCCAAAACAACGTGCGTCCACGCCCATCCCTCGAGGAGAGACTCGGACGTCCTTACTCGTTTCCCCAGGATAAAACGAGGAGACTGTTCGAACTGGCAGTGCGCAATAGACTCATCAATCTGCTGGATCCAAAACGTCCGTTGCAGCCAGGCGATATCAACAATCCTAATTACTTCCCTTACCACCAAGCAGTAAGCCATCCAATCGAAGATTGCTTCGTCTTCAAAGGCTGAATTGAGGATCAATACTAATTGGGCAAATTCGCGCTGTCCGAAAAATGGAAGATGAACCCTCCACAACCACATGCTCCTAAAAAGATGGACATGCCAGGGGCATCTTGCTTGTTCATAGAGAAAGCCCCACGGACCGAAAAGTCCGTAAACTATAAACTCGCCTCAAATATGGCAACGGCACACCGAAACATCGTTAAACTAATGAAGGACCACTATGTCCTAAAACTGGCCAATGACCGAAACGTCGTTAAACTACTACTAACCCGCGACATCTTCAGGCTGACGTGGTAAAAAAAAGGTACGTCTATAAGCAAAATGGGCACGAATGAAAACCCGAAAGGGCGCCGTGAGTAAAAACGGCAGGATTACCGGCGATGTTTGTGAAAACCCGAAAGGGCGCAGACTCGTTAAAAAAAACAAAAAAAAACAAAAAACAAAAAAAACGGTGTGTCCATAAGCGAAATGGACACGGATGAAAACCCGAAAGGGCTCCATGAGTAAAAACAGCAGGGCTACCGGCGAGTTTTGTGAAAACCCGAAAGGGCGCAATCTCGTTAAAAGACACTTGCAAGGTCCTCTCGACCTTGTGAGGAGAAACCACCTACGTGAGATCCTTACGACTCACAAGGGAACAACACACTTAGGGATACCCACGATTCCTAAGGAGAAATTACACTTGCAAGATCCTCCCGACTCGTAAGGAGAACCCTCCTATGAGACCCTCACGGCTCATAGGATTCAAAAGCCTTAAGTTACAGGGATCTGAACCTGTTCTTAAGCCATCACAATCTCCAATACTGCCCTACAAGCGGTTCAATATTGACCCTTGTATACAATCCACGGGCGCGAATAAACATTTCTCTAATAAAGTCTCATCCGTGACTAGGGATATGTCTACACGGTGAACAGCCCTTATAAGTCCTCTCGACTTATAAGGAGAAAACACTCTTGTAAGATCCTTACGACTTATAAGAGACCATGCACTTAGGAATCCTCATGATTCCTAAGGAGAAAACGCACCTACGAGATCCTCACGACTCGCAGAGAGAAATACCTTTATGAGACCCTTACGGCTTAGTCGACAGGATCTTAACCCTGTTTGCTAAGCCACCTTTGTTCGACATCGACAGAGGCAAATGATGATTCGCTCCTGGCAATATTCTAGTTGTAGCGGTGCTGATGCCAAAATCGATGTCTAATCCCAAGCTTACGGCAAAAAGCTAGCGAGCCACATATGCATATGAAATAGCCGAAATGATAGGGCAACTTGCAAACAAAATCAGCAAGTAAAAATGTATGCATGCAAAATAGTCGAAATGATTGGGCAACTCGCAATAAAAAGCAGCGAGTAAAAATAAAATAAATAGCCGAAATGATTGGGCATGGCGAAAAATATCCGAAATGATTGGGAAATCGCGACCTTCACGATATAAAAGCTAAAATGATAGAGCATCGCGGAAAGAAATAAAGAAAAATGAAATTTATGCCCTACAGGTGATATCACATCAATCCCTGTATACAATCCAGGGGCGCAAACAAAGAGGGAACCATATCATCCCACCAGGCTCCATTAGAAGAAGATCCAAGTCTCGACGGCCACATCTACAGCCTGAAGACCCACAACGGCGTTCCTTCGCAGTCCAGCAGGATGCAGATGCAACATCATCAAAAGACCTCACGGTCGAAACAAAGCGGAGCGACGGCCAAATCCCAGCTCCATCTCAGCATTCGTCTCTATGCAGCAGACGAGATGTCAACAACGGCGTTCCTTCGCAGTCCAGCAGGATGCAGACACAACGTCAATGAAAGACCTCACGGTCGAAACAAAACGGAGTGACGACAAAATCCCAACTCCACCTCAGCATTCATCTCGTTACACTAGACGCAATGTCAACAACGGCGTTCCTTCACAGTCCAACAGGATGCAGACACAACGTCAAAACCTCACGGTCAAAACAAAGCGGAGTGATGGCAAAATCCCAACTCCACCTCAGCATTCGTCTCGTTACAGCAGACGCAATGTCAACAACGGCGTTCCTTCGCAGTCCAGCAGGATGCAGACACAACGTCAACAAAAGACCTCACGGTCAAAACAAAGCGGAGTGATGGAAAAATCCCAGCACCACCTCGACGTTCGTCTCGATACAGCAGACACAACGCCAAAGAAAACGAAGCGAAGGCCGAATTCCTAGCTTCAGGGTCTTGACGGCAACTCAAATAAAACCTGAAAGAGTATCGGAGATCATCCCACACCATCACGGTGGTCACCACCTTGATGTTCGTCTGGATACATCAGACGAGATGTCAATACTGCGTCCTTCCTCCAACAGGATTCGGACACGACAAAACAAACGAAGGGAGGACCAAATTCCTAGCTTCAGAGTCTTGACGGCAACTCATATAAACCCTGAAAGACAATCGGAGATCATCCTACACCAGCGCAGAGTGGTCACCACCTTGACGATCGTCTCGATACAGCAGACGAGATGTCAATACAACGTCCTTCCTCCAATAGGATTCGGACAAGCCAAAATAAATGAAGCGAAGGCCAAATTCCTAGCTTCAGGGTCTTGACGGCAACTCATATAAAGCCTGAAAAACAATCGGAGATCATCAAACACCAGCGCGGAATGGTCACCACCTCGACGTTCGTCTCGATACAGCAGAAGAGATGTCACTACAGCGTCCTTCTTCCAACAGGATTCGGACACGCCAAAGCAAACGAAGCAAAGGCCAAATTCCTAGCTTCAGGGTCTTGACGGCAACTCATATAAAACCTGAAAGACAATCGGAGACCATCCTACACCAGCGAGGAGTGATCACCACCATGACATTCGTCCTCATACAGAAGACGAGATGTCACTACAGCGTCCTTCCTCCAACAGGATTTGGACACGCCAAATGAAACAAAGGCAATATTCCTAGCTTCAGGGTCTTGACGGCAACTCATATAAAACCTGAAAGACTACTGGAGATCATCCCACACCAGAATGGAGTGATCGCCATATCGACGTTCATTTCGATACAGCAGACGAGATATCACCCCAGCGTTCTTCCTCCAGCAAGATCCAGACGCGACAATCAAACAACGGAACCACGGAAAAATCCCTAGTTCCAAGCCTCGACGGTTCACACGCAACCTAGAGACAACCGCGACATTCGTCTCGTTACAGCAGACGCAATGCCAGCAAAATGAAGCAAAGGCCAAATTCCTAGCTTCATGGTCTTGACGGCAACTTATATAAAACCTGAAAGACTATCGGAGATCATCCCACACCAGCGCGGAGTGGTTATGACTCATCGGGGCTCTCCAAAATGAGCCTAACCTCAAGTAAAAAGCGGCATGGCAAAATTCCTAACGCTTGCTTTTCTGACGGTCAAACTGCCAAAGAAGATTGCTTGAAGACGTCTTATCCAGCCCCCGAAGGAATCAGAGACACGACAGTCGCAAGGCTACTCGAACAACAAGATTGCCTATCGAGGGATACATCAGCCAACGCGACGGTACGACGGCAAAACCCTAGTACCACAGACCCTAACGGACCTCTGTCATAAAGAGCAGAGGTTAACTGTGACGTTAGGACATCCTTGCGAGAACTTCTTGATTCGTCTCGACTCGTAGGGAAAAGCCTTAGGCAGTGGGGATTAAAAAACCTATTTCCTAAGCACTGGGGTCCTGCAGGTCGGTCCGAGATGGACTCTTGCATACTATTCACGGACCACACTCTCCAAAGTCGAATCTCGACAAGGAGGGAGACAGCCACTTGCGAATCCTCTTGATTGGTAAGCGGAAAAATTCTCTTGTGAGATCCATACGACTCTCAAGCGACAACACACTTAGGAATCCTCACGATTCTTAAGAAGAAATTACACTTACGGGATCCTCTCGACCCGTAGAGATAAATACCTTTATGAGACCCTCACGGCTCATAAAGTTGAAAAGTCTTAGGTGGCTGATCCTAACCCTGTCTCCTAAGCCATTGATGCTCTATAAGGAAATCAACATGGACTATCTGCGGGCCACATTTGCCAAAGCCACATTCGCCAATGAAATACAGAAGCTACTTACGGGTCCTCACGATTCGTAAGGAAAATACCCGAGTGAGATCCTTACGACTCACGGAGGTGATGAACACTTAGAAATCCTCACGATTTCTAGGGAGAAGATACACCTACGGGATCCTCTCGACTCTTAGGGAGAAAAACCTTTATGAGACCCTCACGGCTCATAAAGTTGGAAAGTCTTAGGCTACAAGGACTCCAAAACTTGTCCCATAAGCCCTCAATTTTACGGTCACACATTACTTTGCACTACTTCACCTGCGTACATACTTACGTGGGCAAAGTAGTGGGGGGAATTTGTTCCCGCCAAAAATTTCTGCGCAAAATAGCCCAAGGTGTCAAATGGCAGCGATACGCTTAAGAAAATGCAAACCAGTATTTTCCGGACAGTATTTTGATAAACTCCCGAATGAGAAAAAGCTAAATTCTGATAATATCGAAAGCGTCTCAAAAAATCCTTCGATTTGATATATTATGGACCTCATAATTCATCCGGGATCAAAAGTTATGAGGCATCACGTGCCCACACGTGACCGGGCAACACGTGCTTACACGTGACCGTGCATCACGTGCCCACACGTGACCATTTACAGGCAAAGCTTGTAGGCACTTAATAAAATAAATAATTAAATGGTGTCACGTGCCAACACGTGATGGGCTCTTAAAACCCACTGAAAAGAATTGAAAGATATAATAAAAACTAAGGAAAAACCCCAATGGGGCATCACGTGCTCACACGTGACCATGGGTCATGTTCACACTAGAATATTACATTTAATACCGCCCATTCTTATGCTCGTTTGTTTTTAGGTAGGTGCTTTTAATCCGTGTTTGCTACATATTTACAGACTACAGGTTCCTAGTCCAAAATAACGCAAATGATACAAAATCTCCACTGTTATGCCAAAATCCAGAACATCTGTTGCCAGCAGATAAAAGCCGGGTTCCGATCATCCGTATCCGTCCAGTGCCGCGTACCAGTTCAAGAGACAAGACAAATGACGGTGGTCATTCGTGTCTCGGACAAGCACAAAGCACGAAAGGGACAAGCACAAAGCACGAGAAAGGCAGCACAAGAATCAATGGGTGCACGGAGCTCGAGGGAGAAAGGTCAAATCAATCAAAAGTGAAGCTATGTTTGGACTGTGCAGATCTGAAGAAATTGTGAAGGCATTTTGCAATTTGGGACATGTAGAACAACATAAGATAGCAACACAAGGAAACCCAGAAAATACGAGACCCCAATTCCACAAAACTGCGGCGGAACCGCCGCCAAATATGGGTTTTCGCGGAGGATCCGCCGCGGTTTCGTGTCATCATCTGACCAAATTTTGGGTTTAGTTTGGTATCTTCATTTGGGGCCAGAATGTTGCCCTAGGGTTTCAGCACGCATCCTATAGATAGCCCAGTTTTGTGCCAAGCCAAGGGTCTTCTTTTCATGCCTCTTTTTGTTAGGATTTAGTTTAGCTTCTTCTTCTTCTTCTTCTTCATGTCTTCCTCCATTAAAATGTAGTGAGACCATTGAGTGGATGATGAAATGAAGATGAGGGCTATTTTTATTATCTTGTCTCTTTTATTTATTGTCTTGTAATTTTATTATCTTGTATTGTAATTTTAATTCTTGTTGTTAATTAGTTGTTGTTATTTCTTTTCTTGTTCTTTTCCTTCCCTTCTCTTATCCGTATTATTTTCATGCGATGATATTTCGACGGAGTTCCTTGCTTAGGTGAGGACCGAAGAGTTAGCTTGCACTATTTGTAAAACCGTATTTTCCTTTTTCTCTCTTTTCCTCCTTCTTGTTTTGTTTTCTTTTCTTTTATAATGTGTGGATAATTTCCCACTTGTTAAGGCTAAGGAAGGTGGTATGAGGGACGGAGAAATCCCTTGTGCTTCTCTTCACCAAATATCTTGAAACGAACCCCGACCAAACAAACGCAACCCCCTCACTTAGGCGCGCTATATGTGACATATAACCGCGACCTAAACTGAGAAGTCCTTTAAGCGCACTACAACGTGACATGTAGTTGTGACTTAATTGGATACATGGTTGCGGGTGTTTGGCCGAGAGTTGGGATAAGCTTATTTAACGGACGGACAAGGGGCACTAGGAATGGATTTAGCATTGGAAAGCTCGCTTAAACTCGCAAATCCCATTTTTATGTCCTCCTAATCCCCGCTACTTTCGATTATCCCAACTTCGTTTTAAGAATGGCAAAAGAAAAGCACAAGACTAATCCTAACTCTACTAACCGACCTTAACCTTAACAAGTTTATTTGAACATAAATACGAACACTTAGGATAGAATTGAACAAACATATACACATTCTTTATTGACTCGTCTAAAACTCGAACGGACACACAACCATCTCCCTGCGGATCGACCCGTGCTCAACCGGCTAGCTGCCAAGCGACACCGTCCAGATCGCGGTTATAACTTTAGAACTTTGAACTCCGACACGCCAAAAGCGTGCGATCAAATGGCGTCGTTGCCGGGGAGACGATATCGTATTTTCTTTCTTGTTATTCGGGTTAATATTCTTTTTGTATATATATATATAACAAAATCTTTTTGTTATTTTTGATAATTTTTGTGTGCAAGTGTGCAGGCTAATCTGGAGCAAGTACAGTAATCCAATCAAGAAACAGAGGTTTTTATTAGGGTGTACAGAGAAGGGCACGTGTATTGACCAAAGTTTCAGGCCCCAATACCACTGTTTGACCGCAGAACCGCGGTCAAAGAGGGGATGCGGCGGCGGTTCCGCGGTCCTATTGTGGCTTCTGAGCCCAATTTTTTCTACACCTCTTCTCTTTTCTCTAGTCCCTTCTCTGAATTCCACTATACTGTATTTTCTGCAGGTATCTTTGCACGGAATTGCTCCGCCGCAAAATAAATTTTTGTTGTTTTAGATTTTTGTTTGTTTACACACTTTGCATATATTAA
The DNA here is from genome assembly GCA_030015575.1 of Agapanthus africanus. Taxonomy (NCBI): domain Eukaryota; kingdom Viridiplantae; phylum Streptophyta; class Magnoliopsida; order Asparagales; family Amaryllidaceae; genus Agapanthus; species Agapanthus africanus. The sequence continues at coordinate 94,676,771 of CM057349.1, forward strand.
TACGGACTTTAAGGAGCTATAACACCAATTCAGATTGGGTGGGGATTTCATCACCCTTCCTAAGACCCCACAAATCACTAATTGCATACGTATTACCTTGAGCTAATAAAAAATATCTAGACCAAACCTATAAGGACCGTCGCGCTCAATTAGGACAAGTGAGGGTTGCAGGGAATCAGTCGTTTATTTAAACTTGACTTTGTGGTGCCTAGGCTAGACAAGTGAGGAGGTAATTTTAAAAGGCCCGTCTCACGGTGATTCGTGAGCGGAACCCTCCTTACCTCACTTGTGCTTACCTGGCCACAATTTGCAGTGAAGAGGCAATTCGAGAGTTATCTTGCAACTTGTCGCTTAGAAGTCTAGGAGTGGTCTAGTTGGACTTTAAAGACCCTTAGCTCTAGGTGTGTTTGTGCATATTGTGATTGTGCTTGTGCTTGTAAATTTTAGTCCCATAATTCCATATTCTTTCAAACAAACAATTTTCAAAACTCCAAAAACAAACATTTTTTTTTCTTTTAATAAAAATAAAAAAAATCCACATTCTTTTTCCCCTCCTTTTCTCTTCCTTCCTTTCTTTCTCTCTTCGTATCATGGATACCCCACCTAGAAAAACTCTTGCCGAACTTTGGTATCCACAACCAGACATCACTTCTTACGGTTCTTGCTTTGGTCGAATTTCAAACGACCCCTCCATGCCCAAAATTTCATTAAAAAAGATCGCATAGACGCGTGTAGGACAAACACTTGCCTCCGCAATCCACTTTGTATCAACCTTTTCAACCTCCCCCGCCCTCTTATGTTGATACCCCTTTTGCAAGTCGTCTTTTGTCCATCGCTGAACATATTGAACAATCCCGTAACCGATCTTTCACTCCTTTCACCACTACAGATTCTTGGGATCAACAATTCCATTCACCTTTTTATCCAAATGTTGATCCTACTCCTGTCCAGCCATTCAATTCCTACCAGTCCTACCCGACTTTTGCACCTTCCCTAGACATTGCTTATGAACCATCTTTTAGGAGTTTCCAGTGTCTAAACAACTTCGAATCTTTTACTGAAACCCCTTCACAACCTATGTCTAGTCTGGAACAGTCGTTGGAAGACTTTCGGGTAGCGTCGTACCAACAGATGATGGATTTGAATGCGTCCATGGCTGCCCTCATACAACCTAGTGACCCGGTAGCTAGTTTTCAACTAGCTTCAAATTTTCCAATGTATGATGAGGCGATTGGACAGATGGAGAATTTGAGTAGTGAGAGTGAGCTGTACACCCTTCCAAATCAAACCTACCCATTGCAAATTGAAACCCACAACTCCGATTTTGAATGTCTATCTAGTGTTCCAAACGATTCATTGATTAAAGATAGAACAGATAATTAGTTGTGTGACATTGTAGTGTTTGAATTGTCCAATTGTGAAGGGTCCCTTTTGAGCGAAACCACACCCAATCCTTTTGACCTCTACACCTCCATCTTAGAACCAGAATTGATTGAAATCCATGCTCTTGATGAGGTGTCTGAGAAAATTTATTTTCACTTGATTGAGGATATTGACGCTGGGAATATTTCGGATGATGAACCCGCAGTTTTGGATGAGTTTTTCTCTCCAATTCATCATCCCGAGTCTTTAACTGTTTTTCCCGAACTTCATATGCGTCTTGATTTTGATGAAATTTGCATGGATAAGCTGAATTTTGAGGAGACTATTGAGGATAGTACTGAGGATGAACTAGTTTTAATTGATGAGTCGGATTTTACAATTCATCATGTTCCTTTCACCGACTGTGTACACCCTCCAGAACCCTTAACCGATACCCTTCCTCAATCACTTCCCCCCACCCTTTCCATCGTTCCGACCATGCAAGAAATCGTATCACTTTCATTTCTTGTGTCTGGTTTACCGAGTTCGGCTTACCCATGGTTTCTCACGAATCTTGAGGGATTTGACCCAATTTCTCGACGGGTTAATAGATTAGCACAATCGCTTTTTACACATCATTCATCACATATTGTGCTAATCTATTTACTCCATTTTCATCCTCCAGTTCGTATACCACTTCTTTCTCCCTTCCACCATTCTTCTTCTTATATACCGAGACCGTATACCACTTCTATCTTCATACGGTCTCGCGTATTCTCCATCTCTTTTCTCTGTGCATTCTTTCACCAACCGCCGATTTATAACGATAAGATCTTTGAATGGTTGGTGCTCACTTTTGGCCTGTGTAAGGCCTTGTATAGCTTGATACTGTTCTCTTTCCCCCCTAATCCTGAACTTCAACGCTTAACAGTGGAAACACTGTTTTACTTAAGTTTGGGGAGAACCTTTTTGTGTATATATTTTTGTTTTGTTTTTTGTTTTGTATAAAAAAAAATTTTTAGGGAGCGCCGAAAATTTTGATCCTATTGGTGTAGCCTGACAGTGAGGGCACTGTCAAGTTTAAGTTTAGGGGTGCGCTCGGTAAGCTTTCTTCCTTCGCATTCATTTGTATATTCTGCATTTGCATACCTTATTTTAAAAACCCATAAAAATTCGAAAATTTTCCAAAATATAAAAACTTTGTCGTCAAGTTAGCTAATAGGGTAACTTATATTTTTTATTCTGAAAGTTTAGTTGATATGTTAGAAATAACTAAATTCTAGGCTTAGGAATTGAAAATCCTAAAAATTACCCTCATTCTGTTTAAACTTGGTAAATATACGTCCTTACAGTTTTTTTTTGAGAAATAGGTAATCTTGAGTTCAGTTCTTGAGTTAAGTCAAGATGAAGGGAAAGTATTGAAGCTTTACTGAAGGATAAGTCTGAAAAATAGTTTCTATTCTCGAGTCCAAATTTAGAAAGTATATACCCTACAAACTGCACATACACGCACCTTGAATCTTGGGATAGTAGAGGATACCTAGAAATACTCTTGCCTGAAAACCTAGTATGAAAGAAAAAACGGTAATTAAAGCTAAACACCAAAAGAGCATCATTGAAAAATATATCCGGTCTTGAAAAAGAAAAATAAAAGAAAAGAAAAATAAATAAATAAAGTCAAGACCCAGAAACTGCTATTTACGCTTTAAGCTCACACATTCAGTAATCGGCTGTTAGTGCCTCAAGAAGCATTAATAGTCGCATGAAAGGTGTGTGAGCAACACCGTTCATCATAAATGAAAAAAAGTAGTATTAGGTATTAGAGAAAGGGTACTATAGCTTGAATTGAATTCTCAAGTATAGGGGTGAAATAATACACACACGTAGGGGTATACAATCGATGTTTGGATGAAAGATAGAAATAAAGAATAAGACTTGTGTTTTCTGTAAAGTTGATAAAAATCCCGGAATTAAGACCGCACTTTAGAAGGAAAACTCAGGAGATACCAACATCTTTCTAAACTTTTTTGGAACGTATAGGATCTAAGGTTAAATAGAAAGGAGGTGTGAAGCATTAGGGTTGGATGTTTCTAATTTAGGATGATAGAATTTCTAACGTAGATACTAAACTGTAGGAGTAGAATCGATGTTAACTTATGACACTAGCTTGACGGGATTTTGTGGGTATAATCCGCTGAAAACCCTCAGGAGACAACACTCCCCCTACTAGGGCACCTAGAGGTTTAACGGCTTGTTGCACGAGCTCAGTGCAATCGCGTTCCCTGCGAAAGTGAGGTTAGGACTTTTTGTGAATAATTGGTTTTGCTCGGGACAAGCAAAAGTTAAGCTTGGGGGTATTTGTTCACACTAGAATATTACATTTAATACCACCCATTCTTATGCTCGTTTGTTTATAGGTAGGTGCTTTTAATCCGTGTTTGCTACATATTTACAGGCTACAGGTTCCTAGTCCAAAATAACGCAAATTATACAAAATCTCCACTGTTACGCTAAAATCCAGAACATTTGTTGCCAGCAGATAAAAGCCGGGTTCTGATCATCCGTATCCGTCCAGTGCCGCGTACCAGTTCTAGAGACAAGACAAATGACGGTGGTCATTCGTTTCTCGGACAAGCACAGAGCACGAGAGAGGCAGCACAAGAACCAATAGGTGCGCGGAGCTCGAGGGAGAAAGGTCAAATCAATCAAAAGTGAAGCTATGTTTGGATTGTGCCGATCTGAAGAAATTGTGAAGGCATTTTGCAATTTGGGACATGTAGAACAACATAAGACATCAACACAAGGAAACCCAGAAAATACGAGACCCCAATTCCACAAAACTGTGGCGGAACCGCCGCCAAATGTGGGTTTTCGCGGCGGATCCGCCGCGGTTTCGTGTCATCATCTGACCAAATTTTGGGGTTAGTTTGGTAACTTCATTTGGGGCCAGAATGTTGCCCTAGGGTTTCAGCACGCAGCCTATAAATAGCCCAGTTTTGTGCCAAGCCAAGGGTCTTCTTTTCATGTCTCTTTTTGTTAAGATTTAGTTTAGCTTCTTCTTCTTCTTCATGTGTTCCTCCATTAAAATGTAGTGAGAGCATTGAGTGGATGATGAAATGAAGACGAGGGCTATTTTTATTATCTTGTCTCTTTTATATATTGTCTTGTAATTTTATTATCTTGTATTGTAATTTTAATTCTTGTTGTTAATTAGTTATTGTTATTTCTTTTCTTGCTCTTTTCCTTCTCTTCTCTTATCCGTATTATTTTCAAGCGATGATATTTTGACGGAGTTCCTTGCTTAGGTGAGGACCGAAGAGTTAGCTTGCACCATTTATAAAACCGTATTTTCCTTTTTCTCTCTTTTCCTCCTTCTTGTTTTAGTTTCTTTTCTTTTATAATGTGTGGATAATTTCCCACTTGTTAAGGCTAAGGAAGTTGGTATGAGGGACGGAGAAATCCCTTGTGCTTCTCTTCACCAAACATCTTGAAATGAACCCCGACCAAACAAACGCAACCCCCTCACTTAGGCACGCTATACGTGACATATAACCGCGACCTAAGCTGAGAAGTCCTTTAAGCGCACTACAACGTGACATGTAGTTGGGACTTAATAGGATACATGGTTGCGGGTGTTTGGCCGAGGGTTGGGATAAGCGTATTTAACAGACGGACAAGGGGAACTAGGAATGGATTTAGCATTGGAAAGCTCGCTTAAACTCACAAATCCCATTTCTATGTCCTCCTAATCCCCGCTACTTTCGATTATCCCAACTTCGTTTTAAGAATGGCAAAAGACAAGCACAAGACTAATCCTAACTCTACTAACCGACCTTAACCTTAACAAGTTTATTTGAACATAAATATGAACACTTAGGATAGAATTGAACAAACATATACACATTCTTTATTGACTCGTCTAAAATTCGAACGGACACACAACCATCTCCCTGCGGATCGACCCGTGCTCAACCGGCTAGCTGCCAAGCGACACCGTCCTGATCGCGGTTATAACTTTAGAACTTTGAACTCCGACACGCCAAAAGCGTGCGATCAGGTCATGTGCTGACACGTGACAATTCTTAGTCCTTTGAAACAACAGAATTAAATTCTGGGTAAAGTGTTAATCAAGGGGGGTCACGTGCCAACACGTGATGGGTGCCTAAACTCTTTTATTAATAGAATTCTAGTTAAACGAGAATATACTAAAACAGCAAGGAAAAACCCTAATGGGCTATCACGTGCTCACACGTGACCAAGGGTCACGTGCTGGCACGTGATAAGTTCCTTTGATCTCTACTTTATAGAATTGAATTCTAGTCAAACAAAAATATAACAAAATAACAGGAAATACCTCAATGAGGTATCACGTGTTGACACGTGATAGTTTCCTGTGATCTCTAGCTTATAGAATTAAATTCTAATCAAACAAAAATGTAACAAAAATGCTGAGGAAAGACCTTAATGGGGCATCATATGCTCACACGTGACCAAGGGTCACGTGCTGACACGTGATGGTCCCTTAGCTCTGTTAAAAGGCAGAATTAAATTCTGAATAAAAGAGGGTCACGTGCCAACACGTGACAAGTCCCTTAGCTCTTTAACTGATAGAATTAAATTCTATTTCAATGATCAAATATTGGGATCACGTGCCAACACTTGATGAGCTTTAAAAGCCTTCTGAGATAATAGAATTAAATTCTAATTAAGGGAAATCAAAAACCCTAACTGGAAAAATATTTCTTTAAATCTTTCCGAACAAAAAGGATGGTGTTCTGTAAAATGGAGCACCGTTGGATTAAAAATCCAATGGTGATTAAAAATCACCAATTTATGGAAAGATTTTATACAAGGAAAGATTTCCCTAAAATTCACCAAGAATAAAAAACAGAATATTTTTTGGATTAAAAATCCAATGGTGAATAAAATTCACTAACTGATCTAAAAGATCATGTTGGTTACAAAAACAACCAAAATCTTTCAATGAAAGATTCACTAAACAAAATGACTCTTTTCTTTCTCCTATAAATAGGAGCCAAGAAGAGAAGAGAAGATACTACTTTTTTGGGGAGAAGAAGAGAGAGAAAAAAAGAGAGGAGAATTCAATTCTCAAGAGAGGAAAAAAAGTGAGGAGAATTTAATTCTCAAGAGAGAGAAAAAAAGAGAGAAGAATTTAATTCTCAAGAGAGAAAAAAAAATAGGAGAATTTAATTCTCAAGAGAGAAAAGAAAATTTCTTTAGAAGAGAAAAAGAAACCCTAGGTGAGAAAGGGAAAGAGATCTAAGCTCCATAAAATAAAAGAGAATTTAATTCTCAAATTTAAGAGTTTAACTATTCTAAATAAGAACTTAGTTCTTCTTTTGGTTGAAGATCTGCAGAAGCAGATCTCCCCACAAGTTGAGAATTTAATTCTCATCGGGGAGATTCTGCTATGCAGATACAAAACTTAAAAGGAGAATTGAGTTTAAGGAATTTAATTCTCCCAAATTCATAGGAATTTAATTCCTCCAAATGAAACTAGGGTTTAACCCTATATGAGAATTTAATTCTCCCAAATTCATAGCAATTTTATTCCTCCAAACAGAACTAGGGTTTAACCCTATATAAGAATTTAATTCTCCCAAATAAGAATTTAATTCTTCTACATACATAGGAATTTAATTCCTCTAAAAATTAGGGTTTAACCCAACAGAGAATTAAATTATTAAAATAAAGAGACTTGAAAGAGCTCCATGCACGTAAAGAACATTGGTCACGTGATGACATGTGACCCCAATCCGCAATGATCAGAAAAGAAAGAATAAAGCTAGGTCGTGTGCCCCCACGTGACCCCTGAACAAATCCCCCAAAATGAGAAGGAAAAAGCTTGGAGGGAATGCCTCACGTGCTCACATGTGACCCTCAAAACAAAAAGGGAATAAACCCAAAGGCAGAATCAATTTTGGGCGCCCTCACGTGTCCCCACGTAACCCCTAATAAACACTTTAATAAATCAGTGCATGGGTACCCATCACGTGCCCATACGTGATGGCCGTGAAGACTTAAGTGTTTAATACTTATTTGAATATTCTGGGAAGAAAATAAAGGAAGTCTGACCCCATCTTCAGATGCCTCACGTGACCCTACGTGACCAATTCAATTTAAGTGTTTAACACTACTTTAAGCACTTCGTCTTTAGTGTTTAACACTATTTTCAGTACATCACGTGGGAGCACGTGATCGCCAAGTATGCTTTAGTGTTTAACACTATTTTCAAACCAGCTCTAGCCCAAATTGGCTAAGTCTTCCAGAGGCAAGACTCCCCTTTGACTGAGCCTCGAATATATCCTTGTCTTCCAAGATTGATCATCTTATATGGCATATGAGTGCTCAGCACTCAATAAAAGATAAAGACATGGTCAGAACCCAGATTCATGTTTAGCATTGCTAAATAAAAGGGGGTTGAACCCAGACAAATGTTCAACAGTCCAACAAAGGGCCAACATTTCAAACTTAAATGGACTTAGCCCAAATTGGCCATAAGTCCTCAATTCAGATTTAACTGAGCCAATGTGCTCATAATCTAATTAATTGATCTTAGTTCCAAATTGAACTATAGATCTCCTAATCAACTTTGGTTCAAGGGTACATCTCTTCACTCCTTTGATATTTGTCGTTGTAATCTTTCAGCGTCTTCAGAGAGGTGACGGGTCCCGACAACCACACATTTCATGGACTATGATGTCCTTAATCTTGACTGTGAGGTCTTTAAACTCACGGACTATGATGTCCTTAATCTTGACTGTGAGGTCTTTAAACTCACGGACTATGATGTCCTTAACCTTGACTGTGAGGTCTTTAAGCTCACGGACTATGATGTCCTTAACCTTGACTGTGAGGTCTTTAAGCTCACGGACTATGATGTCCTTAACCTTGACTGTGAGGTCTTTAACCTCACGGACTATGATGTCCTTAACCTTGACTGTGAGGTCTTTAAACTCACGGACTATGACGTCCTTAACCTTGACTGTGAGGTCTTTAAGCTCACGGACTATGATGTACTTAACCTGGACCGTAATGTCCTTAAACTAATCGACTGCGGTGTCCCTAAACTAAACAATTGAGCCCAAATGCTCTCTTGTTGGATCTAAACGATCCCGTTAAGTTGATCTTAGTCTAAAATTAGACTAACGTATCCTTAACAAACGTTTAAGTTGATCTTAGTCTTAAATGAGACTAACGTATCCTTAAACCCAACCCCCAAACCCAAATCTAAGAAAATACGGATTTGGACTAATCCACACCCTACGGGTGACAACATAAATTAATCTCCGTATACAATCCATGGGCAACTAAAAAACAAAACAAACACACACGACAGGAAGTGACCATCTGGAGAAGGAGAAAGTGGTTACCGCGATGCGGTAGCGTAATTAACTGCAGGGGATTGCGCCTGCAGGGAAGAGCGTCCCCACAAACAAAAACCCCTCAATGAGGGAGAATCTGACGAAGTCTGCTATATCGGCCGCATCCGTTTAAACCTTCGATACATGGTGCCATAAATCAACTTGGTATCTTCGGAGAGGTGGACGGATAGCACCAATTAGTATCTACCCTCGGAATTCAGGCCCCAGCATCCCAACGTCCCGGTCGCGTCATCCGGCGGGGACCAGTACCTTCGTGTGGATTTCCGAAACGACGAAGCATATCGACTTCGGCTAAGCGAGGAGTTTAGCAGGTGAGTAGATTTATATCTACGGAGGAAATCGGGTGGATGGCGTATAGCACCACCGCAACCATTGATATGGAAAGATTGTTATATAACTTATAATTTCGATAAAGGATATGTTACGAACGTATGGGCATGGTTATAGGATTTAGTATTGAGAAGATATGATAAAAATTGACACTAATGTATAGATTTATATATTGGCTTGAGAATATGAAATGAGAAAGCGAATCATGATAAGTATGAATTGGAAGAGAACAAGTTTGAGTTGATAATGGTATAAAATGAGATCGAGATCGATAATCATGACATGAGATTGAGATGGAGGTGTTGTGAAATTAATAAGATATGGCGTTTATACAAATGTGATTTGAGATATGTGTGTGTGTGTGTGTATGAGTATAATGAGTAATATGCCGTATGAGACTTTAGATCCGTACCCTTATTGTTGTATAGGTCGATAGATTCCATATTCTTTTTGATGACCCCGTACGATAGATTACCGTACGAGATGAGATGTACCGGATGATTGATCCGTGCTAGTGATTTGAGAATGGTGATTGAAGATTATTGTCATATCGGATGTTATGAGGCGGGATCGCCAATATTAAGATGCCACTTATACCATACCTAATTCCAAAACTGACGAATCATATGCATCTTTTAAACGGAAACTTTATGGGACGCTACGGGTTTCCAAATGATGTCTTTTCTAAAAACACCGTAGCACCCACTTTCAAAACTACGATTCGTATCTTTTAAAAAGTGACCGTATGGTTCATGTGAGATAGATATACCCATTTATTGTTCATGTTGTGTAGGATATTACCCCTCGTGATGTACATACCACGTGCCGGTATTTAATGCTATATGATATCAATTGCTAGTACACCTGCACAATTACCGTTGATCCGCATGTTACACATACACAGATTTGCCAGCTCACACACATTCTATATCGGTAATTGCCATGCAACTTATACAGTAGAATTACCATGTCACTTATACAGTAGAATTGCCATGTCACTTACACAGTAGAACTTCCATATTATGAGATAAATCTTAAAAGTAAAAGTACATACATTGTTCAGTATTATCATTTGATATGCTTGCAAGATATACTCGATATGCTCATATTACTACTCTATGTTACATACATCGTACTTATGGTTATATGCATTGAGATGTTGTTTTTATGAGATCTCTGGATTTGAGAACCGTGGTATATTTCAAAGGAAATGATGTATTGTTTTAAAACCCCGGTTTCTCTTGATATGATATTTCGAGACGTCCTCCATGTTGGGATTCCTTAGCACCTAGCCTAGGGTTTGCAAGCATCATGCATGCCACAACAAGAATTTTAAGGGGTGCTAAGCAATCAAACTACGAATCGTACTAGAAAACTAGGGTAACAAAACTTTGCAATCTAACATTACAAGAGAAGTGAACAAGAATACAACCTTTGTAGATCCGGTCCTTCACTTCTAAAGCTCCGTGTTGACGTCCCTTCACTGCAATCATCGTTGTCCCGAACTCTAGAATGGATTTCCCCGGAGAAATGAACAAGCTTACTCGTAGACTTCGAGGACGAAGATGATCTACGTCGAGGTGACTCAAACTCAAGCTAACCTTTCACTAGGTCATGAACTTTGTGAAGAGAACACCCTAAACTAAATGGCAAGTAGTAGAGAATGATGAAATAGGAAGTGGGTTCACTTTAGATTTTGGTTTCTCACTTTATTTCTTCATTTAGAAAAATCTAGCAAGGTTTTTCTCTTGGATGATGAAGAAGAAGAATCATAGAAACTCAAGTGAAGTGAATTATATCAATTATGCAACCATGGATGAGTTGGTATCATCCACTAACCTTTATAGAGACTAAACCATGCTTTAACCTAATGGTTTGGTTAATAAATATCTTTAGTAAGACAAAATAAGTGGACTTGGTCAATGGATGCTTCAAGCGTCATGAAGCTTCAAGCATGACAAAGTGCTCATAAATTTTGAATTACAAAATAAATATAAACCCTAACCATTATCTTAAATATGGTGTAAGTAATACACACACCCAAGTTTTCATGTATCATCAAGCATGATACAATCATGTACAAAAACATATATCACATATACATTATGTGCACATCAAGTGAGAAAAAGCAATCTTAAGTGAACCAATACTAGTTAATATAAAATAATATATCAAATATATAATTATACATTAAATCATTAAATCAACACTTGATTTAATGATCCGATCATATCGTATGTACCGACTAAATCTAGTGTATCAATATATCGAATCAACACTTGATTCGGTAATCCGGCTATATCGCATATAACCGACCGATGATACAAATCACGAGAATAGAATACAGTATCACATACTGGTATTATTCTTGGTCCCGCACATATCATATACGTGCTCCTATTTCGTTTCGCCTGAGCCAGAAAACCTCTGTGTAGGACTCTAAAGACTCGTCAATACGCCGGCAGTAGGTGGTGATCATATCAGTCACCCACAAGCCGCAAGCGGTCTGCTAAACGTAACGACCACCCGGGTATTGAGAGATCAGAAGATCAACGAGCAAGCCTTCGCACACTCCTGCGAATCCAATCAGTAACACTTACCGCACAGTTCGGTCTGTTCGTCTGATATGTCGCATATCTCGCCTAGGGGTGGTAAACGTCAGACCCCAGTAACTTGATAAGTCATGCCGATGTAAGGTCCATAACGAGCGTGAAACTACTGATAACAGTTACCAGTAAATCACATCAACCCTGGCCAGGGATTTCCAGTTATGGCCAGTCCAGCATAGCGCAACATCATCCCCCAATACCGGGAGAGACGAATCCCCTCATATCGCTCATTGTCTCCATGTGACTCGGGACTGTACCCAAAAACCACCTGTTTGCACGACTCAGTAGAGTCATGGTAGGGTGGAAATCAAAGCACAGTGGGAGACACACAAGACTCTATGACGATCTCGGGTCGACAGACTAAGCTGTACTAGTGTCACCGGAGAACTGCCATCTGACATGAGGTATAATACCATCTGGGAGTTCTCGGCGAGTCCGTTCAGTGTACCCAGTTTTCACTGAGCACCCGTATACCATCCATGATGTCAAACACCAATGAATATGGGATCATCCATCGTCCATCACATGGGTCAAGAAGATATACGCTAGTCTACTCTGGAATATCAATGCCCCGTCTCGATATTCCCACGACTAGGAACATTGAAGGATGTACTCATGGACTACCCAGGCCACACTAGTATGATCTGCATCATAATCCTGGAAGTCGAGTACACATCCTAAGGGCTTTATCAACATGTAATAGAGAGACAATAAGTGTACATGTTAAGATAAAGAGCAACCAGATAGCGTACTATCATGTCGACCAAGAAAGTCCTCCCTATATATTGTTGGAGGTAGTGCCCTCAGAGTCAATTATTGGATCACAGGTACGTGATTGCAATGATTGAGGGAGGACCTATCCCGGAAGGACAGTCTTACTCGAGATGATAGTTTGCTATCTGGTTCACCTTTATCATCGTGTACTGCTTTAGGTGACCTGACACGTCGCTATTACACGTTGATAGAGCCCCTAGGATTCTTGCTTGACCACCAGCAGTATGAGGGCGATCATATAAGTGGGAGCTGGGGGTCTATAAGCTTATCCTTAAAAGGTCCCTAGTCGTGGGAGTTTCGAGACTGGGCATCGATACTCCATTAGTAGACTAGTGTATACAGTCGAGACCCCGACGAGGGGCGGTGGCCGGTCTCACAAGCCACTGGTGTCAGTTGGATCACCTAAGATGTATACAGGTGCTCATTGGGTTATGAGTACACCGGACAGGACTCGCCGGGAACATGCTAGTTGGTCATATACCAGACGTCAGATGGCAGTTCCCTGGTGACATGTGTGCAGGTTAGTTCATCGACCTAGGGATCGTCATTTGTCTCGTGTGAGTTCCCACTGTACTTTGATTACTACCCTACCACGGCTCAAAGGAGTCGTGCAAACAGGTTTTAGTTGGGTACAGTCCCGAGCCACATGGAGGCAGTGAGCGTATCTTCAGGGGTTCGTCTCTCCCGGTATTGGGGGTGAGGTCGTGCTGTGTCTAGGAGAGCCATTACACGAAACCCTCGGCCGAGGCAAGGAGATTTACTGGTAGGTATTCCAGTAGTATCTCAGGGTGTTCTGGGCTACACTCCGACACGACTTGTACCGCTTTTGGGGGTCTGACTTTTACCAACCCCCTAGGCCCGCCATGCGATGCTCATAGACGAACGGACCGGACTGTACGGATATTGTCACTGACAGGCTCAGTAGGGTTGTCAGGCTGAGTTCACTCACGGACGTCCCTTTTAGTCAATACCTGGTAGCCCGTTACGTATTGGCTTATACCTCTAACGTGCTAGTGGTTAAATCCACAACCAAGGTGTTGACGAGTCTTTAGAGTCCCCCACATTCAGTTACTCAGCTTTCGGGCGAAAGGTTGTAGAGGCCGTATGGAGATATGGCAAGGTCCGATCAGATACGTGCGGTATTGCACGGATCAGGATCGGACAGTCTGTACTATAGGCCGTATGGATATATGGCAGGGTTCGATCAGATACGTGCGGTATTGCACGGATCAGGATCGAACAGATATTACTAGCCGGCTTTGGTATAAGCCGGATCCTAGTATAGTACAGTGTAGATTTTGTCTCATTGCATTTGTATTTCAGTCGAAATACAGATGCGGGTGTGTATGCACAGTATCGGGGTTTTCCTGTAATTTATTACGGGACCAGTTTTCTGGAGTTGCCAGTTTGCTTTCCGTTTCGGCCAATTTCCTTTGTATCGTTCATTGGCCGAAGATTGGTGGAGGAGGGTTTATTTGCATTGTTGCAAATAGGCATTTGTGGAGGGGGGTCTTTGCATTTTGTTTTATCATGATAGCTTTTCCTTGACCTTGACTTCTAGCTTTATCATGATGGCTTGACTTTGTAGACAATCATGGTTGTTGATGATTGTTGGTTGAGTATTGGTTTTGGGAGTGATCATTGTTTCTCATCATCACTTGCTTTTCAACCACCTCTTTGTCTTGACTCTCTCTCTTGCATGATAGAAGAGAATGGCTCCCATTATCTTTGGAGATACACCACTCTCTCATTCTCTCCTCTCCATTGTCATGGCCGGCCACTTGAGGAAAGAGGGCTGTCCAAATTTTTGCAAGAGGGATTTTTATCTCTTTTGGCATTGTAAAAATCCTATTGCTCCACAAAAATTACTTGTTTCATCCCTCCACCAAAATGGCATCTCCATGAACCCCAAATGAGACTTCTTCACTACATATTCTACAGCGAACCTTGGGCACGTCGAGTAGCCGGCTTCGTGCCCGAGTTGCCTCGGCATTGAGGTGGGAGCCCGTAAACAAAGTAGGCGATGTGGTGCACTTCCGGCGACGAGGAGGAGACGGGACTTTTCCACAGGAGATCGGGACCATGACGAGAAGACCGGAGGACTTGGATCGTCGGTATATCTCTATTCCCTTTCTTGTTGATAGCTAGGACTAGTTAGTGGTTCGATCCGGGTATTAGTGCGCGGCGGTTTGCCAGTTCAAGAAAAATTTAAGTTTTTCACCGCTTCTGCATCTGGCCGTCGGATTGACGGCCGGGGCGCCGCCGTGCACTTACAGTGGTATCAGAGCCTCGCCATTAACTTTGTCTAGCTTGGTTTAATGTGTTTGCATTTCCGATCGATCCAAAAGTTCCAAAACCCGTATTTGCCCACATCAGTTTTCTGTTGGAAATTTTTGGTGTCGAAAAATTTTTCAGGTTGTAAAATATTGATGTACTGGAAAATCTAAGTGCTCTGTAAAAATTCGATGAAGTGATTCCACTGTGGGAGCGCGGAACCGCCGCACAAACCCCCTTTTCGCCGCTGTTCCGCCGCGCACTGTGGAGATCACTGCACCAAATTTCTACAGTGTCTTTGTGGGCTTAAAATTGGGGTTTTGGAACATTAATATTGGGCCCAGAATTTCTTGATCTGCTACAGTATTGTTTGGGGGCCCACTTGTTAAAATTTGATCGATCGGATATTTTAAACACATTATTTCACAGTATTTACATTATATCTGCGACCGTGAATGTCACTCGATCGGTAAATCCGGTCTAACTGCTATAGCCCGGTTAGACGGATTTGCGAACGTGACTTTCACGTTGATGTTCTGTTTTTGCTGTGATGTTGCGGATCGGTCGTGGGGGATAGCCTGGATGCAATGCTAGTACAGTTTTGTTGTATTATGTACATTTGATATTGCGGGGCGAGCGTCCGACATGTGGACTGCCGTCACTGCCTGTTTGTATTATTATTTTGGGGCACGACCTGGTTGCGGTCGATGTACCCGTTGTATGTATATTTTACTTTCTGTACTAGGATTGCCCCGCGGAGGGGTGCACGGATAGCCGGGTTCTGGAGGGCAACAAGCCCGCATCTCATGGCATTGAGACGGAGGGGGCTTCACTCTAGAATTGGCGGGCTATTCGCCGCACTCGTAGGGGGTACAGGTTGACCCAGGAGGGGTGCCCAAGTTACCGGATTCCGTGAAGTGCTGGGTGGTCCATTCACGGCGCTGAAGGGGGCTGCCTCGCTTCAGGTTTTGGCGGGTGACTTGCCGCGCCCGTAGGGGTCTAGGATTTCATTGCACAGGCTATCCACACAACCAGGGGAACGTCGGGTTTCAGCGGCTCTGTGAAACCCGGGGATCCCAGATATCTGTATTGTTTCTGTGATGCTGTTCATTCTCTGTGATGTTGCATTTTATTCACGCCTTGAGCGAATATAATATATTGGTATATATATTAGTAGATGTTGTATATGTTTTACATCCGCGCTAGTCCAGTCCCCGCTCTGTCGTTAGTTAGCTAACCTACCGGGTAATGACGGGACCCAGTGGCGAATGCGGATGGCATATACGTACATCAGTATATTTTCGTTCTTTTTGGTGTGATCAATTGATGGGACTGCATTGATTCGGATCAATGCAAGTTAAAAACAAACCTAATCTGATGTTGTTGGAACACTTTTTCAAAAAGCTGTTATTGCAAGGACGTTCACTTTTGTTTTGCATCGTGGTATTCAGTTGGAATATCCTGCTCCTCAGTCGACGAGGCAAGGGCCGAGATCCCTTCACCGGGAGTGACCCCTTGGACAAAAGTTTGCGTCAGGGCATTAACTTCACTATAGCCGATTACTTTTGCTTTGCATCGCGGTATTCATTTGGAATATCCTGCACCCCATTCTACGGGGAAAGAGCCGAGATCCCTTCACAGGGAGTGACCTCTTTAGCAACAGTTTTCGTCACTATATTTTTAAAAGCTATCCGTTCCTTCGACGATATCAAGTTCTTTACGTTAAAGGTTTTCGCCAGAAACCATTCGTAGCCCTCCGTCGTTTCATATGGGTAGTCAATAGTATTCAAGCTGTGTTTGTTGGCCATAGTCAAGGCACAGTGTTTGGTAGCTGTTGGGTGTTCATATGCTGCATAGATAGATGCGTTGGTTTGGGACAGTCGTATAGCCTTGTTGGCCCTAGTCAAGGGCTTGTACGGGTGGGTTCAAATCAACCTGAATAATGACGGGTAGAACTTGACATGTGACTTATGATTTGTTGGCCTTAGTCAAGGTCATAAGAGCATGGGGCAGAAATCACATCGGGAGTTTCAAAAGAACTGAAACTTGCCAGATATGCGCATACCTTCTGGAGTGTGATACCGTGAGCAGATTCCGTCACGTTGTCATGCGATGAGAGTTGGATCCCGATTCCCACTGATGAGCTAGTTTACTCCTCGGGTAACCCCGACTAATTCTTCTTTCAGGTTTGGAGGAGAATTTGAGGTACAGTGGGAGGATTCCAGATTAGATAAATTGGTAACCATTCTGATCTAGGTTAGAGTGCACGCTGAGTGTTTCTTTTCTCTCTCTCTGGCAGCGACCATTTGACCCGACCCTAAGACTATGACTCAGTGACCAAGTTGACCGAACCTTCTCAACACTGGCTTTTGGATTGTCAAAGTTGCAAACCTCATTGCCACTCCTACTTTTACCCTTTTCTCCAGGACACCCCGTATTATTACGAACGTCCACTTCCATTGGACAAAACCATCGTATGGTTAGATACGAACTCGAAAGAATTTATTCGAGGATGGTTTCAGGTTCTGGAGAAAACGGATAGGATTATTCAGTTGTCTTTTCCTTTTACCTTCTCTCAAGTTGTGAGTACTCCTTGGTTTAGGGGTAGTACACCTATTACGCAAATTGGATTGTCTTCTTCCAAACCTTAGGCTGGTGCCGACCGGTAGGGAATGAAGAAAACCAATTAGCATAACGATGGTGTGCAGAAGGTATTAAGTTCAGACAAAGCAAGGGATTAGTAAGAGGGCAAAGGAAATTGCAACTGATATTCACGACCAAACCAAGTATTCCTTCTCCAATCCTAAATCACCTTTGAATTTCTCCAGGACACTCCGTATCACTACGAAGATCCACAGTTTATTTGGATATTCCATCGTATGGTTATATACGAACTCGAAAGGAACTTGTTCCAGTTCGGGGATGGATTCTGGTTCAGGAGAAATAGGAATAAGATTTATTCAGGTGTCTTTTATCTTCACCTTCTCTCGCATTGCGAGTGTTCCTAGGATTGGGACAGTACACCCATTATGCTTATTGGATAGTCTTCTTCCAAACCATAGGCTGGTGCCAAACGGTAGGGAAGGAAAAAAACCATTTGGCCTAAAGGGGTGTACAGAAGGTAAAGACTAAAGACATATGAAGGGATTTGGAGAGGTGGCAAAGAACTATACGGTTACAGTCGTGAATCTGGAAGAGGCATTACTAGGAATACCAGATTACCCCATCGGAACATTTCAATGTTTCAGTTTCACTGTGTAATGTTAAAGGAAAACTGATTTCCCGATTAGATACTTACTCCAGGGTATGTATTTACCAGGTACGATTCTCACATCTGTATGGCTTTACAGATGATGAGTGGGAGTAAGTTATTGGGAATTGGGTGATTATCCTCATTATATCGGGATTCGTTGTAATCGGTGATATTTGAGGAAATCACCTGAGCTGTTTGTCGGTCGGTAAATATTTGGTTTTGAATATCCGCTGTTATGCACCAATTTCAAATTGATATATCTGTACGTCTATTTTCATAGAGTGAGATATACCTTTCTGAAATTATATCTACGACATTTACCTATATCAGTGGATGGTTAGGTAAGGAGCATTAAACAGCGTTGTAATTCTTCTTAACCATAAGTACAGTTTTCAACCTACGACACACAGTGAATGAGTTATCAGACTCAAGGGACTTATACAGAGTATTGTATGTTGTCCAGGGTCCATCAGGACAGAGGGGTTGGTCCTCGTACTATATTCGGTTTACTTATGACTTCTCTAGTTTTTAGACAGGTGTTTCGTGGAAACACAGGGTCCGAATTTTGAGAAGTTATAGGTACTTGAATATAGTAGAGAACCAGGTATAGCAAGTATCGGGATTCTTCAAAGAGATCGAAGATGTAGATACTTGTGTATGGCATTCAGTTGATAGTAATGATAAAGAGATCTTGCTTCTCTTTCAGGTTACTCATAATTGGAAGTATTCCTAAGTTGAGTAACGCTGATCGGCCTCCTTCCATTTAGTTGACATGCGCTGGGGACAGCTGCATGATTTGAATCTGGTTCAATTAAATCACTGCCTCTGTTTCTATATTGGATATAGAACAATTCATATCTTAACGATGTTAAGGTACGGGGAGTTGTCCGGTTTATGATTAAAACCAGACACTGGACAACTCAAGGCACGTTTCTGTAATGGCTGTTTGTGGGTTAACCCAGGCTATGACGAGGGTTGAGTTTCTACCATCTGGATGAACAATAGCGATATTGTTCTAGACTCGCCACAGTTTTATTAAAGATGGATTTTTTCAGAAAACAGTAGTGGGAGTATGGTAGAACTGGAAGTGATTCCAGAACCACAAACGATTACTGAAGATTTGATAAGGAACCTAAAGATTCAATCTGGATTAACATTCCATTGGCCACTCCGCAGATAAGGTGGGTAACTTCAGGCACCAGAGAGGCACTATGGTAGCCTCAATGACGGTGACAGGGAAGTTCTTGTTTACCCACAATTGCCATTGCTGTTGTTCCAGGTTACGAGACCCGGCGGGAGGATGAGTATAGCGTCGTTCTAAACCAGTTTTAGAAGTGTACGTCTATATGACTCTGCCAGAAGGTTGTCGTAGTCAGTGGGAGCAGCGGAAGCATTGGTGGACAGGTTGCTTATGTCTATTTATAGACTAGAGCAGATGTAGCGGAGATAGATCATCTATTTCTGACGTGACAGTCATGGGTTTGACTTCATCAGAATAGGGGATGGATCTGTTGAGAAGGTAGTAGGGTGTGATATCCTGGTATTTGGATGATATACACAGAGTAGGAAAAGAAACTCCTACACTACGATCGGTTATACTTTGGTCGTCACACAGTTGTTTCTCCACAAAGGAAATGGATTTTATATCAGACATACTGGTTACTAGATCTATGGTCTTAGATCTAGATTTGGGTGGTTTCCCAATCAGGGTACTTGACAGCATTCTAAGAGTATTTAGGATGGACGACTCCTGACACGGTAGTGTACCTGCAGAAGATGGAGTCACCCTCTCCAAAGGTGTCTTACAGACTAAAGGGGAGAGGGACGTATATGATTGGCAGATCACTTGCTCAGGCAATTGAGTCAATCATGAGATGTCAAGTACCACACCAGATGTTGTTCTTGCACTAGATGCAATAAGTTGACATTGATCCAATCCAGGAGAAACAGTCGGAAGCAGTTTTAGAACATAAGTGGATGTTCTAGGGATATGATAACGACAGCCTCATTCGGGAGACAGTTATCATTCCAGGCTTCCAAGGTGACATGGACGACAAGGAGGTTGTCAGAGTTATAGTTTTTCCTTCCGATGAGGGGCAGTATTTTGGACAGGTGGTCCAAGGCAATACTGAGGGAGGCATGGCGCAGGATACTGATTAAGTTCAGTTGACGATACAGTCTAAGAAGTTTGGATTTGGAGTTCATTTATGAGCTATGTCCTATCAGACATCCAGACACATTCTAAGACAGGTATTGCTCTTTTCGGGAGATGGGTTTCTCCGCGAACTTGAGATATAGAGAGATATAGAAAGAAACAACTAAGCGGATCCACTCACTGAGGCTATTCCTCGAACGCAATAGTTTCGCAAACGAGCTTTGTGAGACTGACTAGTAGAGGAGTTGGGTGTTCAATATCACACGGGCTGTGAGTATGCGACATCGCAATAATTAGCCTTGAGTGCAAGTGGGAGATTGTTGGAGGTAGTGCCCTCAGAGTCAATTATTGGATCACAGGTACGTGATTGCAATGATTGAGGGAGGACCTATCCCGGAAGGACAGTCTTACTCGAGATGATAGTTTGCTATCTGGTTCACCTTTATCATCGTGTACTGCTTTAGGTGACCTGACACGTCGCTATTACACGTTGATAGAGCCCCTAGGATTCTTGCTTGACCACCAGCAGTATGAGGGCGATCATATAAGTGGGAGCTGGGGGTCTATAAGCTTATCCTTAAAAGGTCCCTAGTCGTGGGAGTTTCGAGACTGGGCATCGATACTCTATTAGTAGACTAGTGTATACAGTCGAGACCCCGACGAGGGGCGGTGGCCGGTCTCACAAGCCACTGGTGTCAGTTGGATCACCTAAGATGTATACAGGTGCTCATTGGGTTATGAGTACACCGGACAGGACTCGCCGGGAACATGCTAGTTGGTCATATACCAGACGTCAGATGGCAGTTCCCTGGTGACATGTGTGCAGGTTAGTTCATCGACCTGGGGATCGTCATTTGTCTCGTGTGAGTTCCCACTGTACTTTGATTACTACCCTACCACGGCTCAAAGGAGTCGTGCAAACAGGTTTTAGTTGGGTACAGTCCCGAGCCACATGGAGGCAGTGAGCGTATCTTCAGGGGTTCGTCTCTCCCGGTATTGGGGGTGAGGTCGTGCTGTGTCTAGGAGAGCCATTACACGAAGCCCTCGGCCGAGGCAAGGAGATTTACTGGTAGGTATTCCAGTAGTATCTCAGGGTGTTCTGGGCTACACTCCGACACGACTTGTACCGCTTTTGGGGGTCTGACTTTTACCAACCCCCTAGGCCCGCCATGCGATGCTCATAGACGAACGGACCGGACTGTACGGATATTGTCACTGACAGGCTCAGTAGGGTTGTCAGGCTGAGTTCACTCACGGACGTCCCTTTTAGTCAATACCTGGTAGCCCGTTACGTATTGGCTTATACCTCTAACGTGCTAGTGGTTAAATCCACAACCAAGGTGTTGACGAGTCTTTAGAGTCCCCCACATTCAGTTACTCAGATTTCGGGCGAAAGGTTGTAGAGGCCGTATGGAGATATGGCAAGGTCCGATCAGATACGTGCGGTATTGCACGGATCAGGATCGGACAGTCTGTACTATAGGCCGTATGGATATATGGCAGGGTTCGATCAGATACGTGCGGTATTGCACGGATCAGGATCGAACAGATATTACTAGCCGGCTTTGGTATAAGCCGGATCCTAGTATAGTACAGTGTAGATTTTGTCTCATTGCATTTGTATTTCAGTCGAAATACAGATGCGGGTGTGTATGCACAATATCGGGGTTTTCCTGTAATTTATTACGGGACCAGTTTTCTGGAGTTGCCAGTTTGCTTTCCGTTTCGGCCAATTTCCTTTGTATCGTTCATTGGCCGAAGATTGGTGGAGGAGGGTTTATTTGCATTGTTGCAAATAGGCATTTGTGGAGGGGGGTCTTTGCATTTTGTTTTATCATGATAGCTTTTCCTTGACCTTGACTTCTAGCTTTATCATGATGGCTTGACTTTGTAGACAATCATGGTTGTTGATTATTGTTGGTTGAGTATTGGTTTTGGGAGTGATCATTGTTTCTCATCATCACTTGCTTTTCAACCACCTCTTTGTCTTGACTCTCTCTCTTGCATGATAGAAGAGAATGGCTCCCATTATCTTTGGAGATACACCACTCTCTCATTCTCTCCTCTCCATTGTCATGGCCGGCCACTTGAGGAAAGAGGGCTGTCCAAATTTTTGCAAGAGGGATTTTTATCTCTTTTGGCATTGTAAAAATCCTATTGCTCCACAAAAATTACTTGTTTCATCCCTCCACCAAAATGGCATCTCCATGAACCCCAAATGAGACTTCTTCACTACATATTCTACAGCGAACCTTGGGCACGTCGAGTAGCCGGCTTCGTGCCCGAGTTGCCTCGGCATTGAGGTGGGAGCCCGTAAACAAAGTAGGCGATGTGGTGCACTTCCGGCGACGAGGAGAAGACGGGACTTTTCCGCAGGAGATCGGGACCATGACGAGAAGACCGGAGGACTTGGATCGTCGGTATATCTCTATTCCCTTTCTTGTTGATAGCTAGGACTAGTTAGTGGTTCGATCCGGGTATTAGTGCGCGGCGGTTTGCCAGTTCAAGAAAAATTTAAGTTTTTCACCGCTTCCGCATCTGGCCGTCGGATTGACGGCCGGGGCGCCGCCGTGCACTTACATATATGTCCAAGCATCCACTATAATATACATCTCATGTACAATAATGGCCTCTAGGGCATACATACAACTAACAATCTCCCACTTGCACTAAGGCCAGTTGTTGCAGTATAGCATACCCAACGTCCTATAAAAGTCTCTCGCAGGAAAGACCTCAGTGAGTGGATCCGCCGTGTTAACCTCTGAGTCTACTCTCCTAACCTTGATCTCTTGGAGATCAACCATCTCCATGATCAGGTGATACTGCCTCAGAATATGTCTGGGTCACTGATGGGACCGGGGTTCCTAGGCCAAAGCCACACTTCCATTGACACACAATGGTAGGAACCTTGTTCATCTAATGAACAAATATACACCCAGACTGCCTCTTTGGTAGCATCTTTGGTATCGATGTATCCATCCTTTATCGTCTAGTTTTCCACGGTATCTAGCTTGGAACTCTTCCAATATACCGCCCCTCCACTGAGGGTAAAGATAATGCCTGTGACTGACATTCAGTCAACCTTACCACCCTAGAAGCTATCCAGTGATTCTCTCCAGGATCGATTGATAGCATCTCACTACACCTAGTGAGAGTCCTAACATCCACTTGGATCTATCTCATAGATCCAAAATCCAGGATTTAGGAGGTATCATCTTGATCCTGTATGGAGAATCCTTGTGATAAGAGGAGATTGACCGTGCGTAGCATAGGAAACTCTTTTCCTATCAAGAGTATGTCGTCCACGTACAATACGAGGATGACCACCTTACTCTCTACTACCATTTTTTATATACAAGGTTCATTTACAATTTTGATGAAGTCAAACACTTTGACTACCACATCAAAACAGACGTTCCAACTCCGCGATGCCTGCTTTAACACATAAAGCAACTTGCACACGTTTCCGCTGCTCCCACTGTCTACGAAGCCCTCTGGCTGTGTACTTATAGACGTTCTCTTCTAAATCATTATTTAGAAAAAGCAGTCATGACACCCAACCACCAGATATCGTAGTCATGGTATGTAGCAATGGCAAGTAGGATCCGGATGGACTTAAGCACAGCCACGGGAAAAGGTTTCATCATTATCCACGCCTGGTCGATGACGAGAACCTTTAACAAGTCTAGCTTTGAAATTCTCAACTTTTCCACGTACACCATGTAAGTCCACGTTGCGACCCCCGGTTCTTACGGGGAGGCGGAAACGGTATAAAAATCAAATTTTTAGCGCAAGGGGCAACATGGACTAAGCAAAGTCGGGATCTTTGACTAAACTAAAACTAGCATACTAAGCTAAAGAGAGTTAGCTACTCGGATGGAGATGGTTATACCTTGCTTGTCTTGAACTCCTTCGTCTTCAAAGCTCCGATGGTGGTCCAATGGCTTCTTCTCGTCGTCTCCGTACGCCGAAGATAGATCCACCTGAAAGCTCCAACCTTTAGCTCCTTCTTCGTTCTTTGAAGAAACTAGTTCACTTGGTTTGCTAAACCTAGTGAACTAGAATGAGTAGAGAGGAAATAGAATGGGATTTTATCTATGGTTCTTGATTCTCAACTCATGAGACAAGAGAACCATAGATCAAGAGAGGGAGCAAGAGGTTGAGGGTGAGAGCAAGAGGAGAGCTCAAGAACAAGAGAGAGAATGAGCAAGAAAGAATGAGCAACTCTTTTGTCTTTCACCCTCTCATAATCCAAAGTGATCATAACTCATCATATCAAAAAAGTCTTATGTGATGGTTTGAAGCAACCATAACCTTATCATGTCATGCACTCATTTTACTCAAATGAGCAAGCAAGTAAAAGTCTTTGGCATGAAATGATAACTATGGTTATCATGATGGTCAACTAGTCAAGCCTAGTCAACCGGTCAACAAGTCAACAAAAGTCAACAAGTCAACAAAGTCAACAAGTCAACAACCATATCACCATAATACTTAATTAATATAGTAGTTAATCACATATCATATTCTCATTAGGGTTGAGCATAAAGTCAAATAGTCAACGGTCAACGGTCAACAACCCTAATGAGAATCCGCCGCCTCTGCCTCCCTGTCAACTGTGCATACACACCCGCATCCGCGTTCCGAGGAACACGAATGCAAACTGGATAAATCCAATCCCATAAGGTACACTAGGATCTGGCTTAAACCAAAGCCCGCTAGTGTAAACTGTCCGGACACTGTACGTGCACAAGTGCACGGATGTGACCGAACCCTGTCGCAAAACCATGCGACCTGTCGCAATACCATGCGACCTCTACTCTTTTGCCTAAAGGCGAAAAGCTTTCTGTGTGGGACTCTAAAGACTCGACACTACGCTGGCAGTGGGTTTAACCACAGACCGCAAGCGGCACTAGCTGTGCGTAACGGTCCCCAGGTAATGCCGACAAGAAGACCGACGAGGCGAAACCCATCTGAACTCCTACTGAGCCTGAGTGTGACATTCTCCGTACAGTCCGGTCTGTTCGTCTGATACATCGCATGGCGGGCCTAGGGGGCGGTAAACGTCAGTCCCCCAATAGCTGTACAAGTCGTGCCGGAGCGAAGCCCAAAACACCCTGAGATAACACTGGAAACCTATCAGTATATCTCGATTGCCCTGGCCAGGGACTACTCGTGTAATGGCTCTCCTAGACACAGCGCGATGTCAACCCCCAATACCGGGAGAGACGAATCCTGTCTAACCGTCACTGCCTCCAAGTGCTTCGGGACTGCACCCAACCACTACCTGTTTGCACGACTCCTTTGAGCCGTGGTAGGGTAGTGATCAAAGTACAGTGGGAACACACTCGAGGCGGAGTGACAGTGTCAAGTCAGCGGACTAAGCTGTACTCATGTCACCTGGGAACTGATAACTGACGATAGGTATAATACCAACTAGTCAGTTCCCGACGAGTCCTGTCCAGTGTACCCGTAACCTAACGAGCACCCGCATACTATCTCAAGTACGACGTACTGACGGCTGTGGGACAGACCGTCTCCCACACTGGGATGAGAAGCGCATGCGCTGGTCTACTCCGGAGTATCGATGCCCTGTCTCGATAGTCCTGCGACCAGGGACCTGCATAAGGATGTGCTTATAGATTACCCAGCCCCACTAGTGTGACGGCCATCACATCGCTGGTAATCAAGCAAAGATCCTAAGGGCTCTACTAATGTGTATAGGCGATATACAAAAATAAACACATGTACACATTGAAGTAGAAACAAACCAAGTAGCATACTACTATTTTGAGCAAGATTGTATATACAAGGTGAATATCCCAAGCATCCATTAAGTAATATACAAACTAGTATGATACAGTAATGGCCTCTAGGGCATATACACTAACACACCAAGTAATCTTCTCAAGATATACTTGCTCCTGATGGGGATTTAACCCTTCAGATATAGCAACCAAAGTCCATACTTTGTTGGTGTACATGGATTCCATCTCAGATCGCATAACATCCAGCCATTCTTACAGAGTCCCTACTCTTGATGGCCTGCTCGAAGCTAGTTGGGTCATGATCTCCATGATGCAATCCTCGCTCATACTGTCATCGAGAAACCTAAGTATCTCTCAGGCGGATGAGGAACCCTAACAGATCGGCGGAGAGGCGGAAGTTTGTCGGGAACTATTGAATCCTCCGGTTCTACCAAATCATCAGCTATAGTTTGTATAGCTGGAATTAATTCCAGTTCTACCTCATGACCACAAATTGCTTTCCAAAATAAATTCCTTTTCTAAAAAAGGTGGCATGCCGAGAAATAAAATATCTTTTATTTCTCGGTGTGGTAGAAGATATTCCCTTGCGAATGCTTGGGATATCCAACAAACTTCCACAGAACCGACCTTGCCTTCGAGGTTGTCTGGATTTTGCTTTTAGACATAGGCCGGACAACCCCAAATCTTAACTTACTTAAGAGATGGGCTCTTCCCATACCATATCTCATATGGAGTGGTAGGCATTGATTTGATTGGAACCCAATTCAATAGGTATGCAGCTTCCCCAAGCGCATAACCCCCAAAAGAAACAGGCAACTCAGTAGTACTCATCATAGAGTGCACCATATCTAATAGGGTGTGATTGCTCCGCCCCGATACACCGTAGTGCTGTGGTGTATACGGAGGAGTAATGCTGAGAGAGAATCTCATTCTCCTTTAGAATAGTTCAGGATCTCCATGCCTAAGTATTTTCCTCCCTGATCACATCAAAGGACATAATACTTATACCTGTATTGGTTCTCTACTTCTATCTTATATTCTTTGAATTTCTCAAAAGCTTCAGACATGTGTTTCAACAGGAACATGTATCCGAATCTTGAGAGATCATCAGTGAATGTAAGGAAGTATAAAGAACCAGTCCTGGCAATTGTAGACAGGGGACTTACTACATCATTATGTATCAGTCCTAAGGGTTTACTAACCCTTTCTTTGTTTCAAGTAAACAGAGCTATGGTCATCTTATCTTTGTGACATGACTGGCAAGTTTCACAAGATGTAAATTCAAACTGATTTAAATATGCATCTAAATATAACTTAGCTAGTCGGGTCGTATTGATATGACCTAGTCTATAATGCCTTAAGAAGGATTCGTTCATTTCTGAACTCTTCCTCTTGTGTGTGTTCTGTACGTTAAGAACTGTGGTTTGATTTAGAACATATATGCTTTTAGATAACGTGCCTGAACCGATCAACACTTTGATATAGGAAATGTTCAAAACATTATCCAACAATACAAAATTATATCCTTCTTTACTAAATAAAGAGACTGATATGATATTGTATATCAGGTTCGGTATCTAATAACATCCGTTCAGAATTAATGTATTTGGTAATACAGGGTGATAACTGCCAATACCTTGGCTGCAACAATTGCACCGTTTTCAAATCTTGAAACTTATCACCCGTTTTCAGTTCTCTACCTATCTGTAGCCTATGTAACAGATTACATATCCGGGATCCTGATCTGGTATTAAATACCCAGGACGTAGAGGATACTGAGAAACAGTTCTATGTAATGAACACACCCGAAGAAGATGCATCAGCATGCACTTTCTTCGTTTGGGCGGCATAGGAATCCTGGTATTTCCCTATATCCTGCTCGTTCTTATAACAATTATAAGTTGGAGCGGGACCAACGTCCCTAGCTCAGTATAATACGCGGGTTCGGTCAATACATCCATATTATTATCTTGATTAAGGTGTGACATGGTCACTACCTGGAAAGATAGAGAAGAAAACACTCTGCGTGCGCTCTTACAAGATTAGATTGGTTATATATTTTATCTAATCAGGATGGCTCCCACTGTTTTTATCAAATCTTCCTTCAAACCCTAAAAGGAAAGACTAGCCGGGATTAATTACACTCTACAAGTTCGCCAATCTTTCAGCCAGGCCAGTACCAGTACTTTGAGGGAGGTTCCCCGTGCTTTCGCACGAACCTAATTAAAATAAACCTCATTTTCATAAGGGCGTAACCCCGTTGACACCTTTCTAGACACCTACTTGATCGGCTAATTGTAAAGTGCAAAACTCTCCCAGGAGTAACAATTACTTGCAGTTGGTATCAGGATCCAACTATCTCATAGATGGTATGCAATCTCATTGCAAATTTCAACACTTGAAAATCTCGATAAAGATTTTACCCCTAGCACTTATGACCTTGGCTATGGTCAACAAATCATAAGCATTAGTCAAGTTCTACCCGTCATTTCGTGACTAATTAGACCCACCCACATGACCCTTGGCTAAGGTCAACAAAGTCACATGACTGTCCTAACTAATCGCATCATATGCTGTGTAGGAAGACATCACTTAGCTACCGTACACTACGCCTCGGCTATGGTCGACAAACGCAGTACGAATACTAAGTACTCTACTTCCTAAAATGAAGGAGGGTTACAGATGGTTTTTAAGAAAACCTTTAATGCTTTGAACTTGATATCGTTGTAGAATCAAATGTTTTTAAATGGAGTGTTTTTGAGGCTTTTGCTAGTTTCGCTAAAGAGGTCACTCCCGGTGAAAGGATCTCGGCTCTTTCCTCGTCGAATAAGGTGCAGGATATTCACAATACCACTATGCAAAGCAAACTAGAAAAGTAGTCAAAAGAAAAACCGTGGGTTGTAGCATCTGCCAGTTATTTCTAAAGAGGTCACTCCCGGTGAATGGATCTCGGCTCTTTCCTTATCGAATAAGATGCTGGATATTCTATAAGGAATACCGCTATGCAAAGCAACAACTAGAGCTACCTAATTTTGAAATTCGATTCCACAACATCTTTTAGGTTTATTTTCTTTCATTAATCTCATTAATGAATGTCTCATCATTTAAGTTACCTAAACATCACAGATAAATACAACGTACGCTTATGCCATCCGCATTCGCCTCGATGTCCCGTCATGCACCGTTAGGTTAGGTAACTAACGGCAGAGCGGGGCAGGGCTAGCGTGGGTGTAAAACATAAGCAACGTTTATATAATATATCATATTTACTATATACAGTATCTATCTCAACATATCACAGATAACGCAGCAGAAAACAACTTATGAAATATTGGATATATTAGGATGTCCGTGTTTTATTTTGAGCCAGTATAAAATACGGATTCCACGGTCATGATGAATAGCCAAACCCACATCCCTAGACCCCTACGAGAGCGGCAAGAAACCCTACCGATTCTAGAGTTAGGAGACCCGGACTCGACTCCTCGAGATGGTCTCCCACTGGACTCTAGAACCCGGTTACTTGTGCTCCCCTCCTTGGGTCTATCCTAATGCGGAAAAGTAAATAATATACATCAACGGTGACATCTTCCTCAACCCGGAAGTGCCCCAATAAAAGAATATTACATACAAGTTTTTACATGAATGAAAATGAAAAACACTCATCTCACATAACCCCCCCGGTTATTCAAACACGACGATCCAATATAATATACAATAGCAACGCATAACATCACATGTCATCAACGTAAGTAAATATGCGTATCCTAATTGTCATTGACGTATAGCAACGAAACCGGCGATCCCCACATATTACACTTACAGTCGCAGAAAAGAAAATGAAAACTACAACAGTTGGAATTCGCAACCACCATAGACATCATAAACCCGTAATATCTCATATTGCGGATTTCATGCCTAACATTATGAATTCCTTAGACATCGCATGCCTAACAATTATAAACCCCGTATTTTAGTCTCGATATTGAAAACACTTTCCAATAATAAGTCGGGTAATTCAACAAGATTCCCGACATCCCGATCGAATGCTCGTCTGAAACTTTAGTAGACGGCCGTACCCCCGAAACCGACGACGAAGTGCACTTAGGCAGAACACCGAGGCCGCGAGCATCCTGACGGATGCTTTTTGGCAACGGAGTTCTCCTACAGTCACTTGGTCGGGGTTATGGGGCGTGGCTATTTAGTAATGTTACCCGGCGAGTATCCGTATACACAAAGTGATTGCGACGGACTTTCGATCGCATCAAAATCCCGTGGCAACCGATCAAATGAGACTAAATTGCTAGATTTATAAAATTCAAATATTGTTGATTCCAAGTATTGTATCACAATATACTAGACTATGTTAAACGCTTCGACCAAATCAAACAACACCAACATCTCCCAATAAGCTCAACACTTGAGCAAACTTAAAGTACCCAAAACGTGCCACAGTACCTATGATCCAGCCGTAGAAGGATCAAACCAACGCCTCACCTATGACACCGCGGAACTACGGCAAACCCTAGGGTTCAAGTCGCGGTTCCGAGGGCATAGAATCGAGTTAAGGTTTTTGTTCTTCTAGAGGGTCCATAGAGTTACTTGCACAAACATTGAATATAATTAACTTAGAAAAATTCCAACACTTGGAAATTTCAGAGGGGGTCATGGGGTGATATTTGAAGATCGTTCGAACTGTCAAACATAGCCTAGGTTACCATTACAATGTTAAATTATACGACTACGAAACACTCTGTTTTAGTCCTACAGCAAAATTTACATCATATGAAAATTTGGACCAAGCAAACAATACCTGAAACCCCAAAATGAGCACACCAGAGCACAAAACAAAAATGATGCACAGAGGAGCATCAGGGGACGGCCTCCACGGTTTTCTAGGGAAAGTGCTCGGTTGAAAACCGAGCAAAATGTGTCATTTTTGTTCTGTGCACTAGGGGTATCACATACATCACTCTGCACTTGTTTGCAAAATTTTTAGAGACCATTTGAAAAACAACAAAGAGCATTATGTGCAGGGTTCCAGAAATTGTGTGTTTACGGATTTGTTTTGTTTCCGTATTAATCTAACATCGTCTAGATTTCTAGTTAGGCTCTGATACCATGTTGGGATTCCTTAGCACCTAGCCTAGGGTTTGCAAGCATCACACATGCCACAACAAGAATTTTAAGGGGTGCTAAGCAATCAAACTACGAATCGTACTAGAAAACTAGGGTAACAAAACTTTGCAATCTAACATTACAAGAGAAGTGAACAAGAATACAACCTTTGTAGATCCGGTCCTTCACTTCTAAAGCTCCATGTTGATGTCCCTTCGCTACGATCATTATTGTCCCGAACTCTAGAATGGATTTCCCCGGAGAAATGAACAAGCTTGCTCGTAGACTTCGAGGCCGAAGATGATCTACGTCGAGATGACTCAAACTCAAGCTAACCCTTCACTAGGTCATGAACTTTGTGGAGAGAACACCCTAAACTAAATGGCAAGTAGTAGAGAATGATGAAATAGGAAGTGGATTCACTTTAGATTTTGGTTTCTCACTTTATTTCTTCACTTAGAAAAATCTAGCAAGGATTTTCTTTTGGATTAAGAAGAAGAATCATAGAAACTCAAGTGAAGTGAATTATATCAATTATGCAACCATGGGTGAGTTAGTATCATCCATTAACCTTTGTAGAGACTAAACCATGGTTTAAGCTAATGGTTTGGTTAATAAATATCTTCAGTAAGACAAAGTAAATAGACTTGGTCAATGGATGCTTCAAGCTTTATAAAGCTTCAAGCATGACAAAGTGCTCACAAATTTTGAATTACAAAATAAATATAAACCGTAACCATTATCTTAAATATGGTGTAAGTTATACACACACCCAAGTTTGCATGTATCATCAAGCATGATATAATCATGTACACAAACATATATCATATATGTATTATGTGCACATCAAGTGAGAAAAGCAATCTTAAATGAACCAATACTAGTTAATGTAAAGTAATATATCAAATATATAATTATAAATTAAATCATTAAATCAACTCTTGATTTAATGATCCAGTCATATCGCATATAACCGACTAATATCTAGTGTATCAATATATCGAATCAACACTTGATTCGGTAACCCGGCTATATCGCATATAAACGACCGATGATACAAATCGCGAGAATAGAATACAGTATCACATACTGGTATTATTCTCGATCCCGCACATATCATATACGTGCTCCTATTTCATTTCGCCTGAGCCAGGAAACCTCTGTGTAGGACTCTAAAGACTCGTCAATACGCCGGCAGTAGGTGGTGATCATATCAGTCACCCACAAGCCGCAAGCGGTCTACTAAACGTCACGGCCAACCGGGTATTGAGCGATCAGAAGATCAACGATCAAGCCTGCTCACACTCCTGCGAATCACATCAGTAACACTTACCATACAGTCCGGTCTGTTCGTCTGATATGTCACATATCTCGCCTAGGGGTGGTAAACGTCACACCCCATTAGCTTGATAAGTCATGCCGATGTAAGGTCCATAACGAGCATGAAACTACTGATAACACTTACCAGTAAATCACAACAACCCTGGCCAGGAATTTCCAGTTATGGCCAGTCGAGCATAGCGCAACATCAACCCCCAATACCTGAAGAGACGAATCCACTTCTATCGCTCATTGCCTCCATGTGACTCGGGACTGTACCCAAAAACCACCTATTTGCACGACTCAGTAGAGTTGTGGTTTCTGGAGATAGTGCCCTCAAAGTCAATTATTGGATCGCAGGTACGTGATTGCAATGATTGAGGCAGGACCTATACCGATATGACAGTCTTGCTCGAGATGATAGTTTGCTATCTTGTTTGTCTTTATCATCGTATACATGCTTTAGTTCGCTATTGCATATTGATAGAGCCTATAGGATTCTTGCTTGACCACCAGCAGTATGATGGCGATCATATACGTGGGAGCTGGGGTCTGTAAGCACATCCTTAAAGTGTCCCTAGTCATGGGAGTTTCGAGACAGGGCATCGATACTCCAGAGTAGACTAGTATATACAGTCGAGACCCCGACGAGGGGCGATGGCCGGTCTCACAAGCCATTGGTGTCAGTTTGATCACCTAAAATGTATACAGGTGCTCATTGAATTATGAGTACACCGGACAGGACTCGCCGGAAACATGCTAGTTGGTATTATATGTAAGTCCATGTCACGTACCCCACTATCTTGCGGGGAGGCGGAATATATGAAAAACGATTATCAAAGCTTCGTAACATGGACTTGAGCGCATGAATCGTAATCTAAACCATTGCTAACGTTATACTAGAGGTTTAACTACTCGGTACTGGAGTTATACCTCATGTTACATGTCCTTCGGGTCTTCATCGATGTCCTCCACTCCTCGTAGGCTCCTTGGAACATCGGCAACTTCACGGCCTCCTCGAATCAAAGACGATCCACCCGAAAGCTCCTACGCCAAGCTAAATCTCAAACTTGAGATAACTAGGTTGCTTAAAGTGCTAATCTAAGCTACCTAGGGGATATAGAGTGAGGTTATGGATGTTTTAGTCTAGCTAACCCTTGATCTCAACACATGAGAGGTTAGGGTTAGGGTTTCAAGAGAGAGTGGGCTTGAGGAGAGAGAAGGAGAAGATGAGAATGAAAAGAATAATGAACTCATTTTGAATATAACAACCATAACAATTTAATCAAATAAATAAACAAAATGATTTAATCATTATGGTTGATGCATTCACCTTGTGTGATTCATCATATGACTCATTATCTCATTAATGAGTCATTAAGTGCAAAGGATGAATCATACAAATGAGTCATTAATCAATTAATGCTCATGCCACCTTAACCCCTTAGTCACCACTCTTCTAGAAGGTTCCCGACAAATTACGAGAATGCCCTATAATCCGTGAAAACACAGAAAAACTTTAGACTGTATAAATCCAATAATCCGATACTAGAAACTGGCTTAAACCAAAGCCGGCTAGTAAAAACCTGTCCGAAAAGTCGTACGTGCGTAAACACACGTACGCATCCGAACCCTTGTCGTAAAACCATACGACCTCTATATCGTTTCGCCTGGAGTAGGGAAACTCTCTGTGTGGGACTCTAAAGACTCGACACTACGCTGGCAGTGGGTTTAACCACAGACCACAAGCGGCACTAGCTGTACGTAACGGTCCCCAGGTAGATGTCGATAAGAAGGCCGATGAGGAAAATCATCCGAACTCCCACTGGGCCTGATGTGACAATCTCCGTACAGTCCGGTCTGTTCGTCTAAGACTATCGCATATCAAGCCTAGGGGGCCGCAAGCGTCAGTCCCCTAATAGCTGTATAAGTCGTGTCGGAGCGAAGCCCATTACACCCTGAGAAGGTACTGGAACCTACCAGTATATCTCGCTCGCCCTGGCCAGGGACTTTGCGTAATGGCTCTCTGACACAGCGCGATATCATCTCCCAATACTGGGAGAGACGAATCCTATCTAACTGCCACCACCTCCAAGTGCTCGGGACTGCACCCAACTGCCACCTGTTTGCACGACTCCTTTGAGCCGTGGTAGGGTAGCAATCTAAGAACAGTGGGACACACTCGAGGCGAAGCAGCAGTGTCAAGTCTGCGGACTATGCTGTACTCATGTCACCTGGGAACTGTTAACTGACGATGGGTATAATACCAACCAATCAGTTCCCCGGCGAGTCCTGTCCGGTGTACCCGTAACCTAACGAGCACCTGTATACTATTTCCAGTACGACATACTGATGGCTGTGGGACAGACCATTTCCCCAACTGGGATGAGAAGCGTATACACTTAGTCTACTCCGGAATATCGATGCCCTATCTCGATAATCCAACGACCAGGGACCTGTATAGGATGTTGCTTACAGACTACCCATCCCCCACTAGTGTGATTGCCATCACGACGCTGGTAATCAAGCAAAGATCCTTGGGCTCTACTAATATGTATAAGTGATACGTTACAAGAGACATATGCACATATTAAAGTAGACACAAACCAAGTAGCATACTACCATTTTTAGCAAGACTGTATATATAACTGTGAATATCCCAAGCTTCCATTAAGTAATATACAATCTAGTATGATACAATAATGGCCCCTAGGGCATATACACTAACAATCTCCCACTTGCACTAGGGCCATGAGCTGGCATATCGTAGACCTATCATCTCGAATAGCCTCTCGAATTGCATCTGAGGAATGGCCTTTGTGAATGGATCAGCAATGTTATCCTCCGTCTTTACTCTCTTCACCTCGATCTCCCGGCGATCTATGATCTCCCTGATCAGGTGATACCGCCTTAAGATGTGTCTGGACTTCTGATGGGACCTGGGTTCCTTCGCTAAAGCTATAGCGCCATTGTTGTCACAATACAGAGGTATTGGATCAACACTGGTAGGAACCACCTGAAGTTCTGTGAGGAACTTCTTCATCCAGACTTCTTCTTTTGCGGCATCGCAAGCAGCTATGTACTCTGCTTCCATCGTTGAGTCAGCAACGGTCTCCTGTTTGGAACTCTTCCAACAGACCGCCCCTCCATTGAGGGTAAAGACATAACCCGACATGGACTTGGAGTCATCTTTGTCACTCTGGAAGCCGGAGTCGGCAAAGGCCTCCATCTGAAGGTCTTTTCCACCATATACCAAGAACATCTCCTTAGTCCTCCTCAGGTACTTGAGAATGTTCTTTACTGCTATCCAGTGATTCTCCCCTGGGTTTGCTTGATACCGGCTTACTACGCTCAATGCGTATGCTACATCTGGTCTGGCACATAACATCGCATACATTATAGAGCCTACCGCAGAAGCGTAGGGTATAATCAACTTTCGATCCCTTTCCAAATCAGTCTTGGGAGACATATCTTTGGAGAGGATGATTCCGTGACAAGCCGGTAGGTTACCGCACTTAGAATCTTCCATACTGAATCTGTTCACTATGGTGTCTATGTACCTGGACTGTGAAAGTCCCAATATCCTCTTTGATCTATCACGATAGATCCGGATCCCCAGAATGTAGGTGGCATCACCCAAGTCTTTCATAGAGAATTTATGTGACAAGAATCTTTTGACTGACTGTAATATAGGAATATCATTTCTTATTAGGAGAATGTCATCCACGTACAAGACGAGGAATACTACAGCTCTCCCTACAATCTTACTGTATATGCATGGTTCATCTGGATTTTTGATAAAGTCAAATTCTTTGACAGCATCATCAAAACAGATGTTCCAACTCCGCGATGCCTGCTTTAGTCCATAAATGGACTTAAGCAGCTTGCATACGTTACCGCTGCTCCCACTCTGAATGAATCCTTCTGGCTGATCCATATAGACGCTTTCTTCCAAATTACCATTTAGAAAGGCCGTCTTTACGTCCATCTGCCAGATTTCATAATCGTGGAAGGCAACAATAGCAAGAAGGACCCGAATAGATTTAAGCATAGCCACTGGAGAAAAGGTTTCGTCATAGTCCAAACCAGGTCTTTGACGGAAACCCTTTGCAACAAGTCTAGCCTTATAGGTTTCAACCTGTCTATCTACACCAATCTTCTTTTTGAAGATCCATTTGCATCCTACGGGTTTTACCCCATCTGGAGCAATGTCCAAAGTCCATACTTTGTTGGTGTACATGGACTCCATTTCGGTCCGCATTGCATCCAGCCATTTTACTGAGTCACCGCTCTGAATGGCTTGTTGGAAGCTAGTAGGCTCATCGTAATCAATAGTGCAATCCTCTCTATCCCCGTCTATGAGAAAACCGTAGTATCTCTCGGGCGGATGAGATTGCCTACTACTCCTGCGGAGTGGCGTTGGGATGTCCTGTTCTTCTTGAACTTCTGGTTCTACTAAACTTTCAGTAGTAGTTTGTGTTTCTGGAATTTCTTCCAGTTCTATTTCGCTCCCACTAGTTTCCTTTTCTAAAAACTGATATTCTAGAAAATGGGTATTACGAGAAACAAAAACCTTTTGTTCCTCTGCGTAATAGAATAGATATCCCCTGGAGTTCTTTGGATATCCCACAAACTTACATAGTACTGATCGT
The DNA here is from genome assembly GCA_030015575.1 of Agapanthus africanus. NCBI lineage: Eukaryota > Viridiplantae > Streptophyta > Magnoliopsida > Asparagales > Amaryllidaceae > Agapanthus > Agapanthus africanus. The sequence continues at coordinate 94,713,792 of CM057349.1, forward strand.
GCCTCGAGTTTGTCCGCATGCTGCTTTTTAACATAAGCCGGACATCCCCAAATCTTTAGATACTGAAGATAGGGTTTCTTCCCACTCCACATCTGATATGGTGTGGTAGGCACAGTCTTGGTGGGAACCTGGTTCAAAAGATACGCAGCTGATTCTAGTGCATATCCCCAGAATGATCGCGGTAACTCAGCGTTACTCATCATGGAACGAACCATATCCAATAGGGTTCGATTCCTCCTTTCTGATACACCGTTATGTTGTGATGTGTATGGAGGAGTAAGCTGAGAGAGAATTCCATTCTCTTTTAAGTAACCCAGGAACTCGGCACTTAAGTATTCACCACCTCGATCAGATCTCAGTGTCTTTATACTTTTGCCTGTTTGTTTTTCCACTTCATTCTTGTATTCTTGGAATTTCTCAAAGGCCTCGGATTTATGCTTCATTAAGAAGACATATCCATACCTAGAGAAATCATCCGTAAAAGTAATGAAGTAGGAATAACCACCTCGCGCATGTGTAGACATTGGACCGCACACATTATTGTGTATGAGTCCTAAGAGCTCGCTTGCTCTTACTCCGTGTCCAGTGAACGGAGTTTTTATCATCTTTCCTTTGAGACAAGATTCACAAGTAGCATAAGATTGATATTTGAACGGATTCAAATATCCTTCTTTATGTAACTTAGTCAACCTTTTCTCATTGATGTGACCTAGTCTACAATGCCATAAGAAAGTCTGATTTATTTCTGGAGACTTTCTTTTAAGAGTGTTCTGGACATTGAAAACCTGAGCTTGACTTAATACGTATATACCGTTATCTAATGTACCGGACCCAATCAGAACTTGATTTAGGTGGATGTTAACTACATCACTTATGAATGTAAAATCATATCCCTTTCTCGAAAGTGAGGACACTGATATGATATTACAAGTCATACTAGGTACATATAAACAGTTATGTAAAATCAATATATGCCCACTTGTCAAACCTAGGCGATATTCTCCCACGGATTCAGCATTCACTGTCATTCCGTTTTCAACTCTGAGAGACCAATCACCTACCTTTATAACTCTACTGTTTCTCAAAGTATGTAATGAATTACAGATATGAGATCCTGCTCCGGTATCTAGTACCCAGGAAGTAGAGTTTATTGACATACAGTCTTCAATTACAAATACACTTGAGGCTGAAGCCACAACATGCTTCGTATCCTGGCAACTGGCTTCAAAAGCCTTGCAATCTTTCTGCCTATGCCCAATCCCATAACAATAGGAACGTCCCTCTTTTACTATATCCTGTCCCGAAACTTTTGCCCTTCTCTTTCCTTCTACTTCCCTGGTTTTCTTCAGGATAGAAGGTAGAGACTGTAGAATCAAGTCAGTATCTGACCTGTTTCCCAACGTGGTCTGCAAGTCCCGGAGCTCATCAATATAGCTAGTCATTGTAAGGACGTTGTCCCCTACAGATGACCCGTCAGCCAACCTCGCTTGAATTAATTCGTTCGAGGTCTCATATCTTGCGATATGAGATTGCTCTCCATATAAATCTTTGTTATGGAGAAAGATGGAAACTAAGTCCATCTTCTCGTGCTGCTTCTGGTATACACCATCAACTGAAGCTAACACGAGGCACTTGGCTTTTGCTTTATCTTTTCCCTTTGTCTGACGGATATCCATATCCGCGACAGTGGAAACTGGACCTGGGACGGCGGGATCTTGAGTAGTAATAGGGTGGTCCAGCTTGTCATAGGCAATGGACATCTGGACAGACTTCTGCCAGTCAAATAAGTCAGATTCAGTCAAATTATTATCTAGATGTAACCTATGTGTGGTCACAAGGTCGCTGCAATTTAAGAGAGAGAAGAAAATACAATTAGCATGATGCTGTTGCAAGTTTAGAGTGGTTTAATTTATCTAAACAGGATGGCTCCCACTGTTTCTCGAATCCTTCCTCAAACCATAAAAGAAGAATTAGCCAGGACCATTCTCACCGTACAATACTTGCTTAACCGTTCAGCCAGGCCAGTGTCGATACTTCGAGGGAGGTTTTCCAACGCTTTCGCGAAGTTCCTTAATTAAATAACCTCTTTTCTCTGGGGGCGTAACCCCGCTGACACCTTTCTAGGCACCTACTTGGTTTATAGCATTGATCGTTAAGTGACGAATCTCCTGATAAGTAGTATATACTCACAGTAGGATCGGGATCCAAGATATCATCGTATGATAATGTTGAAGGAATCCTACCAACATTCATCAAACTCCAAAATGGTATGCTTCTCTCTGCAAATTTCAGTTTCTTTAGAAATTCCCGATGTGGATTTTTGCCCCATGCTCTTATGACTTTGACTAAGGGCCAAATATGTCATAAGTCACATGTCAAGTTCTACCCATCATTATCCAGGTTAATTTAAACCCACCCGTACATACTCTTGACTAAGGGCCAAGAAAAGTAATACGACTGTTCCAAAACAACGCATCTATCTATGCAACAAATGAATACCCTAGCAGCTACCAAGCACTATGTTTTGACTAAGGGCCAAATATACATAGCTTGAATACTACTGAATACCTAAATGAAATGACGGAGGGCTACGAATGGTTTTGGCAAAACCGTGAACGTAGTGAACTTGATATAATCGAAGGAACCTGATACTTTTTAAAAGGAGTGGTTAAAGCTCCGCAATTTAAAAAAAATCCGATCTTTTAAAATAACCGAGTGGTTTCTTTTAAATTTGTTCCAACGATTAAACTATGGTTTATTTTCTTTGCATTATAATAATGCGTCCCATCATAAACCTATCATTGCAGAAAACAACGAAAATACAACGTCCTCTTATGCCATCCGCATTCGCCACGGGGTCCCGTCATCACCCGTTAGGTTACTTAACTAACGACAGAGCGGGGGCTGGGCTAGCGCGGGTGTAAAACATAAGTGACGTCTAATAGCTATTTATATATAGATATTGTACATTCGTCAGACGCAATAATAAGCATTCCAGATCACAGATAAACTTTATTGGATATGCAAGTAATCCGCGTTTCTTTTGAGCCTGCAAGGAAAGACGGATTACACAGTTGTGATGAATAGCCATTACCCCACCCCAGACCCCTACGGGTACGGCAAACTACCCGCCAAGTACCAGAAGTGAAGCGGTCTGCCTCGACACTTCAAAATACCCGGTAGTTTGTGCACCCCACCTTGGGTCTATCCTAGGAGCAAAAACAGTAAAAAGAAATAATAATACAACGGTGGCTACAACCGCAACCTGGATGTGCCCCGCAAAATAATATTACATCAAATTACATTTACATTGAATGAATGAATATTAAATACATCTCAAACACCGGCTAATCATCACAACAGTCCAACACAGTTCATATACACAAACAGTTATATATAACATCACAGATATGTGCAACCCCCTACCAACCGACATACTAGCAGTTAGGGGAGGTTTACGAACACATAAAACATTACAGATAAAGATCCAATTAGCAAATTGATTAGAACATCGATCGATTACCTATATCCGTGTCTACCCCAAAAGCAAATCATCACAGAGGCAACCTGGGCAGAAACAGTATATACAGGAAAACAAAAAACCCAAAATTATGAATTACTGTGAAACTCCGAGTCAACTCGGCGTTGACTCGGAGGCGGTTCCGCGGCAATTTCTCTCTATTGCCGCGGAACCGCGGTCGTTTTGCCGATTCAGTGACTCGTATTTTCCCAGTATTCATCAATTTCCCTGCTGTGAATTTTAAGGCATGTCAAAAATTTTTTTAGACAGTTTTAAAATTAACAGAAACTATGGGTTTTGGTTTTTCGTATTTCGTATTTTTCGTCGATCGAACTTCTAATCAGTTGCTAATAAGCTAGTAATGGTTTAGTTGGCTCTGATACCACTGTAAGTCCATGTCATATACCCCACTATCTTACGAGGAGGCGGAATATATGAAAAACGATTATCAAAGCTTCGTAACACGGACTTGAGCGCATGAATCGTAATCTAAACCATTGCTAACGTTATACTAGAGGTTTAACTACTCGGTACCGGAGTTATACCTCATGTTACATGTCCTTCGGGTCTTCATCGCTGTCCTCCACTCCTCGTAGGCTCCTTGGAACATCGGCAACTTCACGGCCTCCTCGAATCAAAGACGATCCACCCGAAAGCTCCTAGGCCAAGCTAAATCTCAAACTTGAGATAACTAGATTGCTTAAAGTGCTAATCTAAGCTACCTAGGGGATATAGAGTGAGGTTATGGATGTTTTAGTCTAGCTAACCCTTGATCTCAACACATGAGAGATTAGGGTTAGGGTTTCAAGAGAGAGTGAGCTTGAGGAGAGAGAAGGAGAAGATGAGAATGAAAAGAATAATGAACTCATTTTGAATATAACAACCATAACAATTTAATCAAATAAATAAACAAAATGATTTAATCATTATGGTTGATGCATTCACCTTGTGTGATTCATCATATGACTCATTATCTCATTAATGAGTCATTAAGTGCAAAGGATGAATCATACAAATGAGTCATTAATCAATTAATGCTCATGCCACCTTAACCCCTTAGTCACCACTCTTCTAGAAGGTTCCCGACAAATTACGAGAACGCCCTATAATCCGTGAAAACACGGAAAAACTTTAGACTGTATAAATCCAATAACCAGATACTAGAAACTGGCTTAAACCAAAGCCGGCTAGTAAAAAACTGTCCGAAAAGTCGTACGTGCGTAGACACACGTACGCATCCGAACCCTTGTCGTAAAACCATACGACCTCTATATCGTTTCGCCTGGAGCAGGGAAACTCTCTGTGTGGGACTCTAAAGACTCGACACTACGCTGGCAGTGGGTTTAACCACAGACCGCAAGCGGCACTAGCTGTACGTAACGGTCCCCAGGTAGATGTCGATAAGAAGGCCGATGAGGAAAATCATCCGAACTCCCACTGAGCCTGATGTGACAATCTCCGTACAGTCCGGTCTGTTCGTCTAAGACTATCGCATATCAAGCCTAGGGGGCCGCAAGCGTCAGTCCCCTAATAGCTGTATAAGTCGTGTCGGAGCGAAGCCCATTACACCCTGAGAAGCGACTGGAACCTACCAGTATATCTCGCTCGCCCTGGCCAGGGACTTTGCGTAATAGCTCTCTGACACAGCACGATATCATCTCCCAATACCGGGAGAGACGAATCCTATCTAACTGCCACCGCCTCCAAGTGCTCGGGACTGCACCCAACTGCCACCTGTTTGCACGACTCCTTTGAGCCGTGGTAGGGTAGCAATCTAAGAACAGTGGGACACACTCGAGGCGAAGCAGCAGTTTCAAGTCTGCGGACTATGCTGTACTCATGTCACCTGGGAACTGTTAACTGACGATGGGTATAATAACAACCAATCTGTTCCCCGGCGAGTCCTGTCCGGTGTACCCGTAACCTAACGAGCACCTGTATATTATCTCCAGTACGACGTACTGATGGCTGTGGGACAGACCATTTCCCCAACTGGGATGAGAAGCGTATACACTTAGTCTACTCCGGAATATCGATGCCCTATCTCGATAATCCAACGACCAGGGACCTGTATAGGATGTTGCTTACAGACTACCCAGCCCCCACTAGTGTGATTGCCATCACGACGCTGGTAATCAAGCAAAGATCCTATGGGCTCTACTAATATGTATAAGTGATACGTTACAAGAGACATATGCACATATTAAAGTAGACACAAACCAAGTAGCATACTACCATTTTTAGCAAGACTGTATATATAACTGTGAATATCCCAAGCTTCCATTAAGTAATATACAATCTAGTATGATACAATAATGGCCCCTAGGGCATATACACTAACATTATACATATCGTTAGATAGCAGTTCCCTGGTGACATGTGTACAGGTTAGTTTGTCGACCTGAGATCGTCATTTGTCTCGTGTGAGTTCCCACTGTGCTTAGATTACTACCCTACCACGCTCAAAGGGGTTGTGCAAACAGGTTTTAGTTGGGTACAGTCCCGAGCTACATAGAGGCAGTGAGCGGATCGTCGGGGATTCGTCTCTCCCGGTATTGGGGGTTGATGTCGCGCTGTGCACGGGTGACCATCACTAGAAATCCTCGGCCAAGGTAGTGGAGAATTACTGATTTGGATCAGTAGTTTCTCAGGTGGTGATGGGCTTCATGCCGACACGATTTATCGCGTTATTAGGGGTCTGAGTTTATCCACCCCCCTAGACTCGATATGCGATGCTCTTTAGGCGAACGGACCGTACTGTATGTATATTGTCACTGTTAGGCTCAGTAGGGTTTATGGATGAGTTCGCTCGTCAGCTTCCCTTCCAATCAATACATAGGCAAACGTTACGTACAGCTCGTACCTCTGACGTGCTAGTGGTTATACTCAGTGCCAGTGTGTTGATGAGTCATTAGAGTCCCCCACAGACACTTTCCCAAGTTCGGGCGAAACGTTGTAGAGGCCGTATGGTTTTATAGCAGGGTTCGGAAAATGCACGTGCGTTTTCGCACGTGTCGTTTTTCGGGCAGATAAGACTGGTAGGTTTTGGTTTAAGCCGGAACCCAGTATTATACTGTGTAGATATAATATCTTTGTCTCGGTTGCATTTGTATTCGGTCGTAATACAAATGCGGGTATGTTTATACTATTACGGGGTTATCCTGAAATTCGTTTCAGGATCGCTTTTGGAAGTTGCCAGTTTTCTGTTTTCTATCACCCGTCTTTTAACATTCGATTAAATGCGGATTTATCTTTTCTTGAGATGAGTGTGGAAGCTTCTAGATGGTGACTAGGATGGTGACTAGGATGGTGAGGTGGCTTAGTGCATTAATGGAGCATTAATGTGTTGATGACTATGTGTTATGATTCATCCTTTGCTTTAAATGAGTTCATACTAGGTGTTTAATGACTCATTCCTTCTCCTTTAATGTTATGGTCACCTCTTTGCTCCTACCCTCACCTCCCTCCCTCTACTTATATGGCCGGCCCCCTCCTCTTGAGATGATGATTGATTTGGGAAAAAGAAAGGGTTGTTAAAATGAGAAGAAAGAGATCTAGTTCATATATATTTTCATATCCCATTTCAATCCGATCCAAAAGGCAACTTCATTAACCGTTCATCCATGGCCTTGGACGTAATGAGACAAAGTATTCTACTCATTCTCTACATCATCTTGGTCGTTTCTTTCAGCAAACTTGACGACCGAGTTGCCTCGGTTCAGAGGCGGGAGCCCATTTAAAGATCCGTCGACGTGGTGCCACCTGGACGAGAAGATTAGAGATTCAGGAGATCGGAGCAGCCGCAACAACCGTGGGATGATGGTTGAAGACCGAAGGACTCGGATCGTTCGGTAATACTCTTCTACTCACTTTGTAGTATGTTAGTTTAGCTTTAATGGCAGATCCGGGTTATAGTACGCGATAGCGCCAGTTGTAAAAGTTTTTGTTCCGCATTTGGCGTCTGTTAGACGGCCGGGGCGCTACCGTGAACTTACAGTGGTATCAGAGCCTCACCATTAAGCTATACTAATTTGTGCTAACGCATTTAAAATATCGATCTAACGGATTTTCGAAAACCGCAAATTCCAAGTTCTGAGTTTCTGTTAATTTTAAATGATGTCTAAAAATAATTTTACATATGCCAGAAAATCATGCAGGACTTTTATAGAAGACTGGAGAAAAACGACCAACTGAGTCGACCGTACGGCCGCGGAAACGCGGTCAAAGCCTGGCTTTGACTGCGGAACCGCGGCGCTTTTGGTGACTCAGTTGGCAATTTTTCTCCTGTTGTTTCTAAATTGGAAATTGTGGTGTTTGGTACTGTTCTTTTGGACCCAGATTTTGTTACTGTACAGCAGATGTACGTGGGGCCCACTTCAGGAAATTTAGTCGATCGAAATTTTAAACTTGTTAGTATGCAGTACTTACTTTATATCTCCGACCGGGAATGTCATTCGATCGATAAACCGCGTCTAATTGCTATAGTTCTTTTAGACGGGTTTGCGAACGTGACATTCGCGTTGATGTTCTGTGTTGTGCTGTGATGTTGCGGATTTGTCGTGGTGGATAGCAGGGTGCAATGATAGTGCAGTTTGGATTTATTTGTACATTTGATATTGCGGGGCGAGTATCCAACATGTGGCCTGCCGTCACTGCCTGTTGTATAATATTCTTTTGGGGCACGACCGGATTGAGGTCAATGTACCCATTGTACATTTTTTTATTTCTGTACTAGGTTTATCCCGCGAAGGAGTGCACGTATAGCCGGGTTCTGGAGGGCAACGGGTCCGTATCTCATGGCTTTAAGAGGCAAAGGGACCTCACTGTAGAATTGGCACACTATTCGCCGCACTCGTAGGGGGTACAGGTTGACCCAAGGAAGGGTGCTCAATTTACCGGATTCCGTGAAGTGCCGGGTGTTCCATTCACTATGTTGTGGGGACTACCTTGCTTCAGGTTTTGGTGGGTAACTTGCCGCACCTGTAGGGGTCTAGGTTTCATTGCACAGGCTATCCACACGACCAGGGGAACGTCGGGTTTCAGTTGCGGCTCTGTGAAACCCGGGGATCCCTGATTATCTGTATTGTTCTGTGATGCTTATTACTTTTCTGTAATGTTGCATATTATCACGCCTGGAGAGATTATTGTATATTGGTATATATACTATTAGATGTTGTATATGTTTTACACCCGCGCTAGTCCAGCCCCCGCTCTGTCGTTAGTTAAGTAACCTAAGGGGTGATGACGGGACCCAGTGACGAATACGGATGGCATATACGTACATTTTATTTTCGTTCTTTTCTGGTGTAATTGATTGATGGGACTGCGTTGATTCTTATCAATGCAAGATATAACAAACATATATTTGATGTTTTTGGAACAAATTTAAAAAGGTGTTATTACAAAGATATTTACTTTTGTTTTGTATAGTGATATTCAGTTAGAATATCCCGCACCTCATTCAACGAGGCAAGGGCCGAGATCCCTTCACAGGGAGTGACCCCTTGGGCATAAGTTTACGTCAGGGTAATAACTTCATTATAGTCGATTACAAGTTGCTTTGCATCGCGGTATTCAGTTGGAATATCCTGCACCTCATTCCACGAGGAAAGAGCCAAGATCCCTTCACCGGGAGTGACCTCTTTAGCAAAGGTTTTCGTCACTATATTTTTATAAAAAGCTATCAGGTTCCTTCAACGAGATCAAGTTCATTACGTTAAAGGTTTTTCGCTAAAAACCAGTCGTAGCCCTCCATCGTTTCTTATGGATAGTCAGTAGTATTCAAGCTATGTTTGTTGACTAAAGTCAAGGCATAGTGTTTGGTAGTTGCTGGGTATTCATCTGATGCATAGATAGATGTGTTGGTTTGGGACAGTCGTATTACCTTGTTAACTAAAGTCAAGGGTATGTACGGGTGGGTTCAAATCAACCTGGACAATGACGGGTAGAACTTGACATGTGACTTATGATTTGTTGACTAAAATCAAGGTCATAAGAGCATGAGGCAAAAATCACATCGAGAGTTTCAAAAATAGAGGAAACTTGCCAGGCATGCGCATACCTTCTGGAGTATGATAACTTGAGTGGCTTCCATCAAGTTATCATACGATGATAGTTGGATCCCGATTCTCACTGATGAGTTGGTTTACTTTTCAGGTGATCCTGACTAATTCTTCTTTCAGGTTTAGAGGAGAATTTGAGATTACAGTGGGAGGTTTTCTGATTAGATAAAGTGATAACCATTCTGATTTAGGTTAGAGTGCACGCAGAGTGTTTCTTTTCTCTCTCTCTTTGGCAGCGACCTTTGACCGACCCTAAACTATAACTCAGTGACCAAGTTGATCGAACCTTCTTATAATACTGGCTTTTGGATTGTCCAAGTTGCATAAGTCATTGCCACTCCTTCTTTTACCCTTTGTATTTCTCAGAACACCCCGTATTACTACGGACATCCACTTCCATTGGATAGATCCATCGTATGGTTATATACGAACTCGAAGGGACTTCTTCGAGGATGGATCCAGGTTCAGGAGAAATAGAATTAGTTTATTCAGTTGTCTTTTATTATCACCTTCTCTCAGGTTGCGAGGGCTCCTTAGTTTAGGAGAGTACACCTATTACGCTTATTGGATAGTCTTATTCCAAACCATAGGCTGGTGCCGAAAGGTGGGGAATGAAGAAAACCAATTAGCCTAAGTAGGGTGCACAGAAGGTAATATGTAAAGACAAAATGAAGGGATTAGAAAGAGGGCAAAGTAAATTGCGACTGTTATCATTCACGACCAAAACCGCGTACTTCATCACCACTCCTATTTCACCTTTGCATTTTCCCCAGTTCGGGAGAAATAGAATAAGGTATTATTCAGTTGTCTTTTATCGTCACCTTCTCTCAAGTTGCGAGCACTCCTAGGATTAGGAGAGTACACCTATTATGCTTACTGGATAGTCTTCTTCCAAACCATAGGCTGGTGTCGAACGGTAGGGAAGGAAGAAAACCATTTAGCCTAATGATGGTGTACAGAAGGTAACGACTAAACACAAATAAAGGGATTTAGAGAGAAGGCAAAGAATTATACGGTTACAGTCATGAATTGGATTATGGAAGAGGCATTACTAGAAATACCAAGATACCCCTACGAAACATTTTAATGTTTCAGTTTCACTGCGCATTGTTAAAAGAAAACTGTTTTCCCAATTAGATACTTACTCCAGGGTATGTATTTACCAGGTTTCATTCTCATATATGTATGGTTTTTACAGATGATCAGTAGGAGTAAGTTATTAGGAATTAGGTGATTATCCTCATTATATCGGAATTCGTTGTAATTGGTGATATTTGAGGAAATCACCTAGGTACAGTTTTCAACCTACGACACATAGGTTTTGAGTTATTCAACTCAGCGGACTTATACAGAGTATTGTATGTTGTCCAGTATCCGTCAGGACAAAGGGGTAGGTCCACGTACTATGTTCTGTTTACTTGTGACTTCTCTAGTTATTAGACAAGTGTTTCGTAGAAATACAATGTCTAAGTTTTGAGAAGTTGTGGGTATAGAAATAAAGTAGAGAACCAAGTGTCGCAAGTATCGGGATTCTTCAAAGAAATCGAAGATGTAGATTCTTGTGATTTGTATTCAGTTGATAGTAACGGTTTTGAGAAATTTGTTTCTCTTTCGGGTTACTCATAATTGGATGTATTCCTAAGTTGAGTAATGCTGATTAGCCTCTCTCCATTAAGTTGATATGCACTGGAGACAGCTGCATGGTTTGAATCTGGTTCCAATTAAATTAGTGCCTCTATTTCTATATTGTATATAGAATGGTTCATATCTTAACGATGTTAAGATACGGGGAGTTGTCCAGCTTATGCTTAAACCAGACACTGGATAAATCAAGGCACGTTTCTATAATGGCAGTTTGTAGGTTGACCCTGGCTTTGACGAGGGTTGATTTTCTACCATCTGGAAGATCGATAGTGATATTGTTCTTGACTCGCCACAGTTTTAGTAAAATGGATTTTTTCAGAAAACAGCAGTGGGAGTATGGTAGAACAGGAAGAGATTCCAGAACCGCAAACGATTACGGAAAATTTAATAGGACCTATATATTCAATCAGGTTTGACATTCCATTAGCCACTCCGCAGATATGGTAGGTAACCTCAGACACATGAGAGGTACTCAGGTAGCCTCAAGGACGGTGACAGGGAGGTTCTTATCTACCCAGACTTGACACTACTGTTGTTCCAGACTATGAGACCCGGTAAGAGAATAAGTATAACGTCGTTCTAAACTAGCTTTAGAAGTGTACGTAGATATTATTCTGCCAGAGAGTTGTCTTAGTCAGTGGGAGCAGCGGAAGCATAGTGGGCAAGTAGCTTATGTCTATTTATAGACTTGATCAGATATAGCGGAGATAAGATCATCTAATTTTGATGTGACAGTCATAAGTTTGACTTCATCAGAATAGAGGATGGATCTGTTAAGAAGGTAGTAGGGTGTGATGTCATGGTATTTGGATGACATACACAGAGTAGGAAGTAAAATTCCTATACTACGATCGGTTGTACTGTGGTTGTCACACAGTTGTTTCTTTACAAAGGACATGGATATAATATCTGACATTCTGGTTACTAGATCTATGGTTTTAGATCCAGATTTGGGTAGTTTCCCAATGTGGGTACTGTGACAGTATTCTAATGGTTTTTAGAATAGAAGACTCCTCGCATGGTGGTGTACCTGCAGGTGATGGAGTCACCCTCTCTAAAGGTGTCTTAGAGACTAAAGGAGAGAGGGATGTGCATGATTGGCAGATCACTTGCTTAGGCAATTGAGTCAATCATGAGATGTCAAGTACCACACCAGATGTAGTTTTTGCACTTGATACGATAAGTTTATATTAATCCAATCCTGAAGAAATATAAGGAAGCAGTTTTAGAACATAAGGTGCATGTTCTATGGATTTGATGACAGCAGCCTCCTTCGAGAGACGGTTATCATTCCAGGCTTCAAAGGTAACATAGATGACAGAGTGATTGTCAGAGTTATAGTTTTCCCTATAACAAGGGACAGTATTATGGACAGGTGGTCCAAGAGGATACTGTGGGAGGCATGGTGCTGGATACTGATTAGGTTCAGTGATCGATACAGTCTAAGAAGTTTGGATTTTGAGTTCATTTATGAACTAGGTCCCATCAGATATTCAGACATATTCTAAGACAGGTATTACTCGATTCGGGAGATAGCATTCTCCGCGAACTTGAGATTAAGAGAGACATAGAAAGATACATCAGGGCGGATCCACTCATTGAGGCTATTTCTCGAACACAAGAGTTTTACAAACTAGCTTTATGAAACTGATTAGTAGAGGAGTTGAATGTTCGGTATCACATGGGCTGTGAGTATGCGACATCACAATAATTAGCCTTAAGTGCAAGTGGGAGATTGTTGGAGATAGTGCCCTAAAAGTTAATTATTGGATCGCAGGTACGTGATTGCAATGATTGAGGCAGGACCTATACCGATACGACAGTCTTGCTCGAGATGATAGTTTGCTATATGGTTTGTCTTTATCATCGTATACATGCTTTAGTTCGCTATTGCATATTGATAGAGCCCATAGGATTCTTGCTTGACCACCAGCAGTATGATGGCGATCATATACGTGGGAGATGGGGTCTGTAAGCACATCCTTAAAGTGTCCCTAGTCGTGGGAGTTTCGAGACAAGGCATCGATACTCCAAAGTAGACTAGTGTATACAGTCGAGACCCCGACGAGGGGCGATGGCCGGTCTCACAAGCCATTGGTGTCGGTTTGATCACCTAAGATGTATACAGGTGCTCATTGGGTTATGAGTACACCGGACAGGACTCGCCGGGAACATGCTAGTTGGTATTATACATATCGTCAAATAGCAGTTCCCTGGCGACATGTGTACAGGTTAGTTTGTCGACCTGAGATCGTCATTTGTCTCGTGTGAGTTCCCACTGTGCTTAGATTACTACCCTACCACGCTCAAAGGAGTTGTGTAAACAGGTTTTAGTTGGGTACAGTCCCGAGCCATATGGAGGAAGTGAGCGGATCGTCGGGGATTCGTCTCTCCCGGTATTGGGGGTTGATGTCGCGCTGTGCATGGGTGGCCATCACTAGAAATCCTCGGCTGAGATAGTGGAGAATTACTGATTTGGATCAGTAGTTTCTCAGGTGGTGATGGGCTTCATGCCGACACGATTTATCGCGTTATTAGGGGTCTGACTTTATCCACCCCCCTAGACTCAATATGCGATACTCTTTAGACGAACGGAACGGACTGTATGTATATTATCACTTTTAGGCTCAGTAGGGTTTATGGATGAGTTCGCTCGTCAGCTTCCCTTCCAATCAATACATAGGCAAACGTTACGTACAGCTCGTACCTCTGACGTACTAGTGGTTATACCCAGTGCCAGTGTGTTGATGAGTCATTAGAGTCCCCCACAGACACTTTCCCAAGTTCGGGCGAAACGTTGTAGAGGCCGTATGGTTTTATGGCAGGGTTCGGAAAATGCACGTGCGTTTTCGCACGTGCCGTTTTTCGGGCAGATAATACTGGTAGGCTTTGGTTTAAGTCGGAACCCAGTATTATACTGTGTAGATATAATATCTTTGTCTCAGTTGCATTTGTATTCGGTCGTAATACAAATGCGGGTATGTTTATACTATTACGGGGTTATCCTGAAATTCGTTTCAGGATCGCTTTTGGAAGTTGTCAGTTTTCTGTTTTCTATCACCCGTTTTTTAACATTCGGTTAAATGTGGATTTATCTTTTCTTGAGATGAGTGTGGAAGATTGTAGATGGTGACTAGGATGGTGACTAGGATGGTGAGGTGGCTTAGTGCATTAATGGAGCATTAATGTGTTGATGACTATGTGTTATGATTCATCCTTTGCTTTTAATGAGTTCATACTAGGTGTTTAATGACTCATTCCTTCTCCTTTAATGTTATGGTCACCTCTTTTCTCCTACCCTCACCTCCCTCCCTCTACTTATATGGCCGGCCCCCTCCCCTTGAGATGATGATTGATTTGGGAAAAAGAAAGGGTTGTTAAAATGAGAAGACAGAGATCAAGTTCATATATATATTTTCATATCCCATTTCAATCCAATCCAAAAGGCAACTTCATTAACCGTTCGTCCATAACCTTGGAAGTAATAAGAAAAAGTGTTCTACTCATTCTCTACATCATCTTGGTCGTCTCTTTCAGCTAACTTGACGACCGAGTTGTCTCGGTTCAGAGGCGGGAGCCCGTTTAAAGATCGGTCGACGTGGTGCCACCAGGACGAGAAGATTGGAGATTCAGGAGATCGGAGCAGCCGCAACAAGCGTGGGATGATGGTTGAAGACCGAAGGACTCGGATCATTCGGTATAACTCTTCTACCCACTTTGTAGTATGTTAGTTTAGCTTTAATGGCAGATCCGGGTTATAGTACGCGATAGCGCCAGTTGTAAAAGTTTTTGTTCCGCATTTGGCGTCTGTTAGACGGCCGGGGCGCTACCGTGGACTTACAGTGGTAGGGTGGAAATCAAAGCATAGTGGGAGACACACAAGACTCTATGACGATCTCGGGTCGACAGACTAAGCTGTACCTGTGTCACCAGAGAACTGCTATCTGACGTGCGGTATAATACCATTTGGGAGTTCTCTGCGAGTCCATTCAGTGTACCCAGTCTTCATTGAGCACCCGTATACCATCTCTGACGTCAAACACCAATGGATATGGGATCATCCATCGCCCATCACATGGGTCGAGAAGATATACGCTAGTCTACTCTGGAATATCAATGCCCCGTCTCGATATTCCCACGACTAGGAACATTGAAGGATGTACTCATGGACTGCCCAGGCCCTACTAGTATGATCTATATCATAATCCTGAAAGTCGAGTACACATCCTAAGGGTTTTATCAACTTGTAACAGAGAGACAATAAGTATACATGTTAAGATAAAGAGCAACTAGATAGCGTACTATCATATCGAGCAAAAAAGTCCTCCCTATATATGTCCAAGCATCCACTATAATATACATCTCATGTACAATAATGGCCTCTAGGGCATACATACAACTAACATGCCATTAGTTTTCTCAATTCTGAGCTTGGTTTTGAGACCCGATTCGAGGAGTTGGCGGATGCCGTTTGCGGGTACATGCTGGACCCGGTATGGTACCCCGGGGCCAGAAATGATTTTTTTGGTGTAGACGATGAGCCTGGCGGAGGGAACACTACCTACCGGTGATTGTATAGAGCTCGGCGGATATCCGGAGGATACCGTTTTGGAGTTATGATATGAGATGGATATGAAGGCCAATCTGAGTATGCGGCGCTTGAGATAAGATGGATATGAGGACCGATCTGTGTATGCGGCGCCTAAGATATGAGGATTAACGTGTCGATGCTGGACACGGGTTTTCATGATGTTTCGAGTGTCGGTGTTGGACACTCAGGTTCCATGATTTTGATGTGTCGTTGATAGACACACGTGGTTGATATCCTCATATATATACATGCTTATGTTTTCATGATGTTCGAGTGTCGGTGTGGGACACTCAGGTTCCATGATATTGTTTGTGTCGTTGATGGACACGTAGATGATATCTACATGCATACAGGCATATGATGTCGGATATTTATTTATATATGTCATTGTATTGACTCGATTGTTGACATATATGCGTACTTGGTCGCCCTAGATATCATAGTATTATCTTCAGGATATAATGACCTAGGAAATCGTTATTTTATTCGATTTCTACTTGCTGATGTTTTCTACTCACGAGTTGGCAACTCACCCCTGTTGTGCCACAGTTCTTGCAGGTTTGACCGCTTAGGATCAGTTGCGGTATCGCTGGCACACAGCTTCTTCCAGTGTGTTTTGCTTTGGTAGGTGGGACACACATTGGATCGTGCCCACTCTCGTATATTATATTCCGTGGTATCTAGATAAACTCCATCAGATCAGATCAAATCAGAGACTAGAATTGTATATTGGTAGACCTAGTCAGACTTCGGTATTGTACGAGAGTTAGAGCGATGGGTTTATGATCGCTTTTGTCGAGTTTTGATGTCTTGCTTCTTTATTTGTTCTTTCTGGGTTGATTCTTCGTCGTTGGGCGTCGTATATATGTTATTGCATGGTTGTGATTCCGCCAGTTGGCGAAGAGCTAGCTCCCGCTTGGGGATGCCTATATATTATTGTGTATATAGTTTTGGATCAAAATATACAAGGGAGGTGCTGCCCAAATTTTTAAAAACGAAACATGTTTTCAACTCTAGTATAATCCACTTGTATTTTCATCTTCTTTTAGCTATGCATTTATAGAAAACATGATTCATTACACCTTTATTTCAAAACTGCACCCGCACTATTTTCCGCAAAAAGGTTTAGATTTTCTGGACTTCGGCTTACTTGATTTACGTTACGCCTTTAGATGTTGTGTAATTTAAGTGCCAGTCACGTGCTAAATTACGGGTCGTGACAGATAGTTTGGAATAAAACTAAAAGAATTAATCAAATATGGGGTCACAAGACCTGTTTATCGCCAAAAAACTTTACAAATCAAACCACAATTGGGGTTTGTACAACGAACTAAAAGTTCAAAAGGGTTTCATGATGAGGTTGAACTATAAGATGGTTTCGGGAAACTCGAGAAAACTGCAGGGTGTTTTCTGTGAAATTAATCAAAAAACACAAAAGATAATATTAAGGGAGAATTGTTTCTGGGTTAGTCTACATAAGTGATTTATTTTTAAACTTAGTATTTTCAAAATATTGAAAAATCTCAATACTTACAAAATATAGATTTTTTAAGCCTAAAATAGATTGTGTGTTATACTTAAGATATTTTTGCAAATATTCCATATTTACCCTCATTTTTTAAGCAAAATACATCACTTTCTCTCAAAGAAATTAGGCATGAAATACTCATAACTTTTGCAGTAATAGCAGAAAATACCCCTCCTCTAGTAAAACTGGCACTTTGCCCCCTTTAACTTCAATTGATTCTCAAAATATCCTTTACTTGAATATTTAAGAATTCTTTACTTTTAGAGCCTCCTAAACTACAAATATTTACCTTTTTCTCCTCCTCAAAATTATTATTTACCTGGTGGTGCCCCCTACCTTTTAAGTTACATCTTAAACCCTCTCTAAATAAGTTACATCCACTAAAATAGTATTTGATATTCAAGAATCTTATTAAAATTCATATGTTTTATCATGACTTCATTTTCAAGCTTTATCAACCTAAGGCTTTAATTTCTTAAATTCCAGGTCCATAACCCTGACACATATTATTATTCTTTAAATTTTAGACTTAATTACCAAAAACTATCCTAAAATTTCCACCATTTTTTACAAACTATCCTAAAGTTTTAAATGTGAGCATAACTACACTTGGTTTACGGTGACACATCTTCCCTAACGGCGCCACGTCAGCAAATTGCCATTTCATCAAAAAAATAAAAAAAAGTTCCTAAACTACATCCAAACTTCATCTTCTACAAAGCCTTAACCTTAACCCTAACTGTAACCGCCACTCCCCACAACCTCGCCATCAACCTCCTCCCCTCTGCCACACCATCGACCTCCTCCCTGCAGTCTCCTACACCCCTATCCCTCCTCTGCGCCGTCGACCTCCTTCCCGTTTTCTCCCACACCCACTCATCCCTCCTTCCAGCTCCCCTCCCCCGCCCATGCCTCCCTCCTGCATAACCTATCCCGCCACTACCTTCAGGATCATATTCTTCTTCTTTTTCTTTTTCATCATCATGATTCACAGCCTCCCACTCTTCCAACGGCTTTCCCTTCCTCCCACACCTTCCCAAGACCTCCCCCGTGCCGCCGCCGCCGCCGCTGCCGCTACCGCATCCATCATTATTCTCATCATCATCATCATCTTCTTCTTCTTCTTCTTCTTCATCCTCCTCCTCCTCCACACTTCTCTCCCACACCTTCCCTATCCTCCCCATCCCCCTCCTGCCCGCACCTCCCCTCTCCTCTCCTATCGCCACCATCTCCACCACCACCACCATCATCATCATCTTCTTTTTCTTCGCTTTCCCACGACCACCTCTACGACCACCATAATCATCATCATCATCTTCTTCTTCGTCGTCTCCTTCACTCCATCACCGTCGCCTCCTCCTCACCATAGCCGCCAGCGGTACCATCCCCTAACCCTAATCCTAATTAATATTTAAAATAATTAATTAAATTTAGTATGAGGGCAAAATGGTCATAACTAATATGTATGGACATTGACCATCATTGACCGTTAAAAAGGGTAGTTTTCCTCACATTTAAAACATTAAGATGGTTTTTTGAAAATGTTGAAGTTTTAGGATAATTTGTTGAAAATGGTGGAAATTTTATGGTAGTTTTTGGTAATTAAGCCTAAATTTTATCATATTCTACACTCAAAACCTTAAATCCGGAAATTCTAATTTAACATCAAAACCCTAAATGAAAAACAAAATTATACTATTTCTCACCGAAAAAACCTTAAGCCTAACAAAATCCTTCAAACAGTATTTTCGATTATTGATGGAGGTCATTTTCGGGTCTCCGTCAGATGTTGTCTTCCGTCGATCTCCTGATGGATCTTGGAGGTGATCTCCTGTTGCGTGTGGGTCTCAATGGGTTTTGAGGAGATTGGTGGTTTTAGGAAGCTAACGCCGAGTACCTGCAAAGAAGTCCCAGGGTGGTTTGGTACCACCGAGGACCCTCCGACGATCAAGTTAGTACGAGATCCGAGCAGAGTAACGGCTAAGTCGGGTGAAAAAAAGTTTACTTGACCCCTCTATGATGGGGGTTTATATAGCGGCGGCGGCACGCAGCAGCAGGCGCGAGAATCTCGCCGGCAATTATGCTCCCGACGTCACGCCCGCGTAAAGAGCGGATCGCCCATTAATGGGATCGTGATGGCGTGGAACGCGGGACGTTGCTAGCGGAGAATCTGCGCATGGCGAGATTTGTGGAGCGGCAGTTACGCCTATGAGTGGCGGAGTTGGTCGGTCGGAGGACCGAGGAAGATGGCCTCGGCTGGGGAGCTCGGGAACGAGTGAGAGGGCCGGGGAGTCTTAGTCCTGTGGCAGCTCGGGGAGACCTGAGAGGCCGAGGAGGCCAATTCCCAGGGGGCTCGGAGGAGAGCCAGCTTGCGCTTGCAGGTCGGGCATAGGGGTGGCCTGGTCGGCTCCTGTGGGCCCTTTCTTCTGAGTTCTGGGACACGTCATCTGCCACGTGTCCTGATAACGGAGATCGCCAATATCGAGCATCATCATTAGCCGCCCACTCTTGTCCCGACCAGCTAGCGGGTCGGGTCAGGAGTAGACTGCATGGCCTCCCAGGGTGAGCTCCCTCCTAAGGTTTCGTCGGGACGCGTCCCCGGGCTGTCAGCTGTCTTTTTTGCCCGCGAATCAGAGAGAGATTGCTGCATTTATGGAAGGTGCGTCGGTTCGAGCAACATGTAACTGAAGCGATGGTCCACGTGTCAAGTGTCGGTCGGCCGACGCGACGTGTGCAGACCTGCGGCGTTTGATGGGGTGAGGTCCAGTGTGGAAACGACAAGTGGAGCAATCGGAGCCGTTGAACGCGAAGGGGCGTTTTGGCAGGAGATGAAGGGCGCCGTAGGATGAGGTCGTTTGCGGTGATAAGTAGGGATGGGGCCCTACTCCAGGGCCCCTACTCTTTCAAATTTCCTTTCTTCTAAGCCTTGGCTGCTCGGCGCTCTTCTTCTTTTGGGTTGGGTACATAGTTCGTTCCCACTCTTTGGGTCTCTCATTCCAGAGGGGGGCCAGCGGCGTGGCCGTGCCCCTGGCTAGCTCATGCCCTGAGCCGAGTGTTCCGCCGGCGATAGAGTATTCTGCTTCGTCGATGGCTCCTAGTGATTGTTCCAGCGGGGGCCAGAGACGTCCACGGTCATCCGAGCCCCAGACGGGAGACAGAGGGGAGGGCGAGGATGGGGCCCCCCTTAAGAGGAAAAGGACAATCTCTCGTGCGCCCCCGTCGAGGGTTCCTGAGGGGATTCCCGTGCAGGGGGGTGATGCCGTATTCATGGCTCCATCCGGGCTTTCCGTCGCTGCCGGCCTGCTCGCCGGGATGGAAGAGTCGGCCGGGGGAAGGCTTCTGCATGGCACCCTGAGGGCCCAAATAGAGGCCATAGCCCAAGGGGCGGTCCAGGTACGAACTTCTCTAAGCGTTGTTTTTGACCTTCCTTTCTTTGTCTCGAATGCCTCCGAGTTTCTCATCCACTTCCCGTCAGGTCCTTTAACACTGTGCCCTCGCTATCCGTACGGAGGCCGAGGGGGAGTTCCACGTGCAGAGGCCAGTAGAAGCATTTCCATCGAAGGTCGAGGCCCTGCGGCGTGACCTGCGTCTGGAGAGGGAGAGGGCCGATGTCCTGGCAGCCCGTGCAGAGGCTGTGGAGCTCGCCAATTCAGCGGATCGAGGCGCCTACCGTCGCCTGAGTGCATCCCACCGAGTTGCCGAGAGGAAGCTAGCAGATCTGGCCGATCGTTTCGCGGCCATGGAGAAGTGTAGAGACGCCAGCAAGGGAGATGCCGAGGCGGCACTTTTGGCGCCCGAGACTGCCAAGGTTCGGGCTAGGAAAGCTGTGGCCCATTACAAGGTGTCAGAGCAGTTTTACGCCGAGCTCGGCGAGTATTCCGCCGTCGTGTGGAATAAGGGTCTGGATGTCGTGATGGAGCAGTTTCCCGAGTTCGCCGATGGCGAGCTCCGTGCTCGGGTCCCACTCCCGATGGCAAGGCCTCCGGCAGACAACGATGAGAAAAGCGAGGCGCACCCCTGGTGGTGAAACCTCCGGTGGTGAAGCCTCCGGCAGGCCGCGATGACAGTGATGAAGGAAGCGAGGCGAAGGGGGGGTTTACGACTTAGGTCGTTTTTGTAAGCCTCCGGGCAGTTTGTAAGGCTGGGGAGCCTAAAATACCCTTTGTAAAGACTTTGCCTTTAGTAACAAAACTTTTTCCTTCGGTTTCATCGGTTTGCACTTTATCTTCTGTTTGTGAAGAATGCTCGTAAAATATCTCTGTTTTCACTGTTGGGCTTCCATGTCAGGTCGGCTATCTGTCTAGTGATCATTCGTCGAGTTGATTTCAATCATTTGCCAAGCGTGCCAAGCGCTGCTGAGAAGAAGGCATCTCCACGGCTCCGAAGTCGAGGGTGCATCGCTCAGACTTGGATAGACCTGGTGACCCTTGTTGAGGCCTCGGATCCTCTGCATGTGATGAGCGGAGTGCGGTCCGCCGTATTTGTGCAGAGCATGAACGGTTGCCCCTTAGCGAGGGCATCTGATTCCTTAGCGTTGGAGGGGCTGTAAGAAGCCCACTAAGGATGACCGGGCAGTGAAGCTGCGCGGTTGCCTCTTGACGAGGGCTATGATCTCTGGCATCGTGGATAGGCAACTACTAGCCTGGGATGACCGAGCAGGGTGGTCGCTCGGATGCCCCTTGCGAGGGCTTCGATCCCTGGCGTCATGGGTAGGGAGCTACCAGCCGAAGATAGCCGAGCAGGGGAGCCGCTGAGCCGCCTCTAAGGAGGACTTTGGTCCTTACATTGGAAGGGCTGTAAGAATCCCACTAAAGATGACCGGGCAGTGAAGCTGCGCGGTTGCCTCTTAGCGAGGGCTTTGATCTCTAGCGTCATGGGTAGGCAACTACCAGCCTGGGATGACCGAGCGGGGTAGCCACTCGGATGCCTCTTGCGAGGGCTTTGATCCTGGCGTCATGGGTAGGGAGCTACCAGCCGGAGATGACCGAGCAGGGTAGCTGCTCGGTTTCCTCTTGTGAGGGCTTTGATCCTTCAGGACGGGGACCAAGCAGGATTACTGCCCAGTGCCTCTTAGCGAGGACTTTGATCCCTGTCGGTTGTGGTAGGAAGCTACTAGCCGGGGATAGCCGAGTAAGGGCTCGACTGCCTCTGGGAGGACTTTGGTCCTTAGCGCGGGAGGGGCTGTAAGAAGCCTACCAAGGACCCTTGGCCTGGCAGGGTTACTGCCCGATGCCTCTTGGCGAGGGCTTTTGTCCTGAAGGATAGCCGAGCGAGGGATCCTCGAGCTCGACTGCCTCTGGGAGGGATTTTGATCTCTGTCGGTCGTGGTAGGAAGCTACCAGCCAGGGATAGCCGAGCAGGGTAGCTGCTGAGCTGCCTCTAAGGAGGACTTGGATCCTTAGCGTTGGTGGGTCCGTAGGAGGCCTGCTAAGGATATCTGGGCAGTGAAGCTGCGCGGCTGCCTCTTGGCGAAGGCTATGATCCCTGGCGTTGCGAGTAGGGAAGCTACCGGCCAGGGATAGCCGAGCAGGGAAGCCGCTCGGCTGCTTCTACTGAGGACTTTGATCCTTAGCGTTGGAGGGGATATAAGAAGCCCACTAGGATAACCGGGCAGTGAAGCTGCGCGGTCGCCTCTTGGTGAGGGCTTTGGATCGCAAAGACAAAACTCTATTTGAGATGTTCCGACGTTTCTTTATTCGAATGGACAGGATTATTAGAAAAACATTTATATCATCTTTGCAAAAGGAGGGGTACACACTTGTTGGCCTCGGCCTCATTGGTATAGCTTGAGCTTCTCAGCATTGTAAGGCCGCGGGAGCTTGCATCCGTCCGTGTCTTGTAGGCGATAGGCTCCGCCGGGGAGCGCCTCAGAGACGAGGAAAGGACCATCCCACCTCGAGGAGAACTTGTGAAGTATGCCTTGATCAATGAACTCGTTTAGTCTGGAAGGAGCGGTGCTTGACTCGAGCGTTGTAGTATCAGGCTATTTGTTGTTGATAAGCGACAGCTCTGATCTGAGCCTGGTCTCTCTTCTCCAACAAGATGTACAAGTTGGTCGGTAGCGCCGAGGTGTTCGCATCATCATCGAAGTGCTCGACCCGATGACTGGGTAACACGATCTCCGCTGGGACCATTGCCTCGGTTCCGTAGCAGAGGCTGAAGGGGGTTTCCCCGGTGGGGGTCTTCTTTGACGTGCGCAGGGCCCATAAGACCCGGGGCAGTTCTTCGACCTAACTGCCTTGTCGCCCTTCTAGGCGGGTCCGGAGACCTCGGAGGACGTCTCGGTTAGCGACTTCGGCCTGCCTGTTGCATTGGGGATGCGCGACCGCGGCGAACTTCATGTGGATATGGTATTCTTTGCAGAAGTCTTTCACTTTCTCGTTCTCGAAGTTCATCCCGTGGTCGGTGATGATACATCTCAGGATGCCGAACCGGAGTATCAGATTGTTTTGCAGGAACTTGATGGTTGTGGCGGCGTCCGATTTCCTGATGGGGACAGCCTCGATCCACTTGGTGAAGTAGTCTACTGTGATGAGGACGTATTTGTGCCCGCCTGTACTGGTAAGGAACTGGCCGATCATGTCCAATCCCCACTGGGCGAACGGCCATGGGGATGTTAGGGCGGTCAGCTCGGTAGCGGGGAGGCGAGGGATGCTGCCGTGGAGCTGGCAACTCTTGCATCTCCTGACCAACTTCTGGGCATCCTCATGAATAGTGGGCCAGTAGTACCCCTGGAGCAACGCCTTTTGGATCATGGTCCGGGCCCCTTGGTGCGCACCGCCAACCCCCTCATGGATTTCCCGAAGGACGTAGTCGGCTTCGTGAGGGTCAATGCACCGGAGTAGGGGCTGAGTGAAGGACTTCTTGTAGAGGTTCCCATTGCTCCAGATGAAGTGGCGGGCTTTGGCCCGGAGACGGCGGGCGGCTCCCTGATCTTCTGGGAGCGTACCGTCATTCAGGAATTCTACGAGGGGCTTCCTCCAATCTTGGTCGCCTTCCTGCACCGCATATACGTAGAGTGTAGTCGCTCCGTCTTCCACGCTGGGCTGAGGCAAGGTTTCGAAGAGGATAGACCGCTTATTGTTGGCCAAGTATGACGAAGCCAGCTTGCTCAGGGCGTTGGCTTGGGCATTCAGCTGCTTGGGTATTTGCTCTACTTGGACTTCATCAAAGTTCCTCCGGAGTTTCCTCACCTCATCCAGGTACTTCATCATCAGAGGCTCCCGAGCTTCAAAGCGGCCGGTCACTTGACCGACGACAAGGGCCGAGTCACCGCCGATTCGAATTATCTTTAGTCCCAGCCCGGCGGCCATGCGCAGTCTGGCCAGGAGGGCCTCGTACTCTGTCGCGTTGTTCGAGGCTTTGAAACCGAGCTTCAGAGAGTACTACATTTCCGCTTCGCTCGGGCCTCGGATAATGAGGCCGGCACCACAGCTTTCCTCGGTTGAAGACCCGTCGACGCAGTTGACCCACTCAGGAACTGAGCCAGGCCTCTCCGCGATGGGACACTGAGTTGCGAGGGGCGGCGTAGACTCCGGTTTCTTGCTAGGGATGGTGCATTCAACGATAAAATCGGCTAGGGCCTGCGCTTTGATAGCCTCCTCGAGGGATATTTTATGTCAAACTGAGATAGTTCCCACCTCCACTTTTCTAAGCGGCCCGAGGATTCTAGTGATGCAAGGATAGACCCCAACGGGCGCTCGGTGAGGACGATGATGGTGTGTGCTTGGAAGTAGTGCCGCAGATTTCTTGAGGCCACCACGAGGGCCAAGACAATCTTCTCTATGGATGGATATCTTGTTTCTGCGTCCTTAAATACGTGGCTCACAAAGTACACCGGCTTCTGCGTTCCACCGACCTCCCGGATGAGCACCGAGCCTGCTGCTTGGTCGGATACTGCCAGATAAAGCGACAGCTCATCTCCTTCAACTGGTCGGGTGAGCAGTGGTGGCGTCGCGAGGTGCATCTTTAATTGGTCGAAGGTGGATTGGCACTCCTCCGACCACTCGAACCTCGGGATCTTCCTCAGAGCCTTAAAGAACGGGAGGCATTTCTCCCCTGACCTAGACATGAAACGGCTCAGAGCGGCGACTCGTCCCATGAGCCACATGATCTCGACATTGGTATTGGGTGCGGCCATGTTGAGGATAGCGTCTATTTTCTCTGGGTTGGCTTCGATTCCACGATGAGTGAACATGAAACCGAGGAACTTTCCCCCGGTGACTCTGAACGCGCATTTGGCGGGGTTTAGCTTCATCTTGAACTTGCGGATCACTTCGAAGGCCTCGCCCAAATCCCTGGCATGGTCGGCCGACGAGACGGATTTGATGAGCATATCGTCAACGTAGACCTCCATATTCCTGCCGATCTGTGGCTTGAACATGCGATTGACCAACCGTTGGTACGTGGTCCGGCGTTCTTGAGGCCGAAGGGCATCACCTTGTAGTAATATACCCCCCGGTCCATTTTGAACGTGGTGAGATCTTCATCTTCCGGATTCATACGGATCTAGTTGTAGCCAGAGAAAGCATCCATGATGCTCAACAGCTCGTGGCCGGCCGAGCTGTCGACGAGCTGATCTATCCGAGAGAGTGGATAGTTGTCCTTGGGGCAGGCCTTATTGAGGTCGGTGAAGTCGATGCACATGCGCCACTTCCCGCTTGACTTCTTGACCAGAACTACATTCTCCAGCCACTCCGAGTAGGGTACATTTCTGATGAAGTTGGCGGCGAGAAGTCGATCAACCTCCTCTTCGATAGCCTTCTGTTTGACCGGGGCGAAGCTTCGCTTCTTCTGTCTGACCGGACAGGCCGCAGGATCAACCCCGAGCTTGTGGGAGATGATTTTGGGGTCAATCCCAGGCATGTCAGTAAGCGCCCAGGCGAAGACATCGGAGTTATTTCTGAGGAATCTGACCAGGTCATCTCTCTGAGTCCCTGTCAGGAGTGATCCGACCTGGATGGTTTTTTCCTCGTCCCCTTCTGTCAAAGGCACCTCGGTCAGTGGTTCGACCGGCGTCCCCCGGACCTCCTTCCGCTCGTCTCGGGTGTCCAGAGAACCCTTGATGTCGTTATTTACCTCAGCGTCGTCGACCGGCTGCTCGGACGAAGATGTTTCGGTAAGGCATACCTTCGCGACCCGCTGGTTCCCATAGACCTGACCTATCCCGTCCTGATCAAGAGGGAACTTCATCGCCAGGTGATAGGTCAATATCTGGGCCTGGAGGGAGTTCAGCGTCGGGCGGCCGAGGAGGAAGTTGTAAGCTGATGGGACCTTTGCTACGATGAAGTCCACAGGCAATGTACGTGTGTGGCCGGGCTCCCCGACGTTGAACTGTAGGGTAACCACCCCTTGCGCTGGGATGGAGTGGTTTGTGAACCCTGAAAGGACGTGAGAGGTCGGTTTTAAGTCTGCTGGGGTAAGCCCCATGCGCAGAAAGCAGTCGTGGAAGAGGATGTCAGCCGAGCTGCCCGAGTCGATAAGTATCCGGTGGACCTCATACCAGTGGATTCGGGCCGTGATCACCAGAGGGTCGTTGTGGGGCATGTATATGCCGTGGAGGTCTCCGTCACCAAAGGTGATAGGCTTATGGCCCCTGACCTTTTTGCTAGGGCGGCCGTTGGCGTTTATTGCCTGCGTGGGGCGTCGAGTCTCGTAGGAGCTCAACTGGCCCCCTGTCGTCATGACCATAGTTCTTGATGGGCCTCGGTTCCTTCTCGCGAGGTCCCATGAGCCCCACGGTAGGGTGGTCCCCGAGCTGCCTTGGCGAGCTTCATAGGCGCGACCCCGTCGAGGGAAGGGATGCTGGTCATGCCTGGAAGCAGGCGAGTTGACCGCCACCGCCTCGGTAGGGACAGGGGGTGACAAGGCTCGAGGCGAGGCTCTCCGACGTAGGACTTCGAGGTTGAATGGGAAGGATCGAAGGGCCTGGGACCGCCGGAATTCGCAAGGCGGTGGTCGACGGAGGAGTCGACGACATTCGGTTGAGATTCACTCGTGCCTCCGTTGAAGGGGGCGGCGGCTGGTACCTAGATCTTCAGGGTGATTGCTTGCCATGCGGATAGAGATCGGAAGGCCAACTTTGTTTTTGTGGAGTTTGCTTTCCCACAGACGGCGCCAACTGATGGAGGTCCTTTTCGGGTCTCCGTCAGATGTTGTCTTCCGTCGATCTCCTGATGGATCTTGGAGGTGATCTCCTGTTGCGTGTGGGTCTCAATGGGTTTTGAGGAGATTGGTGGTTTTGGGGAGTTAACGCCGAGTACCTGCAAAGAAGTCCCGGGATGGTTTGGTACCACCGATGACCCTCCGACGATCAAGTTAGTATGAGATCCGAGCAGAGTAATGGCTAAGTCGGGTGAAAAAAGCTTACTTGACCCCTCTGTGATGCAGCAGCAGGCGCGAGAATCTCGTCGGCAGTTACGCTCCCGACGTCACGCCCGCGTAAAGAGCGGATCGCCCATTAATGGGATCGTGATGGTGTGGAACATGGGACGTTGCTGGCGGAGAATTTGCGCATAGCGAGATTTGCGGAGCGGCGGTTACGCCTGTGAGTGGCGGAGTTGGTCGGTCGGAGGACTGAGGAAGATGGCCTCGGCTGGGGAGCTCGGGAACGAGCGAGAGGGCCGAGGAGTCTTGGTCCTGTGGCAGCTCGGGGCGAGCTGAGAGGCCGAGAAGGCCAATTCGGAGGAGAACCAGCTTGCGCTTGCAGGTCGGGCACAGGGATGGCCTGGTCGGCCCCTGTGGGCCCTTTCTTCTGAGTTCTGGGATACGTCATCTGCCACATGTCCTGATAACAGAGATCGCCAATATCGAGCATCATCAATTATTCATCTCATAAAGAAAACCTATTAAAATAAACAAATTCTTCAATTTTATTCTAATTACTTATCTACCACGTCCAAACCATTGAAATCCAACATCTTATGCCTCGATCTTTAGGCATGAAGGGATCACACAAGCCAATCGCGAACAAGCGGTACGGCACAACAGAAATAAACAAAATCGCATGCAAACAAAGACGATGAAAAAGATATATTTGACGGCTATCACAACACACCACAAACAAATAGGAAAACACACTGACAGCCAAAGAACACAACAATAAACCGAGGTGCGGCGCAACTGCACTTAATTCGACCTTCGCAACGAGAACTTACACTAGAGTAAAAATTACACGAGATTACATTCAAAGGCTAACGAAACCCAAACAATACAACCTCTCTGTAAACCTCCCTCTCCTCCTCTTTCCGCAGCCTCTTATCTTTTGATTAATTGCCGCAAGCCCTAAAACCCACACTGTTGATTGATTGTAAACTTAGAGTTTTAATTAATCATCTCATGTTTATATATATAGCAAGAAGGCTAAGTTAGAGATAACCTTGCAATTAAATCTTTAGGATTAATTAGAATATTAATCACTTAACCCTATCCCAAAACCCCCACGTGCGCTCCAATTCTCCTCTTCGCGCTCGAACTGTAACGCGACAAAAAAAGAAAACCCACTACGTGCATCGCCCGTGCAATGCTTTTTGGTGACCACGAGCTCAAATCCTCTGGGGTTTTAATTGGGCCTTGGTGTCTCGGGCTTTTCGGCTGAACTCCTGCATCAATATTCAACAATCCTCATCTTAATCCAAAGTTCTTCAAAATCTCGGCATTTGCTCAATTCTTAAAACTCTGTTTTTATTACGGTTTGCTCTTAACAATCAATAAGGCAAAATCAAGATCGAACACTACTCGAACTCGATATCCGGAACCATATATGTACATGCAACCGCCGGACTCTCTGAGATACCTAACTTCGTAAGAGCGATCACCTCCTTCTCGGCCTCCAAAAAGAACACTCTTACATTTTCTGGAATTCCCAAACCAAACAATCTCCGGATATACGTAGTCTCCCTAACCGCCTCCAAGATGGTTAACGATCATGCCCGTGCAGTTGACTAAGGGATACCGGAGTGAAGTGTCGATCTATCTGGCAGTATACCGCGCCCAACATATAACCCGTAGTCGACCTTCATCTGCCCCTATCACCCGCATATCCTTATAAGTGTATGGTGGTAGGATCGCAACACTTGCAAACCGCGGCTGAACATAGAACAATAATTTCTAACTTAGCATCATAGACAAACCAAGATTATCAATAAATTAAAATAGTAATTGTAAAGCTACAATATAATGCTATTCCAAGGGTTTTGAGTAGCTACAATTTTGTAGCATGTCCACTCTTTAGTGGAAGACCCAAGTTTTGCTCATAGGGAGTTAGATCGAGCTTGATTTATGACCTTCTCTGCCGAATATGATTCACTTTGAAAGCAACCCACTACAAGCTTCAACTCCACACAAGAACTCTTCTTTGTGAAGCAAATTGCTCACACAAATTACTAATAAGTAAAAGAAGAAGATGAAGTGATCAAGCTCTCTTTTTCTCTCTCTAGTTCTTCTTTTTTCTTCTCAACTCATGAGAGAGAAGACGGAGATGGAAAATGATAATTCTCATATCATTTTCTCTCTCTTCCATCATATGCTAAAAGAGAGGGCTTGAGAAACTATCTAGATATCTTCTCAAGTGGACCCCACTAGCCCGCATGCAACCATGCCACTAAATGACAAAGGATATATGTATCAAATACAATATACATTTATGTATCATATACATACGGGAGGGGGGGAGTGTGTGTACAATACTAGCAACCCTAACCATATAATATATGGTTATAAAGTCAACACTTGACTTAATTAGCGGGCTATAAAACAACTGGCTAGTATTATCAAAGGTCGGTTTAATGTACGAGTATCGTATACATGTGATTAATTGAACTGCCGCACGTATCAACATACGCACAAGATAAATCCATATCATTGTTTCACTTGAGCGGGTACTTTCGGCGAGAGACTCTAAAAACTTGACAATATATGTAGCGTCTTGAAAAGTCGTTTTGTGTTTTCCTGAAATTCGGTGAAAATTCGGTATTTTTCCGAAAACCGTCTTTCTCGTTATTTTGCAGTTTAGGGCTAATTATACTTAAAATGGATAGATAATTGCTTATTTTTAGTATCTAATGAGTTACTTATGAAATTTTGGTCATTTAAAATTTTTTCCCTATTTTTCAATTTTTTTAATATTATTTAAGCCGGTAAGAAAATACATTAAATTAGCGATAAATACAAATTTTTCCGGGCTAATTTTAATCTTTAAAATTATGATAATTAAAATCTAGTGGTAACATAAATTTTTAGTATTTTATTTTGAATTTTTACAAATTTTTATGATAGGAAACGAATTTATTGAATTTTAAGCTAAAACTTGCAATTTTTGACTTGTAGGGGGTCTTTTTGCATAAAATTTCTTTTGTAAAACCCCTCTCTCTCTTCCCTCAGCCCTAGGACAGCCCCACCTTGTTCAAGTCCAGAAATTTCTGGCCTCACATTTATTTTCTTTCATGTGTGGAATTGTTTTGTTTAGGAATTTATATTAAATATAGTTGTTGAAGTATGGAGCATTGACTTTTGGGGAGTTGACTCTTGACTTTTCCAACACACCCACACCCCTCCCCTCACCTCCTAATCTGGCCGAAACCTGCACTCCCCCCTCTTCATCTCTTTTCTTTTCATTTTCTTCAAAATTCTTCAAGTTAAATTCAAAAAAATTGCAACTTTAAGCTTACAAATCAAACCCATCCTTCATCTTTCTTTTCCTTCACCTTCCTAGCTTGGATCTTGATGCTTGAGGCCATCATTTGGAGCAAATCTATTCTTGCTAGATCTCTAGTGAGGTATAATCTCTTGCTAATTAAATTCTTTTGATTAAGTTTCTTAAGTTAGATTGTTGTAGTGTTAATTTAGTGTAGTTCTAATCTAGTTTTTTCTTAGGTTATGGTTGAAAAATTAAACTAGGGTTTTTGAAGTCATGATAGTTAATTAAATTGTTTTGTAGTTAATCTAGTTGTTACTTAACTAATCTTTATGGTTACCTTGCTTAAGCGGCTTCCTATTAACCTAATCTATGTTAAACTTGGGTGAAATTGCATTAAGTATGCTAATTTACCAAAATCTAGAAGAGGGTTGTGTATAGATTGTGAGTTGTGAAGCATGATAAATGAGTTGAATTAGGGTTTAGAAACCATTATTTAATTGATTAAATCTAATTTGTTATCTAGTTGTTTTGCTAACCTAATCTAGAAGGTTAACTTGCTAATTGAGTTATAAATTAGTGTTAATTTAAGGTTTTCATATATAGTTTGGATTAAGAATTGCTAAGTTAGATAATTCAAGTAATGGTTGTTTATGGAAAATAGGTTTTGAACCTTTGCTAATGTGTTGTAATTATAGTGTTTGTAGATTGCTTGTTGTGTGGTTGGATATTGTGTTGGATTGTGATAACCGTATCGCTAATTTTCGATTTTTGCACCAAAATTGCTAG
Source organism: Agapanthus africanus (assembly GCA_030015575.1). Lineage (NCBI taxonomy): Eukaryota > Viridiplantae > Streptophyta > Magnoliopsida > Asparagales > Amaryllidaceae > Agapanthus > Agapanthus africanus. Next base: position 94,745,559 of record CM057349.1, read on the forward strand.
TTTGTGCTTACTAGATTTTTTAATAAAATTATTTGGCGAATTATTTGTGATACCTTGGGGATGTTTTTAGCATCTCCTATGACGTTTAGGATGCGTGAGTGCGGATTTTTGGGTAGTCGGGTTTTAGTTTTGCCGGGCGACCAAATCGGCGTTTTTGGCAGTTTTTGCGATTTTCGCGTGTGTTCCGCGCACCCTGCGCCCGTTGTACCTAGCTAGTGAACTTTAGTAGTTTCGTTGGGTTTTGCGTCGTTCTTGATAAGTAACCTTATGTTGGTATTGATGTAAATTCCAGGTTCGGTCGCGGAGACGTCAGACGCGGCGCGAAAGGAAAAAGCGGTGATTGGACACAGCTAGCCAGGGATTCCGGTGAGTAGATGTAATATCTACGGGGGACTATCGTTGGATGGCGCAAGCCGCCCGATAGTTTTAGTAACTTACAAGATTCTTAGTGATGTTAGTAATTAGGGGAGAAATACTTATTTGATTATTTGCTACATCCATGCATTATATTGACATACCTATACGAAACCATTTTATAGGACACCTGCACCATTGCCAGGGTTTTTATATGCAGCACGAGCACTATTCATGCTTACACACACACCCTGGTAATTGCCATGCCACCACACTAGATAACCTTTAAATCTAAACCTTTTACTAAATGATACTTAAACTTGTGCTATTGCCTTTAATTCCTTAAAAATGAAACCGTAGGATTGCTATTCATGTGCATGTACTTCATCATATTAATTGTTCATGCCTAATCTATTAATCACACATCGCAACTTGATTATTGATACCATATGCATTCATTATCATTGATATATGCACTTATGAGGATTTCTTGAGATTTTATGATATTTCTGGATTTCGGGGGAAAGCCGCAAAATTTCTAAACTTATTATATTTTTAAAATATGTAAATTGCGGTTTTCTAGTGATGTAAGTGTCGTCCACCATGAGTTTGCTGTGGTTTTGGAAATCCGTGTCGAGGAGTGGAGGAACCGGCACGGGTACATGGTGGGCCCGGTAAGGTATCCCGGGGCAAGAGGAATGTGGTGTTGACGTTGAGCCTGGCAGGGAACGGATTACCTACCGGTGACTGTTTGGGACGGCGGATATCCAGAGGATACCGACCGTGGCCGCTAGATGATGAGATATTGATATTTGAGATGGGTCAGCCGGACGGCTGAGGCCAGAGACACTATGACATGGATTTATGAGATTTGAGACAGCTTTTAGGTGTCGTTGCTGGACACCGGTTCTCGTCGATTCCTTGAGTATTATACTAGCATTCTAAAAGAGTTTCAAAAACAAAAAGAGATAAAATGTTTCTTATAGATACCTATTGAGACCTCAGATATTCATGTTGCATACATATTCGAACACTGATGTTGTATACACACCTGCTAGTGCATCCATTCATACCTGTATTTTAGATGCTAGGATGCTTGTGTGCATGCATACGATAGCCTTTGTAGGTGTTATTTATTACTCACGAGTTGGCAACTCACCCCCGTTGTGCCACAGTCTTTTGCAGGTCCGCTCCGTCAGTACAGTAACGGCGGGCGCACTTGTGCTTTTGCCTCCTTTGCCTGGACTCGAGGTTTTGCTCTTAGGTGGGTTATGTTACTATTTTTGTACCACCTTGTATATTCTTTGTATCTAGTCCACTCCATCTACTGTATCTACCAGTATTGTTGTATATTGACTTAGAGATGAGACTGTGAGGTTTGTGGACTTTTATGCTGTATTTTGGGGTCGAGCTCACTTGAGTCGACATGCTGTTTTTCTTATGCTTCATTATGATTTTTTTGCATGCTGTCGTTTTAAATTGCGTGGGATTTGTGACCGCCTTGTGGCGAAGAGCTAGCTCCCGCTTGGGGATGCCCTATTTTGTTGGATTCATATATATTTTGTTGTACCCATTTTGGGAGGCCAGTATTTACAAAGGAGACTCTGCCGAAATTTTCGGAAAAATTGGTATTGTTTTTAAAAAGGGTTTTACATGACTTATTTGATAAACTCGCTTTCAATTGATTGGGTTTTCTTCACTCTTTTGTTTAATTGGTTTTGTTTTCTGGGCTTTGGCTTACTTATTTTACGGACGTCTTTAGACGTTTCGTAAACTTAAGTGCCAGTCACGTTCCGTACCCTGCGGGTCGTGACAATATATTGGCAATGAGTTGATAAAATCATATCCGATTGAATCTGAAACAATTTTAGATCAATCCCATGAACGAGTTAACCAACAAGCATGTCAGTGACGCTAGCGGCATATAATGGCTACCCAGGTATATATCAAAAGGTAGGCCGATGAGCAAACTCATCCGTTCCCAACAAAGTCTATCAGTGACAATTACCGTACAGTCCGGTCTTGTTCACCTCAGAAAACTGCATTTTAATACCACTCATTCATTATCTATTTTGTTATATATCGGTACTATTAACCAGTGTCTTCTCAGTAAATACATATTACAGGTGTTCGTGACAGAATACTGGAAACACACTTAAATTCACGGATATGACATTTGTGAGCCGACGCTGCAATCAGAACAGAAAACCGATCGATATCCAAAGAGTTCTTTTGCAACAAATAAAGTGTACACAATTTTGGTCCAACACAATACAAGTGTGCACATAGCTCTTTTGTACTTGGACGTAGGTGGGGGCTGCCCATAGCATAAGTGGATGTGATGTGTGATAAATGCTAAAAAGTTATGATGTGATTTGAAGATTGATTTCCCTCCAAAAGCTACTGAGCACAACCCAAGTTGTTATTAATAAATCAAACATTACCAGTGGAATTATGGAGAGAACACTACATCAAAAAACAAACACGAGCCCAATTGCCTAAAAGTCGACCGGCGAAAAGGGCTAAATATCCGGCGGCGCCGGTCCATTAATGAAGAATGTTCCCTATTTTTCTTCTGGCTACCCTTTGTTGTTATATCGTCCTTATTATATTGTTTGTTTATTCTTATTTTGTTCCTATAAATACCAGATCAATGGGTAAGGGGAGGGGATACTTTTGTGGCTTTTGTTTTAGTTAAGAACAAGTTGTAATTTGTAGATGTTAACTTGTCTTTCTTTTGAACTCTTGAGCACTTTCCCTTGTAACTTCTTCATTGAACTTACAAGCTTAAGATTTAGGTTCTTGAATTCAAGATTAGTTGTATCTCATTTGAAAATCAATAAAAATTTCTCATTGTTCATTACATGTGTCTTGCTTTCTACAAACATTGAACTTGTTAAATTCTTGTCATGCTTTGATCTAGCAATCTCTTAAGTGAGCTTGCAAGTTTAAAGTTTGGTATTTTAATTTCACATTGGTACGGGTTTAAAGAACACTTGAAGGAATTTGCACGTTGGATATATCGGTTCTTAACTTTACTTTTCTTGCAATTTTTGTTATGTTCCTTACTCTTTTCTTTTTTTTTGTATTTGGTATTGTAAATATGTGTGAGTAATTGATTTACTTGTTGGTAGAATATGAGATGTGTTTGCTAAAACCTTAATATCTTAACTTTGTAATTGAAATTCCGACCAAACGACTCGCAATTCCGCTCCGTTAGGCTCACTATCTTACCACGATAGCGGTGAATCCTAATCGTGACCGGTTGCGAGTGGTTTGCAGAAGGCTAAGGTCAAGAGACAACAACGGAAGGACAAGGGACAAGAAATACGAATTTAGCACACAATCGCAAATACCGTATTTCAAGTTCCCTAATCCATGTTGTTGCCTATTGCCTTAGTGTCAATATCAGAATTAGGTATAGAAGGAAATGACAAATATCATCCTAACGCAAGCTAACCTAAAACTACCCCTAACAAGTCTTTTTATTGAACATATCGTAGTTACGACACTTAGTATAAACAACAACTCAAGTTACGGTATTAACTCAGAAGGGTTGCCTAGCACGGCAGCAAGGTTTCGGGAGGCATCTCTCATGCCATATTCAAATTTTTTTTGCCGTTCTAGCTAACCCAAACAAGAATCGTAAACTAGAAATCGACGGAATACTAAAGCAAACACATTGCAAATGAAAATTGAATAAGGAATACAACCTTTGTAGACCGGTCCTTCACTTCAATAGCTCCGTGTAGCAGTCCCCTTCGCTGCGATCGTGAACTTCAGACTCTAGAGAGGCTCCCATGAAGAAACGAACATGCTTACTTTGATATCTTCGAGGCCGAAGATGATCTACGTCGAGGAGACACTAACCCAAGCTATTTCTTCACTAGGTCAAGAACTTTGTGAAGAGAACACTCTCTACTAAATGGCAAGTAGTAGAGGATGATGAAGTAGGAAGTTTGCTCATATTAGAAATCTTTTTCTCATTCATTTTCTCACAACTCCATTGAAGCTAGAAAGCCTTGAGGAAGAAGAATGAATAACTAACTCATCAAATGAATTATTGTTTAGGTTAATAATGCAACCAAGGGTTAAGGATGTCATGTTTAACCCTTGTAGAAAGTTAACCATGTCCTATGGTTAAAAGTTAGGTCAAAAATGTTGGAGATGGTGCCCTCAAAATCAATTATTGGATCACAGGCACGTGATTGCAATGATTGAGGGATGACCTATACCGGTAGGACAGTCTTACTCAAGATGATAGTATGCTATCTGGTTTATCTTTATCATCGTGTACTGTTTGAGGTGACATTACTGATTGCTATTACACGTTGATAGAGCCCCTAGGATTCTTGCTTGACTACCAGCAGTATGAGGGCGATCATATAAGTGGGAGCTGGGGTCTATAAGCACATCGTTAAAAGGTCCCTAGTCGTGGGAGTTTTCGAGACAGGGCATCGATACTCCAGAGTAGACTAGTGTATACAGTCGAGACCCCGATGAGGGGCGGTGGCCGGTCTCACAAGCCACTGGTGTCAGTTGGTTCACCTAAGATGTATACAGATGCTCATTGGGTTATGAGTACACCGGACAGGACTCGCCGGGAATATGCTAGTTGGAATTATACCAGATGTCAGATAGCAGTTCCCTGGTGACATGTGTACAGGTTAGTTCATCGACCTGAGATCGTCATTTGTCTCGTGTGAGTTCCCACTGTGCTTTGATTACAACCCTACCACGGCTCAAAGAAGTCATGCAAACAGGTTTTAGTTGGGTACAGTCCCGAGCCACATGGAGGCAGTGAGCAGATCTGCAGGGGTTCGTCTCTCCCGGTATTGGGGGTGAGATCGCGCTGTGTCTAAGAGAGCCAGTACACGAAAGTTCTTGGCCAAGGCAGGAGATTTACTGGTAGGTATTCCAGTAGTATCTCAGGGTGTTCTGGGCTACACTCCGACACGACTTGTACCGCTTTTTGGGGTATGACTTTTACCAACCCCCTAGGCCCGCCATGCGATGCTCATAGACGAACGGACCGGACTGTACGGATATTGTCACTGATAGGCTCAGTAGGGTGTCAGGATGAGTTCGCTCATCGACGTCCCTTTTGGTCAATACCTGGTAGCCCGTTACGTATGGCTAATACCTCTGACATGCTAGTGGTTAAATCCACAGCCAAAGTATTGACGAGTCTTTAGAGTCCCCCACAGACCGTTTCTCAAGTTTCGGGCAAAACGCTGTAGAGGCCGTATGGAGATATGGCAGGGTTCGATCATATACGTGCGGTATTGCACAGATCATAATCGGACGGATAATACTAGCGGGCTTTGGTTTAAGCCGGATCCTAGTATTGTACTGTGTAGATTTTGTCTCATTGCATTTGTATTCGGTCGGAATACAAATGCAGGTATGTATATACAGTCGCGGGGTTTTCCTGTAATTTATTACGGAATCGGTTTTTTGAAGTTGCCAGTTTGCTTTACGTTTCGGCCATTTTCCTTTCTATCTTTCTTTGGCTGAATTTTGGTGGAGGGGGTTATTTACAATTGTGCATGGGGAAGAATTTTAGTGGCACATGGTTGCTTCATGATTGTGCATCATCATTGCTTGACTTTTGTGATGTGAGATGGTTGTTTATGAGTGTGGACTTTTGTTGTGATCATTTTATTCTCTCATCATCACTCATCATTCTTTCTTACATTATTGATCCACTCTCTCTCCTCTCTTTTTTTTTTTGGATGCATGGACCGGCCACATGAGGAGGAGGGCTGTCCAATTTTTGTGGGTGGGGTTCTCATCTCTTTTGCTTGCACATATTCATATAGCTCCACAAAAAGCTTGCACCTCCTTCTCCACTCAATACATGGAAACTTCATAACCCTTTAGTGACAAGGTGATCTACGTATAGCCTACAGCATTCTTGGACACGTCGACTCGCCAACTTCGTGCCCGAGTTGCCTCGGTCCAGAGGTGGGAGCCCGTAAAAGAACCCGGCAATGTGGTGCCCTTCCGACGAGGAGATGAAGACCGGAGATTCCGCGGGGAGATCGGGATGACGACGAGAAGACCGAAGGACACGGATCACTCGGTATATCTCTCTACCCATTCTCTAGTTTGCTAGCATTAGGTTAATGGCCCGATCCGGGTTTTATAGTGCGCGGTAGTGTCGGTTTACATGTTTTGTAAAAGTTTCGTTTCCGCAATTTGGCCTCGGAATGACGGCCGGGGCGCTGCCGTGCACTTACACTGGTATCAGAGCCACGCCATTAACCTAATATAGCTTGCTCTAACGTGTTTACAAGTTCGATCGAATGGATTTTCCAAAAACCGTGTTTCCATGTCAAGTTTCTGTCGAATTTTCCCAGTGCTCAAAAAATTATTTGATACATTGTAAAAATACGTGCAGGGTTTTTTATGCATTCTGTAAAAATTTGGTAAGCTGAAATTACTGTAGCGCGGCGGATCAGCGGCCAAAACCACGGTTTGGCCGCGGATCCGCCGCCGAAATTTGGCTTCACTGCATCAAATTTTTACAGTGGCTCTCTGACATAAGCAAAAGAAGGGGGGAGACTGTAGAACAATATCAACATATTGTTCATTCTCCATGGTCCATCTGAGGCCCTAAAGTTCTTCAATAAAAGCAATCATCTTCAAGACATGATCATCTACTGGCGTGCCGGGAGCCATTCTCATCTGAAACGGCTTTCTAGATGCCTCATAGCGCAGGGTACGAGATTGCTCTCCATACAACTCCTTTATATGGAGAAAAATGGATTGAACATCCATCTTCTCATGCTACTTTTGATGTACATTATCTATCGAAGCAAGCGTGAGGCATTTAGCAGTGGCACAATCAATATCCCATGTCTTGCGGATCTCCCTATCCGCAACAGAAGATTTAGGGCCTGGGATGGGAGGGGCTGGGGCAGTAAGGACATAAGATACCTTATCATATGTAAGGGAAATGTTTATGTTCCTCTGCCAGTCTTTATAATTGGGTCCTGTCGGCTTATTTTTCTCTAATAGAAGCTTAAGTCTAGTCATGGTATCTTCCATTAAGAGAGAGAAAAGAATACACTTAGCGAAAGCTCTTGCAAAAATTAGATTGGTTATTATCTTATCTAATCGATTTCTCCTACTGCTTTTATCAAATTTTCCTTCAAATCTTAAAAAGAAAATTATCCAGGATTAATTACATTCTACAAGTTCGCTAACCGGTCAGTCAGGCTAGTGTCGGTAGTTTGAGGGAGGTTCCCGTGCTTTCGCATGGACCTAATTAAAGTAAACCTCAATTTCCCAGAGGCTTAACCCTGTTGACACCTTTCTAGACACCTACTGGATTAGCTAATTGTAAAGTGCAAAACTCTCTTGGGAGTAACTCTTACTCACAGTGGGATCAGGATCCAACTATCATATAGAAGGTATGCAATCTCATTGCATATTCCAACTCTTGAAACTCCCGATGTGGTTTTTACCCCTAGCACTCATGACCTTAACTATGGTCAACATATCACAAGCACTAGTCAAGTTCAACCCGTCATTTCGTGATTAATTAAACCCACTCATATGACCCTTAACTATAGTCAACATAGTCATATAAATGTCCTAATTAATCGCATCATATGCTGTGTAGGAAGACATCATTTAGCTACCGTACACTACGCCTTAACTATGGTCAACATACGTAGCACGAATACTAAGTACTTTACTTCCTGAAAGGATGGAGGGTTGCAGATGGTTTTTAAGAAAATCTTTAACGCTTTGAACTTGATCTCGTTGTAGAATCAAATTGTTTTAAAAGGAGTGGCTTAAGCTCTGCATCTTTGAAAATTTGCTTTTTCATAAAAAGGCCGAGTGGGTTTCATAATTCGATTCTACAACATCTTTTAGGTTTCTTTTTCTTTACATTAATCTTTTTAATGTAGTCCCATCATTTAAGTTCCTAAGCCATCACAGAAAAGAAATGAAAATAGAACGTGCGCTTATACCATCCGCATTCGCCACGGTGTCCCGTTATGCACCGTTAGGTTACTTAACTAACGGCATAGCAGGGGCAGGACTAGAGCGGATACAAAACAAAAGCAACGTTTATAATATATCATATATATAATATCATTCGTCTCAGGCAGTAATATGATCTCATCACAGAACATCGCGGTAGAATCAGATATATGAATGTATAAGATATCCTAGGAAGTCCGTATTTTAAATTAAGCCAATTATAAAAAAAAATACGGATTCCATGCTCGTGACGAATAGCCAAGCCCACACCCCTAGACCCCTACGAGAGAGGCAAGCAACCCCACCAATTCTAGAGTTAGGAGACCCGGTCTCGACTCCTCGAGATGGTCTCCCACAGGACCCTAGAACCCGGTTACTTGTGCTTCCCTCCTTGGGTCTATTCTAATGCGGAAAAGTAAATAATATACATCAATGGAGACATCATCCTCAACCCGGAAGTTCCCCAATAAAAGAATATTACATACAATGAATTTTACATGAATGAAAAGAAAAACTCTCATCTCACATAAAACCCCCGGCCATCAAATCACGGCGATCCTATACATCATATCAATAACCGCAACAGAATAATCATCATAGATCATCAACGTAAGTAAACATGTGTATCCCAATTGTCGTTGACATATAGCAACGAAATCGGCAATACACCACATATTACACTTACGGTCGCAGAAAAGAAATATCAAACTACAGCATTTGGAATCCGCACTTTCCTTAGACATCATAAACCCGGAATATCTCATACCCCAGATTTCATGCCTAACACTGTAGATCTTATATTTAAGTCTCAAAAATGAAAACACCTTTTTCCGAAGAAATCGGGTAATTCAATAAGATTCCCGATTCCGACCGAGACCGAAATGTTAGATTTACAAGCAACCAATTAATTTTCTCAAAACTAATTAGTGTAGATTCCAAATATTGTATCCCATACAGAAAAACTAGGCGATATTAAATATTTCGATCGATCCATCAAAACCCACATTTCTTAGAGACCTCAATACTTGAGACAGATTCAAAAATACCCAGAAAGTGACATTAGCACATATGGACCAGCACAAGAAGGAACGTCCCTGGCCTCACCAACGGCGCCGGGGAACCGCCGCCAAAAGCATGTTTTGGCCACGGTTCCGCGGTCGTTAGGTCGAGTTAGTGAGTCGTTTTTCTTGGGGGGTCCACACAATACCCTACACTATTTTCTGCATATTTTTAAAGCCAAAAATACCAACTTTTGAAAAATTTCCAGAAAGCATCTAATTCTTGGGTTTCGATGTTCGATCTAATACTTTAACGTCGTCTAAGTCACGCCTAATACTCTAGCCTGGCTCTGATACCACTTTTAGGGTTGCTTAGTACCCTCACTAGGTTTTAAAAGTATTAAGTATGCAACTTTAAAAAACTAAGGTGCTAACCAACTCGAACCTAGAATCGAACTAGAGGATTAGGCGTAAAGCTAACAAGTATCACATACAAGCGTCTAACACTAAGAGAAAAAGAACTACAACCTTTGTAGACCACTCATTCTCTTCAAAAGCTCCGTGTAGATGTCCTTGATGTTGGATATGTATGCCCTAGAGGCCTGTATTGTATAGGATGCTAGGCATGTATATGTACAGAAACAATCTTTGCTCGAAATGATAGTATGCTATCTGGTTTATCTTCATCTTAACGTGTGATGTGTTGTATTTCATATACTTATATACATGTTGATGAAGCCCTTAGGATTATGTTTGACTACCGGGATTATGACGTAGATCATACTAGTAGGGCATAGACAGTCTAAAAGTATATCCTTTAATAGTTCCTAGTCGAGGGTATATCGAGACAGGGTATCGATATTACCAGAGTAGACTAGTGTGTACGTTTCTTGACCCTGCGGGTGATGGTTGATCCCACAACCATTGGTGTTTGATATCAAAGATTGTACACAGGTGCCTATTGGAGAATGGGTCCACCAAACAGGACTCGCCGAGAACTCCTAGATGGTATATATACCTATTGTCAGATAGCAGTTCTCTGGTGACACTTGTACAGGTTAGTCTGTATACGCGAGATCGTCATAGTGTCTCGTGTGGTTCCCACTGTGCTTTGATTTCCTCCCTACCACGGCTCTACTGAGGCGTGCAAATAGGTGGATTTTGGGTACAGTCCCGAATCACATAGAGGCGGTGAGAGATAGGAGGGGTTTCGTCTTTCCCGGTATAGGGAGTTGATGTCGCACTATGCCTGATCGGCCATAACAGCAAATCCCTGGCCATGGTTGTCGAGATTTACTGATAAGAGTTATCAGTAGTTTCTCGATCCATTATGGGCCATAAATCAGCATGACTTATGAAGTTTCTGGGGTCTAAAATTTACCACCTCTAGATTTCATATGCGACATATCAGATGAAGAGACCGGACTGTACGGTAAGTGTTTCTTACAGGCTCGTTAGGATTGTGATGAGTTCGCTCGTCGGCCACCTTTTCGTCATGTACCTGGGTAGTCGTTACGCACAGCTAGTGCCGCTCACGTGCTTGTGTTTAAACCCACTGCCAGCGTACTGTCGAGTTTTTAGAGTCCCACACAGAGGGTTCCCTGGTTTAGGCGAAAGATGTAGAGGTCGTAAGTTGTTACGACACGGTTTCGATCATGTTCGTGTACTGGCTACAGGAATGATGATTGAAAGAATAATACTGGCAGGCATTGGTTTAAGCCGGATACCGGTATTATATTATTTGGATTATTTGGATTCGTATTTTTCGGAATACGAATACGGGTATACTTATACGGTATACGGTAAGGGGTATTCTTGTAATTGTACAAGAACACCTTCTAGAAGGAGACACGTCGTAATTGGATATTTATTTTATGAAAATAAATATTTGAGGTGGAATTAAGAGAATTTTCAAAGCATAGGTCAAAGAATGGCTTTTGAATATTTTATTCATTTGGGATTACTATTCAAGTATGGTGCATTATTTTAGAGATAAAATTATACACAACTCAATTATTTCCATGAGCCATTACCCTTGATGCATGCTTAATATTTCCTCATTCTTTTTTCATCTTCTCTCTCCTAATTATCTCCTTCTTCCTCCTCTTAGCTTTATCCTTCACATGAGTTGTGAATCAAAAGCTTAGGGCTAATAATAATCCACTACTTGATCTCTACGTCATCTAAGTGATCATTTCTAGCACACTTGATCTCTTAGTTAACTCTTGAGAAGAGTTTGAAGCTTGTTCCATAGCTCTCGGGTGGATCATCTACGTCTTGAGGTGACCGGAGATCGAGGACATTACAAGCATTAAAGGAGCCTAGGAGTCACATCCAAACGAAGACCCGAAGGACCGATTCTAAAGATATAACCCACTATCATAGTAGATAAGATCTCTAGATAGGGTTTCTAGTTATGGTTTAGCACAAGATCTAGGACTAAAGTAGGTGTTGCATGCAAGAAAATTATTGTTTGCCACTTCTTCCTCCTCACAAGTGTTGTGAGAGTGTGCAACATTTACTAACATGGTATCAGAGCCTAACTAAACCATAACTAGTCATTTAGACGACGTTTAAAGCATCGAACACGAAACAACTCCAAAACCACAAACCCAAAAACTACTCTCTGGAAATTTTTAAAAGGTGTTCTAAAAATTTTTTAAGCATGTGCAGAATACTTGTTATGAGATAACTAGACAACCCTAGAAAAATGAGCCCCAACCACCGGATATTTCCCAGCGAGATTCTCAAATTTCCCGGCGTCGCCGGTTCGATGATTATGTTTGGGCTTGGGTGTTTTAGGGTTATCTGTGCTCTGGGTTTTTGGCTTTGTGGTATTGTTTAATTATTTCCAGATTACATGTGACGTAACCTAAGTGTTAGGGGAAATCGGAGTGTTTCGAAATCGAATTTTTAACGTCGTTTATCCACTTTTCAGTTTTGATATGTGTTTGAAACATCCACTAATTGCTATACGACGATTAGTGGGGGTTGCACATATGTGTATCATGTGATGGTATGTGCATATGAATGTGTTGGATCATCGTGGATGAATAGCCGGAGGGTGTGAGAAGAGTGTTTTTTTTCTTTCATTCATGTAATTTGTAAAAAGCGATGTAATATTATTTTGCGGGGCACATCCGGGTTGAGGTTGTAACCACCATTATATAATTTCTTTTTACTTTTTTTGCTCCTAGGATAGACCCAAGGTGGGTGCACAAACTACCGGGTTCTCATAGTGCCGAGTGGCCTACTCATTTTATTGAGGGAGGTTGCTTCACTTCGAGAATTTGGCGGGTAGTTTGCCGCACCCGTAGGGGTCTAGGGTAGGGTTTTGTCTACTCATCACAACCGTGGAACCCGTCTTTCGTTAAGGGCTTAAATGAAATACGTAATTCCTAGTATATCCAATGTATTCATCTGTGATCTGGAATGTTTATAACTACGTGCGACGAATGGCTATTTATATATGAGATATATAATAAACGTTGCTTATCTTTTGCACCCGTGCTAGTCCAGCCCCCGCTCTGCCGTTAGTAAAGTAACCTAACGGTGCATGAAGGGGCCCCGTGGCGAATGCGGATGACATAAGCGTACGTTCTATTTTTCATTTCTTTTCTGTGATGTTTAGGAAACGTAAATGATGGGACAACATTAATGTGATTAATGTTAAGAAAAAGAAACCTAAAGATGTTGTAGAATCAAACTTTTAAAACGGATAACTCTAGTTTTTGCTTTGCATAGTGGTATTCGTCGATGAATAACCAGCACCTCATTCGATGAGGAAAGGGCCGAGATCCTTTCACCGGGAGTGACCCCTTTAGCGAAACTAGCAAATGTTACAAAGAAATCGATTTTTTTTTATAGTTGGCCTAATTTTTGTTTTTTATCGTGGTATTCCTTGATGAATATCCCGCACCTCATTCGATGAGGAAAGAGTCGAGATCCCTTCACCGGCAGTGACCTCTTTAGCAAAATTAGAAAGAAACTACAAAACCATTCGACTTTTAAAACTGGAGCTTAAACCACTCCTTTCACTAGATTCTACAACGATATCAAGTTCAAAACGTTAAAGGTTTTCATCAAAACCATCCGTTGCCCTCCGCCATTTTAGGAAGCAGAGTACATAGCATTCGTACCACGTTTGTTGACTATAGTTAAGGCGTGGTGTACGGTAGCTAAGTGATGCCTTCCTACAAAGCATTTGATGTGATCGATTAGGACATTAGTATGACTTTGTTGACCATAGTTAAGGGTCATGCGGGTGGGGTCTAAATCAATCACGAAATGGCGGATAGAACTTGACTAGTGTTCCCCTCCGAACGGCGGCAAGGACTGACGTCTCGCCTGAGGTTCGGGGCAGATGCTAATTGGTGCTATCCGTCCACCTCTCCGAAGATGCCAAGTTGATTTATGGCACCGTATATCGAAGGTTTAAACGGATGCGTCCGATGTAGCAGACTTCGTCAGATTCCCCCTCGCTTGAGGGGTTTTTGATTGTGGGGACGCTCTTCCCTGCTGGCGCAAGCCCCTGCAGTTAATTACGCTACCGCATCGCGGTAACCACTTTCTCCTTCTCCAGATGGTCACTTCGTGTCGTGTGTATTTATTTTATGTTTGGTTACCCGTGGATTGTATACGGAGACTGAGTTATGTCGTCGCCCGTAGGGCGTCGACTAATCCAAATCCGCATTATCTTAGATTTGGGTTTGGGGGTTTGGGTTTAAGGATACGTTAGCCTCCTTTGAGACTAAGATCGACTTAAACGTTTGTTAAGGATACGTTAGTCTAGTTTTTAGACTAAGATCAACTTAACGGGATCGTTTAGATCCAACAAGAGAGCAATAAAAAAGAGGGAGGGCTCTGTTGTTTAGTTTAGTGACATTGCGGTCAATAGGTAGTTTAAGGACATTGCGGTCCATGGGTAGTTTAAGGACATTGCGGTCCATGGGTTTAAGGACCTCACAGTCCGTTGTTAGTTTTAAGACATCTCGGTCAAGGTTAAGGACCTCATAGTCCATGAGTTTAAGGACCCCACAGTCCATTGTTAGTTTTAAGACATCTTGGTCAAGGTTAAAGACCTCATAGTCCATGAGTTTAAGGACCCCACAGTCCATTGTTAGTTTTAAGACATCTCGGTCAAGGTTAAGGACCTCATAGTCCATGAGTTTAAGGACCCCACAGTCCGTGTCAATGTGTGGTCATCGGGACCCGTCACCTCTTTGAAGACGTTGAGGAATTACAACGCCAAGTATCAAAGGAGTGAAGAGATGTACCCTTGGACCGGGGTGGATTAAATAGTCTTCGGCCCAATTTGGGACCAAGACTAATTAATTATATTATGAGCTCATTAGCCCAGTTAAGTTTGAATTGAGGACTTATGGCCAGCTTGGGCTAAGTCCAATCATGTTTAGAATACTGGCTTTCTGTTGGTCCATTGAAGAAGAGGCTTTGCCTCTGGCTATTTAGCCAATTGGGCTGAAGTTAGTGTTAAATACTAAAGATCAGCAGTGTTGAACACTGGGAACAAATTAGTGTTTTAACACTAAAAGACAGTTGGTGTTAAACACCAGCAACAGGGGGTTCAAATTAGTGTTTAACGCTAGAGCAAATCAATGTCAAACACTAGCAGCAGGGATTTAATTTAGCGTTAAACACTAAGAAATTCAGGGTTAAACACTGCAAATAAAGTTCTTTGATTAGTGTTGAACACTAAGGCCAAACAGTGTTTAACACTGGATCCCGAGATTCCAATTTAGTGTTAAACACTAAGGCAAGAGGGGTCACGTGGTAGCACGTGAGGGCGCCCTCCCTTCCTTTGTTCTGCTGAGAATATCGCATCTTTTAGAGCATCACGTGCCATCACGTGACGGGCATTTAAATGCTTGTATGTTAAGGCTTCTGCCAAAGGTCACGTGGGTCACGTGAGGCACTGCCTCAAAGGCCCTTCTCTGTGGATCTTTTCGGGGGTCACGTGGTGGCACGTGACCCCGCCTCTTTGTATGTTTTTTAGAAGATCTGTTAATCCCTTTTTTAAGAATTAAATTCTTCGTAGGGTTGAACCCTAACGATAAATTTAAGAGGAATTAAATTCCTATTTCCTTCTGAAGATTTATATTCTGGGATAGATTTGAACTCTGAATTTTTTGTAGGAATTAAATTCCTCATATATGTGAAGAACTGAATTCTATCATAGGGTTAAACCCTAATAAAAGCTTTAAAGGAATTAAATTCCCACTCTCTTTTAGAGAATTATTCTGAGGAATGAGATTCTGTCATAGGGTGAAACCCTAATTTCTTCTTTCTTAAAGGAATTAAATTCCTGTTATTTTAACAGAACTAAGTTCTTAACTAGGGTTGAACCCTGATTCTGTTCATTCTGAAGGAATTAAATTCCCATAACATAGGGTTAAACCCTAATTTTATTTTAAAGGAATTAAATTCCTATAGTTCTGTGAGAATTAAATTCTCAAGCTTCCATTTCCCTCTCTATGCTTTGGATCTGCATGGCAGGATCTCAACCCAATGAGAATTAAATTCTCAATTCAAGGGGAGATGTGCACTTTACAGATCCTCCACTAAAGAGAGAACTATGTTCTTCTGTTTAATATCAGAGTTAAACTCTGTTGAGAATTAAATTCTCTTTTTCTTTCAAAAAGCCTTCCCTTTCTTACCTAGGGTTTTCTTTTGCAGAAGATCCAAATTCCTCCAAAGTATCAAGCCTCTCTTCTTCTTTTTTCTATGTATCGATCCGTCTGCATATATCCTTCTGTGTGTCTCTTGGCTCCTATTTATAGGAGAAGCAACAAAATCAATTAGTTTTTTGATGAATCTTTCATTGAGAGATTTGATCTGTACTTATCATTCATTTAGACCTTTGGATTATTAGGTGAATTTTATTCACCATTGGATTTTAAATCCAGAGATTCTCCTTTGTTATTTCGGTTAGATTTTAAGGGGAAATCTTTCCAAGTTCAGGCTTTTTCCATAAATAGATGATATTTAATCACCTTTAAATCTTTAATCCAATTGGTTCCAAATAATTGCTTTCCTTTGGAAAGATTTGAATGCCGTTCAGAATTTAATTCTGTTAAATAAATGGGCTTCGAAAGCCGGTCACGTGTGACCACGTGACCCCCTGGAACGAGCTTTCTTTTTCTTCTGCGCTATGTCTTTTCCGCTGCTTGGTCATCACGTGCCAACACGTGACCACTGGTCACGTGTGCGCACGTGACCCTCGTCTGGAGCTTTTTTCTTGATTTAATCAGAGAATGAGTCTGCTTTTGCCGTTGCTTTTAAATGTCACGTGCCAACACGTGACTGCTGGTCACGTGCTAGCACGTGATGCCTCCTTCGTAACTTTTCCTGATTTTAAATCAGGAAACAAATGCCCCCACAGCGTTGTTCTCACGTGCTTGCACGTGAGTGCAACGCTGTCACTTTTTGTGACCGTTGGATTTCTCTAGGGATTTGGGGAGATGAAGCGTCTCCATCACATCCTATAAATACTCATGTCTCTTCAGAAGAGCCTTCACTTTGCTCATCTTCTTTCTTTGAGAACTTTTTCCTTTGAGAATTTAATTCTTGTTTCCAGAGCTTAGTTCTCTGTCTCAAACATTTTCCAGAGTTTAACTCTGTTGAAGGATCCTTTTTTCCTCAGGTAATGATGTTGAACGGTCGAAGCACCTTCATTTTAAAAGAACTCTCTGGATTTTAAATCCACATTAGGGGTTTTACCTCTTTTAATATGAACCCATTTTTTCGAATTTATCAGCGAAAATAGAGAACCATTTTAATCTTCGAACAATGGATCTCCTAGGGTTCACTTGATGCTTTTAGGGAAATGATAAGATCCGTTACCTCTTTTTAAGGAATTTAATTCCGTTTGAAGAAAATGTTTCTGGGAATTTAATTCCCTTCTCTTAATAAGGAATTTAATTCCTATGAAGAACTCAGTTTCTTCACATGGAGGCTTCTTAGGGTTTCCTTGCCCTAGGTTGTCCTTCTGTACTCAATGCAACAGAAGCTTTATAACAATTCTCATGACCTTTATTTCAGGTATTATGGATGCTCATATGTATGGTCTTGACGGAATCATTTCCTATGGGAACATTCATGCACTGGGCCGCAGTCAGAACCAGGAGTTCACCAATGCTCAATGCGCCGAGATCATGAGCCGCTTTGGCGAGTACAACCATCGGCTACTCCCCCGTCGCTCTTCTCTTTTGAAACTCATCGTGCTGGCCATTTGGGAGGCGCTTCCTCTCTTCTGCGCCGGTGTACCGCTCAGGGCATTGGACGCTGCCGAGGACAAGATACATTCGGTGTACTTGATGAGCTTGATCTTAAAGAGGAGGCGAGATCACCTCATTGATCTCTTGCACCAAGCCTTTCAGCAGTCAGCCATACTTGCCGCCTATCGGAGGGTGGAGGACATTCGTGAGGACCCCGACGCTTGTGATCGTGAAAGAAAACATACTCGGGAGGTTCGAAATGCTTGGAGGATCTTGGACAAAGTTAAGCTTGAGTTTCTCAATCCGTGCCCCGCGTCTGAAGTCTTGCCATTATAAACGTGTTTCCATTTATTTTGTATGACCTTCTTGAAGTATGAATGATAAGTTCTATTATGTCTTTGTATGTTTGCATGCCTTTCTGTGGGATTTTATCATTTCACTATTGTTGTTGCTGATACTTTTAATATGCATGGTGCTATTCCATTTTTAGTGCACGTCAAGTTTGGGGCTCACGTGTTCTGCACGTGGGGTCCTTTGATGGGACTGTTTAAAATTTTTCCATGCCACATTTTTAGTGCACAATATCAGATGCAGAAAAGGAGCCTTGGAAATAGTTCCATCCCCCTGATTTTCGATGCCTTTCCTTTTTTGGGCCTTGGAAATCGCTTCATCATGCAAGATTTTCCGCGCTCAACACTTAATGCACTTCTTTATATCTGAGGCTATAGCCTTCTTTTCCCTTCACAGAGAGATTTATATTTTTTCTTTCTTATTTTGGTGTAATTTGTCTTGAGAAACAAACGAGCACCATGGCTTGCAATCGCCCTCATGCTCGTCGACAGCCATGGGAAGTCCCTATCAAGGAGATGATCCCCCGCTTTACTGCTCGGTTGGTGGATCCACTCCTTACCGACGACAAATGCGACTCGGCAATGTATGAACTCTCGATCCGTAGGGGGTCCCCCCTCCCGATGGGGTCCTTCTGGCTCCGGATGATTCTCGCGGCCGTGCTTGCCGACATCCCTCCTCACCCGGCGGAGATGACCCTGGCGATGCTTGACGCGGCTGAAGAAAAGCTCGAGGGCTTTCACGAAGCGTGCCTGATTACTCAGGCTTTGAAGGATTGCTCAATTCATCTGCTGAGTCAGATAAAGGCCCGGCGAGCTATTATGTCTGCTTTCGCGGACGAACATGGCGCCAATCGATGGGGAGCGACTCCTCGCGAGAACCGTCGCTTTGATGTGCTGGAGAAAGCAGAGAGAGAGATGGAGAATTTTGTCCTCTGCTTTGTTAACCCTTGTGCCATTGATCCCGTGTTTGATGACCTTTTCCCGTTAGCGTAGCATTTTTAAATTAGACCTTCTCTTTGTATGCTTTATGTTGAACTTCCATGTAGGCTCGGTACTCGTATGTATGTTTTCGCTTGCATGAATAAACTTTGTGTTCTTTTTATGAAAACTTCCTTTAATTATCAACACTGTCATCATGTCGCATGCACATTAAAGCTTCGAATTTTATTTCTTTTTCGGATGTTCACATGATTGCGAACACATGCTCGATAGGATAACAACGGAAATTTTCTCGTTGCTTTTCATACCAGGTGATGTGTGCGCGTTTTAGATCGATTATTGCTGTCGACCGGAAGCCCATTTATATGGTCTTGAGCGTGTATGTCCCATTTCCCGAGGTTGCGGTCGTGAAAGCGAGCTTATGTGGTCTAATAGAGCGACGCGTGGCGAACACATTGTTGTGTGAGACGAGGCTCGGTCGTAAATTCTCGGAGAGGGAGCTGGCTTTTAAGGCGCTGAGCGAGCTTCATACGAGCCTTACTGCCAAGGCCAACAAATCGTATGAACTCTGGCGGGTGCTTCAAGAGTCTATCAGGGAGGTGGTGACTCTTGATAAAGCTTCTATGTTCACTCGCGAGAGGGTCGAGGCTCATAAAGCCACCGAGAAAGAGCTTGAAGCTCGGCTTGCTTCGTATCAGGCTCAGCAAGCTCAGGCGGAGGCTCGTCTTCTGGAGATCTTGCGTCATGAAGCCGTGGCTCAGCAACAAAACGATGAGCTGATAAAATTACTACACCGCCCGTCGGCTTGAGGACTTGTATCTTTTCCCTTTTTTTTTGTACATACTCATGGATGAGAGTATCTTCTTTTTGTTTTTTTTTTATGAATTGTACTTTGTATCCATTTTGGTTTATGAATAAAAGATACATTTTTCTTCTCAACGGCGGGTCTCTTTTCATTGAATGCGTTTGCAGACAATTTATCTTGATCTCCTTGTAGGGCAGCGATGGCTTAGGATTCAGGGTTAAGGTCTGCTTCCTAAGACTTTTGCGCCTTATGAGCTACGAGGGTCTCACAAAGAGTTTTTCTCCCTACGGGTCGAGAGGATCCCATAGGTGTAAGTTCTTCTTAGGAATCGTGAGGATTCTTAAGCGGGTTTTCCCTTGAGAGTCGTAAGGATCTCACAAGAGAGTTTTCTTCCTTGCAGGTCGTGAGGACCTGCAAGTGCTGGATGTGGTCATCCTTATTCGTGTTTCACGGAGTCAGGGATCGCTCAAGGTATCATAGTTTAAAGACGTCACGGTCAAGGTTAAGGACCTCATAGTCCGTGGATTTAAGGACTCCACAGTCCGATATTAGTTTTAAGACATCACGGTCAAGGTTAAGGACCTCATAGTCCGTGGATTTAGGGACTCCACAGTCCAATGTTAGTTTTAAGACATAACGGTCAAGGTTAAGGACCTCATAGTCCGTGGATTTAAGGACTCCACAGTCCGACGTTAGTTTTAAGACATCACGGTCAAGGTTAAGGACCTCATAGTCCGTGGATTTAAGGACTCCACAGTCCGATGTTAGTTTTAAGACATCACGGTCAAGGTTAAGGACCTCATAGTCCGTGGATTTAGGGACTCCACAGTCCGATGTTTGGTTGCAGGGACCCGTCACCTCCTTGAAGACGTTGAGGAATTACAACGCCACGTATCAAAGGAGTGAAGAGATGTACCCTTAAACCAAGGCAGAATCCGTAGGGAATCGGGGTGGTTGATCGTTAGTTTTAAGACATTACGGTCGAGGTTAAAGACATCATAGTCCGTGGATTTTAGGACTCCACCGTCCGGTGTTTGCTCTGGATGCTTCACACGGGTTCACTGCCGTGCTTGGCGAGGACCAGGCTCCGCTCTGGGCGTTTTCCGTGGGGTCAAAGAGTGATGTTATCCACGTTCCACGTAACCAGGAATTTTGCACTAGATGCTTCACACGGGTTCACTGCCGTGCTCGGCGAGGACTAGGCTCCGCTCTAGATGCTTCACACGGGTTCACTGCCGTGCTCCGCGAGGACCAGGATCCGCTCTGGACGTTTCCCACGGGGTCAAAGAGTGACGTTATCCGTGTTCCACGTAACCAGGAATTTTGCACTAGATGCTTCACACGGGTTCACTGCCGTGCTCGGCGAGGACTAGGCTCCGCTCTGGATGCTTCACACGGGTTCACTGCCGTGCTCCGCGAGGACCAGGATCTGCTCTGGACGTTTTCCACGGGGTCAAAGAGTGACGTTATCCGCGTTCCACATAACCAGGAATTTTGCACTAGATGCTTCACACGGGTTCACTTCCGTGCTCAGCGAGGACTAGGCCCCGCTCTGGATGCTTCACACGGGTTCACTGCCGTGCTCCGCGAGGACCAAGATCCGCTCTGGACGTTTCCCACGGGGTCAAAGAGTGACGAATTTTGCACTAGATGCTTCACATGGGTTCACTGCCGTGCTCGGCGAGGACTAGGCTCCGCTCTGGATGCTTTACACGGGTTCACTGCCGTGCTCTGCGAGGACCAGGATCCGCTCTGGACGTTTCCCACGGGGTCAAAGAGTGACGTTATCCCCGTTCCACGTAACCAGGAATTTTGCACTAGATGCTTCACACGGGTTCACTGCCATGCTCGGCGAGGACTAGGCTCCACTCTGGATGCTTCACACGGGTTCACTGCCGTGCTCTGTGAGGACCAGGATCCGCTCTGGACGTTTTCCACAGGGTGAAAGAGTGATGTTATCCGCGTTCCACGTAACCAGGAATTTTGCACTGGATGCTTCACATGGGTTCACTGCCGTGCTTGGCGAGGACTAGGCTCCGCTCTGGATGCTTCACACGGGTTCACTGCCGTGCTCCGTGAGGACCAGGATCCGCTCTGGACATTTTCCACGGGGTCAAAGAGTGACGTTATCCGCGTTCCACGTAACCAGGAATTTTGCTGATTGTATCCGCATTTCACGGGATGGAGGTTTGACTGTTGGCGATATGTATATCACCGAGCCATGGAACTGGGAGTTGTCGCTGTTCCGCTTAGCTTAGAGTTGTGTCCGTTGTTACGAGACGAGTGCTGAGATGATCTCTAAGTCATTCGCGGCCCGTCGAGATTTCGCTTCTTCTCATAATGAAACTTGGAGGAGAAGTAGGATCCCCTTTTTGTTTACGCCCTTGGATTGTATACAGGGTGTGTTGGAACATCACATGTAGGGCATAAATTAAAACTTCTCTTATCTTATTTCTTTTTCCGCGATGCTCTATCATTTCAGCTTTTATATCACGGAGGTCGCGATTGCCCTATCATTTCGGCTATTTTTCGCGGTGCCCAATCATTTCAGCTATTTATTTCATTTTTACTCGCTGTTTTTTATTGCGAGTTGCCCCATCATTTCGGCTATTTTGCGTGCATACATTTTTACTTGCTGCCCCATCATTTCGGCTATCTCGTATGCACGTGCGGCCTACTGGCTTTTCGCCATAAACCTGAAATTAGACACAGATTTCGGCATCAGCACCGCTACAACTGGGATATGGCCAGGAGCGAATCATCATCTGCCTCTGTCGATGTTGAACAAAGGTGGCTTAGCAAACAGGGTGGTTAGGGTCCCGTCGACTAAGGCTTTTGACTTCATGAGCCGTAAGGGTCTCACAAAGGTATTACTCCCTACAAGTCGTGAGGATCTTGTAGGTGTATTTTCTCCCTAGGAATCGTGAGGATTCCTAAGTGTATGTTCCTCTGCAAGTCGTAAGGATCTTACAAGAGGGCTTTCTCCTTATAGGTCGAGAGGACTTACAAGGGTTGCTCATCATATGGACATATCCCTAGTCACGGGTGGGACTTTGCTGGGGAAATGTTTATTCGCGCCCGTGGATTGTATACAAGAGCCAGTACTGGACCACTTGTAGGGCAGTGTCGAAGGATATGGGGGATTTTGCTTAAGCACAGGTTTAGGTCTCTGTGACTTAAGACTTTCAAATCTTATGAGCCGTGAGGGTCCCATAAGAGAATTCTCCTTACGAGTCGTGAGGATCTCACAAGTGTATTTTCTCCTTAGGAATCATGGGGATCCCTAAGTGTGTTGCTCCTTTGTGAGTCGTAAGGATCTCACGCGGGTGGTTTCTCCTTACAAGGTCGAGAGGACCCTATAAGTGTCTTTTAACGAGGTTGAGCCCTTTTGGGTTTTCACGAACACTCGCCGGTAGTCCTGCTGTTTTTATTCACGGAGCCCTTTCGGGTTTTCATCCGTGCCCATTTTTGCTTATGGACATACCGTTTTTTTTTTATTCTTTTTATTTTCTTTTTTCTCTTTTTTTTTACGAGGTCGCGCC
This sequence comes from Agapanthus africanus, assembly GCA_030015575.1. Classification (NCBI taxonomy): domain Eukaryota; kingdom Viridiplantae; phylum Streptophyta; class Magnoliopsida; order Asparagales; family Amaryllidaceae; genus Agapanthus; species Agapanthus africanus. Next base: position 94,768,779 of record CM057349.1, read on the forward strand.
CTTTCGGGTTTTCACGAACACTCGCCGGTAGTCCTGCTGTTTTTACTCACGGAGCCCTTTCGGGTTTTCATCCGTGCCCTTTTTGCTTATGGATATACCGTTTTTATTTATTATATATATTTTTTTATTTTTTTTTTTTAATTCATCTCGTCGGCCTAAGGATGCTGCGGTATTAGTTTAAGGACGTTTCGGTCCGTTATTAGTTTAAGGACATTTCGGTCCGTCGTTAGTTTAAGGACATCTCGGTCCGTTGAGGAGAGAGCCAGCTACTACTTATAGAGCTTTGAGCTTTAGGAAGATAGCGAGCGGACATAGTCGTCGTCAACTATCATTGACCTAGGCTGTGGCTCATTAAGCGTAGTATTTCTTTAAGAAGCGGCCGTTTATTTGCCTGAAAGGCCTTTCACCATGCATGTCCATGAGTAGATAGGCCCCACCCTGGTAGACCTTATCTATGATGTACGGGCCTTCATAGTTTGGCTCGAATTTTCCCCGCTTGGCGCGATTGGGGATCATAGGTCTTTTGACCACTAGTACGAGTTCGCCTTGGCGGAATGTTCTCGGTCTGGTCAATCTCTCGTATGAGCGCGTCATCTTTTCTTTGTAGGCCTCCAGATTTTGTTGCGCTATGAGCCGGGTTTCATTGAGGGCATCAAGCTCCTCAAGCCGAAGGTGAGCATTTTCTTCGTTTGTCATTCCGTGGTGGACTGCCACTCGTAGAGAAGGCAGCTCTATCTCGAGGGGGAGTACCGCTTCCGTACCGAATACCAGTGCGTATGGCGTCGTGTTCGTGGCCGTCTTGCACGTAGTTCGATATGCCCAAAGAGCCTCTTGCAGTCTCTCATGCTAGTCCTTCTTATTTCGGGACACCGTCTTTTTTATGATCTTTGTAAAGGTCTTATTGAAGGCTTCGGCCAGACCGTTAGCTCGTGGATTATAAACTGAGGAATATCTCCAGTCTATATTATGCTGCTGCGCGTAGCGGCTAATCTTATGGCTTCTATAGGCTGGCCCGTTATCGGAGATAATCCGCCGTGGAGTTCCAAACCGATAAATGACGTGCGTCTTGAAGAAGTGGAGGATATTCTCCGTCTTTACTTCCCTCAACGGTACTGCTTCCGCCCATTTGGAGAAGTAATCAATCGTCGCCAGGAAGAAGCGATGTCCTCTGGACGATGCTGGTTCAATAGGGCCGACTATGTCAGTCCCCCACATTTCGAATGGCCGGCTAGCCACCGTCGGATGTAGTGGATTCGGATGCTGGTGGATGAAATCCCCGTGGATTTGGCATGAGTGGCATTGCTTCGCATATTCGAGGCAGTCCTGGATCATCGTGGGCCAGTAGTAACCCATCCGTTTAATTTTTAACTTCATCTTCGGGCCTGCTTGATGAGAACCACAGATTCCGTCATGAACTTCCTGAACGACTCTCTCTGCTTCGTCAGGTCCTAGACATCTCAGCCACAGAAAATCAAACGACCTCTTATACAGAGTATCATTGACGAAAGCGAAAGATAGAGCTCGTTTCATGAGCTGATGTCTTGCGGATGCTTCTTCGGGCATTCGATGGGACTTAAAGTAGTCTATGAAGACTTCCCTCCAGTCCTCAGCCTTCTCACGGTCTTTTATCTGTAGGGTCGTCTGCCCAGTCGCTCCCTTTTCTTCGTATGATTCCGGAGATATTTCTGCTGGGGAGAGCACTCGACGGCTTTGTACCATGATTTTAACATCATCGAGGTTCTCGTCGGCCAATTCTTTGGCGAGCTTAGCTAATGCGTCCGCTTTGCTATTTTCCGCGCGTGGTATGCTTTCCAAAGTATAGGAGGGAATTTGGGTCAACAGTTGTTGCACCTTTTTGCCGTACTTCACCAACTCCGGTTTGCACGTTTGGTAGTCACCATTTATTTGACTAACGACCAGTTAAGAGTCCCCGTATATAAGAAGGTCTTCAATTCCCATGTCAATGGCGATCTCGAGGCCCGCCATCAAAGCTTCGTATTCGGCTTCGTTATTCGTCCTCGGCTCTGTTAAGGAGAAGGCGAAGCGCATAATCCCTCCTTGTGGAGTTACGAAGATGAGGCCTACTCCCGATTTGATTATGGGGGTACATTGTTTGCTCTTCTTCATGGAAGATGCTCCATCAAAATAGAGTTCCCATCGGGTATCACCGCCGCCGATCCCATCAAATGCATGTTCGTCCGGCAAATCGCGGTTTAGAGGAGAACCGGAAGGTACTGGATGCTCAGCAAGGAAGTCGGCGATGGCCTGGCCTTTCACTGCCTTGAGAGGTCGATACGTTATCGAGAACTCCATCAAGAGTAGAGCCCATTTAGCAAGTCGACCCGTCAATATAGCCTTTGACATCAAATATTTAAGGGGGTCCACCTTCGAGATGAGACGGACTTCGTGCGCCAACGCATAGTGCCTGAGCTTTGTTATTGCGAAGATCAACACCAGGCAGTGTTTTTCAATGGGAGAGTAGCTGCTTTCTGCCCCCAGCAGAACTCGACTCAAGTAGTAGAGTGCTCTTTCTTTTCCTTGATCGTTCTCTTGTGCCCATAATGCGCCTAAAGAACCTTCGAGGGCGGTTGTATAAAGAATGAGGAGTTTTCCCTTGTCCGGAGCAGCCAACACCGGCGGGTTATGCAGGTACTGTTTAATTTCGTCCAACGTGCCCTGGCATTTTTGATCCCAGACAAATGGAGTTCCTTTCTTCATCAGGTGGCTGTAAGGACGGCACTTGCCTGAAAGATTGGCGATAAATCGCCGGATGTATGCAAGCTTCCCTTGGAGAGACCGCAACTGTTTAAGGTTTCTTGGCGGAGGCATTTCTATGATCGCCTTGATCTTAGATGGATCTATTTCGACACCTCGGTGTCGGATGATGAATCCCAGGAATTTACCTGAGGAGACTCCGAACGCACATTTGAGGGGATTCATCTTCAAATTATATTGCCGAAGGCGTTGAAATACAGTCTTCAGATGCGTTAAGTGCTCTTCGTATGACATGCTCTTCACCACGAGGTCATCAATATAGCACTCGACGATGTCATGTATGAGATCGTCAAAGATCTTTGTCATGGCCCTTTGATAGGTAGCACTGGCGTTCTTTAGACCAAAGGGCATAACCTTGTAATAGAATATTCCCAAAGGGGTCCGGAAAGCCGTATGTTTTTGGTCTTCAGGATGCATTTTTATTTGATTATACCCTGATGAGCCGTCCATGAAGGAGAAAACCTCGTGAGTGGACGTGTTATCTATCATCAGTTCGGTGACTGGCACTGGAAAATCGCCCTTCGGGCAAGCTTTATTAAGATCCCGGAAGTCTACGCATATGCGCACTGTCCTATTTTTCTTCACCACTGGGACGATGTTGGCGATCCATTCAGGGTATTGAACTTCCTGGATGAAGCCAGAGTCAATCAGCTTTTTGACCTCGGTGTTGATGCTCATCTCAAGCTCGAGCCGCATTCTCCTCGGCGCCTGTTTGACTGGCTTGATGTCTGAGAATATCGCCAATCTGTGTACAGCAATTTCTGGGTCTAATCCCGGCATTTCGGAATAGTTCCACGCGAAGCAATCTCTATGCTGTAGAAGCACGTCCTTTAACGCAGCCACCCTTTCTTCAGATAGCAGCTCGCTGACGAATGTCGGTCGCGGATCATCTGCCGATCCCAACTCAATCTTCTTGAGGTTATCTGCAGTAGTATGTATGCCATCTTCCAGTTCTTTCGGAGCTGGCGAAAATTCTGAGATCACCTCATCATTGCTGTTCTCAAAGCACCAGGGAAGGTCATTCATGTTCTTGGGCTCTTCTTTTAATATTGTAATCATGTGACAAGTGCGAATCCGCTTCCAAGACCGATGTGGGTCCGGCTCTGCTCTCGCGGCTTTAGGTTCGTGCTTTTGTGGCGGCGTTACCCTCCAGCTGCTGGATAAAGCAAATCTGCCTTGCTGGTACTGGTCTTCGACCCAGTTCTTGAAGGTGAGGCAATCTTCGATAGGGTGTCCTATGGCTCGGTGATAGGAGCAATAGCCCGGATGGGAAACTTTGTTAGCTTGCTCAGGGTGCTTAGACTCCGGAAGTGCGATCATTTGATATTTTATAGCGAGCTCGAGTAGCTTCTTCGTCTTGTCTCGAGGGAAGGAATACGCTCGACTCATCTTCTTCATGAGGGATAAATCCGGACCGCGCAATGCCCGATCACACGACTCTCTATTCCTGTGTCGCTGTTGTCGACTCTTCTTTCTGCTTCTTGATTTATTTCTGCCTCTGCGTCGGGCCTTTTGCACAACGGGTTGACAGGGAGGAGCATCTTTGTCTTTTGCAGTCTGTTGAAACAGACGTTGCGTCCTGGCCTTCTCGTAGATGGCCATCTCGCGGTTGTGGTCTTCCCGAGCCTTTTGACCTGCTTTCCTGATAAGCTTGTCCACTTGTTCTTCAGATGACGGACTCGGCACTTCGCTCGCGGGGTCCAGTTTTGACGAGGGGTTAGCATTCCCCGACAGGGTGTCCTCCTCCTCATCGAAGTTATATATGGCGTAGCTGCCGTGGACTCGCTCCCGTTTCCTGGATCTCACATATCCAAGCCCAAGCGTTTCCATTCTCCCGTTGGGCAATTTACGCTGAGTCCCAGGGACATTCCAAATCCTGTTGTAGAACCGAGCTTGTCGAATAGTCTGTTTTAAGGATACCCCTTGGCGCTTCAATAGCCTCTTTAGTCCATTTATGTAATATCTGGGCAAACGGATGGGTTGGAGCCTGTCGAGTGTAGCATCCGCGCCATGCCATATCTCTTTCTCCACTCTCGTTTCTGTGGACTGGTAGAATAGGATCACCTTTTCACCCTTTCGCCTGGGAGGGACGTAAAATGTCTGCAGGTCCCGCACATTGTAAGCTTGAAGTGCGTCGAGATCCTTGTAGTGTTTCCGCGGCACCATGGTGATTTGCAAACTCTAATCATCGCTAGGGGATGCTTGTATTGATGGCCGACTGGAGAACACGGCATTAACCTCATCTTCCGAGTCACTTCCAAAGATCAACATGAGGGTGGGAGTCCCCGGGTTGTTGCGTTGAAACGGCCCAGCATAAACTATCTCTTCTTCTTCTTCGGTATCGCTCCCGAAAACAGGGATGGTGGCGGCGGCTTTGTTCTCCGGCTTGCGACACCTCTCTGTATCCTCGAATTCTGGCAAAAAGTACTTCGCATCTTCGTATTTGCGGACTTCGTTCATGGAAAATGGATTCAGCTCACCTGTTACGGTATATTCGAAACCATCCTTGAAGTACTTCATACACTGATGCTGTATAGAAGGGATGATGTTGTACTCATGCATCCAAGGACGACCGAGCAAGGCGTTGTAGCAAGTCTTGGCGTCAATGACGTGAAACTTGATGTCCGTGACGAGCAGTCCGAAGCGTAATGTCAGTATCACGGATCCGAGAGTCCGTGACGACTGGGAGTTGAAACCAGAGATGGTAATTTTGTCACGAGCGAGGTGTTGCACACTCATGCAGATTTCTTTCAACACCCGAACATTAAGGAGATTGACGGAGGATCCATTGTCAACCAGGATTTTGCCTATCTTGATATCATGGCAATACCCGGAGACGTATAGGGGACGGTTGTGGTCGCACGTCCCGAGGAGAAGGTCCTCGTCACCGAAAGTGATGTCGGCCGTATGCACTTCTTTCAGTTCATCCTTCATCCTCTCCGCGGCGAGGAAGGCTTGGAATTTCTCAGGTTCTTGTAACGCCTTAATTAGTGAATCTCGCGCTTCTTTTGATCATAGGAGGGCATCGAGAATGCTAAGTTGAGAAGGTAGCTTCCTTAGGTGCGCCAGGATGTTGTAGTCCACCTTACCCTTCCTGGGAGGGTCTTTGGTAGTCAGCTCTTTCATGACTTGGTCATCTAAAGTGATATCCTCAGTGACCTTTTCCTTTCCCTTATCTTTTCTATTTGCGGGCCCGAGATTCCTTTCCGGGAGCGTACGATCGCGCAGCTGAATGTTTTCGCAGGCCTCTGGTTCTTCCTCTTTCCCCAAATCGGATTCTTTAAAGAGAGGGCCCAGAGCCATTTCTTCATCAGAGTCGCTTCGAAAGGTGAGAACTTGTGACCCTCCGGCGTTAACCATGTAACAGCTGCCAGTAGTTCTGTCGTGCCCGTCGGTAGTACTTCTTCGTTCCCGACGAGTCTTGCGTTTCATGCGTTTAAAATGTTGCCGATGAGCAATATATCCCTGCCACCACATCCTAAAGGCGTCGCACTCCTCCGTATGGTGTGAAATTTTCCGATGATACGCGCAATAATTAGGGTGCCTTTCCGCCCCATCGAGCGTGTTTTCTTCCGAGGGTGGTAGCTTCATTCCCATTGACATGGCCTTGGCAAACCTTTTCCTCGTCTTGAATATCTTTTTGTCTACATCGGACGTCTTTTGATCTGGCGGGAGTACTTCAACTCTTTCGTTTAGTCGCCTGCGTTTGGCTCCTTCCGATGCGGCCATCTCACGCTCCTGATCCGCTTTACTCTTTAGACGAATCTCGTCTAGAAAGGCGTCGATCATTTCATCTGTTGGCCACACACGCTCTGGTTCAGGCTCTACCCCCAGTTTCTTAGTGCTAGGAGTTTTTTCATCGTCAGTAAACGAGCGGAAGATTACGTTACAACTCGCCACATATCCCTCGGATTCATCCGACGAGCTCTCTCCATCATCTTCCTCTTGAAAGATGTGGTTGAGGAACTCTTGTAGCGTGACAGGAGTTCGCGCCTTTTGATTGTACTCTTCCATCGCGTCGATTTGCTTCTGCAAGTTCGTGCGCTTGTCTCCAGGCTTCACGGGCTTCTTGGATTTCTTCTTCTTTTTCTTCGAAGATTTTGACGGTTGGGCGTGAGTATTTGGGCCATCACCATGAGTCTTCATAGTTGGGCGCGGCTTCAACATCCCTTCGATAATTTGAGGTTCAAGCGGGTCCTTCCATTCGACCACTGGGCACGCATGAAGGTCCCTCAGCATTCTTTTTGTTTTAGTCGACAGCACGACCTCCCATGGAGCTTCTTCAATAAAGGAACAGGTTTCTCCCGGTGTGTCTGCTTTCTTAGGAGTATGTGGCTGTGGTGGGTTCACCTTCCACTTTTCGGACAGTGCAAACTTCCCCTGGAGGTATTGATCTTCAATCCATCCTTTGAAGACGAAGCAATCCTCAATCGGATAACTTACCGTTTGGTGGTAAGGGCAATAGTTTGGGTTATTCACCTCAGTGGGTTGTGGCGGTCTCCTTGGATTTGGTAGGTTTATAAGTCTGTTGCGCACTGCCAGCTTGAATAACCGTTTCGTCTTGTCCCGTGGGAACGAGTAGGGACGCTTCATCTTCTCATTATAATACCGGCGTCTTTCTTCCAATTGATCCGCCAGCTTTGGGGCATTGGGTTGCTGCTGGGCATTCGCGACGAAGGTTGCTTTTCCTTTACCCTTTTCATTCCGAGGTTCTGGCTTCGGGGGCAGCGGTCTATGACCCATCTGGTCCATCTGAGCCAACTTGTCGATTAAAGCCTGGAATGTGGGTGGCTTAAAGAACATCATAAACTGGGAGATAGTTGCGTGAGGGTCTAGGGTTCCCACGAACATGCCCACCGCGGGCGCTTCCTCAATGCGTTGCTCGCATTTCAACCACAAATTCCGCCAGCGTATAGCATACTGGACCCAAGTTTCGCCTGGTTTTACCCTGGCGTTAATCAATGCCGTTATTGGAGTGCGTTCGCTGGCGCTTGCGAATCGCTGAGTGAATAGCAACTCCATTTCAGCGAACGTCTTGATAGAATCGTTCGGGAGTTCTGAATACCACTCGAATGCTGTTTCTGATAAGCTGCCCACGAACTGGCGAAACAACAGTTTATCGTCACCGCCGGTGTTACCACAAAGGGCTCTGAACTGGACGACATGTTGGTGGGGATTGTCGGTCCCCTTGTAAACATGGAACTTGGGAATTGTGTAACCCGGCGGATACTTGATTTGTTCGTACCAGCTTGGATATAGCCGTCCCGTTTTTATGACTTGACTAGCTGCCTCAGTCGCATGATGAACCCGGATTCGTTGGGCTATATAGTCGTCCAAGTCAGCCTTAGAGATTGTCTCCTCCTTGGCAATTGAGAGGGCCGGTGGGGGATTTGACGTTTCTCCCCTGTCGTCTTCAAGGACGATCGGGGGATCCTCAGCGGGTGGGTCTTGTTGGATCATCATTCCTATCATATCATGGAAGAGAAGGCCCATACGCTGTATGTTGGTTGCTTGTTCAGCAGCCTCTTTGTCCTTCTTCTCCAATATTCGGCGTCGGTTTCTTCCTCCTGGCATTCGTCCGAGTACGTTTCTGGGTTTTCTTTTGGCCCGGTAAGTGCGGCCATAGCATTCATCATTTCCTGGAGCTTTTGCTGTTGCTCCTGAGCTTTGGTCACCGACCGTGTAAGCGGTCTATGACCTGTAGACGCACGGCTGTCTTCCTTTCCTGACGCCATGTATACGGTATGGACCATCATGCCCCCGGACTTAGGGCGTCTGGGCTTAGTGCCTTTAGCTGTCGTTGCAGGCTGGGGAATCTTCTCTGGCTTCCTCCTTTTATGAGCAGTGGAAGTTGAGGGGGCCGTTGAGGTGGGCACCCAGACAGCCTTTCGTGGTTTAGCCTGGTGACTGGCTTCCTGTTGGATTTTCAGCTTCTTGTGCTGGCGGGAGAAGTTTGGATCGATCATCGAGTCTCGGGCCTGCCGCCAGACTTTATAGATTCGGGGGGACAGCCGTTGAAGAGATTGGGGCTGTTCTGTTTCTACTTCTACAGCCTTTTTCAGCGGAGGGGGAGTCCTTTTTAGCGTCGCGGTAGGAGAATTCCTACGCGCCTTATTTAGCATCTCAAAGCTGTTCCCAGTCGGAACAGCAGCATTGACTTCTGCCATCAGGGCTGGTGGAGTTAGCCCAGAGGGAGAGTTGCCCCCAGCCTTCCTTACTCGGCGCCAGTGGCGACGTCGAGCGTGTCGAGCGGACGGTGTGGTGAGGGCGATAGCTTCGTCTTTCCCCCTGCGTAGGTGGGGGGTCACTGCCGGTGTCAGCCTGTCAAAGACCGATGTCCTTTGGGTAACAGGAGCGGGAGCTGGAGCCGTTAATCTTGTAAAGACCGACTTTTTGGCGGGGGAAGCCGCCTTGACGACTTCAGGAGCAGGACCGATCACTTTCTTAGAATCAGCCTTCTCTGGGATTGCAGGCCCCATTGCGGGTCCACAGGAGTTCTGGCCCAATCTAGAGAAGACCGAGGCGCTGGCGTTGGGCGACCCGTTGAGAGGGGCCGCGGCAGGGGTAAGACGATCAAAGACCGACTTTTTGGGAGCCTCCTTTGTCAGCACCGGAGCGGTGAAGCTTGTCGGCGGGAGCATGGTCCCAAAAAACAATCCTGTGGTGGCCCGAGTGACTTGCTCCACGGGCATTGCGAATAGCGAAGCAGCTTGGGGTCCGTAGGCTATACCTCCTGGCGAGGCAGAGCGTTGATTGCAATTGCAGTCCGAGCAATTGGAGCATTTCACACAAGTAGAAGCCATCGATTCTTTGCTTTCTGCAATAAGCAAGACGCCAAGTCTTAGTATCTTGAAACCCAAAGGCAACCATTAGCGAACCACGATTGATTCGCGAATCACGACACACGAAGTGTGGAGTGGAAAGAGGAAAAGGTCCCACCGGGCGTGCCAGAATCTGTTCCCCTCCGAACGGCGGCAAGGACTGACGTCTCGCCTGAGGTTCGGGGCAGATGCTAATTGGTGCTATCCGTCCACCTCTCCGAAGATGCCAAGTTGATTTATGGCACCGTATATCGAAGGTTTAAACGGATGCGTCCGATGTAGCAGACTTCGTCAGATTCCCCCTCGCTTGAGGGGTTTTTGATTGTGGGGACGCTCTTCCCTGCAGGCGCAAGCCCCTGTAGTTAATTAAGCTACCGCATCGCGGTAACCACTTTCTCCTTCTCCAGATGGTCACTTCGTATCGTGTGTATTTATTTTATGTTTGGTTGCCCATGGATTGTATACGGAGACTGAGTTATGTCGTCGTCCGTAGGGCATGGACTAGTCCAAATCCGCATTATCTTAGATTTGGGTTTGGGGGTTTGGGTTTAAGGATACGTTAGCCTCCTTTGAGACTAAGATCGACTTAAACGTTTGTTAAGGATACGTTAGTCTAGTTTTTAGACTAAGATCAACTTAACGGGATCGTTTAGATCCAACAAGAGAGCAATAAAAAAGAGGGGGGCTCTGTTGTTTAGTTTAGTGACATTGCGGTCAATAGGTAGTTTAAGGACATTGCGGTCCATGGGTAGTTTAAGGACATTGCGGTCCATGGGTAGTTTAAGGACATTGCAGTCCATGGGTTTAAGGACCCCACAGTCCGTTGTTAGTTTTAAGACATCTCGGTCAAGGTTAAGGACCTCATAGTCCATGAGTTTAAGGACCCCATGGTCCATTGTTAGTTTTAAGACATCTCGGTCAAGGTTAAGGACCTCATAGTCCATGAGTTTAAGGACCCCACAGTCCATTGTTAGTTTTAAGACATCTCGGTCAAGGTTAAGGACCTCATAGTCCATGAGTTTAAGGACCCCACAGTCCATTGTTAGTTTTAAGACATCTCGGTCAAGGTTAAGGACCTCATAGTCCATGAGTTTAAGGACCCCACAGTCCGTGTCAATGTGTGGACATCGGGACCCGTCACCTCTTTGAAGACGTTGAGGAATTACAACGCCAAGTATCAAAGGAGTGAAGAGATGTACCCTTGGACCGGGGAGGATTAAATAGTCTTCGGCCCAATTTGGGACCAAGACCAATTAATTATATTATGAGCTCATTAGCCCAGTTAAGTTTGAATTGAGGACTTATGGCCAGTTTGGGCTAAGTCCAATCATGTTTAGAATACTGGCTTTCTGTTGGTCCATTGAAGAAGAGGCTTTGCCTCTGGCTATTTAGCCAATTGGGCTGAAGTTAGTGTTAAATACTAAAGATCAGCAGTGTTGAACACTGGGAACAAATTAGTGTTTTAACACTAAAAGACAGTTGGTGTTAAACACCGGCAACAGGGGGTTCAAATTAGTGTTTAACGCTAGAGCAAATCAATGTCAAACACTAGCAGCAGGGATTTAATTTAGCGTTAAACACTAAGAAATTCAGGGTTAAACACTGCAAATAAAGTTCTTTGATTAGTGTTGAACACTAAGGCCAAACAGTGTTTAACACTGGATCCCGGGATTCCAATTTAGTGTTAAACACTAAGGCAAGAGGGGTCACGTGGTAGCATGTGAGGGCGCCCTCCCTTCCTTTGTTCTGCTGAGAATATCGCATCTTTTAGAGCATCACGTGCCATCACGTGACGGGCATTTAAATGCTTGTATGTTAAGGCTTCTACCAAAGGTCACGTGGGTCACGTGAGGCACTGCCTCAAAGGCCCTTCTCTGTGGATCTTTTCGGGGGTCACGTGGTGGCACGTGACCCTGCCTCTTTGTATGTTTTTTAGAAGATCTGTTAATCCCTTTTTTAAGAATTAAATTCTTCGTAGGGTTGAACCCTAACGATAAATTTAAGAGGAATTAAATTCCTATTTCCTTCTGAAGATTTATATTCTGGGATAGAGTTGAACTCTGAATTTTCTGTAGGAATTAAATTCCTCATATATGTGAAGAACTGAATTCTATCATAGAGTTAAACCCTAATAAAGGCTTTAAAGGAATTAAATTCCCACTCTCTTTTAGAGAATTATTCCGAGGAATGAGATTCTGTCATAGGGTGAAACCCTAATTTCTTCTTTCTTAAAGGAATTAAATTCCTGTTATTTTAACAGAACTAAGTTCTTAACTAGGGTTGAATCCTGATTCTGTTCATTCTGAAGGAATTAAATTCCCATAACATAGGGTTAAACCCTAATTTTATTTTAAAGGAATTAAATTCCTATAGTTCTGTGAGAATTAAATTCTCAAGCTTCCATTTTCCTCTCTATGCTTTGGATCTGCATGGCAGGATCTCAACCCAATGAGAATTAAATTCTCAATTCAAGGGGAGATGTGCACTTTACAGATCCTCCACTAAAGAGAGAACTATGTTCTTCTGTTTAATATCAGAGTTAAACTCTGTTGAGAATTAAATTCTCTTTTTCTTTCAAAAAGCCTTCCCTTTCTTACCTAGGGTTTTCTTTTGCAGAAGATCCAAATTCCTCCAAAGTATCAAGGCTCTCTTCTTTTTTTTTCTATGTATCGATCTGTCTGCATATATCCCTCTGTGTGTCTCTTGGCTCCTATTTATAGGAGAAGCAACAAAATCAATTAGTTTTTTGATGAATCTTTCATTGAGAGATTTGATCTGTACTTATCATTCATTTGGACCTTTGGATTATTAGGTGAATTTTATTCACCATTGGATTTTAAATCCAGATATTCTCCTTTGTTATTTCGGTTAGATTTTAAGGGGAAATCTTTCCAAGTTCAGGCTTTTCCCACAAATAGATGATATTTAATCACCTTTAAATCTTTAATCCAATTGGTTCCAAATAATTGCTTTCCTTTGGAAAGATTTGAATGCCGTTCAGAATTTAATTCTGTTAAATAAATGGGCTTTGAAAGCCGGTCACGTGTGACCACGTGACCCATGGTCACGTGTGGGCACGTGACCCCCCTGGAACGAGCTTTCTTTTTCTTCTGCGCTATGTCTTTGCCGCTGCTTGGTCATCACGTGCCAACACGTGACCACTGGTCACGTGTGAGCACGTGACCCTCGTCTGGAGCTTTTTTCTTGATTTAATTAGAGAATGAGTCTGCTTTTGCCGTTGCTTTTAAATGTCACGTGCCAACACGTGACTGCTGGTCACGTGCTAGCACGTGATGCCTCCTTCGTAACTTTTCCTGATTTTAAATCAGGAAACAACTAGTGCTTATGATTTGTTGACAATAATTATGGTCCTAAGACACCAGGGGTAAAAAAACCATATCGGGAATTTCAATAGTTGAAATTTGCAATGAGATTGCATACCTTCTATTTGATAGTTGGATCCTGATCCCACTGTGAGTAAAAGTTACTCCCGGGAGAGTTTTGCACTTTACAATTAGCTAATCTAGTAGGTGTCTAAAAAGGTGTCAACGGGGTTACACCTCTAGGAAAACGAGGTTTATTTTAATTAGATCCATGTGAAAGCATGGGGAACCTCCCTCGGAGTACCGACACTGGCCTGGCCAACCGGTTAGCGAACTTGTGGATTGCAATTTATCCTGGCTAATTTTCTTTTTAAGGTTTGAAGGAAAATTTGACAAAAGTAGTGGGAGACATCGATTAGATAAGATTAATAACCAATCTAATCATGCAAGAGCAATCGCTGAGTGTCTTCTTTTCTCTCTCCTAATGTGTCACGACCCGAAATAGCACGTGACTGGCACTTGAATCATATGAAGTCTATAGGACCCCATCTAATTCAAGTAAGCCAAAAGCCCAGAAATCTAAACCATTTTAAACTAAGAAGTGAAGGAAAAGTTTAGTTTTAAAGCAAGTGGTTTAACGAAATATGCCGTAGTATGCATTTTTAAATCATCAAGACTTTTCTCAAAATTTCGGTAGAGTTTCCTTTGTAAATACTGGCCCCAAACGGGTACAACACATGAAATATATATAATGAATAAAGGCATCCCCAAGCGGGAGATAGCTCTTCGTCAATTGACGGTCACAACCACACAAGCAATATAATATACAACGCCGAAGGAAGAGGATCAAAACTCAAAAGGAAAACCAATATCATCAAGAAAACCATAATAATACAGCGCGCGACTCTAAGGTCGAAAGAATATACAACTAATCTTCTAGGTCTAATAAAATATAAAAGTCTGGTTGATGGAGTTTACTAGATACAACAGAATATAATAAAAGGTACAATGGTGGTCACGATGCGAGTGAACCCACCTACCAAAGAAATCACCCGGAAGAAAGCAGTGTGCCAGCAAGCCGCCATGAAACCTGTACGGAAAAACCTGCAAGAAACTGTAGCACAACAGGGGTGAGTTACTGTAACGTTTTAAAAATAATTAAATAAATAAAATCGTTTAAGTGAATTTTATGATTTTCGGTAAAGAAAAACGTATTTTTCGTAAAACTAAACCGTAATTATTTTTCACTATAAATTTAAAAATACCTATTTTAATTATGTTATTACTAGTAAATGGTGTTTATTTAGTCACTTATAAATTTTTAGTTTAATTAAATATTTTTCCTAAATTAATTATTTTAAATATTAACATAAGCTTTATTTATGCACTAAATTAGTGTAAATTTAAAATTTGAAGGGGTTTAATTTGCAAAAATGAACCATTGCATATTAGAATCTAGTGTGTATCATGCAAAATTTATTTACAAATTTTTCCATGATTCTAGACATTCTTTGGTTTATTTACATTAGAAATGAAAGAAATTAAAGAAAATGTTGAAAAGACATAAAGAGGTGATATTTTGGTGGAAGTTTCTACATCATTCTTCACTCTTTTCTTTCTCTCCCTCACCTCCTAATTTTTGGCCGGCCTCATCCCCTTGGCAGCCCCCCCATTTTTCTCATTTGATTTTGTTGCAAAAATCCACCAAAATTCATCAAAAATTCAATTAAAAATCCACAAAATCCTAATAAATTCATACCCTCTATTCTTTGCTCTTCTTTGCATGGATTTTGGAGATGGAAAGCACTAATTTTGGAGGCTCATTTTCATGTTTGGATTTTATGTTGTGAAGGTATAAATCTTTTTCTTTTGATTTATTTTTATTAGATGTTTCTTTTAAGCATAATTAGATTTATTAAATTAATTCTATTTGCAAATTTTAAAATTCAAGTTAAGGTTTGTAAATTCAAGTTGTGGTTTTATTAATTAATTAGGGTTGTAATAAATAGTTTGACACTTTTAGAAATGGAAAATCATGCATGGTTGTGATATTGTAAATTGTTGATGTAAAATTGTTCAATTTAAACATTTTTGCAAACTAGATTTCTATATATTATATATATTGGTGAGATAAATTCCAATTAATGTTTGTAACATTATATTTTTGTTTTAATGAGAATATTGACATGTTTATGGAATGAAAAACTTAGTTTGGTCACTAGTTTCTTTTGATAATTGAAAAATACTAATAAAATGCTATTTTTGCTAACTTGTTTTTGGAAATTCTTAAATAAATAAAATTTAAAATATAAATTATGGTTTCATTATATCATTATCATTATAAATTGTAGTTTAATACATTAATTCATGCAAAATCAAGTTTGTTGTGATATTGTGACATTTTGCTTGTAAGATGTTGAAAATTGCTAAAGGTTGTAAACTAGAAATTTCAAATTAATACAAATTTGTGTAATAAAAATATAGTAATGGGTTGTATAGTCTAGTTATGCTATTTAATGAGTATCATGACCATTGGTTTCATTAAATGTCAAGTTCTGAAGAAAAACGGTAAATTGGTATTTTCGGGTTTTACGAAATCGGGCGATTTGATGGATTTTAGGGTTTCGATGAATTAAATCATGTTTTATATTATAAGTAATGAGTTTTAAAACTATGAGATGTTTGTTGATGTTTATCTCGATTAATCGGAGTTTGTACGCCGATATCGAGCGATATTTGGTTCTTTTGCGTGAACGGGACATAGATTTTAACCTATGCGCGTTCCGTGTGTCGTTTTGACTTTTGTCCGTGATTTAGTTTACGATACTATATATGTTTGCGTATAGGTACCCCTCACGTGGACTGCGGGCGATGAAGAAGAGGATGGTGACACCGTCTTCGGCAGACATGGACCCGGTGAGTAGATGTATATCTACCGGGGGAAGTCGGGTGGATGGCGTTTAGCACCCCCGCAACGTAGAATAGGAATAGTACTTATTAACATTAGGAAGCCAGATGTGACCCTAGAATCTTAATGAGTGGGACCCTAGTAATGACCTTAGGCTGGACTAGACTGATTTAGGAAGACCATACCAGAGGATGAATACCTTGGAAGAGATTCGTAGGTTTCAGGTAGATACACACACACGCACACACTGAAACTCGACGTGGTGTATATGTGTATGTGTATATATATATATATAGGACTAGGTATAGGTATATATATATACAACACGTATATGGGATGCAATGATGTGATATGATACACGGGAATGAAACAGTATAACTGGGCTTGATGCCATGATTCTTGGCTATGCAGTCGTATTAAAATGTTAGCGGATCATTAGAAAATGAGATAATGAACAGGTATACATAAATTATAGTGGGTGGTGATGATATTAAGGTACATGGGACTCTAAAATAGCACCCGGACTGTAACTTGTGACTGATCAATATATGATATATGTATGACTTGATTACAACATCATATAGGTGTGACTTGATGATGATATGATATAAGTGTGGCTTAATCACAATATGATACATATGACATGATATTTCTTAGGATAAATTAATGATGTATATTTATGATGGCAATGATATATGATTGATGTATGCGATTACAGTATAGCACCTTGATCATGACATGTGTTGATGATGATTTTATACGAATGATGAGACACCTAGGAGATACTTGACCCGTACCCCGATATTGGGATGCCGTACGATGAACTTTACCGTACGAGGCATAGATTGATCCGCACTCTTGATTCGAGAAAGCCATACTACGTACGTGACGCTATTGAGGCTGGATCGCCGACTATTAGAGATATGGATTCAGACCTTAGGTGGACTCTTATTTCTTATTGACTAGTTGCTTAAGTTTAGTTCCTTAGGAGGTTAGATGGACACTAGTTTAGGCTCGAGTCATATAGTTGTAGTTATACTTGTATATCACAGATGAGTGGTTATTACACATCCGTCTTTACATTCATACCGTAATCATAATGGTGCATGTTCATTCATATGTTTCTATAATCAGAATAAAACTTTGCCTGTTAGGACACCAGCACTATTACCGATGATGCGCATATTCCACGCACACTTATTTGTCGGCTCACACACATCATCATCGGTAATTGCTATGTCGCGTACACTTTAGAACATATTATCTTTTATTGATAGAATCAGCTAGCAACTAGATCGATATAATATTGAGATTACTCTCTGGTGTTAGTATAGACATGGTATTTATTACTTAGACATTTCATGCATTCGCATTTTCATGTTATCATGCAGTATTATGGGGCATATGCCGACTCTTATCATATACTTACTCATGATTTTGGGATTTTGGATTTCTATGAGATTTCTGGATTTTTGGGGAAAACCGCAAGAATATATAAAAACTTCTCTCTCTCCTCCTCTCTTTTTAAAACATAAGATGCGGTTTTCTCGTGTTGTATGTGTCGTCCACCATGAGATTTCATGTTTTCTGTTGGATTTCGAGACCCGATTCGAGGAGTGGATGAACCGTCTCGGATACATGGTGGGCCCGGTATGGTACCCCGGGGCAAGAAGATCGAGTTGTAGACGATGAGCCTGGCAGGGGAAGGCTACCTACCGGTGATGTCTGGCCCGGCGGATATCCGGAGGATACCGACCGTTGTCGTGAGATTTGATGATATGGGCCGATCCGGACTGACGGAGCCCGAGATATTGAGACTATGAGACATTGAGATTATGAGGTATTGAGACTTGAGATTTACATGCTTTGTGTCGATGCTTGACACGGATTTCCATGGATTTCATTGTTAATATTTCAGATTTCTATACACATTTTACTATGATAAAATTTAAAGATTTCTTATACAGATATACCTAGATTTCAGGATTGGTCATTTTACATTCATGGTGCATGCATACTCATTCATATGACCTAGTACTATATGAGGCACTGACACGAGCACGGAGTATTTGCATTTACACGTAGCTTATTATCCTGTCTTACTTGATGATTAGGAGTATATTAGTATATTATTATGACCTAGGATAGCGTCGTGCATTCGATTTCTTTTCGTAGATGTCGTCTACTCACGAGTTGGCAACTCACCCCCGTTGTGCCAAATTTTATTACAGGTTGATGTACAGGGTCCCTTAGCAGTTGCTGGCACAACATTTTCATTCCGGGTGATTTGCACGGTAGGTTGGTTCATTTGTATCTGAACCGCCGTTGTATTTTTATTATTTCATTTGTATCTAGAAAGCTCCATCAACTAAACTTGTATTATTTGATAGATTACTGGACCATTTATTTATTTCGACCTTAGAGTCGCGTGTATTATTCTGATTTGGTGGATTTGTTTTCTTTTGAGTTTTGACCCTCGCCCTTTGGCGTTGTATATTATTGTGCTTGTTGTGGTTGTTTCCGCCTGTTGGCGTTGAGCTAGCTCCCGTTTGGGGATGCTTTTTATTGTTTATGTATATTATACTTGTTGTACCCGTTTGGGGCCAGTTTTTACAGAGGAGACTCTGCCGAAATTTTTGGGAAAATTTGCTGATGCTTTTAAACTTGTTTTCTTCATGTTTTCTTTTACTTCTTTTGCTTTTATATGGTTTAGATTTCTGGGCTTCGGCTTACTTAGGTTACGTTGCGCCTCTAGACGTTTCGTACTCTAAGTGCCGGTCACGTTCCGTACTTTCGGGTCGTGACAGTTACCAACTCGTGAGTAGAAAACAACACCGAGCAGAAATCACATATATGACTCAATCCTAGGTCATAGGATAATATATCCTCAAAGTAATATAACTCTGAACATCTACACATAAGTGTAAAACCACGTGCTCGTGTCAGTGCCTCAGATAGCAACATATCATATATATGATGTATGAATGCATCGAAATGAAAATAGAATACATCATGAATGAGAAAACTGTTTTCTTAAAATAGTGAGATTTCTGTATATGTAAATCGAGGTATCATCAATGAAATCAGCAAAAAATCCGTGTCAAGCATCGACACAAAACATATATCCAAATATCCAATATCTCGGGCTCCGGCTATTCGGACTGGCCCATATCATAAAATCTCAATACCTCAAAGTCTCAATATCTCGGGCTCCGGCTATCCGGACTGGCCCTTGGGCTCCGGCTATCCGGACTGGCCCCTCATCAAATCTTACGACTACGTCGGTATCCTCCGGATATCCGCCGCATCACAAATAACCGGTCGGTAGTGCTCCCCTGCCAGGCTCAACGCCATCATCTGCGACCATCTTGCCCCAGGGTACCACACCGGGTCCACCATGCACCCACAGACGGTTCCTCTTCCTCCTCGAATCGGGTGTATGATATCTCTCAAGAGCCGAGAAAACTCATGGTGGACGTATCTCACAGCATATCACGAGAAAACCGCACTTTTTATCTTTTGAAAATGATAAATGGGTTTATAAAATCTGCGGTTTCTCCAAATCCAGAAATCTCATGGAAAATCCGGAATCTCAAAATGACAGGTCAATAACAGTGAATACTGGGTTCCGGCAATCCGGACCAGCCCATAATATCGCATAGGAAATGAATATATATAAATATTCATGGAATATCACATTAATAAATGCAATATCAAATCTAGCACAATAATGATATATCGGAACTATCAGATAGCAAGCGATATCAATGAATTAATATTCTCTAAAGTGTACATGACATAGCAATTACCGATGATGATGTGTGTGAGCCGGCAAGCAAGTGTTCGTAGACGTACGCATCATCGGTAATGGTGCTGGTGTCCTGATGATATGGGTTCAATATAACAATAAAAACACATTTAAGCATGCGATGCGATGCGAATAGCAGGAATATATGGCAAATGAATAGTAAATGCAACAATAATGAATGTACATAATATATATGAGTCATACAGTTTTGGCATTTGAAATAACACGAATCGTGGTGTTTAGAAAATAGGGTCTACGGTGTTTTTACGAAGAGGTACGTCCTTTGAAATATCTGTAGTTTCCCTTGGCCTGTCTTTGAAATACTCATGATTCGTTAGTTTTAGAAATAGGTATGACTCAAGCCCATTCTAACATCTACTAAGTGAACTACAGGACTAAACTAACAGGCTAATCGAAAAGGTAAGGAAAATCATCTAAGTCTGAGTCGATATATATATATAGCAGTCGGTGATCCTGCCTCAATAGTATCACGTACGATACAATATATAATATGACATCCTCGAGTCAAGAGTGTGGATCTATCATCATCATTATATCTCGTAGGTAAATCCATCGTACGGCATCCTAAATCTGGGTACGGGTCGAATACCACATTTCTCTCATTATTCATCTGGTATCCTTATCATCATATTCTAAATTAGGGGTACTGATCTAAAGTCTAGTACATTCCGATACCATCAACACACATACACACACACACACACACACACACACACACACACACACACATATATGCGTGTGTATGAAAACACGTCGCCTAAAGACCCGCTATAATATCATGTCGTATCTCATAATACGAACCAATTCACATCACCGATCTCGTGGCATCATGCCCAATCACATCGACTCATCTCTAAGTACCATATATTATCCTCATCATCCATGTATATGTATACATATATATATATATATATATATATATATATACATACTCACATACATATATGTATATATATATCCCCATATACGCACAAGAAAAACAAATGTATGCGTGTGTGTGTGTGTGTGCAAATCTTTACTCTAGGGTTTCGCGACTAACACTAGACTATATCATTAACTTCCAAATACGCTAAACACTAACCCAAAGTCACCTAAAGCATTTCTTGCTAAGTTATCCTCGTATCACAATACACAATATCATAAATATATATATATATATATACACACACACACGTAGACTACACTACGAAACTGCGGGGGTGCTACACGCTATCCACCCGACTTCCCCCTAGATATATATCTACTCACCTTCATCCTTACTTGCCGAAGTCAATGTCGCCATCCTCTTCTTCATCGTCCGAAGTCCACATGAGGGTACCTACATATCACATATATCATATCGCATCAAAATGTCCAATTCAAAACAAAAACGACACGCGAATCACACATAGGTTAAAACCTATGGTCTACTCACACGAATCAACTAAACAACACCCGATATCGACGTACAAACGTCAAGTGACCGATAAAAAACACAAATATCAAAACTTCAATTCATAAACATCAAGGAATACAAAGCAGCAACTCAAGAAAACGGTCCCAGACTTTAGTTCAGGTGAAAATAGGATAAACAAACAATACTGGGGTGTAGTATATAGGGTATATGACCTACAGAAGCAACCCTAACACCAATGCTCCAAAAGTGGCCGGCCACATGAACCAAATATCCGGCCTGCTCGGCCAAGTAAGCTCAGAATGGGTTCATCTTTGCAGGGTGTCCTCCTAGTGTCCAATCTAGGTCAATGGAGTTGTTTGTTTTTCTTCTAAAAGTCACAGGTCGTTCCAGATTCCCTGCACCCCACAATTTAAGGCAAAACCGACACGGATGTTTTTAAATTCTGTATTTTGGGTTAGTCGCCGGTTTCAATCACTAAAGGGGTTTTAAGGTCACCAATTGCACTCACTTGCACCATCACAACTCAAGGAAAACTGTCACGCCCCGCTTCCCAGAGTACGCTAAAAAGGGCACGTGACATAGCCAACCATGCTACCTGTGGGTAGGAAGCATCCATCCACAGTCACATTACGGCTGTAGAGATATCAAGAACGAAATAAAACTATCTAAAACATGTCCATAATCCAAGATAACATGAGTCAATAATAAATAAATGCGGAAGCAAATGATCCAATACAAATAACTGAAATGTATGTCCCATAATGCGGGCTCACATCAGGAAATAAATGCAGGAAATAAAACTAACTACTACAGAACTCACAGCTCAGCCTGCTGGCTGAAGTACTCCTGCTCGGACTGCAACAGCGGTACGGAATCTGGGCCATGCAAAACCCAGACGTCAGCGTCTCATGTCATCAAGTAATTTCATATGAACAGTGTAGCAAGCAATATAATATAAACATGAATAAAACGAGAGTAGCAATAATGTGAATCAAGCAGTGCAAGGTAGTGTGCCGTGGGTAACTAAACCGTTCTATCAGGTTCTCTATTCTAGAGTCTTTGAAATCAATTGACGAATTATCGATGTAACTCAATAGTATCTCGTGCATGCCCGGGACCACGGTCAAGACTCTCGGGGCTGAATCCGAGACGTGCCGCTAGGCAGTAACAGGTAGCAGGATGGGCGAGTGATGTCAGCATCATCACTCCGGGGCTGGCCTAGCCCGTAAGACTGATCAGAACAGGTATCGAACTATTGAGTTACAAGTCAGGTTTCACCTTTGATTTCCACATACCCCCAAGTTATGTATGTCGAGTCTGGTATTCAGTAATCAAGAACTAATGCCAACACAGGATCAGGTAAAAGCAGGTTTGTCTGGATAGACAACAGGAACGGTCCATGAGGACTGCATGTCAGGTTTGTTGGCATTAGACACAAGATCAGGTAACGGGTCGGGTCATGGTACATCAGGTCAAGTCAACAGTATACGGTACCATGTCAGGTATATCAATATATATATGTGTGTGTAGCAATGTCAGGTCAAGATGTAAACAATATCGTGGGTGTGCTCACAATCAGATATATAATCAAACATGGGTATTAACAACATGAGATAAGCAATGAATTAAGTAATAAGCAGTTTCATTCAATTTGCAATACGGATATCAATTTGTTACAGAGATGATTACAAGAGTGCAGTAAGACAAATATAGCCGTTTAGTCATGTTAACAGGTTTAAGAACCCTTAGAGGTGCAATAATTTATGTAACGGTTCAGTACAGCTATTTCAGATTAAATGCATACGAGTGTCCGAATGTAACAGAACTACAGGGATGAATGCCACAAGCTATTTTAACAGTAAAATGTGATTGAATAGGTAAATATAATTATTAGGTTCAATTTGCAAACTGTAAGTTCCATGTTTAATAGTAAAATGATATAATGCAATATTGTACCCGAAAATGGGAAACGATTGTACCAAGTTAAATTTTTACCGGTTTAGGGTGTCAATATATATATGTAAATATTGTATAGCATGTAGCAAGGGGTACTTGCCTCGACGGGTCGCGAACCGGGAAAAACGGAACGTAGACGTCGGCGGGGAAACTTGCGACGGCCGCACGGTTCACGGATTGAACCCAAACAACGAACAATGGAACCACGCGGGTTGGGGTACCTCGCTGGAACGTCGGATCACGTCGTCGGCATCGCCGGATTTCGGCCGAAAAAGAACAGTGAACGATCAAGACTTGTAATCGAGAAAAGAAAAGAAACAAGGAATGAGCGAAGGCTTACAAGGGTTCTGTAATCACAGAGAGGAGGCGTGAGAACGACGACGAGGTCGACGGCTCCGGCGGTGGCCAACAGTGACCGCGGGGAAACTGCCGATGCAAGAATTTCATTAGCGGAGAAGGAAAGAAGAAAGGGAGAGAGGAGGGAAGTGATCTCACCGAGGGGATGTGCCTGCGAGGCCGGGAACACAGGAACGGGGTCGTCGGCGGCGACAGACGGCGGTTCTACGGGTGTGCAGGGAGCACGCGCTGGTGGTCGGGAGTGCGCAGGCGCGTGCAGGTGCAGGGAAGAAGGGAGAAAGAGGAGGTGGATGGGACGAGGCTGAGGAGGCGAGGATGGAGGTGGTAGCGGCGTCGGTGTTAGGCTGCGACGGCGAGGGTAAGGCGGCCGGGGTTATCGTGCGAGGGCTCGGATGGGTTCTCTGGAAAAAAAATGAGAGAGGGAAAGAGTTTTAAATTTATAGGGGAGAGAGAGAGAGAGAGATTTGAGGGAGAGAGAGAGAGATGAGGGGGAGAGAGAGAATATGGGATTGGAGAGAGAGAGATAGAGAAAGATAGAGAAACGGTGAGAGAGAGAGATAGAGGGATAAAGGTGAGGGCCCACGGGAAAATAAATGAGAGAAGTTGATTGGCTGAGCGATAATCTTTATGGGTTTAAGAATTTTTTTTTCTAAAGATTTAAGCACAGTAATCTATATAGTTATAGAAATATATCGATGGTTTAAATATTTGAATTTTTGGATTTTGGCGTAAAGTAAAACATTTCCAAATCGCGCCCGGGTCGGTTCCAAAAATTTGAAATTTAAATAATAGGATTTTAAACGGGTTCCAAATTTTAAAATTATGTGTCTTATGATTAAAAAGCATACCCCCAAAACGGACACACGTACGTGCACGTAGCCATTCAAACTCGCCCGTTTCACTGAACGGGACGAGCACACGATGCACGGACGCCACCATGGGGTTAGGGGTGTCAAGTAGGCCAAGATTGCTATTTTTAATTTTATTTTAGATGCCTAAATTTGTTATATACAGAAATGACTTTACCGGGTAAAAATTTACAGTAAGCAACAAACAAGCAAGCTAAATGAAATGAGTACCACATTATGCTCAAACAGTACAGAAAATAGTAGCATTGGGCTCGGGTGTTACATTATACCCAACTACAAAAGAATTTCGTCCTCGAAATTCCAAGAATACAAAGATAGATAACTACAAGAAAAGGTGAGGAAACTTCTGCCGGATTTCATCTTCTCGTTCCCAAATGGACTCTCCATGCGAGCGATTACCCCAAGAAACAAGCACAAGAGGGATCACCTTGTTCTTAAGAACCTTTTCCCTTCGATCCACAATTTCAACCGGTCGCTCCTCAAAAGTCAAGTTTTCTCGTACTGTTAACTCCGAATGATCCAAAACGTGTGTTTCATCTCGAACATACTTACGGAGTTGAGATACGTGAAACACATCATGCACACTTACCAAGGACTGCGGTAACGCCAAACGGTACGCTACCTCACCAACACACTCCAAGATCTTAAAGGGTCCAACGAATCGAGGACTAAGCTTTCCTCGACTCCCAAAACGAATCACCCCTCTAGTCGGTGATATCTTCAAGAATACCAAATCACCCACGGCGAACTCTAGAGGTCTTCTTGACGTGTCAACCCAACTCTTCTGTCTGTCTTGAGCTGCCTTCATATGATTTCTGATAGTGTTAACCTTCTCAACTGTCTGCACAACCAAATCTGGTCCCAACAATCTTCGTTCACCAACATCATCCCAACAAACAGGTGAACGGCATTTACGACCATACAAAGCTTCAAACGGAGCCATCTGGATAGTTGCCTGAAAACTGTTGTTGCAAGAAAACTCCACCAAGTGTAGATGATCCTCCCAAGAACCCTTGAAGTCCAACATGCATGCTCTCAACATATCCTCAAGAGTTTGGATCGTTCTCTCCGACTGGCCATCAGTTTGAGGATGATAAGCTGTGCTAAACTTCAATCGAGTCCCCAAACTTTCCTATAAACTCCGCCAAAAGTGTGATAAGAACCGAGTGTCGCGATCGGACAAGATGCTCACCGGTATTCCATGCAATCTTACAATCTCCTGCATGTACCGCTCCGCCAAGGTCTCAGTTGATTGACCAACCCGAAAAGAAATAAAGTGAGCTGCCTTGGTCAACCGATCAACAATCACCCATACAGCATTGTTGCCTTTTGGACTCCGCGGTAAAGCCGTCACGAAATCCATGGTTATATGTTCCCACTTCCACTGAATCGGAAGTGGTTGCAATAAACCAGCAACCCTTTGATGTTCAGCCTTAACTTGCTGACACACCAAGCACTTTGCCACAAAACGAGCAATCTCCCGTTTCATGCCTTCCCACCAGAAATGCTGTCGAATATCTCGGTACATCTTTGTGCTTCCTGGATGTACAGAATAAGCTGAACTGTGTGCCTCCTTCATAAGCTCTTCACGAATATCTCCCTTTGGCACACACAAACGGCTACCATAGCTCAACGAACCATCTTCGTGGATCAATAAATCTGTTCGTAGTCCGGCTTCAACCTGCTCTCGAAACTTTTGCAGTCTAGGATCCTGCGATTGAACTGCTTTAATATTCTCGATCAATGACGAGTGTACTTGCAGCTGCAACAACTGTCCAGTATAGTGTGGTAGCACAACCTCCAAGTCAAATCTTCGAAAGTCTTCAACGAGCTCCTTCTACGTAGTTAACATCCGTATTGCTGGTAACCGACTAAGCGCATCCGGCACGATATTGACCTTCCCCGGATGGTACTTAAGATCAAGATCGTAGTCAGACATCAGCTCCAACCATCTACGTTACCTCATATTCAGCTCCTTCTGTGTGAACACATACTTCAAGCTCTTATGATCTGTAAAAACTTCGACCCTTTCGCCTAAAAGGTAGTGTCTCCAAATCTTCAAAGCGAAAATCATAGCCGCAAGCTCCAAGTCATGAATTGGATAATTCTTCTCATGGGTCTTCAATTGTCTCGATGCGTACGCTACAACCTTCCCATGCTGCATCAAAACACATCCCGATCCTTTCCCAGATGCGTCGCTGTGAATCACCAATCCTCCGGAATTGTCTGGCACGGTCAGAATAGGGGCGGTTATCAACTTCTGCTTCAACGTCTCAAAAGCTAACGCACATTTATCCGTCCATACAAAAGGTACCTCTTTGCGCGTAAGCTTGGTTAACGGCTCTGCCAGACGAGCAAAGTTCTCCACAAATCTTCTGTAGTATCCGGCGAGTCCAAGAAAGCTTCTTATCTCCGCAACATTCTTTAGAATTGGCCAATCACGAACGGCTGTAATCTTTTCGGGATCAACGGCAATTCCATTGCCCGACACAATATGCCCCAAAAACTTCACTTCCTCCAGCCAAAACTCGCACTTACTCAGCTTCGCATACAATTTCTCCTGTCTCAACGTGTGCAGTTCGATCTTCAAATGCTCAGCATGCTCCTCAAAACTCTTCGAGTAAACCAGAATATCGTCAATGAATACCACAATGAACTGATCCAAGAACGGTGAAAAGATTCGATTCATCAAGTCCATGAATACTGCCGGCGCATTCGTTACTCCGAAGGGCATCACTAAGTATTCGTAATGTCCGTACCGAGTTCGAAACGCCGTCTTGCAAATATCTTCTATTTTCACTCGAACCTGATGATATCCGGATCGCAAATCCAGCTTCGAGAATACCCTCGTGCCACTAAGCTGCTCAAAAAGTTCTCCAATGCGAGGGATAGGGTAATTGTTCTTAATAGTCACCCGGTTTAATTCTCGATAGTCGATGCACATCCTTCTCGTGCCATCATTCTTCTTTACTAGAAGAACTGGAGCTCCCCAAGGTGAATTACTGCTTCGAATCCAACCTTTCTCAAGCAATTCAGCAACCTGTTTCTTAACTTCTTCCAACTCTACTGGTGCCATTGGATAATATGCTTTGGATACTGGCGCTGCACCAGGAATAAGATCAATTGCGAACTCCACGTCTCGCTTCGGTGGTAAACCCGATATATCTTCAAATACGTCCATAAAATCACGAACAACAGCCGGTTCTTCACTTTCATCAACTTCCATTGCTGCAAGAATATGGTTTGTCGGCCTAGCCCTAAACTCAACTGGCCCGACAGAACTGCTTCCTTCAGTGAAGGTAAACTCAGGATGTCCGGGAATCTGGAAAATTACTTTCTTTGCCCTACAGTCAATATAAGCGTGGAAAGTGCCAAGAAAATCCATTCCCAAGACGACTTCATAGCTGCCCGTATCAATCACCAAGAAATCTGCAAAAAGCTCCCATCCGCACACAACAACTGTACAATCTTTACACTCTCTACTAGATATGATTTTCCCATTCCCAGTGTGTATGTCCCAGAAACTAGACAGGGTCGTGCAGGTAATCGAGTGTGTAGTCACAAACTTGGATGACATAAAACAATGGGATGCACCAGAATCAAATAATGCCAATGCGGGAAAACCATGAACGAGTAGAATACCTGAAACGACTTCTCCTGACGCCTTAGCTTCCTCAGCTGTCAAGGTAAAAGCTCGAGCCTGATTAGGTCCTTGAGTCAGCTGCTTCTGCCCTTGGAACGGTTTCTGCGGAGGCTTCTGAAAATCATCCCTCGTACGAAGCTTCGACGGACAAGCACTAACGGCGTGATCTGCCGCTCCACAACCAAAACAGAGTCCCAGCCTCCATCGACAATCATTTCGCACATGTCCGGGTACATGGCAGTAGTTACAAATCACGCTCCTCTTCCGATCAACCACAATTGTTTTCTTCATTGGTGTTATGCTGCGTCTGTTCACCGGAACACTTCCACTTACGGACGTTTGGTTCAGTGCAGACGTCGGTTTCAGATCGGTCTGTTTCTTTAGATTCTCCAGCAATCCCCTTATCACTCTACGCATGGCGGCTTTGTCCGCACGTCTTTGGACCATCTTCAAATTCTTACCGGCCATACCCCTGGAAATCAAAATACCCAACATTAGCATGATGATAGATTCTGAATATAGATCAAGGCTAGAACTCCAAGATACTTAAATAGAGTACTGCATTGTAACTATGCCGCGGTATCATAGCCACAATTACTTAACTCCACCCAAGTCGCCTAAGTCCTAGAGATAACAAGAAATCAGGTTTTTCGAGTCGATACGCAAAGGAAGTTTGCACATCGTAAGAGATATAATCAGGAAGAATGTGATTCAAGAATGGTAAATGGCAAAGTGGCAGGACATGTTTCCTAAACACGGGTATTCTGATTCGTGTATTGGGTACAATACCCAACTACAAAAGAATCAACCCAACTAACCTATGGCTCTGATACCAAAAGAACCATGTCACGCCCCGCTTCTCAGAGTACGCTAAAAAGGGCACGTGACATAGCCAACCATGCTACCTGTGGGTAGGAAGCATCCATCCACAGTCACATTACGGCTGTAGAGATATCAAGAACGAAGTAAAACTATCTAAACCATGTCCGTAATCCAAGATAACATGAGTCAATAATAAATAAATGCGGAAGCAAATGATCCAATACAAATAACTGAAATGTATGTCCCATAATGCGGGCTCACATCAGGAAATAAATGCAGGAAATAAAACTAACTACTACAGAACTCACAGCTCAGCCTGCTGGCTGAAGTACTCCTGCTCGGACTGCAACAGCTGTACGGAATCTGGGCCATGCAAAACCCAGACGTCAGCGCGTCATGTCAAGTAATTTCATATGAACAGTGTAGCAAGCAATGTAATATAAACATGAATAAAACGAGAGTAGCAATAATGTGAATCAAGCAGTGCAAGGTAGTGTGCCGTGGGTAACTAAACCGTTCTATCAGGTTTTCTATTCTAGAGTCTTTGAAATCAATTGATGAATTATCGATGTAACTCAATAGTATCCCGTGCATGCCCGGGACCACGGTCAAGACTCTCGGGGCTGAATCCGAGACGTGCCGCTAGGCAGTAACAGGTAGCAGGATGGGCGAGTGATGTCAGCATCATCACTCCGGGGCTGGCCTAGCCCGTAAGACTGATCAGAACAGGTATCAAACTATTGAGTTACAAGTCAGGTTTCACCTTTGATTTCCCCATACCCCCAAGTTATGTATGTCGATTCAGGTATTCAGTAATCAAGAACTAATGCCAATACAGGATCAGGTAAAAGCAGGTTTGTCTGGATAGACAATAGGAACGGTCCATGAGGACTACATGTCGGGTTTGTTGGCATTAGACACAAGATCAGGTAACGGGTCGGGTCATGGTACATCAGGTCAAGTCAACAGTATACGGTACCATGTCAGGTATATCAATATATATATATATATATGTGTAGCAATGTCAGGTCAAGATGTAAACAATATCGTGGGTGTGCTCACAATCAGATATATAATCAAACATGGGTATTAACAACATGAGATAAGCAATGAATTAAGTAATAAGCAGTTTCATTCAATTTGCAATACAGATATCAATTTGTTACAGAGATGATTACAAGAGTGCAGTAAGACAAATATAGCCGTTTAGTCATGTTAACAGGTTTAAGAACCCTTAGAGGTGCAATAATTTATGTAACGGTTCAGTACAGCTATTTCAGGTTAAATGCATACGAGTGTCCGAATGTAACAGAACTACAGGGATGAATGCCACAAGCTATTTTAACAGTAAAATGTGATTGAATAGGTAAATATAATTATTAGGTTCAATTTGCAAACTGTAAGTTCCATGTTTAATAGTAAAATGATATAATGCAATATTATACCCGAAAATGGGAAACGATTGTACCAAGTTAAATTTTTACCGGTTTAGGGTGTCAATATATATATGTAAATATTGTATAGCATGTAGCAAGGGGTACTTGCCTCGACGGGTCGCGAACCGGGAAAAACGGAACGTAGACGTCGGCGGGGAAACTTGCGACGGCCGCACGGTTCACGGATTGAACCCAAACAACGAACAATGGAACCACGCGGGTCGGGGTACCTCGCTGGAACGTCGGATCACGTCGTCGGCATCGCCAGATTTCGGCCGAAAAAGAACAGTGAACGATCAAGACTTGTAATCGAGAAAAGAAAAGAAACAAGGAATGAGCGAAGGCTTACAAGGGTTCTGTAATCACAGAGAGGAGGCGTGAGAACGACGACGAGGTCGACGGCTCCGGCGGTGGCCAACAGTGACCGCGGGGAAACTGCCGATGCAAGAATTTCATTAGCGGACAAGGAGAGAAGAAAGGGAGAGAGGAGGGAAGTGATCTCACCGAGGGGATGTGCCTGCGAGGCCGGGAACACAGGAACGGGGTCGTCGGCGGCGACAGACGGCGGTTCGACGGGTGTGCAGGGAGCGCGCGCTGGTGGTCGGGAGTGCGCAGGCGCGTGCAGGTGCAGGGAAGAAGGGAGAAAAAGGAGGTGGATGGGACGAGGCTGAGGAGGCGAGGATGGAGGTGGTAGCGGCGTCGGCGTTGGGCTGCGACGGCGAGGGTAAGGCGGCCGGGGTTATCGTGCGAGGGCTCGGATGGGTTCTCTGGAAAAAAAAATGAGAGAGGGAAAGAGTTTTAAATTTATAGGGGAGAGAGAGAGAGATTTGAGGGAGAGAGAGAAAATATGGGATTGGAGAGAGAGAGATAGAGAAAGAGAGAGAAACGATGAGAGAAAGAGATAGAGGGATAAAGGTGAGGGCCCACGGGAAAATAAATGAGAGAAGTTGATTGGCTGAGCGATAATCTTTATAGGTTTAAGAATTTTTTTTTCTAAAGATTTAAGCACAGTAATCTATATAGTTATAGAAATATATCGATGGTTTAAATATTTGAATTTTGTGATTTTGGCGTAAAGTAAAACATTTCCAAATCGCGCCCGGGTCGGTTCCAAAAATTTGAAATTTAAATAATAGGATTTTAAGCGGGTTCCAAATTTTAAAATTAAGTGTCTTATGATTAAAAAGCATACCCCCAAAACGGACACACGTACGTGCACGTAGCCATTCAAACTCGCCCGTTTCACTGAACGGGACGAGCACACGATGCACGGACGCCACCACGGGGTTAGGGGTGTCAAGTAAGCCAAGATGACTATTTTTAATTTTATTTTAGATACCAAAATTTGTTATATACAGAAATGACTTTACCGGGTAAAAATTTACAGTAAACAACAAACAAGCAAGCTAAATGAAATGAGTACCACATTATGCTCAAACAGTACATAAAATAGTAGCATTGGACTCGGGTGTTACAAAAACCCTAACCCTCATCTAGGAATTTTCTAAGTTCACGAAACCACACTAAATCGATTCAAAACTAACATGGATGCTAAAGGAATTGAAACACTACACTAATGGTGAAGAATATACCTCATTTGGCAACTCAAGAATTTTCTTGAGTTGCCCCAAGTGCTCAAAATCCTAGCTTTCTTGGTCCAAAATGCTTGTAGTGAGCTTGTCCACATTTTTAATGAAAGGGAGATGAAGTTTTGATGTTGATTTGGGGTTGTAGTGAAGAGTTAGAGGAGGGGGTTGAAGAAGGCAGCCATGGGAGGAAGTGGGGAGAAATGGTAAAGGAAAAATGAAGGAGGGAAAATGCCATGGTCAACTTGACCTCGCACCTCTCTCTCTTCTCTTTCATGCCCATACTCTATATTCTAATCCTTTTCCCTTTCCTTTTCTTTTCTTTTCTTTTCCTTTTCTTTTCCTTTTCTTTTGCAAACCAAAATGAAAAACCCCAAATTGCAACCATGCATAAAAGAAATCGTGGTAGAATAAAATGTAACAAGTGTAATATGACGTGGTGCATGTCATGTGCATAAATCAAGTTTAATGCACGATTAATGATATTTAATCGCGATTAGCATTAAAATGGAATATAATTAATCATAAAGAATTTATAATTTGCTTAAATCATATAAAACACCCTCATTTCAGTAATTCCTATAATTTTCCAAATATTTCCAAATTTATCGGTAATTAATTATACCGCATTATCAAAATATTCATAATATTTATTATTTAATTATATAAATTCCCAAAAATAATATTTTATTTTTCTGAAATGTTACATAATGTCAGATACCTATGACGGGACTTAAGCTTTTATTATACAAGAATAAACTCACGGGACCAAATTATAAAGAATGGCTGAGGAACGTAAATATTGCCCTGACCTATGATAAGGATGGAACCTGAGTGTCCAATATCGACACGTAAATCCACATATCATATCCGTACATCGACCGGAACCTGAGTGTCCAATATCGACACTCGCAATCCACGGAACCTGAGTGTCCAACTCCAACACTCGCAATCCACATATCCATACATCTTACGAAACCTGAGTGTCCAATATCGACACTCGCAATCCACGGAACCTGAGTGTCCAACTCCGACACTCGCAATCCACATATCATATCGGGTTTCTAACCCAAGTCTCAGAACCGAGAAAACTCATGGTGGACGCATCGAAATATCATATTAAGAGAAACCGGGTTTTCCAAAACAATGCATACTTTCTGGAAATATCCCCACGTTTCTCAAATCCATAAATCACATGAAATCCGTATCTCAATGTGTAAATCCATGAAACATAATATATGCAACATAGAACAGTAATATGAGCATATAAAAGGAAAACCGATATTTAAATGCATCAAGTTATTAAATATATCATGCGATTCCCAATTTATCCAAAATCCATCGGAACATCATATGAAGCTGAACATGTAGCTATAGCAAGGTATATGTGTAAGCATGTAGGTATGCGACATATAACAGAATGTAAGCATATCCGTATATCATACAACATAGCATAGTGATGTGAGCATAGCAAGTATATCATGGCATGATGAAGGAATTCTACTGTGTAGTGACATAACAATTATCGACGATGAAGGTGTGTGAGCTGGCCAATCTGTGTAAGTGTAACATACGCATCATCGATAACGGTGTAGGTGTACTAGCACGGATATATGTAATGCAATGCGAATATCATGAGCGTAGCATAAGGTACATCATAAGCGAAACGCTACAAGGTATACGTGTCTAAAATATATCCGAGTCGGTGAATCTATCAATCGGCATCCAGCCTCACAACATCACATTCGGTAAAATCCATCGTACGGCATATCACTCAAGATTCACAACATTATATATATCTATTACCTATGTCCCAGGTCACATCTGTATCAATCTCATATCGTGGACCGACAAAGGTATCAACCATCTCATATCGACTCGCATCCATATAACGACATATCACACTAAGTCATCATATCACATCGTATACTCATTCTCTTTCAATTCGTACCTATCATGATTCACTTCTCATTTCATATTCTCATATGTCACTATGTTCATTAGTGTCAACTTTTATCATATTATCGTTATTAAACCCTACAATCATGTCCGTCGCATATCATTTATCAGGATATAATAATCAAACGATCTTCCATATCAATATTTGTGGGGGTGCTATACGCCATCCACCCGACTTCCCTCGTAGATATATATCTACTCACCTGCTAAACTCCTCGCTTAGCCATAGTCGATGGGCTTCGTCTTCTCGGAATCCACGTGAAGGTACCTACAATATCAACACATATCGCAATACCATAAAAATCAATTTCCGAAAACCGATACGGCACACGGTGCGCTCATAGGTTAGAACCTATAGCCTATGTATGCAAAAACAACCAAACAACCCTTGTCGTTGACGTACAAATATCCAACGACCCAATAAAATATCAAATATTAAAACCAAGAATTACAAAATACAGAAAACATAACCAAAACCACTCACAATAGCTCCCAGATTTTAGTTCAGGTAAACTGGAACTAAAAAAACAAGTATAGGGTGTAGTATATGGAGTATATGAGCTACTGGACCAATTCCAGCACCAACCACCACCAAGTGGCCGGCCACACTGCCCATAATTCCGGCGAGCTCGGCCCGTTCTGCTCCGTTTGGGTCCGTCTTCTCAGGGTGGTCTCCTAGTGTCTTAAATAGGTCCCTGGAGTTGTTTGCTTTTCTCATAAACTTCCCAGGTCATCTCAGATTCCCTGTAGGATTTAAGGTTTCACAAAACCGACACAGAACAATTCTAACTTCGTGTATCGGGTTCTAAACTCAATTCCAAGTCAATAGAACACTTTCTAAGGTCTTGTAAACACTCCCTATATCTCAATTGACCATTAGACAGCAACGTATAATTTTCTATAATCGATAACCTCAATAACTCAATTTCTAACTAAAAATACGATATTTAACACCAAAAACTAAACTAAAGTGTATGGATTACCTTATTTGCAACTAAAGATCTTTCTTGAGTTGCCCAAGTCTTCAAAATCCAAACTTGAAAGGTTCTAATGGTTTAGAATGGATGTGTGCATGTTTTTAATGAAGAGAGCATAGGGTTTTGAGAAATATTTGGAGATGAGGCATGGAGGTAGTGAGGGAGTGATGGAGATGATGAAGATGAAGGAAATAATGGAGAAATGAAGGGAATGGGGTAGCCAAGGCTCTCTCTCTCTTAGCCTCACCCCCTCCTACACTCACCTCTCACAAATATCTATTCTTGTTTCTTTCATAAATATCTCTTTTGTCCATGGCATCAAATTCATATTCCATCCACACTCAATTCATTTCTTTTCTTTTCTTTCCCTTTTCATTTTCTTTCTCATTCTCACAAAACTCACAAACACACACATGCACACATGCACATGACATGGTGCAAAATCATGAAAACTGTAAAAACACGGATTTTATCCAAAATCCGATAAATATCATTAAAATAAATAAATCATTTTATTCTCCGATAAATTTCCAAATATTGGTATACACTTATACCACTTTACGAAAATCCCAATTTCGCAAATCGGGTAGATTTCGCGAAAAATATTATTTTAATATTAAATTTCCAAAAATAATATTTTATATTTCTGAAATGTTACAATCTTCCCCCCTTAAATAAATTCGGTCCCCGAATTTAAATTTAACTCCCCACATATTAAAATATTTCAATAATCAGCTCAAATCAACGGGGCTCCGAAATTACGGAAGATACAGAAATATCATAGTGCATCCTGTGCGCCGGAAAATGAGTACGAAACTCAAAACCGAACTCCATCAAGCGTCACGCAAATTATCGGATTTGCACGCATATCATCGGAGTCACAAAGGAGATACAGATCTCGAAATCCACTACCGAAATCTCATATGCACTAATCAAATACTATAATACATATATAGTACGCATCCTTGAAAAACCATTTTAAAAACTGAATAACTCATGCCAAATCTTTCTCAAATCGCCGTACTATGCGTAGCTCACGATACAAGTGACAGACGCTCAAATATACGTTCCGCCGTTTTTAAAATATCCCAAAAGGTTTTCCTTGTAAACGTTCGTGTCACTCACGGACACGTAAGAAATAGCGAGACTATAACTCCTTTTCGAAAACCTCTTGTTAAACTTTTTATACATGCAAAATACTCAGGCACTTCCTCAGATCATTCTTGTTCGGCTACTACATAATATAGTACCCATCATGAAAACAAAGTGCTCAAGAGCAAAATCAGCCCCAAAAGGCATATCCAATAATCATGTACGTCTGGTGCGCATGGAAATCAAATCCAATACAAGTGCCATAATATGCACAAAAGCAAAACTAAGTGCAACGGTGTGCATGAAAACATCTGTCCAGTGCAACAAGTGTGCGGGACATCAACATCTAGTGCATCTACAGTGCACGAAAATCTCAATCCAGTGCAACTAGCATGCACGAAAGAAAATCCCAATCGAGTGCATCCGGTGTACACAAAATCACATCTCACATCACGCGCCCAACATGCGCAAAAATCCAAATCAAGTGCATTTGTCAAGCACGAATAAAACCTAAGTCAAGTGCATCCAACATGCACGAGTAAAATCTTACTCAATTGCATCCGATGCGCACAAAATCCAATACCCGCGCCTAATATGCGCAAAAATCCGACCCAAACACATCAGGTCCGTAAAATATTTGGTGCGGTAGCTGGCACGAATACGAACATCAAGTGGAAACGCGCACAAAAACAAAAATCTGGT
Organism: Agapanthus africanus; assembly: GCA_030015575.1. Taxonomy (NCBI): domain Eukaryota; kingdom Viridiplantae; phylum Streptophyta; class Magnoliopsida; order Asparagales; family Amaryllidaceae; genus Agapanthus; species Agapanthus africanus. The sequence goes on from CM057349.1 coordinate 94,805,230, forward strand.
AACACAAATGCTCAAGACATAAATCGGGTGCAACCAAGGCACGAAGTATAAATCCGGTGCAACCAATGTACGAAATAACAATCTAGTGCAACAAATGCACGAAATACGAATCTGGTGCAACAAATGCACAAAATACAAATTAGGTACATCCAGTGCACGAAAAACCAAATCTAGTGCATCCAGTGCACGAAATACCCTGTAGGTGCAGCCAAGGTGCATAAAAACCATATCATGAAATTCAAATCCAAGCGATATAAGCGGGATACTCGGATCACAAACGCAAATCGCAACAAATGACATTGAGCTACACCTCCTATAATGTCGAAAAAAGTCGGTGCGCCCAAAACTGGCAGAGCAAGAACATCCGCTTGCCTCCTGCTCACAGTCTAGCGTCCTCTGTTTTTCTCATTTCTCTGCGAATTACCAATCTCGCAATCTATCGGCTCATCGGCCCGGTCAGGTATGCTAACGGAAATGATTCCGCTCTGGCACTCCTCTGTCTTTGGGTCCTCATTTCTCGGCCAATTTGTACGATCACTCGTAAAGCAGCAAGTCACTGGCATCGGCCTCTGGCCCTCTGAATACACGTGACACCACTGATCGTCGGTGCAAAACTTATCGCAGCAGTGCCCTGGAAAGAACCTGCACAAGGTCTATCCCGATCTCGCCTATACCTAACTGTACGGAAGCTGACACTCTTACAAATCTTTTCTCGCTTTCTGGACATCTGCGTTCTCAGCACAACATTTTCTCGGAAACTGGATGTATCCCAACGCCTCTGTATACATATCCGATCTCTAATCTCAACGGGGAGTAACAACAACTCGTTAACATCTCGCACGAACCTCTTGCTCCACTCATCTTTATTATCGTCCACCTCGACGTCACGTCATGCTATCTGCGTACTGTAAATGTTCTCGGCTACAGTCAATCCGGAATCTCTTACACTGACTCGAAATCGCGAACTCGGTATCTTCATCACTCTGTAGAAGATCTCTAGCTGAACACGTCCTCGGGAACTAGTCCCAACCATCGGAGGAATACTCAATACTCGTCCGTTCTCGATCAACTCACAACACATCTGGGTGAGGTCCTCTATCTGAAGTCGGTCCACTTACTGATCTCCTATCGGATCATCCAATGAACAACGTCATCTCTGGATCGATCTACTCTAGATCTGAGTAAGATTCTCCACACTGGAAATCTTAAACTCAACAGAGCCTGCGTCGGCGCATCAAATCTGATGAATCACTTCGTCTCTCAACTCAAGATAGACTAGCTATCTCCTATCGCATCTCTGCCTGAAAGCTCCAGCGATCTCAGCTCGTAAGCTCTGGAAGCGATATCACATCAATCTCAGCAACAGCTGGGTCATCTGTCTGCACAGTAGATGACATCACAATCTCTGAGGTATATTGTACATCAACAGTCCTCTCATAACAGGAAGCCTCTAATAATGGCCCGATCATCCGGTACAAAACCGCACACTCATCTCAAACGAGAGGTCACAACACAACACTACATCGATACGTTCCCATGTCATCAGAAAACACGATGGTCAGTCCTCATCCACAACGAGCTCGCCCTGACCGCATCACTAGCAGCAGCTCAAACTGCGCTCAAACCATGGTGACAGGAACCTCAATCATGTATCGACGAAAATAGATCAAAGGGATGAATGAATAGATGATCATAAGGAGGAACAGAATCAGTGAGGGTATGATCATAGAAATGAATAAAATCAAAGATCCCAAATGGATGTATAATCAAGGGGACGAAGAGAATCATAAGTCTCAAGATATATACATTCTAAGGTCACTTAAGTGGAGTATCGTATCGTAAATATGCCGCGGAACATATGTGCGGTACGTCACTCTACTCAAGCTACCTACTCCATCAATCAGGGTCAGCCTATGTAACGAAAGTTCGGGTCTAATACCCCCATGTTCAAGTCTAAGTTCCGTAAGGTCAAGTATAGGTTCTGAAATAGATTACGCCCCAGACTCCACATAGTCAGACCTAAACTCAAACTAAGGTTAAACCTAGAGCTCTGATACCAACTTTGTCACGACCCGAATTTAGTGTTGGAGAGAGTGCCCTCAGAGTCAATTATTGGATCACAGGCACGTGATTACAATGATTGAGGGAGGACCTATGCCGGTAGGACAGTCTTACTCAAGATAATAGTATGATATCTGGTTTATCTTTATCATCGTGTACTGCTTTAGGTAATGGTACAGATCACTATTGCACGTTGATAGAGCCCTTAGGATTCATGCTTGACGACCAGCAGTATGATGGCGATCATATACGTGGGAACTGGGGTCTATAAGCACATCCTTAAAGTGGTCCCTAGTCGTGGGATTTTTCGAGATAGGGCATCGATACTCCGGAGTAGACTAGTGTATACAGTCGAGACCCCGACAAGGGGCGGTGGCCGGTCTCACAAGCCATTGGTGTCAGTCGGATCACTTAAGATGTATACAGGTGCTCATTGGGTTATGAGTACACCGGACAGGACTCGCCGGGAACATGCTAGTTGGTTTTATACCTGACGTCAGATAGCAGTTCCTTGGCGACATGTGTATAGGTTAGTTCATCGACCTGAGATCGTCATTTGTCTCGTGTGAGTTCCCATTGTACTTTAATTACTACCATACCACGGCTCAAAGGAGTCGTGCAAACAGGTTTTAGTTGGGTACAGTCCCGAGCCACATGGAGGCAGTGAGCGGATCTGCAGGGGTTTGTCTCTCCCGGTATTGGGGGTGAGGTCGCTGTGTCTAGGAGAGCCATTACACGAAGCCCTTAGCCAAGGCAGGAGATTTACTGGTAGGTATTCCAGTAGTATCTCAGGGTGTTCTGGGCTACACTCCGACACGACTTGTACCGCTTTTAGGGGTCTGACTTTTACCAATCCCCTAAGCCCGCCATGTGATGCTCATAGACGAACGGACCGGACTGTACGGATATTGTCACTGACAGGCTCAGTAGGGTGTCAGGATGAGTTCGCTCATCGACCTCCCTTTTGGTCAATACTTGGTAGCCCGTTACGTACGGCTAATACCTCTGACGTGCTAGTGGTTAAATCCACAGCCAAAGTATTGACGAGTCTTCAGAGTCCCCCACAGACAGTTTCTCAAGTTTCGGGCGAAACACTATAGAGGCCGTATGGATATATGGCAGGGTTCGATCATATACGTGCGGTATTGCACGGATCATGATCGTACGGGTAATACTAGCGGGCTTTGGTTTAAGCCGGATCCTAGTATTGTACAGTGTAGATTTTGTCTCATTGCATTTGTATTCGGTTGCAATACAAATGCGGGTATGTATATACAGTCGCGGGGTTTTCCTGTAATTTATTACGGGATCGTTTTTTTGAAATTGCCAGTTTGCATTCCGTTTCGGCCATTTTCCTTTCTATCTTTCTTTGGCTGAAAATTGGTGTGGAGGGGGTTATTTGCAATTGTGCAATTTATAATGGAGAAGACTTTTTATGGTTCATGATAATTCCACCATCCTTTGACTTCCTTTTTATTCATCATTGCTTACTTTGTATGATGGGTTTTGGATGAGACTTGGTTGTGATGATGATTCCTCATCATCACCCTTTTTCTCTCTCTTGGATGATTGCTCACTCTCCCTCTCATTCTTCAAGCATGGCCGGCCACAACTAGGGAAGGGGCTGTCCATTTTTTTGGTGGGGGAAATGAGTCTCATTTCCTTGCTAAAAATTCCCTAGTTCATCTAAAAGTTCATATCTCCTTCCCCATTTCCAAATGGCAACTTCTTATAACCCCATGAGACATAGAGTTCTACACTTAGCCTACAGCATTCTTGGACACGTCGGCTCGCCAACTTCGTGCCCGAGTTGCCTCGGTCCAGAGGTGGGAGCCCGTAAAAGAACCCGGCGATGTGGTGCCTTTTTCTACGAGGAGATGAAGACCGGAGATTCCGCGAGGAGATTGGGATGGAGGCCGAAGACCGAAGGACACGGATCGCTCGGTATAGCTTTCTACCCTTTCTCTAGTTAGCTAGTATTAGGTTAATGGCCCGATCCGGGTTTATAGTCCGCGGTAGCGCCGGTTTCTGTTTATAGAAAAGTTTTTGTTTCCGCATTTTGGACTCGTTCAGACGGCCGGGGCGCTGCCGTGCACTTACACTGGTATCAGAGCCACACCATTAAGCTAGTATAGCTTGCTCTAACGTGTTTACAAGTTCGATCGAACGGATTTTCCAAAAACCCCATTTTCAAGTCCAGGTTTCTGTCGAATTTTTGCTGTGCTCAAAAAATAATTTGGTACATTGCAAAATACGTGCAGGGTTTTATAAGAATTCTGTGAAAATTTGGTCGGCTGAAATTACTGTATCGCGGCAGATCAGCGGCCAAAACCACGTTTTGGCCGCGGATCCGCCGCCGTACTGTGGCCAAACTGCACCAAATTTCTACAGTAGGTTTTTGACATGGAAATAGGGTTTCTGGTATATTCTTTTTGGGACCAGATTTATTTTGAATGCTACAGTAGTGCTTGGGGCCCACTTCGGGAAATTTAGTCGATCGAAAATTTTAAACATGTTAGTTCACAGTATTTACATTATATCTGTGACCGTGAATGTCATTTGATCGGTAAATCCTGTCTAACTGCTATAGCCCTTTTAGACGGATTTGCGAATGTGACATTCACGTTGATGTTTTGTGTTGTGCTGTGATGTTGCGGATTTGTCGTGGTGGATAGCCTGGATGCAATATTAATACAGTTTGGTTGTATATATAAATTGGATATTGCGGGGCGAGCGTCCGACATGTGGACTGCCGTCACTGCCTGTTTGTATATTATTCTTTTGGGACACGACCGGGTTGAGGTCGATGTACCCATTGTATATTATACTTTCTGTACTAGGATTACCCCACGGAGGGGTGCACGGATAGCCGGATTCTAGAGGGCAACGGGCCCACATCTCATGGCTTTGAGACGGAGGGGGCTTCACTCTAGAATTGGCAGGCTATTCGCCGCACTCGTAGGGGGTACAGGTTGACCCAAAGAGGGGTGCTCAAGTTACCGGATTCCGTGAAGTGCTGGGTGGTCCATTCACGTTGCTGAAGGGGGCTGCCTCACTTCAGGTTTTGGCGGGTAACTTGCCGCGCCCGTAGGGGTCTAGGATTTCATTGCACAGGCTATCCACACGATTAGGGGAACGTCGGGTTTCAGTAGCGGCTCTATGAAACCCGGGGATCCCAGATATCTGTATTGTTCTGTGATGCTTATTACATTTCTGTGATGTTGCATTTTATCACGTCTTGAGCGATTATTATATATTGATATATATACTAGTAGATGTTGTATATGTTTTGCATCCGCGCTAGTCCAGTCCCCGCTCTGTCGTTAGTTAAGTAACCTAACGGGTGATGACGGGATCCAGTGGTGAATACGGATGGCATATACGTACATCGTATTTTCGTTCTTTATTGGTGTGATCAATTGATGGGACTGCATTGATTCGGATCAATACAAGCTAAACAAACCTATTCTCATGTTGTTGGAACATTTTTAAAAAGCTGTTATTACAAGGACGTTCCCTTTTGTTTTGCACAGTGGTATTCGGTTATGAATATCCAGCACCTCAGTCGACGAGGCAAGGGCCGAGATCCCTTCACCGGGAGTGACCCCTTGGACAGAAGTTTGCGTCAGGGCAAAACTTCACTATAGTCGATTACTTTTGCTTTGCATCATGGTATTCAGTTGGAATATCCTGCACCTCATTCTACGGGGAAAGAGCCGTGATCCCTTCACCGGGAGTGAAATCTTTAGCAAAGGTTTTCGCCACTATATTTTTATAAAAGCTATCCAGTTCCTTCAACGATATCAAGTTCATTACGTTAAAGGTTTTTCGCCAAAAACCATTTGTAGCCCTCCGTCATTTCAGAAAGGTAGCACTTAGTATTCATACTATGTATGTTGGCCTACGTCAAGGCATAGTGTATGGTAGCTACTTGTTATTTTTTTGTTGCATAGATAGATGCGTTAGTTTGAGACAGTCGTACTGCTATTTTGGCCTACGTCAAGGGTATGTACGGGTGGGTTCAAATTAACCTGGATAATGACGGGTAGAACTTGACATGTGACTTATGATATTTTGGCCTACGTCAAGGTCATAAGAGCATGGGGTAAAAATCACATCGGAAGTTTCTAAAGAAACTGAAACTTGCCAGGCATGCGCATACCTTCTGGAGTGTGATAACGTGAGTGGATTCCGTCACGTTATCATGCGATGATAGTTGGATCCCGATTCCCACTGATGAGTTGGTTTACTCCTCGGGTGATCCCGACTAATTCTTCTTTCAGGTTTGGAGGAGAATTTGACGTTACAGTGGGAGGTTTCCTGATTAGATAAATTGGTAACCATTCTGATCTAGGTTAGAGTGCACGCTGAGTTTCTTTTCTCTCTCTCTCTAGCAGCGACCATGACCCGACCCTTGACTATAACTCAGTGACCAAGTTGACCGAACCTTCTTAAACACTGGCTTTTGGATTGTCAGAGTTGCATACCTCATTGCCATTCCTACTTTTACCCTTTTCTCCAGGACACCCCGTATTACTACGAACGTCCACTTCCATTGGATAAAACCATCGTATGGTTATATATGAACTCGAAGGAATTTATTCGAGGATGGTTTCCGGTTCTGGAGAAAACGAATAGGACTATTCAGTTGTCTTTTCCTTTTACCTTCTCTCAGGTTAAGAGTGCTCCTTGGATTAGAGGATAGTACACCTATTATGCTAATTGGATAGTCTTCTTCCAAACCATAGGCAGATGCCGAACGGTAGAGAATGAAGAAAACCAATTAGCCTAACGTTGGTGTACAGAAGGTATTAAGTTAAGATAAATAAAGGGATTAGTAAGAGGGCAAAGTAAACTGCGACTGCTATTCACGACCAAAACCAAGTATTTCATCGCCACTCCTACATCACCTTTGTATTTCTCCAGAACACTCCGTATCACTATGAAGATCCACAGTTATTTGGATATTCCATCGTATGGTTATATACGAACTCGAAAGGAACTTGTTCCAGTTCGGGGATGGATTCTGGTTCAGAAGAAATAGGAATAAGGTTTATTCAGGTGTCTTTTATCTTTACCTTCTCTCGGGTTGCGAATATTCCTAGGATTAGGACAGTACACCCATTACGCTTATTGGATAATTTCTTCCAAACCATAGGCTGGTGCCGAACAGTAGGGAAGGAAGAAAACCATTTAGCCTAACGAAAGTGTACAGAAGGTAACGACTAAAGACAAATAAAGGGATTTGGAGAGATGGCAAAGAAATATACGGTTACAGTTGTGAATCTGGATAATGGAAGAGGCATTACTCCGGATACCCGGATACCCCTACGAAACATTTCAATGATTCAGTTTCACTGTGTACTGTTAATAGAAAACTGATTTCCCAATTAGACCTTGCTCCAGGGTATGTATTTACCAGGTATGATTCTCACATCTGTATGGTTTTACAGATGATGAGTAGGAGTAAGTTATTGGGAATTAGGTGATCATCCTCATTATATCGGAATTCGTTGTAATTTGTGATATTTGAGGAAATCGCCTGGGCTGTTTGCCGGACGGCAAATATTTGGTTTTGAATATCCGTTGCTATGCACCAATTTCAAATTGATATATCTGTACACCTATTTTTATAGAGAGAGATATAAATTTTTGAAATTATGTCCATGACATTTACCTATATCAGTGGATGGTTGGGTAAGGAGCATTAAACCGCGGTGTAATTCTTCTTAACCATAAGTACAGTTTTCAACCTACGACACACAGGGATTGGGTTATTAGACTCAAGAGACTTATACAGAGTATTGTATGTTGTCCAGTGTCCATCAGGACAGAGGGGTTGGTACTCGTACTATATTCCGTTTACTTGTGACTTCTCTAGTTCTTAGACATGTGTTTCGTAGAAACACAAGGTCCAAGTTTTGAGAAGTTATAGGTATATGAATAAAGTAGAGAACCAGGTGTTGCAAGTATCAGGATTCTTCAAGGTGATCGAAGATGTAGATACTTGTGTATGGTATTCAGTTGATAGTAATGGTTTTGAGAAACTTGTTTCTCTTTTAGGTTACTCATATCTGGATGCATTCCTAAGTTGAGTAACGCTGATAGGCCTCCTTCCATTTAGTTGACATGCACTGGAGACAGCTGCATAATTTGAATTTGGTTCCAATTAAATCAGTGTCTCTGTTTCTATATTGGATATAGAACGGTTCATATCTTAACGATATTAAGGTACGGGGAGTTGTCCGGCATATGCTTAAAACCAGACTCTGGATAACTCAAGGCACGTTTCTGTAATGGTTGTTTATGGGTTGACCCAAGCTATGACGAGGGTTGACTTTCTACCACCTGAAAGATCAATAGTGATATTGTTCTAGACTCGCCACATTTTTAATAAAAATGGATTTTTTCAGAAAACAGTAGTGGGAGTATGGTAGAACTGGAAGTGATTCCAGAACCGCAAACGATTACTGAAAATTTGATAAGAACCTAAAGATTCAATCTGGCTTGACATTCCATTGGCCACTCCGCAGATATGGTGGGTAACCTCAGGCACTCGAGAGGTACTTCGGTATGCTCAAAGACGGTGACAGAGAGGTTCTTGTTTACCCAGACTTGCCATTGCTGTTGTTCCAGACTTTGAGACCCGGCGGGAAAATGAATATAGCGTCGTTCTGACCTGGATTTAGAAGTGCACGTGTATATGATTCTGCCAGAGGGTTGTCGTAGTCAGTGGGAGCAGCGGAAGTATAGTGGACAAGTTGCTTATGTCTATTTATAGAATAAAGCAAAAATAGCGGAGATAGATCATCTATTTTTGATGTGACAGTCATGGGTTTGACTTCATCAAAATAGGGGATGGATCTGTTAAGAAGGTAGTAGGGTGTCATGTCCTGGTATTTAGATGACATACACAGAGTAGGAAGTAATATTCCTATACTACGATCGGTTATACTTTGGTTGTCACACAGTGGTTTCTCCACATAAAGCTTGGATATTATATCAGACATTCTGGTTACTAGATCTATGGTTTTAGATCTAGATTTGGGTAGTTTCCCAATCTGGATACTTAAACAGCATTCTAAAGGTGTTTTAGAATGGACGACTCCTGGCATGGTGGTGTACTTGCAGGTGATGGAGTCACCCTCTCTAAAGGTGTCTTACAGACTAAAAGGGAGAGGGACGTGCGTGATTGGCAGATCACTTGCTTAGGCAATTGAGTCAATCATGAAATGTCAGGTACCACACCAGACATTGTTTTTGCACTAGATGCAATAAGTTGATATTAATCCTATCCTGGAGAAACATTCAGAAACAGTTTTAGAACATAAGTGGATGTTCTAGGGATATGATAACGATAGCCTCATTCGGGAGACAGTTATCATTCCAGGCTTCCAAGGTGACCTGTATGACAGAGTGGTTGTCAGAGTTATAGTTTTCCTTCTGATGAGGGGCAGTGTTTTGGACAGGTGATCCAAGCGGACACTGAGGGAGGCATTACACAGGATACTGATTAAGTTCAGTTGACGATAGAGTCTAAGAAGTTTGGATTTGGAGTTCATTTATGACCTAGGTCCTATCAGATATCCAGACACATTCTAAGACACATATTGCTCATTTCGGGAGATGGCTTTCTCCGCGAATTTGAGATAAAGAGAGACATAGAAAGAAATATCAGAGCGGATCCACTCACTGAGGCTATTCCTCGAATGCATTAGTTTCGCAGACGGGTTTTGTGAGACTGATTAATAGAGGAGTTGGGTGTTCGGTATCACACGGGCTGTGAGTATGCGACATCGCAATAATTAGCCTTGAGTGCAAGTGGGAGATTGTTGGAGATAGTGCCCTCAGAGTCAATTATTGGATCTCAGGAACGTGATTGCAATGATTGAGGGAGGACCTATGCCGGTAGGACAGTCTTACTCAAGATGATAGTATGATATCTGGTTTATCTTTATCATCGTGTACTGCTTTAGGTGATGGTACAGATCACTATTGCACGTTGATAGAGCCCTTAGGATTCATGCTTGACGACCAGCAGTATGATGGCGATCATATACGTGGGAGCTGGGGTCTATAAGCACATCCTTAAAGTGGTCCCTAGTCGTGGGATTTTTCGAGACAGGGCATCGATACTCCGGAGTAGACTAGTGTATACAGTCGTGACCCCGAAGAGGGGCGGTGGCCGGTCTCACAAGCCATTGGTGTCAGTTGGATCACCTAAGATGTATACAAGTGCTCATTGGGTTATGAGTACACCGGACAGGACTCGTCGGGAACATGCTAGTTGGTTTTATACCTGACGTCAGATAGTAGTTCCCTGGTGACATGTGTACAGGTTAGTTCATCGACCTGAGATCGTCATTTGTCTCGTGTGAGTTCCCACTGTACTTTGATTACTACCCTACCACGGCTCAAAGGAGTCGTGCAAACAGGTTTTAGTTGGGTACTGTCCCGAGCCACATAGAGGCAGTGAGCGGATCTGCAGGGGTTCGTCTCTCCCGGTATTGGGGGTGAGGTCACGCTGTGTCTAGGAGAGCCATTACACGAAGCCCTTGGCTAAGGCAGGAGATTTACTGGTAGGTATTCTAGTAGTATATCAGGGTGTTCTGGGCTACACTCCGACACGACTTGTACCGCTTTTGGGGGTCTGACTTTTACCAACCCCATAGGCCCGCCATGCGATGCTCATAGACGAATGGACCGAACTGTACGGATATTGTCACTGACAGGCTCAGTAGGGTGTCAGGATGAGTTCGCTCATCGACCTCCCTTTTGGTCAATACTTGGTAGCCCGTTACGTACGGATAATACCTCTGATGTGCTAATGGTTAAATCCGCAGCCAAAATATTGACGAGTCTTTAGAGTCCCCCACAGACAGTTTCTCAAGTTTCAGGCGAAACGCTGTAGAGGCCGTATGGATATATGGCAGGGTTCGATCATATACCTGCGGTATTGCACGGATCATGATCGGACGGGTAATACTAGCGGGCTTTGGTTTAAGCCGGATCCTAGTATTGTACAGTGTAGATTTTGTCTCATTGCATTTGTATTCGGTCGCAATACAAATGCGAGTATGTATATACAGTCGCGGGGTTTTTCTGTAATTTATTACGGGATCGTTTTTTTGAAGTTGCCAGTTTGCATTCCGTTTCGGCCATTTTCCTTTCTATCTTTCTTTGGCTGAAAATTGGTGTGGAGGGGGTTATTTGCAATTGTGCAATTTATAATGGAGAAGACTTTTTATGGTTCATGATAATTCCACCATCCTTTGACTTCCTTTTTATTCATCATTGCTTACTTTGTATGATGGGTTTTGGACGATACTTGGTTGTGATGATGATTCCTCATCATCACCCTTTTTCTCTCTCTTGGATGATTACTCACTCTCTCTCTCATTCTTCAAGCATGGCCGGCCACTACTAGGGAAGGGGGCTGTCCATTTTTTGGTGGGGGAAATGAGTCTCATTTCCTTGCTAAAAATTCCCTAGTTCATCTAAAAGTTCATATCTCCTTCCCCACTTCCAAATAGCAACTTCTTATAACCCCATGAGACATAGAGTTCAACACTTAGCCTACAGCATTCTTGGACACGTCAGCTCGTCAACTTCGTGCCCGAGTTGCCTCGGTCCAGAGGTGGGAGCCCGCAAAAGAACCCGGCGATGTGGTGCCCTTTCCGACGAGGAGATGAAGACCGTAGATTCCGCGAGGAGATTGGGATGGAGGCCGAAGACCGAAGGACATGGATCACTTGGTATAGCTCTCTACCCTTTCTCTAGTTAGCTAGCATTAGGTTAATGGCTCGATCCGGGTTTATAGTCCGCGGTAGCGCCGGTTTCTGTTTAAAGAAAAGTTTTTGTTTCCGCATTTTGGCCTCGTTCAGACGGCAGGGCGCTGCCGTGCACTTACATTTAGTTCGGGACCGACACTTAAATTACGCAACGTCTAAAGGCGCAACGTAAATTAAGTAAGCCGAAACCCAGAAATCTAAACCCTTTTTTTTTAATTTCGGGCTACACCTCCCTCGCATATTTTGATCCCAAAAAGATATACAACAATATAAAGGCATCCCCAAGCGGGAGCTAGCTCTTCGCCAAAACGGCGGGGTCACAACCACTCAAGACAGAATATAAGTATACGACGCCCAACGGCGAAGATCCACACAAGGAATTAAGTAAAGCAAGACATCAAACCCACCAAGCGAACATATAACCCATCGCTCAAGTCTCGCAACTACAAGTCTTGCAAAGTCTTACTACTTATACAGATACTAGTTTCTGATTTGATGGAGTTGACTAGATACAATAGGAATAATAATACAAGAGTGGCACGATCCAACATGTACCACCTACCAAAGCAAATCACCCAAAACAACTGTGTGCCAGTGATGCCGCTACTGATCCATGCGGTCAACCTGCAAGAACTGTGGCACAACGGAGGTGAGTTGCCAACTCGTGAGTAGAAAACATCATCAGGTAAAAATCGAAATAAACAACGATTCCTAGGTCAACTATATCATAAAGGTAATACTATGATATCTAGGGTGACCGTATCTGCATATGTGCCAACAACATAAACAATGCCAATCAGTAAGTGGATATCATCCAACCATATAATCAAATGCCTGTATGCATGTGGATCTCATCCACGTGTCAACCACTGACACAACAACTCATGCATGTAAATATCATAAAAGCATATGCAGGTAAATATGAGGATATAAATCAACGTGTGTCCCTCGCGACACATCAAAATCATGGAATCTGAGTGTCCAATATCGGCACTTGAAAACATCATGAAATACCCGTGTCCAACATTGACACGTAAATACACATATCATATCCGTACATGTCACGGAAGCTGAGTGTCCAATATCGACACTCGCAATCCACGGAACCTGAGTGTCCAACTCTGACACTCGCAATCCACATATCCATACATCTCACGAAACCTGAGTGTCCAATATCGACACTCGCAATCCACGGAACCTGAGTGTCCAACTCCGACACTCGCAATCCACATATCATATCGGGTTTCTAACCCTAGTCTCAGAACCGAGAAAACTCATGGTGGACGCATCGAAATATCATATTAAGAGAAACCGGGTTTTCCAAAACAATGCATGCTTTCTTGAAATATCCCCACGTTTCTCAAATCCATAAATCACATGAAATCCGTATCTCAATGCGTAAATCCATGAAACATAATATATGCAATATAGAACAGTAATATGAGCATATAAAGGGAAAACCGATATTTAAATGCATCAAGTTATTAAATATATCATGCGGTTCCCAATTTATCCAAAATCCATCGCAACATCATATGAAGCTGAACATATAGCTATAGCAAGGTATATGTGTAAGCATGTAGGTATGCGACATATAACAGAATGTAAGTATATCCGTATATCATGCAACATAGTATAGTGGTGTGAACATAGCAAGTATATCATGGCATGATGTATCAATTCTACTGTGTAGTGACATAGCAATTATCGATGATGAAGGTGTTCGATAACGGTGTAGGTGTACTAGCACAGGTATATGTAATGCAATGCGAATATCATGAGCGTAGCATAAGGTACATCGTAAGCGAAACGCTATAAGTTATATGTGTCTACAATATATCCGAGTCGGTGAATCTATCAATCGGCATCCAGCCTCACAACATCACGTACGGTAAAATCCATTGTACGGCATATCACTCAAGATTCACAACATTATATATGTCTATTACCTATGTCTCAGGTCACACCTGTATCAATCTCATATCGTGGACCGACAAAGGTATCAACCATCTTATATCGACTCGCATCCATATAACGACATATCACACTAAGTCATCATATCACATCGTATACTCGTTCTCTTTCAATTCGTACCTATCATGATTCACTTCTCATTTCATATTCTCATATGTCACTATGTTCATTAGTGTCAACTTTTATCATATTATCATTATTAAATCCTACAATCATATCCGTCGCATAGCATTTATCAGGATATAATAATCAAACGATCTTCCATATCAATGTTTGCGGGGGTGCTATACGCCATCCACCCGACTTCCCTCGTAGATATATATCTACTCACCTGCTAAACTCCTCGCTTAGCCATAGTCGATGTGCTTCGTCATCTCGGAATCCACGTGAAGGTACCTACAATATCAACACATATCGCAATACCATAAAAATCAATGTCCGAAAACCGATACGGCACACGGTGCGCTCATAGGTTAGAACCTATAGCCTACGTATGCAAAAACAACCAAAAAACCCTTGTCGTTGACGTACAAACATCCAACGACCCAATAAAATATCAAATACTAAAACCAAGAATTCCAAAATACGGAAAACATAACCAAAACCACTCACAATAGCTCCCAGATTTTGGTTCAGATAAACTGGAACTAAACAAACAAGTATAGGGTGTAGTATATGGAGTATATGAGCTACTGGACCAATTCCAGCACCAACCACCACCAAGTGGCCGGCCACACTGACCGTAATTCCGGCGAGCTCGGCCCGTTCTGCTCTGTTTGGGTCCGTCTTCTTAGGGTGGTCTCCTATTGTCTTAAATAGGTCCATGGAGTTGTTTGCTTTTCTCATAAACTTCCCAGGTCATCCCAGATTCCCTGTAGGCCTTAAGGTTTCACAAAACCGACACGGAACAATTCTGACTTCGTGTATCGGGTTCTAAACTCAATTCCAGGTCAATAGAACACTCTCTAAGGTCTTGTAAACACTCCCTACACCTCAATTGACCATTAGACAGCAACGTTGTAACTCCTTAAATTTCGGTTAGGATTAGTTTAGACGTTAATGTAGGTTTACTGTAAAAAGTTTACCAATTCGGGTTCCTCACAGTTCATAACATTTAATTAATAATTTTATTATTATTTGTTATGGCATGCACGCACGTGTGCACATTAATGTGAGGGTTTGTTTGTGCTAATTAAGTTTTTAGCAACCATGACACTTAACCATTTATCTAATCTTTGTTTTAATCCTTTTGCCTTAACCCTGATCCTTTGCTCTAATCCTAGATATTTCTTTTGGGTGAGAAGATATTTATTTGGAGAGAAGAGGTGGCAATGGTGTGTGTGAAAGCATTAATAGTGAATTAATGCTAATGGTGCACTTACCCTCTCACCTCTTACTCTCACCTCTCTCTTTCCCTTTATCTTTTCATTTTCTTTTCCCTCACACTCATTTCCTTCTCATTCTCTCATTCCTCTCTCTTCACAATTGAACACTCTCATTATCCATCACTAATCCTTCACAAAAACTCACAAAAATCACATCTTTGATCACCTTTTGCCTCTTGGATGCCTAGGAGCTTGCAAAGCTTGGATCTTTGAGTTCTTTGGTTTAGGTAATGATCCCTTTCTGTTGTTTATGTGTTTATTGTGTAGCTTAGCTCGTTAGTTTCAGTTTAGATAGCGTTTTGTATCGTTTCGTGCAAATATCGTATTTTTAGTGCCTATTTGTGACATCTGTGATCTGCTGTGACCCGGAAAGTTTACTAGAAAACCAAACAATGTAGTTGTGTTGTACTTGAGACCATAGGACTTCACCTGAAGAACGAACCACCCTTCTCGGACCTCGGCCGGCGACTAGGAGGATATTTCCGGCGACGCCGGAATTGGGTTGGAGTTAGGGTTTGGGGTTTTTGTGGGTAGGTGTCTGCTTGGTTTAGGTGTGTTTGGTTCTGTTTGTTTGTTAAGTTTTCTCTGTATACGAAATCTGGGATCACCTAGGTAGTTTCTTGTGTTACGTCTAAACGCGATACGTTATATGACACGGATCGTGCACTTTGAGTGGTTTTGCTCTTGAGTTGTTTTCGTCGTGTCGCTATGCACGTTAGCCACAATACGGACACTTGAGAGTAAGTTTTGTGTTGTTGCGTCGGTCTAATGTAGTTTGTACGTGTTTTAGGTCTATTACTAATATACACTTTTTTTATCGTTTTATTGTTTTAGGTTCGCAGGCGGGGACTTCGGACGCTGCGACGAAGGGAAAACAAGTGGTAGGCTTCACTTAGCCGGGAGCGTTGGTGAGTAGATTTAACATCTACAGGGGAATCGCCCGCATGGCGTTATGCGTCTGGGCTAGAGATGACTTGACTTTTCCCATATTCTATTTCATATTTAGAGTTGCGCATACACCTTATTGCTTAGATATTGTTGTGCTTGGACTAGTACCCTTAGGACACTACACATATTATTGACGGCTCATGTTGCACGAGCACTGATTGTATGCCACACACACCGTCAATAATTGCCATGTTACACACAACACACATACCTATATAGTATTGTTTGGTTAGGGACAATGAGACACTGATTCATATTTCTTTATGCATATGATATATAGTATACCTGTATACCTACATGCCTACACATATGCCTTGACATACTTACATGCTAGATACCAGATACCTATAGGGTATTGTACCATTAGCGATAGGTACATGCACACATAATGACATAGCTGCATGTATACCTTGCTATACCTTTATGTTTACACATATATCTGGCTTTAGCTACATGTTTACCTTTACTCGATGTTATTTAGAATTGAAGAAATTAGGAACCACATGATATTATTTTAACTTGTTGCAGTTAAATAGCAGCTTTTCCTTTATATGCTCGCATTTCAGTTTTTAAGTTGCGTATATTACATTCATGGATTTTCGCATTGTGATATGGATTTTTCATGATGTTTTCTGGATTTGGGGACCGTGGTAGTTCATGAAATTATGCATTATTTGAAAAACCCGGTTTCCCTTGATATGATATTTCATCACCCACCATGAGTTTTATCGGCTCTGAAATATATACCTCACGCGAGGAAAGGAGGGGTCCGTTTGCGGGTACATGGTGGGGGCCGGAGGTACTCCGGGGCAAGAATCTCAGTGAGGAGATGAGTTAGTGGGGGAATCATACCTACCGGTGACATTACCAATGACTCGGCGGTTATCGTAGGGATACTGACGGAAGTCATGTACGTATGGATACGTGGAAAGACGAGGGTCAGAGCTAGGCACTCGGGTTTTTCGGATAACGTGTGATACGTACCTATCAGGGTGCCAGTCGTGGTGACAGCACCTCATATATCAGCATTTCTGTGTCGATGCTTGACACATTGTTTTCATGATATTTTACTCCTAAATATATATATTAGTGGAATGGGACACTAATATATATGTATACATATCATTTCATATACATCATCATATTTATTCATGCAAATATACCTAGGATATAAGAGATTCACTTGATATTGGATTTAGGACATTTAAGATTTCTTGATATTGTACATAAAGGATATATAAGACTTACTTGATTTTGTACATTCTGGATATATGAGATTTACTTGATGTTGTACATTCAGGATTTGTGAGACTTATATATGATATGAGAGTCAATTTGGAGGCTGATTTGAGGATTTGGGATTTGGATTGTCTTAATAGATTTTGGTCCTACCACGATGTCAGGATTCCGTGGAAATGACATGTTTCACCCCATACTCCACATTTATTGTTTATGCACTGCTTCATGTGTTAGTAGTACCTGTTAGAGTACCTTTCATGACTGCTGCATATATACATTTTCATATCATTATTGCATGATTATTGCATACCGATTGTCATATTATTGCTTCATGTATTTGTAGTAACCGTTAGTGTACCTTTCATGATTATTGCATTCATATGACATTTTATTGTTATTAATTGCATTTGTTAGATTCACGCTGTACGTACATACTTGCGATTACCTACATATGTTATTTACTATTCACGAGTAGGCAACTCACCCCCGTTGTGCCACAGTTTGTTTTGCAGGTTGTTCCCAGAGTAGTCGAGCCAGGCTATTCATCTATCTTTCATCTTTTGCTGCGGATACCGCATCGGCTCACAGTGTGCAGTTTTTGCTTTAGGTGGATTTTGTGATTATTCGTTGTTGTATTGTATATTCGTTGTATCCTTGTACTCTCCATCTACTACTTTCATATTAACTTAGAGACTTGATGTGAGGACGATATTGTATGTTATTTTGAGACTTGGATGTCTTTTATGCAGTTTTACTTCTATCGTCTTTTATTTCTTCGCTACGGCGTCGTATATCTGTTGTGGTGGTTGTTTTCCGCCTTTGGGCATGTTTTTGCTCCCGTTTGGGGATGCTTTACTTATATTTATGTTGTACCCATTTTTGGGGCTGGTTTTTACAAAGGAGGTGCTGCCAAATTTTAAAGGAAATAAAGTTGGACTTTTAAAGAATTTGGGTTGAGATTTCAAATGTTTTAAAACTTCTATTAATTCTTACTACTTTTGATGGTTTAGATTGCTGGGTTTTCGGCTTACTTAAATTGCGTTACGCCTGTAGACGTTGCGTAGTTTAAGGGCCGTCACGGGCCAAATTTCGGGTCGTGACAAACGTATAATTTTCTATAATCGATAACCTCAATAACTCAATTTCTAACTAAAAATATGATATTTAATACCAAAAACTAAACTAAAGTGTATGGATTACCTTATTTGCAACCAAAGATCTTTCTTGAGTTGCCCAAGTCTTCAAAATCCAAACTCGAAAGGTTCTAACGGTTTAGAATGGATGTGTGCATGTTTTTAGTAAAGAGGGCATAGGGTTTTGAGAAATATTTGGGGATGAGGGATGGTGGTAGTGAGGGAGTGATGGAGATGATGAAGATGAAGGAAATAATGGAGAAATGAAGGGAATGGGGCAGCCAAGGCTCTCTCTCTCTTAGCCTCACCCCCTCCTACACTCACCCCTCACAAATATCTATTCTTGTTTCTTTCACAAATATCTTTTTTGTCCATGCCATCAAATTCATATTCCATTCACACTCAATTCATTTCTTTTCTTTTCTTTCACTTTTCATTTCCTTTCTCATTCTCACAAAACTCACAAACACACACATGCACACATGCACATGACATGGTGCAAAATCATGAGAAATATAAAATCACGGATTTTATCCAAAATCCGATAAATATCATTAAAATAAATAAATTATTTTATTCTCCGGTAAATTTCCAAATATTGGTATACACTTATACCAATTTACGAAAATCCCAATTTCGCAAATCGGATAGTTTTCCCGAAATATATTATTTTAATATTAAATTTCCAAAAATAATATTTTATATTTCTTAAATGTTACAATTTATAATTTGCTTAAATCATATAAAACACTCTCATTTCAGTAATTCCTATAATTTTCCAAATATTTCCTAATTTATCGGTAATTAATTATACCGCATTATCAAAATATTCATAATATTTATTATTTAATTATATAAATTCCCAAAAATAATATTTTATTTTTCTGAAATGTTACAATCTTCCCCCTTAAATAAATTCAGTCCCCGAATTTAAATTTAAACTCCCTCAATTTCTAAAACATTTCAGCAAAATGATCAAGTCGTCGGGGCTCCGAAATCATAAATACATAAAACATATCGTAGCGTAATGCATGCGCATGAAAAACGAGTATATAAACCAAAATCAAAACTCTGTCAAGCATCCCGCAATCATTGGAGTTATGGTGAAGACACCAATGTCAAGGTCCAATACGAAAACCAACATGATATATATCAAAACTATAACATGTACATAGTACGCATCGTTGTAAACTCGTCAAAACATCTGAATGAAATGCATGCCAAACCCTTTCAAGTCGCTGTGCGATGCGCGTATCACAGCATAAGTAGCGGACGTTTATTTGTAAGAAAACAACTATATATACATATATGTATCTTTTGTTCAACATACGCCCCGCCGTTTTGAAGATAATTTAGAAGGGTTTCCTTTGTAAAACGTTCGTGTCATCTCGGACATATAGGTAAAATATCGAGATTGTAGCTCATTTTTGGAAATCCCTTCGATAACTATCAATGCATGCAAAAACACCAAGGTACTGTTCTCAGAACAATCCTGCTCGGCTACTAAACCAAATAGTAAATATCATAAAAACGTAATGCTCAAAAGAAATCGTACATAATAGTACATGTAACAATGCCACGTGCATCTGGTGCACACAGAAATCGAAATCAATGAATGTACCATACATGGGCACAGAAACCAAAACTAAGTGCAACGGGTGTGCACGAAAACACCGGTCAAGGGCAACGAGTGTGCCTAACAACAAAATCAGGTGCATCTGATATGCACGAAGAATCCCGATTTGGTGCGTCTGGTGCGCACCAAAATCGCATCAAGCGCATCAAGTATGCGCAAAAAAATCCAACTCAAGTGCACAAGGTGCACGAAAACAAATATCGAATATCGAAATCGAAATCGACGGTATACAACACATCCAATCCAAATCAGGCATACCGTGGTATATAATCTCACAACCACGTGTATCAGCATGCACAAAATCGAATCAAAATACTGGAGTGCATGAAAACCATACCGAAGGCACAAGTCAAATCATATACGTACCATAGGTATGAAATCAAAATAAACATCTCGTATGATATCAAATCGAAACCGAGTGCAACTGTGGTGCACGAAAACTCAATCATGCAAATAAATCGCCCAAAATACCGAAATCAAAGATCGAGGAAACACTCCCGCCCAGGCACATCCTCTAAAGATCTCTGGCCAACTGTCATGGTCACTCATAACATGTCTCGTCGACGATGTCGAACTCTGGCCTACTAGGTGTGCGTAATATGACCGATCCTGGGTCCAAGTCTTCTCGTTTAGTATTTCCAGAAAGATCTCGTCGGGATCTCTCCCAATCTTATTTCTGCCGAACTGCCCGGAAGTTATCACCCTTTACTAAATTTATTTCCTGTTTCGGAATGGCTGCATACTCATCACGACTCCTTCTTGAAGATATATCCAAATTCAACGCCTCTGCATGCGTATCACATCTCTGGTGTCAACGGAGTGGAACTTCATCTCATCAAAATCTCGTACGAACCTCTTACTCTACTTTTCTCTAATGTCGACTAATTCGGACTCGTCTCTTCGTGGCTGTATGGACTGCGCTCCAACGGCTATACTCGTATCTGGACTCTCCCAAGCAATGTATCCCATCACATGATATCCGAACGACGTCGAACTTTTCGATCGATTCGTCAAAGTTCCATAATCCCCCAAGAGCTCAACTCTTGAGTACAGTTTAATAATATTCAGTACATGCCACAGTACCTGTGGACCAGCCGTAGAAGGGCAAACCCAAGCCTCATTAATGGCACCGCGGAACTGCTGCAAACCCTAAGGTTCAAAAGCGTTCCCATGGTCATTATATCGAGTTAGGGTTTCATTTTTCTAGAGGGTCCACGAAATTGCTTGCATGTTTTTTTCCCGAATACCTTAAACTTGGAAAATGGGCTTCTGGCATTCGATCGTCTTCTATCGACTCTCAACGTATCTGCATGAAGTCTCCTCAAGCTGGAATCAATCAATCTGATGACCTCGCATCGGGGTAAGCGAACGAACCACATGTCCTAGTCATTCATCCACGGGTGACTAGCGATCTTCTATCATATCTCTAAGTATAAACTCATGCTGCAACAGCTCCAAACATCTGGGGCGATATCTCATCATTCGTAGCAGCAACTGGCTCATTCGTCCGCACGCTAAACAGTGCCTCAATCATCAAGAATAGACGATACATCAACGGTCATCACAATATAGCCGGCGTTTAGCAGTGGCTTAATCCTCTGGTGCTGATCTGCACGTTCGAGAAATTTTGTAAAAGCAATCCATCAAACGCTCATGGCGCGAAAAACACAATAAAACGACACATCTATACAATCGTGTGTCACCGGAATCATGCCCTGGTCAGTCCTCGTCCATGACGAGCTCGTGCTGACCGCAACTCTAGTCGTAGCTCTCTCTGCCCGTGTAATCGTGGCAAAAACCATAAACCAATATCGATGAGAATAGATCATAAGAATGAATATAATACTGTGCAAGGAAATGTACATCCTAAGGCTTCTTAAGCGGAGTAGCGCATCGTAAGTATGTCGTGGAATATATATACGGTACGTCGCTCTACTTAAGTCACATACTACATCAACCAAGGTCAACCTACGCGACGAAAGTTCGGGTCTAATACCCCCTCGACCAAGTCTAAGTTCCGTAAGTTCAAGCCTAGGTTCCGAATATATATAAACGCCCTAGACTCCGCATTATCAAACATAGACTCGAACCAAGGTTAAACCTAGCGCTCTGATACCAACTTTGTCACGACCCGAAATAGCACATGACTGGCACTTGAATCATATGAAGTCTATAGGACCCCATCTAATTCAAGTAAGCCAAAAGCCCATAAATCTAAACCATTTTAAAATAAGAAGTGAAGGAAAAGTTTAGTTTTAAAGCAAGTGGTTTAACGAAATATGTCGTAGTATCCATTTTTAAATCATCAAATCTTTTCTGAAAATTTCGGCAGAGTTTCCTTTGTAAATACTGGCCTCAAACGGGTACAACACATGAAATATATATAATGAATAAAGGCATCCCCAAGCGGGAGCTAGCTCTTCGTCAATTGACGGTCACAACCACGCAAGAAATATAATATACAACGCCGAAGGGCGAGGATCAAAACTCAAAAGGAAAACAAATATCATCAAGAAAACCATAATAATACAGCGCACGACTCTAAGGTCGAAAGAATATATAACTGGTCTTCTAGGTTTAATAAAATATACAAGTCTGGTCGATAGAGTTTACAAGATACAACAGAATATAATAAAAGGTACAATGGTGGTCACGATGTGAGTGAACCCACCTACCAAAGCAATCGCCCGGAAGGAAGCAGTGTGCCAGCAAGCCGCCATGAAACCTGTACGGCAAAACCTGCAAGAAACTGTGGCACAACGGGGGTGAGTTGCTAACTCGTGAGTAGAAAATATCACCGAGCAGAAATCGCATGTATGACTCAATCCTAGGTCATACGATAATATATCCTCAAAGTAATATAACTCTGAACATCTACACATAAGTGTAAAACCACGTGCTCATGTCAGTGCCTTAGATAGCAACATATCATATATATGATGTATGAATGCATCGAAATGAAAACAGAATACATCATGAATGAGAAAACTGTTTTCTTAAAATAGTGAGATTTCTGTATATGTAAATCGAGGTATCATCAATGAAATCAGCATAAAATCCGTGTCAAGCATCGACACAAAACATATATCCAAATATCCAATATCTCGGGCTCCGGCTATCCGGACTGGCCCATATCATAAAATCCCAATACCTCAAAGTCTCAATATCTCGGGCTCCGGCTATCCGGAATGGCCCCTGGGCTCCGGCTATCCGGACTGGCCCCTCATCAAATCTCACGACTACGTCGGTATCCTCCGGATATCCGCCGCGTCACAAATAACCGGTCAGTAGTGCTCCCCTGCCAGGCTCAACGCCATCATCTGCGACCATCTTGCCCCAGGGTACCGCACCGGGTCCACCATGCACCCACAGACGGTTCCTCCTCCTTCTCGAATCGGGTGTATGATATCGCTCAAGAGCCGAGAAAACTCATGGTGGACGTATCTCACATCATATCACGAGAAAACCGCACTTTTTATCTTTTGAAAATGATAAATGGGTTTATAAAATCTGCGGTTTCTCCAAATCCAAAAATCTCATGGAAAATCCAGAATCTCAAAATGACAGGTCAATAACAGTGAATACCGGGCTCCGGCAATCCGGACTGGCCCATAATATCGCATGGTAAATGAATATATATAAATATGCATGGAATATCACAGTAATAAATGCAATATCTAATCTAGCACAATAATGATATATCGGAACTATCAGCTAGAAAGCGATATCAATGAATTAATATTCTCTAAAGTGTATGTGACATGGTAATTACCGATGATGATGTGTGTAAGCCGGCAAGCAAGTGTTCGTAGACGTACGCATCATCGGTAATGGTGCTGGTGTCCTGATAATATGGGTTCAATATAACAATAAAAACACATTTAAGCATGCAATGCGATGCGAATAGCAGGAATATATGGCAAATGAATAGTAAATGCAACAATAATGAATGTACATAATATATATGAGTCATACAGTTTTGGCATTTGAAATAACACGAATCGTGGTGTTTAGAAAATAGGGGCTACGGTGTTTTTATGAAGAGGTACGTCCTTTGAAATATCCGTAGTTTCCCTTGTCCTGTCTTTGAAATACTCACGATTCGTTAGTTTTAGAAATAGGTATGACTCGAACCCAGTCTAACATCTACTAAGTGAACTACAGGACTAAACACAGGCTAATCGAAAGGGTAAGGAAAACCACCTAAGTCTGAGTCGATATATATATATATATAGTAATCGGTGATCCTTCCTCAATAGTATCACGTACGATACAATATATAATATGACATCCTCGAGTCAAGAGTGCAGATCTATCATCATCATTATATCTCGTACGGTAAATCCATCGTACGGCATCCCAAATCTGGGTACGGGTCAAATACCACATTTATCTCATTATTCATCTGGTATCCTTATCATCATATCCTGAATTAGGGGTACTGATCTAAAGTCTAGTACATTCTGATACCATCAACATATATATATGCGTGTGTATGAAAATACATCGCCTAAAGACCCGCTATAATATCATGTCGTATCTCATAATACGAACCAAGTCACATCACTGATCTCGTGGCATCATGCCCAATCACATCGACTCATCTCCAAGTATCATATACTATCCTCATCATCCATGTATATGTACACACACACACACACATATATATACACATACTCACATACATATATGTATATGTATATATATATCTATATCCCTATATACACACAAGAAAAACAAATGTATGCATGTGTGTGTGCGTGTGTGCAAATCCTTACTCTAGGATTTCGCGACTAACACTAGACTATAGCATTAACTTCCAAATACGCTAAACACTAACCTAAAGTCACCTAAAGCATTTCTCACTAAGTTATCCTCGTATCACAATACACAATATCATA
Source organism: Agapanthus africanus (assembly GCA_030015575.1). Lineage (NCBI taxonomy): Eukaryota > Viridiplantae > Streptophyta > Magnoliopsida > Asparagales > Amaryllidaceae > Agapanthus > Agapanthus africanus. Next base: position 94,830,298 of record CM057349.1, read on the forward strand.
AATATATATATACGTATACTACACTACGAAACTGTGGGGGTGCTATACGCCATCCATCCGACTTCCCCCGTAGATATATATCTACTCACCATGATCCTTACCTGCCGAAGTCGATGTCGCCATCCTCTTCTTCATCGTCTGAAGTCCATGTGAGGGTACTTACATATCACATATATCATATCGCATCAAAACGTCCAATTAAAAACCAAAACGACGCGTGAATCACACATAGGTTAAAATCTATGATCTACTCACGCGAATCAACTAAACAACACCCGATATTGACGTACAAACGTCAAGTGACCGATACAAAACACAAATATCAAAACTTCAATTCATAAATATCAAGGAATACAAAGTAGCAACTCAAGAAAATGGTCCCAGATTTTAGTTCAGGTGAAAATAAGATAAACAAACAATACTGGGGTGTAGTATATAGGGTATATGACCTACAGAAGCAACCCTAACACCAATGCTCCCAAAGTGGCCGGCCACATGCACCAATTATCCAGCATGCTCTGCCAAGTAAGCTCAGAATGGGTTCGTTTTTGCAGGGTGTCCTCCTAGTTCCAATCTATGTCAATAGAGTTGTTTGTTTTTCTTCTAAAAGTCTCAGGTCATTCCAGATTCCCAGCAACCCACAATTTAATGCAAAACTGATACGGAAGTTTCTAAATTCTGTATTTTGGGTTGGTCACTGGTTTCAATCACAAAGGGGGTTTTAAGGTCACCAATTGCACTCACTTGCACTATCACAACTCAAGGAAAACCCTAACCCTCATCTAAGAATTTTCTAAGTTCACGAAACCACACTAAATAGATTCAAAACTGACATGGATGCTAAAGGAATTGAAACACTACACTAATGGTGAAGAATATACCTCATTTGGCAACTCAAGAACTTTCTTGAGTTGCCCCAAGTGCTCAAAATCCTAGCTTTCTTGGTCCAAAATTCTTGTAGTGAGCTTGTGCACATTTTTAATGAAAGGGAGATGAAGTTTTGATGTTGATTTGGGGTTGTAGTGAAGAGTTAGAGGAGGGGGATGAAGAAGGCAGCCATGGGAGGAAATGGGGAGAAATGGTGAAGGAAAAATGAAGGAGGGAAAATGCCATGGTCAACTTGACCCCTCACCTCTCTCTCTCTCTCTTCTCTCTCATGCCCATACTCTATATTCTAATCCTTTTCCCTTTCCTTTTCTTTTCTTTTCTTTTCCTTTTCTTTTGCAAACCAAAATGAAAAACCCCAAATTGCAACCATGCACAAAAGAAATCGTGGTAGAATAAAATGTAACAAGTGTAATATGACGTGGTGCATGTCATGTGCACAAATCAAGCATAATACACGATTAATGATATTTAATCGCGATTAGCATTAAAATAGAATATAATTAATCATAAAGAATTTATAATTTGCTTAAATCATATAAAACACCCTCATTTCAGTAATTCCTATAATTTTCCAAATATTTCCCAATTTATCAGTAATTAATTATACCGCATTATCAAAATATTCATAATATTTATTATTTAATTATATAAATTCCCAAAAATAATATTTTATTTTTCTGAAATGTTACATAATGGCAGATACCTATGACGGGACTTAAGCTTTTATTATACAAGAATAAACTCACGGGACCGAATTATAAACAATGGTTGAGAAACGTAAATATTGCCCTGGCCTATGATAAGGACGGATACATCCTGACTACTCTAGCCCCTCCTAGCCCAAGCCCTGATTCTTCAGTTGCGGATAAGGAAATCCGCAAGACATGGGATATAGACTGTGCAACAGCCAAATGCCTCACGCTTGCTTCTATGAACAATGAATATCAGAAGCAGCATGAGAAAATGGATGTACAATCCATCTTTCTCCATACAAAGGAGTTGTATGGAGAGCAATCTCGCACTCTCCGATATGAGGCATCTCGAAAGTTGTTTCAGATGCGGATGGCTGCTGGCACGTCTGTAAGTGACCATGTATTGAAGATGATAGGACTTATCGAAGAACTAGAGGACCTGGGATGGACCATGGAGAACGAACAATATGTTGATATTGTTCTACAATCTCTCCCCCCTGCCTTTTTTCAGTTCATTGTAAACTTCAACAAGCACAATATGGAAAAGTCACTTCCTGAACTCCTCAATATGTTGAAGAGTGCAAAAAGCACGCTAAAGGTAGTGAAACCCCCGCTCTAATTGCTGGGCCATCTTCCTCTTCCGTCCCGAAAGCTAAGGCCAAAGGAAAGAAGAAGAAGAATCACATCAAGCCGAGAGGAGGAGTGAAAAAGGCACCGGGAAAGGACAAGGTAGGGGCTGCTACGTCAGGAAGAGGGAAATGCTTCCACTGCCATAAGACTGGGCACTGGAAGATAAACTGCGTTGCATACCTTGCCGACCTCAAGAAGAAGAAGCATGCTGATACTTCCACTTCAGGTGTGTTTGTAACAGAAAATTGTTTTTCAATTAACTCTGCTTCCTGGATATTAGATACCGGGTTAGGATCTCACATCTGCAATTGTGTGCAGGGGCTGAGAAATAGCAGGTTTTTGAAGAAAGATGATCACACTCTCCCAGTTGGGAATGGTTCCTCTGTACATACTGTAGCAGTGGGAGAGTATCACCTTGGTTTGCCGTCGGGCAGTATATTGGTTTAAAACCCATGTTATTTTATACCTTCGATGTTATGTAATATTATATCAATATCGTTGTTGGACAATGAAGGATATAATTTTGTGTTACAATCTAATGTTATGAACATTAACCTTAATCAAGACTTGATTGGGTCTGGTACATTAAATAATAGGATATACGTCCTAAATCAATATACAGTTTTCAATATACAACACACAAACAAAAGGAAGATTTCAGACATAAATGAACCTTTCATTTGGTATTGTAGACTTGGTCATATTAATGAAACAAGACTAACCAAACTACATAAAGATGGATATTTAAACCCGTTTGAATATAAATCTTATGCGACTTGCCAGTCTTATATCAAAGGTAAAATGACCAAAACTCCGTTTACTGGACACGGAGAGAGAGCTACTGAACTCTTAGGCCTCATACATAGCGATGTATGTGGACCAATGTCTACACATGCGTGAGGTGGTTATTCATACTTCAGAACTTTATTGATGATTTCTCGAGATTCGGACACGTGTTCTTGTTGAAACATAAGTCCGAAGCCTTCGAAAAGTTCAAGGAGTATAAATCTGAAGTAGAAAAACAAACAGGCTTAAGTATCAAGATACATCGATCAGATCGAGGAGGTGAGTATCTAAGTACTGAGTTTCTAGATTTCCTAAAAGAGAATAGGATTCTCTCTCAGCTCACTCCTCCGTACACACCACAGCGCAACGGTTTTTCGGAACGAAGGAATCGTACCCTATTAGACATGGTACAATCAATGATGAGTGATACTGAGTTACCACTTTCATTATGGGGGAACGCATTGGAGACTGCGATATATTTATTGAATAGGGTACCAACCAAAACCATGTCTACCACTCCATATGAGATATGGTATGGGAAGAGACCATCTCTTAAACGAGTTAGGATATGGGGTTGTCCGGCTTATGTGAAAAAGCAGAATCCGGACAAACTCGAGACACGATCGGTTTTGTGTAAGTTTGTGGGATATCCAAAACACTCGTATGGATATCTTTTCTACCATAAGGAGGAACAAAGGGTGTTTGTTTCTCAGTATGCCACATTTTTAGAAAATGAATTTCTTACAAATGATACTGTCTGCAATCTGGTAGAACTGGAAGAAATTCCAGATCCACAAACAATTACCGATAATTTGGTTGAACCTAAGGTTTCAATAGAACCTGACGAGCCTCAGCCACTCCGTAGATCTAGTAGGACTTCTCGCTCGCCTGATAGATACTATGGTTTTCTAATTGATGGTGACAGAGAAGAATGCATCATGGATGATGATGATCCTACTAGTTTTCAGCAAGCTATCACGAGTGGTGACTCAGTGAAGTGGCTGGATGCCATGAGATCCGAAATGGAATCCATGCACACCAACAAAGTATGGATTTTGGAGGTTGCACCTTCTGGAGTAAAAGCCATAGGGTGTAAGTGGATCTTTAAAAGAAAGATTGGTGTGGATGGTTAGGTGGAGACCTATAAAACTAGGCTGGTTGCAAAAGGATTTCGTCAAAGACCAGGCTTGGACTATGATGAAACATTTTCACCAGTCGCGATGCTCAAATCTATTCGGATCCTGCTTGCTATAGCTGCTCATTATGACTATGAAATCTGGCAGATGGATGTTAAAACGGCATTTCTAAATGGTGATTTAGAAGAATGCATTTTTATGGATCGGCCAGAAGGCTTCATTGATAGTGGGAGCAGCGGAAAAGCATGCAGGTTGCTTAAATCCATCTATGGATTAAAGCAGTCATCACGGAGTTAGAACATCTGCTTTGATGATACAATCAAAGAGTTTGGTTTTATTATAAATGTAAATGAACCATGTATTTATAAAAGGATTGTAGAGAGTACTATTACGTTCCTCGTATTGTACGTGGACGACATTCTCTTGATAGGAAATGATGTTCCTATGCTACAATCGGTCAAACTATTCTTATGGCAGAGGTTCTCCATGAAAGACCCAGATGATGCCTCGTACATTCTGGGAATTAAGATCTATAGAGATAGATCTAAGAAATTATTGGGATTGTCCCAATCGAGATACATAGACACCATACTAAAGAGGTTTAGTATGGAAGATTTCAAGCAAGATAATTTACCTGCTTGTCATGGGATCACCCTCTCCAAAAAGATGTTTCCAAAGACTGATGAGGAGAGGGCTCACATGAGCATTATACCCTACGCTTAGGCGGTAGGATCTATAATGTATGCGATGTTTTGTACTCGCCCAGATGTAGCTTATGCACTGAATGCAGTAAGCAGGTATCAATCCAATCCAAAGGAGAAACACTGGACAGCTGTGAAGAACATTCTGAAGTACTTGCAAAGAACTAAAGAAATGTTCTTGGTGTATGGTAACGGAGATCTCCAAATGGAGGCCTTTACCGACTCCAGCTTCCAGAGCGACAAGGATGATAGTAAGTCCATCTCAGGGTTTGTATTTACCCTAAATGGAGGGGCGGTATGTTGGAAGAGTTCCGAACAAGATACTGTCGCAGACTCCACGATGGAAGTTGGGTATATTGCTGCTAATGATGCCGCAAAAGAGGCGGTTTGGATGAGGAAATTCATTTCTGAACTTCAGGTGGTTCCATCAATTGCTAATCCAATATCTTTGTATTGCGATAACAATGGAGCCATGGTTTTGGCAAGGGAACCGCGGTCCCATCAAAAATCCAGACATATCTTGAGGCGGTATCACCTCATCAGGGAGATAGTGGATCGCCGGGACATCGAGATACGGAGAGTAGACACGAAAGACAACAAAACAGATCCATTCACTAAGGCCATCTCTCAAGTCCAGTTTGAGAAACTGTTCGAGATGTTGGGCATGCGGTACACCGGCAACTGGTTCTAGTATAGACAGTGGGTACTTATTGCACCAACTACAGGCCTTAGTGCAAGTGGGAGATTGTTGGATATGTATGCCCTAGAGGCCTGTATTGTATAAGATGCTAGGCATGTATATGTACAGAAACAATCTTTGCTCGAAATGATAGTATGATATCTGGTTTATCTTCATTTTAACGTGTGATGTGTTGTATTTCATATCTTTATATACATGTTGATGAAGCCCTTAGGATTATGTTTGACTACCGGGATTATGATGTAGATCATACTAGTGGGGCCTGAACAATCTAAAAGCATATCCTTTAATAGTTCCTAGTCGAGGGTATATCGAGACAGGGCATCGATATTACCAGAGTAGACTAGTGTGAACGTTTCTTGACCCTGGGGGCGATGGTTGATCCCACAACCATTGGTGTTTGACATCAAAGATTGTACAAAGGTGTTTATTAAAGAATGGGTACACCGAACAGGACTCGCCGAGAACTCCTACATGGTATATATACCTATTGTCAGATAGCAGTTCTCTGGTGACACTTGTACAGGTTAGTCTGTAGACCCGAGATCGTCATAGTGTCTTGTATGGTTACCACTATGCTTTGATTTCCTCCCTACCACGGCTCTACTGAGTCGTGAAAACAGGTGGATTTTGGGTACAGTCCCGAATCACATGGAGGCGGTGAGCGATAGGAGGGGTTCGTCTCTCCCTGTATAGGGGGTTGATGTCGCGCTATGCCTGATCGGCCATAACAGCAAATCCCTGGCCAGGGTTGTCGAGATTTACTGATAAGAGTTATCAGTAGTTTCTCGATCCGTTATGGGCCATAAATCAGCATGACTTATAAAGTTTCTGGGGTCTGACATTTACCACCCCTAGACTTCATATGCGACGTATCAGACGAAGAGACCGGACTGTACGGTAAGTGTTGCTTACAGGCTCGTTAGGGTTGTGACGAGTTCACTCGTCGGCCACCTTTTCTCCATGTACCTGGGTAGCCGTTACGCACAGCTAGTGCCGCTGACGTGCTTGTGGTTAAACCCACTGCCAGCGTACTGTCGAGTTTTTAGAGTCCTACACAGAGGGTTCCCTGGTTCAGGCGAAAGATGTAGAGTCTGTAAGTTGTTATGGCACGGTTTCGATCATGTTCGTGTACTTGCTACAGGAATGATGATCGGAAGGATAATACTGGCAGGTTTTGGTTTAAGCCGGATACTAGTATTATATTATTTGGATTATTTGTATTCGTATTTTTCGGAATACGGATACGGGTATACTTATACGGTATACGGTAAGGGGTATTCTTGTAATTGTATAAGAACACCTTCTAGAAGGAGACACCTCATAATTGGATATTTATTTTATGAAAATAAATATATGAGGTGGAATTAGAAGAATTGTCAAAGCATGGGTCAAAGAATGGCTTTTGAATATTTTATTCATTTGGGATTACTATTCAAGTATGGTGCATTATTTTAAAGATAAAATAATACACAACTCAATTATTTCCATGAGCCATTACCCTTGATGCATGCTTGATATTTCCTCATTCTATTTTTCATCTTCTCTCTCCTAATTATCTCATTCTTCCTCCTCTTAGCTTTATCCTTCACATGAGTTGTGAATCAAAAGCTTAGGGCTAATAATAACCCACTACTTGATCTCTACATCATCTAAGTGATCATTTTTAGCACACTTGATCTCTTAGTTAACTCTTGAGAAGAGTTTGAAGCTTGTTCCATAGCTCTCATGGTGGATCATCTACGTCTTGAGGTGACCGGAGATCAAGAACATTGCAAGCATCAAAGGAGCCTAAGAGTCGCATCCAAACAAAGACCCGAAGGACCGATTCTAAAGGTATAACCCACAATCATGGTAAATAAGATCTCTAGATATGGTTTCTAGTTATGGTTTAGCACAAGATCTAGGATTAAAGTAGGTGTTGCATGCAAGAAAATTGTTTGCCGCTTCCTCCTCCTCACAAGTGTTGTGAGGGTGTGCAACATTTACTAACACTTGACTCCTTGGTTCTACTCGAAGCTTGAACCGGTCCGCTTGAAGCCTTCGAAGTCCACGATGATCCACCACGGGGTTCCTTGACTCAAGCTCCTTACTTCACTTAACCTAAGTAGAAGTGAGGCAAACAACTTACACTAGTGGGCTAGACTAATATAGATTGATGAAGTGGGTAATTTTTCTCACTACTAAACCTTTCTTTTCTTTCTCTTTTGCTCACTAGAAAATGGTAGAGAGCTTGGAGGAAGAAGGAGATGAAAATGGCTTAACTTGAGCTCAAGAAAGATAAGCACAAGAATAATAATAATAATATGAATGTGTGTGTGAGAGAGAGAGAGAGAGTCACACTCACTCTTAACTAAGGCATGAAAATATCTAGATATTTTTAGTAGTTGAGTTAGTGGAGGATTAGAAATGAAACCATGGTTACATAAGATATTTTAAAAGAAGTGTGTAGAAACATATATCAACCATGGATTAATTCCTAATTTCCATTAACTCAATAATTAAAATATCACAAATATTTTCATGTGAGTCTTGCATAGCCATATCCAATGTATCATCAACCATAACACATATATACATGCATGTGCGCATACATATCAATATAAACATACTTACATACATGCATACAAATAAAGAAAGGATTTATTAAATGAGCTAATGGTCAATTGATATTAAATCAACACTTGATTTAATAATCTGGCCATATCATATACGACCCGACCAATAGAAAACGCCAGATTAAAATACGGTATCAAATACACGTATTTAATCAAGCTCCTGCACATATCCCCATATGCGCCCCAATTCATTTCGCCTAAGCTCGAAAACCCTTTTGTGGGGCTCTGAGACTCGTCAATACGCTAGCAGTAGGTAGTGATCATATCACATACTCACAAACCGTCAACGGTACTACCTGCACGTAACGGCTCCCAGGTATTGAGCGAACAGAAGAACAACAAGCGAACCTATCAAAACTCTCGTAGAGTCAACCAGCAACACTTACCGTACAGTCCGGTCTCTTTGTCAAATATGCTACATATTGAGTTTAGAGATGGTATCGTCGACCCCAATAACTCAATAAGCCATGCAATGTATAGCCTATAACAGAGCCAGAAACTACTGATAACACTTATCAGTAAATCTCATCAGCCATAGCCAGGGACTTTCAGTTATAACCAATCGTGCATAGCACAACATCAACCCCCAATACCGGGAGAGACGAAACCCCTCCTATCGCTCATTACCTCCATGTGTCTCGGGACTGTACCCAAAATCCACCTGTTTGCATGACTCAGTGGAGCCGTGGTAGGGTGGAAATCAAAGTACAGTGGGAGAACACACAAGACTCTATGACGGTCTCGGGTCTACAGACTAACCTGTACAAGTGTCACCTGAGAACTGCTATCCGACGATAGATATAATACCATATAGGAGTTCTCTGCGAGTCCGTTCAGTGTACCCAGTCTCCACTGAGCACCCGTATACAATCTTTGATGTCAAGCACCAATGGATATGGGATCATCCATCACCCATCAAATGGGTCAAGAAATATATACGCTGGTCTACTCTGGAATATCGATGCCCCATCTCAATATACCCACGACTAGGAACATTTAAGAATATGCTTATAAACTACACATGTCCCGCTAGTACGATCTGCATCATAATCACAGTAGTCAAGCAAATATCCTAAGGGTTTTATCAACATGTATCAAATGAACAATATACACAATCAAGTGAACATGTTAAGATAAAAAGTAACTAGATAGTATACTATCATGTCGAGCAAGAAAGTCCTCTGAATATATATATATATATATATATATATATATATAGAGAGAGAGAGAGAGAGAGAGAGAGAATAATGGAGGAAAGAGGCCATAGGAGGGAATTCCTCCTATGGCGTCGAAAAAATACACCCTCCCTGATTTTTTCCAACGATCGACACCCACCATCTTCATCTTTATCATCTAAGATGTGGGTACACCAAATTTCATATGATTCTACAACTTTTTCAACGTTGATTTTGCGGGTTCAAAATTAACGGTTTACCGACAATAGAACTTTTTACATTGCTAAATCAACGGTGAAAAAGTTGTAGAATCACATGAAATTTGGTGTACCCACATCTTAGATGATAACGATGAAGATGGTGGGTGCCGATCGTTGGAAAAAATTAGGGAGAGTATTTTTTCGATGCCATAGGAGAAAATTCCCTCCTATGGCATCTTTCCTCCATTAATCACACACACACACACACACACTATCAAATAATGGCCTATCAAATAATGGCCTCTATGGCATACATATATCCAACAACAGCTAGTACCACTGATGGACTTGTCGTTAAACTCACTGCCAGCGTACTGTCGAGTCTTTTGAGTCCCACACAGAGGGTTTCCCTGGTTCAGGCGAAACAATGTAGAGGCCGTATGGTTTTACATGCAGGATTCCGACCATTTGCGTGTACTAGTTGCATGGATGTTGTTCGGACGGATAATACTAGTGAACTTTGATTTAAATCGGATTCTAATATTATATTATTGGATTATTATTATCTCATTGTATTCATATTTTTTGGAGTACGAATACGGCTATGTATATACGGTGAGGGCATTCTTGTAATTTTACAAGAGATACTTCTAGAAGGGAACACCTCATTATTTGGATTTATCTATTTTTGCAAATAGATTAATGAGGTGGAAAATGGAGATATTTGTGGCATGGTGAAGCGTGGCTTATTCCATTATTTTATGTGTTTGGGTTTACTATTGAAGCATGGTTGTTATTTTCTAATGAAAATGATCCATGCTTCATGAGAGAATAATGATGAGCCATTCTTCACATAAGACTACACTTGTTCATTTTGCAAATTTCCTGTCTCTCTCCATTTTTCCTCTCCTTCTTCCTCAAGACCTTAAACCCTCACATGAATTGTGAACCATAGAGTTCTTTGAGATAAAACACTTCAACAAACACTCTACATTTTCTAATCTATCTAGTTTAGCGAACTAGATATTTAGTTACCTCGGTTTAGAAGTTGGAGCTTGAACCATAAACTCTCGGGTGGATCGTCTTTGGCACGAGGATACCGACGATCAAGCGCGATCCGGACCTTCGAGGAGCTCAAGAAGAGGAGGAGAAGAAGACCCGAAGAACAAGTATCTAGGAGGTATAAAACTCTTACCGAATAGTTAAAACCTCCAAGTAGAATAACTGGTTAAGGTTTCCGTAAAGATCCTGAAATTTAGGTCGGTGTTGCAAACTATAAAAAATCATTTTTTTGTAAATTCCGTCTCCCTACAAATACGTGGGGTGTGCGACATCGACTTACATATATATCTGACAGCTATCGTAACACACCACAAACAAATAGAAAAGCACACCAACAGCCGAAGAACACAACGATATATCCAGATTCAGCGCAACTGCACCTAATCCTTCTTTCGCGACAATAACTTCCACTAGAGTAAAAGTTACACGAGATTACACCCAAAGACCCACAAAACCCAAACAATACAACTCTTGCTCTCTCTCTCTCTCTCTCTCTCTCTCAACCTCTCCCCTCTTGCCGCAGCCTGTCTTCTGATCAATTGCCGCAGGCCCTAAAACGCCCTCTGTTGATTAATTCAAGACTTAGAGCTTTAATTAATCATCTCATGTATATATATAGCAAGAGGGATAAGTTAGAGATAACCTTGCATTTAAATCTTTAGGATTAATTAGAAAATTAATCAATTTTAGTTTAGGATTAATTAGAATATTAATCAATTAACCCTGTCCCAAAGCCCCCACGTGCGCTCCAGTTCTCCGCTTCGCGCTCGAACTGTAACACGACAAAAAAAAAACCACTACGCGCATCACCCGTGCAATGATTTTTGGTGACCACGAGCTCAAATTCTCTGGGGTTCTAATTGGGCCTTGGCATCTTATGCTTTTGGGCTGAACTCTTGCACTAATTTTCAACACAACATGTTCAAACTTCATCTTCTCTTTGTTAAAATTTTCATTGCAAATATTAAAACTCAACAAAACTTTCAAATCCAAAATCCTAAGACCCAATAACATTTTTTAAACTCTTTGATATTCTACTTTCAAGAACCCTAAACTTTTAAAAATTAGCTTCAATTTCTCGTTCTCGCATCAAAATCTTTGGATGCAACCTAATTTTTTTCAATTTTATTCCCCTATTGTAGAACCCTAAATCCTAAAATTTCATGTTCAATCTTACATCCTCTACCTTCAAAACCTAATCATTTCTCTTTATTTTTCTAATTCTAAATTTAATAATAATCTCATAATCTCTAGTATCATTTATTTTTGGTTTATTTCACCAAAACCCCTTTGAAGTTTGGAGTAATATCCAGAAACCCCCCTAGTCTTGCCATTAGTCCAAAACCTCCTAAAATTTGCAATCGTTACTCCATTGCTCCCTGACAGTTAAATCTTAAACTTAAATAGTCTCTCTCTTTCTCTATCCCTCTTTATTTTCTCTCTCTTCCTTTCTCCTTAACCCACGGCATCACCGAGGGAGTAGCAGAGAACGAGACGGCCATAGTGGAGGGCTAAGGTTCCGACGAGGTGGTAGTAATGGAAGATGGCCTTGGAGAAGCATCAAGGGATGACATGGAAGGGGTTTGGTTGGTAGAGAAGTAGAGACGGAAGTTATGATCGTTGTCGAGACGGGATAGAGTAATGATTGAAGAGGAGGAGAGAGGGGAAGAGGATGGAGAGATCGATAAGGTTTCTATATGTCGAAACCCGGTTCTTACTCACGGAATAAAGTGGCACACAGAACAAAGTCATACCAAGAGGGCGGAGGGCACCTTTTGAATCTGTGGGAGCCACCTCTTGAGTCCTTGTTGTAGGGTGTTTTTCGTCACCCCTATTGAGATGGGAATGCGCGCTTATCAGGCATGTACAGATTCCCCCTATTTAGGGCAGGCCGGGGGTTATTGATTATGGGGATCCGAATCTCCGACAACCGCGGACTAACCTGCCGTTAATTACCCCTCGCTTTTGGAGCGAGAGAATTTCCGATTGACGGGTAAAACTGGTCATGCGAACTCAATGCGAAGTATTGGTATGGTTTTTTTATATAACAATTGAGACGTTTTCATTTTTTTGTTCCATTTGTAAAAAAAAAGATATACATATTTTTTTATAAAAAAAGAATAACAAAAATAAATTAATAAATATTTAGAGAAATGTTTTTTTTAAAAATATATTATTCATAATTTATTTTTATTTATTTATTTAAATAAAAAAGATTTAAAAAGAAAAAAAGAAAGAAAGAAAAAGGGCATTTAGTGGGAGCCTCCCCTCAAATGAGAGGGGGAAAAAGGCTCCCACTAAATGGGAGCCTCCCCTCACGTGATGGGAGAAAAAAGGCTCCTATTTAGTGAGAGCCTCCCCCTCACGTTGGGGGGTGAGGGGCTTCCACTTGGTGTGAGCCTTCCCCTCACGTGTGGGCTCCTAAATTTTCTTTATTTTTTTTTTTATTTTTATTTTTATTTTTTTACATGGAGTTCAACTCCAAAAGAAAGAATTTTTTTGGAGTTAAACTCCAAAAGAATTTTAAATGTGGCGTTAAAGTTCAAAAGAAGTTTAAATGGAGTTCAACTCCAAAATAATTTTAAATGGAGTAAAACTCCTAAAAAAATTTAATGTGGAATTAAACTCCAAAATAATTTTAAATGGAGTTCAACTCCAAAAATATTTTTATTATAGAGTTAAACTCCAAAACAATTTTAAATGTAGTTAAACTCCGAAAGAATTTTTTTTATGGGGTTAAAGTCCAAAAGAAATTTAAATGGTGTTGAACTCCAGAAAAAAAAATTTATAATGGAGTTAAACTCCAAAATAATTTTTATTGTGGAGTTGAACTCCAAAATCAAAATCCTTATTTTTTTATTTTTTTTATTTAAAAAAAGCTCCCACAGAGTGGGAGCTTCCCTTTTTCATGTGAGAGGGAGAAAAGGGGACCCCAAGATGGGAGTCTCCCCATCACATGAGAGGGAGAAAGGGACCCCCAAAATAGAAGGCTCCCACTCACATGAGAGGGAGCAACCCAAAATGAGAGCCTCCCCCTCATATAAGAGAGAATAAAGGGGCTTTCTAAATGGGAGCCTCCCACTCACATGGGAGAGAGCAATCCATAATGAGAGCCTTCCTCTCACATGAGAGAAACAAAATAGCTTCCAAAATAGGAGCCTCCCCCCCTCACATGAGAGGGGATAAAGAGGTTCCAAAAGAATTTTTTTATTTTTATTATTATTATTATTTAAATAAGGAGTTAGACTCCAAAAACATTTGTATGGAGTTAAACATCAAAAGAATTTTTATTTGTGTAGTTAAACTCCTAAATAATTTAAATGGAGTTAAACTCAGAAAGAATTTTTATCGTGGAGTTGAATTCCGAAAGAATTTTTATCATGGAGTTGAACTCCAAAAGAATTTTAAATGGAGTTAAACTTCAAAAGAATTTTAAATGAAATTAAACTCCTAAAAAGATTTAACGTGGAGTTAAACTCCCAAAATAAGATTTTTATTATGGAGTTAAACTCCAAAAGAATTTTGATAGTGGAGAAACTCCAAAAGAATTTTAAATGGAGTTCAACTCCAAAAAGATTTTTATTTGGTATGCAGTTAAACTCCACTAAATTGGGAGCCTTCCCCTCATGTGAGAAGCAGAGAAAGCTCCCACTTAATGGGAGCTCCCCTCTCCCTCATGTGAGAGGGAGCAGGAGCTCCAAAAAGAAATTTTCTTTTTTTTTTGATGGAGTTAAACTCCAAAAAAATTTATTTGGAGTTAAACTCCAAAAACAATTTTATTTGGAGTTAAACTCCAAAAAAAAGGTTTTTATTATAGAGTTAAACTCCAAAATAAAAATTTTTGTGGAGTTAAACTCCAAAAGATTTTCTCCTTTCTCTCTTGAGAAGAAACCCAAAATGAGTTCTCTTGAAACTCCAAGATTTAGATCTTGGATGATAAAAAAAAGACCATTTTTCTTCTCTTGATGGAGTTTTGGGAGGTGAGTTTCCCTTCTTCTCCCTCTCTCAAATTGGATCTTGAGGAGGGAGAAGAAGGTAGCGAAAATCTACCTCTTTTTTTTTATCGGATGTGAGGATTAAACTCGCCTTCGGCTGGTTTATGGTAAAACTTTATTTAGTTTTAAAAAAAGGAGAGTTAAACTCTTGATTTAATTGGAAAATGAAAAGGACGAGGATGAACTTGGGAAAGAGATGATGGAGGCACAAATCCTAGTTTTTGGGGAGAATGAATTGTTCTTTTTTATTTTATTGTCATGATGCCCTATATAAGCTTACACATTTACATATATGCTTTTGGGCTTTACAAGATGGCATTTTGCCCATCCCATATCTCATGTGCTCATTTCTTTTGCACATGAGCCATGGGCTTTACAAAAATTTGGATTTATGCCCATAAAAATTACATCAAAATTATTTATTACATGATTTTTATTTTGGTATGGGGGAGGCTCCACGGGGCTCGACTTGGGCATGGACCCACTTAAGCTGGGCATGGGCCCGCTTACATGGGGTTGACTTTGATTTTGATTTGGTCAACTGGAGTGCAAATTTTGACCCCAACACATGTGACCCACTGTAGAACAATAGGGACTCTTCAAAATACATTCCGAAAGAGGGCAGATCTATACTATAAATGGAATGATACCATTTCTCAATACAGATGCACCTTTTAAGTGAATCGGCACTACAGGAGCTTGAGAACTCTGTAATTAAGTGTGCTCGGGCCAGGAAAATCTTGGGATGGGTGACCTCCTGGAAAGTGGCCCCTAGTCGGGTCCGGTTCGTCCCGAAGGGTAAAACCGTGCGGTTTCGGCCAGAGCGGACAATACTCTCTGTATTGGGGGTGGGACGTGACAGAATGGTATCAGAGCCGGTCTCTCAATTGTAGGTCTGTGGTTAGAGGACGAACCATTGTTCGAAAGTGGAGAGGATGTCGAGACCCGGTTCTTGCTCACTGAATAAAGTGCCACACGGAACAAAGTGCCATGCCAAGTGTCATGCCACGAAAGCGGGGCCGACCTCTTGAATCCTTAGGGACCACCTCTTGATTCCGTGGGACCCACTACAGAACAATGGGGGCAGATCTATACTATAAATGGAATGATACCACTCTTCAATACATAGACGCCTTTTATGTGAATCAGCACTACATGAGCTTGAGAACTCCGTAGTTAATCGTGCTCGGGCCAGGGAAGTCTTGTGATGGGTAACCTCCTGGGAACTGGCCCCTGGTCGGGACCCGGTTCTTACTCACGGAATAAAGTATCACACGGAACAAAGTGCCATGCCAAGTGTCATGCCAAGAGGGCAGGGGCCACCTCTTGAATCCGTAGGGACCACCTCTTGATTCTGTGGGACCCACTGTAGAACAATAGGAGCGGATCTATACTATAAATGGAATGATACCACTCATCAATACACAGGCGCTTTTTAAGTGAATCAGCACTACATGAGCTTGAGAACTCCGTAGTTAAGCGTGCTCGGGCCAGGAAAGTCTTAGGATAGGTGACCTCCTGGGAAGTGGCCCCTGGTCGGGTCCGGTTCGTCCCGAAGGACAAAACTGTGCGATTTCAACCAGAACGGACAATACTCTCTCTGTATTAGGGGTGGGGTGTGACACTATAATTGATGTGTTGAGAATAGTGATTGCGAAGCTTATGGTGGTGTTATGGTGTTTGGGATTGTGGTCAAGGTGGTGGAAGTGTTTGTTAAGAGAATTGGTGGTGAATGGATGATGTTTGTAGGATATGGCTAATATGTGCTGAAAGTGTTTGTGGAAATGATTGTGAAGCATTTGGGAATGGTTATGGGATGGTGAGTATGGATATGTTGAATTTGGAGAGGGTAATTGTGTTCGTAAAGGTGCTACAGGGTTGTGGGGTGGTGAGATTGGGATAGGTAAGAGTGATTGTGAAGGGTTGGGTTAAGTTATAGGAGTTGAATAGAATAAGGGGTTTTGGTGGTGGATAGTGTTTTGTGGAAATGGTGAGAGTGGTGGATGATGTTTTTGAGTTTTTAATTAGGGGCTGGTTTCTATTTTGGAGTTTGGTATGTAGAGAAAAAAGAAGATAATGACGTGGAGGTGGTATTGTTGCAAATGGAGAGTTAGGTTCGTCTGTTGTTGTAATATGTATCAAATGAATTTTTCTATGTATATCAAACTATTTTACTCTTTGTTGTACTAAATTTTTGTTAACGGATAGTACTTAAAATGTGTTTGTAAAAATACTTGAATGAGTTGCAATTGATAGATCGATTCTTTATAGAATAGTTTCTAATTCTCCGTCGCTAAAAGTTTTGTGGCACTAATTTTGAATGCTGGAAAAAACGCCGCGAAAAGAATAAATGCCGCTGTATAACATTTTGTGCCGCTTCCTATTGTCACAAATAAATTTTTTTGCATACATATTTAGCGGCGCTTATCTACTGCGTTCTAGAACTTCTACATACTAAAAAGATGCAACTTGAAATTTACATATATTTTTATAATCGCGTTTTCATAAATGAGAAGCACGCGCATATATCATAATCTGATAGACCAATATAAACTATATGAACCAACACAACTTTATTTATTACGTATCTCTATACAAAAATAAATTATACGCATTCTATTATTGTTGCGTCATAAGTTTACATAAAATTTACAATCAATCCATACATTTTGATCAAAACAACCTACATCTCTCATAAGCGTCTCTCATAATAATATTCACGCATTCCACGGCAGAATCCAAATCGCCCGTTTTCACAAACCCGTGCATCAAGCAGTTCGACTACAAAATGATTTTCTCAGACATTTCACCGAACAGTTTAGAAGCAAAACCCAACTTTGCAGCAAGTTTTGATTAAGGAGAAGAGGAGAGAGTATGGTGTTGAGAAGGAGGATAGAGAAAAGGAAGGAGGGAGTGGAGGCGGAGGAAAAGAAGAGAGAGAAAGGGACGAAGGAGAGGGAGAAAGGGGCGGAGGAGGAGAGAGAGGATGGAGTTGAGGGAGTGGAGGCAGAGAAGTAGGAAATAGTTATGAGGGGTAGTTATTATAATTTGGGAAAGTTGAGAAGGGTATTTCAGCCATTTCATGTAAAATTTAACGATAGGGGCTGCAGGGTAACGATTGCAAACTTTTGGGGGGTTTTGGACTAACGTAAGATCGCAACAGGGTTTCTGAATATTACACCAAACTTCAAAGAGGTATTCGTGAAATAAGCCATTATTTTTTCGTTAATAAATATAAATCTCTATATTTGACTTTAATAGATTATTCTTATCTATTTCCCTAACTTCTTAATGGAATATTCTAAGAAGGCGTGGATCTAAAAAGAGTTAAGTGGAGTTGTAGGTAAATAGGGATGAGGGGGCAACTAGATCAATAGTATAATTTAGAAGGGTTAAAAGTAAAAACACAATATTTAAATTAGATAGAAAAAAGGAAAAATATATATATTTTTAATTATAAATTTAAATGAATAGTATTTTATGAACCGGTTCCAGTTGAGTATTAGAAACTTAGCGGTATTTTCTGCTATTGAGGCATAAATGAAGGGTATTTCCTACAATTTAGCCACAAAATTATTTGTATGATTTCCTCTCGCGGCTACTATGATTCGTTCTTTCTAGCTCTTTGTTTCTCTCTCAATTTCCTATATTTTCTTTCTAATCTCCTCTTCCAATTTTTGCATCCTCGTTTTTAAATCTTTCATCTTCAATCTAATTTCCTCGAATCCTCCCATCTTTGTTTCCAATTTCTGTATCTTCACTTTTAAATCCCAATTGCCTGATAAGTCATGCCGATATGAGGCTCATAACGGTTCGAGAAACTACTGATAACACTTACCGGTAAATCTCAACAACCCTGACCAGGGATTTCCTGTTATGACCAATCAAGTATAGCGCAATATCAACCCCCAGTACCAGGAGAAACGAAATCCCCTCCTATAGCTCATTGCCTCCATGTGACTCGGGACTGTACCCAAAAACCACCGTTTTGCACGATCTCTTGAACGTGGTAAGGTGGAAATCAAAGCACAGTGGGAATCACACAAGACTCTATAATGATCTCGGGTCGACAGACTAACCTGTACCAGTGTCACCAGAGAACTGCTATCTGACAATAGGTATAATACCATTTAGGAGTTCTCGGAGAGTCCGTTCAGTGTACTCAGTCTCCACTGAGCACCCGTATACCATCTCTGATGTCAAACACCAATGGATGTGGGATCATCCATTGCCCATCATATGGGTCGAGAAGCGTATACGCTAGTCTACTCTGGAATATCGATGCCCTGTCTCGATACTCTCACGACTAGGAACATTTGAAGGATGTACTTACCGACTACCTTTGCCCCACTAGTATGATCTGCATTATAATCCTAGTAGTCAAGTACTCATCCTAAGGGTTTTATCAACATGTAAGAGAGAGACAATAAGTGTACATGTTAAGATAAAGAGCAACCAGATAGAATACTATCATGTCGAGTAAGAAAGTCCTCCTTATATATATCCATGCATCCACTATAATATACATAACATGTATAATAATGGCCTCTAGGGCATACATATAATTAACACCTCTAAGTAGAATAGCTAGTTAAGGTTTCCGTAAAGATCCTGGAATTTAGGTCGGTGTGGCAAAGTATAAAAAATCGTTTTTTGTAACATCCGCCTCCCCAAAAATGCGTGGGGTGTCCGACATCGACTTACATATATATCTGACAGCTATCGCAACACACAACAAACAAATAGAAAAGCACACCAATAACCGAAGAACAAAACGATATATCCAGGTTCAGCGCAACTGCACCTAATCCTTCTTTCGCAACAAGAACTTCCACTAGAGTAAAAGTTACACGAGATTACACCCAAAGTCCCACAAAACCCAAACAATACAACTCTCTCTCTCCCTCAACCTGATGATGCTCGATATCGATGATCTCCCGGATCATGACACGTGGCAGATGACGTGTCCCAGAGTATGCAAGAAAGGACCCACAGTGGCCGACCAGGCCGCTCCTATGCCGTCCTACAGACAACCTTTGGCTCGTCTCCGAGCCCCCTGCACAACTGGCCTCCTCGGCCCTCTCAGCTCGCCTCCGAGCTCTAGCAGAACCAAGATAGCTCGGCCTCCCGCTCGTTCCAGAGCTCTCCCGCCGAGCTCATCTTCCTCGGTCTCATCGACCGACCAACGGCACCACTCGCAGGCGTAACCGCCATCCCACGAATCTCGCCATACGCGAGATATCCGCCGGCCACGTCCCGCGTTCCACGCCATCACGATCCCCCATTAACAAGCCTGTCTCGCTATTAATGGGAGATCTCGCCCATCACGCGGGCGTGACGTCGGGAGCGTAACGGCCGGCATGATTCTCGCGCCCACCTGCCTACTGTCACCGCTATTTAAACCCCTCCTTCAGACGGTTCAAGTAAGTCATTTTCTATTCACTAGGCTGTTACTCTGCTCAGATTTCCTGTCTAACTTGATCGTCGGAGGGTCCTCGGTGGTACAACCATCCCGGGACTTCCTTGCAGGTAGCTCAGCCCCAACAATCTCAAACCCATTGAGATCCACTGTAACACCTTGGAATGCGATTAGTGTTAATTAAGCGTTAATGCGGGTTTTTTAAGGAAAAGTTTACCAAATCGGGTTCCTCATATTTTATATCAATTAATTAATATTTTATTATTATTTGATATGGCTTGCACACACACGTGCATGTTAATGTGAGGGTTAGTTAGTGTTAATCTTGTTAAGTGACCAAGACACCTTAATTAATCATTGCCCTAATTTAACCTTGCCTTAGATCTTTTGGTGTGAGGAAATATCTAGTTTGGATGAGAGAGAGGTGGCAAGATGAGTCAAGAGGCATTAATGGTGGCATTAATAAAGGTAAGGGAGAGAATGAGCATAAGGTTTTGTTTCACCCTACACTCACCCCTCACCATTATTTCTCTCTCACTCTCTCATTCTCTCTCACTCTCAACTATTCTTCATCTCTTCACTCCCACAACTGAAACCTCACTCTCTCTTCACAAAAACCTTGCTAAACTTCACAAAATCCCATTTAAACACTTCAAAAGTCTTGTTTTAGCCACTTGGTTGCCTTGAAGGTTGGAAAGATAGGATTTTTGAGCAAGAGTGGTTAGGTAATGACCTCAAACTGATAATTAGGAGTTATATTGTTGTGTTGCCTTATTGTTATGGATTGGAACACTAAAGGTAGTATTTTGTGCAAAATATCGTATTTTTAGTGTCAACTTTGTGTCTCTGTGATCTGCTGTAAAACCAGGTGTTTGTTGGAAAATTTCCCATCATAGTGACATAGTGTTGATTTATAGAACCCACCATAAAAACCTAAGACCACCCTTTCATTTTTAGGCCGCAAATTTAATGGTTCTGGCCGCAAATTGCGGCCAGAGTGGGGGCTGGGGTGTTAAATCTTTGTCGTGGGGTCTCTGGGGTTGTTTGTGATCTTGTGGTACTTGCAACTTACACCAATTTTTAGTGTATCAAAATCTTGGACCACTTTGCTATATTCTAGTGTTTTGAGTACGCGTGTTACGTTATCCGACACGGTTCGTGATCTGGTGTGCTGCTACACTTGGGCTGGTGTTGGTGTGTCGTCACGCACGTTAGCCGTTAGACGAACACTTATGGGTCGGATTGGAGTTGGTGCGTTTGTCAAACGTCTTGTGTACGTGATATTGATCGATTTCTGAGATTTGCAATGGTTATGTTTTGTGTTAATAGGATCGCAGGCGGGGACTTCGGACGCTGTGAAGAAAGGAAAGCAGGTAATTGGATTTACCTAGCCCGCGACTGTCGGTGAGTAAATTTAACATCTACGGGGAATTTGCCCGCATGGCGTTATGCGTCAGGGCTAGATATGATATGATATTAGCCGCATGTTTATATTGCACATATAGAGTTTGCGTATAAACTTCATTGCATATTATTACTTGTTGTGCTTGGATTTGTACCCTTTGGATACTGCACTATTATTGATGGTTCATGTTGCACGAGCACTGATTGTATGCCACCCACACCGTCAATAATTGCCACGACACACACAACACACATACATATATGATATTGTTTGGTTAGGGACATTGAGACATTGATTGATATTCCATTGTGCATATGACATATAGCATACCTGTATACCTACATGGCCAAGGTAAAGGCCTGGACCGAGCACGAAATCCAGCTTGAGTCCGAGGTGAACGCGAATCTCCCCAAGGCAGAGCAAACTGACCAGAAGAAAAGGGCGAGGGAAGAGAGAAGGAGACTTGAGCGGCCTAAGCCCTACTCCCCGAGGTTTCAGGAGTACACCTCGCTCAACGTCTCCCAGACGGTACTGCTTGAGGAGGCCAAGGGCGAGGGGTTCTTCAAGCTCCTCCCGATCTCGTGCATGGCGGCAAAGCGTACTTGGGGCCCCTACTGCGGTTTTCACAAATCGCTAGGCCACTCCACGGAGAGCTGTAAGTAGCTCCGAGACTACATCAAGAAGCTCATCCGTTCGGGACACCATGCAGCGTACTTGCGGGACAAGCGGCAAGCTGACCGCGAGCAGGAGCAACGTCCCCCTCCCGGCGAGTTAACAATCGGCCAGATCATGGTCATGTCGGCGGGGGGTACGTCGGATACCTATGAGACTCAGCTCCCCACGCCGTACGCAAAGGCCAACAGACATCCGAGGAGCTCAAACCGAGCCAATGAAAAGAACATCTACTAGCTGTACTTCTTTTACTAAGGCAATGTAAACTTTCTCAAGATCTTTCTGTTTATATAATAAGAGAGATCAATAAAATATTGCAAAAAGAAGAGTTTATTCATTCAAAAATGTACCAAAGGCTCCTCAGCCTTACAAAAAAAGGGAAAAATTACAATAGCGGGGGAAGGGGGTACAGGAAACACTGATCGTGGTACTCTGAGCATATTTCCACCAACCGAGCCCTCGCCACTTCAGCCCTTTGCCTCTGATGCCACCCACGAATGTCGCGTGGTTCCTCAATTGATAGCACTCAAGGATGAGCACCACCGAGTGATCCAGCCGACCAGCGGAGATCAGGACGAAGCACTGCAAAGACCTTAGCTTACCAACCGTCTCGTCCCTCAGTTATTCGGACAAGGGGTTGTAGAGCCCCGGCGACACCATCCAGATGGAGTACATCAGTAGCTGGAGCAGGGGGGAGATTCGGGGAAGCAGTCGGCTGAAATGATCCTCAATGCGGCCAATCATTAGCTGCACCGTGTCCTCGGTGCAGTACTGGTCATAGAGGTACACATCCTCAAAATTTACGATGTCGGGGATCGTGAAAGGGAAGTCCTCCATTCTTACGTTTTGGGTGTGAAGTAAGGAGTGATCAACGCTCCCTCCGCTTTATAACCTGCTGCGCCCTCGAGAATCCAACAGTCGCCCGTTTCACCCATAACTGTGCCGCCACACGGCAAACCTCGAGCTTCCTTGGCGAGATCGAAACGACGCAGCTCCGGCGCTTCACCTACCACACGCGTTCGATACACGTGTTGCTAGTGACTGTCCCTATTCCCCATACTTACACCGGAAAGGTCGGACAGAACCTCATCAAGAGACGGCCGAGCAGCTACACTGCTTGGTCATCCTTGGCTGGTAACTCCTTACCCGCAATGCCAGGGATCAAAGTCCTCATCAAGAGGCGGCCGAGCAGCTACCCTGCTCGGTCATCCCTGGCTGGTAACTCCTTACCCTCAACGTCAGGGATCAAAACCCTCACCAAGAGGCAGTCGAGCAGCTACCCTGCTAGGCTATCCCTGACTGGTAGTTATCTACCCCACGACGCCAGGGATCAAAGCCCTCACCAAGAGGCGGCCGAGTAGCTACCCTGCTCGGCCATCCCTGGCTGGTAGCTCCCTACCCTACAATGCCAGGGATCAAAAGCCCTCATCAAGGGGCGGCCGAGCGGCTACCCTGCTCGGTCATCACTGGCTGGTAGTTCCCTACCTTCAACGCCAGGGATCCAAGCCCTCACGAGGAGGCGGCTGAGCAGCTGCCCTGCTCGGTCATCCCTGGCTGGTAACTCCTTACCCACAACGCCAGGTGTTCATATCAGATGTTTGCATTTTTATATCGCCCATTCTTAATCGCATTGCACATAAGTAGGTACTTTTGATCTATGTCTGCTAAATAGTTACAGGTTACAGGTTCTCGGCTCTTACAGTGAAATTCATGAAAAGTCATAACCAATGCGGGACTATGACCAACAACAGATGAATACTGATCTCCGCTAACCATCCGTATGATACCGCCTACCAGTTCAAGGGACAAATGGAAAATCATTAGGCACTTTAATGCACAAAGCACAAGGACAGCACAAGATCCAAGATTTCAACACGGAGTTCAAGGCAAAAGTCCAGTTCATTCTGCACTGTTGGAAATCTGGAAGGAAATTGAAGAGATTCTGAGAAACCAAGTGAATAAAACAGAAGATATAATCAACATAGAGAAGCCCTGAAAAGATGGCCCCACGATTCCACCAATTGGCCGCGGAACCGCGGCCAATCAGGCACTTTTGCCGCGGAACCGTGGGCGTATTCTGCACATGTCGATGGCAGTGTCGGTGCTTTGACTCGGCTCTCTTGGGGTAGTTCTGTAATTTCGTGTATGGATCAGAATATAAACCTAAGGTTTTTCTATCTATAAATAGTAAAGCTCAAAACCAAAATTAGATGCCTCTTTTTATTTTTAGTTCTAGAAATTAAAATTCTCTATTGTAGTGAGTTCTTGAGAGATTATCAATAAAAGTAAGTTTTTTTTTTATTTTTCTCGCATTTGTTTATCGCATTTTTATTATCTGTAATTTTTATTTGTTAACTTAGTCGTAGAATTTATTTATGTTTTTCCTTTGTTTTTTTTCTTTCTTCTATTTTCTTTATCATTAACAACAATGATGCTTGAGTAAGATCCTTACCTAGGTGAGGTTTCAAATAGCTAGTTGTAATTCCTCTTAACCTAAAATTCTTTCTACTTTCCCATTTCTTTTATTTTTATCTTTTTAATGGATGGGTAATTTCTTACTTGTTAGGGCAGGAGAAGGAAGGTTTGAGAGAAGGAAATCTCTCTCACTCCTTTCTTTGCTCAACACCTTAATTCGGACTCCCTTTAATTGAACCACAATCTGTTCACTATGGCATCCTATCCTACATGATAGCGGTGATTCCCTAGTTAGACCGGTTGTGGTTGAATTAATTGGAGATTAGGGCTAAGAGACAAGAACAGACAGACAAGGACCAAAAGGAATAAACTAAGCATAGAAAGCCTAGCTTATACTTGCAAGTTCCTTCCTAGTCGTGCTAATCCCTATTGTTACCGATTACTTTAACACTGATATTAAAAAGGGCATTGAAAGAGGTGAGATATTGCTAACTCGAACTAACCTAATCCTAACCCTAGCAAGTCTTTTATCATCTTTTATCTTGTTAGTAGATCTTAAAACAAAACTCGACTTAATCGGATTAAACTCGTTAAAACATAAAGAAAAAGATTCCATCTCCCTGTGGATCGACCCATACTCAACCAGCTAGCTACCAAGCGAAACCGTCTTGATTGCAGTAATTCAAAGCACGCAAAAACGTGAACAATCAAATGGCGCCGTTGCCGGGGAGACGGTAGTTTCTTTCTTTGTGAAATTTCGGGTTAATTAAAAATATAAAAAATTAAAAAAACATAAAAAGAAAAAAAAAAAGAAAAACCATATTATTATTTTTGAAAAATCTTTGTGCAAGTATGCAGGTTTGGAAGAAGGCCTGACTCGGTGAACAAATCCAGAATCAGGAGATCTAAACAGAAAGAGGAGAACCAATTCAGTACAGGGAAAAATTCAGAAGATCCAAACCAACCGTTCAACCGCAGAACCGCGGCAGAATCAAGGGTTTGACCGCGGAACCGCAGTCAACTGGTGACGTCAGCACCCAATTTTCTCTGTAAGTATCTCTTTTCTCCTTTCCTCTCCTCTGAATTCCACTGAAATATTTTCCTGCAGATTTCTGTGCACAGATTCTCTTTCTCCTATCCAATAAATTATTTTTTGTGCAAGATTCTTTGCGCCGCAGCCAAAATAAAAAATTTTTGCAAGTGTTTTAGATTTTTGGTGTGTTACTGCTTTGCATAATTAATACGGAATCTAAGGGGCTATAACACCAATTAAAATTTGGTGGGGATTTCATTACCCTTTCTAAGACCCCAAAAATCACTAAAAGCATATATATCACCCTTGAAATTAATTAAAAAAATATCTAGACTCAGCTAATTAAGGACTATCGTGCTCAATAGGACAGAGGAAGGTTGTGGGCAGTCATTCGTTTATCTAAACTTGACTTTGTGGTGCCTAGGCTAAACAAGTGAGAAAGGTAATTTTAAAAGGCCCGTCTCACGGTGATTCGTGAGCGGAACCCTCCTTTCTTCATTTGTGCTTACCTGGCCACAATTGGCAGTGAAGAGGCGATTTGAGGGTTATCTCACTACTTGTCACTTTGGAATAGTTAGGAGTAGTCTAGTGGACTTAGAAGACCATAGCTCTAGGATTGATTATGCATGTTTTAACTGTGATTGTTTGAAATAAGTCCGTACACATTCTTGCAAAACTCTTTCTAAAAAAAACACAAAACAAAAACTTTTATAAAAACTTGCCCTTTGTCGCTAGAATCCCATTTCACACACCTTTTTATTCATATTTCTCCATTGACATTTTCTTACCCTCACATTCTACGCTTTGACTATACTAAACTCGTTTAGTGTATGTCCGGTTGGACTCGGGACACTAGTGTTGGATGTATATGCCCTAGAGGCCAGTATTGTATATGTATACATATGGATATTAGGGATATGTATGTACAGAACAATCTTGCTTAGTTTTATAGTATATTATTTGACCTGTCTTTATCGGGATATGTGTATTTATTTATATTGTTGTTATATCTGGTTTGCACATATTGATAAAGAGTTGATACGGTAGTATACTATTGTGGTTTGTCTTTATCTTAACATGGCATATGCCATACTTGTTGTTACATATTGCGGTTACATGTTGATAAAGCCCCTAGGATCTTGCTTGACTACCTGCGTTGTGATGGCGATCATACTTATGGGAGTAGGGTAGTCCATAAGCACATCCTTAAATGGTCCCTAGTCGCGTGAGTATCGAGACTGGGCACTGATACTCCAGAGTAGACTGGTGTGTATGTTTCTAACCCTGTCGGGGGATGGTTGGTCCCGCAGCCATTGGTCTGATGCACATAAGATCGTATACATGTGCTCACTGGGTGTGAGTACACTGGACGGACTCGCCGAGAACTTTCATGTGGTACTATACCTATCGTCAGATGGAAGTTCTCAGGTGACATGTGTACAGGTTAGTCTTTGGACACGAGATCGGCACTTGTCTCGTGTGAGTTCCCACTGAACTTTGATCACTACCCTACCACGGCTGTACTGAGTCGTACAAACAGGTTTTGGTTGGGTTCAGTCCCGAGCCACATGGAGGCAGTGAGCGATTGTCGGGAATTCGTCTCTCCTGGTATAGGGAGTCGATATCGCACTGTGATTCGATTGGTCAGGACCATAAGACCTTGGCCAAGGCACTTGGGATTTACTGATAGGTTGATCAGTAGTTTCCCGGATTGGTCCTGAGCCACATCGGCACGACTTATCAGGTTGTTAGGGTCTGACGTTCACCATCCCCTAGACCCGGTATGCGATACTCTTTGACGAAGAGACCAGACTGTACGTATATTGTCATGGATAGGCTCAGTAGGAGATCCGGATGAGTTTGCTCATCGGCCTTCTTTTCGACAGGTGCCTGGGTAGCCGTTACGTACAGTTAGTGCCGCTGACGTGCTTGTGGTTGAACTCACTGCCAGAGTACTGTCGAGTCTTTAGAGTCCCACACAGAGGGTTTTCCTGATCCAGGCGAAATGATATAGTAGCCGTATTGGATACGTGCAGGGTTCGATCGATTGATGTACTTTGTACTCGGATTTTCGATCGGACAGTTGGTAATACTAGCCGGCTCGGGTTTGAGCCGGATTATTAAATCAGGTATTGATTTAATAATTTACGTATTTGTATTTCGATACATATATTCTAGTATTACGTTCTTCGTGTTATTCTATCTCTTTGGGCGTTCGGATTTTTATCTGATTGCCGGTATATATATACAGTAGTCAGAAATCCGTATTTATTACAGTTTTCCTTCTAGAAGGTGGCCACCTCATTTTGGATTTTCCTTTTATTTCATAATTGGAAATGAGGTGTAAAATGAGAGGTGAGGGAGGAATGGAAGTGTCCATGCTTCAGTAGTGAACAAAAGAATTTATAATTCATTTTGGGTTTACTATTGAAGCATGGTTGCTATTGTTTATTGAAAGAATTCATACACAAAACCAAGGTGTGTGAATTTCTCTTTCATGCTTCATTCATTTTTCTCTTGAACTCTTATCTCCTCCCTCCTCTAGCTTTCTCCTCCACCTTCATCTTCTTCCTCTTCACTAACATTCTCATGAGTTGAGAAACAAGTGAAGATGGTAGAAAAGAGATAGCAAACACTTGGACAACCCCACTATATTCTAGACTACTTGGACTAGCATCCCAAGTTTTCTAGTTGCTCTTTTGACATATTGCAAAGAGCTAGAGCCTTGGATCATACTCCCTGGGTGGATCATCTACAACAAATGGAGGCCGGAGAACAAGCTCGATCCCGGAGGACCGATGGAGCTGGAAATGGAGATCTAGCGAGTTCACGAAGGCCACTTGGAGCACATGACGAGGAGAGAAGACCGAAGGACTCGATTCGTTTGGTATATCTTCTTTCATAGTAGGTAGAACTCTTTAGCTAACTAGGTTTATGGTTAAAGATCCGGGTTAAGTTTTATTCTAGTGCCAAAGTTTTGATCATCATAAAAATTTTGTTCCGCAATTGGCCACAGAAGTTGGCCGGGGCACTAGAGTAACCCTTCAACTAGTGCCCGTCTAGTCCGTGTTTAGTTAGTCGCTACCGACTACGCGTTCGACTCTGACGTCGAAACTTCCTCCACACCACTTTCACCTTTACCTTTGCCGGCCAACTCCGACGTTGACCGGAATTCTGTTCATATATCTTCATCTTCATCTTCTGAGATGTCAGGATTCAATCCTAACAACCCTTTACCTACCTCAGGACTGATTCCACCTCATTTGGGTGCGAATAACCCGCAACCACCTCCTGTTGAAGTGCCTCAGCGAATCACGCTCCAGAATCGTTTCTATCCTACCCACTCCGCACTTCCTACCTGTCTTTCACTTCCGCCGGCAAATGGGGATAATTTTGAAATTAAGCCCCACTTCATCAACATGTTGCCTAAATTTCACGGATTGGAATCCGAAGATGCCTATATCTTCATCAACAAGTTCCAGAACGTCTGTGCAATGATGAAAACAACCCAACTGTCTGACGATACTATATGGCTACGAGTCATTCCTTTCACTCTATGTGACCTAGCTGAAAAATGGCTGTATAGCACCGTGTCACATTCCATAACCATTTGGGATGAGTTTGTAAAAGCGTTTCTTAAAAAGTTTTATCCAAATCATAAAACCGCGAGAATACGAAACGAAATTAATCAATTATCCCAACTTCCTACCGAACCATTTTGGAAGTGCTTTGACCGATATAAAGACCTTCTTGTTCAGTGCCCTCATCACGGTATTGAGAGATAGCAACTTTGCCAGACCTTATACGAAGGACTGAACCCAGCAACTAAGCAGTTGCTGGAAACCATTTGTCAAGGCCACTTCCTATCCAAGTCACCCGAAATTGGCATGTGACGGCCCTTAAACTACGCAACGTCCATAGGCGTAACGCAATCTAAGTAAGCCGAAAACCTAGCAATCTAAACCATCAAAAGTAGTAAGTGATAATAGCATTTTCAAAACTTTTAAAATCTCAAACCAAATTCTTTAAACTCCCAATTTATTTCCTTTAAAAATTTGGAAGCACATCCTTTGTAAAACAAGCCCCCAAAAAGGGTACAACATAAATATATAAGTAAAGCATCCCCAACGGGAGCAAATCCACGCCCAAAGACGGAAAACAACCACCAGAAGCAAATATATGACACCGTAGTGAAGAAAAAGACGATATAAATAAAAACTGCATAAAAGACCTCTAAGTGACAAAATAATATACAATATCGTCCTCACAACTCGTCTCTAAGTCAATACTTGATAATGGTAGATAGAGAGTACAAGGTATAAAGATATACAATGAGTAACATCGGATAACCGCAAAACTCACCTATAACAAAACTGCACACAGTCAGCCGTAGCGGTATCCGCTGCAAAAGATGATACGATAGATGAAAGCCCTGCCTCTGACTACTCTGAGGAACAACCTGCAAATCCTGTGGCACAACGGGGGTGAGTTGCCAACTCGTGAATAGTAAATAACATATGCAGGTAATCGCAAGTATGCACGTACTGCGCGAACTATCACATGCAAGCTAATAGCAATAAATGTCCATATGTATGTGCAACAGTCATGAAAGGTACTCTAATAGGTACAACTAATACATGAAGCAATAATATGGCAATATGTATATGCAACAGTCATGAAAGGTACTCTATCAGGTACTACTAATACATGAAGCAATGCATATAAAATAAATACGGAATATGAGATAAAACATGTCATCCTCACGGAATACTCATCGTGGCAGGACCAATGTCCATAAAGACAATCCAAATCCCAAATATCCTCAAATCGGCCCTCGGATCGGCCCTCATATCGGCCATCAGATCGGCCGACAGATCGGCCCTCATATCGGCCCTCAACAATAAGTAATGAATAAAAATACATGCACAGATCATTATGATGATATATATTAAAAATATATATATATAACAGCGTACCATACCACTGATATATATATATACATGCATATATAACAGCGTCCCATACCACTGATATATATACTTAGAGGTAAAATATCATGAAAACTAGTGTCTAGCATTGACACATAAATACTCATCTATACGTTCATCAGAAACCCGAGTGCCCCAACTGTTGGCACTCGAATTCCCCGTATCCATACGTACATGACTCCAGTCGATATCTCCACGATCACCGCCGAGTCCAATACTGTCACAGGTAGGTATGATTCCCCTACCAGGCTCATCGGCGTGAACCTTCGACATACCTTTCTTGTCCTGGGGTACCTCCGGGCCCCACCATGTACCCGCAACGGCCCACGATGCCTCCTCGCATGGGTATATATCAGAACCGAGAAATCTCATGGTGGATGCTGAAATATCATATCAAGAGAAACCGGGTTTTTCAAATAATGCATAATTTCATGAAACTACCACGGTCCTCAAATCCAGAAAACATCATGTGAAATCCATATTTCAATGTGAAATCTATAAAATATAATATATGCAACATGAAACAGTAATATGAGCATATAAAGGGAAAACCGCTATTTAACTGCAACAAGTTATTTAATATATCATGTGGTTCCTAATTTCTCCAAATCCATACAACATCATATAAAGGTGAACATGTAGCTCTAACCTGGTATGCGTAACCATGTCGGTATAGCAAGATATGTGTATCTACCTATCAATAATGATGTAATACCCTCTATGTATGTGTGTAGCTATATCAAGCTAGGTAAGTGTACATGTAAGTATGTATACAAGATGTACACGTAGCTATGTCTCATATGTGTATATACCTATCTCTAATGGTACAATACATATAGGTATAAGGGTAGCTTACATGTAGGCATGTCAAGGCATATGTATAAGTATGTAGGTATACAGGTATGCTATATGTCATATGCACAATGGAATATGAATCAATGTCTCAATGTCCCTAACCAAACAATATCATATATGTATGTGTGTTGTGCATGTCATGGCAATTATTGACGGTGTGAGTGGCATACAATCAGTGCTCGTGCAACATTAGCCGTCAATAATAGTGCAGTGTCCAAAGGGTACAAGTCCAAGCACAACAAGTAATAATATGCAATGAGGTGTATGCGCAAACTCTATATATGCAATAGAATATGCGACTAATATCATATCATCTCTAGCCCAGACGTATAACGCCATGCGGGCGATTTCCCTGTAGATGTTAAATTTACTCACAGATGATCTTGGCTAAGTAAAGCCAACCACTCGCTTTCCCTTCTTCGCAGCGTCCGAAATCCCCGCCTGCGATCCTAAAATCACAAAACAACAAAGAAAGTGTATATATATTAGCAATAGACCAATAACACGTAACCACTACGTTTGACCAACTCATCAATTTCCAAACATACTCTCAAGTGTTCGCTTAGTAGCTAACGTGCATAGTGACACTACGAAACCAACTCAAGAGCAACAGATACACAAAGACACGAACCGTATCGGATAACGTAACGCGCATAAACGAAACACTAGAAATAAGTAAAGTGATCCCAGATTTTGCTACACCAATAATTTGTAAAAGTTGCACATACCACAAGACCACACATAACCCCAGAGACCCCTACACCAAAACTCAAACCCCCAGCCCTTACTCTGGCCGCAAATTGCGGCCAGAACCAATAAATCTGTGACCAGTTCTTGAGGGAATGGGCTTGTATTTTGAGGGTATCTTCTAGGTCACCACACTAGGTCACTGTGATGGGAACTTTTCCAACAAATACCCGGTTTGTTAGCATATCATCCGAGACACCAAACTACACTAAAAATACGATATTTACCCAAAACGGAACTTTACGCATTCTAAACTGAAACGAATAAGCTACGCAACACAATAAACACCTACTTAACAGAAAGAGATCATTACCTACTCCCACAAGCTCAAAGATCTTAGCTTTCCAAGCTCCAAGGCATCCAAGAGGCAAAACAAGTCTTAAGATGTGATTTTTGTGAGATTTTATGAAGTTTAGTGAAGGTTTAGTAATGGATTAGTGAGTGTTCAGTTGAGGTAAGAGGGAGTGATGAAAGAAATGATGAGAGATGAAGTGAGAGAGAATGAGAGAGGGTGTGAAGAAAAGAGAGAGAGAGAGGTGAGTGCAAGAGGGTGAGTGCACCCTTGCATTAACTCCTCATTAATGCAAACCATCAAGTCTCCATGACTCACCTTGCCGCTACCTCCTCAATCCAAAACAAGAAGAAAATATTTCCCTCAAATATCTAGGGTTTAGAGTTAAGGTTAAAACAAGGATTAGGATTAGGTTAAGTTGTCATGGTCACAAAACTAGATTAGCACAAACAAACCCTCACATTAACGTGCACACGTGCATGCAAGCCATGCCAAATAATAATAAAATATTAATTAAATGTTATAAAATGTGAGAAACCCGAATTGGTAAACTTTTTACCAAAAACCCGTATTATCGTCTAATTAACACTAATCGAAATTTAAGGCGTTACAATCCTCCCCCTAAAGAAAATTCATCCCCGAATTAAAATTCCTACTATGCATACCTTCAAGGAGATGAGTGTAAAACTCCCAAATCTCGCTCGCAGCCTCCCAAGTGAACTCCTCACTATATGGCTACGCCAAAGAAACCTCCACAGATGGCAAGACCCTTGACCGAAGTTTCTCCACCTGCCGATCCACTAACCCTATCGGCTGCCGGTGAACAAAAAGATCGCGTCCAAGCAAAACGGTCTGATGCTGAATCATGTGAAAAGGTCATGAAGGTAATTGCGAAGTATTGACACAAGGAAAACGGGGTGAATACTCAAAAATCTGGGCGGAAGTGCCAACTTATAGGTAACGGTACTAACTCGCTAAAGGATTTCAAAAGAACCTACAATCTGGGACTAAGCTTCCCAAAACTCAACACGCAACTCATCGAAAAAATTCGTAGGAATACATGATCTCTCCCTACGAACTCAAGTCTGCGACAACTACGGTCGGCATAAGACGTCTGTCTGGACTGGGCTACTCTCATCCTGACCTGAATCAACTGGATCTTCTCCGAAACCTCTCGACTAGCTGAGGTCCAAAAATCCTGCTCTCGCGGAGTCAGTAAAACAAACTGGTGATTGACACAACCTGCCACACAAGGCCTAAAAGTTGCCACTTGAAACGCCGCCTGATAACAGCTATCGAAGGAGAACCTTAACAATGGCAAGTGACGATCCCAACAGTCAACAACCAAAAAGTACATACGCATAGTTATAACCTCCAGAGTCTGTATAGTCCGCTCTATCTGACCATCAGCCTACAGATGGAAAAGCGGAGCGAATGCTCAACCAATACCCAAGGCTTCCTGAAGCTTCTGTCAAAGACGGCTAGCAAATTGGATGCCTCTATCGGATATAACGCATGAAGGAACTCCGTGCAAATGCACAAACTTACCAAAGAATAACTGAACAAACTGAGCATAACCGGACAACAACACCCAAATGGAGTCGCACCCTGTCTAAACCTGGGTAGACACCACAACAAAATTCATGGAGATCTGCTCCCATTCCCACTCCGGAACAGTTAACGGTTGCAACTCTCCAGCCGGTCTCAAATTCTTAACCTTAGCTCGCTGACAAGACAAGCACCTTAAAACAAAATCCGAAGCTTCACTCTTCACCCCTGCCCACCAGTAACCAACTCTCAAGTCACGTTACATCTCGGTGGCACTTGGATGAACACAGAAATCTGACTGATGTGCTTGCTCTAGGACCTCGCATCTCTACCCATCAGTATCGGTACACGCCATCGAGTCCCTAACACAGCATACCCAGGTCATAAATCAAGAACTCTGAATCTTTACCCAGCCGAACATGCTCAAGAATCTCAGACCACCGAGCATCGGCGAGCTGTGCCCCAAGAAAACGATTCAGTAAAAGTGTACGGGCGCGGACATGAGCAAGCTGTCCCCTCAGAAGAGGCGAACTTAAGCTGTACTCAACGGTTACACAAGAACTGTAAATCTGCAAAAGACTGTCTCCGAACTGCGCACAACTGGAACAACTACCCCGGGCCTACGACTCAAGCATCGACTACTACAATCGCCTCGCCAAGGGAAACGAAGGATCTTACAATCACAATCCTTTACAAGCTCTAACCAACGGTGCTGTCTCAACAATCAAAACCCGCTGCAGGAAGATGTACACTAAGCTCTGGTGGTCCATGAAAATCTGACACGACTCTCCGTACAAGTAGTATCCCCAAATCTCCAGCGCAAAACCACCGCGGCCATCTCCAGATCGTGAGTGGGATAAATCCTGCTCGTACTTCCTCCAACTGTCGGGAAGCATAAGCGATAACTCTATCATGCTACATCAGTACATAATCGAGCCCCATTCGCGAAACATCACAGTAAGCAACAAAGTCGCCCCATCCAGAAACAAGGATAGAACTGGTGCAATCGTTACCCGAGTCTTCAACTGCAGAAAACTCTGCACGCATGCCTCAGTCTAAAGAAAAGGAACTCCCTTCCTGGTCAGTACGGTCAACGGTGCAGTGATACTCAAGAAATCCTGCACGAAACGGCGATAAAAACCGGCTAAGCCCAAAAAGCTGCGGACCTCTGTCCCTGATCAGGTCTGGGCTAAAGCTGTACGGCCTCGATCTCCCTCGGGTCCATACGAAAAACGTCTCCCGTAACCCCACGACCTAGGAAGTTCAACACAATCAAGCCTGAAGGAACACTCCGAAAATCTAGCAAACAGTTGTCGCTCTCCCAATGTCTGCAAAGCAAATCTTCGTGCTGCTCACGTTCCCCACGACTCTTGGAATAGACCAGAATGTCATCAATAACACGACAATAAACTGGTCGAGGAACGGCCCAAAGAAATTTGGTTCATCATATCCACGAATGCTGTTAGGGCATTGGTGAGTCCAACGACACCACCAAAACTCATAAAGCCCGTAGCGCGTACAAAAGAAGTCTTCGGAATGTCATCACTCCGAACCCGCAACAATGATGACCTGATCCCAAACAAACTTAGAGACTCGCACCCTGGAGCTGATCGAACAAATAGTCAATGCGAGGTAAAGGATACCTATCCGCACCATAACTCGGTTCAATTGATGATTAATCAATACACAATCTCAAACTGTCGTCCTTCTGTTGACGAACAGAGTAGGAGCTCCCCAAAGCGAAACACTCAGACGCACAAGTCCCCCTCTCTAGCAACTCTGCAGCTGATCCTTAAGCTCCCTAAGCTCCGCCGGCTCATCTGGAACAACGTCGGAAAACTCTCGCACGATAGGAATCCGGTCCAACGAACCCATTGTGGCTCTGTATCCCAAATGAAAGCCAAAAATTCATGACATCCTCTCCTCAAAAGCCGACTAGCAAAAAGGCTGAAATCAAGCTGTGAGGGGCGGCACCACAGTCCCCCTGCACAACAAGAACTGACTCATCAGGAAAACAAATCCTGACTGTTTTCTCACGGCAATCCACAGACGCCTAGTACGTACCTAACCAGTCCGTGCCCAGGAGAACGTCAAAGTCCAACATCTCAAGAATGAACAAATCGACGGACGAATCTCTATCTCCTACCCAATTGGCACATGACCAAAACACGTGTCGCGTAACAAAAGAATCGCTGACAGAAATTAACACAACAAACGGCTGATCTAGCATACACGACTCCCGGCCCAAGCACGGCACAAAATGTGTAGAACAAATGAGTGCATAGATCCCGAATTAAACAAACAAGTGCAATAAGAAAACATACAAATAAGATTACCTGAAAACTTAGCATTGGACACCCGCGCGTCTCGATGAGTAGAAGCCAACGCTCATGTCTGCCCTCTACCCGCAACTGGCTGGACTCCTCCTCTGCCATCCTGTACACTCGGAACAAATCCTCCGCGACCACTACCTCTCTGCGGTACAGCTGCCTCGTGCTCATGTGGCTCTGTACAATCTCGAACCCGATGACCAAAACTCCCGCACCGGTAACATCCAGATAAAAACTGCTGCCTCTCCTGGGGATGAGGGCTAAACCATTGTCCTCGTCCCATGCCTCTGCTACTCCCGCGACGTGCACAAAACCTGTCATGGCGACTGAACCTCTGTCTCTGGGCTGATACACCTGTACGAGCCCTCCTCTGTCCTAGGACTCCCAAAGTCTCGGGAAGACGTGCCCTATCAACTAGGGTTGCGTCCACTGGTATTGTATACGTAACACAATACTTTGTGCTGATTGCAAGGAATAACTGGGTAACAGGGGTAGCAACCTCCTGTCGCTGTGCTCGACTGGCCTCAACCAACGACCTCATCTTCTGGCGCAATTCCTGCATCTCTGCCTCAAGCCTAGCGATATGATCTATCGAAGGCAGATCAATCTGCTCCTGTGCAACGAGCGTACCATCCTGGTCAGTCCTTGCCCCAAATGAGTCAACTCTGAGCTCGGCCCTCGCTGCATCACTCTGAGCCCTTATAGTCATCGGTGGCAAAAGGCTATAAATGGAAATAGGATTCGATACGAACACGAAAATCGAATCACAAGGATATGTGTCATCAAGGAAGGAATTTCAAGCAATTAGTACTTATGTCACTTAGGCGGAGTACCGTGTCGTAAGTATGCCGCGGACATACACATACTACGTTACTCTGCTTCAGCTACCTACTCTATCATACCAAGGTCATCCTACACTCATAAAAGTAAAACCTAGTGCTTTGATACCAATTTTGTCACGACCCAAAATTGGCATGTGACGGCCCTTAAACTACGCAACGTCCACAGGCGTAACACGATCTAAGTAAGCCGAAAACCCAGCAATCTAAACCATCAAAAGTAGTAAGTGATAATAGCATTTTCAAAACTTTTGAAATCTCAAACCAAATTCTTTAAACTCCCAATTTATTTCCTTTAAAAATTTGGCAGCACCTCCTTTGTAAAACAAGCCACTAAAAGGGTACAACATAAATATATAAGTAAAGCATCCCTAACGGAAGCAAATCCATGCCCAAAGGAGGAAAACAACCACCACAAGCAAATATATGACGCCGTAGCGAAGAAAAAGACGATATAAATAAAAACTGCATAAAAGACCTCTGAGTCACAAAATAATATACAATATCGTCCTCACAACTCGTCTCTAAGTCAATACTTGATAATGGTAGATGGAGAGTACAAGGTAAAAAGATATACAATGAGCAACATCGGATAACCGCAAAACCCACCTATAGCAAAACTGCACACAGTCAGCCGTAGCGGTATCCGCTGCAAAAGATGATACGATAGATGAAAGCTCTGCCTCTGACTACTCTGAGGAACAACCTGCAAACCCTGTGGCACAACGGGGGTGAGTTGCCAACTCGTGAATAGTAAATAACATATGCAGGTAATCGCAAGTATGCACGTACTGCGCGAACTATCACATGCAAGCTAATAGCAATAAATGGCCATATGTATGTGCAACAGTCATGAAAGGTACTCTAGCAGGTACAACTAATATATGAAGCAATAATATGGCAATATATATATGCAACAGTCATGAAAGGTACTCTATCAGGTACTACTAATATATGAAGCAATGCATATAAAATAAATGCGGAATATGAGATAAAACATGTCATCCTCACGGAATCCTCATCGTGGCAGGACCAATGTCCATAAAGACAATCCAAATCCCAAATATCCTCAAATCGGCCCTCGGATCGGCCCTCATATCGGCCCTCATATCGGCCCTCAACAACAAATAATGAATAAGAATACATGCACAGATCATTATGATGATATACATTAAAAAATATATATAACAGCGTCCCATACCAATGATATATAATATACATACATATATAACAGCGTCTCATACCACTGATATATATACTTAGAGGTAAAATATCATGAAAACTAATGTCTAGCATCGACACATAAATACTCATCTATCAGGCGTCATCACCCCGACTGCCCCTGATATGTACGTATCATACGTTCATCAGAAACCCGAGTGCCCCAACTGTTGGCACTCAAATTCCCCGTATCCATACGTACATGACTCTGGTCGATATCTCCACGATCACCGCCGAGTCCAATACTGTCAGCGGTAGGTATGATTCCCCTGCCAGGCTCATCGGCGTGAACTTTCGACATAGCTTTCTTGCTCCGGGGTACCTCCGGGCCCCACCATGTACCCGCATACAGACCACGACGCCTCCTCGCATGGGGTATATATCAGAACCGAGAAATCTCATGGTGGATGCTGAAATATCATATCAAGAGAAACCGGGCTTTTCAAATAATGCATAATTTCATGAAACTACCATGATCCTCAAATCCAGAAAACATCACGTGAAATCCATATATCAATGCGAAATCCATGAAATATAATTTATGCAATACATAACAGTAATATGAGCATATAAAGGAAAAACCACTATTTAACTGCAACAAGTTATTTAATATATCATGTGGTTCCTAATTTCTCCAAATCCATACAACATCATATAAAAGTGAACATGTAGCCTGAGCCAGGTATGCATAACCATGTCGGTATAGCAAGATATGTGTATCTACCTATCAATAATGATGTAATACCCTCCAGGTATGTGTGTAGCTATATCAAGCTAGGTAAGTGTACATGTAAGTATATATACAAGATGTACATGTAGCTATGTCTCATATATGTATATACCTATCTCTAATGGTACAATACCATATAGGTATAAGGGTAGCTAACATGTAGGCATGTCAAGGCATATGTGTAAGCATGTAGGTATACAGGTATGCTATATGTCATATGCACAATGGAATATGAATCAATGTCTCAATGTCCCTAACCAAACAATATCATATATGTATGTGTGTTGTGCGTGTCATGGTAATTATTGACGGTGTGAGTGGCATACAATCAGTGCTCGTGCAACATGAGCCGTCAATAATAGTGCAGTGTACAAAGGGTACAAGTCCAAGCACAACAAGTAATAATATGCAATGAGGTGTATGCGCAAACTCTATATATGCAATAGAATATGTGACTAATATCATATCATCTCTAGCCCAGACGCATAACGCCATGCGGGCGATTCCCCTGTAGATATTAAATCTACTCATAGATGATCTTGGCTAAGTAAAGCCAACCACTTGCTTTCCCTTCTTCGCTGCGTCCGAAGTCCCCGCCTGCGATCCTAAAATCACAAAACAACAAAGCAAGTGTATATATATTAGCAATCGACCAATAATTGTAAGTGCACGGTGGCGCCCCGGCCGTCTGAACGAGGCCAAAATGCGGAAACAAAAACTTTTCTTTAAACAGAAACCGGCGCTACCGCAGACTATAAACCTGGATCGGACCATTAACCTACTACTAGCTAATTGAAGAAAGGGTAGAGAGCTATACCGAGCGATCCGTATCCTTCGGTCTTCGTCCACCATCCCGATCTCCCCGCGGCATCTCCGGTCTCGATCTCCTCGTTGGAAAGGCACCACATCGAGAAGTCTTTTTACGGGCTCCCACCTCTGGACCGAGGAAACTCGGACACGAAGTTGGCAAGCCGACGTGTCCAAGATTGCTGTAGACTGAGTGTAGAAAACTTTATCTCATGGGGTTATTAGAAGTTGCCATTTTGTGAAGGTGGAGGATTGAACTTTTTAAAAGGGGCTAAAGAATTTTGTGTGAATGAAATGAGATCAATTTTCCCCCACAAAATGAATCCCTCTCACACCAAAAATGTGGCCGGCCATGATGAGAGAGGAGGGAGGTCAAAATAATGCAAGAGAGAATAATGAGTGATGATGAGAAAATAATGATCACAACAAAGTCTCCTCCTCACCAATCCATTCACATAAAGCAAGTAATGATGCAAATGGAAGTCAAAGTCAATCTAGAACCATCATAAAGCAACCACTTGCAAAAAACACCCTCCACTTTGCTAATTTGCATATTTGCAAACAAGCCCCTCCCATCATAGGAATTTCAGCCAAGAAGGAACAAAGGAAAATTGGCCGAAACGGAATGCAAACTGGCAACTTCAAAAAGTGATCCGGTAATAAATTACAGGAAAACCCCGCGACTGTATATACATACCCGCATTTGTATTCCGATCAAATACAAATGCAATGAGACAAAATCTACACTGTACAATACTAGGATCCGGTTTAAACCAAAGCCCGCTAGTATTATCCGTCCGATCATGATCTGTGCAATACCGCACGTATATGATCGAACCCTGCCATATATCTATACGGCCTCTATAGCGTTTCGCTCGAAATTTAAGAAACTGTCTGTGGAGGACTCTAAAGACTCGTCAATACTTTGGCTGTGGATTTAACCACTAGCACGTCAGAGGTATTAGCCGTACGTTATGGGCTACCAGGTATTGAACAAAAGGGAAGTCGATGAGCGAACTCATCCTGACACCCTACTGAGCCTGTCAGTGAAAATATCCGTACAGTCCGGTCCGTTCGTCTATGAGCATCGCATGGCGGGCCTAGGGGGTTGGTAAAAGTCAGACCCCCAAAAGCGGTACAAGTTGTGTCAGAGTGTAGCCCAGAACACCCTGAGATACTACTGGAATACCTACCAGTAAATCTCCTGCCATGGCCAAGGACTTCGTGTAATGGCTCTCCTAGACACAGCGCGACCTCACCCCCAATACCGGGAGAGACGAACCCCTGCAGATCCGCTCACCGCCTCCATGTGGCTCGGGACTGTACCCAACTAAAACCTGTTTGCACGACTCCTTTGAGCCGTGGTAGGGTAGTAATCAAAGTACAGTGGGAACTCACATGAGACAAATGACGATCTCAGGTCGATGAACTAACCTGTACACATGTCACCAGGGAACTGCTATCTGACGTTAGGTATAAAACCAACTAGCATGTTCCCGGCGAGTCCTGTCCGATGTACTCATAACCCAATGAGCACCTGTATACATCTTAGGTGAACAAACTGACACCAGTGGCTTGTGAGACCGGCCACCGCCCCTCGTCGGGGTCTTGACTGTATACACTAGTCTACTCTGGAGTATCGATATCCTGTCTCGAAAACTCCCACGACTAGGGACCACTTTTAGGATGTGCTTATAGACCCCAGCTCCCACGTATATGGTCGCCATCATACTGCTGGTTGTCAAGCAAGAATCCTAAGGGCTCTATCAACGTGTAATAGTGACCTGTAAGGTCACCTGAAGCAGTACACGATGATAAAGATAAATCAGACAGCATACTATCATCTTGAGTAAGACTGTCCTACCGGCATAGGTCCTCCCTCAATCATTGCAATCACGTGCCTGTGATCCAATAATTGACTCTGAGGGCACAATCTCCAACAATCTCCCACTTGCACTCAAGGCTAATTATTGCGATGTCGCATACTCATAGCCCGTGTGATACCGAACACCCAACTCCTCTACTAATCAGTCTCACAAAACCCGTTTGCGAAACTAATGCGTTCGAGGAATAGCCTCAGTGAGTGGATCCGCTCTGATGTTTCTTTCTGTCTCTCTTAATCTCAAGTTCGCGAAGAAAACCATCTCCCGAAATGAGCAATACCTGTCTTAGAATATGTCTGGATATCTGATGGGACCTAGTTCATAAATGAACTCCAAATCCAAACTTCTTAGACTGTATCGTCAACTGAACTTAATCAGTATCCTGCGTCATGCCTCCCTCAGTGTCCACTTGGATCATCTGTCCAAAACACTGCCCCTCGTCAGAGGGAAAAACTATAACTCTGACAGTCACACTGTCATCCAGGTCACCTTGGAAGCCTGGAATGATAACTGTCTC
Organism: Agapanthus africanus; assembly: GCA_030015575.1. Lineage (NCBI taxonomy): Eukaryota > Viridiplantae > Streptophyta > Magnoliopsida > Asparagales > Amaryllidaceae > Agapanthus > Agapanthus africanus. Next base: position 94,872,582 of record CM057349.1, read on the forward strand.
CCGAATGAGGCTGTCGTTATCATATCCCTAGAACATCCACTTATGTTCTAAAACTGCTTCCGAATGCTCCTCCAGGATTGGATCAATATCAACTTATTGCATCTACTGCATAAACAACATCTGGTGTAGTACTTGACATCTCATGATCAACTCAATTGCCTAAGCAAGTGATTTGCCGATCATGCACATCCCTCTCCCCTTTAGTCTATAAGACACCTTTAGAGAGGGTGACTCCATCACCTGCAGGTACACTATCATGCCTGGAGTCGTCCATTCTAAAACACCTTTAGAATGTTGTCTAAGTACCCTGATTAGGACACTTCCCAAATCTAGATCTAAAACCATAGATCTAGTAACCAGAATGTCTGATATAATACCCAATTCCTATGTGGAGAAACCACTGTGTGACAACCAAAGTATAACCGATCGTAGTATAGGAATATCACTTCCTACTCTGTGTATGTCATCCAGATACCAGGACATCACACCCTACTACCTTCTTCATAGATCCATCCCCTATTCTGATGAAGTCAAACCTATGACTGTCACATCAGAAATAGATGATCTATCTCCGCTATATCTGCTTTAGTCCATAAATAGACATAAGCTACCTGTCCACTATGCTTCCGCTGCTCCCACTGACTACGACAACCCTCTGGCAGAGTCATATACTCGTACGCTTCTAAAGCCAGTTCAGAACGACGCTATACTCATCCTCCTGCCGGGTCTCACAGTCTGGAACAACAGCAATGGCAAGTCTGGGTAAACAAGAACCTCCCTGTCACCGTCTTTGAGCATACCGAAGTACCTCTCGAGTGCTTGAGGTTACCCACCTTATCTACGGAGTGGCCAATGGAATGTCAAACCAGATTGAATCTTTAGATTCTTATCAAATTTTCAGTAATCGTTTGCGGTTCTGGAATCACTTCCAGTTCTACCATACTCCCACTACTGTTTTCTGAAAAAATCCATTTCTTTTAAAACTGTGGCGAGTCTAGAACAATATCACTATTGATCTTCCAGATGGTAGAAAGTCAACCCACGTCATAGCCCGGGTCAATCCACAAACAGCCATTACAGAAACGTGCCTTGAGGTATCCAGAGTCTGGTTTTAAGCATAAGCCGGACAACTCCCCGTACCTTAACAATGTCAAGATATGAATTGTTCTGTATCCAATACAGAAACAAAGGCACTGATTTAATTGAACCAAATTCAAATCATGCAGCTGTCTCCAGTGTATGTTAACTAAATGGAGAGAGGCCGATCAGCATTACTCAACTTAGGAATACATTCAGATATGAGTAACCTGAAAGAGAAGCAAGTTCTCTTAACCATTACTATCTACTGAATACCATAAGTATCTACATCTTCGATCACCTTGAAGAATCCCGATACTTGCAACATCTGGTTCTCTACTTTATTCATATACCTATAACTTCTCAAAACTTGGACCTTGTGTTTCTACGAAACACTTGTCTAAAAACTAGAGAAGTCATAAGTAAACCGAATATAGTATGAGGACCAACCCCTCTGTCCTAATGGACACTGGACAACATACAACACTCTGTATAAGTCCCCTGAGTCTAATAACTCATTCGCTGTGTGTCGTAGGTTGAAAACTGTACTTATGGTTAAGAAGAATTACACCGTTGTTTAATACTCCTTACCTAACCATCCACTGATATAGGTAAATGTCATGGACATAATTTCAAAAAGTTATATCTCACTCTATAAAAATAGACGTACAGATATATCAATTTGAAATTGGTGCATAACAACGGATATTCAAAACCAAATATCTGCCGTCCAGCAAACAACCCAGGCGATTTCCTCAAAATCACCAATTACAACGAATTCCGATATAATGAGGATGGTCACCTAATTCCCAATAACTTACTCCCACTCATCATCTGTAAAACCATACAGATGTGAGAAACAAACCTGGTAAATACATACCCTAGAGCAAGGGCTAATTGGGAAATCAGTTTTCTTTTAACAGTACACAGTGAAACTGAAACATTGAAATATTTCGATGGGGTATCCGGGTATTCTAGTAATGCCTCTGCCATTATCAGATTCACAACTGAAACCGTATATTTTTTTGCCATCTCTCCAAATCCCTTTATATGTCTTTAGTCATTACCTTCTGTACACCCTCTTAGGCTTAAATGGTTTTCTTCCTTCCCTACCCTTCGGCACCAGCCTATGGTTTGGAAGAAGACTATCCAATAAGCGTAATAGGTGTACTGTCCTAATCCTAGGAGCACTCGCAATGCGAGAGAAGGTGAAGATAAAAGACAACTGAATAAACCTTATTACTATTTCTCCTAAACCAGAATCCATCCCCGAACCGGAACAAGTTCCTTTCGAGTTCGTATATAACCATATGATGGAGTATCCAAATAACTGTGGATCTTCGTAGTGATACAGAGTGTTCTGGAGAAATACAAAGGTGAAGTAGGAGTGGCGATGAAATACTTGGTTTGGTCGTGAATAGCAGTCGCATTTTACTTTGCCCTCTTTCTAATCTCTTTATTTGTCTTTACCTAATACCTTCTGTACACCACACTTAGGCTAATCGGCTTTCTTTATTCCCTACCGTTCGGCACCAGCCTTAGGTTTGGAATAAGACTATCCAATAAACGTAACGGGTGTACTATCTCCTAATCCAAGAAGCACTCGCAACCTGAGAGAAGGTAAAAGGAAAAGACAACTGAATAGTCCTGTTCGTTTTCTCCAGAACCGGAAACCATCCGCGAATCTGGAACAAGTTCCTTCGAGTTCGTATATAACCATAGGATGGTTTTATCTAATGGAAGTGGATGTTCGTAGTAATACGGGGTGTCCTGGAGAAAAGAGTAAAAGTAGGAGTGGCAATGAGGTATGCAACTCTGACAATCCAAAAGCCAGTGCTTTAAGAAGGTTCGTAATTTGGTCACTGAGTCATAGTCTAGGGTCGGGCCATGGTCGCTGCCAAAGAGAGAGAAAAGAAACACTCAGCGTGCACTCTAACCTAGATCAGAATGGTTATCACTTTATCTAATCAGGAATCCTCCCACTGTAACGTCAAATTCTCCTCCAAACCTGAAAGAAGAATTAGTCGGGATCATCCGAAGAGTAAACCAACTCATCAGTGGGAATCGAGATCCAACTATCATCGCATGATAACGTGATGGAATCCACTCACGTTATCACACTCCAGAAGGTATGCGCATATCTGGCAAGTTTCAGTTTCTTTAGAAACCCCCGATATGATTTTTACTCCATGCTCTTATGACCTTGACTTTGGCCAACAAATCATAAGTCACATGTCAAGTTCTACCCGTCATTATCCAGGTTGATTTGAACCCACCCGTACCTACCCTTGACTTTGGCCAACAAGGCAGTACGACTGTCCCAAACCAACGCATCTATCTATGCAACAGAAAAGTAACAAATAGCTACCATACACTATGCCTTGACTTTGGCCAACAAATATAGCATGAATACTAAGTGCTACCTGTCTGAAATGATGGAGGGCTACGAATGGTTTTTGGCGAAAAACCTTTAACGTAATGAACTTGATATCGTTGAAGGAACCGGATAGATTTTTATAAAAATATAGTGACGAAAACCTTTGCTAAAGAGGTCACTCCCGGTGAAGGGATCTTGGCTCTTTCCCCGTAGAATGAGGTGCAGGATATTCCAACTGAATACCACGATGCAAAGAAAAAGTAATCGACTACAGTGAAGTTATTACCCTGACGCAAACTTCTGTCCAAGGGATCACTCCCGGTGAAGGGATCTCGGCCCTTGCCTCGTCAACTGAGGTGCTGGATATTCATAACCGAATACCACGGTGCAAAACAAAAGTGAACGTCCTTATAATAACAGCTTTTTGAAAATTGTTCCAACAACATCAGAATAGGTTTGTTTAGCTTGCATTAATCCGAATCAATGCAGTCCCATCAATTGATCACACCACAAAAGAACGAAAATAATGATGTACGTATATGCCATCCGCATTTGCCACTGGGTCCCGTCATCACCCGTTAGGTTACTTAACTAACGACAGAGCGGGGACTGGACTGGCGCGGATGCAAAACATATACAACATCTACTAGTATAAATATCAAAATATAATAATCGCTCAAGGCGTGATAAAATCAACATCACAGAAATGTAATAAGCATCACAGAATAATACAGATATCTGGGATCCCCGGGTTTCATAGAGCCGCTACTGAAACCCGACGTTCCCTTGGTCGTGTGGATAGCCTGTGCAATGAAATCCTAGACCCCTATGGGCGCGGCAAGTTATCCGCCAAAACCTGAAGCGAGGCAGCCCCCTTCAACAACGTGAATGGACCACCCAGCACTTCACGGAATCCGGTAACTTAGGCACCCCTCCTTGGGTCAACCTATACCCACTACGAGTGCGGCGAATAGCCCGTCAATTCTAGAGTGAAGCCCCCTCCGTCTCAACACCATGAGATGCGGGGCCGTTGCCCTCTAGAACCCGGCTATCCGTGCACCCCTCCGCGAGGTAATCCTAGTACAGAAAGTAAAATATACACAACGGGTACATCGACCTCAGCCCGATCGTGCCCCAAAAGAATAATATACAAACAGGCAGTGACGGCAGTCCACATCTCGGACGCTCGCCCCGCAATATCAAATGTACAAATATAACCAAACTATACTACCATTGCGTCCAGGCTATCCACCACGACAAATCCGCACCATCACAGCACAACACAGAACATCAATGTGAATGTCACGTTCGTAAATCCGTCTAAAAGAACTATAGCAATTAGACAGGATTTACCGATCAAATGACATTCACGGTCGCAGATATAATGTAAATACTGTGAACTAACATGTTTAAAATTTTCGATCGACTAAATTTCCCGAAGTGGGCCCCAAGTACAATACTCAGTACACAAAATAAATCTGGGTCCAAACAGATAATACCAAAAACCCCAATTCCATCACAGAAACCTACTGAAGAAATTTGGTGCACTGTGGCTACAGTACGGCAGTGGATCCACGGCCAAAAGGTGGTTACGGCCGCGGATCCGCCGCTCTACAGTAAAATCAGCCAACCAAATTTCTTCAGTTCTCTTGAAAAAGCCTGCACATATTTCTGCAATATACCAAATAATTTTTTGACAACAAAACAGAATCAACAGAAAGTGATGCTTTTGAAATTGTGGTTTTTGGAAATTTCGTTCGATCGAGTTCTAAACACGTTAGAGCAAGCTAGAAAAGGTTAATGGCGTGGCTCTGATACCATGTAAGTGCACGGTGGCGTCCCGGCCATCTGAACGAGGCCAAAATGCGGAAACAAAAACTTTTCTTTAAACAGAAACCGGCGCTACCACGGACTATAAATCCGGATCGGACCATTAACCTACTACTAGCTAATTGAAGAAAGGGTAGAGAGCTATACCGAGTGATCCGTGTCTTTCGGTCTTCGGCCACCATCCCGATCTCCCCGCGGCATCTCCGGTCTCGATCTCCTCGTCGGAAAGGCACCACATCGAGAAGTCTTTTTACGGGCTCCCACCTCTGGACCGAGACAACTCGGACACGAAGTTGGCAAGACGACGTGTCCAAGATTGTTGTAAACTGAGTGTAGAAAACTTTGTCTCATGGGGTTATTAGAAGTTGCCATTTTGTGAAAGTGGAGGAATGAACTTTTTAAATGGGGCTAAGGAATTTTGTATGAATGAAATGAGATCAATTTTCCCCAACAAAATGAATCCCTCTCACACCAAAAATGTGGCCGGCCATGATGAGAGAGGAGGGAGGTCAAAATAATGCAAGAGAGAATAATGAGTGATGATGAGAAAATAATGATCACAACAAAGTCTCCTTCTCACCAATCCATTCACATAAAGCAAGTAATGATGCAAATGGAAGTCAAAGTCAATCTAGAACCATCATGAAGCAACCACCTACAAAAAACACCCTCCACTTTGCTAATTTGCATATTTGCAAACAAGCTCCTCCCATCAAAGGAATTTCAGCCAAGAAGGAACAAAGGAAAATTGGCCGAAACGGAATGCAAACTGGCAACTTCAAAAAGTGATCCGGTAATAAATTACAGGAAAACCCCGCGACTGTATATACATACCCGCATTTATATTCCGATCGAATACAAATGCAATGAGGCAAAATCTACACTGTACAATACTAGGATCCGGCTTAAACCAAAGCCCGCTAGTATTATCCGTCCGATCATGATCTGTGCAATACCGCACGTATATGATCGAACTCTGCCATATATCCATACGGCCTCTGCAGCGTTTCGCCCGAAACTTGAGAAACTGTCTGTGGGGGACTCTAAAAACTCGTCAATACTTTGGCTGTGGATTTAACCACTAGCACGTCAGAGGTATTAGCCGTACGTTACGGGCTACCAGGTATTGAACAAAAGGGAAGTCGATGAGCGAACTCATCCTGACACCCTACTGAGCCTGTCAGTGACAATATCCGTACAGTCCGGTCCGTTCGTCTATGAGCATCGCATGGCGGGCCTAGAGGGTTGGTAAAATTCAGACCCCTAAAAGCGGTACAAGTCGTGTCGGAGTGTAGCCCAGAACACCCTGAGATACTACTGGAATACCTACCAGTAAATCTCCTGCCTTAGCCAAGTACTTCGTGTAATGGCTCTCCTAGACACAGCACGACCTCACCCCCAGTACCGGGAGAGACGAACCCCTGCAGATCCGCTCACCTCCTCCGTGTGGCTCGGGACTGTACCCAACTAAAACCTGTTTGCACGACTCCTTTGAGCCGTGGTAGGGTAGTAATCAAAGTACATTGGGAACTCACACGAGACAAATGACGATCTCAGGTCGATGAACTAACCTGTACACATGTCACCAGGGAACTGCTATCTGACGTCAGGTATAAAACCAACTAGCATGTTCCCGGCGAGTCCTGTCCGGTGTACTCATAACCCAATGAGCATCTGTATACATCTTAGAAGAACCAACTGACACCAGTGGCTTGTGAGACCGGCCACCGCCCCTCGTCGGGGTCTCGACTGTATACACTAGTCTACTCTGGAGTATCGATGCCCTGTCTCGAAAACTCCCACGACAAGGGACCACTTTAAGGATGTGCTTATAGACCCCAGCTCCCACGTATATGATCGCCATCATACTGCTGGTCGTCTAGCAAGAATCCTAAGGGCTCTATCAACATGTAATAATGACCTGTAAGTTCACCTGAAGCAGTACACGATGATAAAGATAAATCAGATAGCATACTATCATCTTGAGTAAGACTGTCCTACCGGCTTAGGTCCTCCCTCAATCATTGCAATCACGTGCCTGTGATTTAATAATTGACTCTGAAGGCACTATCTCCAACAATAACACGTAACCACTACGTTTGACCGACGCATCAATTTCCAAACATACTCTCAAGTGTTCGCTTAGTAGCTAACATGCATAGCGACACTACGAAACCAACTCAAGAGCAACAGATACACAAAGACACGAACCGTATCGGATAACGTGACGCGTGTAAATGAAACACTAGAAACAAACAAAGTGATCCCAGATTTTGCTACACCAATAATTTGTAAAAGTTGCACACACCACAAGACCACACACAACCCCAGAGACCCCTACACCAAAACTCAACCCCTCAGCCCCTACTCTGGCCGCAAATTGCGGCCAGAACCATTAAATATGCGACCAGTTCTTGAGGGAATGGGCTCGTATTTTGAGGGTATCTTCTAGGTCACCACACTAGGTCACTGTGATGGGAACTTTTCCAACAAATATCTGGTTTGATAGCAGATCATCCGAGACACCAAACTACACTAAAAATACGATATTTACCCGAAACGAAACTTTACGCGTTCTAAACTGAAACGAATAAACTACGCAACACAATAAACACCTACTTAACAGAAAGAGATCATTACCTACTCCCACAAGCTCAAAAATCCTAGCTTTCCAAGCTCCAAGGCATCCAAGAGGTAAAGCAAGACTTAAGATGTGATTTTTGTGAGATTTTGTGAAGTTTAGTGAAGGTTTAGTGATGGATTAGTGAGTGCTCAGTTGAGGTAATAGGGAGTGATGAAAGAAATGATAAGAGATGAAGTGAGAAAGAATGAGAGAGGGTGTGAAGAAAAGAGAGAGAGAGGTGAGTGCAAGAGGGTGAGTGCACCCTTGCATTAACTCCTCATTAATACAAACCATCAAGTCTCCATTACTCACCTTGCCACCTCCTCCTCAATCCAAAACAAGAAGAAAATGTCTCCCTCAAATATTTAGGGTTTAGGGTTAAGGTTAAAGCAAGGATTAGGATTAGATTAAGTTGTCATGGTCACAAAACTAGATTAGCACAAACAAACCCTCACATTAACGTGCACACGTGCGTGCAAACCATAACGAATAATAATAAAATATTAATTAAATGTTATAAAATGTGAGGAACCCGAATTGGTAAACTTTTTACCAAAAACCTGCATTATCGTCTAATTAACACTAATCGTAATCTAAGGCGTTACAAAGCAGTTGCTGGAAACCATTTGTCAAGGCCACTTCCTATCCAAGTCTGGCGAGGAAGCTTGGCAATTTTTCGACGATCTCGCGGAGCGAACGCTTCAGTTGGAAAGCACCAAACCGAACACTTCATCTACTACTTTCTCTGGTCCCTCTAGGGCAGGCGTTCATTAACTTGATCTCTCGATTGCAATGAAGGTCGAAATGGCTGTGATCACACGAAAACTAGAAGCAATTGAGAGCAAATTCTCATCGCCTTCTCCTGCCCCTGCTCTTCCCCCTCGTACTATCTGCGCTTGTTGTTCGGATCCATCACATTTGACTGAAGAGTGTCCTTACAACCCACCTGCTCAAAGACAGGATCAGGTCAATACTATCTTTCAGCAAAGACAAAGAAATGATCCATACTCTTCCACTTACAATCCTAGTTGGAGGAACCATCCCAATTTCACCTGGAATCAGAACCAACAACAATTCCAAGGCAACAACAACTTCCAGAGGCCTCCCCCTCAGCAACAAGCCCAAAATCAATATCAGCAGTCTTTCCAACCACAACCTTTTCAAAATCCAACGAACAATTTTGCACCCAAAAATTCTTTTCCTCAAAACAATTTTATTCCATCAAACAATGATAAGGTTTCCTCGCTAGAATGAAGTCTGGAGGCATTTTTAAAGCAATCGACTCAATCCTCCGCCAACATCCAGTCTTCAATTTAGTCTTTGGTGCAACACACTGCTTCACATGGGCAAAGCATCAAAACTATCGAAGCCCAGATTGCACAACTGAATGCAGCGTTAAGCGAGCGAGAGAAGGGGAAGCTTCCATCTCAACCACTCCCAAATCTTGGGCACCTACATAATGCACATGTTGCTTTTGAACAACAATATGTGAGTGCCGTGACTATGTTGAGATCTGGAAGGATGCTGTACAATAACGTTGGCACAAATGATGACACCCCGGCCGCTTCTTCTTCTTCTTCTTCATCTTCTGAGCTTGTTCTCCATTCTTCAAAAGGTTCTTCTTCTTCTTCTTCTGCTCCGAACGAACCCACATCTCACTCCACGAAAACACCAGCACTGGGATCCGTTCCTGCTCCACAATCTCCTCCACAAGCATTGGACTCAACCAATTTCAAAAACATTCCATTTCCAAACCGGTTGAGATCTAATAAACAAAATCCACAAATGGAGAAGATTGTGGAGTTATTTAAACAGGTTAGTATTAACATTCCCCTCTTGGATGCAATCCAACAAGTCCCTTCCTACGCAAAAATCTTGAAAGACTTGTGCACTAAGAAAAGGAAATCTCAGGTACCAAAGAAGGTTTTCTTAGCTAGTGCCATGAGTGATACTCTTACCCAAGTTTTACCGCAAAAACGAAAGGACCCTGGCTGTCCTACGATTTCAATAACTATTGGGGATAAGAATATCAACCGCGCACTTTTGGATCTTGGTGCCAGTGTTAACCTGCTGCCGTATTCAGTATATGAACAATTAGGAGTAGGAGAGCTGAAATCCACACACTGTACTCTCTAAATGGCCGACCGATCTATCACCCATCCTAGGGGTGAGCTAGAGGATGCGTTAATAAAAGTAGGGGACTTCATATTCCCCGTTGATTTCATTGTTTTAGACATACAACCTATAGCTAACCCTCGGAATCAAATTCTGGTGATACTCGGTTGTCCATTCCTTGCAACCTCTAATGCTGTGATCAATTGTCGAAATGGTTCGATGAACCTATCTTTTGGAAACATGACAATTGAACTCAACATATTTAGGTTGGGGAATCAGCCCTCCGAACTTAATGCTCATATACTAGACGTTTGTTCGATCCAGGAGATCGTCCCTGAGGACTGTGAGTTCGAAAAAATTTTGTTCGATCACAGCAATCTTGACGCCACTAGTGCGTTCCTCCTTGAAACTGATACTGCTCCCGACAGTGATTATGAGTGTTTCACTTTCTCGAACGATCTTGACTTGTTGCCACCCGAGCTTGAATCCTTTGAATTTTCGGATGAATTAGCTGAACCATCCGACTCGGTCGCGTACACTCGTTTTGAGCCTTTGTTAGAATCCTTCGAATTCGAGACATTTTCGCCGATTTTGCCTTCAATCGTTTCACCTCCGGCACTCGAACTCAAGCCGTTGCCTTCTCACCTCAAGTATGCTTACTGAGGTGAGAACGAGACCCTCCTTATTATCATCTCGGCTTCTCTAGCTTCAGAACAAGAGAAAGCCTTTCTGACGGTCTTGCAGAGCAATCGGCAAGCTTTTGGCTGGACTATGGCAGACATCAAGGGGATTAGTCCCTGGATCATTGAACATCACATTCATATAATGGATGATGCCAAACCAGCCAGGGATCCACAAAGGCGACTCAATCCAGTCATGAAAGAGGCTGTTAAAAAGGAGATCGTAAAGTGTCTAGATAGTGGTATCATTTACCCTATCTCTGATAGCCAGTGGGTTAGCCCCATTCACGTTGTCCCCAAGAAGTCGGGCATAACGGTCATAACCAATGAGGCAAACGAGTTAATTCCTACTCGCACCCAAACTGGGTGGCGAGTATGCATCGATTATAGAAAACTCAACACCGCAACGCGGAAAGACCACTTTCCGCTACCTTTTATTGACCAAATGCTTGAACGATTGGTTGGGCATGAATACTACTGCTTTTTGGATGGCTACTCCGGATATAATCAAATTCCCATCGCCGAAAAAGACCAGGACAAGAACACATTCACCTGCCCTTTCGGCACGTTTATATATTGTCGCACGCCCTTTGGGTTATGCAATGCACCCGCTACCTTTCAGCGGTATATGATGGGAATTTTCTCAGACATGGTGGAAAAATTCTTGGAGATATTCATAGATGATTTCTCCATTTTCGGCGATTCCTTTGATGAGTGTTTACAGCATCTCGACACTATCCTTACCCGGTGTAAGGATAAAAACCTAACTTTGAATTGGGAGAAATGCCACTTCATGGTGCGCGAAGGTATTGTCTTAGGACATATAATCTCGCAAAATGGTATTGAGGTGGATAAAGCTAAGATTGAGATCATTTCCAATCTTCCTCCTCCCAAGTGCGTTAGAGACATCCGAGTTTTCCTTGGCCACGCCGGTTTTTATAGACGGTTTATCAAGGATTTTAGCAAAATTGCTAGACCCTTGACTCTTTTGTTGGCCAAGGACACCACCACATTCGATTTCAACTCGAGCTGTATGACTGCATTTGAATCACTTAAAAGCTCACTCACTTTTGCTCCCATACTTTCTTCTCCTGACTGGACGTATCCATTTGAGATTATGTGCGATGCATCCGACTTTGCCATCAGTGTTGTCCTAGGACAGCACATTGATAAAAGGCCGCACGTAATCTATTATGCAAGCCGAACCGTGAACGATGTCCAGCTAAATTACACAACAACCGAGAAGGAATTCTTGGCTGTTGTATTTGCATTAGAAAAATTCAGGCCTTACTTGATCGGCTCTCCAGTCATTGTTTACACAGACCATTCTGCTCTACACCATCTTTTTGCAAAGAAGGACGCAAAATCTCGGCTGATACGTTGGATTCTCTTACTCCAAGAGTTTGACCTTGTCATCAAAGACAAAAGAGGATGTGAAAACGTGGTGGCCGACCATTTTTCATGACTTTCTTCTTCGCCGACGCTTTCACTTCCAATAAACAACGTTTTTCCGGATGAACAGCTCTTGACAGTATCATGTGAACCCTGGTTCGTAGATATTATGAATTATTAGCAATAGGATTACTACCAAACGAGTGGTCAAGTCAGGACAGACTTCGATTCTTATCCCAAGTGAAGCACTTTTACAGGGACGAACCCTATCTGTTTAAATACTGTCCCGACCAGATTATTCGTCGGTGTGTGCCTAATAATGAATTCAAGAGTATGCTGTCATTTTGCCATGATCAAGCATGTGGTGGGTATTTTGGCCCCAGAAAGACAGCCGAGAAGATCTTGCAGTGTGGATTCTACTGGCCACAACTTTTTAAAGACGCACATGATTACTGCAAGACGTGCTCCCGGTGCCAACACTTTAGGCTGGATATCCAGGAGAAACGAGATGCCGCTCCAACCAATCTTGGTTGTGGAGATTTTCGATGTTTGGGGGATTGATTTTATGGGGCCGTTTCCCAATTCTTTTGGGAACTTGTATATTCTTCTCGCTGTTGATTATGTCTCTAAGTGGGTCGAGGCCATGCCCAGCCGGACTAATGACAACAAGGTTGTCATTAGATTCCTTAAGGAAAATATCTTTTCCCGGTTTGGACACCTCCGTGCAATAACACATTTCTGTAATAGGACTTTTGAAGCCTTAATGCAGAAATACTCCATTAATCATAAGCTATCGACGCCCTACCACCCCCAAATATGTGGGCAAGCCGAGCTTTTAAATCGTCAAATTAAGCAGATATTGGAGAAGACGATTTCCAAAAACTGTAAGGACTGGTCTTCAAAACTCACTGATGCTCTTTGGGCATTTCGAACTGCTTATAAAACCAATCTTGGCATGTCTCTTTATCGGCTTGTTTACGGAAAGGCTTGCCACCTTCCAGTGGAAATTGAGCACCGAGCATTTTGGGCGATTAAGGAGTTAAATTTATCTCTTGATAATGCGGGTAGCCATCGGAAGCTGCAGATAAACGAATTAAACGAGCTTCGGGATGAAGCTTACGAGAACGCAGTTGTCGTTAAGAACCGAATGAAGGTGTTTCACGATAAACACCTTATGAGGAAAACTTTCACACCTGGTCAACAGGTACTTCTCTACGACACCCGGTTATATTTCCATCCTGGTAAGCTCAGATCTCGATGGAAAGGACCATTCTTTGTGCGGACTGTATATCCGCACGGGGCGGTGGATTTGGAAAATCCCGAGGACGGCTCACTCTTCAAAGTGAACGGACATAGATTAAAACCGTTCCTCACCGCTGACCCTTCGGAGGAGCTCCTGATGTTGCAGGAGCCGATTTACATCGAATAATTTCCTCCGCCTACCCCCAAAATTTCGGTTATCCAGCCATAAACAGTGAAAACACTGTTTCAAATAAGTTTGGGGGTATGTCACACTTGTAATTATAAAAAAATATTTTAAAAAATTTCAAATTTTCGGGGGTATTTTTGTAAATATTCAGTTCTATAAAAATATTTTTTTTACAAACTAAATTCCTCTTTTAAGGGGGCCTTTTTGCAAATAACCAAAACACCCCCTATAAAAACACCCCGACCCCTCTTATGCATTTACAGAACCCTAATTTTTACCTCAACAAAACCCTAGCCGCCACAACAGAAAGAGCAGAGAGATCGCTCCATACCGCCGCGCAACCGCCGCCAGATCCCCTATTCAGTCGTGCATCCGCCGCCGTCTGGTGTCTTCTCTCTCTGAAATCTTCAGAGGAGGTTTGCATTCTCTGATCCTCTCTGTAAAAATTTTTACAAATTCCTGCACTTCTCTGTAATGGCCCCGACCCTGCAGTTTGAAAGGGATTTCTCCCAATTGTTTGCACATAATATTTATGGTAGCTATTTCGGCGATGAGATCCGAAGGCGCAGATGGAAATTTTTGTTATTTAACCATCCGAATGCATTCGCGCTTCCGGATCTAGTTGCCCGTTTCTACGAATGTATGGAGGAGGGTTGTCTTGCACAACACGGGTACATTAGATTAATGTGGGGGGATAGGGAAATTTTAATTGATAGGGACTTCATTCACGAAGTCACCTTAATACCATGACTCCCCATACACGACCAACCCCTCCGTTTTGAAGACTACCTACCTCTAATGGGAAACGACTGTTCTAGGGAGCCCCGAAAGGGTATTCAGGCTTGCACACTTTTTGCGAACGTTTTAACTGTGTGTCGTTGGGCACAAAACAATATTTTTGGTAGTTCGCACAACACAACATTTTTCACACCATCCCTACATATAGTGCACACATTGATGACACGAAACCCAAGCTATGATATGTGCACTGTTTTGCTTCACTCGATTGGCGCTGGCAAATGGGCGGCCAATTATCCATGCCCAATATTGGTAACACAACTGTGTCGCCATTTCCTCCCTGTTGAGGAATTTGAATTTTATATGCATAGTGGGATTCCCGTTCGACCCCTCCTTGAGGGTGTCTCCACGTCCTACACACGATTAAATGATGTTTGGTCGCGCACCCAGCCGGCCGAGGACGTGATGGTCAAGACCCCTAGCTCGAGCTCCACAGCGAACGACGAAGAGCTTACTCCTGCTGCGCAAGCGCGCTTGATTAGACGAACCCATAGGGAGGTAGAAAGAGTGATTTGGATGCTGACTAACTTTGATCAGCGAATAACGAGCCTGGAACAGGGCATGAGCACCCAGCTGGCAAGAGAGGAACGTTCCCGATCACGATCAAGGGGGCGGGGGGCTGATAGGGGAGAGGCTGGGACCAGTGAGGCTGCATCTAGTAGACGCCGCAGGGAGCAGTAAGGACACTGCTATTAATAAGTTTAGGGATGAGGGTATTGTAAATAGTTATCTTTGCATTGCATCTACATATTTTTATCTTTTGTACATATTTGTTTTTTTCCTTTGCATATTTAATTCCGCATTGCATCCTAAAAAAATATATAAAAATATAAAAAATATAAATAAAAATTTATAAAAATTAAAAATTTCAATTTTGGCCATATTTGACTTAAGTTCAACATGACGGTTGACTAGTTAGGAAAAATTAAATCCTAAACTTACTAAATTAAAAACCCGAAAAATAACCTTTATTAAAATTTAACTGTAGAAAATATACGTCCTTATAATTTATTTAGAAATAGGCAAATTTTGAGTTCAGTTCTTGGGCTAAGTCGAAATAAGGGAAGAGTATTGAAAGCTTTATATGAAGTATAAGCCTAAAAAAATAATTCTGAACCTTAGGTCCAAATTCTGAAAATATATACCCTACTTTACGCACTTACACACATCTTGAAACTTGGGATAGTAGAGGATACCTTGAAATGCTCTTGTCTAAAATCCTTGGTATGAAGGAAAATAAAATAAAAGTATAACTGGTGAACAAAGAGATAAAAAAAATGAACACTGGTTTTGTAATTGCTTAAGGCAGCATATATAAAAAATATAGCGAAGGTGCTTTATCATCTAGTGCCTTAGACCAACTGGTTTGGGAGTCACTGCTAAGTCTTAGGTGTTGCAAGACGAGAAATTACGCCTAAATGCGCAAGCACATTTTGTAATTGGTCGTTTAGTACCTCAAGAAATATTAACGATCGTATGAAAGATGTGTGAGCAATTTCATCTAGAATTCACCAACTAAAAAGTATTATGGAAGATGGACAAGAGTATGATAGCTTGAATTGAATTTCCAAGTGTAGGTATGATAATTACACACACGTAGGGGTATATGATTGAAGTTTGGAGGAGAGATAGGAATAAAAGATAGGGTTTATATCTTCAGTAGAGATGATAAAAATTCATGAGTTAAGATTGCGCTTTAGGAGGAAAACTTAGTAGATGCTGAAAGCTTTATAAATTGGCAAAACGTATATGATCTTAAGATAAATTAAAAGGAAGTGTGAAAAATACGGGTTGATGATTTCTAAGTTGAAGATAATAGAATTTCTTGCTAGAATACTGAATTGAAGAATTAAAGTCAACGGCCAAATTGATCGGATTTTGTGGGTAGTATCCGCTGAAACCCCTCAAGAGACAACACTCCTCCTACTAGGGACACCTAGAGGTTTAACGGATTGTTGCACGAGCTCAGTGCAATCGCGTTCCCTGCGAAAATGAAGTTAGGACTTTTTGAGAATAAAATTGGTTTTGCTCGGGACGAGCAAAAGATAAGTTTGGGGGTATTTGTTCATATCAGATTTTTGCATTTTTATATCGTCCATTCTTAATCACATTGCATATAAGTAGGTATTTTTTATCCATGTCTGCTAAATAGTTGCAGGTTATAGGTTCTCAGCTCTTTACAGTGAAATTCATGAAAAGTCACAACAAATGCGGGGCTACGACCAACAACAGATGAATACTGATCTCCGCTAAACATCCGTATGATGCCGCCTACCAATTCAAGGGACAAATGGAAAATCATTAGGCACTTCAATGCACAAAGCACAAGGGCAGCACAAGATCCAAGACTTCAACGCTGAGCTCAAGGCAAAAGTCCACATCATTCTGCACTGTTGGAAATCTGGAAGGAAATTGAAGAGATTTTGATAAACCAAGTGAATAAAACAGAAGATATAAGCAACATGGAGAAACCCTGAAAAGATGGCCCCACGATTCCACCAATTGGCCGCGGAACCGCGGCCAATCAGGCACTTCTGCCGCGGAACCGCGACCGCATTCTGCACATGTCGGTGGCAGTGTCGGTGCTTTGACTCGGCTTTCTTGGGGTAGTTCTGTAATTTCGTGTATGGATCAGAATGTAAACCTAGGATTTTTCTATCTATAAATAGGAAAGCTCAAAGCCAAAATTAGATGCCTCTTTTTATTTTTAGTTCTAGAAATTAAAATTCTCTATTGTAGTGAGTTCTTGAGAGGTTATCAATAAAAGTAAGTTTTTTTTTCCTCGTATTTGTTTATCGCATTTTTATTATCTACAATTTTTATTTGTTAACTTAGTCGTAGAATTTATTTATTTTTTTTCCTTTGTTTTTTTTTTTCTTTCTCCTATTTTCTTTCTCATTAACAACAATGATGCTTGAGTAAGATCCTTGCCTAGGTGAGGTCTCAAATAGCTAGTTGTAATTCCTCTTAACCTAAAATTCTTTCTACCTCCCTTTTGTTTTATTTTTATCTTTTTAATGGGTGAGTAATTTCTCACTTGTTAGGGCAGGAGAAGGAAGGTTTGAGAGAAGAAAATCTCTCTCACTCCTTTTTTTGCCCAACACCTTAATTCGGACTCCCTTTAATTGAACCACAATCCGCTCACTACGGCACCCTATGCTACATGATAGCGGTGATTCCCTAATTAGACCAGTTGTGGTTGAATTAATTGGAGATTAGGGCTAAGAGACAAGAACGGACGGACAAGGACCAAAAGGAAGAAACTAAGCATGGAAAGCCTAGCTTATACTTGCAAGTTCCTTCCTAGTCGTGCTAATCCCCGTTGTTGCTGATTACCTTAACACCGATATTAAAAAGGGCATTGAAAGAGGTGAGATATTCCTAAATCGAACTAACTTAATCCTAACCCTAGCAAGTCTTTTATCATCTATTATCTTGTTAGTAGATCTTAAAACAAAATTCGACTTAATCGGATTTAACTCGTTAAAATATAAAGAAAAAGATTCCATCTCCCTGTGGATCGACCCGTACTCAACCGGCTAGCTACCAAGCAAAACCGTCTTGATAGCGGTAATTGAAAGCATGCAAAAACGCGAACAATCACCAGGGATCAAAGCCCTCACCAAGAGGCGGCCGAGCGGCTACCCTGCTCGACTATCCCTGGGTGGTAGTTCCTTACCCCGCGACACCAGGGATCAAAGCTCTCACCAAGAGGCAGCCGAGCGGGTACCCTGCTCGGCCATCCCTGGCCGGTAGCTCCCTACCCCACAACGCCAGGGATCAAAGCCCTCATCAAGAGGCAACCGGGCAGCTGCCATGCTCGGTCATCCCTGGCTGGTAACTCCTTACCCGCAACGCCAGGGATCAAAGCCCTCACTATGAGGCGACCGAGCGGCTACCCTGCTCGGTCATCCCTGGCTGGTAACTCCTTACCTGCAACGCTAGGGATCAAAGCCCTCATCATGAGGCGACCGAGCGGCTACCCTGCTCGGTCATCCTTGGCTAGTAACTCCTTACCCGCAACGCCAGGGATCAAAGCCCTCATCAAGAGGCGACCGAGCAGCTACCCTGCTTGGTCATCCCTGGCTGGTAGTTCCCTACCCTACTACGCCAGGGATCAAAAGCCCTCGCCAAGAGGCACCGGGCAGTAACCCTGCTCGGCCCGTCCTTAAGGATCAGGCCTCGCCAAGAGGCACCGGGCAGTAACCCTGCTCGGCCCATCCTTAGTAGGCCCCTACGGCCCCTCCCGCGGTAAGGATCAAAAGCCCTCGCAAGAGGCAACCGGGCCCGCCCTTGCTCGGTTATCCCTGACCGGTAGCTCCCTACCCCAAAACGCCAGGGATCAAAGCCCTCGCCAAGAGGCACCAGGCAGTAACCCTGCTCGGCCCGTCCTTATGGATCAAAGCCCTCGCCAAGAGGCATCGGGCAGTAACCCTGCTCGGTCCGTCGTTATTAGGCCTCTTACGGCCCCTCCCGCGCTAAGGATCAAAAGCCCTCGCCAAGAGGCAACCGGGTCCGGCCTTGCTCGGTTATCCCTGGCTGGTAGCTCCCTACCCCACAACGCCAGGGATCAAAAGCCCTCACCAAGAGGCGGCCAAGCGGCTACCCTGCTCGGCTATCACTGGCTGGTAGTTCCCTACCCCACAACACCAGGGATCAAAGCCCTCACCAAGAGGCGGCCGAGCCCGCCCTTGCTTGGTTATCCCTGGCTGGAAGTTCCCTACCCTACGAAGCTAGATACCTAAGCCCTCGCCAAGAGACAACCAAGCATCTACCATGCTCGGTCATCCGTAGCTGGTGTTACTAACCGCCGACGCCATGGTCTAAGCCCTCTCCATGAGGCCATCCACGTCTGAGCGATCTCCACCTCGACTTCGGGGCCATGGAGATACCGTTTCCCCACTGGACTTTGCACACTTGGTAAATGAACAGATTCAACTCGACGTGTGATCGCTAGACGAAAAACAGGCCTAACACGAAGGCAATACTGTGCAGATACAAGTGTTTACCGACAAAGGAAAATACGCGCGCAAAATACTACTGCAAAAGGTTTTTATTCACAAAGACAAAAGTCTTTACAAGGGTATTGTGGGCTCCCCAGCCTTACAAAACGCCAGGAGGCCTACAAAATTCCCGATCCAACAAAAGAAAAGAAACAGGAAGACGAGGGGCTTCAGGCCTCAGGGCCAGGCGCAACCCCGGGAAGCTCAATATCTACCACGGCTCGGGCTGCGTCTAGAGGATCAACGCCCATCACAGGAGCCTCCGCGTCGCCTTCGCCGGGAGTCTCTTCCTCGGCCTCGGCCCCGAGGTCGTCCTCCCTGCTCGTCATCACCGCGAGGATATTCAGCTCGGAGCTCAGCATCAGCGAACTCCGACATCCAAGCCTTGACGGCGTCGAGGGCCTCATGCCAGATGAAGGTAGAGGTCGCGGCTAGGTCGGTGTAATAATGTTCCAACTTCTTGTAGTTCTCCACAGCCTTCGCCGCTCTGAGATCAGCTCGCTTCGTCCCCTCTACCGCCATCTCCAGCTCTTTGCGAAGGGTGCTCGCCGACTTCTTCAAGGTGCTAACGAGCACCTTGGAGTCCTGAACCTTGGCCTCGGCGGCCCGGGCGGCCTCGCGGTACCTGGCAACCTCCTGCTTCCCGGCAGCCACCTCCTACTTCCCGGCCGCCACCTCACCCTCTAGGACGGCAACCCTCGCCATCGCCGCCTCCAGCTCCAACTTTGAGCTCTCCTCCAGCGAGGAAAGCTCGCCCGTGGCTCGCATAGCCGGGGCAATTTCCTCGTCCTCCATCTGGACGACGAGAACGACGTGCTGGAGGACCTAAAGAAATCATAGAGGGTCAGAAAGAAAAGGGAGGCACCAAATCTCACAAATGGTAAGACACTGAGAGAAAAATCAAGTAAGGTGCGAATACTAACCTGCACGGCCTCTTGGGCGATTGCCGCCATCTGCGCCTTTAGGGTCCCCCGAGGGACCTTGCCTCCGGCCAACCTCTCCATGTTCATCAGCAAGCTGTCAACAACGGAGAGCCCCGAGGGCACCTCAAAGCGGAGGTTCCCCTCTTCCACCAAGATCGGGGAGGCCGGGGTCCGCAGAACCGTCTGGGGGAACCGCTTGAGAGACGACGCCGGGGAGCCGGTATCCATCTCCGAAGCCTCGGCCTCTTGTTCCCGAACCCACTTTCGCTTCGGCGCCTGGCTAGGCTCCGGAGCACGGCCCGCACTCAAACACTGGGGCAGGACGGTTGCCGGGCGAGCCGGGACCGACGTCGGATGAGAAGAGCTGGCGCCTCCAGCCTTCGATCCCTTCTTCGGCTTGCGCATGGCTGCTCGAAGTCCATGGGTTCTGCACAAGACAAAATACAATAGAGTCAGCAACACAAATAGAAATGAAAATAAACACAAGTCTAACAGATCGCCTGCAAGCTCCTAACTTACCGAAGAACTGGGCGGGGCTGAGGCTGGCCCAACTAAGGGCCCGCTGAGAAAGTAGCACGTCGGCCCGAGGAATGAGCTCCCACTCCGCCACTTTCACCGCGTCGGGATCGTTGGACTGACTTTCCCACCAGCACCTATCCCTAGACCACTGGGTAGGCATGAGCTAGTCCTCACCCTCTGGCGGCCCAATAAAGAAAAACTTCTTCTTCCAATCGTGGATGGAAGAAGGCAAGACGACGACTCCCGACCCGGCTGCACTCCCCCGTTGTTTCCTAAAGGAGAGGTAAACCCACCTCGGGTCGCCCGCGCGAGTGTCGGGTGACCTTTGTAAATGAGAGAGGAGGCAAGGGTGGACAGACTGAAAAGGATCATCTGCAACTTCAAACGGACCAATGTCACGACTCGAAGGTACGGAACGTGACCGGCACTTAAATTATGAAACGTCTAAAGGTGTAACGTAATCTAAGTAAGCCGAAGCCCATAAATCTAAACCATTTAAAGGAAGAAGTGTAGGAAAACATGTTTTAAAAACATCAAATTTCTCAAAAATTTCAGCAGAGTCTCCTTTGTAAAAAATGGCCCCAAACGGGTACAAATAAGAATATATACATAAGCAACAATAGAAAGGCATCCCCAAGCGGGAGCTAGCTCTTCACCAAAAAGTGGAAACAGCCACACAATGCACTATAATATACAACGCCGAAGGGCGGGGCTCAAAACTCAAAAGAAAACCAAATCCACCAGAAACCATAATAATACAAGCGCGACTCTAAGGTCAAAATAAAAACAACTGGTCTTCTAAATTTATCAAGTAATACAAGCCTGGTTGATGGAGCTTACTAGATACAATGAAATAATAAAAGTACAATAGCGGTCCTGATACAAATGAACCAATCTACCAAGCAAATCACCCTGAATGAAATGATGTGCCAGCAAGCTGCCAAGGAAACCTGTACATCGAAACCTGTAAGAAAATTTGGCACAACGGGAGTGGGTTGCCAACTCGTGAGTAGAAGATATCTACGAGTAGAAATCTCCTGCACGACGCTCTCCTAAGTCATAATAATATACTTAATATAACACTAGTTATCTTGTAGTGGCAGGATAATAATCTATGCGTAAGTGTAATACTCAGTGCTCGTATCAGTGCCTCAAGTAGTAACATGTCATATATATGAGTATGCATGCACCATGAATATAAAACAATCAACCATGAAATCTGGATATATCTGTAAGAAATCTTTAACTTTTATCATAGTAAAATTTTTGTGGTAAGCTGAAACATCATCATTAAAATCCATGGAAATCCGTGTCAAGCATCGACACAAAACATGTAAATCTCAAGGTCTCAATACCTCATAATCTCAATATCTCATAGTCTCAATATCTCGGGCTCCGTCAGTCCGGATCGGCCCATATCATCAAATCTCACGACAACGGTCGGTATCCTCCGGATATCCGCCGCGCCAGACATCACCGGTAGGTAGTCTTCCCCTGCCAGGCTCATCGTCTACAACTCGAGTTTCTTGCCCCGGGTACCATACCGGGCCTACCTGTTGGCCATAGTGCCCTCAAGGCAATTATCATAGTCGCGGACTTGTGATTATGATGAATGAGTGAGGACCTATACCGATAAAACAGTCTTACTCAAGATGATAGTATGCTATCTGGTTTGTCTTTATCATCATATACGTGTTGATAGAGCCCATAGGATTCTTGCTTGACTGCCAGTATTATGATGGCGATCATATATGTGGGAGATGGGGTCTATAAGCACATACTTAAATGTCCCTAGTCGTAGGAGTATCGAGACCGGGCATCGATACTCCAGTGTAGACTAGTGTATACTGATCGAGACCTCGACGAGGGGCGGTGGCCAGGTCTCACAAGCCATTGGTGTTAGTTTGTTCACCTAAGATGGTATACAGGTGCTCATTGGGTTATGAGTACACTAGACGGACTTGCCGGGAACCTGCTAGTTGGTATTATACCTATTGTCAGATAGCAGTTCCCAGGTGACATGTGTACAGGTTAGTCTGTCGACCTGAGATCGTCATTTGTCTCGTGTGAGTTCCTACTGTGCTTTGATTACTACCCTACCATGGCTCAAAAGAGTCATGCAAATAGGTTTTAGTTGGGTACAGTCCCGAGCCACATGGAGGCAGTGATCGGATCGTCGGGGATTCGTCTCTCCTGGTATTGGGGGTTGATGTCATGTTGTGTACGGATGACCATCACCCTAAATCCGTGGCCACGGTAGACGAGAACTACCGATCCAGGATTGATAGTTTCTCAGGTGATGATGGGTTTCATGCCGACACTAAATGTTGCATTGTTAGGGGTCTAACTTTATCCACCCCCTTAGACTCGATATGCGATACTCTTAGACGAACAGACCGGACTGTACGGATATTGTCACTGTCAGGCTCAGTAGGGGTTCTGCATGAGTTTGCTCGTCGGCCTCCCTTTCGCTCAATACCTGGGTACCCGTTACGTACAGCTAGTGCCGCTGACGTGCTTGTGGTTAAACCCACTGCCAGCGTATTGACGAGCCTTTAGAGTCCCACAACGAGGGTTTTTCACGGTTCAGGCGATATGGTGTACATGAGGTATGTTGGTACATACAGGTGTCTGATTAAATATGTGCACTTGCTGCGCAGACTTTAATCGGACTGTTGATAATACTAGCGGCTTAGGATTAAGCCGGATTATTAAATCAGGTTTTGATTTAATAATTTGCATATGTATTTATATATATGTATTCTAGTATTATTGTTCACTATTCATTTTCTCTCTTGGCTATACATATGTATTTATATATATGTATTCTAATATTGATTTAATAATTTGCATATGTATTTATATATAGAGCCGGAGTTACATCTCTCGAGTGG
Source organism: Agapanthus africanus (assembly GCA_030015575.1). NCBI lineage: Eukaryota > Viridiplantae > Streptophyta > Magnoliopsida > Asparagales > Amaryllidaceae > Agapanthus > Agapanthus africanus. Next base: position 94,896,242 of record CM057349.1, read on the forward strand.
ATCATCGGAGATGGAGGAATACCGGCAACCAAACTTCATCAAGACACCGCTAGGAGCTTGGAATGAAGACCGAAGGACACGGATCAACTCGGTATAACAATTCTAACTCTTAGTTTAGATCGCTAGATTAGGGTTTAAGGTTGATCCGGGATTCGGGTAACGGTAGCGCCAGTTTAGAAATTTTTGTTCCGCATTTTGGCCGCGTTTCGATGGCTGGGGCGCTGCCGTAACCCTTCATGGTATAAGAGCCAGGTTTTAAACCCCTTACTAGCTTGTTTAAACATGCTTAAAAGATCGATCGACGGAAATTGCCAAAATCACGATTTCATTTTTGTGTTTGCTGTCGATTTTCAAAAGTGTTCAAAAAATTATTTTCAGAGGCTTAAAAATCCGTGCAGGGAATTTTAAGGGTACAGAAAAAATTTGAGCTCCTAAAGCCTCCAACTCGCCGCTGAACCGCCGCACTTACCCCCTATTGGCGGCGGTTCCGCGGCCATTTAGCGGCGACGAGCTTCCAAATTTTCCCTGTAACTCAGTGACTTGGGATTGTGATTTTTGATGTTTACTGTCTTGTCCCAAGTTTCAGTGAAGTGTTGTTTTTGCTATTGGGGCCAAATTGGAATTTAGTTGATCGATATTTTAAGTGTGCGTTTAACAGTACATACATTTCTATCTGCGACCGTGAATGTCACTTGATCGGTAAACTCGTCTAATTGCTATATGTCTTTTAGACGGGTTTGCGAACGTGACATTCACGTTGATGTTCTGTGTTGTGCTGTGATGTTGGTTGGATCGTCGTGATGGATAGCCAATGGTGCAATGTTAGTATAGTTTAATTTCATTTGTACATTTGATATTGCGGGGCGAGCGTCCGACATGTGGACTGCCGTCACTGCCTGTTTGTATATTATTCTTTTAGGGCACGACCGGGCTGAGGTCGATGTCACCCTTGTATATTATTTTATTTTCTGTACTAGGATTACCCCGCGGTGGAGTGCACGAATAGCCGGGTTCTAGAGGGCAACGGTCCGCATCACATGACGTTGAGACGGAGGGACCTTACTCTAGAATTGGCGGGCTATTCGCCGCACTCGTAGGGGGTATAGGTTGACCCAGGAGGGGTGCTCAAGTTACCGGATTCCGTGAAGTGCTGGGTGGCCCATTCACGTTGCTGAAGGGGGCTACCTCGCTTCTGGTTTTGCGGGTAACTTTCCACGCTCCTAGGGGTCTAGGTTTTCATTGTACAGGCTATCCACACGACAGGGAACGTCGGGTCTCACTTGCGGCTTAAGTGAAACCCGGGGCTCCAGATTATCCACCATTATGTGTTGTTTCTGTGTTGCTTCTGTGATGTTTCTGTGATGTTGCTTTATATCATGCATGGGACGAATGTTATATATATATATATATATATATATATATATATATATATATATATACTTGTAGATGTTGTATATGTTTTGCACCCGCGCTAGCCCAGTTCCCGCTCTGTCTTTAGTTAAGTAACCTAACGGGTGATGACGGGACCCAGTGGCGAATGCGGATGGCATATACGTACATTTTTATTTTCGTTCTTTTCTGGTGTGATAAATTGATGGGACTGCGTTGATTCTTATCAATTAAAGGATAAAACAAACCTATATATATATGATGTTGTTGGAACCAAGTTTTTAAAAAAAACTGACATTACAGACGTTCTCTTTTGCTTTGCACAGTGGTATTCGGTTATGAATATCCAGCACCTCATTCGACGAGACAAGGGCCGAGATCCCTTCATCGGGAGTGACCCCTTGAGTAAAAGTTTGCGTCAACATAATAACTTCACTATAGTTGATTACTTTTGCTTTGTATCGTGGTATTCAGTTTGGGATATCCTGTACCCCATTCGACGGGGAAAGAGCCGAGATCCCTTCACCGGGAGTGACCTCTTTAGCAAAAGTTTTCGCCACTATATATTTATAAAACCACTTGGATTCCTTCAACGATATCAAGCTCATTAAGTTAAAGGTTTTTCGCCAAAAACCAGCCATAGCCCTCCGTCATTTCGGATAAGTAGCACATAGTATTCGTGCGGTGTTTGTTGGCCAAAGTCAAGGCATCGAGTGCGGTAGCTGTGTGTTGCTTATCCGTTGCGTGGATATGCATTGGTTTAGGACAGTCATACCACTTTGTTGGCCAAAGTCAAGGGTGTGTGTGGGTGGGTCTAAATCAATCAGGACAATGACGGGTAGAACTTGACTTGCGGGTTATGATTTGTTAGCCAAAGTCAGGGTCATAAACCGCTTGGGGTAAAAATCATATCGGGAGTTTCAAACATACAGGAAACTTGCCAGGTTTGCGCATACCTTCTGGAGTGTTGTAACTTGAGTGGCTTCCATCAAGTTATCATGCGATGATAGTTGGATCCCGATTCCCACTGATGAGTAGTATTACTCCTCGGGTGATTCCGACTAATTCTCCTTTTGGAGTTTGGAGGAGAATTCAAGGAAACAGTGGGAGCCATCCAAGATTAGATAAAGTGATTGATCATTCTGATCTAGGTTAGAGTGCACGCTGGGTGTTTCTTTTCTCTCTCTCTGGCTGCAACTATGACCCGACCCTAAACTAAAACTCATGAACCAAGTTGACCGAACCTTCTTAAAATACTTTGGCTTTTGGAATGTCACGGTGTCGCATATATCATTACCACTTCTATATCACCTTTGCATTTCTCCAGAACACCCCGTATTACTACGAACATCCACTTCCATTGGATAAATCCATCGTATAGTTACATACGAACTCGAAGGAACTTTTTCGAGGATGGATTCTGGTTCTGGAGAGATTAAATAGGATTATTCGGTTGTCTTTTCTCTTTACCTTCTCTCAGGTTGTGAGGGCTCCTAGGATTAGGAGAGGGTACACCTATTGAGCTTATTGGATAGTCTTCCTCCAGACCATAGGCAGGTGCCGAACGGTAGGGAAGGAAGAAAACCAACAAGCTTAACTATGGTGTATAGAAGGTAATAAGTAGAGACATATAAAGGGATTAGAATAATGGCAAAGGAAATTGCGATCACCATCATTCACGACAAAGACCGTGTATACCCCTGCCACTCCTACATCCACTTTGGATTTCTCCGGAACACTCCGTATCACTACGGATATCCACTTCCATTGGATATGCCATCGTACTTGAAGGAATTCGTTCCAGATTCGGGGATGGTTTCCGGTTCAGGAGAAAAAGAATATGATTATTCAGATGTCTTTTCCAATTACTTTCTCTCAGGTTGCGAGGGCTCCTAGGATTAGGAGAGTACACCTATTACGCTTATTGGATAGTCTTCTTCCAAACCTTAGGCTGGTGCCGAAAGGTAGGGAATGAAGAAAACCAATTAGCGTAAAGGAGGTGTACAGAAGGTAATAAGTAAAGACATAATAAAGGGATTGCAGAGAGGGCAGGCAAGTATATGGTTACTGTCGTGAATCAGGATAGTGGAAGAGGCATTACTAGGAATACCAGTTAACCCCTTTTGAAACATTTTCATGTATCAGTTTCACTGTGCGATATTAATTGAAAACTGTTTTCCCAATTGGAATCTAACTCCAGGGTATGTATTTACCAGATCAGTTTCTCACATCTGCATGTTATTACGGATGGTGAGTGGGAGTAAGATATTGGGAATTGGGTGATTAGATCCTCATTATATCGAAATTCGTTGTAATTGGTGATATTTGAGGAAATCATCTGGATTTTGCCGGATGGCAAATATTTGGTTTTGAATATCCGTTGTTATGCACCAATTTCAAACTGATATATCTGTACATTTATTTTATAAAGTGAGATATAACTTTTTGATATTGTGTCTATGACATTTACCTATATCAGTTGGTGATTAGGTAAGATGCATTCAACAGCGGTGTAATTCTTCTTAACCATAGTACAGTTTTTCAACCTACGACGCACAGGGTTTGAGTTATTGAACTCAGTGGACTCGTACAAAGTATTGTATGTTGTCCAGTGTCGATTACGACAATGGGGTTGGTACTCATACTATATTCTGTTTCCTTGTGACTTCTACAGTTCTGGACAAGTATTTCGTTGAAATGCAAAGTCCAGATATTGAGAAGTTATAGGTATAAGAATGAAGTAAAGAACCATTTGTTGGAAATATCGGGATTCTTCGATAAAGTCAAAAATGTAGATACTTGTGTTTGGTATTCCGCTGATAGTAATGGTTTTGAGAACTTGCTTCTCTTTCGTGTTACTCATATGTGGATGCACTCCTAGATGAGTAATGTTGATTGTCCTCTTTCCATTTGGTTGATATGCACTGGAGACAGATGCATGATTTTGGATCTGGTTCTAATCAAATTAGTGCTTTTGTTTCTATATCAGATATATATATATATATATAATCAATTTGTATCTTGACGATATTAAGGTATAGGGAGTTGTCCGGCTGATGCTTAAAATCAGAATCTGGATAAACTCAAGGCACGTTTCAGTAATGGCTGTTTGTGGGTTATCCTGGGCTTTTACGAGGGTTAACTTTCTACCATCAGGAAGATCAATATTTATGTTGTTCTTGACTCACTATAGTTTTAGTAAAATGGATTTTTTCAAAAAACATAAGTGGGAGTATGGTAGAACTGGAAGTGATTCCAGAACCACAAACGATCACTGAAGATTTGATAGAACCTAAGGATTCAATTAGTTTCGACATTCCATTAGCCACTCCGCAGATTTGGTGGGTAACCTCAGGTACCCGAGAAGTACTTCGGTCTTCTCAGTGACGGTGACAGGGAGGTTCTTGTTTACCCAGACTTGCCATTGCTGCTGTTCTAGACTATAAGACCGGGCAGGAGGATAAGTATAGCGTCGTTCTAAACTAGTGTTGGAAGTGTACGTATATATGACTCTGCCAGAGGGTTGTTGTAGTCAGTGGGAGCAGCGAAAGCATAGAGGACAAGTAGCTTATGTCTATTTATAGACTAAAGCAGGTATAGCGGAAATAGATCATCTATTTTTGATGTGACAGTCATAGGCTTTGACTTCATCAGAATAGGAGATGGATCTGCTAAGAAGGTAGTAGAAAGTGATGTCCAGGTATTGGGATGACATGCACTTGATAAGAAGGGACATTCCTATACTACGATCGGTTATATTATGGTTGTCACAAAGTTGTTTCTCCACACAGGATATGGATATAATATCAGGTTTTCTGGTTACTAGATCTATGGTTTTAGATCTAGATTTAGGAAGTATCCTAATCTGGGTACTTTGACAGTAAATGTGTAAGTGCACGGCGGCGCCCGGGCCGTCAATCCAACACCGGAATGCGGAAGCGATGATTTACTTTAACTTTTTGAACCGGCACCACCGCGCACTTTTAACCCGGATCATGCCATTAAACTAGTCCTAGCTATCTAGAGAAGGGGTAGAGAGATATACCGAGTGATCCGTGTCCTCCGGTCTTCTCGTCGTCGTCCCGATCTCCCCGCGGAATCTCCGGTCTCCACCTCGTCGCCGGAAGGGCACCACGTCGCCGGCTTCTTTTACGGGCTCCCACCTCTATACCGAGCCAACTCGGGCACGAAGCTGGAGAGTCGACGTGCCCAAGATTTGCTGTAGAATGGTGTAGTGCTATGTCTCAATTGGGGTTGTAGGAAGTTGCCTTTTCTTTTGTGGAGGAAATGAATTTGGAGAGAGGTGAGAAAAATGTAGCATGCAAAGAATGAGATTAACATTTTCCTCACAACCAAAAGGGAAAATCCCTTCTCCTCAAAGTGGCCGGCCTTGCCTTGTGAATAGTGAGGGGGAGAGAAACTCAAGAGGGGTGAATCAAGAGAATAATGCAAGGTTGAGTGTAATGGAAAAAGCAAGTGATGATGAGAAAACAAATGATCACAACAAAACCCAACACTCCAATAACAACCATCTCATCACAAAGTCAAGCAATCATGAACCAAAGGGGTCAACCTCAATCATGAAGCAACAAGATGCAAATAACACCCTCCACAAATGCTTATTTGCACAAATGCAAATAAGCCCTCCTCCACCAATCTTCGGCCAATGAAAGATACAAAGAAATATGGCCGAAACGGAAAACAAACTGGCAACTCCAAAAAACTGATCCCGTAATAAATTACAGGAAAACCCCGCTACTGTATATACATACCCGCATTTGTATTCCGACCGAAATACAAATGCAATGAGACAAAATCTACACTATACAATACTAGGATCTGGCTTAAACCAAAGCCCGCTAGTATAAACCGTCCGATCAGGATCCGTGCAATACCGCACGTATCTGATCGAACCCTGCCATATCTCCATACGGCCTCTACAGCGTTTCGCCCGAAAATTGAGCAACTGGTCTGTGGGGGACTCTAAAGACTCATCAATACTATGGCTGTGGATTTAACCACTGGCACGTCAGAGGTATTAGCCATACGTGACGGGCCACCAGCTATTGACCAAAAAGGACGTCGATGAGCGAACTCATCCTGACACCCTACTGAGCCTGTCAGTGACAATATTCGTACAATCCGGTCTGTTCTTCTATGTGCATCGCATGGCGGGCCTAGGGGGTTGGTAAAAGTCAGACCCCCAAAAGCGGTACAAGTCGTGTCGGAGTGTAGCCCAGAACACCCAGAGATACTACTGGAATACCTACTAGTACATCTCCTGCCTTGGCCAAGGACTTCGTGTAATGGCTCTCTTAGACACAGCGTGACCTCACCCCCAATACCGGGAGAGACGAACCCCTGAAGATCCGCTCACTGCCTCCATGTGGCTCGGGACTGTACCCAACTAAAACCTATTTGCATGTCTCCTTTGAGCGTGGTAGGGTAGTAATCAAAGTACAGTGGGAACTCACACGAGACAAATGACGATCCTCAGGTCGATGAACTAACTTGTACACATGTCACCAGGGAACTGCTATCTGACATCAGGTTAAGTCCAACTAGCATGTTCCCGGTAAGTCCTGTCCGGTGTACTCATAACCCAATGAGCATCTGTATACATCTTAGGTGAACCAACTGACACCAGTGGCTTGTGAGACCGGCCACCGCCCCTCGTCGGGGTCTCGACTGTATACACTAGTCTACTCTGGAGTATCGATACCCTATCTCGAAACTCCCATGACTAGGGACCTTTTAAGGATGTGCTTATAGACTACCAGCTCCCACGTATATGATTGCCCTCATACTGCTGGCAGCCAAGCAAGAATCCTAGGGGCTCTATCAACGTGCAATAGCGACCTGTCAGGTCACCTAAAGCAGTACACGATGATAAAGATAAACCAGATAGCATACTATCATCTTGAGTAAGACTGTCCTACCGGAATAGGTCCTCCCTCAATCATTGCAATCATGTGCCTGTGATCCAATAATTGACTCTGAGGGCACTATCTCCAACAATCTCCCACTTGCACTCAAGGCTAATTATTGCGATGTCGCATACTCACAGCCCGTGTGATACCGAACACCCAACTCCTCTACTAGTCAGTCTCACAAAGCTCGTTTGCGAAACTATTGTGTTCGAGGAATAGCCTCAGTGAGTGGATCCGCTTTGATGTTTCTTTCTATGTCTCTCTATATCTCATGTTCACGGAGAATGCCATCTCCCGAAATGAGCAATACTTGTGTTAGAATGTGTCTGGATGTCTGATGGGACCTAGCTCATAAATGAACTCCAAATCCAAACTTCTTTGACTATATTGTCAACTGAACTTAATCAGTATCCTGCGCCATGCCTCCCTCAGTATTTCCTTGGACCACCTGTCCAAAATACTGCCACTCGTCAGAAGGAAAACTATAACTCTGATAACCTCCCTGTCGTCCAAGTCACCTTGGAAGCCTGGAATGATAACTGTCTCCCGAATGAGGCTGTCGTTATCATATCCCTAGAACATCCACTTATGTTCTAAAACTGCTTCCGACTGTTTCTCCAGAATTGGATCAATGTCAACTTATTGCATCTAGTGCAAAAACAACATCTGGTGTGGTACTTGACATCTCATGATTGACTCAATTGCCTAAGCAAGTGATCTGCCAATCATGCACATCCCTCTCCCCTTTAGTCTGTAAGACACCTTTAGAGAGGGTTACTCCATCATCTACAGGTACACTACCGTGCATGGAGTCGTCCATTCTAAATACTCATAGAATGCTGTCTAAGTACCCAGATTGGGAAACTACCCAAATCTAGATCTAAAACCATAGATCTAGTAACCAGAATGTCTGATATAATATCCATATCCTTTGTGGAGAAACCACTGTGTGACAACCAAAGTATAACCGATCGTAGTAAAGGAATTTCACTTCCTACTGTGTGTATGCCATCCAAATACCAGGACATCACACCCTACTACCTTCTTAACAGATCCATCCCCTATTCTGATGAAGTCAAACCTATGACTGTCACGTCAGAAATAGATGATCTATCTCCGCTATATCTGCTTTAGTCTATAAATAGACATAAGCCACTTGTCCACCAATGCTTCCGCTGCTCCCACTGACCACGACAACCCTTTGGCAGAGTCATATAGACGTACACTTCTAAAGCTAGTTTAGAACGACACTATACTCATCCTCCTGCCGGGTCTCACGGTCTGGAACAACAGCAATGGTAAGTCTGGGTAAACAAGAACTTCCCTGTCACCGTCCTTGAGGCTACCGGAGTACCTCTCGGGTGCCTGAAGTTACCTACCGTATCTGCGGAGTGGCCAATGGAATGTCAAACCAGATTGAATCTTTAGGTTCCTATCAAAATCTTCAGTAATCGTTTGTGGTTCTGGAATCACTTCCAGTTCTACCATACTCCCACTACTGTTTTCTGAAAAAATCCATTTTTATTAAAACTGTGGCGAGTCTAGAATAATATCACTATTGATCTTCCAGATGGTAGAAAGTCAACCCTCGTCATAGCCTGGGTCAACCCACAAACAGTCATTACAGAAACATGCCTTGAGTTATCCAGAGTCTGGTTTTAAGCATAGGCCGGACAACTCCCCGTACCTTAACATCGTTAAGATATGAACTATTCTATATCCAATATAGGACCAGAGGCACTGATTTAATTGAACCAGATTCAAATCATGCAGCTGTCTCCAGTGCATGTCAACTAAATGGAAGGAGGCCGATCAGCGTTACTCAACTTAGGAATGCTTCCAATTATGAGTAACTTGAAAGAGAATCAAGTTCTCTTAATATCCATTACTTTCAACTGAATACCCTACACAAGTATCTACATCTTCGATCACCTTGAAGAATCCCGATACTTGCAACACCTGGTTCTCTACTTTATTCATATACCTATAACTTCTCAAAATTCGGATCTTGTGTTTCTACGAAACACCTGTCTAAAAACTAGAGAAGTCATAAGTAAACCGAATACAGTACGAGGACCAACCCCTCTGTCCTAATGGACACTGGACAACATACAATACTCTGTATAAGTCCCTTGAGTCTAATAACTCACTCCCTGTGTGTTGTAGGTTGAAAACTGTACTTATGGTTAAGAAGAATTACACCGCTGTTTAATGCTCCTTACCTAACCATCAACTGATATAGGTAAATGTCATCGACATAATTTCAAAAAGGTATATCTCACTCTATAAAAATAGACGTACAGATATATCAATTTGAAATTGGTGCATTATAACGGATATTCAAAACCAAATATTCGCCGTCCGGCAAACAACCCAGGTGAATTCCTCAAATATCACCGATTACAACGAATCCCGATATAATGAGGATGATCACCCAATTCCCAATAATTTACTCCCACTCATCATCTGTAAAACCATACAGATATGAAAATCATACCTGGTAAATACATACCCTGGAGTAAGTATCTAATCGGGAAATCGGTTTTCTTTTAACAGTACACAGTGAAACTGAAACATTGAAATGTTTCGATGGGGTATCCTGGTATTCCTAGTAATGCCTCTTCCATTATCCAGATTCACGACTATAACCGTGTAATTCTTTGCCACCTCTCTAAATCCCTTTATATGTCTTTAGTCATTACCTTCTGCACACCCCTTTAGGCCAAATGGTTTTCTTCCTTCCCTACCGTTCGGCACCAGCCTATGGTTTGGAAGAAGACTATCCAATAAGCATAATGGGTGTACTGTCCTAATCCTAGGAGCACTCGCAATGCGAGAGAAGGTGAAGATAAAAGACAACCGAATAAACCTTATTCCTATTTCTCCTGAACCAGAATCCATCCCTGAACTGGAACAAGTTCCTTTCGAGTTCGTATATAACCATACGATGGAATATCCAATAAACTGTGGATCTTCGTAGTGATACGGAGTGTCCTGGAGAAATACAAAGGTGAAGTGGGAGTGGTAATGAAATACTTGGTTTGGTCGTGAATATCAGTCGCAATTTACTTTGCCCTCTTACTAATCCCTTTCTTTGTCTTTACATAATACCTTCTGTACACCATCGCTAGGCTAAATGGTTTTCTTCATTCCCTACCGGTCGGCACCTGCCTATGGTTTGGAAGAAGGCTATCCAATTTGCGTAATAGGTGTACTATCTCCTAAACCAAGGAGTACTCACAACTTGAGAGAAGGTAAAAAGAAAAGACAACTGAATAATCCTATCCGTTTTCTCCAGAACCGGAAACCATCCTCGAATAAATCCCTTCGAGTTCGTATATAACCATACGATGGTTTTGTCCAATGGAAGTGGACGTTCGTAGTAATACGGGGTGTCCTAGAGAAAAAGGGTAAAAGTAGGAGTGGCAATGAGGTTTGCAACTCTGACAATCCAAAAGCCAGTGTTTAAGAAGGTTCGGTCAACTTGGTCACTGAGTTATAGTCTTAGGGTCGGGTCAATGGTCGCTGCCAGAGAGAGAGAGAAAAGAAACACTCAGCGTGCACTCTAACCTAGATCAGAATGGTTACCAATTTATCTAATCTGGAAACCTCCCACTGTACCATCAAATTCTCCTCCAAACCTAAAAGAAGAATTAGTCGGGATCACCCGAGGAGTAAACCAACTCATCAGTAGGAATCGAGATCCAACTATCATCGCATGATAACGTGACGGAATCTGCTCACGTTATCACACTCCAGAAGGTATGCGCATATCTGGCAAGTTTCAGTTTCTTTTGAAACTCCCGATGTGATTTTTGCCCCATGCTCTTATGACCTTGACTTTGGCCAACAAATCATAAGTCACATGTCAAGTCCTACCCGTCATTCTCCAGGTTAATTTGAGCCCACCCGCACAAGCCCTTGACTTTGGCCAATAAGGCTATACGACTGCCCCAAACCAACGCATCTATCTATGCTGCACATGAATACCCAATAGCTACCAATCACTATGCCTTGACTTTGGCCAACAAACATAGCTTGAATACTGATTGACTATCCATGTGAAACGACGGAGGGCTACGAATGGTTTCTGGCGAAAACCTTTAACGTAATGAACTTGATATCGTTGAAGGAATGGATAGATTTATAAAAATATAGTGACGAAAACCTTTGCTAAAGAGGTCACTCCCGGTGAAGGGATCTCGGCTCTTTCCCCGTAGAATGAGGTGCAGGATATTCCAACTAAATACCACGATGCGAAGCAAAAGTAATCGGCTATAGTGAAGTTATTGCCCTGACGCAAACTTTTGTCCAAGGGGTCACTCCCGGTGAAGGGATCTCGGCCCTTGCCTCGTCGACTGAGGAGCAGGATATTCCAACTGAATACCACGATGCAAAACAAAAGTGAACGTCCTTGCAATAACAGCTTTTTGAAAAGTGTTCCAACAACATCAGATTAGGTTTGTTTAACTTGCATTGATCCGAATCAATGCAGTCCCATCAATTGATCACACCAATAAAGAACGAAAATAATGACGTACGTATATGCCATCCGCATTCGCCACTGGGTCCCGTCATTACCCGTTAAGTTAGCTAACTAACGACAGAGCGGGGACTGGACTAGCGCGGATGCAAAACATATACAACATCTACTAGTATATATATCAATATATAATTTGTCGCTCAAGGCGTGATAAAATGCAACATCACAGAAATGTACAGCATCACAGAACAATACAGATATCTGGGATCCCTGGGTTTCACAGAGCCGCTACTGAAACCCGGCATTCCCCTGGTCGTATGGATAGCCTGTGCAATGAAATCCTAGACCCCTACGGGCGCGGCAAGTTACCCGCTAAAACCTGAAGCGAGGCAGCCTCCTTCAGCAACGTGAATGGACCACCCAGCACTTCACGGAATCCGGTAACTTGGGCACCCCTCCTGGGTCAACCTGTACCCCCTACGGGTGCGGCGAATAGCCCGCCAATTCTAGAGTGAAACCCCCTCCGTCTCAATGCCATGAGATGCGGGCTCGTTGCCTTCCAGAACCCGGCTATCCGTGCACCCCTCCGCGGGGCAATCCTAGTACAGAAAGTAAAATATACGTACAATGGGTACATCGACCGCAACCTGGTCGTGCCCCAAAAGAATAATATACAAACGGGCAGTGACGGCAGTCCACATGTCGGACGCTCGCCCCGCAATATCAAATGTACATGATACAAAAAAAAACTGTACTAGCATTGCATCCAGGTTATCCCCCATGACCAATCCGCAACATCACAGCACAATCACAGAACATCAACGTGAATGTCACGTTCGCAAATCCGTCTAACCGGGCTATAGCAGTTAGACAGGATTTACCGATCAAGTGACATTCACGGTCGCAGATATAATGTAAATACTGTGAACTAATGTGTTTAAAATTTTCGATCGATCAAATATTCCTAGGTGGGCCCCCAAGTACTACTGTAGCACATAAAGAAATTCTGGGCCCAAAAAGAATGTTCCAAAAACCCTATTTTCAACCCATGAGGCCTCTGTAAAATTTTGGGGCCATGAACAGTGAAAATAGCGGCGGAACCGCGGCCCAAGCATGGGTTTGGCCGCGGTTCCGCCGTGGTTTAGACTGTTCACGAGACCAAATTTTCCCAGAACTCTTAAAATTCCTTGCACATCATTCTGCAACAACCTGAAAAATTTTTGGAGCTAAAAAAATTTCGACAGAAACTAATGCTTGAGAAAAACGCGGTTTTGGAATTTTTGTTCGATCGGAAATGTAAACACGTTAGACCAAGCTAGACTAGGTTAATGGCGAGGCTCTGATACCACTGTAAGTGCACGGCGGCGTCCCGGCCGTCAATCCGACGCCGGAATGCGGAAGCGATGATTTACTTTAACTTTTTGAACCGGCACCACCGCTCACTTTTAACCCGGATCGTGCCATTAAACTAGTCCTAGCTATCTAGAGAAGGGGTAGAGAGATATACCGAGTGGTCCGTGTCCTCCGGTCTTCTTGTCGTCGTCCCGATCTCCCCGCGGAATCTCCGGTCTCCACCTCGTCGCCGGAAGGGCACCACGTCGCCGGCTTCTTTTACGGGCTCCCACCTCTATACCGAGGCAACTCGGGCACGAAGCTGGCGAGTCGACGTGCCCAAGATTTGCTGTAGAATGGTGTAGTGCTATGTCTCAATTGGGGTTGTAGGAAGTTGCCTTTTCTTTTGTGGAGGAAATGAATTTGGAGAGAGGTGAGAAAAATGTAGCATGCAAAGAATGAGATTAATATTTTCCTCACAACCAAAAGGGAAAATCCCCTCTCCTCAAAGTGGCCGGCCTTGCCTTGTGAATAATGAGGGGGAGAGAAACTCAAGAGGGGTGAATCAAGAGAATAATGCAAGGTTGAGTGTAATGGAAAAAGCAAGTGATGATGAGAAAACAAATGATCACAACAAAACCCAACACTCCAATAACAACCATCTCATCACAAAGTCAAGCAATCATGAACCAAAGGAGTCAACCTCAATCATGAAGCAACAAGATGCAAATAACACCATCCACAAATGCTTATTTGCACAAATGCAAATAAGCCCTCCTCCACCAATCTTCGGCCAATGAAAGATACAAAGAAATATGGCCGAAACGGAAAACAAACTGGCAACTCCAAAAAACTGATCCGTAATAAATTACAGGAAAACACCGCTACTGTATATACATACCCGCATTTGTATTCCGACCGAAATACAAATGCAATGAGACAAAATCTACACTATACAATACTAGGATCCGGCTTAAACCAAAGCCCGCTAGTATAAACCGTCCGATCAGGATCCGTGCAATACCGCACGTATCTGATCGAACCCTGCCATATCTCCATACGGCCTCTACAGCGTTTCGCCCGAAACTTGAGCAACTGGTCTGTGGGGGACTCTAAAGACTCGTCAATACTATGGCTGTGGATTTAACCACTAGCACGTCAGAGGTATTAGCCATACGTGACGGGTCACCAGCTATTGACCAAAAGGGACGTCGATGAGCGAACTCATCCTGACACCCTACTGAGTCTGTCAGTGACAATATCCGTACAGTCTGGTCCGTTCGTCTATGTGCATCGCATGGCGGGCCTAGGGGGTTGGTAAAAGTCAAACCCCCAAAAGCGGTGCAAGTCGTGTCGGAGTGTAGCCCAGAACACCCTGAGATACTACTGGAATACCTACCAGTACATCTCCTGCCTTGGCCAAGGACTTCGTGTAATGGCTCTCTTAGACACAGCGTGACCTCACCCCCAATACCGGGAGAGACGAACCCCTGAAGATCCGCTCACTGCCTCCATGTGGCTCGGGACTGTACCCAACTAAAACCTGTTTGCATGTCTCCTTTGAGCGTGGTAGGGTAGTAATCAAAGTACAGTGGGAACTCACACGAGACAAATGACGATCCTCAGGTCGATGAACTAACCTGTACACATGTCACCAGGGAACTGCTATCTGACGTCAGGTATAAGACCAACTAGCATGTTCCCGGCGAGTCCTGTCCGGTGTACTCATAACCCAATGAGCACCTGTATACATCCTAGGTGAACCAACTGACACCAGTAGCTTGTGAGACTGGCCACCGCCCCTCGTCGGGGTCTCGACTGTATACACTAGTCTACTCTGGAGTATCGATGCCCTGTCTCGAAACTCCCACGACTAGGGACCTTTTAAGGATGTGCTTATAGACTACCAGCTCCCACGTATATGATCGCCCTCATACTGCTGGCAGTCAAGCAAGAATCCTAGGGGCTCTATCAGCGTGCAATAGCGACCTGTCAGGTCACCTAAAGCAGTACACGATGATAAAGATAAACCAGATAGCATACTATCATCTTGAGTAAGACTGTCCTACCGGAATATGTCCTCCCTCAATCATTGCAATCACGTGCCTGTGATCCAATAATTGACTCTGAGGGCACTATCTCCGACAAAATGGACGACTCCTGGCATGGTAGTGTACCTGCAAGTGATGGAGTCAACCTCTCTAAAGGTGTCTTACAGACTAAAGGGGAGAGGGATCTACATGATTAACATATCATTGGCTAGGCCAATTGAGTTAGTGATGAAATGTCAAGTACCACACCAGATATTGTTTTTGCACTAGTTGCAATAAACATATATTAATCCAATCCTGGAGAAACATTGGGAAGCAGTTTATGAACATAAGTGAATGTTCTAGGGAAATGATTAAGGCGGCCTCCTTCGGGAGACGATTATCATTTCGGGCTTCCAAGCTGACCTGGATGACAGAGTGACTGTCAGAGTTATAGTTTTCCCTCTTTTGAGGGACAGTATGTTGGACAGGTGGTCCATGCGGATACTGAGGAATGGCATGGCGCAGAATACTGATTAAATTTAGTGGACGATACAATCTAAGAAGTTTGCTGGATTTGGAGTTCATTTGTGAACTAGGTCCCATCAGATATCCAGACAATTTCTAAGATAAGTATTGCTCATTTCGGGAGATAGCTTTCTCCGCGAAGTTGAGATATAGAGAGATACAGAAAGAAACATTGGAGCGGATCCACTCACTGGGACTATTTCTCGAACGCAATCATTTTCGCAGACGGGTTTTGCGAAACTAATTAATAGAGAAATTGGGTGTTCGGTATCACACGGGCTGTGAGTATGCGACATCGCTATAATTATCCTTAAGTGCAAGTGGGAGATTGTTGGCCATAGTGCTCTCAAGGCAATTATCATAGTCGCGGACTTGTGATTATGATGAATGAGTGAGGACCTATACCGATAAAACAGTCTTACTCAAGATGATAGTATGCTATCTGGTTTGTCTTTATCATCATGTACGTGTTGATAGAGCCCATAGGATTCTTGCTTGACTGCCAGTATTATGATGGCGATCATATATATGGGAATTGGGGTCTATAGGCACGTCCTTAAATATCCCTAGTTGTAGGAGTATCGAGACCGGGCATCGATACTCCAGTGTAGACTAGTGTATACTGATCGAGACCCCGACGAGGGGCGGTGGCCAGGTCTCACAAGCCATTGGTGTTAGTTTGTTCACCTAAGATAGTATACAGGTGCTCATTGGGTTATGAGTACACTGGACGGACTCGCCGGGAACCTGCTAGTTGGTATTATACCTATTGTCAGATAGCAGTTCCCTGGTGACATGTGTACAGGTTAGTCTGTCGACCCGAGATCGTCATTTGTCTCGTGTGGGTTCCCACTGTGCTTTGATTACTACCCTACCACGGCTCAAAGGAGTTGTGCAAACAGGTTTTAGTTGGGTACAGTCCCGAGCCACATGGAGGCAGTGATCGGATCGTCGGGGATTCGTCTCTCCCGGTATTGGGGGTTGATGTCGCGTTGTGTACGGATGGCCATCACTAAAAATCCATGGACACGGTGGACGAGAATTATCGATCCAGGATCGATAGTTTCTCAGGTGGTGATGGGTTTTATACCGACACTAAATGTCGTGTTGTTGGGGGGTCAGAATTTATCCACCCCCCTAGACTCGATATGCGACACTCTTAGGCGAACAGACCGGAATGTACGGATATTGTCGCTGTCAGGCTCAGTAGGGGTTTGAGTTTGCTCGTCGGCCTCCCTTTCGCTCAATACCTGGGTAGCCGTTACGTACAGCTAGTGCCGCTGACGTGCTTGTGGTTAAACCCACTGCCAGCGTATTGACGAGTCTTTAGGGTCCCACACAGAGGGTTTCCCTGGTTCTGGAGAAATGATGTAGTAGCCGTATTGGATACGTGCAGGGTTCCGATCGATTGATGTACATTGTACTCGGACTTTCGATTGGACAGTTGATAATACTAGCCGGATTATTAAATCAGGTATTGATTTAATAATTTACGTATATGTATTTCGGTATGTATATTCTAGTATTATATTCTTTGTGTTATGCTATCTCTTTGGGTATTCGTATTTCGGTACGAATGCAGATATAATTACAGTAGAATGTAATCCGTATTTTTTACCGGATAACATTCTAGAAGGTGCCACCTCATTTCTTGATTTGACCATTTTATTAAAATGGTAAATGAGGTGGAAATTAGCTTAAGGAGGTATGGTGACAACCATGCTTGCAATAGTGCACACAAATGAATTATTAATTCATTTGTGTTCACTATTCAAGCATGGTGGGATTTAAAAATTGAAAAAATGATTTTAACAAAACCTAGCATGCTATTTTTCTCTTTCATGGTTAAGTTCATTTTTGCAAGCATGAAGGTTTTGTTCGCTTGATGTTCTTCTTGAGCTCCTCCCTCACCAGTAGCCTCACCTCCTCTAACTTTCTTGTTTTGCTTACACCTTTAAGACTTGAGATAGATAACACCAAGATCATAAACACTACATCCTAGGCTCTCTAGGGTAGTGATTAGTCGAAAATATTGCATCTTTTAACCGGCAATTTCCCCATCATTTGCATTCATATAGAAGTGTCGGCATTCATACAGCACATATTAGCAAAACAATCGTAAAATATCAGATTGCATGTGTTAGAACTTAAAACCGGCATTTCTAGGGAAATTGACTGCATTTCATAGCATGGCATCATTTCTATATATAGCAACCCGTGTTTCGAAGTTCGTGCAGGAAAATCAGAAGCTTGCTCAAATTTACACCGCTAAAAGATACGCCAACTCAAGGATTTGGAATCTGGTATTGATCTAAAAGGCATTCAGCAAATCAACATATCAGATACATACCCTAAAAGAGGTCCAGAGCAACACAGCAAATTTGAAGCCATGAAGCCACAACTTGGCCGCGGAACCGCGGCGCAAGCCGGCTTAGGCCGCGGTTCCGCGGCGGTTTGTCGACGTCACCACTTCATCTTTGCACCAAAACACTTCTCTCAGGGCCCACACTTCAGCAAAACATGTCAAATTCCAGAATGTTCCAGAGGCTTCTGCCAGATCAGCAAACTAGGGTTTCTAATGCTTGATTAATCCTAGCTTAAAGCCTAAGCTAGCTCCTAACAAACTCCTTCTAGAAGCCTTAACAAACTTTTGGAGGGAATTGTAATTTCAAACCTAGACCTAGGGTTTGGGAGATCTATAAATAGGACCCTAGGCTCACTTGTAAAGGATTATTCATTCATCCCTCCATTAGTTCATTTTAGTAGCAAATCTAGAGCCATTCTATCTCTTTCTTCATCTTCTTCCACAAGTCTAGTGACAAGGCTTGTGTGAAACCCTAACCCTAATTCCAATCAAAAGCCAAGATC
This sequence comes from Agapanthus africanus, assembly GCA_030015575.1. Taxonomy (NCBI): domain Eukaryota; kingdom Viridiplantae; phylum Streptophyta; class Magnoliopsida; order Asparagales; family Amaryllidaceae; genus Agapanthus; species Agapanthus africanus. Next base: position 94,914,802 of record CM057349.1, read on the forward strand.
ACGAGTACCCCATCAAGCAAGAAGCCTTGCAACCTTTTATGAGCGAAGCCGATCTTCAACAGAGCAAGTGGTCCAAGCCGACCCGCGACTCACGGAGCCGAGCGAAGCCAATTTGACAATTTAGTTCTTCCTCTTGTAGTTCTTGAGCGACTGTAATCAAATTGTTGATATAAATAAAAGGTGATATTCTTTTATCTTGTTTTCTTTAAATTCTTGCATCATGATTCAATCTAAATTTCTAGCTGTAATTCTTGTTGTGATGTTCGAGTAATACTCCGCTCGTCAAGGAGTCGAGACGATCAATAGAATGATGATGTAATATATCTTAAATCGATTCTTGAGTCCTACGAGTTTTGTAAACCCTAGCAAGTTCAAGAACCGACGACCCAATTCGTTGCGATGCTCTCTTGATTGATATCGCTCGAGATTGGGGAGTTACGATCGTTTCTTGAAATTGCTAGAGGCTAGAATGTGAATGATATCGACGAACGAACAAGGGTTAAACGATGAAATCCTAGTTTCACGAGAAAGCCCTAACTCTCATCGATCATCATCGATCTAGTATCAATTCTTCGAAGGACAAGAACACGATATCTTGAGATTACATCACGTCTATAGATCCGATCGATTCCTACGAGCCTCATTTAGATTCTTGACATTTGGTTGGAAATATCATCGAAACCCTGATTCTCGATTGTTTATCATTTTCTTGATTCTTGAATAGAATAGTGACACTTGAAACAATTGATAAATCTTGAATCATGCTTTCTTTTCTTTTCGATTAACTTTTCAATTCATACAAATCAAACATTGAAACGAATCGCACAATCCCTGTGGACGATCCGCACTTGCTTACGATCTACAACTGACACCGTAATTGATTGCGGTCAAATATAATTCTTTGGTTGTGATTTCTTTATACAATTTTCTAAATACCGATACAAGATACTGTTATCAATCAAATGGCGTCGTTGCCGGGGATCATTTGAATTGATACTTTTACATCCAATCAAGAAATTAATATAATCAGGTAGCATCCTAGAGACCTTAGTTGCTCTATATGCATCATGTCGTGGAGCTAGAGCCGGAGTTACATCCCTCGGGTGGATCATCGGAGATGGAGGAAGACCGGCAACCAAACTTCATCAAGGTACCGCTAGGAGCTTGGAATGAAGACCAAAGGACACGGATCAACTCGGTATAACAATTCTAACTCTTAGTTTAGATCGCTAGATTAGGGTTTAAGGTCGATCCGGGATTCGGGTAACGGTAGCGCCAGTTTAGAAATTTTTGTTCCACATTTTGGCCGCGTTTCGATGGCCGGGACGCTGCCGTAACTCTTCACCATCATGTACCCGAGACGGTTCATCCACTCCTCGAATCGGGTCTCGAAATCCAGCAGAAAACATGAAATCTCATGGTGGACGACACATACATCACGAGAAAACCGCAACTTGTATTTTAAAATGAGAGGGAGAGAGAGAGAAATTTTTATATATATTCTTGCGGTTTTCCCCAAGATCCAGAAATCTCATAGAAATCCAAAATCCCAAAATCATGAGTAAGTAAATAATGAGTATCGGCATAAGCCCCACAATACTGCATGATAATATGAAAATGTGAATGCATGAAGTGTCTAAATAATAAATGCAATGTCTAAACTAGCACATGAGAGTAATCACACAATATTATATTGGACTAATATTTAGCTGATTATATCAATAAAATGATATATATTCTAGAGTGTACGTGACATGGAAATTATCGATGATGATGTGTGTGAGCCGGCAAATAAGTGTACGTGGAATATGCGCATCATCGGTAATGGTGCTGGTGTCCTAACAGGCAGAGTTTCATATTAGCTAAAGAAACATATGTATGAACATGCAATGCGATGAATACAACATGAATATAACAATGAATGTGTAGTAAACTCACAACTAGAGAAAGCATACTAATTACGAGTCATACAGTTTGTTGTTTGAAAAAAAGCACGAATCGTAGTTTTTAGAAAATTAGGAACTACGGGGTTTTTAAGAAAAGATATGTCCTTTGAAAAATCCGCAGTATCACTCAGGATGTCTTTAGAAATGCGCACGATTCATTAGTTTTGAAAATAAATATGATTTGAGCCTAAACTAAGATCTACCTAACCAACTAAGGAACTAATTAAAGACACCAGTCGAAAGGTAAGAAGAATCCTCCTAAGGTCTGAGTCGATATCTCTAGTAGTCGGCGATCCAGCCTCAATAGCGTCACGTACGTAGTACGACTTCCTCGAGTCAAGAGTGCGGATCAATCATCACATTTATACCTCGTACGGTAAAATCCATCGTATGGCATCCCAAAATCGGGGTACGGGTCAACTATCAAATATATACATCATCAATCGTATAGTATCATCATCAAACAATATCATGATCAAGGGTGCTGTACTATAATCGCATACATCCTAATATCATCAAACATATATCATCGTCTGTGTAAATATACATTGTCAAATGATCCACTAAAATATCATGTCATATGTCATATCGTGATTAAATCACATATTACAATCTGGGTTCTATTCTAGAGTCTCGTTCATTCCAATGTCATCAACACATATTATTGTTTATATAAATATATTTTATATAATCTCATTGCCCAACGATCCGCTATTATCATAACACATCTCATGTCATAACTTGATCATCTATCCAATAAATCACGGCAACAAGCCTAGTCATATTGACTCATTCTTATGTATCATATAACCTCCTCATATCACATGTATATATAACCTACACACATTCCTATACACACACACACACACACACACATATACACCAAGTCAAGTTTAGGTGTGTGCGTGTGTGTGCGTGTCTAAATGAAACATACGAATTCCCTCCAGGGCAGTCATTCTCTGGTTAAGTCTTTCTAAATCAGTCTAGTCCAACCTAAAGTTTTCAATTGGACCCTACACGCCATGAATCTAAGGTCACGTCCGACTTCCTAATAACAGTACGTAATATCTCTATTCTACGTTTGCGGGGGTGCTATACGCCATCCACCCGACTTCCCCCGTAGATTTACATCTACTCACCTGGTCCTTATCTGCCGAAGTCGATGCCGCCATCCTCTTCTTCTTCGTCCAAAGTCCACGTGAGAGGTACCTATATGCAAACATATATGTATATCGTAAACCGAATCGCGGATAAAACCAAAACGGCGCATAAAACGCGTATAGGTTAAAACCTATAACCCGCTCATGCAAAAGAACCGAATAACCCTCGACATCGGCGTACAAACGCCGATTGATCGAGATAAAACACAAACGCACAAGTCGTAGTTTCAAAACTCACTAATTATAATATAAATTAGGGTTTAAATTATCAAAACCTTAAAATAAATCAAATCAATTTATTTCTGAATACCTAAAAAGCACTAAATTTTCGTTTTAATTCGAAACTTGTTATTTTAACAAAACTAATGGCCATAATATTCACTAAATATCATAACTAAGTCATATAAACCATTTCTATAATTTATTATCATCAATTTGTATTAAATCCTAAATTCTAGTTTGCAAAAATATCAAATTTGAACACTTTTTAAAGCAAAATTCACAATTCAACAATTAAACTTGGTTTTTGCATGAACTAAAGTATTAAACTATAATTTATAATGTTAATAATGTCATGAAATCCTAATTAGATTTTAATCCCAATTATTTAACCAATTTCTAAAAACCTAGTTAGCAAAATTAGCATATTTATCACAATTTTAAAGTAAAAACTAGCAACTAGTAACTAGATTATATTTTACATTCAATTAACATGTTAATCTCCTCATTAAAACCATGAATCATTGATAAATATCCCCACTTGAATTTTATCTCACCTATTTATATGTATTATAAAAACCTAGTTTTTAAAATTGTTTAATTTAAACAATTTTGAAACAACAATTTACAATACAACAACCACACTAGATTTTTTATTTCTTAAAATGTTAAACCACTTATTATAACCCTACTTAATTAATAAAGACCCTAACTTTATTCGAAACCCTTCTCATGAATTTTTCTAAATTTGCAATTTAAAACAAAAATTAATCACTTAATAAGCTAGATTGAAGTAACTAGCAACCAATTAAACATGGGTTTAGGATTTATATCTCACAACATGATATCTAGCATGCTCACATAGCCTCCCAAATGGCTCTCTTGCCTCAAGAATGCAAGCCAGAATGAGTAAAGGATAATGGGTAGGAATTAAATTAGGAATTTATGGGTTTTTATTTGGATTTTTGATGAATTTTTTGGAAAGTTTTTGAGAAGAATTGAAGTGGGAAATTTTTTAGGTAACCAAGTGAAGGGCTCAGTCAAGGAGAGGGATGGGAAAAGAGAGTGTGTGAGGTGTGTGGAATTGTGTAGAAGACTCTTCACTTAATACCTATTTTCTTGTCATTTCAATAATTATTCCATTTTATTTATTTTCTAATTTATTGCACCCTAGAAAAGTCTAGAACCATGGACTAAATTGAGAAAGAATTTTGCATGTTACACACTTGATTCTAATATGTCATGATTCACTTTTGTAAAATTAACACATTCCAATTTGTATTTTACACTAATTTAATGTATATTAAAAGCTTATATTAATATTTGAATTTAATTAATTTAGAAAAAATATTTAATTAAGCTAACAATTTATAAGTCACTAAATAATATCAATTACTAGCAATTATTTAGTTAAAATAGGCATATTTAATTCTATATTGAAAACGAGTCCGAACAGTGGCAAGCTCATCCTCGTACCTCACCGTGGATGACACGACAGGGGCTTCCGCGACATCCGCTCTGGGAATCGCCCCCATCTCGTGACCCCGAGAAGAGGATCTGATCCTGACATCCCGGGAAGACTCCGGCTCAGTAGAAGAAGAAGAAAAAGAATCTACAGGGGGGCTCCCTAGACCCTACCCGATCTATTTCTACAAACTCTTCAGAATAAGACATCTAACCTAATTGAGAGTACGAGTCCTTGGAAGGGAAAACGCAGAGATCCGACCTAAAAAAAAGGGCGCCGAGCTAACAAGACCAAAGACGAGAAAATTATGAAGAGGAATGGGCCCTCATGTGAACCCCACCTCTATTTATAGCAGTCGGCGTAACATATCCAACGGCGACAGTCGTCTCCCTCCAAAACGACTCTTCGCACTCAACAGCCACCATCGCTCCACCTGTCATGCGCACATTGGCCGTACCCATCGGGCGCAGGAAACCTGGGTCCCGTCGCATCAGCCAACCAGCACCTAACACGTGAACTGTCGCTTCGGTGATCATACGCACGATCCGACGCGTCCTCTTTAATGCGAGATCGGGCCCCTGATCCGCTGACGTCACCAAGAGAATACGACAGATTGCCCGGGGACACCCCCCGACGATATCTACGAAAAGGAGCTCACCTCGGGTGACCCGGCAGACCACTCTCGACCCGATCCGTGAACAGGTCGGGACGAGAGTGGGGGGCTAATGATGATGCTCGATATCGGTGATCTCCCGGATCATGACACGTGGCAGATGACGTGTCCTAGAGCATGCAAGAAAGGACCTACAGTGGCCGACCAGGTCGCTCCTATGCCCGTCCTACAGACAACCTTTGGCTCGTCTCCGAGCCCCCTGCACAACTGGCCTCCTCGGCCCTCTCAGCTCGCCTCCGAGCTCTAGCAGAACCAAGATAGCTCGGCCTCCCGCTCGTTCCAGAGCTCTCCTGCCGAGCTCATCTTCCTCGGTCTCATCGACCGACCAACAGCACCACTCGCAGGTGCAACCGTCATCCCGCGAATCTCGCTATACGCGAGATATCCGCCGGCCACGTCCCGCGTTCCACGCCATCACAATCCCCCATTAACAAGCCTGTCTCGCTATTAATGGGAGATCCCGCCCATCACGCGGGCGAGATGTCAGGAGCGTAACGGCCGGCGTGATTCTCACGCCCGCCTGCCTACTACCATCGCTATTTAAACCCCTCCTTCAGACGGTTCAAGTAAGTCATTTTCCATTCACTAGGCCGTTACTCTGTTCGGATTTCCTGTCTAACTTGATCGTCGGAGGGTCCTCGGTGGTACAACCATCCCGGGACTTCCTTGCAGGTAGCTCGGCCCCAACAATCTCAAACCCATTGAGATCCACACACTTCAACAGCCATCCTCCAACCCAAATCTCGGCCGTCCATCATCGCCAACAGCAGATCAACGGAAGGTAACATCTTGACGCGATCCAACCCACGTTACAACCTCTCCCCTCTTACCGCAGCCCGTCTTTTGATCAATTGCCGTAGGCCCTTAAACGCCCTCTGTTGATTAATTCAAGACTTGGAGCTTTAATTAATCATCTCATGTATATATATAGCAAGAGGGCTAAGTTTGAGATAACCTTGCATTTAAATCTTTAGGATTAATTAGAAAATTAATCAATTTTATTTTAGGATTAATTAGAATATTAATCAATTAACCCTGTCCCAAAGCCCCCACGTGCGCTCCAATTCTCCGCTTCGCGTTCGAACTGTAACGCGACAAAAATAACCACTACGCGCATCACCCGTTCAATTATTTTTGGTGACCACGAGCTCAAATTCTCTGGGGTTCTAATTGGGCCTTGGGGGTCTTATGCTTTTGGGATGAACTCTTGCACTAGTATTCAACACAACATTGTTCAAACTTCATCTTCTTTTTCTTATAATTTTCATTCCAAATATTATAACTCAACAACAAATTTCAAATCCAAAATCCTGACCCAATAATATTTTTTAAACTCTTTGATATTCTACTTTCAAGAACCCTAAACTTCTAAAAACTAGCTTCAATTTCTCGTTCTCGCATCAAAATCTTTAGTTACAACCTAATTTTTTTCAATTTTATTCCCCTATTATTGTGAACCCTAAATCCTAAAATTTTATTTTCAATCTTACATTCTCTACCTTCAAAACCTAATCATTTCTTTTTATTTTTCTAATTCTAAATTTAGTAATAATCTCACAATCTCCGCGTATCATTTATTTTTGGTTTATTTCACCAAAAACCCTTTGAAGTTTGGGGTAACATCCAGAAAACCCCTGATCTTGCCATTAGTCCAAAACCTCCTAAAGTTTGCAATCGTTACTCCATTGCCCCCGGACAGTTAAATCTTAAACTTAAGTGGTCACGTGAAATTTTTCAGTTCTCTTTCTTTCTCTATCCCTCTTTATTTTCTCTCTCTCTTCCTTTCTCTTTAACCCACGGCATCACCGGTGGAGTAGCAAAGAACGAAGCGGCTATAGTGGAGGGCTAAGGTTCCAATGAGATGGTAATAATCGAAGATGGCCTTGGAGAAGGATCGGGGGATGACATGGAAGGGTTTGGTTGGTGGAGAAGTAGAGGCGGGGACTCTGTGATCGTTGTCGAGACGGGATAGAGAAATGATTGAGGAGGAGGAGAGAGGGGAAGGGGATGAAGAGATCGATAAGGTTTCTACAATTGATGTGTTGAGGATGGTGGTTGCGAAGCTTATGGTGGTGGTTATGGTGTTTGGGATGGTGGTCAAGATGGTGAAAGTGTTTGTTAAGAGAATTGGTGATGAATGGATGGTGTTTGTAGGATATGGTCTGGATGTGTTGAAAGTGTTTGTGGAAATGATTGTGAAGCATTTGGGAATAGTTATGGGGTGGTGAGTATGGATATGTTGAATTTGGAGAGAATGATTGTATTTGTAAAGGTGTTATAGGGCGTGGGTTGATGAGATTGAAGTTGAGATTGGGATGGATAAGAGTGATTTTGAAGAGTTGGGTTGAGTTACAGGAGTTAAATAGAATAAGGGGTTTTGGTGGTGGATAGTGTTTTGTGGAAGTGGTGAGAGTGGTGGATGATATTTTTGAGTTTTTAATTGGGGGTTGGTTTCTATTTTGGAGTTTGGTATGTAGAGGAAGAAGAAGATAATGACGTGGAGGTGGTATTGTTGCAAATGGAGAATTGGGTTCGTCTGTTGTTGTAATATGCATCAAATGAATATTTCTATATATATCAAACTAATTTACTCTTTGTTGTACTAAATTTTTGTTAATGGATGGTGTTAGTTATGTATATGCCCTAGAGGCCATTGTTGTACATATGATATATATTATGATGGATGCTTGGATATATACAGAGAGGACTTTCTTGCTCGTCTTGATAGTATGCTATTTGGTTTCACTTTATCTTAACATGGTGACTTGTATTGGTTTACTGTCTTTCTCTCACATGTTGATAAAGCCCTTAGGATCTGTACTCGACTACTGGGACCATGATGAGATCATACTAGTGGGGCCACGGTAGTCGATGAGTACATCCTATAACTGTTCCTAGTCGAGGGTATATCGAGACAGGGCATCGATACACCAGAGTAGACTAGCGTATACGCATCTTGACCCATATGATGGGCGATGGATGATCCCATATCCATCGGTGTTTGATATCAAGGATGGTGTACGGGTGCTCAGTGGAGACTGGGTACACTGGACGGACTCGCCGAGAACTCCCAGATGGTGATATACCACACGTCAGATGGTAGTTCTCCGGCGACACTAATACAGGGTAGTTTGTAAACCCGAGATCGTCATAGAGTCTTGTGTGATTCCCACTGTGCTTTGATTTCCACCTTACCACGTCCAAGAGGGCGTGCAAAACGGTGGCTTTTGGGTACAGTCCCAAATCACATGGAGGCAATGAGCGATAGGAGGGGATTCGTCTCTCCCGGTATAGGGAGTTGATGTTGTGCTGTGTTCGATTGGCTATAACTGGAAGTCCCTGGCCAGGGCTGATATAGAGATTTACTGGTAAGTGTTACCAGTAGTTTCTCGACCTGTTATGAGCCTCACATCGACACGACTTATCGGTTACTGGGGTCTGACGTATACCACCCCTAGACTTGATATGCGACATATCAGACGAACAGACCGGACTGTACGGGAGTGTTACTGATTGGATTCACAGGTGAACGGACAGGCTAGCTTGTTGATCTTCTGATCGCTCAATACCTGGGTGGCTGTTACATTTAGCTGACTGCTTGCAGCTTGTGGGTGTTTGATATGATCATCACCTGCTACCGGCGTATTGACGATTCTTTAGAGTTCTACACAGAGGTTTCTTGGTTCAGACAAAACGGAGTAGAGGCACATATGTGATATGTGCAGGACCGAGGATTATGCAATATGTGATACCGTACTATATTCTCGCGATATTTAGATATGAACCGGGACATCGAATCAAGTGTTGATTCGATGAATCGGTACATGATATATTAGTCGGTTATATTCGATATAGCCGGATCTTCGGATCAAGTGTTGATTCGATAATTTAATGTATAATGATATATATGATATATTGTATTACATTATCTAATATTGGCTCGCTTTATTATTTCATTTTCTCACCGGATTAATACATTGATATATAGGCGATATATGTTAATTGTATTATTTACTTTTGTTGCAAATATATAATATATATGTGATATATATTATTGTGACATGATATGATTTATTATGAAACATGTTTAGGGATGATAAAAAGATATTAGGGTTTGATTAAGGTTAGCTCCTTCTTGTTCATTCTAGAAGGATTTCTTTTTGTCTTGGTTAAGATATTATGGTTGATACTTATCCATGACTCATTCTTAACCTAACCAAATCCTAGCTCTAGTTTATTCTCTACAAAGGTTAAGCCTCTCATCCTTGACCATGGTTCCATAATCAATTATATACTCTTATTACTATTCATCACAAAAGGATTATCTCATTATTCTTCATCTTCTTCTCTCTTGAGTTTTAGAAAGAGCTCACTTGTGATTTCTTTTGTGATAATTTCTTGTGAGAAAATGATATAAAAAGAAAGCATAAATACTACTTCATCATTCTCATCTAATCTAGCCCATTAGATTAGGGTGTTCACCTCATTAGAGTGAGAGAGCTTGAGCTATTGCAACTTCGATGTAGATCATCGGAGAAAAGGAATACGACAAGCTATCATGGATCGTTCGAGTCGTGGAGCCTCTCTTGAGTCCGGGAGATCGTGGATCGCGGCGAATGGACTTCTACTCGGAGCTTGTGAAGCGAAGGAGCGGACTAAAAAGGTTGTAATCCCTCACACATAGTAGTAAAGATATTTACTTGCATGTTAAACCCTAATAATCTAGCAATGATCCCGGTTTTGGGTTGTTCGGCACGTCTAAAATTTATTCGGGCATATTTGATGCCTTATGAACCTTCACAAGAGTGCCTAGGAACCCTACAGTGGTATTAGAGCCTAGCTAGAGCATTAGGCGACGTGTTTACGAAGTTAAAATTCCGATCGAACCCGAACCGACAAAATATAACCCCTCTCTGGATATTTTTCAAAAACTGTGATTTTTCTGAATTAAAAATACCTAAAAATAACAGCAGGAAATTATAAGAATTATGGTGAAAAACGACAGTGTAATGTGTACGGACCACCACGGAACCGCGGCCAATCCTTGCTTGGGCCGCGGATCCGCGGCTGTACAGTTGTGTTTTGCCTGTCTGTTTGCACAATAATTTCTAATTCTGTTAGTTATTAATTATGGGTATTTTTAAATTGACTCAAGTGTTGAATGTTCTGGGGTTTATTTTGTAATCGTTGATTCGATCGGAAAATTTAAATTCGTTATTATTTCCGGATATTTAGAAACTGTTAAAATGTTCGAACGGATATCATTAACTCATTTTTTCCCGGCACGAAAAACTTTCAAGTGTTGAATTTTTATCGGGTTTTAAATCTTTCGGAAAAACGTGCATATGATGTGACGGACCCTCTAGAAGACAACAAACCTTAACTCGATTATTTGACCCTCTTGAACTGCCCTTTGAACCTTAGGATTTGGGGCAGTACGGCGTGCCACATGTGAGGCGTTGGCTTGACCCTTCTACGGCTGGACCGTTGCTACTGTGACGTATTCTGGAATTTTTGAACTCCGCTCAAGTGTTGAGCTATTTAGGAAATCTTGGATATTTGATTATCTGTTCGAAAAGTTTAATACTGTCTATTTATCTGGAATGTGATACAATATGTGGAATTCATAGAGTTAGGCATGAAATGCGAAATATGTGATGTTTCGGATTTACGATGTCTAAAGTGATTGTGGATTCCAAATATTGTAGTTTTACAATTTCTTTTCTGTGACCGTAAGTGTAGTATGTAGTTGTATTGCCGGTTTTCGTTGCTATATGACAATGACGATCGGTGTATGCATACTTACTTACGTTGATGATATGTGATATTATGTGTTGCTGTAATATGTTATATTGGATCGTCGTGTTCTGAATAGCCGGGGGTTTTATGTGAGATGAGGGTTTTTATTTTCATTCATGTAAAATTCAATTGTATGTAATATTCTTTTATTGGGGCACTTCCGGGGTGAGGTTGATGTCACCATTGTATATTATTTACTTTTCTGCATTAGGTAGACCCAAGGATGGGAGCACAAGTAACCGGGTTTTAGGGTCCAGTAGGAGGTGTTCATATCAGAAAATTGCATTCTAATACCGCTCATTCATTATCTAATTGTTGTATTTATCGGTATTATTGACCAGTGTCTGCTCAGCATTACAGATTACAGGTATCCATGACAAAATACTGGAAATGCATCCAACAGCACGGATATATCACTCGAGGGAAGACACTGCGACCAGAAATGCTAACCGACCGATACTTCAGGAGTTCCTTTACGCAACAAGTTGTGTACACATTTTTTTTCTAAATGGTCCAACACAACAAGTATGTACACAAGACTTTTAAGCACATATGGATATGATTCTATATGCAATCAAGGATATGATTCTATATGCAATCATCAAGGATATGATTCTATACGCAATCAAGGATATGATTCTATATGCAATCAAGGATATGATTCTATATGCAATCATCAAGGATATGATTTTATATGCAATCAAGGATATGATTTTATATGCATATGATATTATATGCATTCAAGACTAAAAAGCATGTGTTCAAATCAAAGGCAATCAAACAAATCAGCATGAGCCATAATGGGACAGATATGAATATTTCTTTCTGAGCCTATAAATAGAGACCAGAGGCAAGAGGAAAGGGTAGCTTTTTCTTTAGTTCTATCTTAGAATTCTTGTAATTTTTCTTTTCATTCTTGAGCTCTTGCCCCTTTGTCTTGACCTTGCAACTTCTCATTTAGAACTTGCAAGCTTAAGGCTTAGGTTCTTGACTTCAAGATCTCTTGTAACAAGTTTGTTCTTCAATAAAAGTTCGTATTTTTATTACATGTCTTGTTCCACTTTACATGATTTCAATTGTGAAATTCATGCTTTGCTTTGATCTTGCAACCTCTTAAGTGAGCTTGCAACCTTAAAGCTTGGTATTTGGATCTCACACGTTGCCGGGGATTGAACACTGGGAGATAAAATGCTTGAACTCATCGGTTCTCTTTTCCTCTTTATTTCATTGCATGTTTTTATGTATCTTCTCTTTTCTTTCTTGTTAATTTGTAAATATGTGAGTAATCTTTTCACTTGTTAAGGGCGTAATATGTTAGATCGTATTCGAAGATTTTCTTTGTCCAAACTTTAAAACCTAAAACTTGCCTATTGAAACTTCGTGCAAATCACCCGCAACTCCGCTCATTAGGATCCTATCCTACCCCGATAGTGATGATTCCTAATCATGACCGGATTGCCCGTGGTTTGCCGAAGGCTAAAATCAAAAGATAACAACGGAAGGACAAGGGACAAGGAAAACGGATTTAGCGAAATACCGCAAATACCGTATTTCAAGTTCCCTAATCCGCGTTGTTACCTATTGCTTTAGCATCAATACCAAGTCGGGGCTTTAAGGAATTGGCAAACATCACCTTCATACAATCTAACTTATTACTACCCTTAACAAGTCCTTTTTATTCATATCTTTGTTACGACAATTAGTTAACCAACAAATCAAAACACGGTATTAACTCGTTAAAACAAGCAATAAGAAACTTACCATCTCCCTGTGGACGACCCGTATTCATCGCGGCTCGCTACAAGCGACACCGTTTTGATTGCGGTAATTTCAGAATTCTTTTTAAACACGACACAGTTAGATCGTGACAAATCAAATGGCACCGTTGCCGGGAAGACGGTAACGCTTTTTATACTTGTATTCTCGGGTTAAATTTGTGCATATTCTGTATAAAACTAACTTCTAACACATTCAAACAAATAACCATTCTTTTTGAAACCAACCACAAACACAAATAAAATTCTTTTCTTCTCTGGATTTGAATTCTGCTAACACTCTGATGCTAAAGAAATAAATCAAGTTATAAAATTGGAATGACATTTCTTCATTGAGACAACACACAAAATTTAAGCCAATTTCCTCACACAAAAACCGGCGACATACCCTGAAAAACCGAGCTCGCCGGCCTTGGTGTGGCCTTTTCACTTTTGTTTTTCTGTGTTGCTTCCAGTGTTTTGATATAAATTCCATTTTTATTATTTGATTTTCTTAATTATTTGTGTTCAGAATTGTGGTTGTTAATATTGCTTTTTGGCTCAAATATCCGTATTTTTCCAATATATGCAGATTTGACGGATTTTGAGCAGCGATCATACGGAACAAAGGGGCATTTTCAAGTGCAAAGGAGGGTGAACACTCAGTGCCAAAGATCCGGGTAGTTAGACCCGCACAAGCGAACCATTTGACCACTCGGAGGCAATATCGACACGAGTTTCTGAAACTCGATACTTTTTGGTACGTATTTTTCTAAACTTCCCCTCTCAAACCCGACGCTCCAATATTCTTGTCTTTGCAGGATTCTTAGCAAAAATCGCCGCAAAAAGCCAAAAAAAGAAACTAACCGTATTTGTTGCAGCACCGCATTAAAAGTAAAAAACGATAACTGATTGCTTGAAAAAAAAACTTGGTTGAATTTTGCGCATTGCATTATTTAATACGGACTTAAGGGGCTCTAACACCAATCCAGATTGGGTGGGGATTTCATCACCCTTCCTAAGACCCCGGAAATCACTAATTGCATAAGTGTCACCTCAAGTTTAATAAAAAAAAATATCTAGACTCAGCCCACTAAGGACTTGTCGCGCTCAATAGGACAAAGGAAGATTGTGGGCATTCAATCGTTTATCTAAACATGACTCTTGTGGTGCCTAGGCAAGACAAGTGAGGAGGTAACTTTAAAAGGCTCGTCTCATGGTGATTCGTGAGCGGATCCCTCCATACCTCACTTGTGCTTACCTGGCCACAACTGGCTGTGAAGAGGCGATCTAAGGGTTATCTCACAATTTGTCGCTTTGGAACAGTTAGGAGCAGGTCTAGTAGACTTAGAGGACCCTAGTCTAGGTATTGATTATGCATTTGTGACTGTGCATTTGTAATTGTGTTTGTTGAACAGTCGTTTCATTTTCCCATTCTTTTGAAACAAACACAAAAATTGCCATTTTTACCACCATCACCCAATTTTTCTCCACTTTCGTTTTCTTACCCTCACATTCTACGCTTTGACTACACTAAACTCGTTTAGTGTATGTCCGCTTGGACTAGGGACCCTAGTTCCTGTTTAGTCCGCGTTTCGTTAGTCCCTACGGACTACGCAATCGACTCCAACGCCGAAAATCCCTCCACCCTTTTATCACCTTTACCTTTGCCGGTCAACTTCGACGTTGACCGAGATTCTGTTCATACATCTTCACCTTCTTTATCACAAAATTCTTCTGAGATGTCAGGATTTAATCCTAACATCTCTCCACCTGCCCAGGGACTGACTCCACCTAATCTGGGTGCGAATAACCCGAATCAACCGCTTGTTGAAGCGCCCACACGAGTCGCGCTCCAGGATCTCTTCTACCCTGTCCGCACCTCTTTACCTACCTGTCTTTCACCCCCACTGGCAAATGGGGGCAATTTTGAAATAAAACCCCACTTCATCCATATGCTGCCAAAATTTCATGGATTGGAATCAGAAGATGCGTATATTTTTATCAATAAATTCCCAAACGTTTGCGCTATGATGAAAACAACCCAATTAAGTGATGACGCTATAAGGCTAAGGGTCATTCCTTTCACCTTATGTGACCTAGCCGAGAAGTGGCTATACAGCACCGCATCACATTCAATTAGAAATTGGGACGAGTTTGTGAAAGCTTTTCTTAAAAAGTTCTATCCTCATCACAAAACTGCTAGAATCCGTAATGAGATTATACAATTTTCACAGCTTCCTTCCGAACCATTTTGGAAGTGTTTTGAAAGATTCAAAGACCTACTCATTCAATGCCCTCACCATGGGATCGAAAGTTGGCAACTTTGCCAAACATTATACGAGGGATTGAACCCGGCAACGAAGCAGTTGCTAGAAACCATTTGTCAAGGTCACTTTCTATCCAAATCTAGTGAGGAAGCGTGGCAGTTCCTTGAGGACCTTAGTGAACAAACAATTCAGTGGGAGAGCACCAAGACCACATCATCTTCTTCTAGTGGTCAGTCTAGGGCAGGCATACATCAATTAGAGATGTCGATTGCTATGAAGGCCGAGATGGCCGCTCTTACGAAAAAGCTAGAAGCGATTGAGACCAAAATCTCATCGCCTTCTCCTGCCCCTGTTGTGCCTCCACGAACTGTTTGTGCTTGCTGTTCGGATCCATCACATCTCACCGAAGAGTGTCCTTACAATGCATCTACTCAAGGACAGGATCAAGTCAATGCTGCCTTTCAGCAACGACAAAGAAACGATCCATACTCTTCTACATACAATCCGGGTTGGAGGAGTCACCCAAATTTCTCTTGGAACCAAAATCAACAATTCCAAGGAAATAACAATTTTCAAAGGCCTCCTCCTCCACAACAACAAGCACCTCCACAAACTCAATTTCAACAACCTTTCCAACAGCAACCTTACCCTAATCAAGTGAACAATTTTGTGCCTAACACTGCTTACCCGCCAAACAATTTTGTTCAACCTAATAATGACAAGGTTAGCTCGCTCGAAAGAAGTCTAGATGCGTTCCTAAAGCAATCTACAGCAAGATTAGAGACTTCTATTCAATCTTTGGTGCAAAACAGTGCCTCACACGATCAAAGCATCAAATCTATTGAGGCACAAATTGCACAACTCAATGCAGCATTGAGCGAGCGAGAAAAAGGAAAGCTCCTATCTCAACCATTGCCCAATCCTGGTCACGCACATGCTGCATATCAACAGCAAACTCATAACGTAAACGCTGTGACCACGTTGAGATCGGGAAAAATGTTGCAAAACAATGTGGGTATTCACGATGACACCCCTGCCGGTGGTTCTTCTTCACCTTCTTCTTCTTCGTTAGAGCCTGTTCTCCATCATTCACAAGGCTCTACTCCTTCTAGCTCAAGCGGACCCACTTCTCACAACACGAACACATCTGCACGGGGTTCCGTTCCAACTCAACAATTTGATCCGCAAAAATTGGACTCAACAATATTTCAAAATGCTCCTTTTCCAAACCGGTTGAGATCCAATAAACCAACCCCATAAATGGAGAAGATTGTTGAGCTGTTCAAACAGGTTAGCATAAATATCCCTCTTTTGGATGCAATCCAACAAGTTCCTTCATATGCAAAAATCTTAAAGGACTTATGCACCAAAAAGAGGAAGTCACAAGCACCAAAAAGAGGAAGTCACAAGTACCAAAGAAAGTTTTTGTGGCTAGTGCTATTAGCGATGCTCTTGTCAATTCCTTACCCCAAAAGCAAAAGGACCCCGGTTGTCCTACTATTTCGATAACAATTGGGGATAAGAACATCAATAGAGCACTACTAGATCTTGGTGCTAGTGTCAATTTGCTATCTTATTCTGTGTACGAGCAATTAGGCATTGGAGAGCTTAAGCCCACTCACTGTACTCTCCAAATGGCTGATCGATCAATCACCCATCCAAGGGGTGAGCTAGAGGATGTATTGATCAAAGTTGGGGAGTTCATATTCCCAGTTGATTTTATTGTTATGGACACACAACCTGTTGCTAACTCACGGAACCAAATTCCGGTGATCCTCGGTCGACCATTTTTGGCCACTTCCAATGCCGTAATAAACTGTCGCAATGGCTCCATGACTCTATCCTTCGGGAAGACGTCTAGTGAGTTCAATATTTACAAGTTAGGAAGTCTGCCCCCCGTGCCTAATACTAGTACACGAGAAGTTTGCTCTATTCATGAAATCACGCAGAAGGACTGTGAGTTTGAAAGATTCTTGTTTGATGAGAACAGTTTTGACGCCACTAGTGCGTCCCTCCTTGAGCCTACCACCATTGACACAACCGATATGGATTATGAATGTTTCACTTTTTCGGTTGATGACGACTCACAACCCGAATATGAGTCTTTTGAATTTTTGGATGACTTAGTTGAACCATCCGAATCGGTTGTTTGCAGTGATTTCGAACCTGTGTTGGAGTCCTTTGAGTTCGAGGTAGATTCCCCAATTTTGCCTATGATTCTTTTGCCTCCGAAACTCGAACTCATGCCCTTGCCGTCTCACATTAAATATGCTTACATAGGTGAGAATGAGACCTTTCCCGTTATCATATCGGCCTCTCTAGCCCTCGAGCAAGAGAACGCCCTTTTAATGCTCTTACAAGATAGGCGGCAAGCTCTCGGCTGGAATATGGCAGACATCGAGGAGATTAGTTTCCTCATAATTGAATATCATATGCATATGATGGATGATGCCAAGTCGATGAAGGATCCACAGAGATATCTTGGGGATAGTGTGGTTAGTCAACCTTCTCCTTTGGAAGTTGAACCACCCCCATTTCTTTTAATAAGTTACGAGAATGCCAATACTCCACTGATTGCTGATCATTCGCATTCTCGTTTTGATTCATCACCACCTCCTGTCTATTCACTTCCACACTTTCCATACCACCTCTTCTATCTTTCCCAATTCTTTTTGGATTGGTACAACATATTCTTCCACCAACCGATACTCTTTACAGATAAATTTTTCAACTGGTTGATGTTGACATTTGGTCTATGCAAAGTTTGGCAGTAATGTCTAACATTGTTTAAATGAAGTTTGGGGGGGCCTTTCTGTATATATTTTTGTTTTAACAATAAAATAAATAAATAAATAAACAGGGAAGTGCCGGCATTTTAACTTTCTTGGTATAGCATGATAGTGAGGACACTGTCAAGTTTAAGTTTGGGGGTATGCTCGGTACGTCTTCTTCCTTCGCATTCATTTGTACATATTTTTGCATTTGCATACTTATTTTAAAAACTCATAAAAATTGAAAATTTTCAAAAATTATAAAAATTATTATTTTCAATTTTGGCCATATTTAACTTGAGTTTGACAAATAGGTTAACTGGCTACGAACAACTAGATCTTAGATTTAGTAAATTAAAAACCCTAAAAATAACCTTCCTTAAAGTTTATCGGTAGAAAGTATATGTCTTTGTAGTTTATTTAGAAATAGGCAAATTTTTGGTTCACTTCTTGGGTTAAGTTGAAATAAAGGAAAAAGTATTGATTATTATTAGAGTATAAGTTTAAAAAATAATTCCTGGCTTAAGTATAGATTCTGAAAATGTATACCCTACAAAATTGCATAATCACGCACCTTGAAGCTTGGAATAGTAGAGGAGACCTTGAAATGCTCTTGTCTAAAAGTCCTTAGTACGAAAAAAATGAAAAATACAAAAGTGAATAAAAAAAAATGAACACTGGTTTTGTGATTACTTAAGGCTAAAAATAGAAAAATATTTAGCGAGGGTGCTTCATCACCTAGTGCCTTAGACCAACTGGTTTGGGAGACACTGCTAAAAGCCTTGGGTGTTACAAGACTAGGAAGTACGTTTTAAAAGTGCAAACGCATCTTGTAATCGGTCGTTGGTAGCTCAAGAAGTATTAACGGTCGCATGAAGGATGTGTAAGCAAAACTCACCAATTAATAAGTGCTTTGGACAACGGACAACGGTATGATTGCTTGATTTGAATTTCCAAGTGTAGGGTGATTTATACACACACGTGGGGATATGTGATTAGAGTTTAGATAAGAGATAGGAATGAAGAATAGAACTTGTATCTTTAGTAGAGTTGATAAAAATTCCTAAGTGGAGATGGAACCTTTGAAGGAAAACTTAAGAAATGCCAAAATCTAAATAAGTCTATAGAACATATATAATCTTAAGTTAAATGATGAGGAAGCGTGAAGAATGTGAGTGGATAATTTACAAGTAAAAGATAATAGAGTTCCTTGTTAGAAAACCTAATTGGAGAATAAAAGTCGATAAGCCAAATTGACGGGATTTTGTGGGTAGTATCCGCTGAAAACCCTCAGGAGACAACACTCCTCCTACTATGGACACCTAGAGGTTAAACGGCTTGTTGCACATGCTCAGTGCAATCGCGTTCCCTGCGAAAGTGCGGTTAGGATTTTCGTTTGTGAATAAATGGTTTTGCTCGGGACGAGCAATAGATAAGTTTGGGGGTATTTGTTAATATCAGAAAATTGCATTCTAATACCGCTCATTCATTATCTAATTGTTGTATTTATCGGTATTATTGACCAGTGTCTGCTCAGCATTACAGATTACAGGTATCCATGACAAAATATTGGAAATGCATCCAACAGCACGGATATATCACTCGAGGGAAGACACTGCGACCAGAAACGCTAACCGACCGATACTTCAGGAGTTCCTTTACGCAACAAGTTGTGTACACATTTTTTTTCTAAATGGTCCAACACAACAAGTGTGTACACAAGACTTTTAAGCACATGTGGATATGATTCTATATGCAATCAAGGATATGATTCTATATGCAATCATCAAGGATATGATTTTATATGCAATCAAGGATATGATTCTATATGCAATCAAGGATATGATTCTATATGCAATCATCAAGGATATGATTTTATATGCAATCAAGGATATGATTTTATATGCATATGATATTATATGCATTCAAGACTAAAAAGCATGTGTTCAAATCAAAGGCAATCAAACAAATCAGCATGAGCCATAATGGGACAGATATGAATATTTCTTTCTGAGCCTATAAATAGAGACCAGAGACAAGAGGAAAGGGTAGCTTTTTCTTTAGTTCTATCTTAGAATTCTTGTAATTTTTCTTTTCATTCTTGAGCTCTTGCCCCTTTGTCTTGACCTTGCAACTTCTCATTTAGAACTTGCAAGCTTAAGGCTTAGGTTCTTGACTTCAAGATCTCTTGTAACAAGTTTGTTCTTCAATAAAAGTTCGTATTTTTATTACATGTCTTGTTCCACTTTACATGATTTCAATTGTGAAATTCATGCTTTGCTTTGATCTTGCAACCTCTTAAGTGAGCTTGCAACCTTAAAGCTTGGTATTTGGATCTTACATGTTGCCGGGGATTGAACACTGGGAGATAAAACGCTTGAACTCATCGGTTCTCTTTTCCTCTTTATTTCATTGCATGTTTTTATGTATCTTCTCTTTCTTTCTTGTTAATTTGTAAATATGTGTGAGTAATCTTTTCACTTGTTAAGAGTGTAATATGTTAGATCGTATTCGAAGATTTTCTTTGTGCAAACTTTAAAACCTAAAACTTGCCTATTGAAACTTCGTGCAAATCACCCGCAACTCCGCTCACTAGGATCCTATCCTACCCCGATAGTGATGATTCCTAATCATGACCGGATTGCCCGTGGTTTGCCGAAAGCTAAAATCAAGAGATAACAACGGAAGGACAAGGGACAAGGAAAACGGATTTAGCGAAATACCGCAAATACCGTATTTCAAGTTCCCTAATCCGCGTTGTTACCTATTGCTTTAGCATCAATACCAAGTCGGGGCTTTAAGGAATTGGCAAACATCACCTTCATACAATCTAACTTATTACTACCCTTAACAAGTCCTTTTTATTCATATCTTTGTTACGACAATTAGTTAACCAACAAATCAAAACACGGTATTAACTCGTTAAAACAAGCAATAAGAAACTTACCATCTCCCTGCGGACGACCCGTATTCATCGCGGCTCGCTACAATCGACACCGTTTTGATTGCGGTAATTTCAGAATTCTTTTTAAACACGACACAGTTAGATCGTGACAAATCAGGAGGCCATCTCGAGGAGTCGAGACCGGGTCTCCTAACCCTAGAATTGGCAGTGTTACTTGCCGCTCTCGTAGGGGTCTAGGGATATGGGTTTGGCTATTCATCGCGACCGTGGAATCCGTGTTTTATACAGGCTCGTATTGAAAACACGGACGTCCTAGTATATCCAATTTTCATATATGTTCTTCTGCTGTAATGTTCTGTGATGAGATCATATTACTGCCTGAGACGAATGCTTATACTATATATATATGCTGATATATAAATATTACTGCTTTCGTTTCTTCTGTGATGCTTAGGAAGCATAAGCTGATGGGATTTTTTATTAATGAGATTAATAAAAAGAAAAGAAACCTAAAAGATGTTGTAGAATCAAAACTTTATAAAAATGGTAGCTACAGTTTTGCTTTGCATAGCGGTATATATGATATACCCTGCACCTTATTCGATGAGGAAAGAGCCAAGATCCCTTCACCGGGAGTGACCTCTTTAGCGAAACTGACAGATGCTACAAAACTCGGTTTGTCTTTTGATTGCTTTTAGAGTTTTTCTTTGCATAGCGGTATATATGATATACCCTGCACCTTATTCGATAAGGAAAGAGCCGAGATCCCTTCACCGGGAGTGACCTCTTTAGCGAAACTGGCAGATGCTACAAAACTCGGTTTGTCTTTTGATTGCTTTTAGAGTTTTGCTTTGCATAGCAGTATATATGATATACCCTGCACCTTATTCGATGAGGAAAAAGCCGAGATCCCTTCACCGGGAGTGACCTCTTTAGCAAAACTAATGAAAGCCTAAAAAACACTCCATTTCAAAATTTCACATGATTCTACGACGATATCAAGTTCATTACGCTCATGGTTTTCTGAAAAACATGCGTAGCCCTCCGTCATTTCAGATAGATATTATTTAGTATTCGTGCTATGTTTGTTGACTTAGTCAAGGCATAGTGTACGGTAGCTAAATAGTGTTTATCTGCTAAAACATGAGATGTGATTGGATTAGGGTATTCGCACGGCCTTGTTGACTCAGTCAAGGGTCGTATGGGTGGCTTTAATTCAATCGAGAAATGTACGGATTGAACTTGACTTGCGATTTATGGTTTGTTGACTTAGTCAAGGTCATAGATCGCTAGGGGCAAAATATTATCGGGAATTTCAAGTGTTGAAATTTGCAATGAGATTGCATACCTCCTATGAGATAGTTGAATCCCGATACCCACTGCAAGTAAGAGTTACTCCTGGGAGAGTTTTACACAGGACAATTAGCCAATCAAGTTGGTGTCTAGAAAAGTGTTAACGGGGTTACGCCTCTGGGAAAACGAGATTTACTTTAATTAGGTCCGTGCGAAAGCACGGGGAACCTCCCTCAAGTACCGACACTGATCTGGCTGAAAGATTGACGAAATTGTAGGGTGTAATTAATCCCGGCTAATCTCACCTTTTAGGGTTTGAAGGTAGATTTGATAAAAACAGTAGGAGACATCCTGATTAGATAAGATAATAACCAATCTAATCTTGCAAGAGCATACGCTAAAGTTTTTTCTTCGCTCTCTCTCCAGGTAGCGACCATGTCAGGCCATAATCAAGATAATAATATGGATGTATTGACTGAACCCGCTTATTATACTGAGCAGAGGAACGTTGGACCCGTTCTTTCTTATAAGAGTTATAAGACTGAACAGGGAATAGGAGAATATCTGGATTCTCAAGCCGCCCAAAAGAACATGCATGTTGATGCATTTTCTTCAGGTGTGTTAGTTATTGAGAACTGTTTCTCAGTTCACCCTACGTCCTGGGTATTAGATACCGGATCAGGATCGCACATATGTAAATTGTTACATGGGCTACGGAAAGGTAGAAAACTGGGAAAAGGTGATCATTCCGTTCAAGTAGGGAATGGGGCAAATGTTGCAGCCAAAGCAGTTGGCGAATATCACCTAGTATTACCAAGTGGTGATACACTGATTCTAAATGAGTGCTATTATATACCGAACATGATGTGCAACATTATATCAGTTTCTTTATTAAGTAAAGATGGATATAATTTTGTAGTAAAGGATAATGTTATGAACATATTCCTAGATCAAAAGTTGATTGCATCAGGCTCGTTACATAATGAAATATTCATTCTAAATCAAAATACAGTTCTCAATATACAAAACACACACAAGAGGAAAAGTTCAGAAATGAACGAATCCTTCTTGTGGCATTGTAGACTTGGCCATATCAATGAGACACGGCTAGCTAAGTTACATAAGAATGGATATTTGAATTCATTCGAATTATCATCTTATGACACTTGCCATTCATGTCTCAAAGGAAAAAT
Organism: Agapanthus africanus; assembly: GCA_030015575.1. Classification (NCBI taxonomy): domain Eukaryota; kingdom Viridiplantae; phylum Streptophyta; class Magnoliopsida; order Asparagales; family Amaryllidaceae; genus Agapanthus; species Agapanthus africanus. The sequence continues at coordinate 94,938,250 of CM057349.1, forward strand.
GACCAAAGCTCCGTTTAGTGGACACGGAGAAAGAGTTACGGAACTTTTAGGACTGGTACATAGTGATGTATGCGGTCCCATGTCTACACACGCCAGGAACGGTTCTTCCTACTTCATTACATTCACTGACGATCTCTCTAGATACAGGCATGTGTTCCTGTTGAAACACAAGTCTGAAGCTTTTGAGAAATTCAGAGAATATAAGCACGAAGTAGAGAACCAAACGGGCAAAAGTATTAAGATCCTTCGATCTGATCGAGGAGGAGAATACTTGAGCAATGATTTTCTAGATTATCTAAACGAGAATGGGATTCTTTCTCAGCTTACTCTTCCTTATACACCACAGCACAACGGTGTATCAGAACGGAGGAATCGGACCCTATTAGATATGGTGCGCTCTATGATGAGCGAAGCTGAGTTACCTATTTCCTTCTGGGGGTATGCGCTTGAGACAGCCATATACATATTGAATCTAGTTCCGTCTAAATCTGTACCTACCACACCATATGAGATATGGAGTGGGAAGAGACCATATTTTAAACGAGTTAAGATATGGGGTTGTCCGGCCTATGTCAAAAGGCAAAATCCGGACAAACTCGAGGCACGATCAGTTCTTTGCAAATTTGTGGGATATCCAAAGAATTCTCAAGGATATTTTTTCTACCACGCTGAGGAACAAAAAGTGTTTGTTGCTCAACATGCCACCTTTTTGGAAAAGGAATTTCTTGCAAAAGAAATTAGTGGCAAAGAGGTAGAGCTGGAAGAGGTTCCAGCAACACAAACTGCAACTGAAGATTTAGTAGAACCAGAGGATTCAGTAGTACCCGACGAACCCCAGCCTCTCCGTCGATCTAGTAGGGTTTCTCGTCCACCTGAGAGATACTACGGTTTTCTCATTGATGGTGGTAGCGAGGATTGCATCATGGAAGATGATGACCCAACTAGTTTCGAGCAGGCCATCACGAGTGGTGACTCTGTGAAATGGCTGGATGCAATGCGATCTGAGATGGAATCCATGTACACCAATAAAGTATGGACTTTGGAAAATGCTCCTGAAGGGGTAAAACCCATTGGGAGCAAATGGATTTTTAAAAAGAAATTTGGTGTAGATGGAAAAGTTGAGAGTTTCAAAGCTAGACTTGTAGCAAAGGGTTTTCGTCAACGACCAGGTGTGGATTATGACGAAACCTTTTCTCCAGTAGCTATGCTTAAGTCCAGCCGAATCTTACTTGCCATTGCTGCATACCATGACTACGAAATCTGGCAAATGGATGTTAAGACCGCCTTTCTAAACGGTGATTTAGAAGAGTGCGTGTACATGACTCAGCCAGAGGGCTTCGTAGATAGTGGGAGCAGCGGAAAGGTGTGCAAGCTGCTTAAATCCATTTATGGGTTGAAGCAAGCATCGCGAAGTTGGAACATCTGTTTTGATGTTGTAGTCAAAGAGTTTGACTTCATAAAAAATAAAGATGAACCTTGTATCTATAAAAAGGTAGCAGAGAGTAAGGTTGTCTTCCTCGTATTGTACGTGGATGACATACTCTTGATAGTAAATGATATTCCTATGCTGCAATCAGTCAAGCTCTTCTTATCACAAAGATTCTCAATGAAAGATCTAGGTGATGCCTCCTACATATTGGGGATTAGGATCTATAGAGATAGATCCAAACGGATACTGGGATTGTCCCAATCCAGGTACATTGACACCATACTAAAGAGGTTTAGTATGGAAGAATCCAAGCGTGGGAACCAACCCACGATCTCTGGACTCACTCTCTCCAAAGAGATGTCTCTCAAAACTGATTTAGAGAGAGCTCGCATGCAAGGGATACCCTATGCTTCGGCAGTAGGCTCTATCATGTATGCGATGCTATGTACCAGACCTGATGTACCATACTCACTAAGTGTAGTGAGTCGGTATCAAGCAGATCCTGGAGAGAGTCATTGGACAGCTGTGAAGAACATTCTCAAGTACTTGCGAAGGACTAGAGACATGTTCTTGGTGTATGGTAACGGAGAACTCCGGGTGGAGTCCTTTATCGATTCCAGCTTCCAAAGTTATAAGGATGACTCTAAGTCGCACTCGGGATTTGTCTTTACCCTCAATGGAGGGGCGGTATGTTGGAAGAGTTCCAAACAGGATACCGTTGCAGACTCGACGATGGAGGCTGAATACATCGCTGCCAACGTTGCTGCCAAAGAGGCTGTCTGGATGAAGAAGTTCATTAGTGAACTTGGTGTGGTTCCATCCATTGAGCATCCAATACCTCTGTATTGCGATAACAATGGAGCTGTGGGTTTGGCCAAGGAACCCAGGTCCCATCAGAAGTCCAGACATATTCTGAGGCGGTATCACCTGATCAGGGAGATAGTTGATCGCCGGGAGATCGAGGTCAGGAGAGTAGATACGAAGGACAACACTGCGGATCCACTCACGAAGGCCATTCCCCAGATACAGTTTGAGAGATTATTTGGGATGCTAGGTATGAGATACTACATCAGCTGGCCTTAGTGAAAGTGGGAGATTGCTAGTTATGTATATGCCCTAGAGGCCATTGTTGTACATATGATGTATATTATGATGGATGCTTGGATATATACAGAGATGACTTTCTTGCTCGTCATGATAGTATGCTATTTGGTTTCACTTTATCTTAATATGTTGACTTGTATTGGTTTACTGTCTTTCTCTCACATGTTGATAAAGCCCTTAGGATCTGTACTCGACTACTGGGACTATGATGAGATCATACTAGTGGGGCCACGGTAGTCGATGAGTACATCTTATAACTGTTCCTAGTCGAGGGTATATCGAAACAGGACATCGATACTCTAGAGTAGACTAGCGTATACGCATCTTGACCCATATGATGGGCGATGGATGATCCCATATCCATCGGTGTTTGACATCAAGGATGGTGTACGGGTGCTCAGTGGAGACTTGGTACACTGGACGGACTCGCCGAGAACTCCCAGATGGTGATATACCACACGTCAGATGGCAGTTCTCCGGTGACACTGGTACAGGGTAGTCTGTAGACCCGAGATCGTCATAGAGTCTTGTGTGATTCCCACTGTGCTTTGATTTCCACCTTACCACGTCCAAGAGGGCGTGCAAAACGGTGGCTTTTGGGTACAGTCCCGAATCACATGGAGGCAATGAGCGATAGGAGGGGATTCGTCTCTCCCGGTATAGGGAGTTGTTGTTGTGCTGTGTTCGATTGGCTATAACTGGAAGCCCCTGGCCAGGGCTGATATAGAGATTTACTGGTAAGTGTTACCAGTAGTTTCTCGACCTGTTATGAGCCTCACATCGACACGACTTATCAGTTACTGGGGTCTGACGTATACCATCCCTAGACTTGATATGCGACATATCAGACAACAGACCGGACTGTACGGGAGTGTTACTGATTGGATTCACAGGAGAACGGACAGGCTAGCTTGTTGATCTTCTCATCGCTCAATACCTGGGTGGCTGTTACGTTTAGCTGACCGCTTGTAGCTTGTGGGTGTTTGATATGATCATCACCTGCTACCGTCGTATTGACGATTCTTTAGAGTCCTACACAGAGGTTTCTTGGTTCAGGCAAAACGGAGTAGAGGCACATATGTGATATGTGCAGGACCGAGGATAATGCGATGTGTGATACCGTACTATATTCTCGCGATATTTAGATATGAACTGGGACATCGAATCAAGTGTTGATTCGATGAATCGGTACATGATATATTAGTCGGTTATATTCGATATAGCCGGATCGTCGGATCAAGTGTTGATTCGATGATTTAATGTATAATGATATATATGATATATTGTATTACATTATCTAATATTGGCTCGCTTTATTATTTTATTTTCTCACCGGATTAATACATTGATATATATGCGATATATGTTAATTGTATTATTTACTTTTGTTGCAAATATATAATATATATGTGATATATATTATTGTGACATGATATGATTTATTATGAAACATGTTTAGGGATGATAAAAAGAGATTAGGATTTGATTAGGGTTAGCTCCTTCTTGTTCATTCTAGAAGGATTTCTTTTTGTCTTGGTTAAGATATTATGGTTGATACTTATCCATGACTCATTCTTAACCTAACCAAACCCTATCTAGTTTATTCTCAACAAAGGTTAAGCCTTTCATCCTTGACCATGGTTCCATAATCAATTATATACTCTTATTACTATTCATCACAAAAGGATTATCTCATTATTCTTTATCTTCTTCTCTCTTGAGTTTTAGAAAGAGCTCACTTGTGATTTCTTTTGTGATGATTTCTTGTGAGAAAATGATATAAAAAGAAAGCACAAATACTACTCTATCATCCTCATCTAATCTAGCCCATTAGATTAGGGTGTTTCACCTCATTAGAGTGAGAGAGCTTGAGCTATTGCAACTTCGACGTAGATCATCGGAGAAAAGGAATACGACAAGCTATCATGGATCGTTCGAGTCGTGGAGCCTCTCTTGAGTCCGGGAGATCGTGGATCGCGGCGAAGGGACTTCTACTCGGAGCTTGTGAAGCGAAGGAGCGGACTACAAAAGTTGTAATCCCTCACACATAGTAGTAAAGATGTTTACTTGCATGTTAAACCCTAATAATCTAGCAATGATCCCGGTTTTGGGTTATTCGGCACGTCTAAAATTTAATTCGGGTATGTTTGATGCCTTATGAACCTTCACAAGAGTGCCTAGGAACCCTACAGATGGTATTTAGAATGTGTTTGTAAAAATACTTGAATGGGTTGCAATTGATAGATTAATTCTTCATAGAGCAATTTCTAATTCTCTGTTACTAAAAGTTTTGTGGCACTAATTTTGAGTGCTGGAAAAAACGCCGCTGAAAGAATAATTGCCACTGTATTACATTTTGTGCCACTTCCTATTGTTACAAATAAAAATTTTTGTATACATATTTAGTGGCGCTTATCTACTGCGTTCCAGAACTTTTACATAATAAAAAGATGCAACTCAAAATTTACATATATTTTTATAATTGCGTTTTCATAAATGAGGAGCACGTGCATATATTATAATCAAATAGGCCAACATAAACTATATGAACCAATACAACTTTATTTATTACGTATCTCTATACAAAAATAAATTGTACACATTCTATTATTATAGCGTCATAAGTTTACATAAAATTTACAATCAATTCATACATTTTGATCAAACAACCTACATCTCTCATAAACGTCTCTCATAATAATATTCACACATTCCACGGCAGTATCCAAATCGCCCGTTTTCACAAATCCATGCATCAAGCAATTTCACTACAAAACGCTTTTCTCAGGTATTTCACCGAATAGTTTAGAAGCAAAAACCCCAGGTCTCTAACTTTGCAACAAGCTTTGATTAAGAAGAAGAGGAGAGAGTATGGAGTTGAGGAGGAGGATAGAGAAAGGGAAGGAGGGAGTGGAGGCGGAAGAGAAAGAAAGGAGCGAAGGAGAGAAAGAAAGGGGCGGAAGAGGAGATAGAGGATAAAGTTGAGGGATGGAGGAGGAGAAGAAGGAAATAGTTATGAGGGGTAGTTATTATAATTTGGGAAAGATGAGAAGGGTATTTCAGTCATTTCATGTAAAATTTAACAATAGAGGCTGCAGGGCAACGATTGCAAAATTTTGGGGGTTTTGGACTAACGTAAGACCGCATGGGGGTTTCTGAATATTACACCAAACTTCAAGGAGGAATGCGTGAAATAAGCCATTATTTTTTCGTTAATAAATATAAACCTCTATATTTGACTTTAACAGATTATTCTTATCTATTTTCCTAATTTATTAATGGAATATTCTAAAATGACGTGGATCTAAAAAGAGTTAAATGGAGTTGTAGGTAAATAGTGAGGAGGGGGCAACCAGATCAATAGTATAGTTTAGGAGGGTTAAAAGTAAAAACACGGTATTTAAATTAGATAGAAAAAGGGAAAAAGATATATTTTTTTAATTATAAATTTAAATGAAGAGTATTTTATGAACCGGTTACGGTTAAGTATTAGAAACGTAGCGGTATTTCCTACTATTGAGGCATAAATGAAGGGTATTTCCTACAATTTAGCCACAAAATTATTTGTATGATTTCCTCTCGCGACTACTATGTTTCGTTCTTTCTTGCTCTGTGTTTCTTTCTCAATTTCCAATATTTTCTCTCCAATCCCCTCTTCCAATTTCTGTATCTTCGTTTTTAAATCTTTCATTTTCAATCTAATTTCTCCGATTCCTCCCATCTTTGTTTTCAATTTCTGCATCTTTACTTTCAAATCTCTAAATCTTCGATCCAATTCACTTGATTTTTCCTCTATCTCCACTCTCAATCCCCTAGTATCCTCTTCCGGTTCCAGAATCTCCACTTCTATGATGGCTAGAATCAGAGCAATCAATAATAAAGTCAAAAAAGTCGGAAACTATGACAAATAATAATAAAGAAGACAATCAATAATAAGAATAACATGGGTTTAGTAAAAAAGATAGGTTTATAAAAGAAATTAAGGCAAGCAATGATAAGGAGAATATAATAAACAAGCCACGGAAACTATAGATACATAATAATAAATATTATGTTGTAATATATTAGGAGATCCAAAAAAATCCCGCTTTCTAATATCTTAAAAATAGTAAAAGGGTGTTATAGGAATTGCATATACAAATCAAGTTTGGGTTTTAAAAAATATCAAAGTATATTTTTTGGTTTTTTGTCATAATTATGGAGCTGTAGATTTAAAAATAAGTTATCTCTCCAAACTGGACCGGGAAATAATTTTCCGTAATATAAATCTTTTTACTTTTTGTTATGTTTTATTTTGTGTTTTTTATCTCTAAAATGGATAGGCCAGTGGTACAAAGCCCAGAAACTTCATATATCATTGAATGGATCAAACCTATCTGAATCAATCAAATGGAGGCCCTATGGTTGGCAATATTAATAAATGCAACCATCTTTTACAATTATAGCTTATATTAATTAAATCCAAAGCATCTTTCTTTGGTTCTAATATAGTACTGGTTGTCTGACGTCCATGGTTTAAAACGAGAAAAATAGTTAAATTAAAGGTAGAATCGATTTTTCTTTCAATTTTCATTCAATTTCAGTAGAGGATGGAATTTATATCTAGACCATATACAATTTCAGCATATGTACCAATTCATTCGCAGGAGAATCCTTATATAGGGAAATACATGAATAGGTTTTAGAAATTTCAATAATAGATTATCAATTTTTTAATTAGATATTTTGGTTCTTCTAAATAGGAAAGCTAATGTGTATTCCTAAATTACAGTTGTTACTGTCTTCTCATTTGATTATAAATATCATATATTACATATCATCTTCCATATATGCACTCCCCCCCCCCCCCCCCACCCACAATTTAAGCATGCAACAACTTATCTACTTTCATGTTTGATAAGACATGCTGAATATCTATTTCAATTTATCTAAAATTTAGACACAGATTATAGCTTCTTAATAAACACATATATTATTTTATCCATCACATTTTAAAAATTACAAAATATATGTTCTTTTGATAATTATTTTCTGGATCATCACTTCTGAAAGTTGAAATTGAAATGTTCATCTTTTTCACCATTGTAAAGTGAAGCAAGGAATGGATATCCTAATGTATTCCGATTTAAGAAATAATTCCTTTTTTGAATATAGTAAAATCTTTGTGCCCGACAATATCATTTATTATACTTGCCCCCCCCAAAAAACAAAGCTCCTGCCTTCACTCCTGACTTTCGGTCGTCCATATATCACACAAAAAATGATTAACCAGTTTCTATTCTATATTTTCAAGATATTTGAATCCTATACGTAATCACAGTCTTAGCTTCAATACTAGGGTTTGTCTTCTCCAAAACCGGCTTGGGCCGGGTCGGCTCCCATGCTGATCCGTGCCCCACCCGCCACCGCATTCATCTGGGTGGGTTTTCGGCCCGGGTCGGCCCACCAACTTTAACAGCATAAAAAAGACACAAAAATCAAAATGAGGGGGGAAAGAAAACCCAACAAGGAAAAATCTAAGAAGATGATTCCAAATTACCTCAATTATGATGAGCCAATGCTATCGTAATCACTGCCTAGCCAAGAGACTGAATTTTGAGTCATACATGCTGTGGTCTATATGTGTTGATGTCTGCTCAAAAATAGGTATATATAGGATGCAGGTTTTAGATTTGTTTCAAAGTTATTAAGTACACATTATGCACATTGATCTATGTAACTTTGAGTTGAATAAATGTTAGAGGACAATAGGAAATGGACAAATCAAGCACAAGTGCCAATGTTCCTATTTGGGCTGTGATCAATCCCATGGAGTCAATTCCATGAAGTGAAGGATGAACACAAGAACTTGTCACGGATCCTTCTGTTGCTGGCAACTGATATTCTCACTTCAAGTTTCATATATGTACCGGCAATATATGTCCAATCTTACTCTGCAATTGCAAACTAATAGTATCTTATCCAATCCCGACCACACATCATACGTGCAAAGCACGTGCAAGACACCCAATACTCTCTTCTGTTTTACGCTAATCTCGACTATTGATTTTTATAGGGACAAAATCTGGACCGTCCATTTTGATAGCAGGGACTCCGGATCCCGTAAAGGACGTCTAACAATTGCCCAAATGTTACTTATCTCCTTTTTTTAATGCCTTTAGGATTAAAGTATTCGGTATGCCAAGTGCCAAGTGCCAAGTGCCAAGTGTTACTGATACTAGATTAAGTCATGGCCTTTATACTTGACTAATTCATGTCATGTTCTATTGGGCTCATGTTAAGTACTTTTTAATTAGGGTTTTTTTTTCTGTTAGTCCGGCTCATACTTCAATATTTTTCTCTTTCCCGTCCTATAGTTAGTATTTACCTATAATCCCCTATACTTATGAGTTACTCCTGCAGTCCCCTACTTCACTTTTGAAAATTATTCATCTTCCTTCCCTGCAGCCGCCGTGGCGGCGGCGGTGATTGTGGGTTGAAAAAGAAGAAAAAGAAGAAGATGGTAGTGATGGTGTTGATGATGGTGACGGTGGCGTTGAAGAGGAGGAAGAAGTTGGTGTCGATGGGTAGAAGAAGAAGAAGAGGGGGAGAAGGAAGATGGTGATGGTAGTGGTGTTGACGGCAACGGTGGTGGTGTTGACGGTGACGGTGTTGAATAAGAGGAGAAAGAAGATGGCGGTGGTGAAGACGGCGGCGATGGCGGATGAGAAATAATTTTCAAAAGTGAAGTAGAGAGCTTGCAGGTAACTATAAGTATGGGACGGGCTACAGGTAAATATTAATTATCGGAAAGACTGAGAAAAATATGAAAATATGATGAGGTCTAACAAGGAAAAAAAACCTTTTAATTAAACCTGTTGTCATAAAGTATTAGGACAGGTCAGAGAAATGGATAGTACACTTCACACCTGTTATACCAATTTTATCTTCTCTTTATCTTGACTTGATGGCCACTACATAGAAGATCTTTTTCCATGTTGAGATTACAACATTTGGACATCAATCAAATTGTAGGGTTTTTAGTAGCATTGTACAAGTCGATCTAAACAAGATACATATCTTAATAGATCTAAAAACAACGAGATGAAGCGAAAGCATATGGAAACCCTATGCATAAACTCTAGAAAACTTATGCATCTGTAAGGGATTATATCTCTATCTATGATTTTTTTTCCATTGAAATTTAAATCTACGAATCGATTGCGATGTTCATCGATGGTCGATCAAGTCTGCTATGTTCTTATAGGAGCAAATTACAGCAAGGCTGCTAGATTTTAAGGACTTTGAAGACGGAAACAAAGGCGGTATAATTATTCTCACGTATATTTTGTCTCTCTTTAATTAGATCCTAGCTCATAATTTATAAACTGTGGTTACCAGGCAAAATTAGTGGTTCTGCGGAACCTAGCTAGCATACTTGCACAACGTGTGTGGCTTTAAGTTCAAGATCCTGATTCGTTGGTCTTATCAGGTTTAGTTACATTAAACAACCAACATACTCTCATCGCATCCAAGTAGGGCCTAACTTTTCTCTATTTAGCTATCATTTTCACTACTACAAATAAGGGTTGCCCATACGGATTTATCTGTAGGAGCAAACCACTGTCCCTACAGATATATCCGTAGGGGCAAGAAAATACCCTGTAGATGCAAACGCCGTAGGTGTAAATCGCAGCCTTGAACATGCCCCTATGGTCAAAAACTTGCCTCTATGGAGTAATGTGTAGGTCCAGTTGTCCCTACGGATTAGGCTGTAGGGACAAAAAATTTATTTAATTTATGATTTAAAAAAATAAATTAGGTGTCCCTACGGACTTATCCGTAGGGCCAAGTAGTTACCCCTACAGATAAGTGCGTAGGTATAATTCTGTAGGGACAAAATATCAGGTATCCTGATATTTTGTCCCTACGGATACCTGTGTAGGGGCATTTGTTTGCCCTTACGGATATATCCGTAGGGGCAAGCGTAACCCCTAATACTGAGATCATAGGGGCAAAATATCAGGTATCCTGATATTTTGTCCCTACGGATAAATCTGTAGGTACATTGTTGGGCCATACGGATCAATCCGTAGGGGCAATGGTGGGCCCTACGGTTAAATCCGTAGGTACATATTATCAGTTTTTTTTAAAAAAAGGGCTGCCTATTTTTTTTCTCGCCCTGTGCATAATAATATATACATCATATATAAAATTAATCATCACGCATAACATATATGACAATATTCATAATCACATCTCACGCATAATATACAAAAGAAATCAACAAGCAGAATATGATATCAATATAAATACGCAAACACCACCAATATCAATATCGTCCAAAATGTAGTACAATATGTATCATATAAATAAATACATGTTTAAAATATAAGAATAAAAAAACTACCCTAGCTCGATCCAGCTCCACCTCTGATAAACGCTAGAATCTGGCGCGCCTGCTTCTCGGATATATCCTGAGTCAATAAATCATGTAATGCGGAGCGTGCGGGAGTCTGAACGGGCTGTGGAGCTGTAGGAGTGGTCTGCGCAGCCACCGTCGAGGTAGTGACTTGCGGAGCCGCGGCTGCGGGAGTCTGAGCGGGCAGTGGAGCTATAGGAGCTGTCTGCGGAACCGCAGCCGATGTAGTGGCTTGCGGAGCCGCGGCCGAAGGAGATGCATGTGGAGGCTCGGCCGATGTACCCTGTCGTGTCTAGGCCTACGTGTGTAATAAGCGAGTAAGAACTGTGTATTATTCGAATTCGTATCATTATCAAGTTATTTCAAAACCCCAATATATGTATACTTAAGGACTTAGGCCTCGTTTGGATATCTAGTTTGGAAAATCGTAGTTTATTTTAATTAGATATGTACGTATGATTAATCAAAGCTATGTTTACAACCAAATAAGCTCAGGCTACGTACTAATATTGGATATGTTGCTATCTATAATATGACATAATATTTTACTATTAAGTAGTATACATACAAACATCTCCTTCAACTCTTGAACGGTGGCCTTCAAGCTCTCCAGTTCCTGCTGGAAACGTCGCTCACTGGAGACGGAAGAAGTAACCGCCGGGGTGGAGTCCAACCTCATATAGGCCCTGCTAAGGCCCAGTCCCCGGCCTCTCTCCCAACCTCCGTGGTGCCCTACGTGTGCGGCGTCCAGGACTGGAGTTAGCAGCATCGGATTGTTCTGTCCAGTAAAATTGATCCCCGATGCCTCGGCCTGCTCAACCACCCGCTCCTACACCCATATTAACCAGTAAAATATAAGTATATCATTTAAATTTGAACCTTTCAAAACTAAAATTTCAAATAGGGGGTGAATAAATATTAACACTTACGCAATACTTCTGGGTAGCGGCGTTGGGGTATCGAAGCTCGCCCGTGGCGGGATCTGTCGAGGTGCCGTGGACAGCAAGATATGCGGACAGCACACTCGGTGTACCACCTTGCGCCAGGGTCTGAGCTCTCTGCAATATTAGAAAATAATTCTTAATATTAGATATATTAGAAAATAACTCTTAATATTGCATTATATCACAAAGGCCGGTCTATTGTAATTTACCGATAACTCCATGGCATGAGTAATATTCCTCGGGCCACCTGTATAAGTGGGGCGATCCCTCTTCGCCGACTTCCTATTCTCTATATTTTGAGCGTCCTGTTTCTACATAACACATTCACATTTAGTTCTCTAATTAAGGAACACAAAAAAATAAATTATATACTAAATAATGAATTACATTTAAAATACATACCTGTTTGCGTTGAGAGTCGAAATATTCGCACAATAGAGGCCATGTCTCTACGTCGACTCTCGCAAAGGCCGGAGTAGATAGGAGGACCGCTCTCTCTGCCTCGGGGATCGCCATCCACAGGGAGTAGCAGTCGGCCTTCAGCTCATTCCTGTTATATCAGACCTTGGTCTGCATGTTCTTCATCAGGCCATTGTACAGAGCATGAAGATCGAGCACCCTCCCAGGATGATTAGGGTCGGGTACAGGCTGAAAATCGTAATCCAACTAAAAATACAAAAAAAATATTCTTATTAGATTGCAAGTGTTAATAATAAATATATTGGATAAATCAAATGAAAATATATATTACTACCCAAGCCTGATCCCAGAAGAGGGCGAATGAGTGCCGGTGCTGGTCGCCCCACTCAATGTGAGGTGGATAGTTCTTCACGAGCCGGCTCTCATCCCCCATATACCGGCCGAACCTCTAGGCATGATCGCCGGTATAACGATAATCAGGGGTAAAAAAGAGGGGGAATGCTGCCTTCCCCCTTAGCTCTGTCAGGCCTCAGCCTGTGGGACTGATTCGGGCCTCGAGTCTCCTTCTGGAGATGGGGAGGCCCTGCGTCTGCAAGAAATATCAAGACAATCAATATTAAGACAAAGTTGTATTAAGAAATCAAGGTTAAACGAAAATTGAAGTGTGATATATACCTCCGGTGACTAAAGCACGAGCCTGGGCTCGGGCAGCAGCACGAGCGGGTCGATAGTTCCTCCGGTGAGGAACAGCCGGTGTCCCGGATGCGGACGCATCCCCTCCAACTAGAAAATAAACATTGACGCTAAATTTCCATGAAGTTCATATTTATTCTTTAGAGGATATGTAAAATGAATAAATATTTTATATTTATTCATACTAACCTACAGACTGAGCGGAGGATACGGAAGTGGCGGGAGTGGCCCCTGCGTCAGATGTGGATGCACCACCTATAATTAAACAATTAAAAATAGATTATATAAGTAATTGCAAAAAGAATGTGTAGATCAATAATATAACATTCTAAATCAATATGCATGCACTATAGGATATATAAATATACCCGCAGGTGCGGTGGTGGCATCACCTGCAACTAGACAATAAAAAAAATGATTATCTAAGTAAGAGCAAAAGGAACGTGTGTATATTTATGATATAGCATTCTAAATCAATATACATGCACTATATGATATATATAAATATACCTGGAGGTGCGGGAGTGGCCTCTGTCCCTGATGTGGACGCATCACCAACAGCTAGACAATCAAACATTGATAATATAAGTAATTTTGACATGAACATGCATGAATATCTGTAATATTACATTCAAAATGGATATGCGTGCAATATGCCTGGAGGTGTGGCAAAGTTCACATGGAAGGAGGCATCCGAAGGGGTCTCCGATCTGGGTGCAAGACCGGCCCTCTGAAGCTCCCTATGCAGCTCTCCGGGCGGCAGAACCGCTCTGCCTCTGCCTCTGCCGGTGCCGCGGCTGGAGCTCCTGCCGCCCCTCGCTGCTCCCGTCATCATCATCAAATCTAGATAAACGGTTTGTGGACGCATTAGACAAGTATTGACTATATATGTATGGATCGTAAAATGTGATATAATAATATAACATTAATGATAACCTTTTTCGTTTCGTGGGCGCATTAGACATATCTACTTGGATTTCATCATCGATATCATTTCTAACCCACGTAACTTCATGATCGGCCGAAGACAACCCGTCTTTCAAAACAGACGGTCGGAGCACTCTAAGCCTTCTCTCTTCTTCATCCTCATCGCTGTCCTCGAATTCTGGGACATCGTAGACATCTCTGGGTTTCCAATGGCATATGATACTCCATCCCGGATGCTTCAAATACTGTGAGTAGTATACTTGGAACGCTTGGTTCAGAAAAATAAACGGATCTTCCTGACCGTAAAATCGAAATATGTTCACACTGGTCAATCCATATTTATCTTTCCAAGTCCCAAGATTGCTTCTCCACTTATCCGTATCGGTTCGCGTATCGTACCAAGTACACTGGAATATATAAAAGGGTTCTGATCATCCGGGATAGTGAATGCTGAGTATTCAATTTAAGTACCCATAATAAATCACACCGTCCGATCCTACCGTCGCAATCCTACTATTCTGAGTGGTTCTAGATGTTTCTATGTCTTTAACTTCAAATTTGTATCCAAGGACACCGAATCCTTTATAATATGCAACCTCCATACTAGGAAATTGAGCTAAACATCTTGAATCACTCTCAAATGATGCAGACAAGTTCGGATCGTGGATCTAACAAAACAAATTTTACGACAAATACATAACGATATAAGTTTAGATTAAAACTGATAGCAATAACATGTTATTCGAATAACTTACATGATCTGTGACCCAATCGCAAAAATTATCCCGATGATATTTTTCCAATCGTTCATCGTTCCAATCAGGATGCCCCTTACGTACCTCGTTAAAATGAATTCTGTTTTCGACAAATAAGGGTGACATTAATATTATATCATTTCATACACACACAAATACAAATATAACAATTAATCCAAAAAAACTTACTCTCTAATTTGTTCAAGACATGCGCAATTAAGCAAGATAAACTGGTATATCTTGTTGATAAATATAGTGTCTACCCTCTTATAATCGGCTTACCATATGGCCCGTCTTGAATTCTTTGAGGCCGGTTAAGTCTCGTCTCAATGTTCTCGTCCAGATAGCGGGAACAAAATGTGGTTGCTTCATCAAGAAGATAACCTTGCATGATAGAACCCTCTGGTCGATTTCTATTGCGTATATACTTTTTAAGAGTGTAGAGGTACCTAAAGAAAATATGTTGAATAAATAAATATGGGTATACAGGACAACAATAATTTTAAAAATTGTGCGAAATGAAAAATTCCACGTACCTCTCGACGGGATACATCCATCGATATTGTACCGGTCCGGCTAATTTAGCCTCAGTTGCAAGATGAACCGTCAAGTGTATTATGATATCGGAGAATGACGGTGGGAAAATACGCTCAAACTTGAAAAGTATCAACGCAATAGAATTTTCTAGTTTATCCAGCGTCACAACCTCCAGTGTTTTAGCACACAACTCTCTGAAAAAACAACATAGGTCGTTGATTATTAGACCAACCGATTCGGGGAGAGAAGTCCTGAGGGCTAATGGAAGAAGGTGCTCCACGATAACATGGTGATCATGACTTTTCAGCCCATCGATCTTGCCTTTCACAATTTTTATTTTCTTGCTGAATGATCCTGAGAAACCTGTGGGAACTTTCAAATCATGCAACACTTGCAGGAATCTTTTCTTCTCCGGTTGTGACATATGATAAGCGGCATTGGGAAGTACAAACTTACCTAGTTTACCCGCTACCGGTCTAGGGTGCAATTCACTTCTTATTCCCCACTCCTGTAGATCCATCCGAGCATTCAGGTTGTCTTTCGATTTCCCGTCTTTACAAAGAAGCAAGTTGAGTATGTGCTCTGATACTCCATTCTTTATATGCATGACGTCCAGACAATGACGCACTAAATTTGTTGACCAGTATGGAAGCCTGAAGAAAATGCTTAACTTGTTCCAAAATGGTGGTTTGACCTGTTTTGTCGGATCTATCCTGAAGGTCACATTATTGTAACCATCCCACTGAGCAGTCACGTCCTCTCCGGACAATGGGGCTGGAGGTCCAAGAAGCTCCTGATGACTATCAAAGTGAATATTGTCTAACCTGTAGGGGTGTTCTAGAGGCAGGAAACGTCGATGGCCGCAATAACAAACCTTCCTGCTAAAATTTAAGAATTTCGATGTTGTGTGTTGATGGCAATGAGGACATACTTTGTGACCATGTACGGACCAACCTGACAGCATTGCATACGCAGGAAAGTTATTAATTGTCCACATTAAAGCCGCACGCAGTATGAAGGTTGTATTTGTGTTTGCATCGTAAGTCTCTACACCATCAATGAACAAAGATTTTAACTCCTCGATTAGAGGTCGCAGATAGACGTCGATATTGTTTCCCGGTGAGTTTGGTCCATCGATAAGAAAAAGGCATCATAAAGTATGATTGGTCCATATCCAAACAAGGCGACAGATTATAAATTATCATTACAACGGGCCATGTGCTGTGATTTCCAGCCATCTAGTTGAATGGGCAGAAGCCATCACTAGCCAGTCCGAGCCGGACATTGCGAGGATCGCTACTGAATATTGCGTGCCTCCTATCGAAATTCTTCCATGCCGGTGAATCTCTTGGATGGCTCATTTTTCCATCTTCACTTGGAGGAGCACGGTGATGCCAAATCATTGCCTCGGCCGTTTTCTTGCACCTGAATAGCCTCTGTAGCCTCTGTGTTATGGCAAAGTATCGTGCTATCTTGACAGGTATATCATGCTTCTTATCAGAATCTTTCGGCTTATACCTGGCCTCTCCGCATATTGGACACTCTTTCAAATCTGAATTCTCTTTCCGGTACAACACGCAATTTTTAGGACATGCTTGAATCTTCTCGCACTTCAGACCCAAATCAGACATCATCTTCTGGGCTCCGTACTAGCTGTCGGGCACGTTATTTCCCGGGGGCATAGAATATTTCAAGAAGGAAAGAAGCATTATGAATGACTTGTTGCTCCATCCATTTAGGCACTTAATCTGGAAAAGTTGGACGAACCATGAGAGGGTGAAATACTTTGCATTCTCATAAATTGGTTTTCTAGCATCATTCATGAAATTTTCATATTTATCTGCACGCGGTCCTTGACCGGAAGGAATGTCATCTTCGGTACGAATAGATTCACCTAGGGCAGCCTTTACCATATCCTCCATTTCTTCTGATGGAAATAAATTACCGTCTTCTTTTTCTACCGTATTACGTCTTCTCCTTCTTCTCCTGCCGCATTATCGCGTTCTCCTTCTTCTTCTGCCGTATTACCGCATTCTTCTCCTTCCCCGTGATATTTCCAAGTTGTATAAAGTCTAGTAAAACCATATTTTATGATATGAAGCTCTGCTAATTCTACCTTCTGCCAGTACTTATTGCCACATCTATCGCACGGACAGAGAATCTTCTCTATCACGATCTTATTATGTGTGCGTGCAAATTTAATAAAAGCAGCAACTCCTGCGACAAACTTAGGTTGCATACGTTGTTGCCAATCCACATACATCCAGTCCTTAACTCTGACGTACTCATGGGCCATGTTAGACTGCATAACATATAAATTATAGGTTATGGTGACTATATTGAGAAATCTAAGAACGGGATAGTTACTGACAAAGGAGAAAATCCGTGTATATGCTTTGTGTGTGCATTTGTCATTGAAAAGAATAAATTATCGAACGTATGTTAACCGATAGACGGGACTAAATGGCGCTTTTAGTTTCATATATGAGTATCGATGAGAATATGAAAGTTTCATATTATCATCGAGTATCATATATTGGTTTTAACTTGAATATTTTGAATCACTCTCTAATGATGCGTTTGTTGTGTATTCTTGTTGTATGTATGTGTTTCGGCTGTCGGGGGTAAGGCTTCTATCCCATTAAGAATATATAGAGTGAGCACCCATTCGTTTGTGCTTTCAACCGTTTCGAGTAAATTTCGGCAACACCTCCCCGCTGTTCTCCGAGAACACTGTAATAGAATAGATAATCATTTCAAAGCTGTGAAACAACGTTGAAATGAACATCTAATCTATCTTTATACACGGAGAACCAGCGGAAAGGTACCGACGAAATATCTCGAAACGGATGAAAACACAAGTGAATGAAGGTGTTTGCTTTATACATTCCTAACTTGTCCACACGGGGACAAATCTATCGGTTATCATACGATTGAATCTTCTCGTCATATAGACTATACGACGGTTGTTAGTATCGAGCTATACCGTCCGATATTTAACAACCTTCGTATAGTTCTATGTCACAACGAATATCGAACGTATGTTAACCGATAGACGGGGACTAAGTGGCGCTTTTAGTTTCATATATGAGTATTGATGAGAATATGAAAGTTTCATATTATCATCGAGTATCATATATTGGTTTTAACTTGAACATCTTGAATTACTCCCTAATGATACGTTTGTTGTGTATTCTTGTTGTATGTGTGTGTTTCGGCTGTCGGGGGTAAGGTTTCTATCCCATTAAGAATGTATAGAGCGAACACCCATTTGCTTGTGCTTTCAACCGTTTCAAGTAAATTTCGGCAGCACCTCCCCGCTGTTCTCCGAGTACACTGTAATAGAATAGATAATCATTTCAAAGCTGTGAAACAATGTTGAAATGAACATCTAATCTATCTTTGTATACGGAGAACTAGCGGAAAAGTACTGACGAAATATCTCGAAACAGATGAAAACACAAGTGAATGAAGGTGTTTGCTTTATACATTCCTAACTTGTCTACACGGGACAAATCTATCGGTTATCATACGATTGAATCTTCTCGTCACATAGACTATACGACAGTTGTTAGTATCGAGCTATACCGTCCGATATTTAACAACCTTCGTATAGTTCTATGTCACGACGAATATCGAACGTATGTTAACCGATAGACGGGGACTAAGTGGCGCTTTTAGTTTCATATATGAGTATCGATGAGAATATGAAAGTTTCATATTATCATCGAGTATCATATATTGGTTTTAACTTGAACATCTTGAATCACTCTCTAATGATGCGTTTGTTGTGTATTCTTGTTGTATGTGTGTGTTTCGGCTGTCGGAGGTAAGGTTTCTATCCCATTAAGAATGTATAGAGCGAACACCCATTCGCTTGTGCTTTCAACCGTTTTGAGTAAATTTCGGCAGCACCTCCCCGCTGTTCTCTGAGTACACTGTAATAGAATAGATAATCATTTCAAAGCTGTGAAACAACGTTGAAATGAACATCTAATCTATCTTTGTACACGGAGAACCAGCGGAAAGGTACCGACGAAATATCTCAAAACGGATGAAAACACAAGTGAATGAAGGTGTTTGCTTTATACATTCCTAACTTGTCCACACGGGACAAATCTATCGGTTATCATACAATTGAATCTTCTCGTCACATAGACTATACGACGGTTGTTAGTATCGAGATATACCGTCCGATATTTAACAACCTTCGTATAGTTCTATGTCACGACGAACACCGAACGTATGTTAACCGATAGACGGGGACTATGTGGCGCTTTTAGTTTCATATATGAGTATCGATGAGAATATGAAAGTTTCATATTATCATCGAGTATCATATATTCGTTTTAACTTGAACATCTTGAATCACTCTCTAATGATGCGTTTGTTGTGTATTCTTGTTGTATGTGTGTGTTTCGGCTGTCGGGGGTAAGGCTTCTATCGGTTATCATATGATTGAATCTTCTCGTCACATAGACTATACGAAGTATTTAAATAAAATATAAAGTAACTGATATAACATGATTTTAAACTTATGAAATAATACTTGCTTAGTTACTTGCAAGTTGCAACTTGAGAATACGATATATGAAGAATTGAGCATTAAAGAACTAAGATGCATATTTTGGGTTTTTGTGATGAAGGATTAGTGCTGAAGATTCAATTCTTTGTGATGAAGGATTAGTGCTGAAGATTCACCTCCCTAAAGTGAACACGAGATCCAAGTGGGTGGTTTGTCTATTCGACCCGTCTTGATGCGTTCCTTGAATCCGTTCTTTACTAATTTAGTACGACTTACTTGTTCAGAGATATGAACAAATATTTTTTTGACAGAAGCATTTTGAACATCAAACAATTTGAAAGCAATGGCAGATGAGAAGAACTACTATATAAGGCTTGCATGGTGCAAGCCCTTAGATAGCCCTTGGATGGATTCCCCCCTATATAAGTAGCATCAATATCTGAGACAGTACTGAGAACAGCCCACATGCTCACCGTATCCTCATCTAAACTCATTGATTGAATACAACAACAACAAAAACGCGTTCACAAATGATGCTGCAAACAGTAGAGAAAACCTGTTGCTAATTAAAGAACCAAAACCCTTTCCAGCTCTAAACAACAAAAATCAAAAGAGCCTTCATCTTCAATATAAACAGCACTAATCCTTTATCACTTTAGCACTAATCCCCAACCCCAACCCCAACCGCAACCCTAACTACCCTAACCCTAACCCCAGCCCCAGCCCCAGCCCCAGCCGAACCCACCCCAACCCTAACTTTAACCCTAACCCCAGCCCCAGCCCCAGCTGAACCCCAACCCTAACCCTAACCCCAACCCCAACCCCAACCGCAACCCCTGCCGAACCCCAACCCCAACCGCAACCCCAGCCCCAGCCCCAGCCCCAACCGCAACCGCAACCCTAACCCCAACCGGTGCCTAACCCCAACCGGTGCCTAACCCTCATCGGTACCCAAACCATGAACCTTAGCCCTAAAATAATCAATAATTTGTTTAATTGAAGATTTACTAACTTGTGCGGTGGAGGAGACGATCGATCGGTGGTTGACAACGCCGCAATCGGCGACGAGAAAGAACCAGGGCGGTGGCGACGACGAAACGGAGGGCGGTGGCGATGACGAGAACGGCGACGAGAACGGCGATTGGCGGGAATGAGAGATTTGGGGATTTTGGGTTCGCGCACGATCGAGAGATTATCGAGAGAGATAATCAGCGTAGGGGATCTGTGCCTTTTTAATTAAATCCCTATTTAGATACCCCTACGGATTAGTCCGTAGGTCTTTGGTTTGCGGCTCTGTAGGGGCAAACAACAATTTACGATTTAATATTTTTAAATTAATACGTCAGGACCGTAGGGGCAACCATATGGCCCTACGGACTAATCCGTAGGGCCAAAAGAAATCTGCCCCTACGGATTTCATTATCTGTAGGGGCAACCCCTTATTTTAGTAGTGTTTGGAGTTTAGATGATCACGGTTAAGTCTATTGAAATATGTGGAGAATCTTCTTGCAGATGTCTGAAGAGAAAGGTGCAGACGTCTGTGTATGCACGAGCATGGGACCAAAAGACCAGAGCGATGCCAGACGTCTAAAGGCAAAGAAACAGCTGTCTGGAAAAATCCTGAAGCCGTCAAGAGCGCAGGCTAATGTCTAAACAAGGAGTTTAGACATCTGCCAAAGTGATGAAGCCATTGCAGAGAGTTGGCAGACGTCTGACAAATCCTTCATCAGACGTCTGTCGACAGGATCTTTGTGCGAATCGAATATTTACCATATTCTATTGAACTTTAATTTAAATAGGTTTAGGGTTAGGCTATATATAGGGATCTCTCATATGTTAAAAAGTAATGCTATTGAGATCAATGTAGAGAGAGAGAGGGTGACAGCTAGGGTTTCAAGTTTCTAGAGAGATTTAAGAGAAATCTCCTAGGGTTTGCTCTTGGTGTAAAGTTTAATTCAAAGTTCTAGTAGACGTTTGCAGATTCTGATCTGCCGGGGACTAGCCATATGGTAGATGAAGCTCGTTAACAAATCCCTTGTCTCTTGTTTTGTGATTCTCTTGTTCTCGCTTTAATTACTGTTTTGTCTTTCGTTGATTATTTGTATTGATTGCGTGGATTGGTCGTAAGCAATTGTTCCGTGTTATTCTTCTCCTATTCCCAACAACTGGTATTAGAGTATGGTTAGGGAACCAAAGGGTCTTTCGATTCTACGATCTAGGTTGACGGTGGGCAACGACGCTTGTGTCCTCTTCCTCATCTTCTTACATTGTAGTTTTTGAAGGCGTTAGTTCAGATCGAAAGAGAAGTTGAGTTTGCTACGACAGTAGACGAAAGATGATGGAAGATAAAATAAGAATCGAGAAATTCAATGGTCACAATTATGGTTGGTGGCATATGCAAATAGAGGATAGCCTATACTAAAAAATTTGTATCTTCCGTTGTTGGAAAAAAAGCCCGAGAAGATGTCACATGAGGCATGGAATCTATTGGATAGGAAACCCCTGAAAATTATTAGGCTATCGTTGACTCTGCAAGTAGCCTTTAATATCTTGAAGGAGAAGACAACTATGGGGCTAATGACGACATTAGCGAAGTTGTATGAGAAGCTTTCGACATCAAACAAGATATTTCTGATGAAGAAGCTTTTCAATATAAAGATGGCAGAGAACGGTTCGGTGATAGAGCATCTAAACGAATTCAACAGCGTGACAAACCAACTCGAATCAGTTTCAATTGTATTTGAAGATGAGATTCGAGCCCTTATATTCCTATGTTCGTTATTGGAGAGTTGTGAGAATCTAGTTATGGCGGTAAGTAACTCGATCTTAAGGACTCTCAAGTTTAATGATGCGGTGAGTTACATATTAAACGATGAGATAAGCAGAAAAGTTATGAGTGGGAGTTTGGGAACTTCTACACTTTCAGTGGAGAATCACGGTAGGACATTGGAAAGAGAGAAAGAGAAGAAGGGCAAGTCTAAGAGCCGAGGAAAATCGAAAGGAAAGATCCAAGGCGACTGTTGGAACTGCGGAAAGAAAAGTTACAGAAAAAGCGAATGTAGATTCAAGGAAGATGAAAAGGAAATCAATATGATGCCTACACATAAATAAGGGAAACAAGGGATTTGTCTATCAGCAAATGAGATTACAAATGCGGATACCTGATTCCTAAATTTGGGGGTATCCTTTCATTTCACTTCAGGACGACATAACTTTAGAAAGCATGTTCAAGGGGACTTTGGACATGTGACGGTGGGAAACGGTCAGCCGTGCAAGATCATTGGAAAATGGATGATCATCCTACAACCGTCAGGAGGTCAATTAAAGCTGAAAACGCTAGACACATTCCAGATTTGAAGAAAAACTTAATTTCTATAAGTCAGCTGGACAGCGAAAGTTATATTACGGTATTTTGGAATTCTCAGTGGAAGATTTCTAAAGGATCGTTGGTGGTCGTAAGGGTCAAGTTGAACGGTTCATTGTACTCATTCAATGGGAACAGTGGAGGTTCGATTGCATTGGTGATAAGTTCAGAAGTACATTCTGAGACTTCATTGTGACATAAAAGATTGGGGCACCCCAGCGAGAAGAATATGATAATTCTTCAGGGTAGGAGGCTTCTTCCTGGGCTGAAAAATGTGGAGTTGGGATTTTGCGAGAGTTGCGTTTGTGGAAAGCAAAGTGCTCAAATTTCAAATTGAAGGCGTTGCTAAAAAGACCAAGAAATTAGAGATGATTCATGCGAATGTATGGGGACTGGCCTCGGTGGAGTTTTATGGAGGAAATCTGTATTTTGTAACTTTCATAGATTATGCAAGCAGGAAGATTTGGATTTATACGATGAAGAAGAAGTCCGATGTGTTTAGTCTCTTTTAACACTGGACTGCGCAGGTGGAGAACCAGACGGGGACGAAGGTTAAGTGCCTGAAGTCCGACAATGGCGGAGAATATCACATAAGAGTTCGAGGCGTTTTGCTCACAGAAAAGTATTCGTTGGTTGAAAACGGTACTGGGGATGCCACAACATAATAACATCGCTGAAAGGATGAATAGGACAATCCTAGAGCAGGTGCGGAGCATGACCTTGCATGCCGATATGCCAAAATTCCTATAGGCAGCAGCTGTCGATACTGCTATGTATCTGATCAACAGAAGCCCGGCAAGTGCGATCGATGGAGGTATTCCAGAAGAAATTTGGTCAGGTAAATCGGTTAATTACTCGCACCCCAAAATATTTGGTTGCATTGCGTATTCTTTGATTGATAAGGCAGAAAGGAGTAAGTTTGACTCCAAGTCTAGGAAATGTGCGTTCATCGGGTATGGTGGAGATGGGTTTAGATATCAACTGTGGGATTAGACAAGAAAGAAGGTAATACGAAACCGGAACATCGTCTTTGATGAGCAACACTTGTACAAAGAAGAAAAGCAAGCCAAAGATGGTGCAGTATCAAAGTTCGTCGATCTTGATGGAATTCAAGAGAGTAATCAGGTACTTATAAGTGGAAATCGGAATATGGAGGAGACGAGCATGGCTGTGCAGTATCAGGTTAAAGAACAGGTTGAAGACCAAGTTCATCAACCAGATATACCAGTTCTGAGGAGATCTACACGAGATAAGAGGCTACCTTAAAGACTTGTTACCGACTTCATATTGTACACAGATTCAGGAGTGCCCGAATCCCTTAAAGAGGCGACGTAGGATGGTGCTAGCAAGCAGCGGGAGCAAGTTATGAATGAGGAGATGGATTCTTTGAAGAAGAACCATATGTGGAATCTAGTGAAGCTGCCCAAGAGTCGAAAGGCGTTGCTAAATAGGTGGGTGTACAGAATAAAGGATGAGGCTGATGGCATGAAGCGGTACAAGGTTCGCTTGGTAGTCAAGAGATATAAGCAACAGCATGAGATAGACTATCAAGGGATATTTTCCCCAATTATGAAGATGACTTCAATTCGGATGATTCTCAGTATTGTGGTGGTGGGGGATTTGCACTTAGACTAGCTGGATGTGAAAACGACATTCCTTCATGGAGATTTAGATGAGAAAATCTATATGATGCAGCCACCGGGATACGAGGTGAAGTGGAAAAAACATGGTATGTAGATTGCGAAAAAGGTTGTGCGGCCTCAAGAAAACTCCAAGGAAGTGGTATCTTAAGTTCGATCAGTTCATGTTAGAGACAGGATTTGTGCGTTGTGATTCAGATCACTGCGTGTACGCTTAGACTTTCAAGAATGACGACTACATTATTTTATCACTTTACGTGGATGACATGTTGGTAGCGGGTCCGAATTTCGAGAAATTCAAACTCCGAAGAAGATGATGGCTAAAAAATTCTCCATGAAAGATTTGTGAGCAGTGATTGTCGTAGAATTATGCTATGCGTTCTACCTTGTTCTATTTGTTTTACTTACCGCAATCAAGTCGGTTTCGCTTGTAGCTAGCCGGTTGAGCACGGGTCGTCCGCAGGAAAATGGTTGTATGTCCGTTCTTGTCTTAAACGAGTAAATTAAAGTGTCTATGTGTATGTTCAAATATGTCCTAAGTGTTCGTATTTTATGTTCAAGTAAACTTGTTATGGTTATGGTTGGTTAGTAGAGTTAGATTAGTCTTGTGCTTGTCTTTTGCCATTCTTGAAATGATATTGGGATAATCGAAGGTAGCGGGGATTAAGAGAACATATGAACGGGATTTGTGAGTTTAAGCAAGCTTTTCAATACTAAATCCATTTCTAGTGCCCCTTGTCCTTTCACTACGTACGCTTATTTCCAACCCTTGGTCAAACACCCGCAACCATGTATCCAATTGGGTCACAACTACATGTCACGTTGTAGTGCGCCCACAGGACTTCTCGACTTAGGTCATGGCTATATGTCACGTATAGCGCGCCTAAGTGAGGGGGTTGTGTTTGTTGGGTTACACTAGTGCCCCGGTCATCTACCGTGGCCAAATGCAGAACAAAATTTGTTTCTAGTTTAAAAAACTGGCACTAGAATAACCCGTTAACCGGATCTACCATAAACCCTAAACTAGCTAACACTAGAGGAGCTATCTACTATGAAAAAAAGTCTCACTAAAAGAACCGTGTCCTTTGGTCTTCTATCCTCTTCGTATGCTCCTAGTGGTCTCCATGATTGAGCTTGATCGTCCGTCTCCCTCCATCGAAAATGATCCACCCGAGAGTTGTGATCTATGGCTCTAGCTCCAAACTAAATATCAAATGGAGTAACTAGAGAACTTGGATCGCTAATCTAAGAACTCTAGGATGTAGTCTAGGGTTCTAAGTGTGTTTCTATCTCACCTCCTCTCTTAATTCTCAACTCATGAGAAGGTAGAAAGGAGGTTTAACTTGAATGTGGAAGAGCTCAAGAAAAAAGGAGAGGGATCAAAGCAAACGGTAAACTCAAGAATGAAGCATAGCATGTGAGAGAAAATCAATCACAATAGCTTTGTAAAACCATTTTAATGAATAAAAAAGTATCAACCATGGTTCAATAGTTGCCACAAATGAATTAATAATTCATTTGTTAACTATTGATGCATGGTCCTCACCATGCTCCCCTCTCCTTTATTTTACAGCTCATTTCCATTTAAAAATAAATGGAAAAAGCCATGATGAGGTGTCCAACTTCTAGAATATTTTCCGTAAAAAATACGGATAACAGTCTACTGTATATACATACCTGCATTCGCATAAAAACACGAATACCCGACGAGATAGAATAATACAAAGAATATAATACTAGAATATACATATCGAAATATATATGTAAATTATTAAATCAAAACCTGATTTAATAATCCGGCTCAAAACCCTAACCGGCTAGTATTATCAACTGTCCGATCGAAAGTCCGGATACATAGTACCATCGATCAATCGGAACCCTGCACGTATCCAATACGGCTATTACATTATTTCTCCTGAATCAGGGAAACCCTCTGTATGGGACTCTAAAGACTCGACAGTACGCCGGCAGTGAATTACTGGATAAATCAATAACCATAAGTACGTTAGCGGCACTAGCTGTACGTAACGGCTACCCGGGTACCAGTCGAAAAGGAAGGCTGACAAGCAAACTCATCTGGATCCCTACTGAGCCTATCCGTGACAATCTCTATACAGTCCGATCTCTTCGTCAGAGAGTATTGCATACCGGGTCTAGGGGATGGTAAATGTCAGACCCTAATAACCTGATAATTCGTGCTGATGTAGCTCATGACCAATCCAGGAAACTACTGATCAACCTATCAGTAAATCCTAACTGCCTTGGCCAAGGTCTTATAGGCCTGACCAATCAATCATAGTGCGATATCGACGCCCTATACCGGGAGAGACGAATCCCCAACAATCACTCACTGCCTCCGTATGGCTTGGGGCTGTACACAACCAAAACCTGTTTGCACGACTAAGTAGAGTCGTGGTAGGGTAGTGATCAAAGTACAGTGGGAACTCACATGAGACAAATGACGATCTCAGATCCGAAGACTAACCTGTACTCATGTCACCTGAGAACTTTCATCTGACGATAAGTATAACACCACTAGAAGTTCTCGGCGAGTTCGTCCAGTGTACTCACCCCCAGTGAGCGCCTGTATACAATCTTAGGTGATCACACCTATGGTTGTGGGACCAACCACCACCCCTCGTCGGGGTCTAAAAACGTATATACTAGTCTACTCCGGAATATCGATGCCCAGTCTTGATACTCCCACTACTAGGGACCTTTTAAGGATGTGCTTATCGACTACCTTGCTCCCATAAGTATGATCGCCACCACAACGCAGATAGTCAAGCAATGATCCTACGGGCTTTATCAACATGTATAGATGATACGTAATAACAAGTAGAATATATGCACATGTTAAGATAAAGACAAACCAAATAGCTTACTATTATATCGAGCAAGATTGTCCTGTACATAAATATGTCCAAGCATCCACATGTATACATATACAATAATGGCCTTTAGGGCATACAAATCCAACAGTGTTTGTTTGGTCTAGGTTCGTTTTAAGATGTTTGGCGAAGAGAAGCACAAGAGATTTTTCCGTCCCTCATACTAAACTCTCTTAGTCCTAACAAGTGTGGAATTATTCACACATTTAAAAGAAAAACAAAACAAGAAAGAAGAAAATATACGATTTTACAAATGGTTGCAAGCTAACTACTTGCGCCCTCACCTAAGCAAGGGACTCCATAGAGTATCATGGCTTGAAAATACGGTTTAGAAAAGAAGGAAAATAAAACAAGAAATAACAACAACTACTTAACAACAATAAATAAAATTACACTAGGAATTAAAATTACAAGACAAAGAAATAAAAATATAAGTTAAGAAAAAACCTTCATCTTCATTAACTTTCACTCAAGAGCACTCACTACACTTTCATGGAGAATGGATGAAGAAGAAGATGAACTACAAACTAAACTACACTACACTAAATCTAGTAAAGAAAAAGGCATTCTTGGTTGGACTCAAAACTAGAGTATTTATAAGAAAAGAACTGAAACCCTAGGGCTATATTTTGAGCCCCTACATTATTACCAAACTACCCCCAAAACACGGTCAAAAGATGACACTACATGGCCGCGGAACCGCCGCCTAAAAGGCCTATTGGTCGCGGTTCCACGATCGTTTGGAGGGCTTGCTGTCTCTTTTTTTCTGGGCTTCCTTGTATTGCTTTGTACTTATGTTTGACAGGTCCAAAATTGTAAAATGTATCCAAAATATCTTCAGATTTGCAACAATCCAAAATGGCTACACTTTTAATCCTTTTGACCTTTATCTGAAGGGTTACGGCAGCGCCCCGGCCATCAAAACGCGGCCAAAATGCGGAACAAAAATTTCTAAACCGGCGCTACCGTTACCCGATCCCCGGATCGACCTTAAACCCTAAACTAGCAATTTAAACTAAGAGTTAGAATCATTATACCGAATTGATCTGTGTCCTTCGGTCTTCATTCCAAGCTCCTAGCGGCTCCTTGATGTGGTTTGGTTGCCGGTCTTCCTCCACCTCCGATGATCCACCCGAGGGAAACGGCGCAAGCTCCAACCTCGTCGAACGAGGTAACCGACGCTCCAAAGTCGCTAGCGATGGAGAGTGGGGGTGTATGAAAGTGTCACTAAAATTTTCTCTCAACCTATTTTGCTCAATGAGCAAACATAGAAGATGAATGAGGAGGTGAGGAAATCTTGGCATGAGCAAAATGGTTAAGTGTTTTGTGAACTTGAGAGAGTGAGAGAGTGGGCTAGCATAATGTGAAGTAATCAACCAAATGAAAAAGAAGAACCCCCATCCCCAATAGTGGCCGGCCCCCCCACTCATTCCCACAAAAATATTTCATTTTCTAATTTCATTAAACAATGTGAACCATACCTCAAAGACCATACTATGGTCCATGCCTCATGCCACCTCACACCCTCCACCTCATTATAAAACAAATGATTTTTCTAAAATGGAAAATCAATAATGAGGTGGTAAATCTTCTAGAAGCCATTCCGTATAAAATACGGAATACTTTCCGGTACATGTATCGAAATACATATACGCGTATTCGTACAAAAATACGAATAGCCAAGAGAGAAAATGAATAGTGAACAATAATACTAGAATACATATATATATATATATATATAAATACATATGTAAATTATTAAATCAAAACCTGATTTAATAATCCGTCTTAATCCTAAGCCGCTAGTATTATCAACCGTCCGATTAAAGTCTGCGCAGCATGTGCACATATTTAATCGGACACCTGTATGTATCAACTTACCTCATGTACACCATATCGCCTGAACCGTGAAAACCCTATGTGTGGGACTCTAAAGACTCGTCAATATGCTGGCAGTGGGTTTAACCACAAGCATGTCAGCGGCACCAGCTGTATGTAATGGCTACCCAGGTATTGAGCGAAAGGGAGGCCGACGAGCAAACTCATCCTGAACCCCTACTGAGCCTGACAGTGACAATATCCGTACAGTCCGGTCTGTTCGTCTAAGAGTATCGCATATCGAGTCTAAGGGGGTGGATAAAGTCAGACCCCTAACAACGCGACATTTAGTGTCGGTATGAAACCCATCACCACCTGAGAAACTATCGATCCTGGATCGGTAATTCTCGTCTACCGTGGCCACGGATTTTTGGTGATGGCCATTCGTACACAACGCGACATCAACCCCCAATACCGGGAGAGACAAATCCCCGACGATCCGATCACTGCCTCCATGTGGCTCGGGACTGTACCCAACTAAAACCTGTTTGCATGACTCCTTTGAGCCGTGGTAGGGTAGTAATCAAAGCACAGTGGGAACTCACACGAGACAAATGACGATCTCAGGTCGACAGACTAACCTGTACACATGTCACCTGAGAACTGCTATCTGAGAATAGGTATAATACCAACAAGCAGGTTCCCGGCGAGTCCGTCCAGTGTACTCATAACCCAATAAGCACCTGCATATTATCTTAGGTGAACAAACTAACACCAATGGCTTGTGAGACCTTGCCACCGCCCCTCGTCGGGGTCTCGATCAGTATACACTAGTCTACACTGGAGTATCGATGCCCGGTCTCGATACTCCTACAACTAGGGATATTTAAGGATGTGCTTATAGACCCCAGCTCCCACATATATGATCACCATCATAATGCCGCCAGTCAAGCAAGAACCTATTGGCTCTATCAACATATACATGATGATAAAGACAAACCAGATAGCATACTATCATCTTGAGTAAGACTGTTTTATCGGTATAGGCCTTGCCTCAATAATCACAAGTCTGCGACTATGATAATTGCCTTGTTAGCGTGTGCAACAAGCCGTTAAACCTCTAGGTGTCCCCAGTAGGAGGAGTGTTGTCTCCTGAGGGTTTTTAGCGGATACTACCCACAAAATCCCATCAAGCTAGTTTCATAAGATAATCTTGATTCTAATCCTACGGTTTAGTATCAAAGTTAGAAATTCTACCATTCTAAGTTAGAAATATCCATCCCTTATTTTTCACACCTCCTATTTATTCAACCTAAGATCTTATACGTTTTGACAGTTTAGAAAGATCTAAGCATCTCTTGAGTTTTCCTTCTAAAGCGCAGTCTTCAATCCGGAATTTTTATCATCTTTATGGAAAACATAAGTCTTATTCTTTATCCCTATCTTTCCTCCAAATATTGATCGTATACCCCCACGTGTGTATAAATTTTTACTTCTACACTTAAGAATTCAATTCAAGCTATAGCACCCATGCCCTAATACCTAATACTACTTCTTTTTATTAATGATGGACGGATTTGCTCACACATCTTTCATGCGACTATTACTGCTTCCTGAGGCATTAATCAGCCGATTACTGAATGTGTGGGCTTAAAGCGTAAATAGCAGTTTTCAGGTCTTGTAATTATTAATTTTTTCTTTTTTTTTTCTTTTCAAGACCAGAAATATTTTTCAATAATTCTCTTTTGGTGGTTAGCTTTAAATACCATTTTTTCTTTCATACTAGGCTTTCGGGCAAGAGTATTTCTAGGTATGCTCTATTATCCCAAGTTTCAAGGTGCGTGTAAATGCGATTTGAAGGGTATATACTTTCTAAATTTGGACTCAAGAATAGGAACTATTTTTCAGACTTATCTTTCAATAAAACTTTCAATACTTTCCCTTCATCTCGACTTAACTCAAGAACTGAATTTAAGATTACCTACTTCTAAAAAAACTGCAAGGACGTATATTTACCAAGGCTAAACAGAAGGAGGGTTGTTTTTAGGGTTTTCAATTCCTAAACCTAGGATTTAGTTATTTCTAACCTATCAAACTAAATTTTCGGAATAAAAATCTAAGTTACCCTACTAGCTAACTTGACGAAAAACTTTTTATATTTTTGTAAAAATTTTCAATTTTTGTGGGTTTTAAAAATAAGTATGCAAATGCAAAATATACACATGAATGCAAAGGTAGAAAGCTTATTGAGCATACCCCCAAATTTAAACTTGACAGTGTCCTCACTGTCGAGCTACACCAAGAGGGTCAAAATTGATGAGGGGTCCAAATCTGTCGGTGCTCCCTCTTTTCTATAAAAAGAAAAAGAAAACCAAAAATATATGTACACAAAAAGGTCTCCTCAAACTTAAGTGAAATAATGTTGTCACTGTTTAAACGTTAAGGTCAGAGTTAGGGGGAAAAGAACGTCATCAATCTATACAAGGCCTTACACAGGCCAAAAGTTAACACCAACCATTCAAAGATTTTATCGTGATAATGCCCGGGTTGGTGAAAGAATGCGTAGAGAAAAGAGATGAAGAATACGCGAGACCTTGTATGGATGGAAGCGGGATACGGTCTCGGTGGAGAAGACGAATGGCGGAGGGGAAAAAGAAATGGAAAACGAACTTGAGGGTGAAATGGAGTGAATAAATTAGTACAATTTGTAATGATCGAAGTGTAAAAATGGATTGTACTAATCTATCAACACGTTGAGAAATGAGGTAAAACCTCTCAAGATTCGTACGAAAACATGGGTCGACCGGATTTGGCAAACCAAACGCAGGAAATGAAGGTGATACGGTGTCTTGCAAAGTGGGAACGATGGAAAGGATGGAGGAAAGTGATTGAGCAATGGTATTGGTTAAATGTTCAGGAGGGTGTGCACAGTCAATAAAAGGGACATGATGAATTGGTAAATCCGACTCATCTAATAAAACTGGTTCATCCTCAATAATATCCTCAAAATTCTCGTCAAAATTCAGCTTATCCATGCATTCATCATCATCAATTTCCAAACGCATATGGAGTTCGGGAAAAACAATTATGGTTCGGGATGATACCCACACGAAAGTGAAAGGACATGATGAATTGGTAAGAAAAACTCGTCCAAAATTATGGGTTCATCATCCAAAATATTCCCAGCGTTGATATCCTCAATCAAGTGAAAGTTAAATTTCTCAGTCTCCTCATCAAAAGTATGGTTTTCAATCAGTTGTAGTCCTAGAGTGGAGGTGTAGAGATCAAAGGTAGTGGGTGTGGATTCACTTGAAATGGACCCTTCACAATCGGGTAACTCAAACACTACGTAGTCGCACAACTCATCAAATATTCTATCTTCAATTGGTGATTTATTTGGGACACTCGATAGATTTTCGAAACTGGAGTTGTGGAATTCAATTTGGAATGGGTAAGTTTGATTTGGAAGGGTGTACTACTCACTCTCACTACTCAAATCCTCAAGCTGTCCTATTACCGCATCATACAACGCAAAATCATGAGGTAGTTGGGAACTACGAGATGGTTGTATGAGTGCGGTCAGGGATTCATTCAATTCCTCTATCTGTCGGCACGAGGCTACTCGAAATTATTCTAATGATTGTTCAAGACTAGACATGGGTTGTGAAGGGGTTTCAGTAAAAGATTCAAATTTGTATGGATACATGAAACTTCCAAAAGGCTGTTCAGAAGAAATGTCTAGAGAAGGTGTAAAAGTCGGGTAGGATTGATAGGAATCTGATGGATGTGAAAAATGGACAGGATTAGGATCAACATTATGATAAGAAGGTGATTGGAATTGTTATCCTAACGAATTTGGAGTGGTGAATGGAATGAAAGATCGGTTATGGGATTATTCAATTCTGTCAGCAATGAACATGGATTTCGGAGTCACAGCATGACTATCAAAAGGGGTATCAACGTAAGAAGGTGGGAGAGGTTAAAACGGTTGATACGAAGTGGATTGCGGAGTCCAATTTTTTGTCCTAGATGCGTCTATCCGATCTCTCAAAGAAATTTTGGACATGGATGGATCGTTTGAAGTTCAACCAAAGCTAGAACCATATGAAGAAATGTCTGGTTGTGGGTACCAAAGTTCAACGAGAGTTGGTCGTTTTGGAGTATCCGTGTTATGAAAAGAGTGAAAGGTAGGGAGGGTGGAAGGTGGGTGAATTTGTATAAATTTTTAAATTTTTAATTTTTTTTTTGTTTTTGGAGTTTTTGAAATTGTTTGTTTGGTTTTAGAAAAAATACAGAATTATGGGACTAAACTTAACACAAGCACAAACACAAACACAATATGCAAAACAATACCTAGAGCTAGAGTCTTCAAAGTCCAACTAGATCGCTCCTAGACTTTTAAGTGACAAGTTGCAAGATAACTCTTGAATCATCTTTTCATTGCCAATTGTGGCCAGATAAGCACATGTGAGGTAAGGAGGGTTCCGCTCACGAATCACCGTGAGACGGGCCTTTTAAAATTACTTCCTCACTTGTCTAGCCTAGGCACCACAAAGTCAAATTTAGATAAACGACCGATTCCCCGCAATCTTCAGTTGTTCTAAATGAGCGCGACAAGTCCTTATATGTTTGGTCTAGAAATATTTTATTAACTAAAGGTAATGCGTAAGCTTTTTGTGATTTGTGGGTTCTTAGGAAGGGTGATGAAATCCCCACCCAATCTTAATTTGTGTTATAGCTACTAATGTCCGTATTATTATATGCAAAGCGTTTAAACAAACAGAATCTAAAACAACAAAAACTTTATTTGGCGACGGTGCAATTTTGTGCAAAGAAATCTGCAGAAAATACAGTTCAGTGGAGTTTACAGAGATGATTAGAGAAATAGAAGGGGAGCAAAAAGTTTTGGGCTCATAAGCCAAGGAACGACCGCGGAACCGCTGTCGTTTCCTCTATTTGACCGCGGTTCCGCGGTGGAATGGTTGAATTAGGGCTTCAAATTTGTTCTCTGCACTCTCCTTGTTCTATACTTGATTGATCTTGAAAAATTGTTTTAATAGTAACCGCAATCAATAACGGTGTCGCGTGTAGCTAGCCGAGATGAGTACGGGTCGTCCTCAGGGATGCGTGGAACTTTTAATCTTGCTTTAGACGAGTTGATTAAAAAGAAGGGAGAATAGTTTTAAGATCTAGTTTAAATACGGATATAGATTTTATAGGGAAAAGGCTTGTAGGTTTCATAGGATTTAGTAGTTGATGGATGACTAATAAAGATGACTCCTTTTTTCTTTTGATAGATTTAAAACTAGATAGATAGTGGTGAATGAGGATTAAGGTTCTTGGAAGAAACTAGGGTTTCCCCACTATTGACCCTTGTCCCTTTATTGATCTTTATTCATGTCTAGCCCTTAACAAAACAATTGTTAATCTAATCTCAAATCGCAGTTAAGACTATCAATAAATTGATAGCGTGCTCGATTATGATGTTGACAATTCTTTTGCTAAAGTTTATAAACTTCATAAGATGTAAAAGAAGTTAAAATATTTTATCATCCATTGTTCTACCCTAATCCTACGAACCTTAGCAAGTTAGGAATTGCTCACGCATGTTGTGAGAAGAAGAAGAAAGGATAGAGAATGAGATCATAATTAAAATACAGAAAGAAAAAATACAGAAAATAAATAATTAAACAAAATGATCTACCTTTATTAATCAACTTCACAAGTACAAATCCTACGAATTTAGATTACAAGAGGAAGAAGTTGCTCTCGATCTCTGCCTCGTAGGAAGTAGATGCTCCGTCGATTTTCACGTCACCCTATTACGTCGAATCGTGGACCTGTCGTGGATCTCTTGTTCTTTGACGGTGATTTGCTTAGTGTAAAGGTGATGATTTTTAACTTTAGCCCTCGGTCCTTTATGAAGCGCTCAAATCAGAAATCCTAGATCTCA
Organism: Agapanthus africanus; assembly: GCA_030015575.1. NCBI lineage: Eukaryota > Viridiplantae > Streptophyta > Magnoliopsida > Asparagales > Amaryllidaceae > Agapanthus > Agapanthus africanus. The sequence continues at coordinate 94,973,651 of CM057349.1, forward strand.
TAAGTTTAGACTTGCCATAAAGACCCACTTTCCAAGTTTTCAGATCCTACGATTTTATTGGCAGATTTTTGATCCTGACATCTTAAATATCTTGATCTCATGACCTGAGCTAAATCTGCACAAAATCTCCATGAATAATGTTAGTAATATTTATTAAATTAGAGAGAGTATCTTAATTATTTTATATGGTAATAAATCTATAAGAAACTTGATTAAGAATATTTGATATGCTATGCATCTTTTAATTACTAAAATATTATATAAATATATTATGCATATATTTTCCTTCATAATATTAATTATAATATATAAACATATGATAAAGAGTATTTTGCAGATAAACCCAAATATTTTCTATATTTATAATAAACACCTTTAAATATTTAAGAAAATTAAGGAAAATGTTATATCAAATGTGCAAATTTTCGAATGAACAAATACCCCCAAACTTATCTTTGATAGTCCCGAGCAAACTATTTATTCAAGATAGGGAGAAAAAAGAAAAAGAAAAACCTAGCACACTTTCGTAGGCAATCACGATTGCACTGAGCACGTGCAATAAGCCTTTAAACCTCTCGGTGTCCCTAGTAGGAGGAGTGTTGTCTCCTGAGGATTTTCAGCGGATTACACCCACAAAATCACATAATAAAAGAAAGACGGTGGAAGTTACATACAAAGATATGAACATATAAAAGAAAGAACTTGAAAAGAAGATTTTCTAACTACACTAGCTTTTCGGTTGCCATGAGCCCTATCTTAATGGTCGTGAAAAGATATTAGAAATCACATTATCTCTCAATAAAACATTGCCTTTAGTCTTCCTCCCTATCTTTTATCCAAACATCGATCATATACCCTTACATGTGTGTAAAAGACATCTCTACACTTAGAGAATTCAATTCAAGCTATCATACTCTTGTCCATCTGCCAAAGTACCTTTTAGTCGGTGAATACTTTAGATGGATTTGCTCACACATTCTTCATGCGATCGTTAATATTTCTTGAGGTACTAACCGACCGATTACCAAATGTGCTTTCTTATTTAGGCATAATATTCTCGTCTTGCAATATCTAAGGCTTAGTAGTGGCTCCCAAACTAGTTAGTCTAAGGCACTAGGTGATAAAGCACCCTCGCTATATTTTTTTTATACTGCCTTAAGTAATTACAAAACCAGTGTTCATTTTTTTCACCAATTTTTTTTATTTTTTATTTTTATTATTCTTCATACCGAGGCTTTTAGATAAGAGCATTTCAAGGTATCCTCTACTATCCCAAGTTTTAAGCTATGTGCAAGTGCGTATAGTAGGGTATCAATATTCAGATGTTTGGATTAAAGAATAGGGACTATTTTTCAGACTTATTTTTATCCTCAGATTAGTAATTTCCTTCATCTTACTAACTATTGGGACAACGGCTCATAATTACTTATTACTAGTTTCGTTTAAGAAAACATCTAACTTTGTTGCTTTTCTTAAACTATTGCTATCTTTCATATGTAAATTTTCACTTTCAAACTTTCATTATCAAAATTTTTTTTGTGCTTATATTTATGATAAAGCAAAATAATGCGTGAATAAGCACAAACCTCCCCCAAACCTGTTTGCAGCAGTGACCTCACTGATATCATTTGTTAAGCTTAAAAAAAACTGTAGACTTGGGAGGAAAAATTAGTAATGGGGACATGAATAAATGATGGTGAAATCCTCCTCCAAACTTATTTTAGGGTCATAATTTTGTAAAATTTTATTTTCTTTCAAGAGCCAAAATATTTTTTCTCCCCCCTAAACTTGAGTAAAATAGTATTAAACGTTTAAAATTATAAAGAGGGAGGGAAAAGTTATTGGTCAAAATAAAGCTTTATAAAGACCAAAAGTCAACACCAACCATTCAAAAAATTTATCAATATAGCGCACTGGTTGGTAGAAGATCATGTCACCTATCGACGTGAAGAAGTGGGGAGGGGATAAGAGGTGGAATAGAACGGGTTTATGTCTCGGTTTATAGAGACGAAACAATGATGGTGGATTACTCGCATTCTTGTTATTGTTAAGAAGAAGGGGTGGTGATTCAACTTCTTTGTTTTGGGGTTGATTCATCACGACTCCCATGTCTTCTGAGAATGCGGGTTCTTCAGCGATGATTTCTTCAAAACTTTCATTGATATCCCGATTAATAATCTCATCGGAAAGAACGGTATGATATACGAACTCCATAAACAGTTCATGTTTAGCGTTAGATGTTGATCCGGACAGCTCGATAGAAGGGTCCATATGTGTATAACAAATAGCAGGGTCAAACAAAAATGTACTAGTGGAGTTAAGATCAGAATCGTGAAGTTGTTTAAATTCACTGCTGTCGGAATCCATCCTTTCGACAGAAAATACTTGAGCATAGGGTTCGGAGGGTTCACTTCCCAACTTGTAAATGTTAAGCTCAATTGATATCTTCCCGAAGGATAGGGTCATAGAGCCATTTCGACAATTGATTATTGCGTTTGAAGTTACAAGAAAAGGTCGATCTAGAATCATCGGGATTTGGTTTCGGGGGTTTGCTACGGCTGTGTATCTATAACGATAAAGTCCACATGGAATATAAATTCCCCGACTTTGATTAACACATCCTCTAGCTCACCCCTAAGTTGGGTGATAGATCGATCTGCCATCTGGAGAGTATAGTGCGCCGTTTTTAACTCTCTGATCCCTAATTGCTCATACACAGAATACGGAAGCAAGTTAACACTAGCACCTAAATTGAGTAGAGCATGATTGATAGTTTTACCCCCAATAGAAATAGATATGGTAGGACTTCTGGGGTCCGTTCGTTTCTTGGGTAAGTGTTGGGTAAAAGCAGTGCTTACATTACTCGCTAAGAAAACTTTTTTAGGTACTTGAATTTTTTTCTTCCTAGTGCACAAGTTCTTTAGAATTTTCGCATAAGACGGAACTTGTTGAATAGCATCTAGGAGAGGAATATTTATGTTAGCTTTCTTAAAAATTTCCACAATCTTCTCTATTTGTGGACTTGGTCTGTTGCCTCTTAACCTATGTGGATAAGGAGCTTTATAAATAAGGGTTGGGTCCAACATTGGAGAAGATTGTAGGGATGGAATGGATCCCAGAATTGGAGTTGGGATCGTTTTAGGTTAGCTCGAGGAAGTGGGCTGAGTGTTCGAGCCTTAAGGAAAACGGAGAATAGGCTTGGAAGAAGGTGGACTAGACGAAATAGAAGAAGAAGTAGAAGCCGGGGTTTCAATTGATTCCTCCTCATCAATCTGTTCACCCACTTGGTTGTTCAGCACTCTTCCTGATCTCAACGTGGTTACGGCACTCACATTATAACTTTGTGAGTGGCCAGGATTCGGCAGGGGTTGAGATGGAAGTTTCCCTTTCTCTCTCGCACTCATCGCGGCATTTAACTGTGCAAATTATGCTTCTATTGATTTTATGCTTTTATCGTGGGAAGCGGTGTTCCGAATTAACGTTTGGATAGAAGATGTTAAAGTATCCGTCGTATGCATATAATGTTTAATGAACGTGTCGAATGCAGAAGGTTTATTGGTACCAGCAAAAGAATTATTATAAGGATCAAAGTTGTTGGCCGGGTTTTACAAAAGTTGCGGTTGAAAGGGGTGCTGACTCGGTTGTAGTGGTTGTTGTTGCTGTGGGGGAGGTCTTCGATAGTTGCTTGGGAACTGGTTTTGATTTTGAGTTTGGTTTTGATTCCAAGAAAAATTAGGATGATTCCTCCATCCCTGATTGTATGTGAAAGAATAAGGATCGTTTCTAGGTCATTGCTGAAAAGCAGCATTAGTTTGTTCTTGACCTTGAAACGGAGGATTCAAAGGACATTCTTTTGTCAAATGTGATGGGTTGGAACAGCAACCACACAGGGTTTTGGGGAGAGTAAATAGGTTGAGGGAGCCTGAAGAGACTTTGTTTTCTATAGCATCGAGTTTCCTTTGTATCGCGGCCATTTCGGCTTTCACTGCGATGGAAATATCGAGCTGATGGATACCTCCCTAGACGATGTAGGTCTAACCCTTTCCCACTGTAAAGTTTGTTCAGCGAGATCTTCCAGAAATTGCCAATCTTTACCATCATCTTTAGACAGGAAATGACATTGACACATGGTTTCAAGCATCTGTTTTATTGCTGGATCAACACCCTCATATATAATGCGACAAAGGTCCCATCTATTGATTCTGTGATGAGGGCATTGTAGAAGAAGATCCTTAAACCGTTCAAAGCATTTCCAAAATGATTCATTGGGAAGTTGGGTAAACTGGTTAATCTCGCTTCGAACGCGGGCGGTCTTATGATTGGGATAAAATTTCTTAAGGAATGCTACAACGAATTCATCCTATTTGGCAATAGAATGTGCGAAAGTATTATAAAGCCATTTTTCTGCTAGATCGCACAAGGTAAAAGGGAGAAGACATAATTTCATAGCATCCACAGAAAGTTGTAACGTGCCCATCATTGCGAATACGTTTTCGAATTTGTTTATAAAAACGTATGCGTTTTGGGATTCAAGCACGTGAAATTTGGGCAACAGTTTGATGAAGTGGGGTTTAATTTCAAAATTATCCCCATTGGCTGGTGGAATAGATAAACAAGTAGGAAGGGGTCCACACATAAGGTAGCATCTCTCTTGGAGAGAGATGCGCGATGGATTCTGCACACCTACGGATGGTGGCACGGTAGTGTTAAAATCTGATGGAGAACAATCCATCTCGGTCGATGTGGTGGGAGAGGGGAAAAATAAAATGAAGAAGTACCGACTTCGGAGTCGATTGCAGAAACGCGGACAAGACGGGCACTAGAGTCCTGTTTCCAGCCGAGCATGCACTATGCGGGTTTAGCGTAAGTAGCAGCGTGTGTGAGAACTATTAAAAAGGGTTGTTTTGAAAAATGTTGGACGTGAGACAAATCACACAAAAATGCACAATCAACCCTAGAACTAAGGTCACCTAGGTCAAGTCACTGGACTGCTCCTAAACTTCCAAAGGACAAGCCGCATGATCAATCCTCTACCACCTTTTTATCGCTCCTGTGGCCAGGTAAGTGCCAGGTAAGTGGGAGATATCCGCTATACGAATCACCAAAATAGCGGGCCTAATTAAGTAACCACTTGCCTTAGTCATACTTTCCTAGACACCACAAAAGTAATGCAGATAAGCGATAGATTACCGATGACCTTCCTCTGTCCTAATTGAGCGCGACGGTCCTTAAAGGCTTGGTCTAGATATTTTTTAATTAATGTAGGGTGATGCGGATTCTCGTTTTATGATTTGTGGAGCCTAGGAAGGGTGATGAAATCCCCACCTAATCTGAATTTTGGTCTTTGCCCCTTAAAGTCCGTATTAAAATATGCACAAACAACCCAATTTCAAAGCACGCAAAAAGATTTTTGGCGGAGATATTTTGCAAAGAATCTTGTAAAAAAATATATTATTGGAATTTTCAGGAGAGAGAGAAAAAGAGATAGGAAAGTTACCAGAGAAGTTTGGAACTCTAAGTCCCCAACTATGTCGTTGTTCCGCCGCCAAAATGGACTTGTTGCAGCGTTTTCGCCGCAAAGTTAAGAGATCTTTTGAAAATTTTTGCTACGGTGGCCTCCCTTACTCCTCTGGCCCTCTCAGAAAGTCTCTGAATCTTTATCGCCTCGCTACAGTGACTCCAGATATCCTCGCAAAAATCGCACACTAATCTTTAAATATGCAAGATGCGGTTTTATTTTATTTTTATGATATGGATCGAATAAGAATTCAACACGAACAGTAAGAAAAAAATTACGCACGTATCCCCGACAACGGCGCCATTTGATTGATCGTGAAAAGTGTTTTAGTAGTAACCGCAATCAATAACAGTGTCGCGTGTAGCTAGCCGAGATGAGTACGGATCGTCCTCAGGGATGCGTGGAACTTTTAATCTTACTTTAGAAGAGTTAATTAGAAAGAAGGGAGAATAGTTTTAAGATCTAGTTTAAATACAGATATAGATTTTATAGGAAAAAGGCTTGTAGGGTTCATAGGATTTAGTAGTTGACGGATGAATAATAAAGATGACTCTTTTTATCTTTGGATAGATTTAAAAGTAGATAGATAATGATGAATAAGGATTAGGGTTCTTGGAAGAAATTAGGGTTCCCCCACTGTTGACCCTTGTCCCTTCATTGATATCTATTCATGTCTAGCCCTTAACAAAATAATTGTTAATCTAATCTCAAATCGTGGTCAAGACTATCAATAAATTGATAGCGCTCCCGATTAGGATGTTGAAAATTCTTTTGCTAAAGTTTATAAACTTCATATGATGTAAAAGAAATTAAAATATTTTCTCATCCATTGTTCTACCCTAATCCTATGAACCCTAGAAATCTAGGAATTACTCACGCATGTTGTGAGAAGAAGAAGAAAGGATAGAGAATGAGATCATAATTAAAATGCAGAAAGTAAAAATACAGAAAATAAATAATTAAACAAAATGATCTACCTTTATTAATCAACTTCACAAGTACAAATCCTACGAATTTATATTACAAGAGGAAGAAGTTGCTCTCGATCTTTGCCTCGTAGGAAGTAGATGCTCCGTCGATTTTCACGTCGCCCTCTCACGTCGAATCGTAGACTTGTCGTGGATCTCTTGTTCTTTGACGGCGATTTGCTTAGTGTAAAGGTGATGACTTTTAACTTTAGCCCTCGGTCCTTTATATAGCCCTTAAATCAGAAATCCTAGATCTCATAGGTTTAGACTTGCCATAAAAATTCACTTTCCAAGTTTTCAGATCCTACGATTTTATTGGCAGATTTTTGATCCTGACATCCTGAATATCTTGATCTCATGACGTGAGCTAAATATGCACAAAATCTCCATGAATAATGTTAGTAATATTTATTAAAATAAAAAGAGTATCTTAATTACTTTATATGGTAATAAATCTTTAAGAAACTTGATTAAGAATATTTGATATGTTATGCATTTTTTAATTACTAAAATATTATATAAATATAATATGCATATATTTTCCTTCATAATGTTAATTATAATATATAAATATATGGTAAAGAGTATTTTGCAGATAAACCCAAATATGTTCTATATTTATAATAAACACCTTTAAATATTTAAGAAAATTAAGGATATTGTTATATCAAATGTGTAATATTTTTGACTGAACAGTACTCCAGTATAAAAGCCTCTGTTTCTCGATTAGATCACTGTACTTGCTCCAGATTTGTCTGCACGCTTGCACAAAAAATATCAAAAATAACAAAATGGTCTTTAATATATATATATTTTTTATATATATACGAAAAAATATTAACCTGAATAACAAGAAAGAAATACATTACCGTTTCCCCGTAACCATATATTCAATTGGGTCACAACTACATGTCACGTTGTAGTGCACCCAAAGGACTTATCGACTTAGGTCGCGGCTATATGTCATGTATAGCGCTCCTAAGTGACGGGGTTGTGTTTGTTTGGTCTAGATCCGTTTTAAGATGTTTGGTGAAGAGAAGCATAAGGGATTTTCCGTCTCTCATACTAATCTCCTTTAGCCCTAACAAGTGTGGAATTATTCACACCTTAAAAGAAAAACAAAACAAGAAAGAAGAAAAGAAAGAATGGGAAAAATACGGTTTTACAAATGGTAGCAAGCTAACTACTTGGGCTCTCACCTAAGCAAGGGGCTCCATAGAGTATCATGGCTTGAAAATACGGTTTAGAAAAAAAGGAAAATAAAACAAGAAATAACAACAACTACTTAACAACAATAAATAAAATTACACTAGGAATTAAAATTATAAGACAAGGAAATAAAATACAAGTTAAGAAAAAAAACCTTATCTTCATTAACTTCCACTCAAGAGCTCTCACTACACTTTCATGGAGAATGGATGAAGAAGAAGAAGAACTACAAACTAAACTACACTAAATCTAGTAAAGAAAAATGCATTCTTGGTTGGGCTCAAAACTGGAGTATTTATAGGCAGAGAACTGAAACCCTAGGACCATATTCTGAGCCCCTACATTATTACCAAACTACCCCCTAAAGATGGTCAAAAGATGACACTACATGGCCGCGGAACTGCCGCCCAAAAGGCCAATTGGCCGCGGTTCCGTGGTCGTTTTGAGGGCTTGCTGTCTCATTTTTTCTAGGCTTCCTTGTGTTGCTTTGTACTTATGTTTGACAGGTCCAAAATTATAAAATGTCTCCAAAATATCTTCAGATTTGCAACAGTCCAAATGGCTACACTTTTAATCCTTTTGACCTTTATCTCTCTTGAGCTCCGCGCATCTCTTGATCTTTGTGCTACCCTTTTCGTGCTCTGTGCTTGTCCGAGACACGAATGACCACTGTTATTTATCTTGTCTCTTGAACTGGTAAGCGGCACTGGATGGGTGTAGATGACCGGAACCCGGATTTTATCTGTTTTTGGCAGATGTTCTGGATTTTGGTATAACTGTGGAGATTTTGCATGATTTGCGTTATTTTGGACTGGGAACCTGTAATATGTAAATATATAGTAAACACGGATCAAAAGCACCTACCTATAAATAAACGAGCAGAAGAATGGGCAGTATTAAATGCAATATTCTGGTGTGAACAAGCAGTCAAGCAAATTTTGGGCATGAAGATAATAAGAGATAGGAAGCAGCGGAAGCTGTGGTTATCGCAAAAGGACTACCTTGAAAAGTTTTTTGAAGCAGTTGATTCATACGCATTATACGTGTCGTTTTAAAGTTTGAAATAACCGCAATCAAAATGTTGTCGCGTGTAGCGAGCCGAGATGAGTACGGGTCATTCGCAGGGAGATGGTAGGTTTTTAAACTTGTTTTAACGAGTTAAGTCTGTAATTTTGAGTGGTTTTTATTCTAAGTGTCGTAAATACGACATGTTCAAGAAAAAGACTTGTTAGGGGTTGTTTTAGGTTAGCTTGAGCTAGGATAATGTTTGCCGTTTTCTTATAAACCTAACTTGATATTGATGCTAAGGTAATCGGCAACAACGTGGATTAGGGATCTTGAAGTACGGTATTTGCGATTGTGCGCTAAATCTGTATTTCTTGCCCCCTGTCCTTCCGTTCTTATCTCTTAACTTTCGCCTCCAGCAAACCAATCGCAACCGGTCACGATTAGGAGTCACCGTTATCGTGGTAGGATAGGGTGCTTAACGGAGCGGATTGAGAATCGTTTGGTCGGAGTTTCAACTATAAGTTAGAGATTTTTAAAGGAATTTAGCAAACACTTCCCTATTCAAAACTAACCATATTCTACCCTTAACAAGTTAAACAACTACTCACATATATTCACAAGAACCAAATAAAACACAAAAAGAGAATGGCACATAGTAAAAATGCAAAAATAAGTAAAGCAAAAGTTTAAAGAAACTAAGAATCGATATGTCCGATATGCAATATTCAAGTGTCTTTGAGTCCAAATCTCACTATGAAATCAAATACCAAACTTTAAACTTGCAAGCTCATTTAAGAGGCTGCAAGATCAATGTAAAGTAAAGGATTTTACTAGATCACAATTGTAGCAAGCCATGATATGACATGAGCAAAAAAGAACTTTTTATTGATTGTTACAAACTAATTTGAATTCAAGAACCTAAAGCTTAAGCTTGTAAGTTCAGTGAAGAAGTTATAAGGTCAAGATAGAGGGCAAGAACTCAAGAGTACAAATGGTGATACAAGCTAACATCTACAAAATGAAGAACTTGATCTAAAACTAAAAAAACATGGCTCATTTTCCTCTCTTCTTGTGTGGTATTTATAGGCACCTCCACAGAATAAACAAATAATAAAACAAAGGTGATATGATAATGTGAAATGACCAGAAGAAAAATGAAGCACATTGGAGCTTATTGGATCGGCAGCGGCGGAAATTTTGAGGAAACCGATGGTTTTTCTTCAAGTGATAGGGCCCGTCTTCATGTGGTGATCTTATGTCCTCTCTATAATCTCTCTAGTATTGTTTGATTCATTAAAAAACATTTGGAGTTTAATCTGTAGACTTGGAGGGAAAATGTAAACTTTAAATCATCATATCACAACTTTATCTCTACTCATTACAAGCCCACTTATGCCTCTACTTGCACAAACCATGATTTTTATAGTCAACTTGTGTGCCCACTAGTGCTAGGCTACCCCGCCATGGTTCATGCATCAAAAAAAGGTTGTGTTCACACTTGTATCATGTTTGACCATTTTGAATAAAAATGTATACACTTGAATTGGTTTTGCAAAATCTTGGATTTTGAATCGGTTTTCCATTCTGGTTGCAGTGTTGGCTCAAAAATGTCGTATCCATGCATCTGAGTGTGTTTCCAGTGTTTTGTCACGGGTACCTGTAATCTGTACTTATTGAGCAGATACGGATTAATAGCACTGATATAACATAAAAATGATAATGAATGAGCGGTATTCAAAAGCAGTTTTTCATGATGAACAACGTGTTAGTTATATGTATGCTCTATAGGCCATTGTTGTACATGATTGTATATTATAATGGATGCTTGGACATATATAGAGAGGACTTTCTTGCTTGAAATGATAGTATGCTATCTGGTTGCTCTTTATCTTAACATGTAGACTTGTATTGTGATACTGTCTTTCTCTCACATGTTGATAAAGCCCTTAGGATGTGTACTTGACTACCATGACTATGATGGAAATTATACTAGTGGGGCTAGGGTAGTCCATAAGTTCATCATTTAATTGTTCCTAGACTTGGGTGTATCGAGACGGGGCATTGATATTCCAGAGTAGACTAGCGTATACGCTTCTTGACCCATATGATGGGCGATGGATGATCCCAGATCCATTGGTGTTTGACATCAAAGATGGTATACGGGTGCTCAGTGGAGACTGGGTACACTGAACAGGACTCGCCGAGAACTCTTAAATGATATTATCCCTCACGTCAGATAGCAGTTCTCTGGTGACACTGGTACAGGTTAGTCTGTAGACCCGAGATCGTCATGGAGTCTTGTGTGATTCCCATTGTGCTTTGATTTCCACCTTACCACGTTAAATAGAACGTGCAAAACGGTGGTTTTTGGGTACAGTCCCGAGTCACATGGAGGCAATGAGCGATAGGAGGGGATTCGTCTCTCCCGGTATTGGGGGTTGATGTTGCGCTGTGCTCGATTGGCAATAATAAGAAGTCCCTTGCCAGGGCTAATACGGAGATTTACTGATAAATGTTATGATTGTTGTGAGATAAATTTGCGTGTGCTATTTAAAAATTTAAGAATACCGCAATCAAGACTGTGTCGCTTGGTAGCTAGCCGGTTGAGTACGGGTCGATCCACAGGGAAATGGTGTTATTTCTTTAAGTTTTAACGAGTTAAGTCCTATTTTTGGTAGGTTTTGTTTTAATATCTAAGAATGAGATTCAATTGATTTAAAGTCTTGCTAGGGTTAGGATTAGGTTAGTTTGAAATATGGATTCTACTCACTGCTTTCAATGCCCTAGTTAAGAATATAGGTGTTAGGGTAATAGTCAACAAAGGGGATTAGCACGACTAGGAAGAAACTTAGTTTCTTCCTTTTGGTCCTTGTCTGTCCTTTCTTGGTTCTTAGCCCTAACCTCCAGTTAATTCAACTACAACCGGTCGAACTAGGGAATCACCTCTATCATTTAGGATAGGGTGCCGTAGTGAGCGGTGTGTGGTTGGATTAAATAGAGTTCGTATTATAAAAATTAAATGGGCAAAGAAAGGAGTTAGAGAGATTTCCTTCTCTCAAACCTTCCCTATCCTAACCCTAACAAGTGAGAGATTACTCACTTATTAGGAAAATTACGATAAAATTCATTTTTATAATTTTTATATCAGAAAACTAAATTGCAGATATTAAAAGAACAGATAAAAATTGCAAGAATTAAATTCAAATAATAAAAGAATGCGAGATAAGAATAAAAATACCTTACTTTATTGATGACCTCTCAACGATTACAAGGGAAATTGAAATTTAAATCTAGAATTAAAAAGAGGCATAAAGAGAGGCATTCGGCTTTCCTATTTATAGATAGGAGAAACCCTAGATTTACATTCTGATCCATACATGAAATTACAAGACTACCCTAAGAAAGCCGGGTCAAAGCACCGACACCTACCGGCACCTGCACCGCCACGAGCACTATATGGTCTCGGAACCGCGGCAGAAAGGCATGTTTGGCCGCGGTTCTGCGGCCGTATTGTGCGATCTCTGGCTCTATCCTTCAGGTTGCTGCATGTTGCTTTTTCCTTCTGTTTTCTTCATTTGGTTCCTCAGAATCTCTTCTATTTTCTTCCAGATTTCCAACAGTGCAGAATTATGTGGACTTTTGCCGTGAGCTTCGTGTTGAAGTCTTGAATCTTGTGCTACCCTTATACTTTGTGCATTGAACTATCTACTGATCTTCATTTGTTCCTTGAACTGGTAGGCGGCATCATACGGATTCATCTATTGTTGGTCGTAGTCTCACATTTGTAGCGTCTTTTCATGAATTTCACTGTAATGATCTGAGAACCTGTAACCTGCAACTATTTAGCAGACATGGATCAAAAGCACCTATTTATATATAATGTGATTAAGAATGGGCGATATAATAATACAAAATTCTGATATGAACAAATACCCCCAAACTTATCTTTTGCTCGTCCCGAGCAAAGCCAATTTTATTCTCGAAAAAAATCCTAATCTCACTTTCGCAGGGAATCGCGATTGCACTGAGCTCTTGCAACAAGCTGTTAAACCTCTAGGTGTCCCTAGTAGGAGGAGTGTTGTCTCCTGAGAGTTTTCAGCGGATACTACCCATAAATCCAATCAATTTGGCCGTTGACTCTAATTCTTCAATTTAGTATTCTAGCAAGAAATTCTATTATCTTCAACTTAGAAATCATCAACCCGTATTTTTCACACTCACTTTTCATTTAACTTAGGATCGTATATATTCTGCAAATTTATTAAGCTTTTCGTATCTTTTGAATTTTCCTTCTAAGGTTCCATCTCAATTTAAGAATTTTTATGATCTCTACTGAAGGTATAAGCCATATCTTTCATTCCTATCTCTCATCCAAACCACAATCATATACCCCTACGTGTGTGTATGTATCTCCCCTACACTTGGAAATTCAATTCAAGCTATCATACTCTTATCCATCTTCCAAAATACTTTTAGTTGGTGAAATTTAGATGAAATTGCTCATACATCCTTCATGCGACCGTTAATACTTCTTGAGGTACTGACGACCGATTACAAAATGTGTTTGCGCATTTAGGCGTAATTTCTCGTCTTGCAATAGCTAAGGCTTAGCAGTGACTCCCAAACCAGTTGGTCTAAGGCACTAGGTGATAAAGCACCCTCGCTATATATATTTTTTATGCAGCCTTAAGTAATTACAATACCAGTGTTCATTTTTTTTATCTCTTTATTCACACTTATACTTTATTTATATTTTTTTTATCATACTAAGGATTTTAGATAAGAGCATTTCAAGGTATCCTCTACTATTCCAAGTTTCAAGGTGTGTGTATGTGCTAGTTGTAGGGTATATATTTTCAGAATTTAGACTTAAGGTTCAGAATTATTTTTCAAACTTACACTTCAAATAAAAATTCAATACTCTTCCCTTATTTTGACTTAGCCCAAGAACTGAACTCAAAATTTGCCTATTTCTAAATAAAATACAAGGACATATATTTTCTACAGTTAAATTTTAAGAAAGGTTATTTTTAGGGTTTTTAATTTACTAACTTTAGCATCTAGTTTTTCCCTACTATTCAACCGTCATGTTGAATTTAAGTCAAATATGGCCAAAATTGAACTTTTCAATTTTTATAATTTTTGAAAATTTTCAATTTTTAGTTGATTTTATCTTTTATATTTTTTATCTTTTTAATTTTTTAATATTTTTTTTATAAAGATGCAATGCGGAATTAAATATGCAAAGAAAGAAAAAAAAATGTACAAAAATAAAAATATGCAATGCAATGATAATTATTTACAAACCACCTCCACCCCCAAACATATCAAAAGTAGTGCCCTCACTGCTCACGGCCTCGCCGTCCCCTTGAACATGAACGGGAACGTTCCTCTCTCGCCAGCAGGGTGGTAATGCCGTGCTCGACACTTGTGACTCGCTGATCCAGGTTGGTCACCATCCCTATCAATCTGTCTATCCACCTAGTGGCTCTCTTAAGTAAACGTGCTTGTGCCGCGGGGGTAAGCTCTTCCTCGCTCGTGGTCGAGCTGGAGCTGGATGTCTTGGCGGGTACGTCCTCGGCCGGCTCAGTGCGCGACCATACATCATTTAAGCGTGTGTAGGACGTGGATACGCCCTCAAGAAGAGGTCAAATAGGGATCCCTCCATGCATATAAAACTCAAATTCCTCCACAGGGAGGAAATAGCGACACAGTTGTGTTACTAACATGGGGCATGGATAGTTGGCAGCCCACTTGCCCACACCGATCGAGTGAAGTAATACCGTGCACATATCATAGCTTGGGTTCCTAGTCATCAAAGTGTGCACGATATGAAGGGATGGTGTGAAAAATGTCTTATTGTGCGAACTACCAAAAATATTATTTTGTGCTCAACGGCACACAGTTAGTACATTCGCAAAGAGGGTTCTAGACTGGATGCCTTTATGTGGCTCCCTCGAACAATCATTACCCATCAAGGGTAGGTAATCCTCGAATTGGAGGGGTTGGTTATGAGTAGGTAGTCTAGGTATTAAGGTGATTTCATGGATGAAGTTCCTATCGATTATTATTTTCCTATCCCCCCAAATTAGCCTAATGTATCCGTGTTGTGAGAGGCAACCATCCTCTATGCACTCGTAAAATCGGGTGACGAGATCCGGAAGCGCGAAGGAATTCGGATGGTTGAATAGTAAAAAATTCCATCCACGCCTTCGGATCTCTTCATCGAAGTAACTTCCAAAGACCGTGTGTGCAAAGATTTGGGAAAAGTCCCTCTCAAATTGCAAAGTGGGTGCCATCACAGAGAATGCAGGTATTTCAAAAAATTTTAACAGAGAGAATCAGAAAGTGCAAACCTCCTTTGAAGTTTTCAGAGGGTGACGAAGCAAGGCGGCGGCGGTTGCGCGGTCGAAAAGGACTTGGGCGGCGGTTCTGCGACGGCGTGGGGAGATCTCTCTGTGTGATCGTCAGCGGCGGCTAGGGTTTTCTGAAGTGGGAAATTAGGGTTTGGTAAAAACCGTGGATGGGTTGGGTTCTATTTATAGGGGTTATTTTTGGTTATTTGCAAAAAGGGCCTCTTAAAAAGAGGAATTTATTTGTAAACAATTTTTATTTATTTATTTATTATTTACTGAAATTTTACAAAAATACCCCCAAAAATAACGAATTTTTTTTTAATATTTTTTTTATTTTGTTTTTATATAATTACAAGTGTGACATACCCCAAAACTTATTTGAAACAGTGTTTCCACCGTTTATGGCTGGATAACCGAAATTTGGGAGTAGATGGAGGAATATCAGGCAATGTAAGTCGGCTCCTGCAACAGCAGGAGGTCCTCCGAAGGGTCCGCGATGAGGAACGGTTTAAGTCTATGTCCGTTCACTTTGAATAGTGAACCGTCCTCAGGATTTTCTAAATCGACCGCACCGTGCGGATATACAGTGCGTATCAAAAATGGCCCTTTCCATCCAGATCTGAGCTTGCCCGGATGGAAATGTAGCCGGGTGTCGTAAAGTAAAACCTGTTGACCAGGTTTGAATATTTTGCGTATAAGGTGTTTATCGTGAAACACCTTCGTTCGGTTTTTGACGAAAACTGCGTTCTCGTAAGCTTCATCCCGAAGCTCACTTAATTCATTCAATTGCAGCTTTCTATGGCTGCCCGCATCTCCTAGAGAAAGATTCAACTCTTTTATCGCCCAAAAAGCGCGATGCTCAATTTCAACTGGAAGGTGGCAAGCCTTTCCATAAACAAGCCTATACGGAGACATGCCAAGATCGGTCTTATAGGTAGTTCGAAATGCCCAAAGGGTATCAATAAGTTTTGAAGACCAATCCTTACGGTTTTTGGAAACCGTTTTCTCCAATATCTGTTTAATTTGCCGATTCGAAACCTTGGCTTGTCCACACGTTTGGGGATGATAGGGCGTTAATAATTTATAATTAATGGAATATTTCCGCATTAAGGACTCGAAAGTCCTATTACAGAAATGAGATCCATTATCGCTGATGATTGCGCAGGGGTGCCCAAACCGAGAGAAAATGTTTTCTTTAAGAAATCTAACGACAACCTTTTTGTCATTAGTCCGGCTGGGCACAGCCTCGACCCACTTAGAAACATAATTAACAGTGAGGAGAATGTACAAGTTCCCAAAAGAATTGGGAAACAGTCCCATAAAATCCATCCCCCAAACATCAAAAATTTCAACAACCAAAATTGGTTGGAGCGGCATTTCATTTCTCCTAGATATCCGGCCCAAATGTTGGCACCGGGAGCATGTCCTGCAGTAATCATGTGCGTTTTTAAAAAGTTGTGGCCAGTAGAAACCACACTGCAAGATCTTTTCCGCTGTCTTTTTAGGGCCAAAATGCCCGCCACACGCTTGATCGTGGCAGAATGACAGCACGCTCTTAAATTCATTGTCGGGGACACACCGACGAATAATTTGGTCGGGACAGTATTTGAATGGATATGGTTCATCCCAGTAAAAATGTTTTACCTGGGATAAGAATCGGAGTCTGTCCTGATTCGACCATTCATTTGGTATAAGTCCGGTGGCCAAATAATTCACAATATCTGCGAACCACGGTTCGCATGATACAGTCAAGAGCTGCTCATCTGGAAAAATGTCCGTTATAGGAAATTGAAGCGTCGGCGAAGAAGGGAGGCGTGAAAGATGGTCGGCGACTACGTTTTCGCATCCTCTTTTGTCTTTGATGACAAGGTCAAACTCTTGTAGTAAGAGGTTCCAACGTATCAGCCGAGATTTAGCGTCCTTCTTCGCAAAAAGATGGCGAAGAGCTGAATGGTCAGTGTAAATAATGACTGGAGAGCCGATTGAGTAGGGCCTGAACTTTTCTAATGCAAACACAACAGCTAAGAATTCCTTCTCGGTTGTTGTGTAATTTAATTGGGCCTCGTTCAAGATTCGGGTAGCGTAATAAATTACATGCGGCATCTTCTCGATGTGCTGTCCAAGGACAGCACCAATGGCAAAATCAGATACATCGTACATAATTTCAAATGGATGCGTTCAGTCAGGAGACGAAAGAATGGGAGCAGAAGTGAGTGAGATTTTCAATGACTCGAACGCCTTCATACAGCTTGAGTTGAAATCAAATGCGGCGTTATTGGCCAACAAAAGAGTTAAGGGTCTATCTATCTTGCTAAAATCCTTGATGAACTGTTTGTAGAAACCGGCATGACCATAGAAGGCTCGAATGTCTCGGACGCATTTGGGAGGAGGGAGATTAGAAATGACTTCAATCTTTTCTTTATCTACCTCAATGCTATTTTGTGAGATGATATGTCCTGAGACAATACCTTCTCGTACCATAAAGTGGCACTTCTTCCAATTTAAAGTAAGGTTCTTATCCTTACACCGGGTAAGGACTGCGTCTAAATGTAGCAAACACTCATCAAAGGAGTCGCCGAAAATAGAGAAATCATCCATAAAGATCTCCAAGAATTTTTCCACCATGTCTGAAAAAATACCCATCATACACCGCTGGAAAGTAGCGGGTGCATTGCATAACCCAAAGGGCATGCGACGGTAAGCAAACGTACCGAACGGACAAGTGAATGTGGTCTTGTCTTGGTCCTTTTCGGCGATGGGAATTTGATTATAGCCGGAGTAGCCATCTAAAAAGCAATAAAATTCATGCCCAGCCAATCATTCTAGCATTTGGTCAATAAAAGGTAATAGAAAGTGGTCTTTCCGTGTCGCGGCATTGAGTTTTCTATAATCGATGCAAACTCGCCACCCAGTTTGGGTGCGAGTAGGTATCAACTCATTCGCCTCATTAATTATGACCGTTGTGCCCGATTTCTTTGTGACAACGTGAATGGGGCTAACCCACTGGCTATTAGAGATAGGGTCAATGATACCACTATCAAGATATTTTACGATCTCCTTTTTAACAGCCTCTTTCATGACTGGGTTGAGTCGTCTCTGTGGATCCCTTCCCGGCTTGGCATGATCCATCATATGAATATGATGTTCAACTATTAGGGGACTAATCCCCTTGATGTCCGCCATAGTCCAGCCAAAAGCTTGCCGATTGTTTTGTAAGACCGTTAAAAGGGCTTTCTCTTGCTCGGGGGCTAGAGAAGCCGAGATGATAACAGGAAGGGTCTCATTCTCACCTAAGTAAGCGTATTTAAGGTGAGACGGTAATAGCTTGAGTTCGAGTATTGGAGGCGAAACAATTGAAGGTAAAATCGGTGAAATTGTCTCAAACTCGAAGGGTTCCAACAGAGGTTAAAAACGAGTGTAAGCAACCGAGTCGGATGGTTCAGCTAACTCATCCGAAAATTCAAAGGATTCAAACTCGGGTGGTGATTGGTCGAGATCGTCTGAGAAAGTGAAACACTCGTAGTCATTATCGGGCGTGAAAACAGTGTCATGTTCAAGGAGGAACGCACTACTGGCGTTAAAATTGCTGTGATCGAACAAAAATTTCTCAAGCTTACAGTCCTCCTGGGTGATCTCTTGGATCGAGCAAACATCAAGTATATTAGCATTAGGTTCGGAGGACTGATTCCCCAACTTAAAAATGTTGAGTTCAATTGTCATGTTTCCAAAAGATAGGTTCATTGAACCATTTCAACAATTGATCACCGCATTAGAAGTTGCAAGGAATGGTCTACCGAGTATCACCGGAATTTGACTCCGGGGGTTAGCTACAGGCTGTGTGTCCATAACAATGAAATCAACGGGGAATATTAAGTCCGCTACTTTAATCAACATATCCTCTAACTCACCCCTAGGATGGGTGATGAATCGGTCGGTCATTTGAAGAGTACAATGTGTAGGTTTCAACTCTCCAATGCCTAGTTGCTCATATACCGAATAGGGAAGCAGGTTAACACTGACACAAAGATCCAATAGTGCGCGGTTGATGTTCTTATCACCAATAGTTATTGAAATAGTAGGACAGCCAGGGTCCTTTCATTTTTAAGGTAAAGGTTGGGTAAGAGCATCACTTACTGCACTAGCCAAGAAAACTTTCATGGGTACTTGTGTGTCCTCTTCTTGGTGCATAAGTCCTTCAAGATTTTAGCATAAGAAGAGACTTATTGGATTGCATCCAAGAGGGGAATGTTAATGCTAACCTGTTTAAATATTTCCACAATCTTCTCCATTTCTGGAGTTTGCTTATTGGATCTCAACCTGTTTGGAAATGGAACATTTTGAAAATTTGTTGAGTCCAATGTTTGTGGAGGATATTGCGGAGTTAGAATGGATCCCAGTGTTGGTGGTTTAGTGGAGTGAGATGTGGGTCCGTTCGGAGTAGTAGAAGAATTAGAGCCTTGTGAAGAATGGAGAACAGGCTCTGAAGATGAAGAGGAAGATGAAGATGAAAAAGAAGAAGCGGTGGCCGGGGTGTCATCATCAGTGCCAACATTATTGTACAACATCCTTCCAGATCTCAATGTCGTCACGGCACTCACATTATGGTTTTGTTGTTCAAGAGCAACATGTGCATTTTGTGGGTGACAGGATTTGGCAGTGGTTGAGATGGAAGCTTCCCCTTCTCTTGCTCGCTTAAAGCAGTATTCAGTTGTGCAATTTGGGCTTCAATAGTTTTGATGCTTTGCCCAAGTGATGCAGTGTGTTGCACCAAAGACTGAATGGAAGACTGGATGTTGGCTGATGATTGAGTTGATTGTTTTAAAAACGCCTCCAGACTTCGTTCTAGCGAGGAAACCTTATCGTTATTTGGCTGAACAAAATTGTTTTGAGGAAAAGAGTTGTTAGGTGCAAAATTGTTCGTTTGATTTTGGTAAGGTTGGGGTTGAAAAGGTTGCTGATATTGAGTTTGTTGAGGGGCTTGTTGATGAGGAGGAGGCCTCTGGAAATTGTTGTTGCCTTGGAATTGTTGTTGATTTTGATTCCAAGCAAACTTGGGGTGGTTCCTCCAACCAGGATTGTACGTTGAAGAGTATGGATCATTTCTTTGTCTTTGCTGAAAGGCAGCATGGACTTGATCCTGTCCTTGAGCGGGTGGGTTGTAAGGATACTTTTCAGTCAAATGGGACGGATCCGAACAACAAGCGCATATAGTGCGAGGGGGTAAAGCAGGGGTAGGAGAAGGCGATGAGAATTTGCTCTCAATTGCTTCTAGTTTTCGTATAATTGCGGCCATTACGGCTTTCATTGCAATTGACATATCAAGTTGATGAACACCTGCCCTAGACGGACCGGATGAAGTAGATGAAGTGGACGAAGTGGTCTGTCTAGTGCTTTCCCACTGAAGCGTTTGTTCAGCAAGATCGTCTAGCAATTGCCAAACTTTCTCGTCAGATTTGGTTAGGAAGTGATCTTAACAAATGGTTTCTAGCAACTGCTTAGTTGCTGGGTTCAGTCCTTCGTATAAAGTCTGGCAAAGTTGCCATCTCTCAATACCGTGACGAGGGTATTGAACAAGAAGGTCTTTAAATCGTTCGAAACACTTCCAAAAAGGTTCGGAAGGAAACTGGGAAAATTGGTTAATTTCATTACGAATTCTCGCGGTCTTGTGATGTGGGTAAAACTTTTTGAGAAACGCTTTAACAAACTCTTCCCAACTGTTTATGGAATGCGATGCTGTACTATATAGCCACTTTTCAGCTAGGTCACATAATGTGAAAGGAATGACTCGTAGCCTTATAGCATCATCGGACAGTTGGGTGGTCTTCATCATTGCACAAACATTCTGGAATTTCATAATGAAGATATAGGCATCTTCGGATTCCAGCCCGTGAAATTTGGGCAACATATTGATGAAGTGGGGCTTAATTTTGAAATTGTCCCCATTAGCCGGCGGGAGTGAAAGACAAGTTGGAAGTGCGGAGCGGGTAGGATAGAAACGATCCTGGAGCGCGATTTGCTGGGGCGCTTCAACAGGAGGTAAAAAGTTTTTAGGATTGAATCCTGACATCTCTTTAGAAGATGATGAATGTGAAGATGAAGGTAAGGATGAAAAAGAAGTGGAGTGAGTTTCGACTTCGGAGTCAAACGCGTCGTCAGTAGCGACTAACGAGACACGGACTAAGCGGGCACTAGTGTCCCTAGTCCAACCGGACATACACTAAACGAGTCTAGTGTAGTCAAACGTAGAATGTGAGGGTAAGAAAACATCAATGGGGAAATGTGGGTGAAGGTTGGATGCAATGGAATTCTAGCGACAAATGGCAAGTTTTTTTGTAAAAATTTTGTTTTGTGTATTTTTTATAAAGATTTTTTGCAAAAAAAATTTGTACGGACTACGACACACTTTCAAACAGTAAAAATTTAAGCATGCACAATCAAGCCTAGAGCTAGGGTCTCCTAAGTCAACTAGACTGCTCCTGGTCTAAAGCGACAAGTTGTGAGATATCCCTCAAATCGCCTCTTCACCGCCAATTGTGGCTAGGTAAGCACGAGTGAAGAAAGGAGGGTTCCGCTCATGAATCACCGTGAGACGGGCCTTTTAAAGTTACCTTTCTCACTTGTCTAGTCTAGGCACCACAAAGTCAGGTTTAGATAAACGACTGAATGCCCACAACCTTCCTCTGTCCTAATGAGCGCGACAGTCCTTAATTGACTTAGTCTAGATATTTTTTAATTAGCTCAATGGTGATGCATATGCTTTTTGTGATTTCTGGGGTCTTAGGAAGGGTAATGAAATCCCCACCCAATCTTGATTAGTGTTATAGCGCCTTAGATTCCGTTTTAAAAATGCAAAGCAGTAACACACAAAATCTAAAACACTTTCCAAAAATTTTTCTTTTTATTTACGGCGCAAAGAATCCTGCACAAAATGATTTATTGGAGAGGGAGAAGAAGTTTTGCGCAAAGAACCCTGCAGGAAATTTTTTCAGTAGAGAGCAGAGGGTAGGAGAGAAGAAAAGAAATACTCACAAAGAATTCTGGACTGCTGACGTCAGCAAACGGCTCGAATCTGCGGCGGTTCCGCGGTGGATCAGTCGGTTCAGAGCTTCAAAAAATTTTATCTGTTCTGATTTTGTTCTCTCCTGTCTATTCAGATCTTCCGTTTGTTGATTTGTTCGCTGGGCTTGCTCTAGATCTGAATCAGTCCGTCATCCTTTCCTGCACAATTCGCACAAAAACAATAAAAAATAACAAGATGATTTTTTTTGTATTATTATTTTTTTTTCAATTTTTATATTTTTTCAATT
The DNA here is from genome assembly GCA_030015575.1 of Agapanthus africanus. Taxonomy (NCBI): domain Eukaryota; kingdom Viridiplantae; phylum Streptophyta; class Magnoliopsida; order Asparagales; family Amaryllidaceae; genus Agapanthus; species Agapanthus africanus. The sequence continues at coordinate 94,996,017 of CM057349.1, forward strand.
TCAATTAACCCGAAATTACGAAAAGAAATAAACTACCGTTTCCCCGGCAACGGCGCCATTTGATTGTTGTGAGGTAAATTTGCGTGTACTATTTAAAAATTTAAGAATACCGCAATCAAGACGGTGTCGCTTGGTAGCTAGCCGGTTGAGTACGGGTCGATCCACAGGAAAATGGTGTTATTTCTTTAAGTTCCAACGAGTTAAGTCCTACTTTTGGTAGGTTTGGTTTTAATATCTAAGAATGAGATTCAATTGATTTAAAGTCTTGCTAGGATTAGGATTAGGTTAGTTTGAAATATGGATTCTACTCACTGCTTTTAATGCCCTGGTTAAGAATATAGGTGTTAGGGTAATAGTCAACAAAGGGGATTAGCACGACTAGGAAGAAACTTAGTTTCTTCCTTTTGGTCCTTATCCGTCCTTTCTTGGCTTTTAGCCCTAACCTCCAGTTAATTCAACCACAACCGGTGGAACTAGGGAATCACCTTTATCATTTAGGATAGGGTGCCGTAGTGAGCGGTGTGTGGTTGGATTAAATAGAGTCCGTATTATAAAAATTAAATGGGCAAAGAAAGGAGTGAGAGAGATTTCCTTCTCTCAAACTTTCCCTATCCTAACCCTAACAAGTGAGGAATTACTCACTCATTAGAAAATTGATGATAAAATTCATTTTTATAATTTTTATATTAGAAAACTAAATTGCAGATATTAAAAGAACAGATTAAAATTACAAGAATTAAATTCAGATAATAAAAGAATGCGAGATAAAAATAAAAATAGCTTACTTTATTGATGACCTCTCAACGATTACAAGGGAAATTGAAATTTAAATCTAGAATTAAAAAGAAGCATAAAGAGAGGCATTCGGCTTTCCTATTTATAGATAGGAGAAACCCTAGGTTTACATTCTGATCCATACATGAAATTACAAGACTACCCTAAGAAAGCTGGGTCAAAGCACCGACACCCACCGACACCTGCACCGACACGTGCACTATATGGCCGCGGAACCGCGGCAGAAAGGCATGTTTGGCTGCGGTTCCACGGCCGTATTGTAGGATCTCTGGCTCCATCTTTCAGGGTTGCTTCATGTTGCTTTTTATTTTTGTTTTCTTCACTTGGTTCCTCAGAATCTCTTCTATTTTCTTCAAGATTTCCAACAGTGCAGAATTATGTGGACTTTTACCGTGAGATTCGCGTTGAAGTCTTGAATCTTGTGCTACCCTTGTGCTTTGTGCATTGAACTGTCTACTGATCTTCATTTGTTCCTTGAACTGGCAGGCAGCATCATACGGATTCATCTATTGTTGGTCGTAGTCTCACATTTATAGCGTCTTTTCTTGAATTTCACCGTAATGATCTGAGAACCTGTAACCTGCAACTATTTAGCAGATATGGATCAAAAACACCTATTTATATGTAATGTGATTAAGAATGGGCGATATAATAATGCAAAATTCTGATATGAACATGTTATCAGTAGTTTCTCGACCCGTTATGAGCCTTACATCAGCACGACTTATCAAGTTAATGGGGTTTGACGTTTACCATCCTAGACTATATATGCAACATATCAGATGAAGAGACCGGACTGTACGGTAGTGTTATTTATTGGAGTCACAGGAGAATGAGCAGGTTTGCTTATTGATCTTCTGATCGCTCAATACCCGGGTAGCCGTTACGTCCAGTTAGTACCGCTGACGGCTTGTGGGTGACTGATATGATCATCACCTACTGCCGGCATATCGACGAGTCTTTAGAGTCCTACACAGAGGTTTCCTGGCTCAGGTGAAACGAAGTAGGAGCACATATGTGATATGTACGGGACCGAGATTGATACGCGTATGTGATACCGTATTCTAATCTCGCGATATGTGATATCGGTCGGTTATATGTGATATAGCCGAGTTGTCGAATCAAGTGTTGATTCGATAAATTGATATATATGATATTAGTTGGTTATATGTGATATTTCCGGATTATTAAATCAAGTGTTGATTCAATAATTTAATGTATAATTATATATTTGATATATTAACATACATTAACTAATATTAAGCTCACTTAAGTGTTTCTTTTTTTCACTTATGCATATAATATATATGTGATATATATTATTCTATTTGTTTATATGTGCCATGCTTGATGATGCATTGTACATGGGTGTTTGAGACTCACACTATACTTGAGATAATATGAGGTTTTAATTATTAAGGGTAAATCAAAATTAAGTGGAAAATTGTCATGGTTAATGAAACTTGGAGAAGCTTGTGGAACCATTGACTTAGTCCACTAATTTTGTCTTATCTTAGATATTTATTAAGCTAACCATTATCTAAAACCATGGTTAAGTCTCTACATGAGTTATATGAGATATTTCTCATCTATGGTTGGCATTTTATTCTTCACTTCATCTTCTTCATCATCAAAAAAGAAAGCACTCTAGGTTTTCAAGTGGTGAAGAAAATTAGTGAGAAAAATAATTCTAAAGTGAGCAAAAATCCTACTTCATCAACCTACACTAGATTAGCCATTTAGTTTAGGTTGTTTGCTTCACTAATTCCCAATTAGTGAAGAGGTAGCTTGAGTTGGAGATTCCTCGACGTAAATCATCTTCGGCCTCGAAGATTTCAAGCAAGCTTGTTCTTTTCGCCTAGTGGAGCCTTGCGAGTGTCCGAGAGACCACTACTTGGAGTGAAGAGACTACTAAACGGAGCTTTTGAAGTGAAGGACCGGTCTATAAAGGTTGTATTTCTTATTCATTTAGTGTAATGTTTGATTACATGCTTGCTTACCCTAATTACTCTAGTTAGTTCCTTGGTTTGGGTTATTTAGCACACTAAAAATTTTAAATTGGCATGGTTGATGCCTTCTGAAACTTAGTAGTCATGCTAAAGAACCCTTCAGTGGTATCAGAACCAAGCTAGAGAATTAGACGATATTAGTAGAATTACGAAACCGAAACAACTCCGAAACGTCAAAACAAAATCCTAGTTTCTGTCGAAATTTTTAAGTCCTCTAAAATTTTTTTAAACAAGTGAAGAATGTTACGTGAGATGTAACATGAACACTAGACAAAAAATAACCCAATCCGCCGTATTTGACCCGATTAGATGAGGAATAAAACCGGCCTGGTCGGTTTTCCTGTGGTGATTTTGCTTCATTTTTGTTTTGTGTTCCAGGCTCTGGGGTTTGGTGTTTCAGGTATTGTTTATTTTTACTAAGATTGCATGTGATGTTATCTTTCTGTAAAGGCAATTCGTAGTGTTTCGTAGTCATAATTTTAACATCGTTTCGGGTAATTTAAACGACGTTAAAAATTTCAAACGAATATCAATAACCCATTTTTTCACCCCTCTCTGGAAATTTTCCAAAAGTTGGAATTTTTAGGTTTAAAAATCTTCAGAAAATCATGCAGGCAATTCTATGGACCCTCTAGAAGAACGATACCCAAACTCGACTCTTTGACCGCGGAACCGCGGCCAAACCCTAGGGTTTGCGGCGATTCCGCGGCACTATGAGTGAGGAAAGGGTCGGCCCTTCCACGGTTGGTCCACAGGTGCTGTGGCATGTTCTGGGTATTTTTTAAACTGTGTTCAAGTGTTGAGCTCTCTGGTAAATTTTGGGTGTTTGTTGATTCAATCGAAATGTTTAACATCGTCTAGCTATCTGCGAATTGTGATACAATATTTGGAATCCTTAATAATTAGTTTTGTGAAAACTAGTTTGAATTTTGTAAACCTAGCAATTTAGTCTCATTTGATTGGTTGCCGCACGGTTTTGATTCGGATCAAAACTCCGTCGCAATCTTGTATAGTACGCGAATGTTCGCCGGGTAACATTACTAGATAGCCACGCCCCATAGCCCCGACCAAGTGACTTCAGGAGAACCCCGTTGCCTAAAGCATCCGTCCGGGTGCTCGCGTCCGCGGTGTTCCGCCTAAGTGCACTTCGTCGACGGCATCGGGGGTGCGGCCGTCTACTAAAGTTTCCGACGAACATTCGATCAACTTGTCGGGAATCTTGTTGAATTGCCCGACTTGATATTGAAAAGCGTTTTCAATATCGAGACTAAAATGCGGGGTTTATAATTGTTAGGCTTGCGTTGTATAATGAATTCATTTGGTTAGGTATGAAATCCGAAGTATGTGATATTTCAGGTTTATGATGTCTAAGGTGGTTGCGGATTCCAATTGTTGTAGTTTTCATTTTTTTCTGCGACCATAAGTGTAATATGTGGTGTATCGCTGGTTTCGTCGCTATATGTCAATGACAATTGGGATACGCATATTTGCTTACGTTGATGACATGTGATGTTATGTGTTGCTGTGATATGTTATATTGAATCGTCGTGTTTGAATAGCCGTGTGTTTTTGCGTGAGATGAGAGTTTTTCATTTTCATTCATGTAAAAACTTGTATGTAATATTCTTTTATTGGGGCACTTCCGTGTTGAGAATGATGTCACCATTGATGTATATTATTTACTTTTCCTCATTAGGATAGACCCATGGTGGGGAGCACAAGTAACTGGGTTCTAGAGTCTAGTGGGAGAACATCTCGAGGAGTCGAGACCGGGTCTCCTATCTTTAGAATTAGTAGGGTTGCTTGCCCCTCTCATAGGGGTCTAGAGATGTGGGATTGTCTATTCATCACGACCGTGGAATCCGTGTTTTTTACTGGCTTAATTTAAAATACGGAATTCCCAGTATATCCAATATTTCATATGTGGACTTCTACTGCTGATATTCTGTGATGTGATCACTTTATATAATGAGACGAATGTTGTTATTATATATATGATATATAATAAACGTTGCTTATGTTTTGCACCCGCGCTAGACCCGCCCGTTATGCCATTAGTTAAGTAACCTAATGGTGCATAACGGGACACTGTGGTGAATGCGGATGGCATAAGCGTACGTTGTATTTTCGTTTCTTCTGTGATGCTTAGGAAGCATAAATGACGGGACTTCATTAATGATATTAATGAAAAAGAAAGAAACCTAAAGATATTGTAGAATCAAATTTCAAAAAGGGTAGCTCTAGTTCTTGCTTTGCATAGCGGTATTTCTTAACGAATATCCGGCACCTCATTCGATGAGGAAAGAGCCGAGATCCCTTGACCGGGAATGACCTCTTTAGCAAAAGCAAGCAAATGCTACACCCACTCGGTTTATTTTGAAAAACTCGATTTTAAAAGCGGAGCTTAAACCACTCCTTTTAAAATCACTCGATTCTACAACGATATCATGTTCATTACGCAAAAGGTTTTCCTAAAAACCTGTCGTAGCCCTCCGTCATTTCAGATAGGTACTGCTTAGTATTCGTGCTATGTTTGTTGGCCTGCGTCAAGGCATAGTGTGTGGTAGCTATTTAGTGCTTATCTACTGCATATGATGCGATTGGATTAGGGTAGTCGTGCGACTTTGTTGGCCTGCGTCAAGGGTCGTGCGGGTGGGTTTAATTTAATCACGAAATATACGGGTTGAACTTGACTAGCGAACTATGGTTTGTTGGACTGCGTCAAGGTCATAGGACGCTAGGGGCAAAATATTATTGGGAATTTCAAGTGTTGAAATTTGCAATGAGATTGCATACCTTCTATGAGATAGTTGGATCCTGATATTCACTGCGAGTAAGAGTTACTCCTGGGAGAGTTTTACACATCACAATTAGCCGATCAAGTAGGTGTCTAGAATGGTGTAAACGGGATTACGCCCATGAGAAAACGAGATTTATTTTAATTAGGTCCATACGAAAGCACGGGGAACCTCTCTCAAAGTACCGACACTGGCCTGGCCGAAAGATTGGCGAACTTGTAGGGTGTAATTAATCCCGGCTAGTCTTACCTTTTAGGGTTTGAAGGAAGATTTGATAGAAACAGTGGGAGACATCCTGATTAGATAAGATAATAACCAATCTAATCTTACAAGAGCACACGCTAAGTGTTTTCTTCTCTCTCTTCTTTCTCTCTCCAGGTAGCGACCATGTCACGCCTTAATCAAGATAATAATATGGATGTATTGACCGAGCCTGCTTATTATACTGAGCTGGGGATCGTTGGTTCCGCTCTATCTTATAATTGTTATAAGTCCGAGTAGGAAATAGGGGAATATCCGGATTCCCACGCCATCCAAACGAGGAATAAGCATGCTGATGCATCTTTTTCGGGTTTGTTAGTTACCGAGAAATGTTTCTTAGTACACTCTACGTCGTGGGTATTAGATACCGGATTAGGATCCCACATATGTAATATGTTACATGGGCTAAAGAGAGATAGAGAACTGGGAATATGTGATAATTCTGTAAGAGTAGAGAATGGTGCAAATGTTGCAGCCAAAGGAGTTGGCGATTATCACCTTATATTACCAAATGGTAATGCATTGATTATGAACGAATGCTATTACATATCGAACCTGATATGCAATATTATATCAGTTTCTTTATTAAGTAAAGAAGGATATAGCAGGATAATGTTATGAACATTTTTCTGAATCAAAAGTTGATTGTATCAGGCTCGTTAAGTAATGGCATATACGTTCTAAATCAAAACACGGTTCTTAGCTTACAAAATACACACAAGAGGAAGAGTTCAGAAATGAACGAATCTTTCTTGTGGTATTGTAGACTAGGTCAAATTAATGCGACACGTCTAGCTAAGTTTCATAAAGATGGATATTTGAATCCGTTCGAATTTTCAACTTATGAAACTTTCCAGTCATGTCTCAAAGGCAAGATGACCAAAACTCCGTTTACAAGACACTGATAAAAGCTATAGAACTCTTGGGACTGATACATAGTGATGTATGTTGTCCCATATCTACACAATCCAGGAATGGTTCCTCATACTTCATTACATTCACTGACGATCTCTCGAGTTTCGGGCATGTGTTCCTGTTGAAACACAAGTCTGAAGCTTTTGAGAAATTCAAAGAATATAAGCATGAAGTTGAGAACCAGACGGGTAAAAGTATTAAAATCCTTCGATCTGATCGAGGAGGAGAATACTTGAGCACAGAGTTCCTGGATTATTTAAAAGAGAATGGGATTCTCTTTCAGCTTACTCCTCCGTATACACCACAGCACAACGGTGTATCGGAGTGGAGGAATCGCATCCTATTAGATATGGTGCGCTCTATGATGAGTACCGCTGAGTTGCCTTTTTCTTTTTGGGGTTATGCACTGGAGACAGCTACAGACCTATTGAATATGGTTCCCATCAAATCTGTGCCAACCACTCCATTTGAGATGTGGAAAGGAAAGAGACCATGTCTTAATTATGTTAAGATGTGGGGTTGTCCGGCATATGTGAAAATACAAAATCCGGACAAGCTCGAGGCAAGGTCTTTTCTGTGTAAGTTTATTGGATATCCCAAACATTCACGAGGGTATATCTTCTACCACACCAAGGAACAAAAGTTGTTTGTTTCTCGACATGCCACCTTTTTAGAAAAGGAATTTCTTGAAAAAGAAATTAGTGACAAAAAGGTAGAACTGGAAGAAGTTCCAGCTATACAAATTACGACAGAAGATTTGGTAGAACCAGAGGATTCGATAGTTCCCAACGAAACTCAGCCTCTCTGCTGATCTAGTAGGGTTCCTCATCCACTTGAGAGATACTACGGTTTTCTCATTGATGGTGGGAGCGAGGATTGCATCATGGAAGATGATGACCCAACTAGTTTTGTGTAGGCCATCACGAGTGGGGATTCTGTGAAATTGCTGGATGCAATGTGATCTGAGATGGAATCCATGTACACCAACAAAGTATGGACTTTGGAAGATGCTCCTGAAAGGGTAAAACCTATCGGGAGCAAGTGGATCTTCAAGATAAAACTTGGTGTAGATGAAAAAGTTGAGACTTGTTGCAAAAGGTTTTCGTCAATGACCAGGTGTGGATTATGATGAAACCTTTTCTCTAGTGGCTATGCTTAAGTCCATCCGGATCCTACTTTCCATCGCTGCATACCATGACTACGAAATCTGGCAGATGGATGTTAAGACCGTCTTTCTAAAAGGTGATTTAGAAGAGAGCGTGTACATGACTCAGCCAGAGGGCTTTGTGGACAGTGGGAGCAGCGGAAAGATGTGCAAGCTGCTTAAATCAATCTACAGGTTAAAGCAGGCATCGCGGAGTTGGAACATCTATTTTGATGTGGCAGTCAAAGAGTTTGACTTCGTAAAAAACGTAGATGAACCTTGTATATACAAGAAGGTGGCAGAGAGTAAGGTCGTCTTCCTCGTATTGTACGTGGATGCCATACTCTTGATAGGAAATGATGTTCCTATGCTGCACTCGGTCAAGCTTTTCTTATCACAAAGATTCTCCATGAAGGATCTGCAGGGATACCTAGGACGGCAGCAAGGTTTCGGGAGGCATCTCTCATTCCATATTAAAAAATTTACCGTTCTAGCTAACCCTAAACATTGAATCGTCTACTAGAAATCGACGGAAAAGTAAATGCAAACACTTTGCATGTCTAGTGAGCAAGGAATACAATCATTGAAGACCGGTCCTTCACTTCATTAGCTCCATGTAGTAGTCCTTTCGCTGCGATCAAGAAGTCCCGGACTCTAGAGAGGCTCCGAAGAAGAAACGAACATGCTTGCTTCGAAGTCTTCGAGACCGAAAGTGATTTACGTCGAGGAGACACTAACCCAAGCTATCTCTTCACTAATCATGGAATTAGTGAAGCAAACACCCTATACTAAATAGCAAGTGGTAGAGGATGATGAAGTAGGAATTTTGCTCACATTAGATTTCATATTCTCACAAGTTTTCATCACAAACTCAAACCTTAGAAAACTCTTTTCCCTTTGAGCTCATGAAGAAGATGAAGAATTATCAAGAGAGAATGAATTATTGTTGAGGTTAAAAATGCAACCAACGGTTAAGCATGTCATTATTAACCCTTATAGAGACTTAATCATGAGCTAGGGTTAAAGCTAGGTTAACAAATATCTTAAGGTAGACAAAAAGGGTGGACAAAGTCAAAGAAGCCTACAAGCTCCTTGCAAAATATCAACCATGACTAATTCCACAATTTTTGTATTTCCTTAATAATAAACATAAACCCTAATCTAACCCTAGCATGATTCAAGTCTCATAAACCCTAGTTGCATTTGTAACCTAGCATTATACATTTAACATATATCACATATATATCAATGTATCCAAAGTGAGAAAAGAAATCATAAGTGAGCTAATACTAGTTAATATAATGTAATGTGTCAAATATATAATTATACATTAGATTATCAAATCAACTCTAGATTTAATAATCCGGCTATATCACCTATAACCGACTAATATCATATGAATCAACTTATCGAATCAACACTTGATCTGATAACCCGGCTATATCATATATAACCGACCGATATCTCATATCGTGAGAAAAGAATACGGTATCTCATATCGTATCAATCTCGGTCCCGCACATATCACATATGTGCTCCTACTCCGTTTCGCTTGAGCCAGGAAACCCCTGTGTAGGACTCTAAAGACTCGTCAATACGCCGGCAGTAGGTGATGATCATATCAAACACCAACAAGCCGCAAGCGGTCTGCTAAACGTAACGGCCACCCGGGTATTGAGCGATCAGAAGATCAACAAGCAAGCCTGCTCACACTCCTGCGAATCCAATCAGTAACACTACCGTACAGTCCGGTCTCTTCGTCTGATATGTCGCATATCTCGTCTAGGGGTGGTAAACGTCAGACCCCATTAACTTGATAAGTCTTGTCGATATGAGGCTCACAACGGGTCGAGAAACTACTGATAACACTGACCAGTATATCTCTGAAGCAGCCTTGGCCAAGGACTTCCTGTTATAGCCAATCGAGCACAGCGTAACATCAACTCCCAATACCGGGAGAGACGAAACCCCTCCTATTGCTCATTGCCTTCATGTGACTCGGGACTGTACCCAAAAGCCACCATTTTGCACGTTCTCTTGAACGTGGTAAGGTGGAAATCATAGAACAGTGGGAATCACACAAGAATCTATGACGATCTCAGGTCTACAGACTAACCTGTACCAGTGTCACCAGAGAACTGCCATCTGACGTTAGGTATAATACCATCTGGGAGTTCTCGGCGAGTTCGTTCAGTGTATCCAGTCTCCACCGAGCACCCGTATATGGTCTCTGATGTTAAACACCAATGGATATGGGATCATCCATCGCCCATCTACATGAGTCGAGAAGCTATACGCTAGTCTACTCTGGTATATCGATGCCCTGTCTCGATACACCCATGACTAGGAACATTTGAAGGATGTACTTAGCGACTACACTGTCCCCACTAGTATGATCTGCATCATAATCCTGGTAGTCAAGTACTCATTTTAAGGGCTTTATCGACATGTAACATAGAGACAATCAGCGTACATGTTAAGATAAAGAGCAACCAGATAGCATACTATCATGTCGAGCAAGAAAGTCCTCGCTATATATGTCTAAGCATCCACTACAATATATATTGTATGTACAGTAATGGCCTCTAGGGCATACATATAACTAACAATCTCCCACTTGCACTTGGGCCATCTGTTGTAGTATCCCATACCCAACAATCAGCAGTGGTTGATGTATCTCATACTCAACCATCCCATAAAAGTCTCTCCTGGGAATAGGCCTTTGTGAGTGGATCCGCGCTGTTCTCCTCTGTGTCTACTCTCCTAACCTCGATCTCCATAGAGATCATCCATCTCCATGATCAGGCGATACTTCCTTAGAATATGTCTGGATAACTAATGGGACGGGGGTTCCTAGGCCAAAGCCACAACTCCATTGTTACACAATGGTAGGAACGAAGTTCATCTCATGAACTAATATTCATCCAGACTACATCTTTGGTAGTATCCTTGGTAGCAATGTATCCAGCCTTTATCGTCTAGTTTGCTACAGAATCTAGCTTGGAACTCTTCCAATATACCGTCCCTCCAGTGAGAGTAAAGACAATTCCTGTGACTGACATTCAGTTGACCTTACCACCCTGGAAGCCATCCAGTGATTCTCCCCAGGATCGATTAATACCATCTCACTACACCTAGTGAGAATCCTAACATCCATTTAGATCTATCTCATAGATCCAAAACCCAGGATTTAGGAGGTATCATCTTGATCCTATATGGAGAATCCTTATGATAAGAGGAGATTGACCGAGCGTAGCATAGGAAACTCCTTTCCTATCAAGAATATGTCATCCACGTACAATATGAGGATCTCCACCATACTTCCTACTACCTTTTTGTATATACAAGCTTCATCTACCATTTTGATGAAGTTAAACTCTTTGACTACCACATCAAAACAGATGTTCCAACTCCGCGATGCCTGTTTTATCCCATAAAGCAAATTGCACACGTTTCCGCTGCTCCCACTGTCTACAAAGCCCTCTGGCTGTGTACTTATAGACGCTCTCTTCTAAATCATTATTTAGAAAAGCAGTCATGACACCCAACCACCAGATATCGTAGTCATGGTATGTAGCAATGGCAAGTAGGATCCGTATGGACTTAAGCATAGGGACTAGAAAAGGTTTCATCATAATCCACACCTGGTGGATGACGAGAACCTTTTGCAACAAGTCTTAGCTTTGAAAGTCATAACTTTTCCATGTACACCAAGTAATCATCTCAAAATATACTTGCTCCTGGTGGGGATTTAACCCTTCAGATAAAGCAACCAAAGTCCATACTTTGTTGGTGTACATAGATTCCATCTCAGATCACTTAGCATCCAGCCATTCTCACAGAGTCTCCACTCCTGATGGCCTGCTCGAAACTAGTTGGGTCATCATCTCATGATGCAATCCTTGCTCCCACTATCATAGGGAAAACCGAAGTATCTCCCAGGTGGATGAGGAACCCTACCAGATCGGCGGAGAGGCTGAGGTTCGTCGGGAACTATTGAATTCTTTGGTTCTACCAAATCATCGGCTGCAGTTTGTATAGCTGGAACTCCTTCCAGTTCTACCTCATGACCACTAATTTCATCACAAGAAATTCCCTTTCATAAAGGTGGCATGCTGAGAAATAAAACACCTTTTGCTCCTCAGTGTGGTAGAAGATATTCCCTTGTGAATGCTTGGGATATCAAATAAACTTCCACAGAACTGAACTTGCCTCGAGCTTGTCCGGATTTTTCTTTTAGACATAGGCCAGATAACCCTAAATCTTAACTTCCTTAAGAGATGGGCTCTTCCCATACTATATCACATATGGAGTGGTAGGCACCTGATTTGATTGGAACCCTATTCAATAGGTATGCAGCTTTACAAGTGCATAACCCCAAAAGGAAATAGGCAACTCAGTAGTACTCATCATAGAGCACACCATATCACATTGGGTGCGATTGCTCCACCCCAATATACCAACGTGCTGTGGTGTATACGGAGGAGTAATGCTGAGAGAGAATCTCATTCTCCTTTAGAATAGTCCAGGAATTCCGTGCTCAAGTATTCTCCTCCATGATCACATCAAAGGACATAATACTTATACCCATTTTGGTTCTCTAATTCTGATTTATATTTTTTGAATATCTCAAAAGGCTCAGACTTGTGTTTCAACAGGAACATATGTCCGAATCTTGAGAGATCATCTGTGAATGTAATGAAGTATAAAGAACCAGTCCTGGCATGTGTAGACAGAGGACTTACATACATCATATATCAATCCCAAGAGTTCACCAACTCTTTCTCTGTTTCCAATAAACGGAGCTATGGTCATCTTATCTTTGTGACATGACTGGCAAGTTTCACAAGATGTAAATTCAAACTGATTTAAATATGCATCTTTATGTAACTTAGCTAGTCGGGTCGCATTGATATGACCTAGTCTATAATGCTTCAAGAAGGATTCGTTCATTTCTGAACTCTTCCTCTTGTGTGTGTTTTGTACGTTAAGAACTGTGGTTTGATTTAGAACGTATATGCTTTTTAGATAACGTGCCTGAACCGATTAACTCTTGATATAGGAAATGTTCAAAACATTATCCAAAAATACAAAATTATATCCTTCTTTACTAATAAAAAGACTGGTATGATATTGTATATCAGGTTCGGTATCTAATAAGATTCGTTCAGAATCATTGTATTTGGTAATACAGGGTGATAACTTCCAACATACTTGGCTGCAACACTTGCACCATTTCCAACTCTTGAAACTTATCACCCATTCCCAGTTCTCTACCTATCTGTAGCCCATATAACATATTACATATACGGGATCCTAATCCGGTATCTCATACCCAGGACGTAGAGGATACTGAGAAACAGTTCTCGGTAATGAACATACCCGAAGAAGATGTATCAACATATACTTTCTTCATTTGGGCGGTACGGGAATCCTGGTAATCCCCTATTTCCTGCTCGGTCTTATAACAATTATAAGTTGGAGCGGGACCAACGTTCCCCAACTCAGTATAACAAGCGGGTTCGGTCAATACATCCGTATTATTATCTTGATTAAGGTGTGACATGGTCGCTACCTGGAGAGAGAGAGAAGAAAACACTCAGCGTATGCTCTTGCAAGATTAGATTGGTTATTATTTTATCTAATTAGGATGACTCTTACTGTTTTAGTCAAATCTTCCTTCAAACCCTAAAAGGAAAGACTAGTCGGGATTAATTACACCCTACAAGTTCGCCAATCTTTTGGCCAGGCCAGTGTCGGTACTTTGAGGGAGGTTCCCCGTGCTTTCGCATGGATCTAATTAAAATAAACCTCGTTTTTCCAGAGGCATAACCCCAATTGACACCTTTCTAGACACCTACTTGATCGGTTAATTGTAATGTGTAAAACTCTCTCAGGAGTAACTCTTACTGGCAGTGGGAGTCGGGATCCAACTATCTCATAGAAGGTATGCAATCTCATTGCAAATTTCAACGCTTGAAATTCCCGATAATGGTTTTTACCCCTAGCGTCCTATGATGACCTTGGCGGAGGCCAAACTATCCATAGTGCGCTAGTCAAGTTCAACCCGTTCATTTCTTGATTGAATTAAACCCACCCGCACGATCCTTGACGGGGGCCAAACTACGCCGTACGAATACCCTAATCCAATCGCATCGTATGTTGGCAGATAAGCACTAGTCAGCTACCGTACACTAAACCTTAACGGAGGCCAAACTACTGCAGCATGAATACTAAGTAGTACTTATCTGAAATGACGGAGGGCTACGCATGTTTTTAAGAAAACCATGAGCGTAATGAACTTGATATCGTTGTAGAATCGAGTGATTTTGAAAAGGAGTGCTTTTGAGGATTTTACTAGTTTTGCTAAAGAGGTCACTCCCGGTGAGGGGATCTCGGCTCTTTCCTTATCGAATAAAGTGCAGGATATTTCACAAATACCACTATGAAAAGTAAAAACTATAAAAGCAATCAAAAGACAAATCGAGTTTGTAGCATCTGCTAGTTTCGCTAAAGAGGTCACTCCCGGTGAAGAGATCTCGGCTCTTTCTTTATCGAATAAGGTGCTGGATATTCTACAAGGAATACTGCTATGCAAAGCAAGAACTAAAGCTACCAGTTTTCGAGACAAATTTCTACAGCATTTTTAGGTTTCTTTTATTCATTAATCTCATTAATGAAGTCCTATTTATTATGCTTCCCAAGCATCACATATGAAACGAAAGCAACAATATATAGTATATATCATATATATATAATATAAGCATTCGTCTCAGAATATAATCAATGATCACATCACAGAATATCGCAGCAGAAGATAACATATGAAATATTTGATATACTAGGATTTCTGAGTTTTAAATTAAGCCAGTATAAAACACGGATTCCACGGTCGCGATGAATAGCCAAACCCACATCCCTAGACCCCTACGAGAGCGGCAAGCGACCCTGCCAATTCTAGAGTTAGGAGACACGGTCTCAACTCCTTGAGATGGTCTCCCACTGGACTCTAGAACCCGGTTACTTATGCTCCCCTCCTTGGGTCTATCCTAATGCGAAAAAGTACATAATATACAATGGAAACACCATCCTCAACCCGGAAGTGCCCTAATAAAAGAATATTACATACAATGAATTTTACATGAATGAAAATGAAAAACTCTCATCTCACATAAAACCCCCGGCTATTCAAAACACAACGATCCAATATAACATATCACAACAACACATAACATCACATGTCATCAACGTAAGTAAATATGTGTATCCCAATTGTCGTTGACATATAGCAACGAAACCGGCGATACACCATATATTATATTTACGGTCGCAGAAAAGAAAGTGAAAAACTACAACAGTTGGAATCCGCAACCACCTTAGACATCACATGCCTAACAAAATGAATTCCTTAGACATCACATGCCTAACAATTATAAACCCCGCATTTTAGTCTCAATATTCAAAACACCTTTTAATATCAAGTCGGGCAATTCAACAAGATTCCCGACATCCTGATCGAATACTCGGAAATTTTAGTAAACGGCCGCACCCCCTGATGCCGTCGACGAAGTGCACTAAGGCGGAACACCGCAGCTGCGAGCACCCGAACGGATGCTTTTGGCGACGGGGTTCTCCTACAGTCACTTGGTCGGGGGTATGGGGCGTGGCTATCTAATAATGTTACCCGGCGAGTATCCGCGTACACTACGTGATTGCGACGGACTTTTGATCACATCAAAATCCCGTGTCAACCGATCAAATGAGACTAAATTGCTAGATTTATAACATTCAAATTAGTTATCTCATAACTACATTTGTGGATTCCGAATATTATATCCCATCACATGATTTCCAGACGACGTTAAACTATTTGATCGATTCATCAAAGTCCCACAATTTCCTGACAGCTCAACACTTGAGCACAGTTCAATAATACCCAGAATATGCCACAGTACCTATGCACCAGCCGTAGAAGGGCAAACCTAAGCCTCACTCATGTCACCACGGAACTACGGAAAACCCTAAGGTTTGACCACGGTTCCGCGATCTAAAATGTCGAGTTAGGGTTTCAATCTTCTAGAGGGATCATAGGATTACTTGCATATTTTTTCGAATACGTTAAACTTAGAAAAATGGGTTTTTGACAATCGTCCGAACTTCTTAACTTCGCCTAGACAATATGTGAATAATCCGAAACAATGTTAAAACTACGAATACGAAACACTCCGAATTTCTTATAGTGTAAGTTCACATCACATGCAAAATTAGCAAAAACAAACAACACCTGAAACATCAAAACCAAGTCACTTGAACACAGTCAAAGTTTCAGAGGATTCTGCTCGGATTTGGCCGAGATTGGGGGTATGGTGGACGGCCAAAATTTCATGAAACCCCCTCAAATTTTCACAGTGTTCATATTATATCATATACAACACTTTGTACTTGTTTAAAATTTTTTTTGACAATTATTTAAAATCGACAGAAACCTCATTTTGGCGTTTCAAGTTTCGGAGTATTTCGGTTTCGTAATCTTAACAAAATCCGTATAAATTTCTAGCATGGCTTTGATACCACTGCAGGGATACCTAGGACGGCAGCAAGGTTTAGGGAGGCATCTCTCATGCCATATTCAAAAATTTGCCGTTCTAGCTAACCCTAAATATTGAATCGTCTACTAGAAATCGACGGAAAAGTAAATGCAAACACTTTGCAAGTCTAGTAAGCAAGGAATACAACCATTGTAGACCGGTCCTTCACTTCATTAGCTCCGTGTAGTGGTCCCTTCGCTGCGATCAAGAAGTCCCGGAATCTAGAGAGGCTCCGATGAAGAAACGAACATGCTTGCCTCGAAGTCTTCGAGGCCGAAGATGATCTACGTCGAGGAGACACTAACCCAAGCTATCTCTTTACTAATCATGGAATTAGTGAAGCAAACACCCTATACTAAATGGCAAGTAGTAGAGGATGATGAAGTAGGAATTTTGCTCACATTAGATTTCATATTCTCACAAGTTTTCATCACAAACTCAAACCTTAGAAAACTCTTTTCTCTTTGAGCTCATGAAGAAGAAGAAGAATTATCAAGAGAGAATGAATTATTGTTGAGGTTAAAAATGCAACCTAGGGTTAAGCATGTCATGCTTAACCCTTGTAGAGACTTAACCATATGCTAGGGTTAAAGCTAGGTTAACAAATATCTTAAGTGTTGGATATATGTATGCCCTAGAGGCCATTATATGATAGTGGATGTATTTATACATGTATATATATATTCAGAGGACATTCTTGCTCGACATGATAGTATGCTATCTGGTTACTCTTTATTTGACATGTTCACTTGATCATGCTTTTATTCATTTGCACATGTTGATAAAGCCCTGAGGATATTTGCTTGATTACTGTGATTATGAAGTAGATCATACTAGTGGGACATATGTAGTTTATAAGCATATCCTGAAATGTCCCTAGTCATGGGTATATCGAGACGGGGCATCAATATTCTAGAGTAGACTAGCGTATATGATACTAGACTCATATGATGGGCGATAGATGTTCCCACATCCATTGATGTTTGACATCTAGATAGTATACGGGTGCTCAGTGGAGACTGGGTACACTGGACGGACTCGTCGAGAACTCCTATATGGTATTATATCTATCGTCGGATAGCAGTTCTCAGGTGACACTGGTATAGGTTAGTCTGTAGACCCGAGATCGTTATAGAGTCTCATGTGTTCTTCCACCGTGCTTTGATTTCCACCCTACCACGGCTTTACTGAGTGGTGCAAACAGGTGACCTTTGGGTACAGCCCCGAGACACATGGAGACAATGAGCGATAGGAGGGGTTTCGTCTCTCTCGGTACTGGGGGTTGATGTTGTGCAATGCTCGATTGGCTATATCAGTAAGTCCCTGGCCAGGGCTGTTAAGATTTACTGATAAGTGTTATCAGTAGTTTCTCGATCTGTTATAGACCATTCATCGGCACGACTTATTAAGTTATTGGGGTCGACGTCACCATCCCTAGACTCGATATGCAACATATCTGACGAAGAGACCGGACTGTACGGTAAGTGTTGCCGGTTGGCTCGACGGGAGTTTTTGACAGCTTTGCTGGTTTTTCTTCTGATCGCTCAATACCCGGATGGCCGTTACGTTTAGCTGACCTCTTGCGGCTTGTGGGTATTTGATGTGATCATCACTCACTGCCGACGTATTGACGAGTCTTAGAGTCCCACACAAGAGTTTCCTAGCTCAGGCGAAACGAGATGGTGTGCATATGAGATATGCGCGGGAACCCGATTAAAAGCGAGTATGAGATACTGTATTTTAATTTGGGTGTTTTTCTATTGGTCGGGTCGTATGTGATATGACCGGTTTATTAAATCAAGTGTTGATTTAATATTTGACTTTTAGAATTATTCTTTATTTAAACCCTTTTTCTTTAAAGGTGTATGCATGCATATATGCACATGTTGATGTGCATGGACACATACATACATACATTGTATCATGGTTGTTGATACAAAGGAGATGGCAATATAAGACTCACATGGTTCAATAATATGTATATATATATTATTAGCATTTGGATTAAAGAAAAGGAAAAGAAAATTAAATCATAATGGTTTTTTCTACACTCTTCTTTGCTTTAACCAAGCTTTAACCCATGGTTTATTTTCTTTTGGACCTTAACCCAAATGGTAAATATCTAGATATTATTGTACCATGGTTAGTGATGAGAGAATGAATATATATATATTTTCTTTTCTCATTTTTCCTTTAACTTTGATCATTATCTCTTGACAAAAGCCTTTGCCATTTCCTTCTTCTTTCCCAAGCTCTCTTGATATTACTTTTGAGTGAGGTTCACAAAAAGAAAGGGTTTTGATTATAGAATATAAACCACCTCTTCATTCTACACCTATCCAGCCCATTTGTGTAGGGTGTTTGCCACACTTTGTTCAAAAGACAAAGTAAAGCAAGGAGCTTTGGGCAAAGAGACTTCGGGTGGATCATCGTGGACAAGGAAGCATACTAGCAAGCTGTTCCAACCTCTCAACGATCCAAGGAGTCAATAAAAGAGAGCTACAAAGGTTGTAATCTCTCAACTTAGTGCTTTATTATATGTTGTATGTGATACAACTTATTGTTACCCAATTTTTTTTGTAGTTCGATTCCTAGGTTTGATTGTTTAGCACCCTCTAATTTTTTAAATATGGCATGTGTGATGCTACCTAACCCTAGTAGTGGTGCTACAGAATCCCTTCATTAAGGTAGACAAAAAGGGTGGACAAAGTCAAAGAAGCCTACAAGCTTCTTACAAAATATCAACCATGACTAATTCCATAATTTTTGTATTTCCTTAATAAACATAAACCCTAATCTAACCCTAGCATGGTTGAAGTCTCATAAACCCTAGTTGCATTTGTAACCTAGCATGATACATTTAACAAATATCACACATATATCAATGTATCCAAAGTGAGAAAAGAAATCATAAGTGAGCTAATACTAGTTAATGTAATGTACTATATCAAATATATAATTATACATTAGATTATCAAATCAACTCTTGATTTAATAACCCGGCTATATCACCTATAACCGACTAATATCATATGAATCAACTTATCGAATCAACACTTGATCCGATAACCCGGCTATATCATATATAACCGACCGATATCTCATATCGCGAGAATAGAATATGGTATCTCATATCGTATCAATCTCGGTCCCGCACATATCACATATGTGCTCCTACTCCGTTTCGCTTGAGCCAGGAAACCCCTGTGTAGGACTCTAAAGACTCGTCAATACGCCGGCAGTAGGTGATGATCATATCAAACACCCACAAGCCGCAAGCGGTCTGCTAAACGTAACGGCCACCCGGGTATTGAGCGATCAGAAGATCAACAAGCAAGCCTGCTCACACTCCTACGAATCCAATCAGTAACACTACCGTACAGTCCGGTCTCTTCGTCTGATATGTCGCATATCTCGTCTAGGGGTGGTAAACGTCAGACCCCATTAACTCGATAAGTCTTGTCGATATGAGGCTCATAACGGGTCGAGAAACTACTGATAACACTTACCGGTATATCTCTGAAGCAGCCTTGGCCAAGGACTTCCTGTTATAGCCAATCGAGCACAGCGCAACATCAACTCCAAATACCGGGAGAGACGAAACCCCTCCTATCGCTCATTGCCTCAATGTGACTCGGGATTGTACCCAAAAGCCACCGTTTTGCATGTTCTCTTGAATGTGGTAAGGTGGAAATCATAGCACAGTGGGAATCACACAAGAATCTATGACAATCTCAGGTCTACAGACTAACTTGTACCAGTGTCACCAGAGAACTGCCATCTGACGTTAGGTATAATACCATCTGGGAGTTCTCGGTGAGTTCGTTCAGTGTACCCAGTCTCTACTGAGCACCCGTATACCGTCTCTGATGTTAAACACCAATGGATATGGGATCATCCATCGCTCATCTACATGGGTCGAGAAGCTATACGCTAGTCTACTCTGGTATATCGATGCCCTGTCTCGATACACCCACGACTAGGAACATTTGAAGGATGTACTTAGCGACTACACTGTCCCCACTAGTATGATCTGCATCATAATTCTCGTAGTCAAGTACTCATCTTAAGGGGTTTATCAACATGTAATATAGAGACAATCAACGTACATATTAAGATAAAGAGCAACCAGATAGCATACTATCATGTCGAGCAAGAAAGTCCTCCCTATGTATGTCCAAGCATCCACTACAATATACATCGTATGTACAGTAATGGCCTCTAGGGCATACATATAACTAACAGGATCTGGGTGATGCCTCCTATATCCTGGGGATTAAGATCTATAGAGATAGATCAAAACGGATGTTGGGATTGTCCTAATCCAAGTACATTGACACTATACTAAAGAGGTTTAGTATGGAAGATTCCAAGCGTGGGAATTTACCCACGATCTTAGGAATCACTCTCTCCAAAAAGATGTCTCCCAAGAATGATTTGGAGAGAGCTCGCATGCAAGGGATATCCTATGCTTCGGCAGTAGGCTCTATCATGTATGCGATGTTATGTTCCAGACCCGATGTAGCATACTCACTAGGTGTAGTGAGTAGGTAGTCAATCAGATCCTGGTGAGAATCACTAGACAGCTGTGAAGAACATTCTTAAGTACTTGAGAAGGACTAAAGAGATGTTATTGGTGTATGGTAACGGTGAACTCCAAGTAGAGTCCTTTACCGACTCGAGCTTCCAGAGTGATAAGGACGACTCTAAGTCGGTCCCGGGTTTTGTCTTCACCCTAAATGGATGGGCGGTTTGTTGGAAGAGTTTCAAGCAAGAAACCGTGGCAGACTCGACGATGGAGGCTGAATACATCGTTGCCAATGATGCCGCCAAAGAGGCTGTCTGGATGAAGAAGTTCATAACTGAACTTGGTGTGGTTCTGTCCATCGAGCATCCAATACCTTTCTATTATGATAACAATGGAACAGTGGCTTTGGCCATGGAACCCTGGTCCCATCAGCGATCCAGGCATATTTTGACGCGGTATCACCTGATCCGAGAGATAGTTGATCGCCGGGAGATCGAGGTCAGGAGAGTTGATACGAAGAATAACACAGCGGATCCACTCACGAAGGCCATACCCTAGATACAATTTGAGAGACTCTTCGGGATGTTGGGTATGAGATACTACAACAACTGGCCTTAGTGCAAGTGGGAGATTTTTAGTTGTATGTATACCATAGAGGCCATTTTTGTACATGATTGTATATTATAATGGATGTTTGGACATATATAGAAAGGACTTTCTTGCTCGACATGATAATATGCTATCTGGTTGCTCTTTATCTTAACATGTAGACTTGTATTGTGATACTGTCTTTCTCTCACATGTTGATAAAGCCCTTAGGATGCGTACTTGACTACCAGGACTATGATGGAGATCATACTAGTGGGGCCAGGGTAGTCCATAAGTTCATCCTTTAATTGTTCCTAGTCGTGGGTGTATCGAGACGGGGCATCGATATTCCAGAGTAGACTTGCGTATACGCTTTTTGACCCATATGATGGGAGATGGATGATCCCATATCCATTGGTGCTTGACATCAAAGATGGTATACGGGTGCTCAGTGGAGACTGGGTACACTGAAGAGGACTCACTGAGAACTCTTAGATGGTATTATACCTCATGTCAGATAGCCGTTCTCTGGTGACACTGGTACATGTTAGTCTGTAGACCCGAGATCGTCATGGAGTCTTGTGTGATTCCCATTGTGCTTTGATTTCCAGCTTACCACATTCAAGAGAACGTGCAAAATGGTAGTTTTTGGGTATAGTCCCGAGTCACATTGAGGCAATGTGCGATAGGAGGGGATTCGTCTCTCCTGGTATTGGGGTTGATGTTGTGCTGTGCTCGATTGGATATAACAGGATGTCCCTGGACAGGGCTGATACAGAGGTTTACTGGTAAGTGTTATAAGTAGTTTCTCAACCCGTTATGAGCCTTACATCGGCATGACTTATCAAGTAACTGCGGTCTGACGTTTACCACTCCTAGACTAGATATGCAACATATCAGACGAAGAGACCGGATTGTACGGTAATGTTACTTATTGGATTCACAGGAGTATGAGCAGGCTTGCTTGTTGATCTTCTGATCGCTCAATCCCCGGGCAGCCGTTACTTCCAGCTAGTACCGCTGACGGTTTGTGGGCGACTGATATGATCATCACCTACTGCCGGCGTATTGACGGGTCTTTAGAGTCCTACACAGAGGTTTCCTGGCTCAGGCGAAACGAAGTAGGAGCACATATGTGATATGTGCGGGACCGAGATTGATACGCGTATGTGATACCGTATTCTAATCTCGCGATATGTGATATCGGTCGGTTATATGTGATATAGCCGGGTTATCGAATCAAGTGTTGATTCGATAAATTGATATATATGATATTAGTCGGTTATATATGATATAGCCGGATTATTAAATCAAGTGTTGATTTAATAATTTAATGTATAATTATATATTTGATATATTAACATATATTAACTAATATTAAGTTCACTTAAGTGTTTCTTTTTCTCACTTATGCATATAATATATATGTGATATATATTATTCTATTTGTTTATATGTGTCATGCTTTATGATACATTGTACATGGGTGTTTGAGACTCACACCATACTTGAGATAATATGAGGTTTTAATTATTAAGGGTAAATCAAAATTAAGTGGAAAATTGTCATGGTTAATGAATCTTGGAGAAGCTTGTGGAACTATTGACTTAGTCCACTAATTTGGTCTTATCTTAGATATTTATTAAGCTAACCATTATCTAAAACCATGGTTAAGTCTCTACATGAGTTATATGGGATATTTCTCACCCATGGTTGGCATTCTATTCTTCGCTTCATCTTCTTCTTCATCAAAAAAAGAGAGCACTATAGGTTTTCAAATGGTGAAGAAAATTAGTGAGAAAAATAATTCTAAAGTGAGAAAAAAATCCTACTTCATCAACTTACACTAGATTAGCCATTTTGTTTAGGTTGTTTGCTTCACTAATTCCGAATTAGTGAAGAGGTAGCCTGAGTTGGAGATTCCTCGACGTAGATCATTTTCGACCTTGAAGACTTCAAGCAAGCTTGTTCCTTTCGCCTAGTGGAGCCAAGCGAGAGTCCGGGAGACCACTACTTAGAGCGAAAGGACTACTACACGGAGTTTTTGAAGTGAAGGACCGGTCTACAAGGGTTGTATTCCTTATTCATTTAGTGTAATGTTTGATTACATGCTTGCTTACCCTAATTACTCTAGTTAGTTCCTTGGTTTGGGTTATTTAGCACACTAAATTTTTTAAATTGGCATGGTTGATGCTTTCCGAAACCTAGTAGTCGTGCTAAAGAACGCTTCACAGCGGTTCAACATGGACAAGTCAAAACCGATGAGTACGCCTTTAGCGAAACACTTTAAACTCAGTAAGGAGTTGTGCTCGACAACTCAAGAGCAGAAAGATGAGATGGTAAGAGTGTCTTATGCATCTGCGGTTGGGAGTTTGATATATGCGATGGTGAGTACAAGACCAGATATTGCACATGCAATGGGAGTTGTATGCAGGTGTACAAGTAAACCCGAAAAACAAAGTTTGGAATACGGTGAAGTGGATATTGAGATATCTCAGGAGAATGTCCAATCGTTGCTTATGTTTCGGGGGCTGACTGTCTAAAGGTGCAAGGTTATGTTGATGCGGACTACTCTGGTAATCGAGATAGTGGGAAGAGCATAACAGGGTACGTATTCTTAGTTGGGGGAACATCGGTTAGTTGGGTCTCTTAGTTGCAGAAAGTTATGTCTTTGTCAATGACGAAGGCTAGATATGTGGCCATCACGGAAGCCAGCATGAAGATGATATGGTTGCAAGAGTTACTCAAAAAGTTGGGTAAGAAACAAGATTTCAACACCTTCTGGAGCGATAACCAAAGTGCGATACACTAGGCCAAGAACACGGCATATCACTTTCGGATGAAGCATATCAAGGTGTGGTACCATTTCATATGCATATCATTGGAAGACAGGGATTTGACACTGCCGAAGATTGCGCGAGAAAAGAATCCTGCAGATATGTTCACCAAAGTTGTAGACAGAGACAAGCTGGATCACTGTTGCAGGTTGGTGAATATCTCTATGAAAATTTGATGAGGAGAGGGCAGATAGCGGAATCGTGTGAAGTCTACTAGTTCGTAGGAGTCAAGGCGGATGAATCTACAAGTGGGAGAATGTTGAAATATGCGAAGAATCTTTTTGCAGACGTCTGAAGAGAAAGGCACAAACGTCTATGCATTCGCGAGCATGGGACCAAAAGAGTAGATTAACGCCAAACGTTTGAAGGCAAAGATACATACGTCTGGCAAAATCCTAAAGCCGTCATAGAGCGTGGGCTAACGTCTGAATAAGGAGGTTCAGAAGTCTGCCAATGCAGAGAGTTGGTAGACGTCTGACGAATCCTTCATCAGACGTCTGTCGACAAGATCTCTGTACGAATCGAATATTTACAATATTCTATTGATCTCTAATTTAAATAGGTTTAAGGTTAGGCTATATATAGGGATTTCTCATATGCTAAAAAGTGATGCTATTGAGATAATTGTATAGAGAGAAGGTGACGGCCAGGATTTCAAGTGTCTGGAGAGATTTGAGGGAAATCTCATAGGATTTGCTCTTGGTGTAAAGCTTGATTCAAAGTTCTAGTAGACGTTTGCATATTCCGCTCTGCCGGAGACTAGCCATATGGTAGGTGAAACTCGTTAACAAATTCATTGTATCTTGTTCTGTGATTCTCTTATTCTCTCTTTAATTACTGTTTTGCCTTTCGTTATTTATTTGTGTGGATTGGTCATAAGCAATTGTTCCATGTTATTTGTCACGCCCCGCTTCCCAATGGACGGTAATGGTCACGTGATAAGCCCGCAATATATTTATGTTAAGAAAGTCCCTTCTTAAAATAAATATGCTAAGCATAAATAAGCAATTATACACAGAGCAAGAATGATAAAATCATGAAATTTTCAACAATCTACTTTATTTACATTCATTCCACAAACTTTAATTACATATATAGATGTTCTGAAAAAGAAAAATACAAATAATAAGAAATGCCTAAATAAGTGGCATACTGGTACTGAAAGAACCGAGTAGGAATCTAAAGTCGGCTTGAGCTGTGATCTGGTCGCAATACTCAACAGTCGGGTCCACCTCCCCAGCCTCTAAATTATTTGACAAACATTTCAAGGAAACAAAAGTTGGTGGAATACCCGTCAGCGAACTTGCGCCCAGTAAGTCTCCAAGGAAATATAATGTTTAAGAGGTATAAAAATAATGTAAAATGGCATGTATAATATAAAAAGTGTTATGTGTATGTGAGTATGCATGAGTATGTGTCTTAATAGGTATCTATAAGGTATTCTAACTTAACGTCGGTCCAAATATGAATGTCAACCAATCTCAAGAGTATTCTCGAACTTAAGGGTAAAGCCCCAGTAGTAAGGAATTACGTGCCTGAGTCAAGTGTTAGTAATAGGACTTCAACCTAGTGTTAAAGTATTCCAAACCCAAGGGTAGGGTCCTAAGGGCTTGGAAACATGGGCCCTCATAATAGATAGCATGTGTCAGTAGACATGGATTCATGAACTAGGATGACTTCTGAGATTCTGTTGGATTCACACTTGAACTATCCTAGCACCCCGCTTATATTAGACTATGATTAAGGTTACAAGTCTTGATCGAGTTCATGAATACAAAAGGTGATACAATATCAAGATTGAGTTCACGTAGTCATGTCATATGTAATTCATATTATTTGTATTCATGGTTCGAGTCAAGTTGGTTTTAGGTATACTTGTTGAGTTCATGTATATATGTCAAGTTTCAAGTAGATTGTTCAAATTCAAATTCGTGTTCAAGTCAAGTTGAAGTTTAAGCTTAAGTTCGAGTTCTAATCATATCTTATTAAAAGATTTATCTTTTGAAGATCTTAAGTTTGGGAATAATCAGGCATCCACTGCACATGGATGGCAGTATTTGTGACTTTTTCAAAGACGATTGTTTTGGATAATTCCTTTAATTTGCAATGTTATCTAAACTGGATAGACAAGCACCCACTTTCTCTGGCTCTCCGAGATTCAAGAGATTTGATACCGCTTAACTTATTATTAATCTAGGATCCTTAAATATTTATTCAAGTTGTTTATTATATGTATATGCATGTTTGCATTTCTCGAGGGGTTTTTATGTAAAATATTTTATTTTTTTAAAAATAAACCTCACTGGTGTTTTTGATAAAAACATGTTAATTTAAAACATCAAGTGTTTTTATAAAAAGTATTTTAAATTTAGAGGTATTTTAGTGATAAAACCTAGCTTTTAAAAGTTTATGGTATTTTTATGAAAAAAATATCTTTTGGAAACTTGAGAGTATTTTCTTAAAAACTTTAATATTTTCATTTTAGAGTATTTATCTAATTTTCACAAAAAAAAATTCTTTAGAATTACAACTTATGTTTCAATTTAGTTGCAAGTTGTTTAACTTTGTTTTAAATATCGTATTTTCTTTAAAACCGTATTTATTCTTTTCGAGACCGAATTCTCCGTGAGGAGCTCTGTATCTCATTCTACTATCCCAAGGATGTGCGATAATCCGCACTATCCAAAAACGGGTCCCCTAAAGAGAGTTGTAGAGGCGTATTTGCAAAGGATGAAAATATCGATAAAACCGTTTTTTTAATTTGAGGGTATTTTAATGAAATACGTTTCTTTGTAAAAAAATTTATAAATATAGTATCGTGCTATGTTTTCCATGTGTATGTATGGAGTAGGTTATTATCCTGTGCTAGCTAAGTTAACATACTAAATATTGTAATCGAGATAGCATAAAGAATATGGTATCTGACCATTATATTGTGTTCTAGATTTGTTTAGAATGGCAAATTCCAACTTAAAACATATAAGCTAGATGAGACAAGTCTTGCAAGATTGATAGATTAATATGTGATATTTTTTTGTTAATATAACGATTTCTAGTAAATAGGTTAAGGTTAAATTAGCTTTCTAAAACCATATTATTATTATTATTATTATTATGTCGATGAGAGGATAAACGATAGAGAGAGAGAGAGAGAGAGAGAGAGAGAGAGAAAGACAGAGAGAGATCAAAGGAGACTTACGGGCTCCGCTTGTACTCATACAAGCGAGAAAGAAAGAGAAGAAGCCTCGGTAGGGTACCGAGATCGAGGATGAAGCTGAGGAACGAACTCGAGATCAACAATGAGCTTGAGTGAACAATGTCATGAGGTGAAGAATAAGCTTGACTCCTTTAGCTTGGACTTAAGAACTTTTTGAGAGGAAAATTCAGAAATGAGGACGGACTAGGATGGATAGGTATTTATATGTAGTGAAGGATAACTGTATGAGAAATTAAAAGGATTTAAAAAGGATTAATTGTAGAGATGAAAGATCTGACAGTTCTCTGGTTGAATTCGGGGGATTTAAGGTATCAAAAGAAGTAGTGAGGAGCTGAAAGGATGCACGGGCGGAGCACGGACCAATTTGGTCAAGTCCGGGCCGCTACTTTTATAAAACCGACGGCCAAAATAGAGGAAATCGCCTCGGGGTTCGTGCCATGGGTTTGGGTTGGGTTAGGTATGAAAGTGTGTCTTAGCATCTCCACTAGGTTTCCACATGCATCAACTATGCAATTTTAAAAAATTTAGAGGTCTAAACTACACTAACCTAGAATCGAACTAGAGAATTAGGGTTTGTAAGCATGTAATCAAGTTCTAAACTAAGTGAAGTGGGTTACAACCTTTACAGACCAAGTCCTTCACTTCTAAAGCTCCAAGTAATAGTCCCTAGAACTCTTCTTGGCTCCACTTGAAGAAAGGATCGAGTTTACTACGTGATCTTCGAAGCCGAAGATGATCCATCTTAAAGTCTCTCTAACTCAAGCCATCTCTTCATTAATCAAATTATTAATGAAGCAAACAAGTGATACTAAAGGGCTAGGATAGTGTAGGTTGATGAAGTAGGAATTTTGCTCACTTTAGAAATTTATTTCTCTTTTTATTTTCCAACTCAAGAAAAACTAGAGGAGGAAGAAGATGTACTTGGGTAAAGAAAATATCTCAAGTGAGAATGAGAGGATTAACCATGGGCTAAAGATAAGGGTTGGGTGAGAAAATATCTAGAGTAAAACAAAATTAGTGAGATGAGTCATGGCTTCTACATACTTCTACATGCATCTAAGCCATGCTCATTTTTAATTTTCCTCTTAATAAATAATCACCCTAATTATCTTTAGTCTTGGTGTGAGTCTCATACACCCATGTTCTATGTATCATCCACCATGACATAAAATCTAATTATATATATATATATATATATATATATATATATATATATATATGTACAAAATTAGATATCAAGAGAAGAAAATCTTTAAGTGAGCAATATTAGTTAATATATATTTATATATCAAATATATTAATATATTGTAACATTTCAGAAAATATAAAATATTATTTTTGGAATTTAATATTAAAATAATATATTTCGCGAAAACTACCCGATTTGCGAATTTGGGGTTTTCGTAAAATGGTATAAATATATACCGATATTTGTGAAATAATTGGAGAGTAAAATGATTTATTCATTTAAAAATATATTTATCGGATTTGGCATTTTTATAATTAATTATATGCAGTTTGAATAAAAATTGATTAGTGCACTACTAATCGCGATTAAGCCAAATCCGTATTTCTACATTTTCCATGGTTGGTGCACCATGACATGTTGCATTTTATTGCATGTTGTTTCTTTTGTGTTAGTGGTATTATGTGTTTATTGTGAGAAAAGAAAAGAGAAGCTAAAAGACAAAACAAGATAATTGAGAGAGTGACCATAAGAGAGAGAGTGAGGGTAAGAAAGAGAGTGAGAGAGAAGAAGAGGGCTGCCTCATTTCCTCACCCCATTATTTTCCTTCATCTTCTTCCTCTTCAAGGTCCCCTCACTTCTACCCTCAAGTATCATCTCAAAAACCTTGGTAAAACCCTATATTCCCTTCATTAAAAATGATCCCCACCTCTCTACAAACCCATTATACCTTTCAAAGTTGGATTTTGAAGACTTTGAGCAACTCAAGAAAATTCTTGAGTTGCCAAATGAGGTAATTTCTACACTTCTAGTTTAGTTTTTGAGTTTCCTAGTACTCTATAGTGGTTTAGAGTTTAATTGATTTAGATTAGTGATGTTTAGAAATTCCAAGAGAGGGTTTGGGTGATTGTGTGGACTTGGGATGTGTAGTGGCTGTTTACAAGACCTTAGTGTGGATTTCATAGCCAAGAACAGAGAATAGAATCCAAAATACGAACTTAGAAACTTTCCCGTGTTGGTTTTGTGGAGTTTGTTGGCCTACAGGGAATCTGGTGCTGTCTGGGATGTTTATGAGAAAATCTAACAAGTCGAGCGACCTAGATAAATGACAGGAGACCCCCACCCAAGTTCGAGATGCCAATTCCCTACCCAGGCCGGCGAGCTCGAAAATTCTGGCATTGTCGCCGGATTTTTGTGGAGCTATGGTGTTGAGTTTTTGGCTGTAGCTCCTAATCCCTACAACCTATCCCCTATACTTGCTTGTTTAATCCCAATTAACCTGAGGTGAAATCTTGGAGTGATTTCCTAAGTTACTAAATATGGTATTTGTGATTTATGAATTTGGGATTTGATGTTTGATATTGTATTGGGTCGTTTGATGTTTGTACGTCAACGACGAGGGTTGTTTGGTTGCTTTTGCATGCGTAGGCTATAGCTTCTAACCTATGAGCGCACAATGTGTCGTATTGGTTTTCTGGAGTTGATTTTTATAGCATTGCGACTGTGTATTTATTGTAGGTACCTTCGCGTAGATTCCGAGATGACGAAGCACATCGACTACGGCTGAACAAGGAGTTCTGCAAGTGAGTAGATTTATAACTACGGGGGAAGTCGGGTGGATGGCGTATAGCACCCCCGTAAATTATAATGGAAACCGATATATATAGAATATGGTTAAGGAAACCATGTTAGAAACTTATGGATATGGTTAAAGAATTAGTAGGAGACAAGATATACCACGACTTAAGGTTATAGTTTATGGTTAGTGTGACATGATATGATAGAAATGATGTCTCGAATTGATATATAAGGATGCGAGACGTGAATGTGAATCACGATATATATATATATATATATATATATATATATATATATATATATATAGTGAAAGAGAATCAGTATGAGATTATAGTGGCATGTTATGTGCTTGATAAATATGATATGAGATTAAGAAGATGACTTGATGTGATGAAAAGAGTATAAGATGAGATGTGATGACTTTGTTTGATATGTCGTTATACGGATGCGAGTCGATATGAGATAATTGATACCTTTGCCGGTCCCATGATACGAGATTGATAAGGATGTGACCTAGGATATAGGTATATAGATATATATAATGTTGTGAATCATGAGTGATATGTCGTACGAGACGTTAGGTCCGTACCCTCATTGTCATATAAGTTGATAGAATCCCTAATTGATTAATGCCGTCGTACGATGAATTACCGTACGTGATGAGTTTTATGTGGTGATTGATCCATACCCTTGACTAGAGGATGCCGTATGATATATTATACCGTACGTGATGTTGTGAGGCTCGATGCCGATTGATAGATTCACCGACTCGGATATGTTGTCGATACGTATACCTTATAGCATTGTGCTCACGATTTACTTTCTGCTACGTTCAGGATATTCTTATTGCATTACATATACCTGTGTTAGTACACCTACACAATTATCGATGATGCGTATGTTACACTTACACAAATTGCCGGCTCACTCACCTTCATCATCGATAATTACTATATCACTTACACAGTAGAATTGCTACAACATGCTAAGATATATTGCTATGCTCACATCATTATGCTATGTTGCATGATATACTTGCTATGTTCACATCACTATACTATGTAGCATAATATACTTGACATGCTCACATTTCTATTCTATGTTTGCATACATCATGCTTTATGATTATACGCGTTGAGATGCTGTTTCCATGAGATTCTGGATTTGAGAACCGTGGTTATATTTCAAAGGAAAATATGTATTGTTTTAAAAACACGCTTTATCTTGATATGATATTTCGAGACTTCCACCATGTGTTTTCTCGATTGTGAGTTATGTGATACCTGATTCGAGGAGCTGGATGAGGCCGTTTGCTGGTACATGGTGGACCCGGTATGGTATCCTGGGGCAAGAAAGGTATGTTGTGCAGTAGACGAAGAGCCTGACAGAGGGACTACTACCTACCGGTGATAGTATTTGGGCTCGGTGGTTATCCGGAGGATACCGACCGGAGTCGTGAGATGATATGGGCCGATCCGGACTGACGGAGCCCGTGGGTCGATCCGGACTGACGGAGCCCGAGATATGAGGATTTACGTGTCGATGTTGGACACGGGTTTCATGATGTTTCGAGTGTCGATGTTGGACACTCAGGTTCCATAATTTTGATGTGTCGTTGATGGACACACGTTGATTGATATCCTCATATTTACATGCATATGCTTTCATGATATTTACATGCATGATGTTGTTGTGCCATTGATGGACACGTAGATGTTATCCACATCCTACAGGCATTGATTATATTGTTGGCACATATGCAGATACGGTCACCCTAGATATCATAGTATTACCTTTATGATATAGTTGACCTAAGAATCGTTGTTTTATTCGATTTCTACCTGATGATGTTTTCTACTCACGAGTTGGCAACTCACCCCCGTTGTGCCACAGTTCTTGCAGGTTGACCGCATGGATCAGTAGCGGCATCGCTGGCACACAGCTTGCATTCGGGTGATTTGCTTTGGTAGGTGGTACATATTGGATCGTTCCACTCTTATATTATTATTCCTATTGTATCTAGTCAACTCCATCAATCAAAACTAGTATTTGTATAAATAGTAAGACTTAGAAAGACTTGTGGTGGCGAGACTTAGAGTGATGGGTTATATGTTCGTTTGGTAGGTTTGATGTCATGCTTTACATTATCCTTTTGTGTTGATCTTCGCCGTTGGGCGTCGTATACTTATATTTCTGTCTTGCGTGGTTGTGATTCCGCCGATTGGTGAAGAGCTAGCTTCCGCTTGGGGATGCATTTTATATTATCATATATATGTGGGTTTGGATCAAAATATACAACGGAGGTGCTACCCAAATTTTTAAATGACGAAACATGTTTTTCAACTAGTAAAATCCATTTGCATTTTTCATGTTCCATTATGTATTTTAAGAAAACATTTGACTTCATCATACCTTTATTTCAAAACTTCATCTCTTTTATTTAATTTAAAAAAGGTTTAGATATCTGGGCTTCGGCTTACTTAAGTTATGTTACGCCTGTAGACGTTGTGTGATTTAAGTGCCGGTCACGAATTAAATTTCGGGTCGTGACATATATATCAAATTATTAAATCAACACTTGATTCAATAATCCGGTCATATCATATATAACCGACTAATATCATTTATATGTATATCACATTATTAAATCAATACTTGATTCAATAATCCGGTTATATCACATATAACCGTCTAATATTCAATACTAGTTAATATAATATATATATATAATTATTAAATCAACAATTGATTTAATAATCCGGCTATATCAAATATAATCCGGCTAATATCAAATACACAAATATATATCAAATATATATTAACAACATATACATATACTATTGAATCAATACTTGATTCAATAATCCGCTTATATCACATATAACCTGACTGATATCAAATATCACAAGATTAGAATACGGTATCACATACTCGTATTTAATCAAGCTCCTGAACATATCACCATATGCGCCCTACTTCGTTTCGCTTGAGCTAGAAAACCTCTGTGTGGGACTCTAAAGACTCGTCAATACGCCAACAGTAGGTAATGATCACATCAGTCACCTACAAGCTATCATCGGTACTAGCTAGACGTAACGGTTACCTAGGTATTGAACGAATAGAAGATCAACAAACATGTTTTTCCAAACTCTCATGAAGCCTATAAGCAACACTTACCGTACAGTTCGGTCTCTTCATCTGATATGTCGCATATCGAGTCTAGGGGTGGAATCATCAGACCCCAGTAACTTGATAAGTCGTGCCAATGTGTGGACTATAACCGTTTGAGAAAATACTGATAACACTTACCAATAAATCTCATCAGCCCTGGCCGGGGACTTGCTGTTATAGCCAATCGAGCATAGCGCAACATCAACTCCCTTTACCGGGAGAGACGAAACCCCTCCTATCGCTCACTGCCTACATGTGACTCGGGACTGTACTAAAAATCCACCTGTTTACACGACTCCTTTGAGCCATGGTAGGGAAGAAATCAAAGCACAGTGGGAACCACACAAGGCACTATGACGATCTCGGGTCTACAGACTAACCTGTACAAGTGTCACCAGAGAATTGCTATCTGACGATAACTATGGTACCATTTAGAAGTTCTCGGCGAGTCCTGTTCGGTGTACTCATTCTCTAATGAAGATCTGTGTACAATGTTTGATGTCAAAAACCAATGGTTATGGGATCAACCATCGCCCCATACAGGATCAAGAAATGTACACACTAGTCTACTCTGGAATATCGATGCCCTGTCTCGATATACCCTCCTCTAGGAATGGTTAAAGGATGTGCTTGCGGACTACACAAGCCCCACTAGTATGATCTACATCATAGTCCTGGTAGTCAAGCCAATATCCTAAGGGCTTTAATATGTATCAGAGAGACAATATAATAATACAAGTGTACATATTAAGATAAAGAGCAACCAGATAGCATACTATCTTGTCGAGCAAGAAAGTCCTCTATATATATGTCCAAGTATCCACTATATCATACAATAATGGTCTCTAGGGCATACATATTCCTAACAATCTCCCACTTGCATTAAGGACAGTTGTAGTATTTCATACCCAACATCCCAAAAAGTCTCTCAAACTGCGTCTGGGGGGGCTTTTGTGAGTGGATCCGCTGTGTTGTCCTTCGTGTCAACTCTCCTGACCTCGATCTCCCGGCGATCCTCTATCTTCCGGATCAGGTGATACCGCCTAAGAATATGTCTGGATCGCTGATGGGACCGGGGTTCCTTGGCCAAACCCACAGCTCCATTATTATCATAATACAAAGGTATTGGATGCTCAATGGATGGAACCACACCAAGTTCAGTAATGAACTTCTTCATCCAGACACTATCTTTTGGTAGCATCGTTGGCAGCGATGTATTCAGCCTCCATCGTCGAGTCTGCAATGGTATCTTGCTTGGAACTCTTCCAACATACCGCCCCTCCATTGAGGGTAAAGACAAAACCCGAGACCGACTTACTGTCGTCCTTATCACTCTGGAAGCTCGAATCGGTAAAGGACTCCAGATGGAATTCTCCGTTACCATACACCAAGAACATTTCTTTAGTCCTTCTCAAGTACTTAAGAATGTTTTTCACAGCTGTCCAGTATTTTTCCCCAGGATCTGATTGATACCTGCTTACCACATTAAGTGCGTAAGCTACATCCGGTCTGGTGCATAACTATAACATTTCAGAAAAATAAAATATTATTTTTGGAATTTAAATAAATAAAATAATAAATTTCATGAATATTATAAAGATATAGAAATTGGTTTTAATGAAGAAGTATGGTTATATACTTATAGTTGAAGAATAATTGGAAAATTAATATGAGTTATTGATTTTAAAAGAATTTATGTGATTTAGAAATTTTATAAATTATTATACAGTTATTTGTATACACGTTTAATACTAAACTCGTTTAATATTTCACTAATTATGCACTAATCCTGTTTATGTACATAGCATGCAACATAACATGTTGCAAACACTTTGTTACATATTTTGAACCATTCTTCATTTGCAATTATATATGGTTTTTGTTCTTATAAAATAAAAAGAAAAGAAAAATGAGGAGAGAGGGGGGGGGGGACAAGATGTGATTGGTTAATTATGAGGGGAGAGAGTGAGAAAGGGAAAATGAAAGATGAGAGTGTATGGCTTCTCCTCCATTCCTCACCCTTCATCCATTTTCTTCACCTCTTTCTTCACAAACCATCCCCAAATCCACACCAAAATACCTTGCCACCTTCACAAAAATCACTCCAAATCTCACTACAAACCCTATGGATGAATCAAGTTAAGGTTTTGAGCACTTTGGGAAACTCTAAAATTTTCATGAGTTACCAAATGAGGTATATTCCTACACTTCTAGCTAAGTTATTAGTTTTCCTAACACCCTATTGTAGTTTAGAGTTAAACTAATGTAGTTTAGTGATCTTAGAATTTTCCAAGATGAGCTTTAGGATATAATTTGGATTGTGAAGATGTACTTGAGGACTAGATAGTCACTACAATCTTGGACTAAACTTGAGACAAAAACCCCAATACGTGAACATGGAAATCTCCAATGTCGGTTTTTGTGGAAAATGTGACGAGAATTTGATATCTGCTATAACTTGGGAGCTCTGAAAATTATATAGCGAACACAGTGAGACGTACAGGTGACCTAGAAGCTACACCTGAGACCCGAGACCCCAACTCCCTTTCCTGGCCACCAATTTACCTCATCTGGCCGCAATTTGCGGCCTGGGACAGGAAGGTAGGCCCCAGGTTTGGTCCATGGCTCTGTTGTCTGTTATTTAGACCTATGCTATATGCAAAATGTCCTAATTTTCACCTGACGCAAATCTGGAGGTGTTTTCCTAAGTTGCTGTTTTAGTTTTGTGACTTTTAATGACATGGGTTTGGAATTTGTGTTTTATCTCGGTCGATTGACATTCTTACATCGATGTCGAGAGTTGTTTGGTTATTCTTGCATGCGTAGGCCGTAGGTTCTAACCTATATGCACTCCACGTACCGTATCGGTATGTATTCGATTTTTATTTACGATACGATGTGGTTGAAACTGTAGGTACCTTCGCATCGACTTCGGGACATAAGGGAGAGAAAGGCGTCATCGACTCCGGCAAGCAAGGATCGAAGGTGAGTAGATGTATATCTACGGGAGAAGTCGGGTGGATGGCGTATAGCACCCCCGCAACCGTAGAGTATATATAAGTATACATATACGTGTAAGATAAGGATATGATATATTTTATGGTTTGAGTCGATACGATCGAGCAGGATGTCAATAGATTTTGATATATGATTTGAGATGAGACATCGTTTATGATTCGATATATTAAAGGATTGTTGGGCGCTATATACATAACATGCGATAACATGTGATGTGATGAGATAATAGATTGTATGTGACCATAGATCCGTACACTTGATTATGATATTGTACGACTAATGATACCGTACGAACTATGATCTACATATGATATATATGATATTTGACCCGTACCTTCGATTTTGAGGATGTCGTACGATGGACTATACCGTACGAGATATATATATGATGATTGATTCGTACTCTTGACTTGAGGATGCCGTACGATGGATATTACCGTTCGTGATGCTATGAGGCTGGATCGCCGACTACTAGATATATCAACTCGGATATGCTTTTGATTTCTATTTTACTTTCGACTCGGTTCTTAGTTTAGTCTTTTAGTTGCTTAGATAGATGCTAGATTAGGCTCGAGTCATACCTATTTCCAAAACTAACGAATCATATGTATTTCAAAAGACAATCCGAGGGATGCTACGGATTTTCAAAAAGATATATATTTTCTCAAAAACACCGTAGCCTCTACTTTTCTAAAAATAATGATTCGTGCTATTTTAAATACGATAAACGGTATGGCTCGTATATAGATTTATATACCTTATTGTTGCTTTTACTGTTTACTTTCTGTTATGATCTCGTCTGCTAAGACATCTGCACTATTACCGATGATGCGTATGTTTCACGTACACTTGCTTGCCAGCTCACACACATCAGCATTGGTAATTTCCATGTCACGTACACTTAGTGACCGTTATTTCATTCGTATACTCTGATAAATTGTAGCTAAGTAGTATCGTTTAGCATTCATGATATTATATGCTAGTTTAGACTTGTATTTCTTACTTAGATGCCACATGCATTCACATATATACATTCTAGTTATGCATTAATCATTTGGCTTTACGCCGGTATTCATTATCTTAATATATACTCATGATTATGAGATTTCAGTTTTTCATGAGATTTTTGGATTTGGGAAACCGCATGTGAATTTGAAAACTTATGCTCAATTTTAAAAGAAAATGTGGTTTCTCGTGATATGATGTGTAACGTCCACCATAAGATTTCTCGGTTCTGAGCATATATGCTTACTCGATTCGAGGAGCGAGGAGACACCGTCTGCGGGTACATGGTGGACCCGGTGCGGTACTCCGGGACAAGAAGGCCGTATAGAGAGATGTTGAGCCCGGCAGGGAAGCACTACCGACCGGTGATACTTGGCGCAGCGGATATCCAGAGGATACCGACCGTAGTCATGATATCAGATGATATGGGCCGATCCGGACTGACGGAGCCCGAGATATATGAGGATGATGTGTCGCTGATGGACACGGTTTTCATGATGTTTTCGAGTATCGATGTTGGGCACTCAGGTTTTATCATGATTTTGTGTGTCGATGTTGGACACACCCATTTGATGATGCATTTATACATGATACACATGACACGTAGTTACTTTATGACACGGCCACGAGTACTTGACATTACCCATATGCTTATATTATTACCCTTGCTACTACTCGATTTTATTGTGTTATTATTATTATTGTATTGTACTGTATGACCTAGGAGATATTCATACATTCGGTTTCTAGTCGGTGATGTCTTCTACTCATGAGTTGGCAACTCACCCTCGTTGTGCCACAGTTTTCTTGCAGGTTTGACCGCACAGATTCTGTAGCGGCTTTGCTGGCACACCGATTCCTTCCGGGTGATTGCTTTGGTAGGTGGGGTGCACTTGCATCGTGACCACCATTGTACTTGTATATTTTATTCAGTTATATCTAATTAAAAGCTCTATCAACCAGACTATGTATATTCATAGACTTAGAAACCTTTATTGTATATTCTTTCGAATTTAGAGTCACGCTCATGTATTTATTATTGTTTCTGGTTTCTTGATGTTACATTGTTTTCTTCACTTTATTTCTGTGCTTTGGCCCTCGCCTTCGGTGTTGTATATTCATATCATTGCATGGTTGTTTCTGCCAATTGGCGAAGAGTTATCTCCCGCTTGGGAATGCCTATTATTATTATTGCTTGTATTGCTTTCGGGTTAAGTTTTACAAAGGAGGTGCTGCCCAAATTTCAAACAACGAAAAATATTTTCAAGATAGATATAAAGTATTGCAATTTCGTAGAATATAACTTATGTTTAAAAAGAAAGATCTTGATTTCATTATGCCGTTATTTCAAAACTTCACCTCCACTATTTTCCCTAAAAAGGTTTAGATTTATGGGCTTTTGGCTTACTAGAATTAGGTGGGGTCCTATAGACTTCACATGATTCAAGTGCCAGTCACATGCCTTTTTCGAGTCATGACAATAACATCACATACATGATTGACCCAACTGCAGAAGCATAGGGTATCCCTTGGGTTTAGGATCTGGCGCCCGCACCGCGGAGGCCGCAGCCAAGGCGGAAGCTAAAAAAAATTTCTTGCGAGCACCGGATTCCCGATAAAACCTAAGATACGAACCATATACCTATTCTAGCTAATCTAAAAGTGTAAGGGATTGAGAAATACAACCTTTGTCGCGTGTCCACCCAATTGTGGAAGACCCCTCTAAGCTTGTAGCCGCCGGGAACGCGCTTGAGTATCGATCACCTTTGCCGAAGACGATCCACCTGAGGAAACGCGGAAGAGGTTCAAACCGACGATCCAAAGTTGCTACTTTGGATGATCGGTGATGTAGGAATACTCAACTATATTTTTCTCTCTAGGATCTTTCTTGAAAATGGAAGCAAGAAGAAGAAGAAGAAGATGGAGAAGATGATGTATCAACTTGAGCCATGGAGCTCAAGCCAAGAAGAAGAAAAAGAAATCTCAAGTCTTCATGTGAAAAGCCATGGCTACACATAATAAACCATGCACAAATAGTGCAACCAAATGAGAAATCATTTCTAAAATGAAACCATGCTTTTCAACTATGTTTAGACCCATGCTTCAATGTCACCACCTTTACACCTCATTATCCTTTTAATTTTCTAAATAGAAAATTAAATATGAGGTCATCTTCTTCTAGAAGCATTGCCGTATAAATACGGAATACTTCACCTGGTATATGTATCGCTATATATACACGTATCTATATAAAAATACGGATAGCACCAAAGAGAGAAAATAAATAGTGAACAATAATACTAAAATACATGTATCGAAATACATATATAAATTATTAAATCAAAATCTGATTTAATAATTCGGCTTAAACCTAAGCCGGCTAGTATTATCAACCGTCCGATTAAAGTCTGTATACCGCGTACACGTATTTAATCGGACCCTTGCACGTCCCACCGTACGGCTCCTACATCAGTCGCCTGAACCGGTAAAACCCTCTATGTGGGACTCTAAAGACTCGACAATATGCTGGCAGTGGGTTTAACCACAAGCATGTCAGCGGCACTAGCTGTGCATAACGGCTACCCAGGTAGTTGTCGAAAGGGGGTCGACAATCAAGTGTGTCCTTACCTTACTGAGCCTGAATGTGACAATCTCTGTACAGTCCAGTCTCTTCGTCAAAAAGTATCGCATATCGGATATAGGGGTGGATAACGCCGTGTCTGAGTCAAGTTCATCACCAACTGAGATACTACTGATTAACTATTAGTAAATCTCTGCTACCGTGGCCACGGATTTCTGGTGATAGCCAATCGAACACAGCGTGACATCGACTCCTAATACCAGGTGGGACGAATCCCTGATAGTCGACCACTGCCTCCATATGGTTCGGGATTGTATGCAACTAAAACCTATTTGCACTACTCCTTTGAGCCGTGGTAGGGTAGTAATCAAAGTACCGTGGGAACTTACATGAGACAAATGACAACTTCAGGTCAAAGGACTAACCTGTACTCATGCCACCTGAGAACTTCCATCTGACAATAGGTATAATACCATCTAGAAGTTCTCGGCGAGTCCGTCCGGTGTACTCACCTCCAGTGAGCACCTGTATACTATCTTAGGTAACAAAACACCAATGGCTTGTGAGACCGGCCACCGCCCCTCGTCGGGGTCTTGAAGCCTATACACTAGTCTGCTCCAGAATATCGATGCCCAGTCTTGATACTCCCACGACTAGGGACATTTAAGGATGTTCTTATAGACCACCGAGCTCTCACGTATATGATCGCCATCATAATACTGATAGTCAAGCAAGAATCCTGTGGGCTCTATCAACATGTAATAGTGATCTGCCATACCACATAATGCATGTACATGATGATAAAGACAAACCAGATAGTATAATATTATTTTGAGTAAGACTGTTCTACCCGTATAGGTCCCCCCACAATCATCACAATCGCGTGCTTGCAATTACAATAATTGACTTGAGGGCACTATATCCAACAATCTCCCACTTGCACTTAAAACTAATTATTGCGGTATCGCGTACCCACAGCTCGTGTGCTACCGAATACCCAACTTCTCTACTAATCAGTTTCTCAAATCTCGTTTGAGGAACATCCGTGTTCGAGAAATATCCTTAGTGAGTGGATCCGCAATAATGTTTCAACTTCTTCTCTTTATATCTCAACTTTGCAGAGATCAACAATCTCCAAAACTGAGAGATACCCCGCCACAAGAATTTGTCTAGATACCTAATGGGACCAAGTTCATCAATGAACAACTCCTATCCAACAAACTTCTTTGGCTGTATCATCTGTTGAGTCATAACCAACATCCTGTACCATGATTACCTCAGTATCTCTATTGGAACACTATCCAACATACTGATCCTCAGAAGAGGATAAACTCATAATTTTGATAGCATCTCTGTCATCGAGGTCACCTTGGAAGCCTAAACTGATAACCGCCTCCTAGGGGAGGCTGCCGTTATCCTATACCAAGAACATCCTCTTATGTTCTTTACTGCTTCCCTTTGTTTCTCTAGAATTGGATTAATATATGCTTGTTGTAGCTAGTGCAAAAACAATATCTGGTGTTGTACAAGATTTTGCTTGATTGACTCAATTGCGTAAGCAAATGATATGTCATTCATACCAGTCCCTCTCTTTATCAGTCTAAAAGACATCTCTTTTAGAGAGGGTGACTCCATCACCTGCGGGTACACCACCACGCTAGGAGTTGTCTATTCTAAAATACTTTTAGAATGCTATCTAAGTACCTGATTGGGGAACTTCCTAAATCTAGATCTAAAACCATAGATCTAGTCACCAGAACTCTTGATATACTATCTATATCCAACGTGGAGAAAATTCTGTATGACAACAAAAAACTGACCGATTGTAGTATAGGAATATCACTTCCTATCCGGAGTATATCATCCAAATCATGGACAATACTCCCTACATCCTTCTTACTAGGTTCATCTTTGTTTTGACAAAGTCAATCACCTTGACTGTCACATCAATAACAGATGATCCGTCTCCGCTATCCTTGCTTTAGTCTACAAATAGACATAAGCATCTGCGCACCTTCCGCTGCTCTCACTGACTATGATAACCCTCTGGCAGAATCATATACACGTGCACTTCCAAAATCCTATTTGGAAAGACGTTATAGTCACCCACCTGCCAGATATCATAACCATGAACTGCATCGGTGCCAAAATATATCCATATGGAATTCAGCATAGACACTGAAGTAAAAGTCACATCACAATTCACAACGGGTATTTGATGAAAACTCTTCACAACAAGTCTAACCTTATTAGGTAAACACCTTTCCACCAGCACAGACCTCGAAAGATCTACTTGCTCCTAATGGGTTTTATCCCTTAAGGAGCACCTAGCAAAATCCAAAATCTATAATTTGCTGAAGTGCGTGGAGTCCATCTTGGATATGAAGCATCTAGTCACCTGGAAGTTTCCACTTCCTATGACCTACTGATAACTAGTAGGACCATCATTACTATGATGCCGACCTCCCTGTCACCGTCTACGAGAAAACCGAAGTATCTCTCGGGTGGCTGAGGTCACCTACTAAAATCTGTGGAGTGGCTAACGGTTTGTCAAGTCCAATTGAATTCTTAGGTTCTACTAAATTTTCGGTAACCGTTTGTGGTCCTGGAATCACTTCCAATTCTACCATGCTCCCACTAGTTTCTTTTGCAAAAAGATCCTTTTATAAAAATATGGCGAGTCAAGAACAACATAACTATTGATCTTGAAAATGGTAGAAACAAAATCCCAGCTAATACTTGGGATAATCCACAAACTGCCATTACCGAAGCGTGCCTCGAGTTTGTCCGGATTCTGCTTTTAGACAGAATAACAACCAGAAGATATACAACCATTCTATGTCCATATAGAATCAAAGCACTAATTTAGATGGAACCAGATTCAAAAGTCATGCAGCTGTTTCCAGTGCATATCATCTGTTGGATAAAGGCTCGTACAACATTACTTATCATGGAGCACATCCACTGATGTGTAACCTATAAGAGAATCAAGTTCTCGATATTACTATGATGGAATACATAGCATAAGTATCTATATCTTCGATCACCTCAAAGAATCCTTATACTTCCAACGTATGGTTCTCTACTTTATTCTTAAACCTATAAACTTCTCAAAAATATTTAGACCTTGCATTACTATGAATGCGTGTCAAAAAACAGAGAACTTATAGGTAATCCTGAATGAAGTAAGAGTACCAACCCTTATGTCCTAAAGGACACTGGACAATATACATTTTCATGTATAAGTCCCAAGAGTATACCAACTCAAATTCTGTGTTTTGTAAATTGAAAATTGTGTCTTGGTTAAGAATGTCTTACACCATTATTCAATGCACCTTACCTTATCCTCAACTGATAAAGGTAAATTTTTACAACACAATTTTCAAAATATATATCTCACTTTATAAAAATAAAAGTACCGATATTTCATTTTAAAATCTGGTGCATAACAAAGGTTATTTGAAACCAAATATATGTCGTCAGGCAAAAGCCAGGCGATTTAATCTAATATCACCAATTACAACGAATTCCGATATTGATGATCAAATGGCTCATTTCCCAATATTCTACTCCTACTCATCATCTGTAATACCATACAAATGTGAGATTCAAATCTGGTAAATACATACCCTGGAATTAGAATTGACTGGGAAAACAGTTCTCTATTACATGTACACAGAAA
The DNA here is from genome assembly GCA_030015575.1 of Agapanthus africanus. NCBI lineage: Eukaryota > Viridiplantae > Streptophyta > Magnoliopsida > Asparagales > Amaryllidaceae > Agapanthus > Agapanthus africanus. The sequence goes on from CM057349.1 coordinate 95,039,918, forward strand.
TATTGAAACATGAAAATGTTTCATAGGGATGGTCAGGTATTCTTAGTAGTGCCTTTTCCATTATCCAGATTCAAGACAGCGGTCACAATTTCCTTTGCCCTCACTTCAGTCCTTTTATATATCTCTACTTCTTACCTTCTGCACACCGTCCCTGCGCTAACTAGTTTTTTTCCTACCCTACCTTTCGGCACCAGCCTAAGGTTTGGAAGAAAACTATCCAATAAGAGTAATGGGTGTACTCTCCTAATGCAAGGAGCTCTTGCAACCTGAAAGAAGGTAAAAGGAAGAGACAACCGAATAATCCTATTCAATTTCTTCAGAACCTGTGGTCATCCTCAACTGAAGTAACTTTTTCGAGTTCGTATGTAACTATAAGATGGTCGTTCCAAGCAATATGGATCATCGTAGTGATACGACGTGTTCTGAAGAAATGCAAAGGGTAAAGTAGGAGTGGTAGTGATATATACGACTTTGTCGCGAATCAAGACATACCAGAGCCAAGGGTGTAAAAAGGTTCGGTCAAATTGGTTCATGAGTTTTTAAGGTAAGTCATGGGTCGCTGTACTAGAGAGAGAGAAAAGAAAGAATCGGCGTGCACTCTATCAAGATCAGATTGGTTATCACACTATCTGATCAGGATTGCTCTCACCGTTTCCTCGAATTCTCCTTCAAACCCTAAAAAGAGAACTAGTCGGGATCATTTAAGTGAAAAAATCTCCCGAGGAGTAATACGTACTCATCAGTGGGAATCGGGATCCAACTATCATCATGTGATAACCAGACGGAATCCACTCAAGTCACCACACTCCAGAAGGTATGCGCATGCCCAGCAAGTTTCTCGTATGTTTGAAACTCCGGATGTGTTTTATGCCCGTAGCGGTTTATCACCTTGACAAAGGCCAACAAACCATAAACTACTAGTCAAATTCAACCCGTGAATTACTCTAAACCCACCTGCATAATCTATTGGCAAAGGCTAACAAGGCTATATGACTGTCCTAGATAATCAAATTACTATGCAACAGAAAAGCACTACATAGATACCGAACACTATGCCTTGACAAAGGCCAACAAACGCAGCACGAATACTAGGTAATGCCAATCTGAAATGACGGAGAGCTACGACTAGTTTTTGGTGAAAAACCTTTAACGTAATGAACTTTATATCATTGAAGGAACTCGAGTAGCTTTGAAATGGAGTGGTTTAAGCTCCGCATTTTAAAACTAGTAACATAACTTTTGCTTAAGAGAGAACTCCCAATAAAGGGATCAAGACTCTTCCCTCATAGAATGAGGTGCGGGATATACCTAACCGAATATCTTTATGCAAAGCAAAAGAATACGATCATGAGTTTTGAAGAAAACCGAGTAGTTTTAAAATTGGTTCCGACAACATCATTTAGATTTATTTTTCCTTGCATTATTCAGATAATGCATTCCCATCATTTCATATCTCCAAGCCACAGAAGAAACAACTAAACTAACATGCTTTTTATATGCCATCCGCATTCGCCATAGGATTCCGTCATGCACCGTTAGGTTACTTAACTAACGGTAGAGCAGGAGCTGGACTAGCGCGGATGCAAAATATATAGAAGCATCTACTAAATATATATATATATATATATATATATATATATCAACATCGCAGGAAGATAATAATCATCACAGCATGCAAACCAACAATATGGAATAGCGGATAATTTAGGAGCCCCGCGTTTCATTTGAGCCATAAATGAAACGCGACGTTCCTCAGTCGTGTGGATAGCCGATGTAATGAAGATCCTAGACACCTACGAGTGCGGCAAGTTACCCGCCAATCCCCGAAGTGAGGCAACCCCAGTCAACAAAGTGAATGGGACACCCAACACTTCACGGAATCCTGTAACTTGAGCACCCCTCCATGGGTCAACCTATACCCCCTATGAGTGTGGTGAATTGCCCGCCAATTCTAGAGTAAGGCTCTACCGGTCTCAATGCCATGAGATGCGGGCCCGTTGCCCTCTCGAATCCAGCTATTCGAGCACTCCTCCACGGGGTAATCCTAGTACAAAAAAGAAAACTATATACAATGGTGACAACGACCCCAACCCGGTCGTGCCCCAACTAAAGAATATACAAACTAGCAGTGACGGCAGTCCACATGTCGGGCGCTCGCCCCACAATAACAATATACAAATGAATCTGAACTGTACATCTAACATTGCACACAAGGCTATCCATCATGACAATCCGTCCAAAACATCAGTGCAACACAGAACATCAACGGGACTATCATGTTCGTAACCCCGTCTGATTGTATATATAGCAACCAGTCGGATTGTACCGCTCTATGATATTCACGGTCGCAGAAATAAACATATGGACTGATACACACAAATTCAAAATTTCGATCGACCAAAACTGTCCGCATTGGCCCTAAGTACAAACCAGTACTCAAACAAATCTGGGTCAAAACCATACATCCCAAAAATCACATTTCCAAGTTATAGAGCATCTGGAAAAAAATTGGCAAACCACGGCCAAATATAGACCGCGGACCGCGGCTAATGGGCATATTTTGCCACGGTTGTGCGGCCAATTTTTAGGCTCGTGTTCCGAAATTTCTTCTCGGCTTCTACAATTGCCTGCACGTATTTTTAAAACCTCTAGAATAATATTTTGAACAAGTTTGAAAATCGACAGCGGGCATCAAAATTGGAATGCGATTCGGAAAAAACTCGTCGATCGAAATTCTAAACAAGTGCAAACTAGCTAGTTAAGGTTTATGGTGGCTCCGATACCATGTTTGGGATCCGGCGCCCGTGCCGCGGAGGCCGTGGCCAAGACGGAAGATAAAAGAAAAATTTCTTACGAGCGCCGGACTCCCGATAAAACCCAAGATATGAACCATATACCTATACTATCTAATCTAGAAGTGCAAGGGGCTGAGAAATACAACCTTTGTTGCGTGTCCACCCAGTTGTGGAAGATCCTTCCAAGCTCGTAGCCGCCAGGAACACGCTTGAGCATCGATCACCCTTGCCAAAGACGATCCACCTAAGGGAACACAGAGGAGGCTCAAACCGACGATCCAAAGATGCTATGTTTGGATGATTGGTGATGTAGGAATACTCTACAATATTTTTCTCTCTAGGATCTTGCTTGAAAATGGAAGCAAGAAGAAGAAGAAGATGGAGAAGATGAAGCATCAACATGTGCCATGGAGCTCAAGCCAAGAAGAAGAAAAAGAAATCTCAAGTCTTCAAGTAAAAAGCTATGGCTACAAATAATCAACCATGCACAAATAGTGCAACCAAATGATAAATCATTTTTAAAATGAAGCCATGCTTCTCAACCGTGTTTAGACCCATGCTTCAATGTCTCCACCTTTACACCTCATTATACTTTTAATTTTCTAAATAGAAAATTAAATATGAGGTCATCTTCTTCTAGAAGTATTGCTGTATAAATACGGAATACTTCACCTGGTGTATGTATCGCTACATATATGCGTATTCGTATAAAAATACGGATAGCACCAAAGAGAAAAATTAAATGGTGAACAATAATACTAAAATACATGTATCGAAATACATATATAAATTATTAAATCAAAATCTGATTTAATAATCCGGCTTAAAGCTAAGCCGGCTAGTATTACCAACTGTCCAATTAATGTCCATATACCGCATACACGTATTTAATCGGACCCCTGCACGTACCACCGTACGATTCCTATATCAGTCACCTGAACCAGGAAAACCTTTTGTGTGGGACTCTAAAGACTCGATAATACGCTGGCAGCGGGTTTAACCACAAGCACGTCAGTGACACTAGCTGTATGTAACGGCTACCCAGGTAGTTGTCGAAAGGATTGTCGACAATCAAGTGCGTCCTTACCCTACTGAGCCTGAATGTGACAATCTCCGTACAGTCCAGTCTCTTCGTCAAAGAGTATCACATATCGGATCTAGGGGTGAATAACGTTAAACCCTTACTAACCCGATAAGTCATGTTTGAGTCAAGCTCATCGCCAACTGAGATACTATTGATCAACTATCAGTAAATCTCTGCTACCGTGGCCACGGATTTCTGGTGGTAGCTAAATGAACACATCGTGACATTGACTCCTAATACCAGGAGAGACGAATCCTTGACAGCCGACCACTGCCTCCATGTTGCTCGGGACTGTACCCAACTAAAACCTATTTGCACGACTCCTTTGAGCCAAGGTAGGGTAGTAATCAAAGTACAGTAGGAACTCACACGAAACAAATGACGACTTCAGGTCAAAGGATTAACCTGTACTTATGCCACCTGAGAACTTCCATCTGACGATAGGTATAATACCATCAAGAAGTTCTCGGCGAGTCCATCCAGTGTACTCACCTCCAGTAAGCACCTGTATACTATCTTAGGTGACACAACACCAATGGCTTGTAAGACCGGACACCGCCACTCGTCGGTGTCTCAAAGCTTATACACTAGTCTACTCCAGAATATCGATGCCCAATCTCGATACTCCTTCGACTAGGGACATTTAAAGATGTGCTTATAGACCACCCAGCTCTCACGTATATGATCGCTATTATAATGATGGTAGTCAAGCAAGAATCCTATGAGCTCTATCAACATGTAATAGTGATCTTCCATACCACATAATGTATGTACATGATGATAAAGATAAACCAGATAGTATACCATCATTTTGAGTAAGACTGTTCTACCCGTATAGGTCCTCTCTCAATCATCACAATCGCGTGCATGCGATTACAATAATTGTCTTGAGGGCACTATATCCAACACCTTGCATGCGAGCCCTTTCCAAATCAGTCTTGGGAGACATCTTTTTGGAAAGACTGATTCCTGAGCAAGTGGGTAAATTACCACGCTTAGAATCTTCCATACTAAATCTCTTTAGTATGGTGTCAATGTACCTGAATTGGGACAATCCATCCTCTTAGATCCATCTCTATAGATCTTTATCCCCAGGATGTAGGAGTCATCACCTAGATTTTTCATGGAGAACTTTTGTGATAAGAATAGCTTGACTGAGTGTAGTATAGGAACATCATTTCCTATCAAGAGTATGTTATCCACGTACAGTACGAGAAAGACAACCTTACTCTTTACCACCTTTTTGTATATACACGGTTCATATACGTTTTTGATGAAGTCAAACTCTTTTACTGCTACATCAAAACAGATGTTCCAGCTCCGCGACGCCTGATTTAAACCGTAGATCGATTTAAGCAGCTTGCACACTTTTTCGCTGCTCCTACTGTCTACGAAATCCTCTGGCTGTGTCATGTACACGCTCTCTTCTAAATCACTATTTAGAAAAGCGGTCTTAACATTCATCTGCCAGATTTTATAGTCATGGTATGCAACAATGGAAAGTAGGATCCTGATGGACTTAAGCATAGCCATTAGAGAAAAGGTTTCATCATAATCGACATCTGGTCGTTGACGAAAACCTTTAGCAACAAGTTTAGAGTTGAAGGTCCCAACCTTTCCATCTACACCAATTTTCTTCTTAACGATCCACTTGCTCCCAATGGGTTTTACCCATTTAGGATCAACTTCCAAAGTCCATACTTTGTTGGTGTACATGGATTCCATCTCAGATCGCATAGCATCCAGCCATTTCACAGATTCCCCACTTGTGATGGCCAGCTCGAAACTAGTTGGGTCATCATCTTCCATGATGCAATCCTCACTTCCACCGTTTATGAGAAAACCGTAGTATCTCTCAGGTGGATGAGGAACCCTATTAGATCTGCAGAGTGGCTGAGGTTCGTCGAGGACTATTGAATCCTCCAGTTCTACCAAATCATCAGTTGTAGTTTGTATAGCTGGAACTTCATCCAGCTCTACCTCATTACCACTAATTTCTTTTACAAGAAATTCCTTTTCTAAAAAGATGGCATATTGAGAAACAAACACCTTTTGTTCCTCAGTGTGGTAGAATATATATCCATATGAATTCTTTGGATATCCCACAAACTTGCACAAAACTGTCCTTGCCTTGAGCTTGTTCGAATTTTGCTTTTTAACATAGGCCGGACAACCCCATATCTTAACTTGTTTAAGAGATGGTCTTTTCCCATACCATATCTCATATTGAGTGGTAGGCACGGATTTGGTCAGAACCCTATTCAATAGATATGCAGCTGTCTCAAGTGCATAACCCCAAAAGGAAATAGGAAACTCAACAATACTCATCATAGAGCGCACCATATCTTACAGGGTGCGATTCCTTCGCTCCGATACTCCATCGTGCTATGGTGTATACGGAGGAGTAAGCTGAGAGAGAATCACATTCTCTTTTAAATAGTCTCGGAATTCTGTGCTTAAGTATTCTCCTTCTCGATCAGATCGAAGGATTTTAATACTTTTACCCGTTTGGTTCTCTACTTCGCACTTATATTCCTTGAATTTCTCAAAAGCTTCAGATTTGTTTTTCAACAAGAACACATGTCCGAATCTTGAGAGAACACATGTCTGAAGGATTTTAATACTTTTACCCGTCTGGTTCTCAACTTCATGCTTATATTCTTTGAATTTCTCAAAAGCTTCAGACTTGTGTTTTAACAGGAACACATGTCCATACCTCGAGAGATCGTCAGTGAATGTAATGAAGTATGAGAAACCATTCCTGGCATGTGTAGACATAGGACCACATACATCATTATGTATCAGTCCCAAGAGTTCAGTAGCTCTTTCTCTGTATCCTGTAAATGCAGTTTTGGTCATCTTGCTTTTGAGACATGACTGGCAATTTTGATAAGATTTAAATTCGAACGGATTCAAATATCTATCTCTGTGCAACTTAGCTAGTCAGGTCGCATTGATATGACTAAGTCTACAATGCCATAAGAAGGCTTCGTTCATTTATGAACTTTTCCTCTTGTGTGTATTCTGTATGTTTAGAACTGTGTTTTGATTTAGAACGTATATACCGTTACACAACGTACCAAACCCAATCAACACTTGATTTAGAAAAATGTTCATAAGATTATCCTCTAATGCAAAGTTATATCCTTCTTTATGTAATAAAGAAACTGATATTATATTGTACATCATTTTTGGTACGTAATAACAGTCGTTCAGAATCAATGTATTACCATTTGGTAATACTAGGTGATATTCGTCAACTGCTTTGGCTGCAACAATTGCTCCATTCCCTACTTTGAAATACATATCACCCTTTCCCAGTTCTCTACCTCTCCTTAACTCATGTAACAAATTACAAACGTGGGATCCTGATCCGGTATCCAATACCCAGAGCGTAGAGAAAACTAAGAAACAGTTCTCAATAACGAACACACACGAAGAAAATGCATCATGATTCTCTTTCTTTGTTCGGGTTGCGTAGGAATCCGTGCATTCCCCTATTCCTTGCTCAGACTTATGACAGTCCTAAGATAGAGCGGAACCAACATTCTCCAGCTCAGTATAATAAGCGGGTTCGATTAATACATCCATATTATTATCTTGATTAAGGCGTGTCATAGTTGCTACTTGGAGAGAGAGAGAGAGAGAGAGAGAGAGAGAGGAAAACACTTTAGCGTGCGCTCTTTCAAGATTAGATTGGTTATTATCTTATCTAATCTGGATGACTCCCACTGTTTTTATCAAATCTTCCTTCAAACCCTAAAAAGTAAGATTAGCCGGGATTAATTACACCCTACAAGTTCGCCAATCGGTCAGCTGGGCAGGTATTGGTACTCTAAGGGAGTCTTCCCATGCTTTCGCATGGAACTAATTAAATAACCACATTTTCGCAGGGGCATAACCCCATTAACACCTTTCTTAGACACCTATTGGATCAGCTAATTGTAAAGTGGAAAACTCTCCCAGAAGTATCACTTACTCGCAGTGGGTATCGGGATCCAACTATCATATAGAAGGTACGCAATCTCATTGCAAATTTCAACATTTGAAATTCCCGATATCTGTTTTTACTCCCAGCGACTTATGACCCTAACTATGGTCAACAAATCATAAACGCTAGTTAAGTTCTACCCGTCATTTCATGATTTATTTCGACCCATTCGTATGACCCTTAATTATGGTCAACAAAGTCGTACGAATGTCCTAATCGATCACATCAAATGCTTTATAGGAAGACTCGGAAACCGCTCCTTGTTCGGGCTCGCCGGCCGGACAGGGAGACAGGTTTCACAGAAGCTTAGTATTTGTATTTAATTACTTTATTTAGGGCGAAACAGAGACAAAGTAAGAGAGTTTTTTTTCTCACTTAGGTACCACACACTACGCCTTAACTATAGTCAACAAATGTAGCACGAATACTAAGTACTCTACTTCCTAAAATGGCAGAAGGATATGAATGGTTTTGATGAAAACCTTTAACGTAATGAACTTGATATCATTGTAGAATCTAGTGATTTAAAAAGGAGTGGTTTAATCTCCACTTTTAAAATCGAGCAGTTTTCAAAACAAACAGAATGGGTTGTAGCATTTGCTAGTTTGGCTAAAGAGGTCACTCCTGATGAAGGGATCTAGGCTCTTTCCTCATCGAATGAGGTGCTGGATATTCATAAAGGAATACCACTATGCAAAGCAAGAACTAGAGTTACTTTTTTGAAATATTTGATTCTACAACATCTTTAGGTTTCTTATCCTTTCATTAATCTCATTAAAGACGTCCCATCATTTATGTTTCCTAAACATCACAGAAGAAACGAAAATAGAACGTACGCTTATGCCATCTGCATTCACCACGGGGCCCTGTCATGCACCGTTAGGTTACTTAACTAACGGCAGAGCGGGGTCTAGACTAGCGCGGGTGCAAAACACAAGCAACGTTTATTATATATATCATATATATATAGCATTCGTTTCACGCAGTTATATGATCACATCACAGAATATAGGCAGCAAAAACAAACATATGAAATATAGGATATAATAGGAGGTCCGTGTTTTAAATTGAGCCAGTAATGAAAAACATGGATTCTATGGTCGTGATGAATAGCCAAACCCACATCCCAAGACCCCTGCGAGAGCGGCAAGTGACCCTGCCAATTCTAGAGTTAGACGACCCGGCCTCGACTCCTCGAGATGGTCTCCCATTGGACTCTAGAACCCGGTTACTTGTGCTCCCCGCCTTGGTTCTATCCTAATGCGGAACAGTAAAAAATATACATCAATGGTGACATCAACCTCCACCCGGAAGTTTCCCAATAAAAGAATATTACATACAAAATTTACATGAATGAAAATTGAAAAAATCTCATCTCATGCAAAAAACCTCCCAGCTATTCAATCACGACGATCCAATATAACATATTACAGCAATACTATAACATCACATGTCATCAACGTAAGTAAATATGTTATCCCGCATGTCGTTGACATATAGCAATGAGATCGGGGATACACCACATATTACACTTACGGTCCCAGAAAAGAAATGAAAAACTACAATAATTAGAATCCGCAAATTCCTTAGACATCATAAACCCGGAATATCATATATTCAGAATTTCATACCTAACCCTATAAACCTTGCATTTTAGTCTCGAATTGAAAACACTTTTCAATAATCAGTCGGGTAAACAAGATTCCCGATATAATGATCGAATGCTCATTGGGAACTTTAATAGATTGCCGCATCCCCGATGCCGTCAATGAAGTTCACTTAGGTGGAACACATCGACTGCAAGCACCCGAGTGGATGCTTTTGGCTACGGTGTTCTCCTATACTCACTTGGTCGGGGCTATGGGGCGTGGCTATCTAGTAGTGTTTTCCGGCGACTATTCGCGTACAATACGAGATTGCGACGGAGTTTGGATCCGAATCGAAACTCTGTGGCAATCGATCAAAAGAGAATAAACTGCTAGATTTACAAACAATAAACAAGTTTTCACAAAACTAATTAATGTGGATTCCAAATACTGCATCACATATCATAATAATCTAGACGATATTAAACATTTTGATTGATATATCAAACACCCACAAATCACAAAGAGCTCAACAACTTGAGCCTCACTAAAAATGCTCAGAAAGTGCCAAATAACAAGATGGAGCAGCACAAGAAAAACAAACTAACAACACCTTAAGACTGCGGGGAACCGCGGCAGAACCATGCATTTGGCGGCGGTTCCGCAGAAACATGATGGAGATGGGGTCTTGTATTTCTTGGGGCTTTATCAAACAAGCTGCATGATTTTCTGAGAATTTTTAATCAGTAAAATATCAACTTTTGAAAAAATGGACAGAAACTTATAAAATATCGGGTTTTGAAGTTCGATAGAACACTTTAACATCGTCTATACCTTGCCTAATGCTCTAGCTTGGCCCTGATACCATGAAAGTGTGTCTTAGCACCTCCACTAAGTTTCCACATGCATCAGGTATGCAATTTAAAAAATCTAGAGGTCTAAGCAACACTAACCTAGAATCGAACTAGAGAATTAGGGTTTGTAAGCATGTAAGCAAGTTCTAAACTAAGTGAAGAGAGTTACAACCTTTGTAGACCAAGTCCTTCACTTCTAAAGCTCTAAGTAGTAGTCCCTAGAACTCTTCTTGGCTCCACTTGAAGAAAGGATCGAGCTTGCTACGTGATTTTCGAAGCCGAAGATGATCCACCTTAAAATCTCTCTAACTCAAGCTATCTCTTCACTAATCAAAGTATTAGTGAAGCAAAAAACCTATACTAAAGGGTTAGGATAGTGTAGGTTAATGAAGTAGGAATTTTGCTCACTTTAGAAATTTATTTCTCTTTTTATTTTCCAACTCAAGAAAAACTAGAAGATGAAGAAGATGAACTTTGGTGAAGAAAATATCTCAAGTGAGAATGAGAGGATTAACCATGGGCTAAAGATAAGGGTTGGATGAGAAAATATCTAGAGTAAAACAAAATTAGTGAGATGAGTCATGGCTTCTACATACTTCTACAGGCATATAACCCATGCTCATTTCCAACCCATTTTTAATTTTCCTCTTAATAAATAATCACCCTAATTATCTTTAGTCCTGGTGTGAGTCTCATAAACCCATGTTCTATGTATCATCCACCATGACACAAAATCTATCTATCTATATATATATATATATATGTATGTATGTACAAAATTAGATATCAAGAGAAGAAAATCTTTAAGTGAGAAATATTAGTTAATATATATTTATATATCAAATATATTAATATATATCAAATTATTAAATCAAAACTTGATTCAATAAACCGGTCATATCATATATAACCGACTAATATCATTTATATGTATATCACATTATTAATTCAACACTTGATTCAATAATCCGGTTATATCACATATAACCGTCTAATATTCAATACTAGTTAATATATAATATATAAAAATATATATATTAAATTATTAAATCAACAATTGATTTAATAATCCGGCTATATCAAATATCATCCGGCTAATATCAAATACACAAATATATATCAAATATATATTAACAACATATACATATATCATTGAATCAATACTTGATTCAATAATCTGGTTATATCACATATAACCTGACAGATATCAAATATCGCTAGATTAGAAAATGGTATCACATACTCGTATTTAATCAAGCTCCTGCACATATCACCATATGCGTCCTACTTCGTTTCGCTTGAGCTAGAAAACCTCTGTGCGGGACTCTAAAGACTCGTCAATACGCCAACAATAGGTAATGATCACATCAGTCACCCACAAGCCGTCAGCGGTACTAGCTAGACGTAACGGCTACCCAGGTATTGAACGAATAGAAGATCAACAATCAATCTTGTCCAAACTCTCGTGAAGACTATAAGCAACACTTAACGTACAGCCCGGTCTCTTAGTCTGATATGTTGCATATCGAGTCTAAGGGTGGAATCGTCAGACCCCAGTAACTTGATAAGTCATGCCGATGTGTGGCCTATAACCATTCGAGAAAATACTGATAATACTTTCCAGTAAATCTCATCATCCCTGGTCGGGGACTTGCTGTTATAGCCAATCGAGTATAGCGCAACATCAACTCCCTTTACCGGGAGAGACGAAACCCCTCCTATCGCTCATTGCCTACATGTGATTCGGGACTGTACTAAAAATCCACCTGTTTACACGACTCCTTTGAGTCGTGGTACGGAAGAAATCAAAGCAGAGTGGGAACCACACAAGACACTATGACGATCTCAGGTCTACAGACTAACCTGTACAAGTGTCACCAGAGAACTGCTATCTGACGATAACTATGGTACCATCTAAGAGTTCTCGGCGAGTCCTGTTCGGTGTACTCTTTCTCTAATGAGCACATGTGTACAATCTTTGATGTCAAACACCATTGGTTATGGGATCAACCATCGCCCCATACAGGATCAAGAAACAAACACACTAGTCTACTCTGTAATATCGATGCCCTGTCTTGATATTCCCTCGACTACGAATGGTTAAAGGATGTGCTTGTGGACTACACAAGCCCCACTAGTATGATCTACATCATAGTCCTGGTATTCAAGACAATATCTTAAGGACTTTATCAACATGTATCAGAGAGACAGTATAACTATACAAGTGTACATGTTAAGATAAAGAGCAACCAGATAGCATACTATCATGTCGAGCAAGAAAGTCCTCTATATATATGTCCAAGGATCCACTATATCATACAATAATGGCCTCTAGGGCATACATATTCCTAACAAGGTTAAGGGTCCTATTTTAATACTTTGTTTCAATTGCGACGTTTCGTAAACCCGTGTGAAGCTCGTGCAAACTTTTGGGCTTTCAAAACGTCGAAAAGAAAAATATTAAAATAATTAGGGCTGACGGGATTCGAACACGCGGACTATGAAACAACAATTTAGAGGCTTATCCAATGAGCTACAAGCTTGTTCTTGTTTTTATTTAATAAACATTACTTATAACTTATAGTCAGAGCTGAAACACAACTTCATATTTACATTGAACTTGATACAAACGTACAGGGATTTCGGAGCCGTTACATTATTCTTCTCATATTCCCAACAATCTCAACTCCAAAGTTGATAATCCAGGTTATCTAAACTCCAATCACACCAAAGTTTTGTAAACTCCATTCTACTAAACACATCTTAAATGTTTAGCACTTAGTATGAGCTATAAATTTAGTGTGAGGTACAAATTTAAAAGAAAATATATTGATTTTGATAGACTGCTAGTAGAAACTATGTGTATCAGGAACGGTATATTAGTGATCGTTTAATTCTAAATGGTCTCTAATATTATATCAGCAACTGTATATAATATACGGTCGCTAATATATTAACGACCGTGTATTTATTATCCGTGACCGTTCACAACGGTCACTAATGTTCTTTGCCCAATAACCCCGCGAAAGAGCTTTCTCTCTCCCATTCTTCCCCAATTTTTTTACCGAGCCCACGAATCCCCACCCAAATGTGACTTTCATCTCATTTCCCCCCTCAATTCTTCCAAAAAATTAAAACTTTCTTATCTATTTTTTGTTTTTTAGGTATTGTTGCTGCTGTTGGTGCTCGAAATTGCTTTCCTCATTTAAAATCCGATGAAAAGTTTAGGGGTTTTCCTCCTCAAATTATAATTTTTTCAATTAGGTTATGAATTGCGTTGTTAAGGTTATAAATTATGTTATTAGGTTATTAGTTGTTATGTGCTTATGATGTTAGGTTATGAAATTGTGATATGGTTGTTAGGTTATGAATTTTTTCGATTAAATATTAAATTGTGATGTAATTGTGATGTTAGGATATACAATTTTGTTGTTTTTGAGATAATTGGGTTGTAGGAATTGAATAATCTATAAACCCTAAAAAAACCTGACCTAAAAACAACTTATTAACCCTAATAACAAATTTTAAACCTTAATTACAAATTATAAACCCTAATAACAAATCTATAAACCCTAAAACCCTAATGAAAATTTATAAACCCTAATTAAAAAATTAACTAATTAATATCTAACATTAACTCACTAGTAGAAACTGTGCGCATTAGAGATTGTTTATTAGGAACCGTGTAAATATACAATCACTAATAAATTATTAGCGACCGTATATATTATACTGTCCCTAATAAATTAAATCCTTTAAGACAAATTAAACTATAGTACATGCATAACTCAAAAATAAAATCATACTGATTAAGAAAAATTAACACTAATTAACCTATAACATTAATTACACTAATTAAGATATCTTAATTTAGACTAAATAATAGTGAACCGAGACCTTGATTAAAAAACGATTAAATAGAAAATTAGGATACCTTAAAATTTTGATTAAAAACTTAACTAGGATTTTATATTTTCATTTAATTAGTAAGTTTAAGATCGAAAGGTCATAAACTTGTTTAGAATTGACCTATAGTTTCCCGTCTGATAATTGATGCGTGTCAAATCTTTTTCTCGTCGAATTGATAGGATCACATTATATGGTTGTGTGAGTTGAGCGTCATATTCAATTTTTTCAAATGTATGTATAGTATTCAATGAGGGGATTTGACATACAGTAATTGTTAGATTTTTTTAGTTTGGAGATGTTATGAATGCAACAAAACTCACATCTCACATGCTCCTGTATTTTCGTCCATTTCGAGACGTTTCGAAAGTGCTTTCCACTTGTTCCCCATGTACAGATTTATGTACGAACACGGGGAACAGGGAGAAAGTGCTGCTGAAATTTTCTCGAAATGGATGAAAAACAAAAGGAAGTGAGATGCGAGTGTTACATTCATAATGGGAATTATGACCTTTATCCCTGACAACTGTGAAACTAATTATTCGTCCTGACCTTTTGCCCTGAGTACTTACGCCAATCTTAAATGACTTTAGATACTTTGATGCATCCACTTCATGAAATTTTATTTAAGACTTGAAAATTTATTTAATGATGAATTTGTAATACCTCATAAGATATGTTAAACTCATATTATTGTCTGTGTGATAACAGATGAGAATTCTTCCGGATAAATCATTTATGCACATGGGAAAAAAGATTGGTATAGTTTGAGAGACACCCAATTTAAAGATGGGCTTAAAACCTTTTTAGATTACGCAGATAAGAACCCAAAGCTAGCCGAGACGGACTCTTGTTTTGTCCTTATAAGAAATATAAGAATAGAGCCCGTTTTCGACGTGAAGGGATAAAAGAACATGTGTTTGTAGAAGGTTTTGAACCGAACTATATACATTGGAATTACCATGGTAAATGAATAGGTGACGAAGAAACGAGGATGGATAATGAGACCGCAGCTTCGTAAGCTGAATTGCCGACGGATGACAGGATAGATGACACGCATGAGATATTGGAAAATTTATTTGCTGGAAAGTAAATGAATGATGTTGAACCGTCTGAAGGCACCAGTGAATTAGAGGAATTGTAGAAACTTCTGGAGAAAAATGAACAAGATCTATACGAAGAATGTACGGAATTTAGTAGGCTATCATTTGTAATAAGGCTCCTCTTTATAAAGATGATCAGCGGAATGACCAAAGAGTACCGTGATGTGCTTCTTGATCTCCTACGCAAGGTAATTTCTGAAGGAAAGAAAAGCATTCCAAAGAATCATTACCAGGCAAAAAAGATTGTTAAGACACTTGGTTTCTCGTATAAGAAAATTGATGCATGTCCCAACAAATGTATGCTGTATCACAAGGATTACGCGTCTCTCGATGAGTGTCCCACTTACAACTTGTCTAGGTGGAAAAATGTTAAGCAAAATTCAATCACAGAAACATCCGACGTCAGCAAAAAGAGAAAGAAAATTTCATCCAAAATCTTTCATTATTTCCTCTAGCTAAGAGATTACAAAATTTATATATTTCAAAGGACATGGCAAAGAGTATGCGATGACATTCCGATCGTAAGATCAAAGACGAGAACCTGAGGCATCCGGCTGATGCAAAAGCATGGAAGCAATTAGACAATGTTTATAATTTTGGGGGTGAGCCGAGAAATGTATGTCTAGTTTTGGTAACCGACGGTTTCATTCCTTACGGACTCATGAGCTCTAGTTGGTCCACGTGGCTGGTATTCCTTATGCCTTACAGTCTGCTTTCCTGGATGTGGATGAAGCAACCGTATATTATTCTTTCCTTATTAATTCCTGGGAAATATTCACCTAATCAGAATATCGACGTCTATATGGAACCTTTAATTGAAGAGATGATAGAATTATGGGAACATGAGCAGAGACATATGATGCGTACGCCGAGTAGAAGTTTAGAATGCGAGCGGATGTTATTTGGACAATCAACGATTTTCCAGCATACGGCATGTTATCTGGATGGTCTACCTACGCAAAGCATGCATTTCCATCATGTGGTCTTGATTACCGTGCCCTACAGTTTAAGACACGTGGTAAGTTTTACTACTAGTTTCATCGTAGGTAGCTATTGGCGAATCATCTGTAAAGAAAGATGGCAAATAAGTTTAATGGAACACTGGAAAAGGGTGAAGCACCAAAACAATTGTAAGGGATATAAATTTTTGAGCAGATTTCATCATGTCAATTTCGGTAAGGTTCTAATTGTTTTAACTCAGATGGTTCCTTCAATAAACAAAAAAAATGGAAGCGATAAGATAACAAATTGTTGAGTGTGTGGAAGAAGAAAAGTATATTATAGAATCTTCTTTACTGGAAACATCTGGTGATTCGAAACAATATTGATGTCATGCATGTAGAGAAGAATGTGTTTGATAATATTGGTGGCACATTTTTACAGGAGGATTCTAAGTCCAAGAATAAGTTAAGTTCTCGTGAGTGTTTGGAGGAGCTTGGAATCCGGCAGGAATTGCATACGATACTTCATGATGATGGTGTCTATGAATTACCAGTTTCGAACCACACAATATCGAAATTGGTTATGAAAAGATTTTGTGAGGAGATAAAAAGCGTCAAAACCCCAGATGGCTACTCCTCTAATATAGCAAAGAATGTGCAGGTCAAGCCACAAAAACTCTTGAATCTTAAAACTCACGATTTACATATCCTTCTGCATCAATTTCTTTGTCACGATCCAATTTAGGAACGCGACCGACACTTAAATCACGCAACGTCACTAGGCGTAACGTAATTCAAGTAAGTCGAAAACCCAGAAATCTAAACCATGAAAAGATAGAGTGATAAAACATTAGTTAAAACATTTAAAATCTCTATTTAAAAATCTCAAAACTTAAATTTATTTTCTTAAAAATTTTGGCAGCATCTCCTTTGTAAAAACTAGCTCCAAACGGGTACAAAACATAGAATATACAAAAGGCATCCCCAAACGGGAGCAACTCACACCTAAAGGTGGAACACAACCACAACAGGTATATATACGATGCCGAAGCAAAGAAATAGGCAAATAAGAAGTGAAAACAGCATAATAAAAGGTAAAACAGCATCGCAGAATGAAATAAAAGCCGGCTCACACGAGCACGACAACCAGAAGCACAAATAATATAGAAATACCGAATCTCTCAGTCTCGTCTCTAAGTCAAATACATATAAGGGGTAGATGGAGAGTACTAGATACAAAATAAGATATACAATGGAGTCATATATAGATACCCGCACAAAAACCCACCCACAAAAGGTCTCACACCCAACAGTAGTGGTATCCACTGAAAATGATGCAATAAAGAGCCCTGTCACGACTACTCTGAGGGTCAATCTTGCAAAACACTGTGGCACAACGGGGGTGAGTTGTCAACTCGTGAATAGTAAATAACATAGTACAGATAATCGCAAGCATGCACGAAAATCGATAATCCGAAATATGCAATCTGATGCCATACGTATAGCAATATGGATATGCAACAAAATCATGATCAAGGTACACCACTAAGGTACAACAACTACATGAAACAGTGCATGTCATAATAAATCATGAGTGTGGGATAAAACAAAATCCTCATCATAAAAATTCGGTGTCCATCAATGAGACCCCAAATCCCAATATCTCAGGCGCCGTCACTCTGATCGGCCTTCATACCCATCTCATCTTATAACTCTGAATGGTATTCTCCGGATATCCATCGAGTTTCCATACAATCACCGGTAGGTAGTACTCCCCCTGCCAGGCTCATCATCTACTCCATGATCTTTTTGCCCCGGGGTACCTTACCGGGTCCACCATGTACCTGCAGACGGCTCAGCCAACTCCTCGAATCGGGTACTCGAAATAGCTTAGAACCGAGAAAACTCATGGTGCACACAATTATCATATCAAGGAAAAACCGCACTTTTTAAATATTTCAAGTTTCAAAAGGTATCTTGCGGTTTCCCAAATTCACGAAATCGAAATAAACATCATGTGAGAGTATATATATATATATATATCACTATAGAAATGTATGTATGTATGCATGTATGTATATATGTATGATGAAATTCATAATGCGTACTAGAATATGAATCAATGTTTAATTGTTAATAATGAATACAGTACAATATATTTATCCATGGCAATTTCTATAGTGAGTGTGTCTTGGAAAATTCTACAGTGAGCGTGTCATGGCAAATACCAACGGTGTGTGTGTGTGTGGCATACAATTCAGTACTCATGCAACATGAACTGTTAGTAATGGTGCAGTGTTCAATTAATACTATGTCAATGTACAACAGGTAATAGGATACGCAATATGATAATCACGCACAATCACAATGTATATATAAGCATAAGATTATATCACTGAATCTAGCCATCGGCGCTTAACGCCATACAGGCGATTCCCCCATAGATGTCAAATCTACTCACCGGACGATCTCAAGCTAGGTGAATCCGATCATCTCTTTCCCCTTCCTAGCAGCATCCGAAGTCCCCGCAAATGATCGTAATGTCACACAAAACCAATACTCATGAAATTAGTACACTTTCAAATCAAACACGGACACAATGCCAAATTAACGAATTGACTCCCACAAGCTACCAAGTGTTAGCTTAGCGGGCTAACATGTGCAGCGACATCCTAACCCGACCTATGGCTGTAAAACGTAAGAAACACTGAACAAAAGTTGGATAAATCCGCATCGGACGATAACGAAACGCAAGAATTATAGCTAACGGCCCCAGATTTTGTCTACAGATTAAATAGGAAAAACAAAGTATACCAAATATCCTACATGACCCATAGAGAGCTACCCACAAAAAACCAAACACCTAATCTACAGGAAAACAGGCAGCGCCGGGGAAAAGAGGAATCTTGCCGGTCGAGAAGGAAGGGATTGGGTCCGGGCTTTTAGCGTACACACAAGGCTCTAATATCAATCTACTGTATTGTTAAATTTAATTGTAGATTTTTAATTCAAAATTTTTAATTACCATACTCTTAAATTTCACTATAAATACCACCACATCTCCAGCTCTCCCCATTCTGAAAATTTCTCTCAAAACTCTTTAAGTACAAAGTGGAGTTAAGCATTCCAAGAGGAGTAGCGATTCATTATTGACGACCTGAGCTTTCCAGACGTTACCGCGATGCCAAGAAGACGCCTTCTCTCTTCCTTACTCTCTTATCAACGCTACGCAACCCATAAGTCTCGTCTTTCTCTCTTTCCTTTCATCACAAACCAATGTTTAAAATGATATTGACAAGTAGAGTTAACATTTAAAAATATTTACTTTTAAATGTTTTTATTATCCTTGATAGGTCAATATGTCACATAATCACCCTAATATCACTTCAAATCAATATTCATATCATTTGACTTTTTGTGTAACCAAAATTCCATGTGAAATAATCATATAACGAACTTTTTCAGAAAAATACTATGAACTTTAGTATAACCCTTATTTTGATAACTATTATATATACCTCTAGAAAATTCATAGGGTATCGACCTACCCCACATGCACACTTTTGATTCTTAGCACGATGTAAAAGAATACATTTTTCAAATAAATACCATCACTATATAAAAATATGTTTTTATCAATATATTTACCGCCTTTTGCAATTGCGCCTCTACGACCCTTGTTAGGGGACCTGCTAATGGATGGTGTGAATTATCACACATCCTTGGAATAGTAAAGTGAGATGAAAACCTCCTCACGGAGAATTCAGTCTCGAAAGAAATGAAAATACGATTTAAAACAAATACGACTTTTTTTAAAACAAATTAACTTTGGAAAATTATATATAATTATGAATCCGTATTTTCAATAAAAATAAATGGTGAAAATTATCTTTAAAAATGAAAGGTTAAAATTTTAATAAAATACCATCGAATTTCCAAAGGTAGTAGTTTTCATAAAAATACCACAAACTTTTGAAAGCTAGGTTTTACACAAAAATGCCATTGAAATTAAAATACATGTCCATAAAAACTCTAAATATTATAAATTACTCTCGAGATTTAATTTTTAAACGATATTAAAATCTTTTTCATAAAACCCTCTAAAGAAATGCAAACAATATAAATACAATGTAAGCAACAAAATATAAATATTTAAGGACTCTAGATTAATACAGGTTTAAGCGGTATCATTTCTCTTGAGCCCCAGGGAGCTATTCAGGTTAGACAACAAATTAACGGAGTTATCAAATTGTCTTAGAAAAAGACACAAATCCTGCCGTCCATATGCAGCAGCTGTCCGATTACTCCCGAACTTAAAGAATTTCAACAGTTAAATCCATTCACATGAAATGTCTATAACTTGAACACATACTCAAATCTAAACTAGACTTTAAACTCAACCCAAATCCAAACTCGAACCTAAACTTGAACTCGAACTCAATCTACTCGACTAACTTGACTCGACCCAAGATTTACAATTGACATGACTTGCATTCTATTCGACTTACTCGGCTTCATTCTTCAACTTTTGGAATCTATGATTTCGATCAAGACATGTTATAATCAACCAATCACATTAACTAATGATATCTTACAGTTATAATATATTATACTCGGGGTTTTTGGGATAGTTTCTTGTGTGAATCCAACGGAGCTTCAGAAGTCCCGTATTAACTTATTTTTTCTACTTACTTGAATCTCAGTCGGGTCGACTCCTCCACAGTTCGGAGTCCCAATGCTAATATATGAAATGGGCCCGTGTTTCCTTGCTCCTGGGGCGCCACTCTTGAGCTTATGAATATTTCTACGGTTGCGTTGATATTCACATTTGGAACTTAACGTTAACATAATGACCATATAGAGACCCATAATATATAAGCTTGTTCATTTTACATATACTTTTACTTGTCACAAACATTATTTCATGGTTATTATGTGCTTGTTACTTTTTTCTCTTACTCTATCTTTGGGACTAACCGAGCGCTAGTTCGCCGATGGGCATTCCACCCACCTTTGTTTTCTTTAAATGTTCATCAGATGCAGTCGAGATGGAGTAAGTGGATGCTACTGAGGATGATTACGACCAGATAGCCACTCAAAATTAGTTTAAATTCTTTTTTCTTTCAGTTTATGTATACCACATGTTTAGGCATTTCCTTTTATTGTATTTACTTTTCCAGTTGAATTCAAGTACCTGTATATATTTCAAATTTGAATGTAAATAAAAATGTTTGTTGAAAATTGTACAGTCTCTATTTATTCTTGTATTTTGTATTATTGTTTCAATACGCTTATTATATTTATTTAGGGAATGACCTTCTTTGAATAAATATGCTGCGGGCTTACCACATCATCATTTCCGTTTACTGGGAAGCTGGGCATGACAGGTTTTGTTGGCGGCCTATGCAGGTTAGTTCTGCATGAAATCATAAACAATATACCATAAGAATTAATGAGTTCAACAAACATTTACATTCCTTGCATTTCAAATTCCTTGAATCTATCCTAACTTATCTTTTATATCAAGGTGATGGACTCTCCAAACAATACCAGCACAAACGTCAACGGTAATACTCCACTGTAGGGTTTCTAGGCACGACATCAAGGTTTCGGGTGGCATCTTCCATGCCATATTAAAATTTTGCCATGCTTAAACAACCCTTCACAAGATCTTTAACTATAGAATCATACGTAAACATGAAGCAAACAACTTTACTTCTAAGTGTTTAGGAATTACAACCTTTGTAGTCAGTTCCTTCGCTTCATAAGCTTCAAATAGTGGTCCCTTCGCTGCGATCATCAAGCTCCCGGACTCTAGAGAGGCTCCATGAGGTGTATGATGCATCCTTGCTTGAAGTTTTCAAAGTCTACGATGATCTACGTCGAGAAAACACGGACTCAAGCTTTCTCTTCACTAATACGGAATTAGTGAAGCAAACACACTAATCTATATGGCTAGTATAGAAGAGGATGATGAAGTAGGAATTTAGCTCACTTTAGTATTTAATTTCTCACTATATTTCTTCTTGATCTCAAAGTCAAGAGAGCTCAAAAGAGATGAGGAAGAAGAAGAAGAAAAAATATCTCAAGTGATGAAAATATCTATCATGGTTCAAATGCAACCCTTAGGGTGAGTATATCATCTATATACTAACCCATGTAGAGAATTAACCATGGTAAGGATTAATGGTTAGGTTATAAAATATCTTAAGTAGAAACAAAAGAGTGGACTAAGTCAATGCATATCTTCAAGCTTCTACAAGCTTCTAGCTTTGATTAAATCCACTAATTTGTAATTACTTAATGATAAATGAAACCCTAACATAAACCCTAGCATGGTTTGAGTCTCATTCATACATGTTGCATGTGTAACCTAGCATGTCACAATATTATATATCACATATGTAATATTTATGTAACAAAAGAAAACAATACAATAAACATATATCACATATATGTTAAATGCATCATAAGTGAGAATAATAAATATTTAAGTGAGTATATAATATATATATATATATATATATATTATATTATTTCATCGAATCAACACTTGATCCGATAACCCGGCTATATCATATATAACCGGCTGATATCACATATCGCGAGAATAGAATACTGTATCAAATACGTGTATCAATCTCGATCCTGCACATATCACATATGCGCTCCTACTCCATTTCGCCTAAGCCAGGAAACCTCTGTGTAGGACTTTAAAGACTCGTCAATACGCCGGCAGTAGATGATGATCATATCAAGCACCCACAAGCTGCAAGCGGTCAGCTAAACGTAACAGCCACCCGGTATAGAGTGACCAGAAGATCAACAAGCAAGCCTGTACATACTTCTGCGAATCCAATCAGTAACACTACCGTACAGTCCGGTCTCTTCGTCTGATATGTCGCATATCCAGTCCAGGGGTGGTAAACGTCAGACCCCAGTAACCGATAAGTCGTGCCGATGTGAGGCTCATAACGGGTCGAGAAACTACTGATAACACTTACCAGTAGATCTCCATATCAGCCCTGGCCAGGGACTTCCAGTTATAGCCAATCGAACACAGCGCAACATCAACCCCCAATACCGGGAGAGACGAAACCCCTCCTATCGCTCATTGCCTCCATGTGATTCGGGACTGTACCCAAAAGCCACCGTTTTGCACGTTCTCTTGAACGTGGTAAGGTGGAAATCAAAGCACAGTGGGAATCACACAAGACTCTATGACGATCTCGGGTTTACAGACTAACCTGTACCAGTGTCACCAGAGAACTGCTACCTGACGATAGGTATAATACCATCTAAGAGTTCTCAGCGAGTCCGTTCGGTGTACCCAGTCTCCACTGAGCATTCGTATACCATCATTGATGTCAAACACCAATGGATGTGGGATCATCCATCGTCCATCATATGGGTCTGTTGGATATATATGCCCTAGAGGCCTACATTGTATAGGATGCTTGGGATATGTATGTACATGACAGTCTTGCTTGATATGATAGTATGCTATTTGGTTTGACTTTGTCTTAACGTATGATATATTTTACTTGGTATTTATATATATATGTTGATAAAGCCCATAGGGTGTTTTGTCTGACTACCGGCGTTGTGATGGCAGTCATACTAGTGGGAGCTGGATAGTCAAAAGGCACACCCTTAGATGTCCCTGGTCGCAGGAGTATCGAGATTGGGCATCGATACTCCGGAGTAGACTAGTGTATACATATCCAGACCCTGACGAGGGGCAATGGATTGGTCCCGTAACCATTGGTGGTGTTCACCTAAGATTGTATACAGATGCTCACTGGGTGTGAGTACACCGGACATGACTCGCCGAGAACAGACTGGATGGTATTATACCTAACGTCAAATAGCAGTTCTCAGGTGACATGTGTACAGATAGTCCGTTGACTTAAAGTCATCATTTGTCTCGTGTGAGTTCCCACTGTGCTTTGATTATTAGCCTACCACGGCTCAAAGGAGTCATGCAAACAGGTTTCAGTTGGGCACAGTCCCGAGCCACGTGGAGGCAGTGAGTGACTGTTAGGGATTCGTTTCTCCCGGTATAGGGAGTTGATATCGCACTGTGGTCGGTTGGTCATTACCATAAGTCCCTGGCCAGGGCTGATTGAGAATTACTGATGGAATGATCAGTAGATTCTCGGGTGGTCTTGAACCATACCGACACGACTTGTACGGTTATTAGGGGTCTGACGTCCACCACCTCCCTAGACCATACATGCGATACTCTAAGACGAACAGACCGGACTGCGCAGATATTGTCACAGACAGGCTCAGTAGGATTTCAGATGGGTTACCTCATCAGCTTTCTTATCGACAACTACCTGGGGACCGTTACGTACAGCTAGTGCCGCTTGCGGTCTGTGGTTAAACCCACTGCCAGCGTAGTAGTCGAGTCTTTAGAGTCCTACACAGAGATTACCCAAACCCAGGCGAAAAGATATAGAAGTCGTATGGTTTTACGATAAATGTTCGGACGCATACGTGTTTGAACGCACGTACGACATTCGGACAGTTTTTACTAGTCGGCTTTGGTTTAAGCCAGATTCTAGTATCAGGTTATTGGATTTATACAGTCTAAAGTTTTTCCGTGTTTTTACGGATGAGAGGGGCGTTCTCGTAATTTTCCGAGAAGCTTCTAGAAGGATGTGACATGGAGGGAGAGGTGGCATTTTCATTTAATGAATTAGTGACTCATTGTGAGTGATTCATCATGTCATTAATGCATTATTAAATGCTTAATGACTCACATAATGAATCACCCACTTGTATTAATGAAACATGATGAATAATCTCTTATTATTCATTTCTTTTTAATTCATTATGTTTCATATATCTAGTGAGAAGCTTTTTCATTTCATATTATTATTATCATTATCATCTTCTCACTCTCTCTCTTCAAGTTCTTTCTCCTTCACCAAACCTAATCCTACCCTCATGAGTTGAGAACAAGGATTAGGAAAGACTAGTTACTCCATAACCTATCTCTACATCACCTTAGCTACTCTATTTAGCAACTAGAGAAACTAAGTAACCTCAAGTTTAGAGGTTATAGCTTGGATTAGGGTTCTCGGGTGGATCGTCTATCACGGAAGAAAGCCGAAGAGGACGTGGAGATCCAAAGAGGCCGTAGATAACATTAAGACGAAGGACTAGAACCGTTTGGTATAATCTCTTAACATAGTAGTTTAGAACTCTATAGCTTTTGTTAAAACTTGTTTAGCAAACGATTCATACGGTTAATCGATGTTTGATCATAGAACAAGATTGTTATTCATATTTCCGCCTCCCCATAAGTATTGGGGTGTTGAACATCGACTTACAGGGTCAAGAAGCGTATACGCTAGTCTACTATGGAGTATCGATGCTCTGTCTCGATACACCCTCGACTAGGAACAATTATAGGATGTACTTGTGGACTACCCTGGCCCCACTCGTATGATTTGCATCATAGTACTGGTAGTCATGTACTCATCCTAAGGGCTTTATCAACATGTGATCACAAAATAGTATTTGTTAACATTTTAATATAAAGTGCAACCAGAAAGCATACTATCGTGTCGAGCAAGAAAGTCCTCTCTCTCTATATATATCCAAGCATCCACTATAATATACATCATATGTACAATAATGGCCTCTAGGGCATATACATAACTAACATGCACCTCCTACATTACCACCACCACCTACCGTTGCAGCTTCTATCAATGAGAAAACGGTATTTCTTGAGGCTATCAAGAGCCTATTGGAGGGTCAACAGCAGCAGACCGCTATCCTTATGTACTTCCCCGAAGCCGAAGCACTTAGAGTAAAGCAGTTTCGTGCTTTGCACCCAAAGAAATTCTCGGATAAGGAGTGCCCGCTTGAAGCAGAAAAATAGGCATAGGCAAAAGAGGATGATCTAGCAGTGGCACAAGTGCCAGATATAGCTTGGGTAAGAGTTGCTAAATTGCAACTGACCAATAATGCTAGAGTATGGTGGAAGGCTGACGAGAGCTATCTCGAACAACCAATAAAATGGAAAACATTTCAAGACCTCTTCGATGCGAAGTACTTTTCGAAGACAGCCCGCTTTGACATGGAGCAGCAATTCATCCATCTACAGCAAGGCTCGATGTGGGTCAAGTCTGTAGATGAATATGATACTGAGTTTACCATGCTCGGTAGGTAAGCTATAGTCTCAAGTTGAATTTTCCTATCTTACTTAAACACTGCAAACACAAGGTCATAACAGGTTCGCTGCGCATCTCATTCCAACTACTGATATCTAGGAACGATGATTTCAGCAGGGGTTGGACCCTGAAATCCAAACTGCACTCGCTACAGCGGATATCCCAACCCACGAGCTTGCTTTGAAGGTTGCCCAACGATATGAAGCAGTTGTGAAGAAGAAGGGCAGCCTGTAGTCGGCCGGTGTGAAACTCCCTGTGCACCAGATCGCAGGAGGGTCCTCTTCCAAGCCAGCTTTCAACAGACCATCTCCGAGGCCAGGAGATTCATTCGCCAACAACAGGCCAGAATTTTGTAGCAACTGCAAAAGAACAGGGTATCATGTGAAGAACTGACGTAGGGCGAACAACTTGTGCTTGATCTGTGGGTCTTCTACTCACACTATCGGAGCATGCCCCCATAACCGAGGAACTAATAACCTTCCGCTAGACCGGCGTTCCAAGATCTTCTTAACCGGTTAGCTCTACCAGCTCTAGCTCCCTACACCCAGACCACTCAATCTCAACGTCGAGTGTTTAACCAAGCACAGAGGAAGGTGCCGCGACACCAAGAATTCGCCATGTCGGTCGAAGGGACCAAAGCTATGGGTCGGGTTATCACCGGTACAATCATAGTAGCCACCCTATCTGCATTCGCTCTTCGACAGTGGGGCATCGCATTGCTTCATGTCCCAACGGTTCGTAAGAATCCATGCGATCCCAGTAAGCTGCTCATATCCAGCTAGAATGTCAGTTTAGGGAACGACATTCTAAAAGCAATCTAGGGATATGATCTATGTCTAGTGTTCGTTTGCAGTCGAGAATTCTATGCGGACTTTAAGGTGCTGAATATACCGAATTTCGATGTAGTCTTAGGAATGAACTGGTTGGGAACTTTCTTCGCTACCATCGACCGTCGCCAAAAGAGAGTAGTCTTCGAAATACCAGATCACCCAGTATTCTATTTCCAAAGCGGATACCGGACTTTGGAGATGAGCATCTACCGAGCAAAACCAAAGAAGGCAGAGATCGCAGCGTTGAAAGCAGAAGGATTGAGGCCAGAGGACGTTAGAGAGTTCGAAAGTGTTTTCCCTGAAGATATATCAGATTTTCCTACCGATCAAGCTCTTGAATTTAGTATTGATTTGCAACCAGGCGCACAACCAGTAATAAAAGTTCCATGTCGATTAAGTTCAGAAGGATTGAAGGAGATCCGTATTCAGTTTGACGAACTCCTGAAGAAAGGTTGGATCCGACCCAGTACTTTAAGTTGGGGATCTCCGGTGCTGCTGGTAAAGAAGAAGTAAGGTACCTACCGGATGTGCATACATTATCGAGTTTTGAACAAGGTGACAATTAAGAACAGGTATCCACTACCTCGTATCGATGACCTTTTGGATCAATTAATTAGATCTTATGCCTTTTCAAAGTTAGATCTTCGTTCGAGTTATCATCAGGTGAAGGTCAAGGAGTCCGACATTCCGAATACGACGTTTAGGACTCGTTATAACCATTATGAATATCTCTTAGTGCCATTTGGATTGACTAATAAACCAGCCATTTTTATGAACTTTATGAACCAAGTTTTCCGATAGTAATTAAACAGGTTTGTTGTTATCTTCATCGACGACATCCTGGTGTATTCAAAGAATCGGAAAGAGCACGCCAAGCACTTACGCATTGTCCTAAAGACATTACGACAACACCAGCTCTACGCCAAGTACAGCAAGTATGAATTTTGGCTA
Source organism: Agapanthus africanus (assembly GCA_030015575.1). NCBI lineage: Eukaryota > Viridiplantae > Streptophyta > Magnoliopsida > Asparagales > Amaryllidaceae > Agapanthus > Agapanthus africanus. Next base: position 95,068,149 of record CM057349.1, read on the forward strand.
GGTCAAGTCACATTTCTCAGGCACATTGTTTCAGGTGAAGGAATCTTCGTAGATCCAGCTAAAGTGTCAGCTGTCAGTAAGTGGCCGACACCAAAAAGGGTGAAAAATATAAGAAGTTTTTTGGGCTTAGCAAGATACTATCGATGCTTCATCGAAGGATTCTCAAAGATTATGGCACCCCTGACCAAGCTCACATGTAAAGACGAAGCATTCGTGTGGTCAGAAGCATGTGAGAAGGTTTTTGTAGAACTCAAGTCGAGATTAATCTCTGTACCTATCTTCATAATACCAGAATGATCTGGCAGATTCGATGTACATTATGATGCGTCCGGTAAAGAATTAGGATGTGTTCTACATCAGCATAGAGAAATTATGGCTTTTGCATCAAGGCAATTAAAAGTTCATGAGCACAACTATCCAACACATGATCTAGAACTGGCAGCCGTCATCTTCGCACTCAAGATTTGGCGTCACTACCTTTTGGGAGAACTAGTGGATATATACACCGATCACAAAAATATGAAGTATATATTTACTCAGAAGTAACTCAACATGCGGCAGAGAAGATGGTTAGAACTCATGGCAGATTTCGACATCAACCTAAAGTATCATTCTGAAAAGGTGAACGTGGTTCCTGATGCACTTAGTCGCCAACCATTAGCAATGAATCTTACTGCTCAGTGGAGACTACAACAAGAACTGCATGGATTAGAGATTGAAGTAAATATGCCAGGTAACGCTTTATCATTGATGAACTTACAAGTCCAGACTACTCTTGCCAATCAGATCAAGGCAGCTCAAACAAATGATGCCAAGTTATAAAAGATCCGAGAACAAGTAGAAAGTAGCCTTCGAACCGACTTTATCATCCACAAAGATGGATGCTTACGGTATGGGAGCCATTTATGCATGCCAATCGGCCCTGTTCGAGAAAAGTTGATGAAAGAAACTCACATCTCTCTGTATTCTATACACCCTGGCGGCACAAAAATGTACAAGGATCTACGACAACATTACTGGTGCCATGGAATGAAACGTGAAGTAGCAAGGAGCGTAGCAAAGTGTTTAGTATGTCAGCAAGTGAAGGCTGAACATCACGGAACTGTTGGTCTACTTCAGCCATTACAAATCCCAGAACGGAAATGGTAGCACATTACCATGGAATTCATGGCAGCTCTCCCTCACAGCATGAAGGGTAATGACGCAATCTGGGTTATTGTGGATCGACTCACCAAGTTGGCTCACTTTATTCTATTTAGAGTTGGCCAGTCAATCGTGACATTGGCAAGAAAATACATGGAGGTGAGTGAAAATCTAAAGTATGATTTAAACCTTCAATATGTACCATACTTGTCTTGATACCTATAAACGCATCTAGGAGATCGTAAGATTACATGGGGTGCCTGTCTGCATAGTCTCCGATCATGATACTAGATTCCGACCACAGTTTTGGCAGAGTTTGCAAGCTAGCCTGAGAATGAGTCTGAATTTCAGCACGGCGTTGTTGGAGATAGTGCCCTCAGAGTCAATTATTGGATCACAGGCACGTGATTGCAATGATTGAGGGAGGACCTATACCGGTAGGACAGTCTTACTCAAGATGATAGCATGCTATCTGGTTTATCTTTATCATCATGTACTGTTTGAGGTGACATTACTGATCACTATTACACGTTGATAGAGCCCCTAGGATTCTTGCTTGACTACCAGCAGTATGAGGGCGATCATATACGTGGGAGCTGGGGTCTATAAGCAAATCCTTAAAAGGTCCCTAGTCATGGGAGTTTCGAGACAGGCCATCGATACTCCAGAGTAGACTAGTGTATACAGTCGAGACCTCGACGAGGGGCGGTGGCCGATCTCACAAGCCACTGGTGTCAGTTGGTTCACCTAAGATGTATACAGGTGCTCATTGGGTTATGAGTATACCGGACAGGACTCAACGGGAACATGCTAGTTGGTCTTATACCTGACGTTAGATAGCAGTTCCCTGGTGACATGTGTACAGGTTAGTTCATCGACCTGAGATCGTCATTTTTCTCGTGTGAGTTCCCACTGTACTTTGATTACTACCCTACCACGCTCAAAGGAGTCGTGCAAACAGGTTTTAGTTGGGTACAGTCCCGAGCTACATGGAGGCAGTGAGCGGATCTGCAGGGGTTCGTCTCTCCCGGTATTGGGGGTGAGGTCGCGCTGTGTTTAGGAGAGCCATTACACGAAGTCCTTGGACAAGGCAGGAGATTTACTGATTGGTATTCCAGTAATATCTCAGGGTGTTCTGGGCTACACTCCGAAACGACTTGTACCGCTTTTGGGGGTCTGACTTTTACCAACCCCCTAGGCCCGCCATGCGATGCTCATAGACGAACGGACCGGACTGTACGGATATTGTCACTGACAGGCTCAGTAGGGTGTCAGGATGAGTTCGCTCATCGACGTTCCTTTTGGTCAATACCAGGTAGCCCGTTACGTATGGCTAATACCTCTGACGTGTTAGTGGTTAAATCCACAGCCAATGTATTGACGAGTCTTTAGAGTCCCCCACATACAGTTTCTCAAGTTTCGGGCGAAACGCTGTAGAGGCCGTATGGAGATATGACAGGGTTTGATCATATACGTGCGGTATTGCACGGATCATGATTGGACGGATAATACTAGCGGGCTTTGGTTTAAGCCGGATCCTAGTATTGTATAGTGTAGATTTTGTCTCATTGCATTTTTATTCGGTCGGAATACAAATGCAGGTTGGTATATACAGTTGCGGGGTTTTCCTGTAATTTATTACGGGATCAGTTTTTTGAAGTTGCCAGTTTGCATTCCGTTTCGGCCAGTTTTCTTTTGTTCCTTCATGGCCGGATTTTTCCGATGGAGGGGGTTATTTGCAAGTGTGCAAATTAGTTATGTGGAGGGGGTTAATTGTGATATGAGGGTTCATGATGGTTCTTAGCATTATTAGATTCCTTTTTAATCACTTCCTTTGCATTAATGAGGAAGGATTTGAGATTGGATTGATTTGGATTATGATGTGATGCTTGCTTTTGGGTTATGGTCACCATTTCCTTTTCCTACACTCACCTCCCTTGTATATTTTTCCCTCCTCTTCATTATGGCCGGCCACTTGAGAGAGCAAGGGTGATTTTTGGTATGAGGAGTTTTGATCTCATTCTCATTTTGCATCAAAGTTCATAGCTCCATTTCAAACCTCTCTCCAAAGTTCATTCTTTCTCCTCCATCAAATGGCAACTTCATACCCACGAGAGACAAACCATCCTACACTTCATCTACAGTATTCTTGGACACGTCGACTCGCCAACTTCGTGCCCGAGTCGCCTCAGTCCAGAGGTGGGATCCCGTAAAAGAACCCGGCGATGTGGTGCCCGTTCCGACGAGGAGATGAAGACCGGAGATTCCGCGAGGAGATCGAAATGGAGGCCGAAGACCGAAGGACACGGATCGCTCGGTATAGCTCTCTACCCCATTCTCGTATTTGCTAGGAGTAGGTTAATGGCCCGATCCGGGTTTTTAGTGCGTGGTAGTGCCGGTTTACAAGTTAAAGAAAAGTTTCGTTTCCGCATTTTGGCCTCGTTCTGACGGCCGGGGCGCTGCCGTGCACTTACATTGGTATCAGAGCCACGCCATTAACCTAGTCTAGCTTGCTCTAACGTGTTTACAAGTTTGATCGAACGGATTTTCCAAAAAACGTATTTTCAAGCACAGTTTCTGTCGAATTTTTCCCGTGCTCTAAAAATTATTTGGTATATTGGAAAAATACGTGCAGGGTTTTTGGTGAACACTGTAGAAAAGTGGTCACGTGATGCTACTGTAGCGCCGCGGAACCGCGGCCGTAACCCCCTTTTGGCCGCGGTTCCGCCGCGGAACAGTGTCATCAATGCACCAGATTTCTACAGTGGTTCTCTGACTTGAAAATGGGGTTTTTGGTATATTCTGTTTGGGCCCAGATTTTCTTTGAGTGCCACAGTTGTGCTTGGGGCCCACTTCGGAAAATTTAGTCGATTGGAAATTTTAAACATGTTAGTTCACAGTATTTACATTATATCTGCGACCGTGAATGTCACTTGATCGGTAAATCCTGTCTAATTGCTATAGCCCTTTTAGACGGATTTGCGAACGTGACTTTCACGTTGATATTCTGTGTTGTGTTGTGATGTTGCGGATTTGTCGTGGTGGATAGCCTGGATGCAATGTTAGTACAGTTTGGTTTTTTATGTACATTTGATATTGCGGGGCGAGCGTCCGACATGTGGACTGCCGTTACTGCCTTTTTGTATATTATTCTTTTGGCGTACGACTAGGCTGAGGTTGATGTACCCGTTGTATATATTTTACTTTCTGTACTAGGATTACCCCAAGGAGGGGTGCACGGATAATCGGGTTCTAGAGGGCAACGGGCCCGCATCTCATGGCATTGAGACGGAGGGAGCTTCACTCTAGAATTGGCGGGCTATTCGCCGCACTCGTAGGGGGTACAGGTTGACCCAAGGAGGGGTGCCCAAGTTGCCGGATTCCGTGAAGTGCTGGGTGGTCCATTCACGTTGTTGAAGGAGGCTGCCTCTCTTCAGGTTTTGGCGGGTAACTTGCCAAGCCCGTAGGGGTCTAGGATTTCATTGCACAGGCTATCCACACGACCAGGGGAACGTCGGGTTTCAGTAGCGGCTCTATGAAACTAGGGGATCCCAGATATCTGTATTGTTCTGTGATGCTTATTACATTTCTGTGATGTTGCATTTTATCACGCCTTGAGCGAATATTATATATTGATATATATACTAGTAGATGTTGTATATGTTTTGCATCCGCGCTAGTCCAGTCCCCGCTCTGTCGTTAGTTAAGTAACCTAACGGGTGATGACGGGACCCAGTGGCGAATGCGGATGGCATATACGTACATCATTATTTTCGTTCTTTTGTGGTGTGATCAATTGATCGGACTGCGTTGATTCGGATCAATGCGAGCTAAACAAACCTATTCTGATGTTGTTGGAACAATTTTTCAAAAAGCTGTTATTGCAAGGGCGTTCTCTTTTGTTTTGCACAGTGGTATTCGGTTATGAATATCCAGCACCTCAGTCGACGAGGCAAGGGCCGAGATCCCTTCACCGGGAGTGACCCCTTGGACAGAAGTTTGCGTCAGGGCAATAACTTCACTATAGTCGTTTACTTTTGCTTTGCATCGTGGTATTCAGTTAGAATATCCTGCACCTCATTCTACGGGGAAAGAGCCGAGATCCCTTCACCGGGAGTGACCTCTTTAGCAAAGGTTTTCGCCACTATATTTTTATAAAAGCTATCCGGTTCCTTCAACGATATCAAGTTCATAACGTTAAAGGTTTTTCGCCAAAAACCATTCGTAGCCCTCCATCATTTCAGACGGGTAGCACGTAGTATTCATGCTATGTTTGTTGGCCTTAGTCAAGACATAGTGTATGGTAGCTGCTTGTTACCTTTCTGCTGCATAGATAGATGCGTTGGTTTGGGACAGTCGCATAGCCTTGTTGGCCCTAGTCAAGGGCTTGTACGGGTGGGTTCAAATTAACCTGGACAATGACGGGTAGAACTTGACATGTGACTTATGATTTGTTGGCCTTAGTCAAGGTCATAAGAGCATGGGGCAAAAATCACATCGGGAATTTCAAAAGAAACTGAAACTTGCCAGATATGCGCATACCTTCTGGAGTGTGATAACGCAAGCGGATTCCGTCACATTATCATGCGATGATAGTTGGATCCCGATTCCCACTGATGAGTTAGTTTACTCCTCGGGTGATCCCGACTAATTCTTCTTTCAGGTTTGGAGGAGAATTTGATGTTACAGTGGGAGGTTTTTTGATTAGATAAAGTGATAACCATTCTGATCTAGGTTAGAGTGCACGCTGAGTGTTTCTTTTCTCTCTCTCTTTGGCAGCGACCATAGCCCGACCCTAGACTATGACTCAGTGACCAAAATTAACTGAACCTTCTTAAACACTGGCTTTTGGATTGTCAGAGTTGCATACCTCATTGTCACTCCTACTTTTACCCTTTTCTCCAAAACACCCCGTATTACTACGAACATCCACTTCCATTGGATAAAACCATCGTATGGTTATATACAAACTTGAAGGAATTTATTCGAGGATGGTTTCCGGTTCTGGAGAAAACGAATAGGACTATTTAGTTGTCTTTTCCTCTTACCTTCTCTCAGGTTGCGAGTGTTCCTTGGATTAGAACAGTACACCTATTACGCAAATTGGATAGTCTTCTTCCAAACCATAGGCAGGTTCCGAACGGTAGGGAATGAAGAAAACCAATAAGCCTAACGATGGTGTGCAGAAGGTATTAAGTTAAGACAAATAAAGGAATTAGAAGGAGGGCAAAGTAAATTGCGACTGCTATTCACGACCAAACCAAGTATTTCTTCGCCAATCCTACATCGCCTTTGTATTTCTCCAGGACACTCCGTATGACTATGAAGATCTACAGTTTATTGGATATTCCATCATATGGTTATATACGAACTCGAAAGGAACTTGTTCCAGTTCGGGGATGAATTCTGGTTCAGGAGAAATAGGTATAAGGTTTATTCGGTTGTCTTTTATCTTCACCTTCTCTCGCATTGCGAGTGCTCCTAGGATTAGGACAGTACACCCATTATGCTTATTGGATAGTCTTCTTCCAAATCATAGGCTGGTGCCGAAAGGTAGGGAAGGAAGAAAACTATTTAGCCTAAGAGGGTGTACAAAAGGTAATGACTAAAGACATATGAAGGAATTTGGAGAGATGGCCAAGAAATATACGGTTACAGTTGTGAATCTTGATAATGGAAGAGGCATTACTAGGAATACCCGGATACCCCTACGAAATATTTCAATGTTTCAATTTCACTGTGTATTGTTAAAAGAAAACTGATTTCCCAATTAGACACTTGCTCCAGGGTATGTATTTACCAGGTTTGATTCTCACATCTGTATGGTTTTACAGATGATGATTGGGAGTAAGTTATTGGGAATTGGGTGATCATCCTCATTATATCGGAATTCGTTGTAATTGGTGATATTTGAGAAAATCGCCTGGGCTGTTTGCTGGACAGCAAATATTTGGTTTTGAATATCCGCTGTTATGCACCAACTTCAAATTGATATATCTATACATCTATTTTTATAGAGTGAGATATACCTTTTTGAAATTATGTCTATGACATTTACCTATATCAATGGATGGTTAGGTAAGGAGTATTAAACAGCGGTGTAATTCTTCTTAACCATAAGTACAGTTTTCGACCTAGGACACACAGGGAATGAGTTATTAGACTCAGGGGACTTATACAGAGTATTGTATGTTGTCCAGTGTCCATTAGGACAGAGGGGTTGGTCCTCATACTATATTCTGTTTACCTGTGACTTCTCTAGTTCTTATACATGTGTTTCATATAAATGCAAGGTCTAAGTTTTGAGAAGTTATGGGTATAAGAGTAAAGTAGAGAACCAGGTATTGCAAGTATCAGGATTCTTCAAGGTGATCGAAGATGTATATACTTGTGTGTGGTATTCAGTTAATAGTAATGATTAAGAGAACTTGCTCTTCTTTCAAGTTGCTCATAATTGGAAGCGTTCCTAAGTTGAGTAACGCTGATCGGCCTCCTTCCATTTAGTTGACATGCACTTGAGACATCTGCATGATTTGAATCTGGTTAAATTAAATCAATGCCTCTGTTTCTATATTGGATATAGAACAGTTCATATCTTAACGATGTTAAGATACGGGGAGTTGTCCGGCTTATGCTTAAAACCAGAATCTGGATAACTCAAGGCACGTTTCTGTAATGGCTATTTGTGGGTTGACCGGGGCTATGACGAGGGTTAACTTTCTACCATTTGGAAGATCAATAGTGATATTGTTCTTGACTCGCCACGGTTTTAATAAAAATGGATTTTTCAGAAAACAGAAGTGGGAGTATGGTAGAACTGGAAGTGATCGCAGAACCGCAGACGATTACTGAAAATTTGATAAGAACCTAAAGATTCAATCTGGTTTGACATTCCATTGGCCACTCCGCAGATATGGTGGGTAACCTCAGGCACTCGAGAGGTACTTCGGTATGCTAAAAAACGGTGACTTGGAGGTTCTTGTTTACCCAGACTTGCCATTGGTGTTGTTCCAGACTGTGAGACCCGGCAGGAGGATGAGTATAGCATCGTTCTAAACTAGCTTTAGAAGTGTACGACTATATGACTCTGCCAGAGGGTTGTCGTGGTCAGTGGAAGCAGCGGAAGCATAGTGGACAAGTGACTTATGTCTATTTATAGACTAAAGCAGATATAGCGGAGATAGATCATCTATTTCTGATGTGACAGTCATAGATTTGACTTCATCATAATAGGGGATGGATCTGTTAAGAAGGTAGTGGGGGTGTGATGTCATGGTATCTGGATGACATACACAGAATAGGAAGTAATATTCCTATACTACGCTCGGTTATATTTTGGTTGTCACACAGTGGTTTCTCCACATAGGACATGGATTACATATCAGACATTCTGGTTATTGGATCTATGGTTTTAGATCTAGATTTGGGTAGTTTCACAATTTGGGTACTTAGACAGCATTCTAAAGGTGTTTTAGAATAGACGACTCCTGGCACGGTAGTACACCTGCAGGTGATGGAGTCACCCTCTCTAAAGGTGTCTTATAGACTAAAGGGGAGAGGGATGCGCATGATTGGCAGATCACTTGCTTAGGCAATTGAGTCAATCATGAGATGTCAAGTATCACACCAGATATTGTTTTTGCATTAGATGTAATAAGTTGATATTGATCCAATTCTGGAGAAACATTCGAAAGCAGTTTTAGAACATAAGTGGATGTTCTATGGATATGATAACAACAGCCTCTTTCGGGGACGGTTATCATTCCAGGCTTCCAAGGTGACCTGGATGACAGAGTGACTGTCAGAGTTATAGTTTTCCCTCTGAAGAAGGGTAGTATTTTGGACAGGTGGTCTAGGCGGATACTGAGGGAGGCATGGCGCAGGATACTGATTAAGTTCAGTTGACGATAAAGTCTAAGAAGTTTGGATTTGGAGTTCATTTATGAACTAGGTCCCTTCAGACATCCAGACATATTCTAAGACAGGTATTGCTCATTTCGGGAGATGGCTTTCTCCGCGAACTTGAGATAAAGAGAGACATAGAAAGAAACATCAGAACGGATCCACTCACTGAGGCTATTCCTCGAACGCAATAGTTTCGTAAACGGGCTTTGTGAGACTGATTAGTAGAGGAGTTAGGTGTTCGGTATCACACGGGCTGTGAGTATGCGACATCGCAATAATTAGCCTTGAGTGCAAGTGGGAGATTGTTGGAGATAGTGCCCTCAGAGTCAATTATTGGATCACAGACACGTGATTGCAATGATTGAGGGAGGACCTATACCGGTAGGACAGTCTTACTCAAGATGATAGTATACTATCTGGTTTATCTTTATCATCGTGTACTGTTTGAGGTGACATCACTGATCACTATTACACGTTGATAGAGCCCCTAGGATTCTTGCTTGACTCCCAGCAGTATGGGGGCGATCATATACGTGGGAGCTGGGGTCTATAAGCAAATCCTTAAAAGGTCCCAAGTCATGGGAGTTTCGAGACAGGGCATCGATACTCCAGAGTAGAATAGTGTATACAGTCGAGACCCCGACGAGGGGAGATGGCCGGTCTCACAAGCCACTGGTGTCAGTTGGTTCACCTAAGATGTATACAGGTGCTCATTGGGTTATGAGTACACCGGACAGGACTCGCCGGGAACATGCTAGTTGGTCTTATACCTGACGTCAGATAGCAGTTCCCTGGTGACATGCGTACAGGTTTGTTCATCGACGTGAGATCGTCATTTGTCTCATGTGAGTTCCCACTGTACTTTGATTACTACCCTACCACGCTCAAAGGAGTCGTGCAAATAGGTTTTAGTTGGGTATAGTCCCGAGCTACATGGAGGCAGTGAGCGGATCTGCAGGGGTTCGTCTCTCCCGTTATTGGGGGTGAGGTCGCGCTGTGTTTAGGAGAGCCATTACACGAAGTCCTTGGACAAGGCAGGAGATTTACTGGTTGGTATTCCAGTAATATCTCAGGGTGTTCTGGCTACACTCCGACACGACTTGTACCGCTTTTGGGGGTCTGACTTTTACCAACCCCCTAGGCCCCCCATGCGATGCTCATAGACGAACGGACCGGACTGTACGGATATTGTCACTGACAGGCTCAGTAGGGTGTCAGGATGAGTTCGCTCATCGACGTCCCTTTTGGTCAATACCTGGTAGACCGTTACGTATGGCTAATACCTCTGACGTGCTAGTGGTTAAATCTACAGCCAATGTATTGACGAGTCTTTAGAGTCCCCCACAGACAGTTTCTCAAGTTTCAGGCGAAACGCTGTAGAGGCCGTATAAAGATATGGCAGGGTTCGATCATATACGTGCGGTATTGCACGGATCATGATCGGACGGATAATACTAGCGGGCTTTGGTTTAAGCCGGATCCTAGTATTGTATAGTGTAGATTTTGTCTCATTGCATTTTTATTCGGTCGGAATACAAATGCAGGTATGTATATATAGTTGCGGGGTTTTCCTGTAATTTATTACGGGATCAGTTTTTTGAAGTTGCCAGTTTGCATTCCGTTTCGGCCAGTTTTCCTTTGTTCCTTCATGGCCGTTTTTTTTCCGATGGAGGGGGTTATTTGCATGTTTGCAAATTAGTTATGTGGAGGGGGTTAATTGTGATATGAGGGTTCATGATGGTTCTTAGCATTATTAGATTCCTTTTTAATCACTTCCTTTGCAATAATGAGAAAAGATTTGAGATTGGATTGATTTGGATTATGATGTGAGGCTTGCTTTTGGGTTATGGTCACCATTTCCTTTTCCTACACTCACCTCCCTTGTATATTTTTCCCTCCTCTTCATTATGGCCGGCCACTTGAGAGAGCAAGGGTGATTTTTGGTATAAGGAATTTTGATCTCATTCTCATTTTGCATCAAAGTTCATAGCTCCATTTCAAACCTCTCTCCAAAGTTCATTCTTTCTCCTCCATCAAATGGCAACTTCATACCCGCGAGAGACAAACCATCCTACACTTCATCTACAGTATTCTTGGACACGTCGACTCGCCAACTTCGTGCCCGAGTTGCCTCGGTCCAGTGGTGGGAGCCCGTAAAAGAACCCGGCGATGTGGTGCCCGTTCCGACGAGGAGATGAAGACCGGAGATTCCGCAAGGAGATCGGAGTGGAGGCCGAAGACCGAAGGACACGGATCGCTCGGTATAGCTCTCTACCCCATTCTCGTATTTGCTAGGAGTAGGTTAATGGCCCGATCCGGGTTTTTAGTGCGCGGTAGTGCCGGTTTACAAGTTAAAGAAAAGTTTCATTTCCGCATTTTGGCCTCGTTCTGATGGCCGGGGCGCTGCCGTGCACTTACAGGCGTATCATCCCCAAACAGATGGACAATCCGAGCGAACAATTCAGATTCTGGAAGATATCCTGAGAGCCAGTATGTTAGACTACGGAGGTTCGTGGGAAGATCACCTACATCTTGTGGAGTTTTCATATATCAGCAACTACCGGGCAAGTATTAGGATGGCACCATTCGCAGCACTCCACGGACGGACGTGTTGTTCCCCGCTGAGTTAGGACGACGTTGGAGATCGTGAACTCCTTGGACCAGAGATGATCGTGGAAAGTGTGCATATAGTTCGCACGATCAGGAAAAATATGCGCATAGCCCAGGACCGACAGAAGCATTGGGCAGATGCAAAGTATCAACACCTCAGGTTCCAATCTGGAGAGCATGTGTTTCTGAAGATCTTTCCGAAAAGAGGAGTGATACGTTTTGGCAAGAGGGTTAAACTCGGTCCAAGATACATCGGACTATTCAACATACTCGAACGAGTTGGAGAAGTGGCATGCCGTTTGGCACTACCACCCTCATTGGAAAGAATGTACAATATGTTCTACATATCCCAGCTACGATGATATGTGAGCGACCCCAGCCACATACTTAATCACTCAGAGCTCACTATACAGACCGATCTGACTTGCGAGTAGCAACCAGTCGAGATCTTGGATCGAAAGGTGAAAACTTTACGGAACAAAGTGGTGAACTTAGTCCGAGTGATGTGGAGGAAAGATTCACTAGAAGAATTGACATGGGAGCAAAAGGATGATATGCGTACACGATACCCTTATCTTTTTAAAAATTAGTCTTTATGTAAATTTCGAAGACGAAATTTTTATAAGGAGGGTAGAATGTAATGACTCTGAAATTTCTGTACAAATGTAATTTATTCAAATATATAGAAAGAGATATTTCAGCCTGATTAGGAGTTATAAGTTATTTTTGTTCAATAAAAGCAAGAAACAACTTGTAGCTCACCGGTAAAGCCTCTACACTGCTGTGACATAACCTGTGTGTTCGAATCCCCTTAGTCCCATTTATTTTTAATATTTTCATTTTAACTTTTCGGAAGCCCAAGAGTTGCACATACAATACACGAAAAATCGAAAAGTTTTAGAAAAATCAAACAGGATAAATGAGGTTTTAATTACGAGTTAAGCACGTGGCACGAATCTCGAGACACTTGGACCAAATCCGACCTCTCATTTCCTTTTTCTAGCCGCTACCGGCGGTCGAGATGCCTCTGATTGCCTCCGTGCTTTGCCCATACACCCCTTCAACTCCCCTCTACTCTCCTGTGCTGTTTGATTTCTCTGAAATCAAATAAAGACTCTTCAATTCCCCCATTAACACCGTTTTAATTATTTTTAATTCCCAAACTCTCAAATTTCACTATAAATACCACCCCATCCCCTGACTTTCCCCATTCTGAAAATTTCTATCAAAATTCTCTCAAAACCTTTTAAGTACAAAGTGGAGTTAGGCAAGCCAAGAGGAGTAGCGATTCGTTATCGACGACCAGAGCTTTCTCGACGTTATCGCGACGCCAATGAGACCCCCCTCTCTTCCTTACTCTATTACCAACGCTACGCAACCCGTAGGTCCCTTCTCTTTCTCTTTCCTTTCATCTCAAACCAATGTTTAAAATGATATCGACAAGTGGAATTAACATTTAAAAATCATTACTTTTAAATGTTTTTATCATCCTTAATAGGTCAAGATATCACATAATCACCCTAATATCACTTCAAATCAATATTCATATCATATTCCTTTTTTTGTAATCAAAATTTCATGTGAAATAATCATATAACGAACTTTTTCAGAAAAATACCATGAACTTTAGTATAAGCTTTATTTCAATAAATAGCATATATACCTCTAGGAAATTCATGGGGTAACGACTTACCCCTCCCCCCCACTTTTGATTCATATCATGATATTTAGATGTATGGTTAATTTAAAAGAATACGGTTTTCAAATAAATACCATCACTTTATAAAATTACATTTTATCGATATTTTTACCGCCTTTTGCAATTGCGCCTCTACAAACCCTCGTTAGGGGACCCGCTAATAGATGGTGCGGATTATCGCACATCCTTAGGATAGTAGAGCGAGATGCAGAGCTGCTCATATAGAATTCAGTCTCGAAAGGAATGAAAATATTATTTAAAAGAATTACGACTTTTTAAAAACAAATTAACTTTGGAAAATTATATATAATTATGAATCCGTATTTTCAATAAAAATATATGATGAAAATTATCTTTAAAAATGAAAGGTTAAAATTTTAATAAAATACCATCGAACTTCCAAAGATAGTAGTTTTCATAAAAATACCATATACTTTTAAAAGCTAGGTTTTATCACTAAAATACCAATGAAATTAAAATACACATTCATAAAAAAACTCTAAATATTATAAATCACCCTCGAGATTTAATTTTTAAACGATATTAAAATATTTTTCTTAAAACCCTCCCGAGAAATGCAAACAATAAAAATACAATGTAAACAACAAAATATAAATATTTAAGGACTCTAGATTAATACAGGTTTAAGTGGTATCTTTTCTCTTGAGCCCTAAGGAGTCAGAGAAAGTGAGTGCTTACCTATTCAGGTTAGACAACAAATTAACGGAGTTATCAAATGGAAATTGTCAACGTAGTTCCTGAGGCGCTTAGTTGCTAACCTTTAGCAATGAATCTCATCGCTCAGTGGAGACTATAGTAAGAACTGCACAGATTGTAGTTTGAAGTAATTATGACGTGTGACGTTTCATCATTGATGAACTTACAAGTCTAGTCAACTCTTGTCAATCAGATCAAGGTAGCCCAAACAAATGATGCCAAGCTATAAAAGATCCAAAAACAATTAGAAAGTGGTCTTTGAACTGACTTCATCATCCACGAAGATGGATCCTTACGGTATAGAAGCCATTTATGCGTGCTAGTCGGAGCGAACAATTCTGATCCTGAAAGATATATTGAGAGCCTGTATGTTAGACTTCGGAGGTTCGTGGGAAGATCACCTACACCTTTTGGAGTTTTCATTTATCAACAGCTACCAGGCAAGTATAGGGATGGCACCATTCGCAGCACTCTGTGGGCGGAAGTGTCGTTCCTCGCCGGATACTTGCCTCAGAGGACAACACGGCGGATGTCTAAAGAGGTTGCGGCCGCGGTAGCGGTGTTGTCCTCTGAGTCTACTCTCCTAACCTCGATCATCCTGGAGATCATCTATCTCCATGATCAGGTAATGCTGCCTCAGAATATGTCTGGGTCACTGATGGGACCAGGGTTCCTTGGCCAAAGCCACACTTCCATTGTCATACAATGGTAGGAACCTAGTTCATCTTATGAACCAATATACACCCAAACTGCCTCTTTGGTAGTATCTTAAGTAGTGATGTATCTTGCCTTTAATCGTCTAGTATGTCACGGTATCTCGCTTGGAACTCTTCCAACATACCGTCCCTCCATAGAGGGTAAAGACAATGCCTGTGACTGACATTCAGTCGTCCTTATCACCCTGAAACACTTCCAGTGATTCTCCCCAGGATCGATTGATACCATCTCACTACAATATACATCTAGTGAGAATTCTAGCATCCAATTAGATCTATCTCATAGATGAAAACGGAGGATTTAGGAGGTATCACTTTGATCCTATTGGAGAATCCTTGTGATAAGCGGAGATTGACCGAGCGTAGTATAGGAAATCCCATTCCTATCAAGAGTGTGTTGTCCACGTACAATACGAGGATGACCACCTTACTCTCTACTACCGTTTTGTATATACAAGGTTCATCTACTATTTTGATGATGTCAAACACTATGACTATCACATCAAAACAGACGTTCCAACTCCGCGATGCCTGCTTCTGTAGGGTTCCTAGGCACCCTAGTGAGGTCTCACAAGGCATCAACCATGCCAATTTCAAAAAATCTAGGTGCCGAGAAACCCGACTACGGATCGTTGGCTAGAAAACTAGGCGAAAAGATAACTAGTTAACACTTAACTATAAAGAATACGGAAATACAACCTTTGTAGATCCGGTGCTCCACCTCCATAGCTCCGCAACGAAGTCCCTTTGCTGTCCAAATGAATTCCCGGGCTCTAGTGTCGGCTTCGTCGGAGAATGGACGGGCTAGGTCGTCGACGACGTGCCGAAGATGATCTACGTCGAAGAATCACTAGATCGAGCTCCACCTTCACCAAGCCATGAAAACTTATGAAGGAAACACACTCTACTACTTGGCAAGAGGTAGAGGATGAAGAAATAGGAAGTGGGTAGACTTTAGTTTTGGATTTCTCACTCATTTCATCAATCCACCATTGATGAAGTGAAGGTTTCTTCTTGAGTTCAAGGAAGAAGAAGAAGAAATGATATGATAAGTTAATTAGAAAAGAAAAGAATAATAATTCTTATCATAAAGGTAACCATGGTAAAGTGTAGAGAATTAACTTAGGTTAAATGAATGGTTAGGGTCAAGGTTTCATGAAGCTTCCACTAAACAACAAAAAAAGCCACCATTCTTTTCTCTTTTTTTCATCTATTTTCCAAAATGAATAAATAGATAAATAAATGAGAAAAGGAAATAAAACCCTAATCATAAGTTTAACCATGGTTTAATTCTTTACACTTAACCAAGTAAACATGTATCATCAAATATGATACAATAAAATGCACAAAAAGTATATCACATATACAACTTGTATATCCAAGTGAGAAAATCCTTCTAAAGTGAACCGATACTAGTTAATGCAAAGTAATATATCAAATATATAATTATGCATTAAATCATTAAATCAACTCTTGATTTAACGATCCGGTCATATCGTATATAACCGACTAGTATCCTTTGTATCGGTTAATCGAATCAATCCTTGATTCGATAACTAGGGCATATCGCATATAACCTAATTGATATATTCATCGCGAGAATGGAATACGGTATCACATACACGCATTATTCTCGGTCCCGCACATATCTCATATGCGCTCCTATTTCGTTTCGCTTGAGCCAGGAAACCTCTGTGTAGGACTCTCAAGACTCGTCAATACACCGGCAGCGGATGATGATCATATCAAACATCCACAAGCCGCAAGCGGTCTGCTAAACGTAACGGCCACTCGGGTATTGAGCGATCTGAAGATCGACGAGCAAGCCCGCTCACACTCCAGTGAATCCAACCAGTAACACTACCGTACAGTCCGGTCTGATCGTCTGATATGTCGCATATCTCGCCTAGGGGTGGTAAACGTCAGACTCCAATAGCTCGATAAGTCGTGTCGATATGAGGTCTATAACAATTCGAGAAACTACTGATAACACTTACCAGTAAATCTCAGCAACCCTGGCCAGGGATTTCCTGTTATAGCCAATCGAACACAGCGCAACATCAACTCCCTATACCGGGAGAGACGAATCCCCTCCTATCGCTCATTGCCTTCATGTGACTCGGGACTGTACCCAAAAACCACCGTTTTGCACGCCCTCTTGGACGTGGTAAGATGGAAATCAAAGCACAGTGGGAACCACACAAGACTCTATGACGATCTCGGGTCAACAGACTACTCTGTACCAGCGTCACCAGAGAATTGCCATCTGACGTGAGGTATAATACCATCTGGGAGTTCTCGGCGAGTCCGTCCAGTGTACCCAGTCTCTACCGAGCACCCGTATATCTCCTCTGATGTCAAACACCAATGGATATGGGATCATCCATCGCCCATCTGTATGGGTCGAGAAGGTATACGCTAGTCTACTCTGGTATATCGATGCCCCATCTCGATACACCCACGACTAGGGACTTTGAAGGATGTACTTATGGACTACCATGTCCCCACTAGTATGATCCGCATCATAGTCCAGGTAGTCAAGTACACATCCTAAGGGCTTTACCAACATGTAACAGAGAGACAATCAGTATACACGTTAAGGCAAAGAGTAACCAGATAGCATACTATCATGTCGAGCAAGAAAGTCCTCCCTATATATGTCCCAGCATCCACTACAATATACATCCTATGTACAGTAATGGCCTCTAGGGCATACATATAACTAACAATCTCCCACTTGCACTAGGGCTATCTGTAGCAGTGGTTGTAGTATCTCATACTCAACCATCCCATAAAAATCTCTCTCTGGGAACATGCCTTTGTGAGTGGATCCGCTGTGTTGTCCTCTGAGTCTACTCTCCTAACCTCGATCTCCCTGAAGATCAACCATCTCCATGATCAAGTGATACTGCCTTAGAATATGTCTGGATCACTGATGGGACGGACGTTCCTTGGCATAAGCCACAACTCCATTGTCTCACAATGGTTGGAACGTAGTTCATCTCATGAACCAATATACACCCAGACTGCCTCTTTGGTAGCATCTTAAGTAGCGATGTATCCTGCCTTTATCGTCTAGTATGTCAGGGTATCTAGCTTGGAACTCTTCCAACATACCGTCCTCCCACTGAGGGTAAAGACAATGCCTGTGACTGACATTCAGTCATCTTTATCACCCTGGAACCTTTCCAGTGATTCTCCCCAGGATCGATTGATACCATCTCACTACAACTAGTGAGAATTCTAACATCCATTTAGATCTATCTCATAGATCCAAAACCCAGGATTTAGGAGGTATCACTTTGATCCTATATGGAGAATTATAGTGATAAGCGGAGATTGATCGAGCGTAGCATAGGAAACTCCTTCCCTATCAAGAGTATGTCATCCACGTACTTTACGAGGATCGTCACCATACTCCCTACTACCTTTTTGTTTATACAAGGTTCATCTACCATTTTGATGATGTCAAACTGTTTGACTAATCCATCAAAACTGATGTTCCAACTCCGCGATGCCTGCTTTATCCTATAAAGCATCTTGCACACGTTTCCGCTGCTCCCACTGTCTACGAAGCCCTCTGGCTGTGTACTTATAGACGCACTCTTCTAAAACATCATTTAGAAAAGCAGTCATGACACCCAACCACCAGATATCGTAGTCATGGTATGTAGCCGTGACAAGTAGGATCTGGATGGACTTAAGCATAGCTACTTGAAAAAGGTTTCATCATTATCCACACCTGGTCAATGATGCACACTTTTAACAAGTTTAGCTTTGAAAGTCTCAACTTTTCGATGTACACCAAGTAATCTTCTCAAGATATACTTGCTCCTGATGGAGATTTAACCCTTCAGATATAGCAACCAAAGTCCATACTTTGTTGGTGTACATGGATTCCATCTCAGATCACTAAGCATCCAGCCATTCTCATAGAGTCTTACTCCTGATGGCCAGCTCGAAACTAGTTGGGTCATCATCTTATGATGCAATCCTCGCTCCCACTGTCATAGAGAAACCGAAGTATCTCTCAGGTGGGTGAGGAACGCTACTAGATCGGCGGGGATGCTGAGGTTCGTTGGTAACTATTGAATCCTTTGGTTCTTTCAAATCATCAGATGCAGTTTGTATAGCTGGAACATTTCCAGTTCTACATAATTGACCTTGCCTCGAGCTTGTCCGGATTTTGCTTTTAGACATAGGCCGGACAACCCCAAATCTTAACTAACTTAAGATATGGGCTCTTCCCCTTCCATATCACATATGAAGCGGTAGGCAACTGATTTGATTTGAACCCTATTCAATAGGTATGCAGCTTCTCAAGTGCATAACTCCCAAAAAGGAAATAGGTAACTCAGTAGTACTCATCATAGAGCACACCTTATCATATAGGGTGAGATAACTCCGCCCCGATATACCATCGTGCTATGGTGTATACGGAGGAGTAATGCTGAGAGAGAATCTCATTCTCCTTTAGAATAGTCCAAGAACTTCGTGCTCAAGTATTCTCCTCCTTGATCTCATCATAGGACATAATACTTATACCCGTGTTTTGGTTCTCTACTTCCATCTTATATTCTGTGAATATCTCAAAAGGTTCGGACTCATGTTTCAACTGGAACATATGACTGAATCTTGAGAGATTATCAGAGAATATAATGAAGTATAAAGAACCTGTCTTGGCAAGTGTAGACAGGGGACCTACATACATCAACATGTATCATCCCAAGAGTTTACTAACTCTTTCTCTGTTTCCAATAAACGGAGCTATGGTCATCTTATCTCTGTGACATGACTGGCAAGTTTCACAAGATGTAAATTCAAACTCATTTAAATATGCATCTTTATGTAACTTTAGCTAGTCGGGTCACATTGATATGACCTAGTCTACAATGCCTCAAGAAGGATTCGTTCATTTCTGAACTCTTCCTCTTGTGTGTGTTCCGTATACAAAGAACTGTAGTTTGATTTAGAACATTAATACTTTTAGATAACGTGCCTGAACCGATCAACTTTTGATATAGGAAATGTTCAAAACATTATCCAACAATACAAAATTTTATCGTTTCTTTACTAATAAAGAGACAGATATGATTTTGTATATCAGGTTCGGTATCTAATAACATTCGTTCAGAATCAATGTATTGGTAATACAGGGTGACAGTGACCAACAGACCTGGCTGCAACTCTTGCCCCGTTTTCTGCCTCATGAAACTTATCACCCGTTCTCAGTTCTCTACCTTTCTGTAGCCCTATGTAACATATTACATATCTGGGATCCTGATCTGGTATCACATACCCAGGACGTAAAGGATACTGAGAAACAGTTCTCTGTAATGAACACACCCAAAGATGATGCATCAGCATGCACTCTCTTCGTTTGGGCGGCACGGGAATTCTGGTATTCCCCTATTTCCTGCTCTGTCTTATAACAATTATAAGTTGGAGCGGGACCAACGTTCCCCAGCTCAGTATAACAAGCGGGTTCGGTCAATAATCCGTATTATTATCTTGATTAAGGCGTGATATGGTCGCTACCTGGAGAGAGAGAGAAGAAAACACTCAGCGTGCGCTCTTACAAGAATAGATTGGTTATTATTTTATCTAATCAGGATGGCTCCCACTGCTTTTTATCAAATCTTCCTTCAAACCCTAAAAGGAAAGACTAGCCGGGATTAATTACACACTACAAGTTCGCCAATCTTTCAGCCAGGACAGTGTCGGTACTTTGAGGGAGGTCCCCCGTGCTTTCGCAGGAACCTAATTAATGTAAACCTCGTTTTCCCAGAGGCGTAACCCCGTCGACACCTTTCTAGACACCTACTTGATCGGCTAATTGTAATGTATAAAACTCTCTCAGGAGTAACTCTTACTCGCAGCGGGTATCGGGATCCAACTATCTCATAGAAGGTATGCAATCTCATTGCAAATTTCAACACTTGAAATTCCCGATAATATTTTGCCCCTAGCTCGCTATGACCTTGATGCATGCCAAACAACCCATAGTTTGCTAGTCAAGTTCAACCCGTACATTTCTTGATTGAATTAAACCCACCCGCACGACCCTTGACGCATGCCAAACAACGCCGTACGAATACCCTAATCCAATCGCATCGTATGCTAGCAGATAAGCACTAGTTAGCTACCGTACACTACGCCTTGACGCATGCCAAACAACCGCAGCACGAATACTAACTAGTACTTATCTGAAATGACGGAGGGCTACGATAGGTTTTTCTGAAAACCTATTGCGTAATGAACTTGATATCGTTGTAGAATCAAATAAATTTTGAAATGGAGTGTTTTTGAGGCTTTTCTAGTTTTTCTAAAGGAGTCACTCCCGGTGAAGGGATCGTCGGTCCTTTCCTCGTCGAATGAGGTGCGGGATATATCATATATATCACTGTGCAAAGCAAAAACACTTAAAAGCAATCAAAAGACAAACCGAGTGTGTAGCATCTGCCAGTTATTGCTAAAGGAGTCACTCCCGGTGAAGGGATCTCGGTCCTTTCCTCATCGAATAAGGTGCAGGATATATCATATATACCGCTGTGCAAAGCAAGAACTGTAGCTACCTGTTTTATTTTGAAATTCGATTCTACAACATCTTAGGTTTCTTTTATTTCATTAATCACATTAATGAAGTCCCATCATTTAAGTACCTAATCATCACAGATAAATACAACGTACACTTATGCCATCCGCATTCGCCTCGATGTCCCCTCGTGCACCGTTAGGTTAGGTAACTAACGGCAGAGCGGGGCAGGGCTAGCGCGGGTGTAAAACATAAGTAACGTCTATATAATATATCATATATACTATATAAAGTATCTATCACAGAACATCACATGATCACATCACAGATATCGCAGCAGAAGAATCATATGAAATATTGGATATACTAGGACGTCCGTGTTTTCAATACGAGCCAGTATAAAACACGGATTCCATGGTCGTGATGAATAGCCAAACCCACACCCCTAGACCCCTACGAGAGCGGCAAGCAACCCTACCAATTCTAGAGTTAGGAGACCCGGACTCGACTCCTCGAGTTGGTCTCCCACTGGACTCCAGAACCCGGTTACTTGTGCTCTCCTCCTTGGGTCTATCCTAGTGCAGTAAAGTAAATAATATACAAACGGTGACAACTTCCGCAACCTGGAAGTGCCCCAATAAAAGAATATTACATACAAGTTTTTACATAAATGAAAATGAAAAACACTCATCTCACATAAAAACCCCCGGCTATTCAAACACGACGATCCAATATAACATATCCAGCAACACATAACATCACATGTCATCAACGTAAGTAAATATGTGCATCCCAATTGTCGTTGACATATAGCAACGAAACCGGCGATATCACATATTACACTTACGGTCACAGAAAAGAAAGTGTAAAACTACAACAGTTGGAATCCGCAACCTCCTCAGACATCGCATGCCTGACCAAATGAATTCCTTAGACATCACATGCCTAATAATTATAAACTCCGCATTTTAGTCTCAAAATCGAAAACACTTTTCAATATCAAGTCGGGCAATTCAACAAGATTCCCGACATCCTGATCGAATGCTCGTCGCAAACTTCAGTAGACTGCCGCACCCCCGATACCGTCGACGAAGTGCACCAAGGCGGAACACCGCTACCGCGAGCACCCGAACGGATGCTTTCGGCGACGGGGTTCTCCTACAGTCACTTGGTCGGGGTTATGGAGTGAGGCTGTCTATTAAGTTTACCCGGAGAGTATCCGCGTACGCTACGTGATTGCGACGGACTTTTGATCGCATCAAAATTCCGTAGCAACCGACCAAGTGAGACTAAAGTGCTATGTTTATAACATTCATACGGTTATCTCATAACTCCTTGTGAATTCCAATTATTGTATCCCATTCCAGATAAATAGAAAATGTTAAACTTTCCGATCGAACAATCGAACACCCAAGTTTTCCCGATATAGATCAACACATGAAATAAGTCTAACAACATTCAGTTCGTGTCTCAGTACCAACGGTCCAGCCGTAGAAGGGTCAAGCCAACGCCTCACATATGGCACGCCGTACTGCCCCAAACCCGAAGGTTCAAAGGGCAGTTCAAGACGGTCACATAATCGAGTTAAGGTTTGTTGTCTTCTAGAGGGTCCATCGAGTTACTTGCACTACTTAGAACGTCGTCAAACTACGGAAAATCCAACACTTGGAAATTTCCCGACAGGGGAAAAATTGGGTATTTATATCCGGTCGAACTTTTTAACATATTCTAAAAATTATCCGGAAAAACACAAAGATGAAATTTGACACCCCGATCAAAACACCGAATCCCCAAGACAACTCCAGAAAATACAACTCTGGAAAAAATATTAAAAACATCCAGAACACACAAGAAACACCAACAGAAACAACTGAAGAAAAAACACATCCTGATCATCACAGACGGCCGCGGAACCGCCGCAAAAGGGGGGTCAAAGCCGCGGTTCCGCGGTCGTACTGTTGAATTAGGTTGTCGTTTTCTCCAGTTTTTCTTAGAATTTCCTGCACATTTCTCTGCATATTTTTAATTCCAAAAAATCCACAATTTACAGAAATGTCCAGAGAGCATGTTAAGGGTTTGGGTTTCGGGTCGATCGGACTTCAAATTCCGTCTAGAGTTCGCCTAAGGCTCTAGCTAGTCTCTGATACCACTGTAGGGTTCCTAGGCACCCTAGTGAGGTCTCACAAGGCATCAACCATGCCAATTTCAAAAAATCTAGGTGCCGAGAAACCCGACTACGGATCGTTGGCTAGAAAACTAGGCGAAAAGATAACTAGTTAACACTTAACTATAAAGAATACGGAAATACAACCTTTGTAGATCCGGTGCTCCACCTCCATAGCTCCGCAACGAAGTCCCTTTGCTGTCCAAATGAATTCCCGGGCTTTAGTGTCGGCTTCGTCGGAGAATGGACGGGCTAGGTCGTCGACGACGTGCCGAAGATGATCTACGTCGAATCATCACTAGATCGAGCTCCACCTTCACCAAGCCATGAAAACTTATGAAGGAAACACACTCTACTACTTGGCAAGAGGTAGAGGATGAAGAAATAGGAAGTGGGTAGACTTTAGTTTTGGATTTCTCACTCATTTCATCAATCCACCATTGATGAAGTGAAGGTTTCTTCTTGAGTTCAAGGAAGAAGAAGAAGAAATGATATGATAAGTTAATTAGAAAAGAAAAGAATAATAATTCTTATCATAAATGTAACCATGGTAAAGTGTAGAGAATTAACTTAGGTTAAATGAATGGTTAGGGTCAAGGTTTCATGAAGCTTCCACTAAACAACAAAAAAAGCCACCATTCTTTTCTCTTTTTTTCATCTATTTTCCAAAATGAATAAATAGATAAATAAATGAGAAAAGGAAATAAAACCCTAATCATAAGTTTAACCATGGTTTAATTCTTTACACTTAACCAAGTAAACATGTATCATCAAATATGATACAATAAAATGCACAAAAAGTATATCACATATACAACTTGTACATCCAAGTGAGAAAATCCTTCTAAAGTGAACCGATACTAGTTAATGCAAAGTAATATATCAAATATATAATTATGCATTAAATCATTAAATCAACTCTTGATTTAACGATCCGGTCATATCGTATATAACCGACAAGTATCCTTTGTATCGGTTTATCGAATCAATCCTTGATTCGATAACTAGGGCATATCGCATATAACCTAATTGATATATTCATCGCGAGAGTGGAATACGGTATCACATACACGCATTATTCTCGGTCCCGCACATATCTCATATGCGCTCCTATTTCGTTTCGCTTGAGCCAGGAAACCTCTGTGTAGGACTCTAAAGACTCGTCAATACGCCGGCAGCGGATGATGATCATATCAAACATCCACAAGCCGCAAGCGGTCTGCTAAACGTAACGGCCACCCGGGTATTGAGCGATCTGAAGATCGACGAGCAAGCCCGCTCACACTCCAGTGAATCTAACCAGTAACACTACCGTACAGTCCGGTCTGATCGTCTGATATGTCGCATATCTCGCCTAGGGGTGGTAAACGTCAGACCCCAATAGCTCGATAAGTCGTGTCGATATGAGGTCTATAACAATTCGATAAACTACTGGTAACACTTACCAGCAAATCTCAGCAACCCTGGCCAGGGATTTCCTGTTATAGCCAATCGAACACAGCGCAACATCAACTCCCTATACCGGGAGAGACGAATCCCCTCCTATCGCTCATTGCCTTCATGTGACTCGGGACTGTACCCAAAAACCACCGTTTTGCACGCCCTCTTGGACGCGGTAAGATGGAAATCAAAGCACAGTGGGAACCACACAAGACTCTATGACGATCTCGGGTCAACAGACTACTCTGTACCAGCGTCACCAGAGAACTGCCATCTGACGTGAGGTATAATACCATCTGGGAGTTCTCGGCGAGTCCGTCCAGTGTACCCAGTCTCTACCGAGCACCCGTATATCTCCTCTGATGTCAAACACCAATGGATATGGGATCATCCATCGCCCATCTGTATGGTTCGAGAAGGTATACGCTAGTCTACTCTGGTATATCGATGCCCCATCTCGATACACCTACGACTAGGGACTTTGAAGGATGTACTTATGGACTACCATGTCCCTACTAGTTGATCCGCATCATAGTCCAGGTAGTCAAGTACACATCCTAAGGGCTTTACCAACATGTAACAGAGAGACAATCAGTATACACGTTAAGGCAAAGAGTAACCAGATAGCATACTATCATGTCGAGCAAGAAAGTCCTCCCTATATATGTCCCAGCATCCACTACAATATACATCCTATGTACAGTAATGGCCTCTAGGGCATACATATAACTAACAGCTTCATCACATAAAACATCTTGCACACGTTTCCGCTGCTCCCACTGTTTACGTAGCCCTCTTGCTGTGTTCTTATAGACGTTCTCTTCTAAATCATTATTTAGAAAAGTAGTCATGGCACCCAACCACCAGATATCGCAGTTATGGTATGTAGCAGTGGCAAGTAGGATCTGGATGGACTTAAGCATAGCCCCTGGAAAAGGTTTCATCATTATCCGTGCCTGGTCGATGACGAAAACCTTTAACAAGTCTAGCTTTGAAAGTGTCAACTTTTCCATCTACGCCAAGTAATCTTCTCAAGATATACTTGCTCCTGATGGGGATTTAACCCTTCAGATATAGCACCCAAAGTCCATACTTTGTTGGTGTACATGGATTCCATCTCAGATCGCTAAGCATCCAGCCATTCTTACAGAGTCCCTACTCTCGATGACCTGCTCGAATCTAGTTGGGTCATTATCTCATGATGCATTCCTCACTCCCACTGTCATCGAGAAACCGAGGTATCTCTCAGGCAGGTGAGGAACCCTACTAGATCGGCGGAGAGGCTGAGGTTCATCAGAAACTATTGAATCCTTTTGTTCTGTCAAATCATCAGTTGCAGTTTTGTATAGCTGGAACCTTTCCAGTTCTACAGAACTGACCTTGCCTCGATCTTGTCCGGATTTTGCTTTTGACATAGGCCGGACAATCCCAAATCTTAACTTACTTAAGAGATAGGCTCTTCCCATACCATATCTTATATGGAGTGGTAGGCACTGATTTGAATCGAACCCAATTCAATAGGTATGCAGCTTCATAAGTGCATAACTCCCAAAAGGAAATAGGTAACTCAGTAGTACTCATCATAAAGCACACCATATCATATAGGGTGTTATTGCTCCGCCCCGATATACCATCGTGCTATGGTGTATACGGAGGAGTAATGCTGAGAGAGAATCTCATTCTCTTTTAGAATAGTTCAGGAATTCTATGCACAAGTATTCTCCTCCTTGATCTCATCAAAGGACATAATACTTATACCCGTATTGGTTCTCTACTTCTAACTTATATTCTGTGAATATCTCAAAAGGTTCGGACTTGTGTTTCAGCAGGAACATATGACTGAATCTTGAGAGATCATCAGAGAATGTAATGAAGTACAAAGAACCGGTCCTGGCATGTGTAGATAGGGGACCTTTATACATCAACATGTATCATCCCAAGAGTTCACCAACTCTTTCTCTGTTTCCAATAAACAGAGCTGGTGTCATTATATCTTTGTGACATGACTGGCAAGTTTCACAAGATGTAAATTCAAACTGATTTAAATATGCATCTACATGTAACTTCAGCTAGTCGGGTCGCATTGATATGACCTAGTCTACAATGCCTTAAGAAGGATTCGTTCATTGCTGAACTCTTCCTCTTGTGTGTGTTCTGTATACAAAAAACTGTAGTTTGATTTAGAACATTAATGCTTTTAGATAACGTGCCTGAACCAATCAACTTTTGATATAGGAAATGTTCAAAACATTATCCAACAATACAAAATTTTATCGTTTCTTTACTAATAAAGAGACTGATATGATTTTGTATATCAGGTACGGTATCTAATAGCATTTGTTCAGAATCAATGTATTGGTAATACAGGGTGACAGTGACCAACAGACTTGGCTGCAACACTTGTCCCGTTTTCTGTCTCATGAAACTTATCACCCGTTCTCAGTTCTCTGCCTTTCTATTGCCTTATGTAACAAATTACATATCTGGGATCCTGATCTGGTATCATATACCCAGGATTCAAAAGAAACTGAGAAACAGTTCTTTGTAATGAACATACCCGAAGGAGATGCATCATATGCACTTTCTTTGTTTGGACGGCATAGGAATTCTGGTATTCCCCTATCTCCTGCTCTGTCTTATAACAATTATAAGTTGGAGCGGGACCAACGTTCCCCAGCTCAGTATAACAAGCGGGTTCGGTCAATAATCCGTATTATTATCTTGATTAAGGCGTGATATGGTCGCTACCTGGAGAGAGAGAGAAAAAACACTCTGCGTGCGCTCTTGCAAGATCAGATTGGTTATTTATTTTATCTAATCAGGATGGCTCCCACTGTTTTTATCAAATCTTCCTTCAAACCTTAAAAGGAAAGACCAGCCGGGATTAATTACACTCTACAAGTTCGCCAATCTTTCAGCCAGGCCAGTGTCGGTACTTTGAGGGAGGTTCCCCGTGCATTCGCACGGACCTAATTACAGTAAATCTCGTTTTCCCAGAGGCGTAACCCCGTTGACACCTTTCTAGACACCTACTTGATCGGCTAATTGCAAAGTGCAAAACTCTCCCAGGAGTAACAATTACTCGCAGTGGGTATCGGGATCCAACTATCATATAGAAGATATGCAATCTCATTGCAAGTTTCAACACTTGAAACTCCCGATAATGGTTTTTACCCCTAGCACCTATGACCTTGGCTAAGGTCAACAAATCATAGGTACTAGTCAAGTTCTACCCGTCATTTCGTGATTAATTAGACCCACCCACATGACCCTTGGCTAAGGTCAACAAAGCCACATGACTGTCCTAACTAATCGCATCATATGCTGTGTAGGAAGACATCACTTAGCTACCGCACACTACGCCTCGGCTATGGTCGACAAACGTAGCACGAATACTAAGTACTCTACTTCCTAAAATGACGGAGGGTTGCGAATGGTTTTTAAGAAAACCTTTAACGCTTTGAACTTGATCTCCTTGCGGAATCAAATGGTTTTTAAATGGAATGTTTTTGAAGCTTTTCTAGTTTGGCTAAAGGGGTCACTCCCGGTGAAGGGATCGTCGGCCCTTTC
Source organism: Agapanthus africanus (assembly GCA_030015575.1). NCBI lineage: Eukaryota > Viridiplantae > Streptophyta > Magnoliopsida > Asparagales > Amaryllidaceae > Agapanthus > Agapanthus africanus. The sequence goes on from CM057349.1 coordinate 95,096,648, forward strand.
CTCATCGAATGAGGTGCGGGATATATCATATATATCACTGTGCAAAGCAAAAACTATAGAAGCAATCAAAAGACAAACCGAGTGTGTAGCATCTGCCAGTTATTGCTAAAGGAGTCACTCCCGGTGAAGGGATCTCGGTCCTTTCCTCATCGAATAAGGTGCAGGATATTCTACAAGGAACACCGCGATGCAAAGCAAGAACTGTAGCTACCTGTTTTATTTTGGAATTCGATTCCACAACATCTTTTAGGTTTATTTTCTTTCATTAATCTCATTAATGAATATCCCATCATTTAAGTCCACCTAATCATCACAGATAAATATAACGTACGCTTATGCCATCCGCATTCGCCTCGATGTCCCGTCTGCACCGTTAGGTTAGGTAACTAACGGCAGAGCGAGGCAGGGCTAGCGCGGGTGTAAAACATAAGTAACGTCTATATAATATATCATATATACTATATACTATATATATCACAGAACATCACATGATCACATCACAGATAACGCAGCAGAAAATATCATATGAAATATTGGATATACTAGGACGTCCGTGTTTTCAATACGAGCCAGTATAAAACACGGGTTCCACGGTCGTGATGAATAGCCAATCCCACACCCCTAGACCCCTACGAGAGCGGCAAGCAACCCTACCAATTCTAGGGTTAGGAGACCCGGACTCGACTCCTCGAGATGGTCTCCCATTGGACCCTAGAACCCGGCTACTTGTGCTCCCCTCCTTGGGTCTATCCTAATGCGGAAAATAAATAATATACAAAAGGTGACATCTCCCGCAACCTGGAAGTGCCCTAATAAAAGAATATTACATACAAGTTTTTACATGAATGAAAAGGAAAAACACTCATCTCACATAAAACCCCCGGCTATTCAAACACGACGATCCAATATAACATATCCAGCAACACATAACATCACATGTCATCGACGTAAGTAAATATGCGCATCCCAATTGTCGTTGACATATAGCAACGAAACCGACGATATCACATATTACACTTACGGTCACAGAAAAGAAAGTGTAAAACTACAACAGTTGGAATCCGCAACCTCTTTAGACATCGCATGCCTAATCAAATGAATTCCTTAGACATCGCATGCCTAACAATTATAAACCCCGCATTTTAGTCTCATTATCGAAAACTCTTTTCAATATCGAGTCGGGCAATTCAACAAGATTCCCGACATCCGGATCGAATGCTCGTCGCAAACTTCAGTAGACGGCCGCACCCCCGATACCGTCGACGAAGTGCACCAAGGCGGAACACCGCTACCGCAAGCACCCGAACGGATCCACTCACAAAGGCCTTTTCCCAAAGAGAGACTTTTAGGGGATGGTTGAGTATTAGATACTACAACTACTGCTACAGATGGCCCTAGTGCAAGTGGGAGATTGTTAGTTATATGTATGCCCTAGAGGCCATTACTGTACATTGGATGTATATTGTAGTGAATGCTGGGACATATATAGGTAGGACTTTCTTGCTCGACATGATAGTACGCTATCTGGTTGCTCTTTATCTTAACATGTATACTCTCTGTCTCTCTGATTACATGTTGATAAAGCCCTTAGGATGTGTACTCGACTTCTAAGACTATGATGCAGATTATACTAGTGGGGCCTGGGTAGTCCATGAGTACATCCATCAATGTTCCTAGTCGAGGGAATATCGAGACGGGGCATCGATATTCCAAAGTAGACTAGCGTATATCTTCTCGACCTATGCGATGGGCGATGGATGATCCTATATCCATTGGTGTTTGACATCAGAGATGGTATACGGGTGCTCAGTGGAGACTGGGTACACTGAACGGACTCGCCGAGAACTCCCAGATGGTATTATACCTCACGTCAGATGGCAGTTCTCTGGTGACACTGGTACAGCTTAGTCTGTTGACCCGAGATCGTCATAGAGTCTTGTGTGTCTCCTACTGTGCTTTGATTTCCACCCTACCACGGCTCTACCGAGTCGTGCAAACAGGTGGTTTTTGGGTACAGTCCTGATTCACATGGAGGCAATGAGCGATAGGAGGGGATTCGTCTCTCCCGGTATTGGGGGTTGATGTCGCGCTGTGCACGACTGGCCATAACAGGAAATCCCTGGCCAGGGTTGCAGTGATCTACTGGTAAGTGTTATCAGTAGTTTCACACATGTTATGGACCTCACGTCGGCATGACTTATTGAGCTATTGGGGTCTGACGTTTACCACCCCTAGGCGAGATATGCGACATATCAAACGAACAGACCGGACTGTACGGTAAGTGTTACTGGTTGGATTCACAAGAGTGTGAGCGGGCTTGCTCGTCGATATTCTAATCGCTCAATACCCTGGTGGCCGTTACGTTTAGCAGACCGCTTGCGGCTTGTGGGTGTTTGATATGATCATCACCTGCTGCTGGCGTATTGACGAGTCTTTAGAGTCCTACACAGAGGCTTCCTGGCTCAAGCGAAACGAAATAGGAGCGCATATGAGATATGTGCGGGACCGAGAATAATTCGTGTATGTGATACCGTATTCCATTCTCGCGATGAATGTATCGATTGGTTATATGCGATATAACCTAGTTGTCGAATCAAGGATTGATTCGATAAGCCGATACATTGGATACTAGCCGGTTATATGCGTCATGACCGGATCATTGAATCATGTGTTGATTTAATGATTTAATGTATAATTTTATATTTGATATATCACTTTGCATTAACTAGTATTGGTTCACTTTAAATGGATTTTCTCACTTGAAATGCACAAGTTGTATATGTGATATACTTTTGTGCACAAGATTGTATCATGTTTGATGATACATGCAAGCTAGGGTTTATGTAAAGAATTGACCATAGTTATATGAATGGTTAGGGTTTCATTTTTATTTGCTTATTTCTTTATTCATTTATTCTTTATTGAAAGAAATAAAATGGTGGCTAAGTTTGGTTTATCTTTGAAGCTTCATGAAGCTTTGAATGGTTGACTATTTTGTTTCTTTCCTTAACCCTAACCATTCACTTTAACCTTTGTTTATTCTCTACATCTAACCATAGTTGACATTATGATAAGTATGATTTATTTTCTATTTTCTAATTAACTTATCATATCTTCTTCTTCTTCTTCATCTTCTTCTTCCATGAAAAGAAGCTTGCTATATCAATGGTGATTGATGAAAAAGTGTGAGAAATCCAAATCTAAAGTCTACCCACTTCTTATTTCTTCATCCTCTACCTCTTGCCAAGTAGTATAGGGTGTTTCCTTCACAAGTTTTCCTGACTTGGTGAAGTTGGAGCTTGATCTAGCGATGCCTCGACGTAGATCATCTTCGGCATCGTCGTCGATGACTTAGCCCGCTTTTTCTCCGATGAAGCTGACGCTAGAGCCCAAGATCCGATTTGTACAGCGAGGAGACTTCATCGCGGAGCCATGGAGGTGGAGAACCGGATCTACAAAGGTTGTAGCTTCTTTCCTTTTTGTTAAAGTGGTTTACTTGCATCGCATTGCCTATATATCTAGTTGACGATCCGTATTAGGGTTTGTAGGCACCCGTAAAATTTTAATTGGCCATGTTTGATCACTTGTGAGACTTCATTAGTGTGCCCAGGAACCCTACAGTTGTATCAGAGCCTAGCTAGAGCCTTAGGCGATGCGTAGACGATGTTAGAAACCCGATCGAACCCGAAACCCCGACTTTTCCTTGCTCTCTGGACTTTTTTCAAAAACAGGTATTTTTGAGTATTAAAAATATGCAGAAAAATCAGCAGGAGATTCTATGAATTACTGTGAAGCTCGTACACCTAACTCCACCAAAGCGCGGCAGAACCGCGGCATTAGCATGCTAATGCGGCGGTTCCGCGGCCCTTTAGCCTCTTCATGCAATAAATTTTTCACAGTAATTTCTAGTTTGCAGTGCTGGTTTTCCTAGGAATTTTTAATAATTTTTCAAGAGTTGAATTTTCTGGGTTGTATTGGCGACTCGGTGTATCGATCGGATTGTCTAATTTTATCAGTGTGTTTTTCCTGGTATTTTTAGAATATGTTAAAAAGTTCGACCGGATATAAATACCCACTTCCCCTGCCGGGAAATTTCCAATTGTTGGATTTTTCCGTAGTTTAACGACGTTCAAGTAGTGCAAGTAACGCGATGGACCCTCTAGAAGACAACAAACCTTAACTCGATTATGTGACCGTCTTGAACTGCCCTTTGAACCTTCGGGTTTGGGGCAGTACGGCGTGCCACATGTGAGGCGTTGGCTTGACCCTTCTACGGCTGGACCGTTGGTACTGAGGCACGAACTGAATGTTGTTAGACTTATTTCAGGTGTTGAGCTGTTTCGGGAAAACTTGGGTGTTCGAATGTTCAATCGGAAAGTTTAACATTTTCTGTTTATCCGGAATGTGATACAACAATTGGAATTCACAAAAGTTATGTGATAACTGAATGAATGTTATAAACATAGCACTTTAGTCTCACTTGATCGGTTGCCACGGAATTTTGATGTGATCAAAAGTCCGTCGCAATCACGTAGCGTACGCGGATACTCGCCGGGTAAACTTATTAGACAGCTACATCCCTTAACCCCGACCAAGAGACTGTAGGAGAACCCCGTTGCCGAAAGCATCCGTTCGGGTGCTTGCGGTAGCGGTGTTCCGCCTTGGTGCACTTCGTCGACGGTATCGGGGGTGCGGCCGTCTACTGAAGTTTGCGACGAGCATTCGATCAGGATGTCGGGAATCTTGTTGAATTGCCCGACTCTATATTGAAAGGAGTTTTCGATAATGAGACTAAAATGCGGGGTTTATAATTGTTAGGCATGCGATGTCTAAGGAATTCATTTGATTAGGCATGCGATGTCTAAAGAGGTTGCGGATTCCAACTGTTGTAGTTTTACACTTTCTTTTCTGTGACCGTAAGTGTAATATGTGATATCGTCGGTTTCGTTGCTATATGTCAACGACAATTGGGATGCGCATATTTACTTACGTCGATGACATGTGATGTTATGTGTTGCTGGATATGTTATATTGGATCGTCGTGTTTGAATAGCCGGGGGTTTTATGTGAGATGAGTGTTTTTCCTTTTCATTCATGTAAAAACTTATATGTAATATTCTTTTATTAGGGCACTTCCAGGTTGCGGGAGATGTCACCTTTTGTATATTATTTATTTTCCGCATTAGGATAGACCCAAGGAGGGGAGCACAAGTAGCCGGGTTCTAGGGTCCAGTGGGAGACCATTTCGAGGAGTCGAGTCCGGGTCTCCTAACCCTAGAATTGGTAGGGTTGCTTGCCGCTCTCGTAGGGGTCTAGGGGTGTGGGATTGGCTATTCATCACGACCGTGGAACCCGTGTTTTATACTGGCTCGTATTGAAAACACGGACGTCCTAGTATATCCAATATTTCATATGATATTTTTTGCTGCGTTATCTGTGATGTGATCATGTGATGTTCTGTGATAGATATAGTATATAGTATATATGATATATTATATAGACGTTGCTTATGTTTTACACCTGCGCTAGCCCTGCCTCGCTCTGCCGTTAGTTACCTAACCTAACGGTGCAGACGGGACATCGAGGCGAATGCGGATGGCATAAGCGTACGTTATATTTATCTGTGATGATTAGGTGGACTTAAATGATGGGATATTCATTAATGAGATTAATGAAAGAAAATAAACCTAAAAGATGTTGTGGAATCGAATTTCAAAATAAAACAGGTAGCTACAGTTCTTGCTTTGCATCGCGGTGTTCCTTGTAGAACATCCTGCACCTTATTCGATGAGAAAAGGACCGAGATCCCTTCACCGGGAGTGACTCCTTTAGCAATAACTGGCAGATGTTACACACTCGGTTTGTCTTTTGATTGCTTCTATAGTTTTTGCTTTGCACAGTGATATATATGATATATCCCGCACCTCATTCGATGAGGAAAGGGCCGACGATCCCTTCACCGGGAGTGACCCCTTTAGCCAAACTAGAAATGCTTCAAAAACATTCCATTTAAAAACCATTTGATTCCGCAACGAGATCAAGTTCAAAGCGTCAAAGGTTTTCTTAAAAACCATTCGCAACCCTCCGTCATTTTAGGAAGTAGAGTACTTAGTATTCGTGCTACGTTTGTCGACCATAGCCGAGGCGTAGTGTGCGGTAGCTAAGTGATGTCTTCCTACACAGCATATGATGCGATTAGTTAGGACAGTCATGTGGCTTTGTTGACCTTAGCCAAGGGTCATGTGGGTGGGTCTAATTAATCACGAAATGACGGGTAGAACTTGACTAGTACCTATGATTTGTTGACCTTAGCCAAGGTCATAGGTGCTAGGGGTAAAAACCATTATCGGGAGTTTCAAGTGTTGAAACTTGCAATGAGATTGCATATCTTTTATATGATAGTTGGATCCCGATACCCACTGCGAGTAATTGTTACTCATGGAAGAGTTTTGCACTTTGCAATTAGCCGATCAAGTAGGTGTCTAGAAAGGTGTCAACGGGGCTACGCCTCTGGGAAAACGAGGTTTACTGTAATTAGGTCCGTGCGAAAGCACGGGGAACCTCCCTCAAAGTACCGACACTGGCCTGGCTGAAAGATTGGCGAACTTGTAGAGTGTAATTAATCCCGGCTGGTCTTTCCTTTTAAGGTTTGAAGGAAGATTTGATAAAAACAGTGGGAGCCATCCTGATTAGATAAAATAAATAACCAATCTGATCTTGCAAGAGCGCACGCAGAGTGTTTTCTTCTCTCTCTCTCCAGGTAGCGACCATATCACGCCTTAATCAAGATAATAATACGGATTATTGACCGAACCCGCTTGTTATACTGAGCTGGGGAACGTTGGTCCCGCTCCAACTTATAATTGTTATAAGACAGAGCAGGAGATAGGGGAATACCAGAATTCCTATGCCGCCCAAAAGAAGAAAGTGCATATGATGCATCTCCTTCGGGTATGTTCTTTACAAAGAACTGTTTCTCAGTTTCCTTTGCATCCTGGGTATATGATACCAGATCAGGATTCCAGATATGTAATTTGTTACATAGGGCAACAGAAAGGCAGAGAACTGAGAACGGGTGATAAGTTTCATGAGACAGAAAACGGGACAAGTGTTGCAGCCAAGTCTGTTGGTCACTGTCACCCTGTATTACCAATACATTGATTCTGAACAAATGCTATTAGATACCGTACCTGATATACAAAATCATATCAGTCTCTTTATTAGTAAAGAAACGATAAAATTTTGTATTGTTGGATAATGTTTTGAACATTTCCTATATCAAAAGTTGATTGGTTCAGGCACGTTATCTAAAAGCATTAATGTTCTAAATCAAACTACAGTTTTTTGTATACAGAACACACACAAGTGGAAGAGTTCAGCAATGAACGAATCCTTCTTAAGGCATTGTAGACTAGGTCATATCAATGCGACCCGACTAGCTGAAGTTACATGTAGATGCATATTTAAATCAGTTTGAATTTACATCTTGTGAAACTTGCCAGTCATGTCACAAAGATATAATGACACCAGCTCTGTTTATTGGAAACAGAGAAAGAGTTGGTGAACTCTTGGGATGATACATGTTGATGTATAAAGGTCCCCTGTCTACACATGCCAGGACCGGTTCTTTGTACTTCATTACATTCTCTGATGATCTCTCAAGATTCAGTCATATGTTCCTGCTGAAACACAAGTCCGAACCTTTTGAGATATTCATAGAATATAAGTTAGAAGTAGAGAACCAATACGGGTATAAGTATTATGTCCTTTGATGAGATCAAGGAGGAGAATACTTGTGCATAGAATTCCTGAACTATTCTAAAAGAGAATGAGATTCTCTCTCAGCATTACTCCTCCGTATACACCATAGCACGATGGTATATCGGGGCGGAGCAATAACACCCTATATGATATGGTGTGCTTTATGATGAGTACTACTGAGTTACCTATTTCCTTTTGGGAGTTATGCACTTATGAAGCTGCATACCTATTGAATTGGGTTCGATTCAAATCAGTGCCTACCACTCCATATAAGATATGGTATGGGAAGAGCCTATCTCTTAAGTAAGTTAAGATTTGGGATTGTCCGGCCTATGTCAAAAGCAAAATCCGGACAAGATCGAGGCAAGGTCAGTTCTGTAGAACTGGAAAGGTTCCAGCTATACAAAACTGCAACTGATGATTTGACAGAACCAAAGGATTCAATAGTTTCTGATGAACCTCAGCCTCTCCGCCGATCTAGTAGGGTTCCTCACCTGCCTGAGAGATACCTCGGTTTCTCGATGACAGTGGGAGTGAGGAATGCATCATGAGATAATGACCCAACTAGATTCGAGCAGGTCATCGAGAGTAGGGACTTTGTAAGAATGGCTGGATGCTTAGCGATCTGAGATGGAATCCATGTACACCAACAAAGTATGGACTTTGGGTGCTATATCTGAAGGGTTAAATCCCCATCAGGAGAAAGTATATCTTGAGAAGATTACTTGGCGTAGATGGAAAAGTTGAAACTTTCAAAGCTAGACTTGTTAAAGGTTTTTGTCATCGACCAGGCACGGATAATGATGAAACCTTTTCCAGGGGCTATGCTTAAGTCCATCCAGATCCTACTTGCCACTGCTACATACCATAACTGCGATATCTGGTGGTTGGGTGCCATGACTACTTTTGTAAATAATGATTTAGAAGAGAACGTCTATAAGAACACAGCCAGAGGGCTATGTAAACAGTGGGAGCAGCGGAAATGTGTGCAAGATGTTTTATGTGATAAAACAGGCATCGCGGAGTTGGAACGTCTGTTTTGATGTGATAGTCAAAGTGTTTGACATCATCAAAATGGTAAATGAACCTTGTATATACAAAACGGTAGTAGAGAGTAAGGTGGTCATCCTCGTATTGTACGTGGACAACATACTCTTGATAGGAATGGGATTTCCTATACTACGCTCGGTCAATCTCCACTTATCACAACGATTCTCCAATAGGATCAAAGTGATACCTCCTAAATCCTGAGTATTCATCTATGAGATAGATCTAATTGGATGCTAGAATTCTCACTAGATGTATATTGTAGTGAGATGGTATCTGCAGGGTTCCTAGGCACTCTAGTGAGGTCTCCCAAGCCATCAACCATGGCAATTTCAAAAATTATGGTGCCTACAAACCCTAAAGTACGGATCGTTTGCTAGATATCTAGGCGAACAAGAACAAGTTAACAGTTAACTAAAGAGATACGGAAATTACAACCTTTGTAGATCCGGATATCCACCTCCACGGCTCCGCAACGAGGTCATCTCCGCTGTCCAAATCAAATCCGGGCTCTAGAGTCGACTTCGTCGGAGAATGGGCAAGCTAGGTCGTCGATGTCCATGCCGAAGATGATCTACGTCGAGGCATCGATGAATCAAGCTCCACCTTCACCAAACCCTAAAATCTTGTGAAGGAAACACACTCTACTACTTGGCAAGAGGTAGAGGATGAAGAAATAGGAAGTGGGTAGACTTTAGAATTGGATTTCTCACTCATATGCATCAATCACCATTGATGGACTTCAAGCTTCTTCACTTGAAGCATGAAGAAGAAGAAGAAAAACATTATGATAAGTTCAAAGAAAATGAAAAGAAAATGAATTCTTATCATAATTCTAACTATGGTAAAGTGTAGAGAGTTAACCAAGGTTAGTTGTATGGTTAGGGTTAAGAATGAGATAAGAATGGTGGACTTAGGTCAAAGGTTCATGAAGTTTCAACTAAACAACAAAAGAAGCCACCATTCTTTTCTCATTTTCTTTTCTCACTTTCTTTTATTCATTTATCATAAAGAATAAATGAATAATTAAGAAAATAAAACCCTAAACATAAACACAACCATGGTTCAAACTTTACACTTAACCAAAGTGGTATGCATCATCAAACATGATACAATCAAGTGCACAAAAGTATATCGCATATACAATGCGCACATCCGAGTGAGAAAATCTGTCTAAAGTGAACCGATACTAGTTAATGCAAAGTAATATATCAAATATATTATTATACATTAAATCATTAAATCAACACTTGATTCAATGATCCGGTCATGCGCACATAACCGACTGGTATCTAATATATCGGCTTATCGAATCAACGCTTGAATCGATAACCAGGTTATATCGCATACAACCATTCGATATATTTATCGCGAGAATAGAATACGGTATCACATACACGCATTATTCTCGGTCCCGCACATATCTCATATGCGCTCCTACTTCGTTTCGCTTGACCCAGGAAACCTCTGTGTAGGACTCTAAAGACTCGTCAATACGCCGGCAGCGGATGATGATCATATCAAACATCCACAAGCCGCAAGCGGTCTGCTAAACGTAACGGCCACCCGGGTATTGAGCGATCTGAAGATCGACGAGCAAGCCCGCTCACACTCCAGTGAATCCGACCAGTAACACTACCGTACAGTCCGGTCTGATCGTCTGATATGTCGCATATCTCGCCTAGGGGTGGTAAACGTCAGACCCCAATAGCTCAATAAGTCGTGTCGATATGAGGTCTATAACTGTTCGAGAAACTACTGGTAGCACTTACCAGTAAATCTCAGCAACCCTGGCCAGGGATTTCCTGTTATAGCCAATCGAACACAGCGCAACATCAACTCCCTATACTGGGAGAGACGAATCCCCTCCTATCGCTCATTGCCTCCATGTGACTCGGGACTGTACCCAAAAACCACCGTTTTGCACGCCCTCTTGGACGTGGTAAGATGGAAATCAAAGCACAGTGGGAACCACACAAGACTCTATGACGATCTCGGGTCAACAGACTACTCTGTACCAGTGTCACCAGAGAACTGCCATCTGACGTGAGGTATAATACCATCTGGGAGTTCTCGGCGAGTCCGTCCAGTGTACCCAGTCTCTACTGAGCACCCGTATATCATCTCTGATGTCAAACACCAATGGATATGGGATCATCCATCGCCCATCTGTATGGGTCGAGAAGATATGCGCTAGTCTACTCTGGAATATCGATGCCCCGTCTCAATATTCCCTCGACTAGGAACATTTCAAGGATGTACTCATGGACTACCATGTCCCCACTAGTATGATCCGCATCATAGTCCAGGTAGTCAAGTACAGATCCTATGGGCTTTATCAACATGTAATCAGAGAGACAGAAAGTATACATGTTAAGATAAAGAGCAACCAGATAGCATACTATCATGTCGAGCAAGAAAGTCCTCCCTATATATGTCCCAGCATCCACTACAATATACATCCTATGTATAGTAATGGCCTCTAGGGCATACATATAACTAACAATCTCCCACTTGCACTAGGGCCATCTGTAGCAGTGGTTTGAAGTATCTCATACTCAACCATCCCATAAAAGTCTCTCTCTGGGAACAGGCCTTTGTGAGTGGATCCGCTGTGTTGTCCTCTGAGTCTACTCTCCAAACCTCGATCACCCTGGAGATCAACTATCTCCATGATCAGGCGATGCTGCCTTAGAATATGTCTGGATCACTGATGGGACGGGCGTTCCTTGGCATAAGCCACAACTCCATTGTCTCACAATGGTAGGAACGTAGTTCATCTCATGAACTGATATACACCCAAACATCCTCTTTGGTAGCATCTTAAGTAGCGATGTATCCTGCCTTTATCGTCTAGTATGCCACGGTATCTAGCTTGGAACTCTTCCAACATACCGTCCCTTTACTGAGGTTAAAGACAATGCCTGTGACTGACACTCAGTCGTCTTTATCACCCTGGAACCATTCCAGTGATTCTCCCCAGGGTCGATTGATACCTTCTCACTACAACTAGTGAGAATCCTAACATCCATTTAGATCTATCTCATAGATCCAAAACCTAGGATTTAGTAGGTATCACTTTGATCCTATATGGAGAATCATTGTGATAAGCGGAGATTGATCGAGCGTAGCATAGGAAACTCCTTCCCCATCAAGAGTATGTCATCCACGTACTCTATGAGGATCGTCACCATACTCCCTACTGCCTTTTTGTTTATACAAGGTTCATCTACCATTTTGATGATGTCAAACTCTTTGACTACTTCATCAAAACAGATGTTCCAACTCCGCGATGCCTGCTTTATCCTATAAAGCATCTTGCACACGTTTCCGCTGCTCCCACTGTTTACGAAGCCCTCTGGCTGTGTACTTACAGACGTTCTCTTCTAAATCAATATTTAGAAAAGCAGTCATGGCACCCAACCGCCAGATATCGTAGTCATGGTATGTAGCCGTGGTAAGTAGGATCTGGATGGACTTAAGCATAGTCACTTGAAAAGGTTTCATCATGATCCACGCCTGGTCAATGACGAAAAGCTTTAACAAGTCTAGCTTTGAAAGTCTCAACTTTTCCATGTACACCAAGTAATCTTCTCAAGATATACTTGCTCCTGATGGGAATTTAACCCTTCAGATATAGCAACCAAAGTCCATACTTTGTTGGTGTATAAGGATTCCATCTCAGATCGATAAACATCCAGCCATTCTTACAGAGTCTCACTCTTGATGGCCAGCTTGAAACTAGTTGGGTCATCATCTCATGATGCAATCCTCGCTCCCACTGTCATAGAGAAACCGAAGTATCTCTCAGGTGGGTGAGGAACCCTACTAGATCGGCGGAGAGGCTGAGGTTCGTTGGAATCTACTGAATCCTTTGGTTCTATCAAATCATCAGCTGTAATTTGTATAGCTGGAACACTTCCAGTTCTACATAACCGATCTTGCCTCGAGCTTGTCCGGATTTTGCTTTTAGACATAGGCCGGACAACCCCAAATCTTAACAAGCTTAAGACATGGGCTCTTCCTTTCCATATCATATATGAAGTGGTAGGCAACTGATTTGATTCGAACCCTATTCAATAGGTATGCAGCTTCTCAAGCGCATAACTCCCTAAAAGGAAATAGGAAATTCAGTAGTACTCATCATAGAGCACACCTTATCATATAGGGTGAGATTGCTCCGCCCCGATATACCATCGTGCTATGGTGTATTCGGAGGAGTAATGCTGAGAGAGAATCTCATTCTCCTTTAGAATAGTCCAGTATTTCCGTGCTCAAGTATTCTCCTCCTTGATCTCATCAAAGGACATAATACTTATACCTGTATTCTGGTTCTCTACTTCTAACTTATATTCTGTGAATATCTCAAAAGGTTCGGACTCATGTTTCAACAGGAACATATGACCGAATCTTGAGAGATTATCAGAGAATATAACGAAGTATAAAGAACCAGTCCTGGCATGTGTAGAAAGGGGACCTTACATACATCAGCATGTATCAATCCCAAGAGTTTACTAACTCTTTCTCTGTTTCCAATAAACAGAGCTGTGGTCATCTTATCTTTGTGACATGACTGGCGAGTTTCACAAGATGTAAATTCAAACTGATTTAAATATGCATCTATATGTAACTCTAGCTAGTCGGGTCACATTGATCTGACCTAGTCTACAATACCTCAAGAAGAATCCGTTCATTTCTGAACTCTTCCTCTTGTGTGTGTTCCATATAGTAAGAACTGTAGTTTGATTTAGAACATTAATGCTTTTAGATAACGTGCCTGAAGCGATCAACCTTTGATATAGGAAATGTTCAAAACATTATCCAACAATACAAAATTATATCCTTTCTTTACTGATAAAGAGACTGATATGATTTTGTATATCAGGTTCGGTATCTAATAACATTCGTTCAGAATCAATGTATTGTAATACAGGGTGACAGTGACCGACAGACTTGGCTGCAACACTTGCCCCGTTTTCTGCCTCATGAAACTTATCACCCGTTCTCAGTTCTCTACCTTTCTGCAGCCCTATGTAACAGATTACATATCTGGGATCCTGATCTGGTATCACATACCCAGGACGTAAAGGTTACTGAGAAACAGTTCTCTGTATAATGAACACACCCGAAGATGATGCATCAGCATGCACTCTCTTCGTTTGGGCGGCACGGGAAATCTGGTATTCCCCAATTTCCTGCTCTGTCTTATAACAATTATAAGTTGGAGCGGGACCAACGTTCCCCAGCTCAGTATAACAAGCGGGTTCGGTCAATAATCCGTATTATTATCTTGATTAAGGCGTGATATGGTCGCTACCTGGAGAGAGAGAGAAGAAAACACTCAGCGTGCGCTCTGTCAAGAATAGATTGGTTATTATTTTATCTAATCAGGATGGCTCCCACTGCTTTTTATCAAATCTTCCTTCAAACCCTAAAAGGAAAGACTAGCCGGGATTAATTACACACTACAAGTTCGCCAATCTTTCAGCCAGGCCAGTGTCGGTACTTTGAGGGAGGTCCCCCGTGATTTCGCACGAACCTAATTAATGTAAACCTCGTTTTCCCAGAGGCGTAACCCCGTTAACACCTTTCTAGACACCTACTTGATCGGCTAATTGTAATGTATAAAACTCTCCCAGGAGTAACACTTACTCGCAGCGGGTATCGGGATCCAACTATCTCATAGAAGGTATGCAATCTCATTGCAAATTTCAACACTTGAAATTCCCGATAATATTTTGCCCCTAGCGTCCTATGACCTTGACGCAGGCCAACAAACCATAGTCCGCTAGTCAAGTTCAACCCGTCATTTCCTGATTGAATTAAACCCACCCGCACGACCCTTGACGCAGGCCAACAAAGTCGCACGACTACCCTAATCCAATCACATCATATGCTTATGCAGATAAGCACCAGTTAGCTACCGCACACTACGCCTTGACGCAGGCCAACAAACGTAGCACGAATACTAACTACTACTTATCTGAAATGACGGAGGGCTACGACAGGTTTTTCTGAAAACCTATTGCGTAATGAACTTGATATCGTTGTAGGATCAAATGATTTTTGAAATGGAGTGCTTTTGAGGCTTTTCTAGTTTTGCTAAAGGAGTCACTCCCGGTGAAGGGATCGTCGGTCCTTTCCTCGTCGAATGAGGTGCGGGATATATCGCATATATCGCTGTGCAAAGCAAAAACACTTAAAAGCAATCAAAAGACAAACCGAGTGTGTAGCATCTGCCAGTTATTGCTAAAGGAGTCACTCCCGGTGAAGGGATCTCGGTCCTTTCCTCATCGAATAAGGTGCAGGATATATCACATATACCGCTGTGCAAAGCAAGAACTGTAGCTACCTGTTTTATTTTGAAATTCGATTCTACAACATCTTAGGTTTCTTTTATTTCATTAATCACATTAATGAAGTCCCATCATTTAAGTACCTAATCATCACAGATAGATATGACGTACACTTATGCCATCCGCATTCGCCTCGATGTCCCCTCGTGCATCGTTAGGTTAGGTAACTAACGACAGAGCAGGGCAGGGCTAGCGCGGGTGTAAAACATAAGTAACGTCTATATAATATATCATATATACTATATACTATATCCATCACAGAAACATCACATGATCTCATCACAGATATCGCAGCAGAAGAAATATATGAAATATTGGATATACTAGGACGTCCGTGTTTTCAATACGAGCCAGTATAAAACACGGATTCCACGGTCGTGATGAATAGCCAAACCCACACCCCTAGACCCCTACGAGAGCGGCAAGCAACCCTACCAATTCTGGAGTTAGGAGGCCCGGACCCGACTCCTCGAGTTGGTCTCCCACTGGACTCCAGAACCCGGTTACTTGTGCCCTCCTCCTTGGGTCTATCCTAGTGCGGAAAAGTAAATAATATACAACAGGTGACAACTCCCGCAACCTGGAAGCGCCCCAATAAAAGAATATTACATACAAGTTTTTACATGAATAAAAATGAAAAACACTCATCTCACATAAAAACCCCCGGCTATTCAAACACGACGATCCAATATAACATATCCAGCAACACATAACATCACATGTCATCAACGTAAGTAAATATGCGCATCCCAATTGTCGTTGACATATAGCAACGAAACCGGCGATATCACATATTACACTTACGGTCACAGAAAAGAAAGTGTAAAACTACAACAGTTGGAATCCGCAACCACCTCAGACATCGCATGCCTGACCAAATGAATTACTTAGACATCGCATGCCTAACAATTATAAACCCCGCATTTTAGTCTCAAAATCGAAAACTCTTTTCAATATCAAGTCGGGCAATTCAACAAGATTCCCGACATCCTGATCGAATGCTCGTCGCAAACTTCAGTAGACGGCTGCACCCCCGATACCGGCGACGAAGTGCACCAAGGCGGAACACCGCTACCGCGAGCACCCGGACGGATGCTTTCGGCGACGGGGTTCTCCTACAGTCACTTGGTCGGGGCTATGGAGTGAGGCTGTCTATTAAGTTTACCCGGCGAGTATCCGCGTACGCTACGTGATTGCGACGGACTTTTGATCACATCAAAATTCCGTGGCAACCGATCAAGTGAGACAAAAGTGCTATGTTTATAACATTCATTTAGTTATCTCATAACTTATTGTGAATTCCAATTATTGTATCCCATTCCAGATAAACAGAAAATGTTAAACTTTCCGATCGAACATTCTAACACCCAAGTTTTCCCGATACAGATCAACATATGAAACAAGTATAACAACATTCCGTTCGTGCCTCAGTACCAACGGTCCAGCCGTAGAAGGGTCAAGCCAACGCCTCACATGTGGCACGCCGTACTGCCCCAAACCCGAAGGTTCAAAGGGCAGTTCAAGACGGTCACATAATCGAGTTAAGGTTTGTGTCTTCTAGAGGGACCATCGCGTTACTTGCACTACTTAGAACGTCGTTAAACTACGGAAAAATCCAACACTTGGAAATTTCCCGACAGGGGAAAAATTGGGTATTTATATCCGGTCGAACTTTTTAACATATTCAAAAAATTATCCGGAACGACACATAGACAAAGTTTGACAATCCGATCGAATATATGAACTCCCAATACAACCCAAAATACTCAACTCTTGATTTCAGAAAAAAAATATTCCAGGAAAACCAAAACTCCAAAATAGGAATTACTGTGCAAAATTGAACGCCTAATAAGACAAAAGTGCGGCGGAAGGGCCGCATTAGCACGCTAATGCCGCGGTTCCGCCGCACTTTAGAAAGATCATTAGGTAATTTTTGCACCGTAATTCTTAGAATTTCCTGATGATTTTTCTGCATATTTTTAATTCTCAAAAATCCACGAATTTCAAAAAAGTACAGAGAGCATTCTAAGGTTTGGGTTTCGGTTCGATCGGACTTCAAACTCCGTCTACGCATCGCCTAAGGCTCTAGCTAGGCTCTGATACCACTGCAGGGTTCCTAGGCACTCTAGTGAGGTCTCCCAAGCCATCAACCATGGCAATTTCAAAAATTATGGTGCCTACAAACCCTAAAGTACGGATCGTTTGCTAGATATCTAGGCGAACAAGAACAAGTTAACAGTTAACTAAAGAGATACGGAAATTACAACCTTTGTAGATCCGGATATCCACCTCCACGGCTCCGCAACGAGGTCATCTCCGCTGTCCAAATCAAATCCGGGCTCTAGAGTCGACTTCGTCGGAGAATGGGCAAGCTAGGTCGTCGATGTCCATGCCGAAGATCATCTACGTCGAGGCATCGATGAATCAAGCTCCACCTTCACCAAACCCTAAAATCTTGTGAAGGAAACACACTCTACTACTTGGCAAGAGGTAGAGGATGAAGAAATAGGAAGTGGGTAGACTTTAGAATTGGATTTCTCACTCATATGCATCAATCACCATTGATGGACTTCAAGCTTCTTCACTTGAAGCATGAAGAAGAAGAAGAAAAACATTATGATAAGTTCAAAGAAAATGAAAAGAAAATGAATTCTTATCATAATTCTAACTATGGTAAAGTGTAGAGAGTTAACCAAGGTTAGTTGTATGGTTAGGGTTAAGAATGAGATAAGAATGGTGGACTTAGGTCAAAGGTTCATGAAGTTTCAACTAAACAACAAAAGAAGCCACCATTCTTTTCTCATTTTCTTTTCTCACTTTCTTTTATTCATTTATCATAAAGAATAAATGAATAATTAAGAAAATAAAACCCTAAACATAAACACAACCATGGTTCAAACTTTACACTTAACCAAAGTGGTATGCATCATCAAACATGATACAATCAAGTGCACAAAAGTATATCGCATATACAATGCGCACATCCGAGTGAGAAAATCCGTCTAAAGTGAACCGATACTAGTTAATGCAAAGTAATATATCAAATATATTATTATACATTAAATCATTAAATCAACACTTGATTCAATGATCCGGTCATGCGCACATAACCAACTGGTATCTAATATATCGGCTTATCGAATCAACGCTTGAATCGATAACCAGGTTATATCGCATACAACCATTCGATATATTTATCGCGAGAATAGAATACGGTATCACATACACGCATTATTCTCGGTCCCGCACATATCTCATATGCGCTCCTATTTCGTTTCGCTTGACCCAGGAAACCTCTGTGTAGGACTCTAAAGACTCGTCAATACGCCGGCAGCGGATGATGATCATATCAAACATCCACAAGCCGCAAGCGGTCTGCTAAACGTAACGGCCACCCGGGTATTGAGCGATCTGAAGATCGACGAGCAAGCCCGCTCACACTCCAGTGAATCCGACCAGTAACACTACCGTACAGTCCGGTCTGATCGTCTGATATGTCGCATATCTCGCCTAGGGGTGGTAAACGTCAGACCCCAATAGCTCAATAAGTCGTGTCGATATGAGGTCTATAACTGTTCGAGAAACTACTGGTAACACTTACCAGTAAATCTCAGCAACCCTGGCCAGGGATTTCCTGTTATAGCCAATCGAACACAGCGCAACATCAACTCCCTATACCGGGAGAGACGAATCCCCTCCTATCGCTCATTGCCTCCATGTGACTCGGGACTGTACCCAAAAACCACCGTTTTGCACGCCCTCTTGGACGTGGTAAGATGGAAATCAAAGCACAGTGGGAACCACACAAGACTCTATGACGATCTCGGGTCAACAGACTACTCTGTACCAGTGTCACCAGAGAACTGCCATCTGACGTGAGGTATAATACCATCTGGGAGTTCTCGGCGAGTCCGTCCAGTGTACCCAGTCTCTACTGAGCACCCGTATATCATCTCTGATGTCAAACACCAATGGATATGGGATCATCCATCGCCCATCTGTATGGGTCGAGAAGATATGCGCTAGTCTACTCTGGAATATCGATGCCCCGTCTCAATATTCCCTCGACTAGGAACATTTCAAGGATGTACTCATGGACTACCATGTCCCCACTAGTATGATCCGCATCATAGTCCAGGTAGTCAAGTACAGATCCTATGGGCTTTATCAACATGTAATCAGAGAGACAGAAAGTATACATGTTAAGATAAAGAGCAACCAGATAGCATACTATCATGTCGAGCAAGAAAGTCCTCCCTATATATGTCCCAGCATCCACTACAATATACATCCTATGTATAGTAATGGCCTCTAGGGCATACATATAACTAACAGTATCAATCGATCCTGGGGAGAATCACTGGAAGTGTTCCAGGGTGATAAGGACGACTGAATGTCAGTCACAGGCATTGTCTTTACCATCTGTGGAGGGACGGTATGTTGGAAGAGTTCCAAGCGAGATACCGTGACATACTAGACGATTAAAGGCAAGATACATCACTACTTAAGATACTACCAAAGAGGCAGTTTGGGTGTATATTGGTTCATAAGATGAAATAGGTTCCTACCATTGTATGACAATGGAAGTGTGGCTTTGGCCAAGGAACCCTGGTCCCATCAGTGACCCAGACATATTCTGAGGCAGCATCACCTGATCATGGAGATAGATGATCTTCAGGATGATCGAGGTTAGGAGAGTAGACTCAGAGGACAACACGGCGGATCCACTCACAAAGGCCTTTTCCCAAAGAGAGACTTTTAGGGGATGGTTGAGTATTAGATACTACAACTACTGCTACAGATGGCCCTAGTGCAAGTGGGAGATTGTTAGTTATATGTATGCCCTAGAGGCCATTACTGTACATTGGATGTATATTGTAGTGGATGCTGGGACATATATAGGTAGGACTTTCTTGCTCGACATGATAGTACGCTATCTGGTTGCTCTTTATCTTAACATGTATACTCTCTGTCTCTCTGATTACATGTTGATAATGCCCTTAGGATGTGTACTCGACTTCTAAGACTATGATGCAGATCATACTAGTGGGGTCTGGGTAGTCCATGAGTACATCCTTCAATGTTCCTAGTCGAGGGAATATCGAGACGGGGCATCGATATTCCAGAGTAGACTAGCGTATATCTTCTCGACCCATGCGATGGGCGATGGATGATCCCATATCCATTGGTGTTTGATATCAGAGATGGTATACGGGTGCTCAGTGGAGACTGGGTACACTGAACGGACTCGCCGAGAACTCCCAGATGGTATTATACCTCACGTCAGATGGCAGTTCTCTGGTGACACTGGTACAGCATGGTCTGTTGACCCGAGATCGTCATAGAGTCTTGTGTGTCTCCCACTGTGCTTTGATTTCCACCCTACCACGGCTCTACTGAGTCATGAAAACAGGTGGTTTTTGGGTACAGTCCCGATTCACATGGAGGCAATGAGCGATAGGAGGGGATTCGTCTCTCCCGGTATTGGGGGTTGATGTCGCGCTGTGCACGACTGGCCATAACAGGAAATCCCTGTCCAGGGTTGCAGTGATCTACTGGTAAGTGTTATCAGTAGTTTCACACATGTTATGGACCTCACGTCGGCATGACTTATTGAGCTATTGGGGTCTGACGTTTACCATCCCTAGGCGAGATATGCGACATATCAGACGAACAGACCGGACTGTATGGTAAGTGTTACTGGTTGGATTCACAGGAGTGTGAGCGGGCTTGCTCGTCGTTCTTCTGATCGCTCAATACCCGGGTGGCCGTTATGTTTAGCAGACCGCTTGCGGCTTGTGGGTGTTTGATATGATCATCACCTGCTGCCGGCGTATTGACGAGTCTTTAGAGTCCTACACAGTGGTTTCCTGGCTCAAGCAAAACGAAATAGGAGCGCATATGAGATATGTGCGGGACCGAGAATAATTCGTGTATGTGATACCGTATTCCATTCTCGCAATGAATGTATCGATTGGTTATATGCGATATAACCTAGTTGTCGAATCAAGGATTGATTCGATAAGCCGATACATTGGATACTAGCCGGTTATATACGTCATGACCGGATCATTGAATCATGTGTTGATTTAATGATTTAATGTATAATTTTATATTTGATATATCACTTTGCATTAACTAGTATTGGTTCACTTTAAATGGATTTTCTCACTTGAAATGCACAAGTTGTATATGTGATATACTTTTGTGCACAAGATTGTATCATGTTTGATGATACATGCAAGCTAGGGTTTGTGTAAAGAATTGACCATAGTTATATGAATGGTTAGGGTTTCATTTTTATTTGCTTATTTCTTTATTCATTTATTCTTTATTGAAAGAAATAAAATGGTGGCTAAGTTTGGTTTATCTTTGAAGCTTCATGAAGCTTTGAATGGTTGACTATTTTGTTTCTTTCCTTAACTCTAACCATTCACTTTAACCTTAGTTTATTCTCTACATCTAACCATAGTTGACATTATGATAAGTATGATTTATTTTCTATTTTCTAATTAACTTATCATATCTTCTTCTTCTTCTTCATCTTCTTCTTCCATGAAAAGAAGCTTGCTATATCAATGGTGATTGATGAAAAAGTGTGAGAAATCCAAATCTAAAGTCCACCCACTTCCTATTTCTTCATCCTCTACCTCTTGCCAAGTAGTATAGGGTGTTTCCTTCATAAGTTTTCTTGACTTGGTGAAGTTGGAGCTTGATCTAGCGATGCCTCGACATAGATCATCTTCGGCATCGTCGTCGATGACCTAGCCCGCTTTTTCTCCGATGAAGCTGACGCTAGAGCCCAAGATCCGATTTGTACAGCGAGGAGACTTCATCGCGGAGCCATGGAGGTGGAGAACCGGATCTACAAAGGTTGTAGCTTCTTTCCTTTTTGTTAAAGTGGTTTACTTGCATCGCATTTCCTATATATCTAGTTGACGATACGTATTAGGGTTTGTAGGCACCCGTAAAATTTTAATTGGCCATGTTTGATCACTTGTGAGACTTCATTAATGTGCCCAGGAACCCTACAGGTTTGATTTCTTTATTTGGATTAAACTTTATTAGGTGAGGAAATGATGTGGATTTGAACATTGAACCTAGCATGGCTACTTGGTGACTCATGTCTATGACTCACCATAAGATATTTGTGAAACTCATTAGATATTTGTGTGAGATTTTTCTCTTCAATTATTGATATGTTTCACATTGATAGAGGCAGCCATCTATTTCTCATGGTTCACAAATCCGCTCTCTTCTTTCCTCAAGTCTTCTTCTTTTCTTCATGAACCCTAATTGTCTCATGAGTTGAGAAACTTAGGGTTCCAAGAGACAAACTATTCCATCATCATTCTCTACATCACCTAGTCCATCTAGTTTGGCAAGCTAGTTGCTCTAGTTACCTCGGATTTGAGGATGAAGCTCGGACTATAGACACTCAGGTGGATCGTTTTTGACTCGAGGAGGCCGGTGAGGTTACCCAGTCCAAACGATCTTTGGAGCTTATGATGAGGAGGAAGAGGACAGCGACTAGAAGACCCGAAGGACATGGTTTCGCGAGGTATAACTTTCATCCGAGTAGTTAAACCTCATACATTATTTTGTTAGCTAGGGTTTAGCATCGATTCTGGAGTTTAAGTCCGTGTTGCGAGCTTTGGAAAATCGTTTTTTGAAAATTCCGCATCCCCGCGGATACGCGGGGTGCGTGAAATGGACTTACAAAATAATTATATAACGAGCTTTTTTTGAAAAGTACCAAGAATTTTAGTATAACCCTTATTTCGATAACTAGCATATATATCTCTAGGAAATTAATGGGGTAATGATCTACCCCCCCCACACACACTTTTGATTCATCGCACGATGTTTGGATGTATGGTTAATTTAAAAGAATACGTTTTTCAAATAAATACCATCACTTTATAAAAATACATTTTTATCGATATTTTTACCGCCTTTTGCAATTGCGTCTCTACAACTCTCGTTAGGGGATCCGCTATTGGATAGTGTGGATTATCGTATATTCTTGGGGTAGTAGAGCGAGATGCAGAGTTCCTCACGGAGAATTCAGTCTCGAAAAGAATGAAAATACGATTTAAAAGAAATACGACTTTTTTTAAAAACAAATTTTGGAAAATTATATATAATTATGAATCCGTATTTTCAATAAAAATAAATAGTGAAAATTATCTTTAAAAATAAAAGGTTAAAATTTTAATAAAATCCCATCGAACTTCCAAAGGCAGTAGTTTTCATAAAAATACCATAAATTTTTAAAAGCTAGGTTTTATCACTAAAATACCATTGAAATTAAAATACATGTTCATAAAAATCTCTAAATATTATAAATCATCCTCGACGTTTAATTTTTAAACGATATTAAAATATTTTTCATAAAACCCTCTCGAGAAATGCAAACAATATAAATACAATGTAAACAACAAAATATAAATATTTAAGAACTCTAGATTAATACAGGTTTAAGCGGTATTATTTTTCTTGAGCCCCAGGGAGCCAGAGAAGGTGAGTGCTTTCTTATTTAGGTTAGACAACAAATTAACGGAGTTATCAAATAGCAATTGTCTTCGAAAAAGACACAAATCTTGCATTCCATGTGCAGCGGTTGTCCGATTACTCCCGAACATAATAATTTCAACAGTTAAATCCATTCACATGAAATGTCTATAACTTGAACACAAATTTGAATCTAAACTGGACTTTAAACTTAACCCGAATCCAAACTCAAACCTAAACTCGAACTTGTACTCGAACTCAATCTACTCAACTAACTTGACTCGACCCAACATTTGAAATTGACATGACTCGCATTCTACTCGACTTACTCGGCTTCATTGTTCAACTTTTGCAATCTATGGTTTCGATCAAGACATGTTATAATCAACCAATCACATTAACTAAGGACATCTTACATTTATAATATATTATACTCGGGGTGTTTGGGGTAGTTTCTTGTGTGAATCCAACCGAGTTTCAGAAGTTCCGTATTAACCTATTTTTTCTATTTATTCGAATCTCAGTCGGGTCGACTCCTCCACAGTTTGGAGTGCCGATGCTAACACATGAAATGGGCTCATATTTTCTTGCTCCTGGGGCCCCACTCTTGAGCTCGTGAATATTTTTACAGTTGCGTTGACATTCACACTTGGAACTTAACGTTAACATATTGACCATATCGAGACCTATAGTATATATAATGTTGTTCATTTTACATATATTTTTACTTGTCACAAACATTATTTCATGTTGTTATGTACTTGTTACTTTTCGCTCTTACTCTATCTTTGGGACTTACCGAGCGCTAGTTCGCTGACGGACATTCCACCCAATTTTGTTTTCTTGGAATGTTCGTCAGATAAAGTCGAGACGGAGGAAGTGGACGCTATTGAGAAGGATTACGACCAAATAACTACTCAGGATTAGCTTAAATTTTTTTTTTAGTTTATGTATGCCAGCTGTTTAAGCATTTCCTTATATTGTATTTACTTTTCCAGTTGAATTCATGTACCTGTATATATTTCAAGTTTGAATGTAAATAAAAATGTTTGTTGAAAATTGTACAGTCTCCATTTATTCTTGTATTGTGTATTATTGTTTCAATACGCTTAGTATATTTATTTAGAGAATGACTTTCTTTGAATAAATATGCTGCAAATTTGCTACGTCATCGTTTCCGTCTACTGGGAAGCAGGGCGTGACACCCACTCTTAGTAATATATAACTCAACTAAATTTCAACATTACATGCATACTTGTTATATGTTATAAATTTATTAAATAATATATTTATTAATCTGTATTACAGAAATATTTCGTCTTAGAAGACGATATAGACGGACATTGGACGCATGTCCGGTATGAGATGTCACAAATATTCAAGAGATGGCGTCAAAAATTGAAGAAAAAATTCAAACAGTCGGAAAAATTTACGGATGATTGAGAACATTTTGCCGCTCTACCCTCCATCATCCCTAGAGATCAGTTTGCGTTTCTCCTATTGCATGGGGATACACCCAAAATAAAGGTAATTAAAAATATATTTAAATGATTTGAATAACGAATTTATATTAAATTATATTTAGAGATATTATCTTCTGAATAAGCAGGAAGTATGAGAAATGAATAAGCAGAACTAAGGGAAAGCCACAAATGGGTATTATGGTGAATCGCTTCCTGCTAATCAGTATAGGCCTACTTTTCTTAACTTATCTTTAATTATATAAATGTTTGATTTTTCAATTTCAACGTTATATATTTTCATATATAAATAAATCAAATATCTGTTATAGGAGAAGGCTACGAAAAAGCCGAGCCATCCTGAGGCTTTAGAGGCATTGCACATGAGAGAGGGCGTGTTAGAAGAAAGGATGGATATAGCCACTAAACACGTGATAAGCTTGCATTTTTCAATTCTTTTAAGTAAATTAATTACACTTGTTAATTTCATAAAGAAAATTAATTATTGTTTTATTTATCAAAGGAGGATTTCGAGAAGCCGGAGAGGAGCTATCGGGAATCAAATCCTGAATATCCGGCCGATAATTCTCTTTGTACGGAGGCCGAGATATCTATTACAGAGCAGTTGTTCTCTCAGTCGAGGGGACATGGTCGTATTCTCCTATACGGTGATCACGTTGGTCTTTCGCAGTCCAGTTTCAGAAGAACTACTTTAAGTTTGTCGACCGCTCGCTCCAACCAACAATCGGCTGAGACACAACGGATCAATGAGCTAGAGGAGCAGCTCAGGAAGAGAGATAAAGCAGATAAGAAGAGGGCGAAAGATGAAGCGGCTTGGAAAGCTCAAATGGAGGCGCGGTGGGAAAAATTCTATCAACAATAGGTTCCGCCTCCGCAACCGTGGTCAGCACAGGGTCCATTGCCGCCGCAGTTGGCATATTACCCTCCTTTGATGCAGCGACTATATTACCCTTCCCCATCACAGGGAACATCGTACTACCCTTATTCTCTGCCTCCGCAATCACAAGGAGGGTAATACCCTCGGCCTTCACCTCCGCCACAAGATCCTTATTACCCTTACCTTCCGTCACAGGAACCGTATAACCCTGATCATCCGACCCCACAGAGGGTTATTAGGTAACCTTTTTTCGCAGGAGGACTTCGACAATGTGAATCAATACTATTCAAGGTGATGTTTTGATGGCGATGGAAGTGGTGAGAGTTAGTGAGGTACGTATAGTTATTATTTATAGAAATTTGAGCATACAATTAAATTATGGTGGGTTTTAATGTTTAAAATTTATGTTGCATATTCGTAGGGTTCTTATAAGTTAACGGCAAAAGAATTATATTTTGGCGATGGAAGTGGGAGGAGTTAGTGAGCTACGCATATATATATGTGTTAGTGTAGCTAACGTTGTTTCAAAAATTATGATTTGAGTTCATATATTTATTTATGTATTTCGATTCACAGGGTTGAGTGAGCAGCGATTGCGCGTGATTCGGAAAATTTTTCATACCGTTGGACATATATACAGTGTATGTATTGTGTTGTTCGTATTCAAAACAATTTAGTTTATGTATGCTTGTTTATTAAGATTTTAGTTCATATGTGTTAGATTGGGTTGTTGATATTGGTGGATATATCGTGGATAGTGTTTATATATTGGATTGTATGCGTATGTGTGTAAGCCGATGCCGCACATCCTGCAGTTCGTGGGAAGGAGTAATTTTCAAAAACGAAGATATTTGACTATGCAACACCGGCTAAAACTCCAGGATCTTTTCTAAAGTGTAACGCCTTAGATTTCGATTAGTGTTAGTTTAGACGGTAATGCGGGTTTTTGGTAAAAAAATTTACCAATTTTGGTTCCTCACATTTTATAACATTTAATTAATAATTTATTATTATTTGTTTTGGCATGCACACACATGTGCATGTCTATGTGAGGGTGTGTTTGTGTTATCTAGGTTAGTGACCATGACACTTAACCTAATCTAATCCTTTGCTTTAATCCAATCCTTGTTTAAACCTTAACCCAAATCCTAGATATTTGTTGTGTAGGATGAGATATTTCTTTTGTCTTTTGGATGAGAGAAGAGGTGGCATGGTGAGTAGTGTGGATGTATTTATGTGAGAGTTAATGCTTGGTGCACTCACCTTAACCTCACCCCTCTCTCTCATTTCTTCACACCTCACTCATTATCTCTCTCACTTCATTTCTTCTCATTATTTCATCACTTCTCATTCCTCAAACTGAACACTTGCTAATCCCTTCATTAATCCATCACAAACTTCACAAAATCTCACCAAAATCACATCTTTGGCTTTGATTTGCCTCTTGGATGCCTTGGAGCTTGGAAAGCTAGGATCTTTGAGCTTGTGGGAGTAGGTAATGATCTCTTTCTGTTAGTTAAGTATTTATTCTATAGCGTGGCTTATTCGTTTCAGTATAGATCGCGTATTGTATCGTTTCGTGCAAATATCGTATTTTTAGTATAGTTTTGGGTCTCGGATGATCTGCTATCAAACCAGATATTTGTTGCAAAAGTTCCCATCACAGTGACCTAGTGTAGTGATCTAGAACCAACTCTCAAAATATGAGCTCATTCCCTCAAGTTCAGGCCGCAAATTTATTGCTTCTGGCCGCAATTTGCGGCCAGAATGGGGTGGTTGGTGGTGAGTTTTGGTGTAGGGGTGTCCGGGGTTGTATGTGGTCTCTTGGTACTTGCAACTTTTACAAATTGTTTGGGTAGAAAAATCTGGGATCACTTGCTTGTTTTCTTGTTTTTCGTTTCACGCATTAAGTTAGCTGATACAGTTCGTGTTCTGTGTTGCTGTTGCTCTGAGTTAGTTTCATTGTGTCGCTATGCACGTTAGCCACAATACGAACACTTGAGAGTATGTTTTGAGTTGATGCGTCGGTCAAACATAGTTTGTACGTTTTTTTGGGTCTATTGCTAATATATACCTGTTATATTGTTTTATGTCTTAGGTTCGCGGGCGGGGACTTCGGACGCTGCGAAGAAGGGGAAACAGGTGGTAGGTTTTACTTAACCAGGAGCGTTGGTGAGTAGATTTAACATCTACAGGAAAATCGCCCGCATGGCGTTATGCGTCTGGGCTAGAGATGTTATGATATTTTCGCACATCCTATTGCATATTTAGAGTTGCGCATACACCTTATTGCTTAGTTACTTGTTGTGCTTGGACTTGTACCCTTAGGACACTGCACTATTATTGACGGCTCTTATTGCACGAGCATTGATTGTATGCCACACACACCATCAATAATTGCCATGACACGCACAACACACATACATATATGATATTGCTTGGTTAGGGACATTGAGACATTGATTCGTATTCCTTTATGCATATGACATATAGCATACCTGTATACCTACATGCTTACACATATGCCTTGACATGCTTACATGCTAGTTACCCATATATACCTATATGGTATTGTACCATTCGTGATAGGTATATATACATTTGAGACATAGCTACATATACATCTTGCATACATAATTATGCATATACCTGGAGGGTATTACATCATTACTGATAGGTAGATATATATACCTTGCTATACCTACATGTTTACACATATATCTTGCTATAGCTACATGTTCACCTTTATTTGATGTTATATGGATTTGGAGAATTAGGAACCGCATGATATATTTGATAACTTGTTGCAGTTAATTAGCAGTTTTTTTTCCTTTATATACTCATATTACTGTTTCACGTTGCATATATTATATTTCATGGATTCCGCATTGATATATGATTTTCATACGATGTTCTATGATGTTTTTATTCCTAGGTATATATAACAGTGGAATGGGACGCTGTTATATATGCATATATATATATATATATATATATATATATATTAGTGGAATGGGACGCTAATATATATGTATACATATCTTTATAATATATCATCATAATGATTCATGCAAGTATTCTTATTCTTTACTTGATGTTTTCTGGATTTGCGGACCGTGGTAGTTTCATGAAATTATGCATTATTTGAAAAACCCGGTTTCTCTTGATATGATATTTCTGCAGCCACCATGAGATTTATCGGTTCTGATATATATACCCCATGCAAGGTGGCGTAGTGGGCCGTGTGCGGGTACATGGTGAGGCCCGGAGGTACCTCGGGGAAAGAAAGGGATTTCGATGTACCACGCCGATGAGCCTGACAGGGGAACCATACCTACCGGTGACAGTATATATGACTCGGCGGTTATCGTAGGGATACCGACAGGAGTCATGTACGTATGGATACAACGAATTTTGAGTGTCAGAGCTAGGCACTCAAGTATTCGGGATACCGTATGATACGTACCTATTAGGGGGCCAGTCGTTGTGACAGCACCTGATAGATCAGTATTTATGTGTCGATACTAGACACTTGTTTCATGATGTTTTTGGGTGTCGATATTGGACACTCACTTTATATGAAATTTACTCGATACTGATATTGTACATTTAGGATATGTGAGATTTACGTGATATTGTACATACATGATATGTGAGATCTACTTGATATTGTACATACAGGATATATGAGATTTACTTGATATTGTACATACAGGATATATGAGATTTACTTAATATTGTACATTAAGGAAATATGAGATTACTTGATATTAGATACAGGATATATGAAAGCCAATTTGGGGGCTGATTTGAGAAATTTAGGATTTTGATTGTCTTGATGGACTTTGGTCCTACCACGAGGTCAGGATTCCATGGGAATGGTATGTTTTATCCCATACTCCGCATTTATTGTATTTGCATTGCTTCATGTATTAGTAGTGTAGGGATCCTAGGCACACTAATGAGGTCTCACAAGGCATCAACCATGCCAATTTCAAATTTTACAAGTGCCGAGAAACTCTAATACGGATCGTTAACTAGATATTTAGGCGAAACAAGAAGCTAGTTAACAATTTAACTAAGTGAACGGAAATACAACCTTTGTAGATCCGGTTCTCCACCTCCATAGCTCCATGATGAAGTCCCCTTACTGTCCAAATCGCATCCCGGACTCTAGCATCGGCTTCATCGGAGAAATGGGCGGGCTTGGTCGTCGGCTTCGTGCCGAAGATGATCTACGTCGAGGCATCACAAGATCAAGCTCCCACTTCACCAAGTCATGAAACTTGTGAAGAAAACACCCTATACTACTTGGCAAGAGGTAGAGGATGAAGAAATAGGAGGTGGGTACACTTTAGAATTGGATTTCTCACTCATTTTCTCAAGTTGTCATTGATGGAGCAAGGTTTCTTCTTGAAGAAGAAGAAGAAGAAGATGAATATTATGATAAGTTATTTTCAAATAGAAAATAAAAACAATACTTATCATATGGCAACCATGGTCAAGTGTAGAGAATAAATCATGGTTAGGTCAATGGTTAGGGTTAAGCATGAAGACAAAAATGGTGACTTAGTCAAAGCTTCATGAAGCTTCAACATGCATCCAAAGAAAGCCACCATTTTTCTTTTCTTATGCCAAAAAGAAATAAATAAATAAATGAATAAATAGATATGAAAAACAAAACGCTGACCATTTAAATAACCATGGTTTAATCTTTACACAAACTCGAGTAAGCATGTATCATCAAACATGATACAATCAAGTGCACAAAAGTATATCACATATACAACTTGTGAACTTCAAGTGAGAAAATCCATTTAAAGTGAACCAATACTAGTTAATGCAAAGTAATATATCAAATATATAATTATGCATTAAATCATTAAATCAACACTTGATTCAATGATCCGGTCATGTCACACACAACCGACTAGTATACAATGTATCGTTTTATCGAATCAATCCTTGATTCGAATACTAGGTTATATCGCATACAACCATTCGACACATTCATCGCGAGAATAGAATACGGTATCACATACACGCATTATTCTCGGTCCCGCACATATCTCATATACGCTCCTATTTCATTTCGCTTGAGCCAGGAAACCTCTGTGTAGGACTCTAAAGACTCGTCAATACGCCGGCAGCAGATGACGATCATATCAAGCACCCATAAGCCGCAAGCGGTCTGCTAAACGTAACGGCCACCCGGGTATTGAGCGATCAGAAGATCGACGAGCAAGCCCGCTCACACTCCTGTGAATCCAACCAGTAACACTTACCGTACAGTCCGGTCTCGTCGTCTGATATGTCGCATATCTCGCCTAGGGGTGGTAAACGTCAGACCCCAATAGCTTGATAAGTCGTGTCGATATGAGGTCTATAACAGTTCGAGAAACTACAAGTAACACTTACCAGTAAATCTCAGCAACCCTGGCCAGGGATTTCCGGTTATAGCCAATCGAACACAGCGCAACATCAACTCCCTATACCGGGAGAGACGAATCCCCTCCTATCGCTCATTGCCTCCATGTGATTCGGGACTGTACCCAAAAACCACCATTTTGCACGCCCT
Source organism: Agapanthus africanus (assembly GCA_030015575.1). Lineage (NCBI taxonomy): Eukaryota > Viridiplantae > Streptophyta > Magnoliopsida > Asparagales > Amaryllidaceae > Agapanthus > Agapanthus africanus. The sequence goes on from CM057349.1 coordinate 95,128,262, forward strand.
CTTGGACGTGGTAGGGTGGAAATCAAAGCACAGTGGGAACCACACAAGACTCTATGACGATCTCGGGTCAACAGACTACTCTGTACCAGTGTCACCAGAGAACTGCCATCTGACGTAAGGTATAATACCATCTGGGGTTCTCGGCGAGTCCGTCCAGTGTACCCAGTCTCCACTGAGCACCCGTATATCATCTCTGATGTCAAACACCAATGGATATGGGATCATCCATCGCCCATCTGTATGGGTCGAGAAGGTACACGCTAGTCTACTCTGGTATATCGATGCCCCGTTTCGATACACCCACGACTAGGGACTTTGAAGGATGTACTTATGGACTACCATGTCCCCACTAGTATGATCCGCATCATAGTCCAGATAGTCAAGTACACATCCTGAGGGCTTTACCAACATGTAACAGAGAGACAATCAATATACACGTTAAGGTAAAGAGTAACCAGATAGCATACTATCATGTCGAGCGAGAAAGTCCTCCCTATATATGTCCCAGCATCCACTACAATATACATCCTATGTATAGTAATGGCCTCTAGGGCATACATATAACTAACCATCTCCTACTTGCACTAGGGCCAACTGATAACAGTGGTTGTAGTATCTCATACACAACCATCCCATAAAAGTCTCTCTCTGGGAAAAGGCCTTTCATGAGTGGATCCGCCGTGTTGTCCTCTGAGTCTACTCTCCTAACCTCGATCCCTTAGAGATCAACCATCTCCATGATTAGGTGATACTGCCTTAGAATATGTCTGGATTACTGATGGGACGGGTGTTCCTTGGCATAAGCCACAACTCCATTGTCACACAATGGGAGGAACCAAGTTCATCTTATGAACAAATATACATCCAGACTGTCTCTTTGGTAGCATCTTAAGTAGCGATGTATCCTGCCTTTATCGTCTAGTTAGCCACGGTATCTAGCTTGGAACTCTTCCAACATACCGTCCCTTTACTGAGGGTAAAGACAATGCCTGTGACTGACATTCAGTTGTCCTTATCACCCTGGAACCCTTCCAGTGATTCTCCCCAGGATCGATTGATACCATCTCACTACAACTAGTGAGAATCCTAACATCCAATTAGATCTATCTCATAGATCCAAAATCCAGGATTTAGGAGGTATCACTTTGATCCCATATGGAGAATCATTGTGATAAGCGGAGATTGATCGAGCGTAGTATAGGAAACTCCTTTCCTATTAAGAGTATGTCATCCACGTACTCTACGAGGATCGTCACTATACTCCCTACTACCTTTTTGTTTATACAAGGTTCATCTACCATTTTGATGATGTCAAACTCTTTGACTAAGGCATCAAAACAGATGTTCCAACTCCGCGATACCTGCTTTATCCTATAAAGAATCTTGCACACGTTTCCGCTGCTCCCACTGTCTACGAAGCCCTCTGGCTGTGTACTTATAGACGCTCTCTTCCAAAACATCATTTAGAAAAGCAGTCATGACACCCAACCACCAGGTATCGTAGTCATGGTATGTAGCCATGGTAAGTAGGATCTGGATGGACTTAAGCATAGCCACTTGAAAAGGTTTCATCATTATCCACGCCTGGTCGATGACGAAAAGCTTTAACAAGTTTAGGTTTGAAAGTCTCAACTTTTCCATCTACACCAAGTAATCTTCTCAAGATATACTTGCTCCTGATGGGGATTTAACCCTTCAGATATCGCAACCAAAGTCTATACTTTGTTGGTGTTCATGGATTCCATCTCAGATTGCTAAGCATCCAGCCATTCTTACAGAGTCCCACTCTTGATGGCCAGCTCGAAACTAGTTGGGTCATCATTTCATGATGCAATCCTCGCTCCCACTGTCATAGAGAAACCAAAGTATCTCTCAGGTGGGTGAGGAACCTTACTAGATCGGCGGAGAGGCTGAGGTTCGTTGGTAACTATTGAATCCTTTGGTTCTGTCAAATCGTCAGCTACAGTTTTGTATAGTTGGAAACTTTCCAGTTCTACATAATAAACCTTGCCTCGAGCTTGTCCGGATTATGCTTTTAGACATAGCCCGAACAACCCCAAATCTTAACCATTTTGAGACATGGGCTCTTCCCTTTCCATATCACATATAAAGCGGTAGGCAACTGATTTGATTGGAACCCAATTCAATTGGTATGCAGCTTCTCAAGTGCATAACTCCCAAAAGGAAATAGGAAACACAGTAGTACTCATCATAGAGCACACCATATCACATAGGGTGCTATTGCTCCGCCCCGATATACTTTCGTGCTATTGTGTATACGGAGGAGTAATGCTGAGAGAGAATCTCATTCTCCTTTTAGAATAATCCAGGATTTCCGTGCTCAAGTATTCTCCTCCTCGATCTCATCAATGGACATTATACTTATACCCGTGTTTTGGTTCTATACTTCTAAATCATATTCTGTGAATATCTCAAAAGGTTCGGACTTGTGTTCCAACAGGAACATATGTCTGAATCTTGAGAGATTATCAGAGAATGTAACGAAGTACAAAGAACCAGTCATGGCATATGTAGACAGGGGACCTTACATACATCAACATGTATCATCCTAAGAGTTTACTAACTCTTTCTCTGTTTCCAGTAAATAGAGCTATGGTCATCGTATCTTTGTGACATGACTGGCAAGTTTCACAAGATGTAAATTCAAACTGATTTAAACATGCATCTATATGTAACTTCAGCTAGTCAGGTCGCATTGATATGACCTAGTCTACAATACCTCAAGAAGGATTCGTTCATTTCTGAACTCTTCCTCTTGTGTGTGTTCCGTATACTAAAGAACTGTAGTTTGATTTAGAACATTAATGCTTTTAGATAACGTGCCTGAACCGATCAACTTTTGATATAGGAAATGTTCAAAACATTATCCAACAATACAAAATTTTATCATTTCTTTACTAATAAAGAGACTGATATGATTTTGTATATCAGGTTCGGTATCTAATAACATTCGTTCAGAATCAATGAATAGGTAATACAGGGTGACAGTGACCAACAGACTTGGCCGCAACACTTGCCCCGTTTTCTGCCTCATGAAACTTATCATCCGTTCTCAGTTCTCTACCTTTCTGTAGCCCTATGTTACATATTACATATCTGGGATCCTGATCCGGTATCACATACCCAGGACGTAAAGGATACTGAGAAACAGTTCTGTGTAATGAACACACCCGAAGATGATGCATCAGTATGCACTCTCTTCGTTTGGGTGGCACGGGAATTCTGGTAATCCCATATTTTCTGCTCTGTCTTATAACAATTATAAGTTGGAGCGGGACCAACGTTCCCCAGCTCAGTATAACAAGCGGGTTCGGTCAATACATCCGTATTATTATCTTGATTAAGGCGTGATATGGTCGCTACCTGGAGAGAGAGAGAGAAGAAAACACTCAGCGTGCGCTCTTGCAAGATCAGATTGGTTATTATTTTATCTAATCAGGATGGCTCCCACTGCTTTTTATCAAATCTTCCTTCAAACCCTAAAAGGAAAGACTAGCCGGGATTAATTACACACTACAAGTTCGCCAATCTTTCAGCCAGGCCAGTGTCGGTACTTTGAGGGACGTCCCCCGTGCTTTCGCACGAACCTAATTACAGTAAACCTCGTTTTCCCAGAGGCGTAACCCCGTTGACACCTTTCTAGACACCTACTCGATCAGCTAATTGCAATGTGTAAAACTCTCCCAGGAGTAACTCTTACTCGCAGTGGGTATCGGGATCCAACTATCTCATAGAAGGTATGCAATCTCATTGCAAATTTCAACACTTGAAATTCCCGATAAAATTTTGCCCCTAACGTGCTATGACTTTGACGAAAGCCAACAAACCATAGCCCTCTAGTCAAGTTCAACCCATACATTTCTTGATTGAATTAAACCCACCCGCACGACCCTTGAAGAAAGCCAACAAAGCCGCACGACTACCCTAATCCAATCGCATCGTATGCAGCAGATAAGCAGCATATAGCTACCGCACACTGCACCTTGACGAAAGCCAACAAATGCAGCACGAATACTGTATACAACTTATCTGAAATGACGGAGGGCTACGACAGGTTTTTCTGAAAACCTATTGCGTAATGAACTTGATATCGTTGTAGAATCAAATGATTTTAAAAATGGAGTGTTTTTGAGGCTTTTCTAGTTTTGCTAAAGGAGTCACTCCCGGTGAAGGGATCGTCGGTCCTTTCCTGGTCGAATGAGGTGCGGGATATATACATATATCACTGTGCAAAGCAAAAACTCTTAAAAGCAATCAAAAGACAAACCGAGTGTGTAGCATCTGCCAGTTATTGCTAAAGGAGTCACTCCCGGTGAAGGGATCTCGGTCCTTTCCTCATCGAATAAGGTGCAGGATATATCTCATATACCGCTATGCAAAGCAAGAACTGTAGCTACCTGTTTTATTTTTGAAATTCAATTCTACAACATCTTTAGGTTTCTTTTACTTTCATTAATCACATTAATGAAGTCCCATCATTTAAATACCTAAACATCACAGATAAATACGACGTACACTTATGCCATCCGCATTCGCCTCGATGTCCCCTCGTGCACCGTTAGGTTAGGTGACTAACGGCAAAGCGGGGCAGGGCTAGCGCGGGTGTAAAACATAAGTAACGCCTATATAATATATCATATATACTATATACTGTATCCATCACAGAACATATCACATGATCACATCACAGATATTGCAGCAGAAGAATCATATGAAATATTGGATATACTAGGACGTCCGTGCTTTCAATACGAGCCAGTATAAAACACGGATTCCACGGTCGCGATGAATAACAAAACCCACACCCCTAGACCCCTACGAGAGCGGCAAGCAACCCTACCAATTCTAGGGTTAGGAGACCCGGACTCGACTCCTCGAGTTGGTCTCCCACTGGACTCCAGAACCCGGTTACTTGTGCTCTCCTCCTTGGGTCATCCTAGTGCGGAAAAGTAAATAATATACAAAAGGTGACATCTTCCTCAACCTGGAAGTGCCCCAATAAAAGAATATTACATACAAGTTTTTACATGAATGAAAAAGAAAACACTCATCTCACATAAAAACCCCGGCTATTCAAACACGACGATCCAATATAACATATCCAGCAACACATAACATCACATGTCATCAACGTAAGTAAATAAGCGCATCCCAATTGTCGTTGACATATAGCAACGAAACCGGCGATATCACAAATTACACTTACGGTCACAGAAAAAAAAGTGTAAAACTACAACAGTTGGAATCCACAACCTGCATATACATCGCATGCCTAATCAAATGAATTCCTTAGACATCGCATGCCTAACAATTATAAACCCCGCATTTTAGTCTTAAAATCGAAAACACTTTTCAATATAAAGTCGGGCAATTCAGCAAGATTCTCGACATCCTGATCGAATGCTCGTCGCAAACTTCAGTAGGCGGCCGCACCCCCGACGCCGTCGACAAAGTGCACCAAGGCGGAACACCGCTGCCGCGAGCACCCGAACGGATGCTTTCGCCGACGGGGTTCTCCTACAGTCACTTGGTCGGGGCTATGGAGTGAGGCTGTCTATTAAGTTTACCCGGCGAGTATCCGCGTACGCTACGTGATTGCGACGGACTTTTGATCACATCAAAATTCCGTGGCAACCGATCAAGTGAGACTAAACTACTAGATTTATAACATTCATTCAGTTATCTCATAACTACTTGTGAATTCCAAATATTGTATCACATTCCAGATAAAATAGAAAATGTTAAACTTTCCGATCGAACATTCGAACACCCAAGTTTTCCCGAAACAGCTCATCACATGAAATAAGTTCAAAGACATTCACTTCGTGCCTCAGTACCAACGGTCCAGCCGTAGAAGGGTCAAGCCAACGCCTCACATGTGGCATGTCGTACTGCCCCAAACCCTAAGGTTCAAAGGGCAGTTCAAGACGGTCACATAATCGAGTTAAGGTTTGTTGTCTTTTAGAGGGTCCATCGCGTTACTTGCACTACTTAGAACGTCTTTAAATCACGGAAAAATCCAACACTTGGAAATTTTCCGGCAGGGGAAAAATTGGGTATTTATATCCGGTCGAACTTTTTAACATATTCTAAAATTACCCGGAAAACACATAGACAAAGTTTGATAATCCGATCGAATCTACGAACTCCCAATACAACTCAGAAAATTCAACTCTTGAATAAATATTAAAAATTTCCAGGAAAACCAGTACTGAAAAATAAGAATTACTGTACAAAATTCAATGCAGGAGGAGACTAAAGGGCCGCGGAACCGCCGCATTAGCATGCTAATGCCGCGGTTCCGCCGCTCTTTGATGGAATTATGAGTACGGGATCCACAGTAATTCTTCAAATTCCCTGCTGATTTTTCTGCATATTTTTAATATTGAAAAACTCTAGATTTTAGAAAAAGTACAGAGAGCATTTTGAGATTGGGGTTTCGGTTCGATCGGACTTCTAACTCCGTCTACGCATCGCCTAAGGCTCTAGCTAGTCTCTGATACCACTGTAGGGATCCTAGGCACACTAATGAGGTCTCTCAAGGCATCAACCATGCCAATTTCAAATTTTACAAGTGCCGAGAAACTCTAATACGGATCGTTAACTAGATATTTAGGCGAAACAAGAAGCTAGTTAACAATTTAACTAAGTGAACGGAAATACAACCTTTGTAGATCCGGTTCTCCACCTCCATAGCTCCATGATGAAGTCCCCTTGCTGTCCAAATCGCATCCCGGACTCTAGCATCGGCTTCATCGGAGAAATGGGCGGGCTTGGTCGTCGGCTTCGTGCCGAAGATGATCTACGTCGAGGCATCACAAGATCAAGCTCCCACTTCACCAAGTCATGAAACTTGTGAAGAAAACACCCTATACTACTTGGCAAGAGGTAGAGGATGAAGAAATAGGAGGTGGGTTCACTTTAGAATTGGATTTCTCACTCATTTGCTCAAGTTGCCATTGATGGAGCAAGGTTTCTTCTTGAAGAAGAAGAAGAAGAAGAAGAAGATGAATATTATGATAAGTTATTTTCAAATAGAAAATAAAAACAATACTTATCATATGGCAACCATGGTCAAGTGTAGAGAATAAATCATGGTTAGGTCAATGGTTAGGGTTAAGCATGAAGACAAAAATGGTGACTTAGTCAAAGCTTCATGAAGCTTCAACATGCATCCAAAGAAAGCCACCATTTTTCTTTTCTTATGCCAAAAAGAAATAAATAAATAAATGAATAAATAGATATGAAAAACAAAACCCTAACCATTTAAATAACCATGCTTTAATCTTTACACAAACTCGAGTAAGCATGTATCATCAAACATGATACAATCAAGTGCACAAAAGTATATCACATATACAACTTGTGAACTTCAAGTGAGAAAATCCATTTAAAGTGAACCAATACTAGTTAATGCAAAGTAATATATCAAATATATAATTATACATTAAATCATTAAATCAACACTTGATTCAATGATCCGGTCATGTCGCACACAACCGACTAGTGTACAATGTATCGTTTTATCGAATCAATCCTTGATTCGAATACTAGGTTATATCGCATACAACCATTCGACACATTCATCGCGAGAATAGAATACGGTATCACATACACGCATTATTCTCGGTCCCGCACATATCTCATATGCGCTCCTATTTCATTTCGCTTGAGCCAGGAAACCTCTGTGTAGGACTCTAAAGACTCGTCAATACGCCGGCAGCAGATGACGATCATATCAAGCACCCACAAGCCGCAAGCGTTCTGCTAAACGTAACGGCCACCCGGGTATTGAGCGATCAGAAGATCGACGAGCAATCCCGCTCACACTCCTGTGAATCCAACCAGTAACACTTACCGTACAGTCCGGTCTCGTCGTCTGATATGTCGCATATCTCGCCTAGGGGTGGTAAACGTCAGACCCCAATAGCTCGATAAGTCGTGTCGATATGAGGTCTATAACAGTTCGAGAAACTACAGGTAACACTTACCAGTAAATCTCAGCAACCCTGGCCAGGGATTTCCGGTTATAGCTAATCGAACACAGCGCAACATCAACTCCCTATACCGGGAGAGATGAATCCCCTCCTATCGCTCATTGCCTCCATGTGATTCGGGACTGTACCCAAAAACCACCGTTTTGCACGCCCTCTTGGACGTGGTAGGGTGGAAATCAAAGCACAGTGGGAACCACACAAGACTCTATGACGATCTCGGGTCAACAGACTACTCTGTACCAGTGTCACCAGAGAACTGCCATCTGACGTAAGGTATAATACCATCTGGGGTTCTCGGCGAGTCCGTCCAGTGTACCCAGTCTCCACTGAGCACCCGTATATCATCTCTGATGTCAAACACCAATAGATATGGGATCATCCATCGCCCATCTGTATGGGTCGAGAAGGTACATGCTAGTCTACTCTGGTATATCGATGCCCCGTCTCGATACACCCACGACAAGGGACTTTGAAGGATGTACTTATGGACTACCATGTCCCCACTAGTATGATCCGCATCATAGTCCAGATAGTCAAGTACACATCCTGAGGGCTTTACCAACATGTAACAGAGAGACAATCAATGTACACGTTAAGGTAAAGAGTAACCAGATAGCATACTATCATGTCGAGCGAGAAAGTCCTCCCTATATATGTCCCAGCATCCACTACAATATACATCCTATGTACAGTAATGGCCTCTAGGGCATACATATAACTAACAAGTAGTATCTGATAGAGTACCTTTCATGACTATTGCATTTACATACTGTTATTTTATATGCACTGCTTCATGTATTAGTAGTACCTGATAGAGTACTTTTCATGACTGTTGCATATACATATTGTCATATTATTGCTTCATGTATTAGTTGTACTTGCTAGAGTATCTTTCATGACTGTTGCATACATATGACCTTTTATTTCTACTAGCTTGCCTATGTTAGATTCGTGCTGTACGTGCATACTTGCGATTTCCTGCATATGTTATTTACTATTCACGAATTGGCAACTCGCCTCCGTTGTGCCACAGTGTTTTGCAGGTTGTTCCTCAAAGTAGTTAGAGGTAGGGCTACTTTTCATCTATAGTGTCACGACCCAAAGTTGGATGTGACCGGCACTTAGATTGTATATTATCTAAAGATATGCACACAGTCCAAGTAAGCCGAAAACCATGATCAAAATCCTTTTTGCGGAATTCTTTATATAGAAATTTAGTTTTAAATAAAAATCACAGTTTATGAAGTTAAATTATTAAACAAGTATAAAATGTTAAGTGTGGTTGCATCTCTAGTTGGGAGCAACAATATTAACAGTGGAATTCAATACAAAATCATAATATGAAATCAAAGAAGAATCTCAGACATAAATAAAAGAAATATTATTTAATACAACTAAACGATATTATTGAAGGGATGCTAGGCACACGCACAAGGGTCTAGAGGCATCAACCATGCCCGATTTAAAATTTAGCCGTGCCGAACAACCCTAAACCAAGATCTTATACTAGAGATTAGGCGAAAAGAAGCATGTTAAACACTTTAACACTAAGTGAGAGCGATTACAACCTTTGTAGATCCAGTCCTTCACTTCATAAGCTTCGTGTTGTGGTCCCTTCGCTGCGATCATCAAGTTCCGGACTCTCGAGAGGCTCCACGAAGAGAAAAATGCAAGCTTGCTTCCGATCTTCGATAACAAAGATGATCTACCTTGAAGTTTCATTAACACAAGCTCTCACTCACTAATTGAAGTGAACACCCTCATCTAAATGGCAAGGATAGATGAGGATGATGAAGTAGGATTTTTGCTCTCATTTGTTTTCTTATTCTTACTCACTTTCATCACTAAAAGAAAAGCAAGAAAGCTTTGCATCAAGGAAGAAGAAGAAGAATAGTGATCTTTTTGTGATGAATAATGAAAGTTATGATAAGGTTAGAAATGCAAACATGGTCAATGTAACCTTTGTAGAGATTTAACTAGGGCTAGGGTTTGGGTTGATTTAAAGATGAGTCACTTAAAAATATCAACACAAATATCTTTGCACAAAACAAAACAAAACCTTCTAGAAAATTCTAAAAAATCTTAACCCAAATCAAACCCTGACAATGTTTAATCTTCACTAATCATGTTGCATTAATAACCACATCATGTTCCAATATTATATATCACATATATAATATTTATTGTAACAAAATAAAATAATACAATTAACATATATCGCATATATATCAATGTATTACCCGAGTGAGAAAAAGAATCTTTTAGTGAGCTTATATTAGTTAATGCGATTTAATATATCATATATATTATTATACATTAAATTATCGAATCAACACTTGATCCGACAATCCGGCTATATCGCATATAACCAACTAATATAATCTGTATCAGTTCATCGAATCAACTTTTCTTTATGGTATGTAGCCGTGGCAAGTAGGATCTGGATGGATTTAAGCATTGCTTTGAAAGTCTCAACTTTTCCATGTACACCAAGTAATCTTCTCAAGATATACTTGCTCCTGATGGGGATTTAACCCTTCAGATAAAACAACCAAAGTCCTTATTTTGTTGGTGCATAAGGATTCCATCTCAGATCGATAAGCATCCAGCCATTCTTACAGAGTCCCACTCCTGATGGCCAGCTCGAAACTAGTTGGGTTATCATCTCATGATGCAATTCTCGCTCCCACTGTCATAGAGAAAACCGAAGTATCTCTCAGGTGGGTAAGGAACCCGACTAGATCGGTGGAGAGGCTGAGGTTCATTGGTTACTATTGAATCCTTTGGTTCTATCAAATCATCTGCTATAGTTTGTATAGCTGGAACTCCTTCCAGTTCTACCTCATGACCACTAATTTTTCCACAAGAAATTCCCTTTCACAAAGATGGCATATTGAGAAACAAAACATCTTTTGTTCCTCGGTTTGGTAGAAGATATTCCCTTGCGAATGCTTGGGATATCCAACAAACTTCCACAGATACTGACTTTGCCTCGAGCTTGTCCGGATTTTTCTTTTAGACATAGGCCGGACAACCCCAAATCTTAACAAACTTAAGATATGGGCTCTTCCCTTTCCATATCACATATGAAGTGGTAGGCAACTGATTTGATTTGAACCTTATTCAATAGGTATGCAGCTTCTCAAGTGCATAACTCCTAAAAGGAAATAGGAAACTCAGTAGTACTCATCATAGAGCGCACCATATCATATAGGGTGTGATTGCTCCGCCCTGATACACCGACGTACTGTGGTGTATACGGAGGAGTAATGCTGAGAGAGAATCTTATTCTCCTTTAGAATAGTCTAGGATCTCCGTGCTTAAGTATTCTCCTCCTTGATCTCATCAAAGGACATAATAGTTATACCCATTTTTGGTTCTCTACTTCTAACTTATATTCATTGAATTTCTCAAAAGTTCCAGACTTGTGTATCAACAGGAACATATGTCCGAATCTTAAGAGATAATCAGTGAATGTAATGAAGTACAAAGAACCGGTCCTGGCATGTGTAGATAGGGGACTTTCATACATCAACATGTATCAATCCCAAGAGTTCACTAACTCTTTCTCTATTTTCAATAAACAGAGCTATGGTCATTGTATCTTTATGACATGACCAGCAAGTTTCACAAGATGTAAATTCAAAATAAATTAAATATGCATCTAAATGTAATTTAGCTAGTCGGGTCGAATTGATATGACCCAGTCTACAATGCCTCAAGAAGGATTCGTTCATTTCTGAACTCTTCCTCTTGTGTGTGTTCTGTATACTAAGAACTGTAGTTTGATTTAGAACGTCTATGCTTTTAGATAACGTGCCTGAACCGATCAACTCTTGATATAGGAAATGTGCAAAACATTATCCAGCAATACAAAATTATATCCTTTCTTTACTAATAAAGAGACTGATATGATGTTGTATATCAGGTTCGGTATCTAATAACATTCGTTCAGAATCAATGTATTCTGATAATACAGGGTGATAACTACAAACAGACTTGGCTGCAACACTTGCACCGTTTCTATCTCATGAAATTTATCACCCGTTCTCAGTTCTCTACCTATCTGTAGCCCATGTAACAAATTACATATGTGGGATCCTGATCCGGTATCTCATACCCAGGACATAAAGGATACTGAGAAACAGTTCTGTGTAATGAACACACCCGAAGAAGATGCATCAGCATGCACTTTCTTCGTTTGGGTGGCACGGGAATTCTGGTAATCCCCAATTTCCTGCTCTGTCTTATAACAATTATAAGTTGGAGCGGGACCAACGTTCCCTAGCGCAGTATAACAAGCGGGTTTGGTCAATACATCCGTATTATTATCTTGATTAAGGTGTGACATAATCGTAACTAGGAGAGAGAGAGAAGAAAACATTCAGCGTGCGCTTTTACAAGATTAGATTGGTTAACAATTTATCTAATCAGGATATCTCCCACTGTTTTAGTCAAATCTTCCTTCAAACCCTAAAAGGAAAGACTAGCCAGGATTAATTACACTTTACAAGTTCGCCAATCTTTCTGTCAGGCCAGTGCCGGTACTTTGAGGGAGGTTCCCCGTGCTTTCGCACGGACCTAATTAAAATAAATCTCGTTTTCCCATGGGCGTAACCCCGTTGACACCTTTCTAGACACCTACTTGATCGGCTAATTGCAATGTGTAAAACTCTCCCAGGAGTAACTCTTACTCCCAGCTGGTATCGGGATCCAACTATCTCATAGAAGGTATGCAATCTCATTGCAAATTCCAACACTTGAAATTCCCAATAATATTTTGCCCCAAGCGATCTGTGAGCTTGACTAAGTCAACAAACCATAGACCGCAAGTAAAGTTCAACCCGTCATTTCCCGATTGAATTAAACCCACTCCCATGACCCTTGACTGAGTCAACAAGGCCACACGACTACCCTAATCCAATCGCATCATATGCTTTGCAGATAAGCACTAATCAGCTACCCCACACTACGTCTTGACTAAGTCAACAAACGCAGCACGAATACTAAAAACTACTTATCTGAAATGACGGAGGGCTACGACGGGTTTTTAAGAGAACCCTTTGCATAATGAACTTTATATCGTTGTAGAATCGAGTGATTTTAAATGGAGTGTCTTTGAGGCTTTTCTAGTTTCGCTAAAGAGGTCACTCCCGGTGAAGGGATCGTCGGCTTTTTCCTCATCGAATAAGGTGCAGGATATTTCACAAATATCACTATGCAAAGCAAGAACTATAGAAGCAATCAAAAGACAAACCGAGTATGTAGCATCTGCTAGTTTCATTAAAGAGGTCACTCCCGGTGAAGGGATCTCGGCTCTTTCCTTATCGAATAAGGTGCTGGATGTTCTACAAGAAACACCGCTATGCAAAGCAAGAACTAGAGCTATTAGTTTTTAAACAAGTTTCTACAACATGTTTAGGTTTCTTTTAGTTTCATTAATCTCATTAATGAAGTCCCATTTTATTATGCTTCACAGGCATCACATTTGAAACGAAATCTGCAATATAACATATATCTCATATATATAATATAAACATTCGTCTCAGGCTGTAATATGATCTCATCACAGAACATTGCAGCAGAAGAACATATATGAAATATTGGATATACTAGCACGTCCGTGTTTTAATACGAGCCTGTATAAAACACGGAGTCCACGGTCGCGATGAATAGACAAACCCACATCCCTAGACCCCTACGAGAGCGGCAAGCAACACTGCCAATTCTAGGGTTAGGAGACCCGGTCTCGACTCCTCGAGATGGTCTCCCACTGGACCCTAAAACCCGGTTACTTGTGCTCCCCGCCTTGGGTCTACCTAATGCGGAAAAGTAAATAATATACAATGGTGACATCATCCTCATCCCGGAAGTGCCCCAATAAAAGAATATTACATACAAATGAATTTTACATGAATAAAAAAGAAAAACTCTCATCTCACATAAAACCCCCGGCTATTCAAAACGCGACGATCCAATATAACATATCACAGCAACACATAATATCTCATATCATCAACGTAAGCAAGTATGCATATCCCGATTGTCGTTGATATATAGCAACGAAGCCGGCGATACACCACATACTACGCTTACGGTCACAGAAAAGAAAGTGTAAAACTACAACAGTTGGAATCCGCAACCTCCTTAGACATCGCATGCCTAACCAAATGAATTCCTTAGACATCGCATGCCTAACAATTATAAACCCCGCATTTTAGTCTCATTATTGAAAACTCTTTTCAATATCAAGTCGGGCAATTCAACAAGATTCGCGACATTCTGATCGAATGCTCGTTGCAAACTTTAGTAGACGGCCGCACCCCCGGATGCCGTTGACGAAGTGCACTAAGGCTGAACACCGCTGCCGCGAGCACCCGAACGGATGCTTTTGGCGACGGTGTTCTCCTACAGTCACTTAGTCGGGGCTATGGGGCGTGGTTGTCTATTAAGTTTACCCGGCGAGTATCCGCGTACGCTACGTGATTGCGACGGACTTTTGATCGCATCAAAATCTCGTGGCAACCGATCATCTGAGACTAAACTGCTAGATTTATAACATTCAAATTAGTTATCTCATAACTACATGTGGATTCCAAATATTGTATCACATTCCAGATAAAAAGACAATATTAAACTTTTCGATCGAATAATCAAACACTCAAGTTTTCCCAAACAGCTCAACACTTGAGCGGAGTTCAAAACATATCCATCACATGCCACAGTACCAATGGTCCAGCCGTAGAAGGGTCAAGCCAACGCCTCACATGTGGCAACGCCGTACTGCCCCAAACCCTAAGGTTTAGAGGCAGTTCAAGACGGTCACATAATCGAGTTATGGTTTGTTGTCTTCTAGAGGGTCCACCGCGTTACTTGCACGACTTTCCGAAAGTTTCAAACTCGAGAAAAAATCCAACTTTTGAAAATTTTCCGACAGGGGAAAAAGTGAGTTATTGATATCCGTTCGAACTTTTTTACAGTTTCTAAAATTATCCGGAAAAAACTTAAACGAAGTTAAATTATCCGATCGAATCAACGAGTCCCTAATATAACCCAGAAAACTCAACACTTGAGTAGAATTAAAATTTCCCAGAATAGTGCAAAAGAACCCAGGAATGAAACTGTGAAGTTGCGGGCCCCAATGGCACTGTTCGGCCGCGGAACCGCGGCTACATGCGTGGTTTGGCCGCGCTTCCGCGGTCACGTGATCGTTTTGGTGGTCCGTACTTCACAGTAATTCCTATGTTTCCCTGCTTGATTTTTTGAATATTTTTAATACGAAAAAATCAACTTTTTAAAAAAAATTCCAGAAACTAGGTTTTATCGGGTATTCGGAGTTCGATCGGACTTTAAACTTCGCCTAGACTTTGCCTAAAGCTCTAGCTTGGCTCTGATACCACTATAGGGATGCTAGGCACACGCATAAGGGTCTACGAGGTATCAACCATGCCCGATTTAAAATTTAGCCGTGCCGAACAACCCTAAACTAAGATCTTATACTAGAGATTAGGCGAAAACAAGCATGTTAAACACTTTAACACTAAGTGAGAGAGATTACAACCTTTGTAGATCCGGTCCTTCACTTCATAAGCTCCGTGTTGTGGTCCCTTCGCTGCGGTCATCAAGTTCCGGACTCTCGAGAGGCTCCACGAAGAGAAAGATGCAAACTTGCTTCCGATCTTCGATAACAAAGATGATCTATCTTGAAGTTTCATTAACACAAGCTCTCACTCACTAATTGAAGTGAACACTGATTGATTCGAAAGAGTGTTTGTAGTTTAACCACAATCAATAACGGTGTCGCACGTAGCTAGACCGAGATGAGTACGGGTCGTCCTCTAGGAAACATGGAACCTTTTACTTTTACTTTAGATGTGTTAAGAAAGAGAGGAGGGATAAAGAATTTTATAGAAAGATTTCTAGATCTACGTTAAACAAGAATGTAAAATATAGATCTAGATTATTTTAAAGATGTAATTAATATAATAAGAGAGCTTGTAGGGTTCGTTAGGATTTAGTAGTTATGGACGATTAATTAAAAGTTACCCTTTTTATCCATTAATAGATTTAGAACTAGAACGACGGTGATGCGTGTAGATTAGGGTTTCTGGAGGGAAAAAGAATCCCACTCTTAACCCTTATCTCGACACGGAACTCCGTTCATATCTAGCCTTTACCAAAACAATCATTAATCTAATCTCTAATCGCGGTCGGAACTAGCAAAGAATTGCTAGCGCGCCCGATTAGGATGTTAATGATTCTTTTGATAAAGTTCCTAAACTTTATAGGACTTAAAAAGGGTTTAGTTATTTTCATCGTCCATTAGCCTACCCTAATCCTACGAACCCTAACAAGCGGAGAATTACTCGCGCATGTTAGGAGAAGAAGATCAAAAGAAAGAGAGGGAAAACATAATGTAAAGTGCAAAAGAATTATATAAAATAACTACCTTTATTAATCAACTGAACAATCTACACTTTTATTCCGTAGAAAATGATTACAAACTAGTTGCTTCTCGATCTTTCCTAAGGAGGTAGATGAACAGTTGATGATCAGCCTGGATGCGTGAGCCGTCTTGGACTTCGTGATCTCTTCGGCTTGATAACTTTTCCAAGAGGCTCTCGGTGCCCTTTTATAGTGCAAAGCCAGAATCTTCTTGTTGAAAACTTGATAAAATTCATCATAGATTCATGCAAAGAAATCTCATTCTCTAACTCCCTAGAATTGCGGCGGATCCGCGGCCCAAGGGGGGTTTGGCCGCGGATCCGCGCTCAAAGGGTGAGATCTCTTGATGAGTTTTCTTGGGCTTGCATCTTGTGACATGTGGCAATCCTAGGCACCTTCATAATTCAGAAATCTTCTCTCGGTTGCTTCCAGACTTGGTCTCCAAGTTTTGATTCTTAATTTGGCAAGTTTTCTTCAACAAATTGATTTGTTTGATAAATTCTGCATAACAACTTGGAAAATTCTGCACAATAATCTCAAATAATATTTAGTAGGCTTATTTCTACTAGGATTTGGTCAATGGATTTATTTGCATACATTTTCCTACCAAATGCTAATCAAAATATATTAACATGTGGAAAATGGTGTTTTTACACATAAACCCTCATATGTATAATATATCATAATAAAGTCCATTTTTAATATGAAAATGGTAGGAAAAATGTAATACAAATGTGCAGTTTTATCAACTGAACAAATACCCCCAAACTTATCTTTGATCATCCCGAGCAAACTAGTTTATTCAAGAGAAAGAGAAAAAGAAAAAGGAAAACCTAAATAGCACACTTTCGTAGGCAAACACGATTGCACTGAGCACGTGCAACAAGCCGTTAAACCTCTAGGTGTCCCTAGTAGGAGGAGTGTTGTCTCCTGAGGGTTTTCAGCGGATTACACCCACAAAATCCCATAACAAAAGAGAGATGGTGAAATTTACATATAAAGATAAGAACCATAAAAGAAAGACTTTGAAAATAAGAGTTTCCAACTATACTAGCTTTTCAGTTGTCATGAGCCCTATCTTAATAGTCATGAAAAAATGTAAGAAATCACATCATCCCTCAATAAAACATCGTCTTTATTCTTCATTTCTATTTTTCTTCCAAACATTGATCATATACCCCTACGTGTGTGTATAGAACATCCCTACACTCGGAGAATTCAATTCAAGCAATCATACTCTTGTCCATCTACCCTAATACTTTTTAATTTTGATGAATACTTAGATTTGCTCGCACCTTTTCATGCGACCGTTAATACTTCTTGAGGTACTAACCGACCGATTCATGTGCTTGCTGATTCGGTGATAATATTTTCCTCGTCTTGCACCACCTAAGACTTAGCAGTGACTCCCAGACCAGTTGGCCTTAGGGCACTAGGTGAAGAGGTACCCTCGCTATATTTTTTTATTGCTGTCTTGGCGATAACAAAACCAGTGTTCATTTTTTTCTTTTCACCATTTTTATATTTTCTTCAATTTTTTCATTTCCTTCATACTTTGGCTTTTAGACAAGTGCATTTCAATGTATCCTCTACTATCCCGAGTTTCAAGACGTGTGTAAGTGCATATAGTAGGGTATCAATATTCAAATGTTTGGCTTCCAGAATAGAAACTATTTTTCAGACTTATTTTTATCCTCAGATTAGTGACTTCCTTCATTTTACTAACCCTTGGGACAACAGCTCATAACTACTTATTACTAGTTCGTCTAAGAAAACTTCTAATTTTCTTGGTTTTCTTAAACTATTCCTATCTTTTGGATGTAATTTTTCACTTTCTACTCTTTTGTTATAAAAGAATTTTTTTTCTCTTTTTTATAAAATTTTTGAAAATGTTGTGCTTATGCAAAATATGATGCAAACTGATGTGTAAATAAGCACAAACCTCTCCCAAACCTGTTTACAGCAGTGTCCTCACTGATGTCATCCGTTAAGCTCAAAAACCTGTAGACTTTGGAGGAAATTATTAATGGGGGCAAGAATATATGAAAGTGAAAATCCTCCCCCAAACTTATTTTTGGCTCACAATTTTGTAAAAATCATTTCTTTCAAGAGCCCAAAATATACCACCCCCCCAAACTTGAGTTAAACAATTTTAATCTTTTAAAATCACACGAGGGGGTCAAGGTTATTGGTCAATGCCGAGGTTTGCAAAGACCGAAGGTCAACACCAACCATTCAAAAAATTTATCGATGAAGCACCAAGGTTGGTGGAAGAACACGTCACCTTTTGACGTGAAGAAGTGGGGAGGTGACAAGAGGTGTAATGGAAAAGGATTGCGTCTCAATTTGGAGAGACGACACAGTGATAGTAATGATGGATTACTCGCATTATCATGATTGTCCAAAAGAGGGGGTGGAGGTCCAGTTTCTTCATCTTGGAGTTGATTCATCTCAACACCCGTGTTTTGTAAAAATGCGAGTTCATCAGCGAAAATTTTCTCAAAGCTTTCATCGATACCCCGAAGAATAATGTCATTAGAGAAAATGGGGTGATCGTCAGACTCTATAAAAAGTTCCTCATCGGTGTTAGATGTTGACCCGGACAACTCGGTGGAAGAGTCCGTGTCAAGCAACAACATATGAAAAGAGTCAGAATTATGAGGTTGATCAAATTCGCTGCTGTCGACATCCATTAATTCGACAGAACACACATGAGCATAGGGTTCGGGGGGTTCACTTCCCAACTTGTAAATGTTAAGCTCAATTGACTTCTTTCCAAAGGATAGGGTCATAGAGCCGTTTCTACAATTGATCACTGCGTTGGAAGTGGCCAAAAAGGGTCGACCGAGTATCACCAGAATTTGATTGCGTGGGTTTGCTACAGGTTGTGTATCTATAACGATAAAGTCCACAGGGAATATGAATTCCCCGACTTTGATTAACACATCCTCTAGCTCACCCCTTAGTTGGGTGATAGATCGATCGGCCATCTGAAGAGTGCAATGCGCAGGTTTTAACTCTCCGATCTCTAATTGCTCATAAACAGAATACAGAAGCAAGTTAACACTAGCACCTAGATCGAGTAGAGCACGATTGATATTTTTACCCCCAATAGAAATAGAAATTGTAGGACTTCCGGGGTCCTTTCGTTTCTTGGGTAGTTGTTGTGTAAAAGCAGTGCTCACATTACTCGCAAGGAAAACTTTTTTAGGTACTTGAACTTTTCGCTTCCTAGTGCACAAGTCCTTTAAGATTTTTGCATATGACGGAACTTGTTGAATAGCATCTAGGAGAGGAATGTTTATGTTAACTTGCTTAAAAATTTCCACAATCTTCTCCATTTGTGGACTTGGTCTGTTGCCCCTTAACCTGTTTGGATAAGGTGCTTTATCAATAATGGTTTGGTCCAACATTGGAGAGGATTGTGGGGATGGATTCGATCCCAAAATTGGAGTGGGAATCGACTTAGATAGATTTGGCGAAATGGGCGAAGGGTTCGAGCCTTGGGGAAAACGGAGAATAGACTCGGTTGAAGGTGGAAGACTGGACGAATTAGGGGAAGAAGAAGAAGAAGGGGTATCATTGGTGTCACTATCATCACACTGCTCACCCACTCGGTTATTCAACACTTTTCCCGATCTCAACGTGGTAACAGCACTCACATTATAACTTTGTGAGTGGCCAGGATTAGGTATGGGTTGAGATGGGAGTTTCCCTTTCTCTCTCGCACTCATTGCGGCGTTTAACTGTGCGATTTGGTTTTCTATTGATTTAATACTCTCACCATGGGAGGCGGAGTTTTTCGTTAAGGTATCAATAGAAGACCTCATCTCAGCCGAAAATTGCATGGATTGTTTCATGAACATATCCAAAGTTTGTGCAAGTGAGTTGTCAGTACCGGCCACTTGTGGTGCAGAAATGTTGGCCGGATTTTGGAAATTCTGTGACTGAAAGGGGGGCTGATTCTGTGGTTGTGGTTGCTGTGGAGGAGGTCTTTGATAATTACTTTGTTGGTTTTGGTTCCAAGCAAAGTTAGGATGATTCCTCCATCCTTGATTATATGTGGAAGAATAAGGGTCGTTTCTAGGTCGCTGCTGAAAAGCAGCATTAGCTTGAAACGATGCATTCATAGGACATTCTTCCATTAAGTGTGAAGGATCCGAACAGCAACCACAGACGGTCTTAGGAAGCGTGACCTGATTTAGGGAGCATGATGAGAACTTGTTTTCAATAGCGTCGAGTTTCTTTTGTATCGCTGCCATTTCGGATTTTACTGCGATAGAAACATCGAGCTGGTGAATACCTCCCTTAGTTGAAGGTGGTCTTACGCTTTCCCACTGCAAAATGCTTTCTACGAGATCTTCCAGATATTTCCATGCTTCACCGTCATCTTTAGACATGAAATTGCATTGACACATTATTTCAAGCATCTGCTTTGTCGCTGGATTAATGCCCTCATATATAATCCGACATAAATCCCATCTTTGTATTCTGTGATGGGGGTATTGGACAAGCAGATCCTTGAAACGTTCAAAGCACTTCCAAAATGGTTCATTGGGAAGCTGGGTGAACTGGTTGATCTCGCTCCTAATGTGGGCAGTCTTATGGTTTGGGTAAAACTTCTTAAGAAATGCTATGACGAATTCGTCCCAATTAGTGATAGAGTGTGCGGCAGTATTGTAAAGCCATTTTTCTGCTAAGTCGCACAATGTGAATGGGAGAAGACGTAAGCGCATAGCATCTAAAGTTAATTGTGAAGTACCCATCATTGCGCATACGTTTTCGAATTTGGTGATGAAAACGTACGCGTCTTCCGACTCAAGCCCTTGAAATTTGGGCAGCATATTGATGTAGTGGGGTTTAATTTCGAAATTATCCCCGTTAGGTGGTGGAAGAGATAGACAAGTAGGAAGGGGACCACGAATAGGATAGCATCTCTCTTGGAGAGAGATGCGCGGTGGATTCTGCGCACCTATGGGCGGTGGCAGCGTGGTGTTATATTCTGATGGAGTGCCGTCCATCTCGGTCGTGGTGTGTGGTGGGGGAAAAGAAGATGAAGAAGTACCGATTTCGGCGTCGATAGCAGGAACGCGGACAAGACGGGCACTAGGATCCCGTGTCCAGCCGAGCATGCACTAAGCGAGTTTAGTGCAAGTGGCAGCATGTGTGTGATTTAAAATTGGCTTTTTTTGAAAAATGTGAGGCTCAAGACAAATCACCCTAAGATGCACAAGCAACCCTAGAGCTAAGGTCACCTAGGTCCAGTCTCTAGACCGCTCCTAGACTTCCAAAGGACAAGCCGCAGGATCAATCCTCTACCGCCTCCGTACTACCCTTGTAGCCAGGTAAGAGCTAGGTACGTGGGAAGGAACCACATCGTGGGCCTAATTAAAAACCACTAGCCTTTGTCACACTTGCCTAGGCACTACAAAAGTAATGCGGATAAACGATAGATTACCCACGACCTTCCTCTGTCCTTATTGAGCGCGACAGTCCTTAGAGTCTGGTCTAGATATTTTTTAAATTAATGAAGGGTTGATCTGATGCTCGGTTTGTGATTTGTGGGGCTTAGGAAGGGTGATGAAATCCCCACCTAATCTTGATTTGGTCTTTGCCCCTTAAAGTCCGTATTAAATATGCAAAACAAAACCAATCACAAAACTTTTGCAAAAAGATTTTTTTAGCGGCGCAATTTTGCAAAGAATCCTGCAGAAAATAGATTTTATTGGATTTGAGAGGAGAAAGAAGGAGGTTAGAATCTTACCAGAGAAGTTTGGAATCCTAGATCTTCCTTCCCGCCGCGCTTCCGCCGCAAATGAGGTCCTTTTCCGCACTTCCGCCGCGGAGTAGATGGATCAGTTGATGAGAATTTTTCTGTGGCCTCCTGTCCTCTTCTGGATCTTGATGAATGTCTCTGTCTCTCTGTATCCTTAAGTATGTGACTCCAGATTCCCTCACAAAATTCACACAATAATCGTTAAATATGCAATTTGCAGTTTTGTGTTAATAATGATATGAATTGTCTAAGAATTCAACACAAATAGTAAGAATAAAAAATTACGCACGTATCCCCGGCAACAGCGCCATTTGATTGGTAGGAAAGAGTGTTTGTAGTTTAACCTCAATCAATAACGGTATCGCACGTAGCTAGACTGAGATGAGTACGGGTCGTCCTCTGGGAAACATGGAACCTTTTACTTTTACTTTAGATGTGTTGAGAAAGAGAGGAGGGATAAAGAATTTTATAGAAAGATTTCTAGATCTACGTTAAACAAGAATGTAAAATATAGATCTAGATTATTTTAAAGATGTAATTAATATAATAAGAGGGCTTGTAGGGTTCGTTAGGATTTAGTAGTTATGGACGATTAATTAAAAGTTACCCTTTTTATCCATTAATAGATTTAGATCTAGAACGATGGTGATGCGTGTAAATTAGGGTTTCTAGAGGGAAAAAGAATCCCACTCTTAACCCTTATCTCAACACGGAACTCCGTTCATATCTAGCCTTTACCAAAACAATCATTAATCTAATCTCTAATCGCGGTCGGAACTAGCAAAGAATTGCTAGCGCGCCCGATTAGGATGTTAATGATTCTTTTAATAAAGTTCCTAAACTTTATAGGACTCAAAAAGGGTTTAGTTATTTTCATCATCCATTAGCCTACCCTAATCCTACGAACCCAAACAAGCGGAGAATTACTCGCGCATGTTGGGAGAAGAAGATCAAAAGAAAGAGAGGGAAAACATAATGTAAAATGCAAAAGAATTATATAAAATAACTACTTTTATTAATCAACTGAACAATCTACACTTTTATTCCGTAGAAAATGATTACAAACTAGTTGCTTCTCGATCTTTCCTAAGGAGGTAGATGAACAGTTGATGATCAGCCTGGATGCGTAAGCCGTCTTTGACTTCGTGATCTCTTCGGGTTGATAACTTTTCCAAGAGGCTCTCGGTGCCCTTTTATAGTGCAAAGCCAGAATCTTCTTGTTGAAAACTTGGTAAAATTCATCATAGATTCATGCCAAGAAATCTCATGCTCTAACTCCCTAGAATTGCGGCGGATCCGCGGCCCAAGAGGGGTTTGGCCGCGGATCCGCGCTCAAAGGGTGAGATCTCTTGATGAGTTTTCTTGGGCTTGCATCTTGTGACATGTGGCAATCCTAGGCACCTTCATAATTCAGAAATCTTCTCTCGGTTGCTTCCAGACTTGGTCTCCAAGTTTTGATTCTTAATTTGGCAAGTTTTCTTCAACAAATTGATTTGTTTGATAAATTCTGCATAACAACTTGGAAAATTCTGCACAATAATCTCAAATAATATTTAGTAGGCTTATTTCTACTAGGATTTGGTCAATGGATTTATTTGCATACATTTTCCTACCAAATGCTAATTAAAATATATTAACACATGGAAAATGGTGTTTTTACACATAAACCCTCATATGTATAATATATCATAATAAAGTCCATTCTTAATATGAAAATCGTAGGAAAAATGTAATACAAATGTGCAGTTTTATCAACTGAACATACACCCTCATCTAAATGGCAAGGATAGATGAGGATGATGAAGTAGGATTTTTGCTCTCATTGGTTTTCTTATTCTCACTCACTTTCATCACAAAAAGCAAAGCAAGAAAGCTTTGCATCAAGGAAGAAGAAGAAGAAGAATAGTGATCCTTTTGTGATGAATAATGAAAGTTATGATAAGGTTAGAAATGCAACCATGGTCAATGTAACCTTTGTAAAGATTTAACTAGGGCTAGGGTTTGGGTTGAGTTAAAGATGAGTCACCTAAAAATATCAACACAAATATCTTTGCACAAAACAAAACAAAACCTTCTAGAAACTTCTAGAAAATCTTAACCCAAATCAAACCCTAACCATGTTTAATCTCCACTAATCATGTTGCATTAATAACCACATCATGTTCCAATATTATATATCACATATATAATATTTATTGTAACAAAATAAAATAATACAATTAGCATATATCACATATATATCAATGTATTACCCTAGTGAGAAAAAGAATCTTTTAGTGAGCTTATATTAGTTAATGCAATTTAATATATCATATATATTATTATACATTAAATTATCGACTCAACACTTGATCCGACAATCCGGCTATATCGCATATAACCGACTAATATAATCTGTATCAGTTCATCGAATCAACACTTGATCCGATGACCCGGCTATATTACATATACCCGGCCGATATCTCGTATCGCGAGAATCAAATACGGTATCACATACATGTATTGTTCTCGGTCCCGCACATATCACATATGTGCTCCTACTCCGTTTTGCCTAAGCCAAGAAACCTCTGTGTAGGACTCTAAAGAATCGTCAATACGCCGGCAGTAGGTGATGATCATATCAAACGCCCACAAGCTGCAAGCGATCAACTAAACGTAACAGCCACCCAGGTATTGAGCGATCAGAAGATCAACAAGCAAGCCTATACATTCTCTGGCGAATCCAATCAGTAACACTTCCGTACAGTCCGGTCTCGTCGTCTGATATGCCGCATATCTCGTCTAGGGGTGGTAAACGTCAGACCCCAGTAGCTTGATAAGTCATGTCGATATGAGATCAATAACAGTTCGAGAAACTACTGATAACACTTACCAGTAAATCTCAGCAACCCTGGCCAGGGATTTCCAGTTATAGCCAATCGAACACAGCACAACATCAACTCCCTATACCGGGAGAGACGAATCCCCTCGTATCGCTCATTGTCTCCATGTGATTCAGGATTGTACCCAAAAGCCACCTTTTTGCATGCCCTCTTGGACGTGGTATGATGGAAATCAAAGCACAGTGGGAATCACACAAGACTAAATGACGATCTCGGGTCAACAGACTACTCTGTACCACTATCACCGGAGGACTGCCATCTGACGTGAGGTATAATACCATCTGGGAGTTCTCGGCGAGTCCGTCCAGTGTACCCAGTCTCTACTGAGCACCCGTACACCATCCTTGATGTCAAGCACCGATGGATATGGGATCATCCATCGCCCATCATATGGGTCAAGATGCGTATACGCTAGTCTACCCTTGTGTATTGATGCCCTGTCTCGATACACCCTCGACTAGGAACTGTTATAGGATGTACTCGTCGACTACCGTGGCCCCACTAGTATGATCTCATCATAGTCCTAGTAGTCGAGTACATATCCTAAGGGCTTTATCAACATGTAACATAGAGACAATCAGAGTACATGTTAAGATAAAGTACGACCAGATAGCATACTATCATGTCGAGCAAGAAAGTCCTCCCTATATATGTCCAAGCATCCATTACAATATACATCGTATGTACAGTAATGGCCTCTAGGGCATACATATAACTAACAATTATCTGTCGAAATAATATACATATAACTACATATCGTTCTAAGTCATTATACAGGGTCTGATGGAGAAACTCTAGATTCAATATACAATACCAAAAGAGGAGGTTACTATATAGGTAACCCACCTAGCGAAAAGAGCGATAAACTGATAAGTGGATCTGTCTGCTGCTATACGTCCACTCGACTCCTGCAAAGAACTGTGGCACAACGGGATGAGTTGCCAACTCAGTGAATATAACAAACATATATCGGCTGATAATGTAAGTATGCCGATCTAGAACTAATATCAACAATGACGAATATGATGCATACTAACAGGTGGAAGCATAAATTTGTACTACTCAATATATAAATCCAAAACTGAAATCTCATCAATTGTTTTCCAAATAAGGTTCATTTTCTTCCCGTGTCCAACATCGACACAAATTTTCGGTGTTTCATCAGGCATCGTTCCCCGAACGATCCTGTCAATCAATAACACCGGTCGGTATCACATAGATATCCACCGTGTTTACCACTGACTCCGGTATCGAGTATCGTCGTTAGGCTCACCGCCTAAAGTGCGGCCCCTGCCCCTCGGCCCCGACTGGGTCCACCATGAATCCGGCTGTATAGCTACCCCACCAAGCTCGGATATACGTAAGAAATTCCGCAACCGTATATTTACCCCACCCGCTTCGGAACAAAACCAAATAAAAAAACGATATTTCATGGTGGACATGTCACATTTATCATAAAAATCCTTGAATTCTTTCGCTAGTGTTTAAAAACTCAAAGCCATAAATTCATAGTAATCCAATGCATCTTATATCAGAACTACACATACTTGGAGATAAAATATGATAATGTTTATGAAAAATAACTACCATTCTTGATGTTCAAGGTATGATGGGAATCCTATTTAGTATAATAAGTATTAAGTGTATATGTGACATGTTAATATCGACGAGGTGTAGTGTAACATGTAGATATGTGCAGGTGCGGCATAACTCGTCGATAACTGTGCAGTGTTCTAACAATTATTAACATGGCGATGTATATATATCTATATGAATGCATATGATCAATTTAACATATAAAAGCCCATTTTTTAATTTAAACTTAACTACGGGCGTATCACGTCATCCATATAAAATCCCCCGGTAGATGTTTAGTATACTCACTGGAATACGTCGAATCAACTCAGATCACCAATCCATTTCCTTTCCTTGCGGCCTCCGAAATTTCCGTATTCGAATCTATTATCGCAATTAACTTGTATAAGAAACGGCTAAACTCCGATACGGCGAAAACCTGAAAATACCAGTTTTACGTATTCGCTATACTAAGTATGATTATCGCAACCTATCACACTTATACTAACTGGATTTAATCAAACGCTGTTTCGTAACAGAAAACAGAATCGTATTACGAAACGTCCGTGTCGTGTTTTAAACGTTTTAACCCATTTCAGATATTAACTCACAGATTTCATATACTATTAAATTAGCTTAAATAAATAATACCAAGTATCATAATAACTTCATAGAGACCTACCCTGAAATCCACAAGATCCAAAACCCCTAGAAATTCGGCGACGCCGGAATTTTCCTATAGGTCGCCGGCCCAAATCCGAGCCCCCTGGTTCTTGTTCCTATGGTTTGCTCTATGTTCCAAATATATCATTTTAGCACTGTTTTGTTAAGTTGATTTTATTCTGACTAACAGCAGATTACTGCAGAGCTAAGTTTTCCTAAAAATACGAAATTATAGAACTTGAACTCCTACTGTGATTAAGAATATTACCCACAATAATTTGTAGGAATAACCCCTCCAAGATGCTAAACCCCTTGTCCTAGTTTGATGGTGAGATCCTTGCCTTCTTCTTCTTCTTCACTTCTCGTGCTCTCCTTTGTTTTGGTTTGTTTTTCTTATTCTTTCTTTAAATTTTTTAGGTTTTTAAAATGCTTCAGATCTGAACACAAGCTATATACGTGAGAAAAAGGAAGGATAAGGTGAAGGAGGAGGTGTCATCAAGCAAAGTGTAGTGATTTCATGCGAGGAGGAGGTGTTGGTGTGTATGTGTGCATGAGTGTAAGAGGTGTCAACACACTAACCTTTCCAAAAAGATTTAATTTGAATTTAAGTTCTGAACTAAAACATATTCTACCCATTTTCCACTTACACCTTCACAAAACCAAATTTGCATAATATTCCTAAACTTGTATAAAACCCCCTCACAACTTATGTTATTATATAACACTCTTTTTATTAAAATGAAGCTAAAATTATCACTAAAACCTTTATAACTTATTTATGTTGCACACTAAAATTTTAATTTAAATTGTTTTACATACATCTTATGAAATTGACTTATTTGTTTTTAATAACTTTTTGATTTATCATTTTCAGATGGACGCAGATCGGGATCCATTTTATACAAATTAATTAATTTTATTTATTTCTAAATTTTCAAAATGTTACATATCGTATCATCTTTTGCTGCGGATACCGCTTCGGCTCATAGTGTGCAGTTTTGCTATAGATGGGTTTTGCGGTTATCCGTTTATGTACATTGTATCTTGTTGTATCTTGTACTCTCCATCTACCATTATCATGTATGACTTAGAGACTTGATGTGAGGACGATATTGTATATTATTTTGTGACTTGGAGGTCTTTTATGCAGTTTTACTTATATCGTCTTTTATTTCTTCGCTACAGCATCGTATATCTGTTGTGGTGGTTGTTTTCCGCCTTTGGGCATGTATTTGCTCCCGTTTGGAGATTCTTTACTTATATCTTGTTATACCCTTTTTGGGGCTGGTTTTTACAAAGGGGTGCTGCCAAAATTTTAAAGAAAATAAGTTGGACTTTAAAGAATTTGGGTTGAGATTTCAAAAGTTTTAAAAATATTATTATCACTTACTACTTTTGATGGTTTAGATTGCTGGGTTTTCGGCTTACTTAAATTGCATTACGTCTGTAGGCATTGCGTAGTTTAAGGGCCGTCACGTGCCAATTTCGGGTAATGACATAAAGCCTTAATTAGATAATCTATCTAGAGGTTTAATTACTCTGCTAGAATGGTTATACCTCCAAGATATGGTCCTTTGGGTCTTCTAGTGCTCCATTCCAAGGCTCCTCGGTGATCGGATCAGGCTATCTTCATCGACCTTCTTGCGTCAAAGATGATCCACCACAAGAGAATGTACTCTAAGTTTCAACCTCTAAATGAGGATACTAAGGTAGATGGTTCGCTAAACCAACTAGCCTAGGAGATATAGAAAGTCTAATGGATTGTTTAGTCTCACTAAACCCTTGGCTCACAACACATATGAAGGTTGGGGTTTAGTCTTAGAGGAAGAAAGAGGTGGAGAAAATTAAGAGAGCAAGAGAGGAGAGAAACTTAAGAAAAATCTCAAGAGTATAGAATGAACCAACTAGAGAATCTAAGTGTAGAGAATGGCTAAGTATTTGCTCAATTATTCAAGCATGCAATAAAATACAATATAATTAAGCACCCATGCTTGATTAGTGAGTCAAGACAAATAAAATAATACTTGAGCCATTCCTCACACCATGCCTCACAAAGTCTCCTCCATTTCCACCTCATTAATCCATTTAAGTAAATGGATAAAACCAATAATGAGGTGGCTCCTTCTAGAAGCATGCCTTGACAAATTACAAGAATTCCCCTCTCACCGTATATACATACCCGTATCCGTATTCCGAAAAATACGGATACACTGAGACGATAACAATCCAATAATACAATACTAGGATCCGGCTTAAAGTAAAGCCCACTAGTATTGTCCTCCCGATCAGCATATGTGTACAAGTACACATACGTGATCGAAGCCCAGTCGTAAAACCATACGACGTCTACATCCATTGCCTGAAGCAGGGAAACCCTCTGTGTAGGACTCTAAAGAATCGATACTACGCTGGCAGTGGGTTTAACTACAGGCCGTCAGTGGTACTAGCTGCACGTAACGGCTACCCAGATATCTGTCGATAAGAAGACCGATGAGCAAACTCACCTGGACTCTGAGCCTATCGGTGACAATCTCCGTACAGTCCGGTCCTTTCGTCTAAGATACTCGCATATCCGCCTAGGGGATGGTAAACGTCAGACCCCTAACAACGTGATAAGTCATGCCGGAGGAGAGCCCAATACACCAAGAGAAACTACTGGAGTAACTTACCAGTATTTCTCGACTTCCCTGGCCAGGGACTTTGTGTAATGGCTTTCTGAACACTGCGCGATATCATCCCCCAATACCGGGAGAGACGAATCCTATCCGATCGCTACTGTCTCCAAGTGCTTCGGTACTACACCCAACTACTACCTGTTTGCACGACTCCTACGAGCATGGTAGGGTAGTAATCAAAGTGCAGTGGGAACACACTCGAGACGAAGTAGCGATGGCAAGTCAACGAACTAAGTTGTACTCATGCCACCTGGAAACTGCTACCTGACCATAGGTTAATACCAACCGGCAGTTCCCGACGAGTCTTGTCCAGTGTAACTCATAACCTAATGAGCACCTGCATGCCAGCTCAGTACGGTATACTAATGGCTGTGGGATAGACAATATCCCCTGCTGGGATGAGCAGCGTATACACTAGTCTACTCCGGAGTATCTATGCCCCGTCTCGATAATCCAACAAATAGGGACCTGTATAAGGATGTGCTTATAGACTACTCAGCCCCCAC
Source organism: Agapanthus africanus (assembly GCA_030015575.1). Lineage (NCBI taxonomy): Eukaryota > Viridiplantae > Streptophyta > Magnoliopsida > Asparagales > Amaryllidaceae > Agapanthus > Agapanthus africanus. The sequence continues at coordinate 95,158,802 of CM057349.1, forward strand.
AAGTGTGACTGCCATCATAACACTGGTAGTCAAGCAAAGGTCCTAAGGGCTCCACCAATATGTATATGCGATATGCTAAATGAAACACGTGCACTTGTTGAGGTAGAATCAAATCAGGTAGCATACTATCATATCGAGCAAGACTATTATTATAACTGTGAAATATCCCAAGTATCCAATATGTAATATACAATCCAGTATGATACAATAATGGACTCTAGGGCATATATCACTAACAATCTCCCACTTACACTAAGTCCATGTATTGGCATATCGCAGACCTATCATCTCGATTAGCCACTCAAATTGTGTTTGAGGGATGGCCTTTGTGAGTGGATCTGCAGTGTTGTTCTCTGTCTCTACTCTCCGCACCTTGATCTCCCATAGATCAATGATCTCCCTGATCAGGTGGAACCGCCTCAGGATGTATCTGGACTTCTGATGGGACCTTGGTTCTTTCTTCAAAGTTATAGCGCCGTTGTTATCACAATACAGCGGTATTGGATCAACAATGGATGGAACCACCTAAAACTCTATCACGAACTTCCTGATCCAAACTGCTTCCTTCACGGCATCACAGGAAGCAATATACTCCGCTTCCATAGTCGAGTCAGCAACGGTTTTCTATTTGGAGCTCTTCCAAACAACCACCCCTCCATTGAAGGTAAAGACATCACCCGACATAGACTTGGAGTCATCCTTGTCACTCTGGAAGCTGGAGTCGGCGAAGGCTTAGATCTGGAGGTCTTCCCTGTCGTACACCAAGAACATATCCTTAGTCCTTTTCAGGTAATTGATAATGTTCTTCACTGCTATCCAGTGCTTCTCTCTTGGGTTTGACTGATACCGGCTTACAATGCTCAGGACGTATGTTACATCTGGTCTGGTACACAACATCGCATATATTATAGAGCCTACCGCTGAAGCGTAGGGTATAATTGACATGCGAGCCCTTTCCAAATCAGTCTTGGGAGACATCTCTTTGCAGAGGGTGATTCCGTGATAAGCCGGTAGATTACCGCGCTTAGAATCTTTCATACTGAATCGTTTCAGTATGGTGTCGATGTACCTTAACTGTGAGAGTCCCAACATCCGTTTAGATCTGTCATGATAGATCTGGATCCCTAGAATGTTGGAGGCATCACCCAGGTCCTGTAATAAGAATCCCTTGACTGATTGTAGCATAGGAATGTCATTTCTTATCAAGAGAATGTTATCCACGTACAGGACGAGAAAAACCACAGTTCTCACTATAATTTTACTATATATGCATGGTTCATCTGGATTTTTGATAAAGTCGAATTCCTTGACCGTCTTATCAAAACAGATGTTCCAACCCTGTGATGCCTACTTTAGTCCATAAATGGACTTAAGCAACTTGCACACCTTTCCGCAGTTCCCACTCTGAATGAAACCCTCCGGCTGATCCATATAGACGCACTCTTCAAAATTTCCATTTAGAAAAGTGGTCTTTATGTCCATCTGCCAGATTTCATAATCGTGGAAGGCAGCAATGGCAAGAAGGATCCGAATGGATTTGATCATAGCCACTGGAGAAAAGGTTTCATCATAGTCTAAACCAGGTCTTTGACGAAAACCTTTTGCAACAAGTCTAGCCTTATAAGTTTCAACATGTCCATCTACAACAATCTTATTTATGAAGATCCATTTGCATCCTATGGGTTTTACCCCTTCTAGAGCAATATCCAAAGTCCATACTTTGTTTGTGTACATGGAATCCATTTCGGTCTGCATTGCATCCAGCAATTTTACCGTGTCTCTGCTCTGAATGGCTTGCTGGAAGCTAGTTGGCTCATTATTTTCGATGATGCAATCCTCTTGATCCCCGCTATGATAAAACCGTAGTATCTCTCAGACGGATGAGATAGCCTACTAGTTCTGTGGAGTGGCGTGGGTATGTCAGGTTCTTTCGAAACGTCTGGTTCCACCATGCTTTCAGTAATAACTTGTGGTTCTGGAATTTCTTTTAGTTCTATTGCGCTCCCACTTATCTCATTTTCTAAAAATTGACTTTCCAAGAAGTGGACATGCCGAGAAACAAAGACTTTTTGTTCCTATGCATAATAGAAAAGATACCCCCTGGAGTTCTTTGAGTATCCCATAAAATTACACAATACTGAGCGTGCCTCGAGCTTGTCCGGATGCTGCTGTTTTACAAAAGCGGGACATCCCCATGTCTTAAGGTACTTAAGATAGGGTTTCTTCCCACTCCACACTGATATGGTGTGGTTGGCTTTGACTTAGTAGGAACCTTGTTCAAAAAATATGCAGCCGATTCTAGTGCATAGCCCCAAAAGGATCGCGGTAACTCAGCATTACTCATCATGGAACGAACCATATCCAATAGGGTTCTGTTCCGCCTTTCTGATACACTGTTTTGCTGAGGTGTATATGGAGGAATAAGCTGAGAGAGAATTCCATTCCCTTTTAAGTAGCCCTGTAACTCGGCACTTAAGTATTCACCACCTCAATCAGATCTCAGTGTCTTGATACTTTTGTCGGTTTGTTTTTCCACTTCATTTTTATATTCCCGAAATTTCTCAAAGGCCTCGGATTTATGTTTCATCAAGAATACATGTCCATAACTTGAGAAATCGTCCATAAAAGTAATGAAGTAGGAATAACCGCTTCTTGCATGTGTATACATTGGACGACACACGTCGCTGTGTATGAGTCCCAAGAGCTCGCTCACTCTTACTCCGTGTCTAGTGAACGGAGTCTTTGTCATCTTTCCTTTGAGATATGATTGACAAATTGCATAAGACTGATATTCGAACGGATCCAAATATCCCTCTCTATGTAATTTCGTCAATCGTGTTTCATTGATGTGACCCAGTCTACAATGCCACAAGAAAGCCTGATTTAATTTCGGAGACTTTATTTTAAGTGTGTTCTGGACGTTGAAAACCTGAGCTTGATTCAATACGTATATTCCGTTATCTAATGTACCTGACCCAATCAAATTTTGATTTAGGTGGATGTGTACTACATCGCTTACAAATGTAAAATCATGTCCTTCCTCAGAAAGTAAAGATACAGATATGATATTACAAGCTAGACTAGGTACATACAAAAAGTTACGTAAAATCAATATCTGCCCACTTGTCAATCCTAGGTGATATTCACCTACGGATTCAGCATCCACGCTCATTCCGTTAGGAACTTTGAGAGTCATATCATCTGCCTTGATAACTCTACGGTTTCTCAAAGCCTGTAATGAATTACATATATGAGATCCTGATCCGGTATCTAGTACCTAGGAAGTAGAGTTAATGGATAGACAGTTTTCAATTAGAAACACACTTGAAGCCGAAGCCACAACGTGCTTCAAATCCTGGCTTCTGGCTTTCCAAGCCTTGCAGTCCTTCTGAAAATGAGCTTTCCTATGACTACAAAGTCATGCCTCTTTTCCTACTAATAGTCCCAAACTTTTGCCCTGCCCTTTCCCTCTAACTTACTGACACCGCTTATCGGCTTGGTGGAGGCCTTCTTCTTCTCTCCCTTGGCTTTCGCCTTGGATCTAAAAGAGGAAGATTCCCCAATAAGTAGAGTGGGTTTCTCCCTAGATTCTTTCAGGGTGCCCTCTAAGCTCCTCAATAAATTGAGAAGACTTGGAAGTGTAACTTCCTTCCTTTGAATTTTTCAATTCAAGATAAACTGGGCGTAAGTAGATGGTAGGGACTCTAGAATCAAGTCAATGAATGACTCGTTCTCCAATATGGTCCCATGGTCTGTGAGCTGTTTAATATAGCTAATCATCGTAAGGACGTGGTCCCCTACAGATGACCCGACAGCCAACCTCGCTTGAAGCAATGTCTTTGAGGTCTCATATCTTGCGATACGAGATTGCTCTCTATATAAAACTTTGGTATGGAGGAAGATGGAAGATAAGTCCATCTTCTCATGCTGCCTCTGGTGTTCACTATCCATGAAGGCTAACATGAGGCACTTGGCTCTTGCACAATCCTTTTCCCATGTCAGACGGATATCCATATCCGCGACGGTAGAACATGGACCTAGGACGGCGGGGGGTTTTATAGTAAGGAGGTAGTCTAGCTTGTCATGGGTAAGTGCCATCTGGACATACTGTAGCCAATCAATATAGTTTGGCCAAGTCAAATTATTAACTATTAACCTATGTCTGGTTATTTTGGTCGCTGCAATAAGGAGAGAGAGAAGAAACACTTAGCATGATACTCTTGCAAGTTTAAATTGGTTATTAGTTTATCTAAACAGGATGGCTCCCACTGTTTCCTCGAATCCTTCCTCAAACAATAAAAGAAGAATTAGTCAGGATTAATCTCACTTTTACAATTCTTGCTTAACCTTTCTGCCAGGCTGGTGTTAGTACTTCAAGAGAGGTTTTCCAACGCTTTCGCGAAGTTCCTTAATTACATAACCTCTTTTCCCTGGAGGCATAGCCCCGCTAACACTGTTCTAGACACCTACTTGGTTTATAGCATTGATCGTTTAGTGAAAAATCTCCCGAGGAGTAGCGCATACTCACAGTAGGATCGGGATCCAAATATTATTGTGTGATAACCAAGAAGGTAGCCTACCATGATTATCATACTCCAAATGGTATGCAACACTAGCAAGTTTCAGTACCTTAGAAACTCCCGATGTGGATTTTTGCCCCATGCTCTTACCACCTTAACGAAGGCCAACAAATCATAAGTCGCATGTCAAGTTCTACCCGTCATTATCCAGGTTAATTTGAACCCACCCATACATACCCTTGACGAAGGCCAACAAAGTAGTACGACTATCCCAAACCAACGCATCTATCTATGCTACATATGAATACCCATTAGCTACTAATCACTATGCCTTGGCGAAGATCAACAAACATAGCTTGAATACTACTGAATATTCATATGAAATGACGGAGGGCTATGGATGGTTTTAGCTAAACCGTGAACGTAGTGAACTTGATATAGTCGAAGGAACCATGATAGATTTTTAAAAGGAGTGGTTTAAGCTCCGCATTTTAAATTGCTTTTTGAAGAAAACCGAGTGGTTTTGAAATTGTTCCAACGATTAAGCTTTGGTTTGTTTTATCTTTGAATTAAACAATGTTAATTCGGTCCCATCATTTACAAATCCTATCATTGCAGCAAAAGAAATGAAAATACAACGTATGCTTATGCCATCCGCATTCGCCACGGGGCCCCGTCATGCACCGTTAGGTTACTTAACTACCAGCAGAGCGGGGGCTGGACTAGCGCGGGTGCAAAATATAAGCAACGTTTATTTATATAATATATATATATATATATATAGCCATTCGTCTCACGCAATAATAGGCATTCCAAACTACAGATGAATAAATTGGATATACTAGGAATTCCTCGTTTCATTTAAGCTTACAACGAAAGACGGATTCCACGGTCGTGATTGTTGGGTTATGCAAGCGCCCTGGCCATCAATCCGTGGCCAAATGCGGAACAAAAAATTATAAACCGGCGCTAACACAACCCTATAACCCGGATGACCCATAAGTCCTAGATAACAAAAACATGCTTAGGAGCTAAACTAAAGGGTTAGAGTGATTATACCGAATTGATCCGTGTCTTTCGGTCTTCAACCACTTTCCCAAGCTCCTAGAGGTATCACGACCCGGAAATGGCACGTGACTGACACTTAAATCATATGAAGTCTATAGGACCCCATCTAATTCAAGTAAACCAAAATCCCAAAAATCTAAACCATTTTAAATAGAAGTGAAGAAAACTTATTTTTAAAGCATGTGGTTTCAATAACATAAGCCGAAATTGCATTTTTAAAATCTCAAGTCTTTTCTGAAAATTTCGGCAGAATTTCCTTTGTAAATACTGGCCCCAAAAGGGTACAACATGCATAATATGAATAAAGGCATCACCAAGCGGGAGCTAGCTCTTTGTCAATTGACGGTCACAACCACGCAAGCAATATAATATACAACGCCGAAGGGCGAGGATCAAAACTCAAAAGGAAACTCAATAACATCAAGAAAACCCATAATAATACAACGCGCAACTCTAAGGTCGAAAGAATAAACAACTGGTCATCTAAGTCAAATAAATATACAAGTCTGGTTGATGGAGTTTACTAGATACAACTGAATAAAAATAGAGTACAATGGTGGTCACGATGCAAGTGAACCCACCTACCAAAGCAATCACCTGGAATGAAAGCAATGTGCCAGTAAAGCCGCAATGAAACCTGTACGGCAAAACCTGCAAGAACTGTGGCACAACGGGGTGAGTTGCCAACTCGTGAGTAGAAAACATCACAGAACAGAATCGTATGGATGACTCAATCCTAAATCAATACGATCATAATATATATATCCTCAAATGATAGTATGGACTGAAGCATAATATAAAAGCAAGGGTAAACATCTATGCATAAGTGTAATCCCATGTGCTCGTGTCAGTGTCTCAGGTAGCAATATATCGTAAATATGAGGTATGAATGCAGTATAATGAAAATAGAATACATCATGAAAGAGAAAACTGTTTTCTTAATATAGTGAGATTTCTGTATAAACATTTAAGTATCATCAATGAAATCATCAAAAAATCAGTGTCAAGTATCGACACAAAATATATATCTCAATATCCCAATATCTCAATATCTTAGGCTCCGGCTATCCGGACCGGCCTGTATCATCAAATCTCAATATCTCAGGCTCCCGCTATCCGGACTGGCCTGTATCATAAATCTCAATAAAATCACCGGTCAGCAACGTTCCTCTGTCACAGGCTCAAACGCCATCCTCTGCGATCTTCTCGCCCCGGGGTACCGCACCAGGTCCACCATGCACCCACAGACGGTTCATCTCCTCCTCGAATCGGGTGTATGATATCGCTCAAGAGCCGAGAAAACTCATGGTGGACATATCACAATCATAACATGAGAAAACCGCACTTTTATCTTTTAAAATGATAATTGAGTTTATTAAATCTTGCAGTTTCTCCAAATCCAGAAATCTCATGGAAAATCCGAAATCCAAAATGAAAAGTCAATAATAATGAATACTGGGCTCCGGCAATCCGGACTGACCCTTATAATATTGCATGACTAATGAATATAAAAATATGCATGCATGAAATAACACAGTAAATAAACGCAATATCTAACTAGCATATGAAAACAATAACATATAGGAACTATCAGCTAGCAAGCTATATCAATGAAGTAATATTCTCAAAAGTGTATGTAACATAGCAATTACCGATGAAGATGTGTGTGAGCCAGCAAAAAAGTGTACGTGGAGAATACGCGTCATCGGTAATGGTGCTGGTGTCCTAACAACAGGTTTCATCATTTCTAACGAAAATACATATAAGTATGTAATGCAATGCGAGCAGCAGAATAAATGGTAAATGAATAGTGATGCAACAATAAAGAAATATACATTCTTATATACGAGTCATACAGTTTTTGGTATCTGAAATCACATGAATCGTGGTGTTTAGAAAATAGGGCTACAACGTTTTTATGAAAAAGTACATCCTTTGAAATATCCGTAGTATCCTTTGGCCTGTCTTTAAAATACTCACGATTCGTTAGTTTTTGAAATAGGTATGACGCGAGTCTCGTCTAACATCTACAAGTAAACTACAGGATTAAACTAACAGACTAATCGAAAAGGCAAGGAAAACCACCTAAGTCTGAGTCGATAATTGTATATATATAATAGTCGGTGATCCCGCCTCAATAGTATCCCATACGATACACTATATAATATGACATTCTCGTGTCAAGAGTGCGGATCAATCATCAATTTAGCTCGTACGGTAAATCCATCGTACGGCATCCCAAATCGGGGTACGGGTCAAATATCACATTTATCTCACTATTCATCTGGTATCCTTATCATCACATATCGTGATCTGGGGGTACTGATCTAAGTCTAGTACAATACTGATACCATCTACATATATATATATGCGTGTGTACGAAAACACATCGCCCAAGGACCCGCTATAATATCATGCCGTATCTCAATATACGAACCCAATCACATCACCGATCTCATGGCATCATGCCCAATCTCATCGACCCATCTCCAAATACCATATATTATCCTCATCATCCATGTATATGTATACGCATATATATACATAGTCCCATACCTATGTGTGTGTATATATATACATATCCCCATATACGTACAAGAAAGTAAAATGCATGCGAGTGTGTGTGAATGTAAACATTATTCTAGGGTTCGCGACTACAACTAACTACGACACTATCAAACAGTTATACTAAACTTAACCCATGATATTTTAAGATCCTACTTACTAATCATCCAAGTTTCACAATAAACATATTTAAATAGGTATACATATTCATATACGACACAACGAAACTGCGGGGTGCAATACGCCATCCACCCGACTTTCCCCGTAGATATATATCTACTCACCTTGATCTTCGCTTACCGATGCCGATGTCGCCACGCGCTTTCTTATCGTCTCAAAGTCCTCGTGGGGGTACCTACAACCAATATACAATCGCAAAAGCTTATTAAAATCAACTCGGAAAACCAATACGGCACATAGTTCGCTCATAGGTTAAAACCTATAGCGTCGCATGCAAAACACTACCAATAACCCTAGTCGTTGACGTTCAAACGCCACATGACAGGAAATAAATATCAAATACAAAAAATCAAGTTAAAAAGAAGTCGCAAAATAAGGCATCAACTCAAGAAAACACCTCCAGATTTTACCCTAAGTGAAATTAGCCAATTTTGCATATAGGAGGGGTCTAGTTTACTGATGAATGAGCCATGTAACCAATACGGACCAAAATGACCTTACCGTGGCCGTAAATTGCGGCCAGGAACAATAAATCTGCGGCCTGGCAGTGGGGTTAGGGTCAAGGGTTTCAATGGTAGCTTTCTAAGTGCCTGCATGACTCACTGTGTTTGCTAAATAATTTTTCAGGTCCCCGAGTCATAGCAGATATCTAAATAGCATCACAATTTCCCAAAATCTGCCGATGTCAGGGTTTCTAAGTTTAGGGTTTGGGTTTAAGTCTCAGGTTTTGATCTTTAATCAAACACTAAAGGGGTTTATAGTCTCTACTAATTCTCAATTACATTTTTGGATTCAATTCAAACCCTAACCCTAACATGAAATTTTCAAGGTCCACGAATCAACACTAATTCACTTCTAAACTAACATGAATGCTAAAGTGAATGAAACACTACTCTAATGGTGCAGGAATTACCTCATTTGGCAACTCAAGAAATTTCTTGAGTTGCCCCAAGTCTCCAAAATCCTTGCTTTCTTGGTCCAAAGTGTTTGTTGTGAGCCTGTGCATGTTTTTAATGAAGTGGAGATGATATTTTGGGTGTTTTTCATGGTGTTTTGAAGAGGTGGAGAGGGGATGAAGGAGAGGGCTGCCATGGAGATGAAGGGGGGGAGAGATGATGAGGAGAAAATGAAGAAGGAGAATAGCCATGGTCAAAGTTGACCCATCACCCTCTCTCTCTCATGCCCATGCGTAATTCTTTATCATTTTCCGTTTTCTTTTTCTTTTCCTTTTCTTTTCTTTCTCTTCTCTTTTCTCTCAATTAAAACCAAAACAAAACAAAAGAAAAGCCATGGAGGAAAATGTAACAAGTGTAAAAAAATGACATGGTGCATGTCATGTGCACAAATCTGGATTAATGCAAGATTAGCAATATTTAATCGTGATTAGCATTAAAATGGAATATAATTAATCATAAAAAATTATAATTTGCTTAAATCATATAAAACGCCCTCATTTCAGTAATTCCTATAATTTTCCAAATTTTTCCCCAATTTATCGGTATTTAATTATACCGCACTAATAAAATATTCAATATATATATTATTTAATTATAAAAATTCCCAAAAATAATATTTTATTTTTCTGAAATGTTACAGTGTTCTCCCCTTAAAAAAATTCGGTCCCCGAATTTAAATTTAAACCCCTCAAATTCTAAAACATTTCAGTAAAATGATCAAGTCGTCGGGGCTCCGAAATCATAAATACGTAAAACATATCGTAGCGCAATACATGCGCATGAAAAACGAATATATAACACAAAATCAAAACTCCGTCAAGCATCCCGCAATCATCGGAGTTATGGTGAAGACACCAATTTCAAAGCCCAAAACGAAAACTAACATCATATACATCAAAACTATAACATGTACATAGTACGCGTCGGTGTAAACTCGTCAAAACATCTGAAAGAAATGCATGCCAAACCTTTCATCTTGCTGTGCGGTGCGCATATCGCGGCACAGTGACGGACGTTTATTGTAAGAAAATAATTATATATATGTATATATATCTATCTTTTGTTTAACATATACGTCCCGCCGTTTTGAAAAATAATTTAGAAGGGTTTCATTTGTAAAAAAGTTTCGTGTCATCTTGGACACGTAGGTAAATACTGAGACTATAGCTCCCTTTTGGAAATACTTTCGATAATTATCATTGTATGCAACAATATATTCAGGTGCTGTCCTCGGACTAGTCCTGCTCAGCTACTTTACCGAGTAGTAAATATCATAAAAACATACTGCTCAAAATCAATCCCAAAATGTATATAGGAATGCCAAGTGCGTCTGGTGCACACGGAAATCGAAATCAATGAATGTGCCATACATGTGCACAGAAACCAAAATCTAAGTGCAAGGGGTGTGCATGAAACACCTGTCAAGGGCAACGGGTGTGCCTGACAGCAATATCAGGTGCATCTGATATGCATGAAGAATCTCGATTGAGTGCATCTGGTGTGCATCAAAATCGCATTAAGCGCCCAAATATACGCAAGAATCCAAATCCAGTGCACAAGGTGCACGAAAACAAATATCAAATATCACAATCGAAATTGACGGTATACAACACATTTCAATCCAAACCCACATCATGTATACCGTGGTATATAATCTCACAACCATGTGCATCGGCGTGCACAAAATCAAATCAAAATACTTAAAGTGCATGAAAACTATGACGAAAGCATAAGTCAAATCACATGCATACCATAGGCATGAAATCAAAATCAACATCTCGAATCAAATCGAAGTCAAGTGCAACTGTGGTGCACAAAATCTCAATCATGCAAATAAATCGCCCAAAATATCAAAATCAAAGATGGTGGAAATAGTCCCGCTCAAGCACATCCTCTAAAGATCTCTGGCCAACTGTCATGGTCACACATAACATGTTTCGTCGACGATGGCGAACTCTGGCCTACTGGGTGTGCGCAATATGACCAATCCTGGGTCCATGTCTTCTCGTATAGTATTCCAGAAAGGTTCTGTTGAAGTCTCTCCCAAATCTCGTTTCTGTCGAACTGCCCGGAAGTCATCATCCTTTACTAAATCTATTTCTTATTCCGGAACGACTGCATACTCATCGCGACTCCTTCTGGAAGATATATCCATATACAACGCCTCTGCATGCATATCATCTCTGATGTCAGCGAAGTGGAACATTATCTCATCATGATCTCGTACGAACTTCTTACTCCACTTTTCTCTAATGTCGACTTATTCGGACCCGTCTCCTCGTGGCTGGATGGACTGCGCTCCAACGGCTATACCGTATCTGGAGTCTCCCAAGCAATGTATCCTATCACATGATATCCGAATGATGTCGAACTTTTTGATCGATTCGTCAAAGTCTCATAATCCCCCAAGAGCTCAACATCTTGAGTAAAGTTTAATAGTATTCCAGTACATGCCACAGTACCTGTGGACCAACCGTAGAAAGGCAAACCCAAGCCTCATTAATGGCACCGAGGAACTGCTGTAAACCCTAAGGTTTCGAAGCATTCTCATGGCCATTATATCGAGTTAGGGTTTCATTCTTCTAGAGGTTCCATAGATTTACTTGCATTGTTTTCAGAAAACTTTAAACTTGGAAAATGGGCTTCTGACTTTCGATCGTCTCTATCGACTCTCAACTTACCTGCATGAAGTCATCTCTAACTGGAATCAATCAATCTGATGACCTCGCATCGGGGTAGGTAATGAATCACATGTCCAAGTCCTTCATCTTTGGTGACTAGCGATCTTCTATCATATCTCTAAGTACAACTCGTGCGGCGTTAACTTCAAACATCTGGGGCGATATCTTTTCATTCGCAGCAACAACTAAATCATTCGTCCGCCCGTTGAACAGTGCCTCAATCATCAAGAATAATCGGTGCATCGACGGTCATCACATTCTGGCTGGCCTATAGCAGTGGCCCAATCCTCTGATGCTGATCTGCACATCCGAGAAATCTTGTAAAAGCGATCCATCAAACGCTCATGGCGCGAAAACACAATAGGACGATACATCTATGCAATTGTGTGTCCCTGGAATCACGCCCTGGTCAGTCCTCGTCCGTGACGAGCTCGTGCTGACGCAACTTTATCCGTAGCTCTCTCTGCCCGTGTAATCGTGGCAGCAAAACCATAAACCAATATCGATGAGGATAGATCATAGGAATGAATATAATAATGTGCAAGGAAATGTACATCCTAAGGCTTCTTAAGCGGAGTAGCGTATCGTAACTATGTCGCGAAACATACACAGGGTATGTCACTCTACTTAAGTCACCTACTCCATCAACCAAGATCAACCTACGCAACGAAAGTTCGGGTCTAATACCCCCTCAACTAAGTCTAAGTTCCATAAGGTTAAGCCTAGATTCCGTATATATACAAACGCCCTAGGCTCCGCATAGTCAAACATAGACTTGAACCAAGGTTAACCTAGCGCTCTGATACCAAATTTGTCACGACCCGAAAATGGCACGTGACTGGCACTTGAATCATACGAAGTCTATAGGACCCCATCTAATTCAAGTAAGCCAAAATCCAAGAAATCTAAACCATTTTAAATAGAAGTGAAGAAAACTTATTTTTAAAGCAAGTGGTTTTAATAACATAAGCCGAAATTGGGTTTTTAAAATTTCAAGTCTTTTCTGAAAATTCGGCAGAGTTTCCTTTATAAATACTGGCCCCAAAAGGGTACAACATGCATAATATGAATAAAGGCATCTCCAAGCGGGAGCTAGCTCTTCGTCAATTGATGGTCACAACCACGCAAGCAATATAATATACAACGCCGAAGGGCGAGGATCAAAACTCAAAAGGAAACTCAATAACATCATGAAAACCCATAATAATACAACGCGCGACTCTAAGGTCAAAAGAATAAACAACTGGTCATCTAAGTCAAATAAATATACAAGTCTGGTTGATGGAGTTTACTAGATACAACTGAATAAAAATAGAGTACAATGGTGGTCACGATTCAAGTGAACCCACCTACCAAAGCAATCACCCGGAATGAAAGCAATGTGCCAGCAAAGCCGCAATGAAACCTGTACGGTAAAACCTGCAAGAACTTTGGCACAACGGGGGTGAGTTGCCAACTCGTGAGTAGAAAACATCATAGAGCAGAAATCGAATGTATGACTCAATCCTAGGTCAATACGATCATAATATATATATCCTCAAATGATAGTATGGCCTGAAGCATAATATAATGGAAAGGGTAAATATCTATGCATAAGTGTAATCTCATGTGCTCGTGTCAGTGCCTCAGGTAGCAATATATCGTAAATATGAGGTATGAATGCGGTATAATGAAAATAGAATATGTCATGAATGAGAAAACTGTTTTCTTAATATAGTGAGATTTCTGTATAAACATTTAAGTATCATCAGTGAAATCATCAGAAAATCAGTGTCAAGCATCGACACAAAATATATATCTCAATATCCCAATATCTCAAGCTCCGGCAATCCGGACTGGTCTGTATCATCAAATCTCCATATCTTAGGCTCCGGCTATCCGGACTGGCCTGTATCATAAATCTCAATAAAACCACCAGTCAGCAATGTTCCCCTATCACAGGCTCAAACGCTATCCTCTGCGATCTTCTCACCCCGGGGTACCGCACCAAGTCCAATATGCACCCACAGACGGTTCATCTCCTCCTCTAATCGGGTGTATGATATCGCTCAAGAGCTGAGAAAACTCATGGTGGACATATCACAATCATAACATGAGAAAACCGCACTTCTATCTTTTAAAATGATAATTGAGTTTATTAAATCTTGGGGTTTCTCCAAATCCAGAAATCTCATGGAAAATCCGAAATCCAAAATGAAAAGTCAATAATAATGAATACTGGGCTCCGGCAATCCGGACTGGCCCATATAATTTTGCATGGCTGATGAATATAAAAATATGCATGCATGAAATAACACAGTAAATAAACGCAATATCTAACTAGCATATGAAAACAATAACATATAGGAACTATCAGCTAGCAAGCTATGTCAATGAAGTAATATTCTTTAAAGTGTACGTGACATAGTAATTACCGATGAAGATGTGTGTGACCAGGCAAACAAGTGTACATGGAGCATACGCGTCATCGGTAATGGTGCTGGTGTCCTAACAACAGGTTTCATCATTTCTAACGAAAATACATAAAAGCATGCAATGCAATGCGAGCAGCAGAATAAATGGTAAATGAATAGTAATGCAACAATATAGAAATATACATTCCTATATACAAGTCATACAGATTTTGGAATCTGAAATCGCACGAATCGTGGTGTTTAGAAAATAGGGCTACAGTGTTTTTATGAAAAAGTACATCTTTTGAAATATCCGTAGTATCTCTTGGCCTGTCTTTAAAATACTCATGATTCGTTAGTTTTTGAAATAGGTATGACTCGAGTCTAGTCTAACATCTACAAGTAAACTATAGGACTAAACTAACAGACTAATAGAAAGGGCAAGGAAAACCACCTAAGTCTGAGTCGATATATGTATATATATAATAGTCGGTGATCCCGCCTTAATAGTATCCCATACGATACACTATATAATATGACATTCTCGAGTCAAGAGTGCTGATCTATCATCAATATAGCTCGTATGGTAAATCCATCGTACGACATCCCAAATCTGGGTACGGGTCAAATATCACATTTATCTCACTATTCATCTGGTATCCTTATCATCACATATCGTGAACTGGGGGTACTGATCTAAGACTAGTACAATACTGATACCATCTATATATATATGCGTGTGTACAAAAACACATCGCCCAAGGACCCACTATAATATCATGTCGTATCTCAATATACGAACCCAATCACATCACCGATCTCATGGCATCATGCCCAATCTCATCGACTCATCTCCAAATACCATATACTATCCTTATCATCCATGTATATGTATACGTATATATATATATAATCCCATACCTGTGTGTGTGTGTGTATACATATCCCCATATACGTACAAGAAAGTAAAATGAATTCGAGTGTGTGTATGAGTGTAAACCTTATTCTAGGGTTCGCGACTACAACTAACTACGACACTATCAAACAGTTATACTAAACTTAACCCATGATTTTCTAAGATCCTACTTACTAATCATCGAAGTTTCACAATAAACATATTTAAATAAATAGGTATACATATTCGTATACGACACAACGAAACTGCGGGGGTGTATACGCTATCCACCCGACTTCATATCTACTCACCTTGATCTTCGCTTGCCGATGCCGATGTCGCCACGCGCTTGCTTGTCATCTCAAAGTCCTCGTGGGGGTACCTACAACCAATATACAATCGCAAAAGCTTATTAAAATCAAGTCGGAAAACCAATACGGCACATGGTTCGCTCATTGGTTAAAACCTATAGCCTCGCATGCAAAACACGACCAATAACCCTAGTCGTTGACGTTCAAACGCCACACGACGGGAAATAAATATCAAATACCAAAAATCAAGTTAAAACGAAATCCCAAAATAAGGCATCAACTCAAGAAAACACCTCCAGATTTTACCCTAAGTGAAATTAGCCAATTTTGCATATAGGAGGGGTCTAGTTTACTGATGAATGATCCATGTAACCAATACAGACCAAAATGACCCTACCCTGGCCGCAAATTGCGGCCAGGAACAATAAATCTGCGGCCTGGCTGAGAGGTTAGGGTCCAGGGTTTCAATTGTAGCTTCCTAGGTACCTGCATGACTCACTGTGTTTGCAAAATAATTTTCCAGGTCCCCGAGTCATTGTAGATATCCAAATACCATCACAATTTCCCAAAATCTGCCGATGTCGGGGTTTCTAAGTTTAGGGTTTGGGTTTAAGTCTCAGGTTTTGGTCTTTAATCAAACACTAAAGGGGTTTATAGTCTCTACTAATCCTCAATTACACTTTTGGATTCAATTCAAACCCTAACCCTAACTTGAAATTTTCAAGGTCCACAAATCAACACTAATTCACTTCTAAACTAACATGAATGCTAATGTGAATGAAACACTACTCTAATGGTGCAAAAATTACCTCATTTGGCAACTCAAGAAATTTCTTGAGTTGCCCCAAGTCTTCAAAATCCTTACTTTCTTGGTCCAAAGTGTTTTTTGTGAGCTTGTGCATGTTTTTAATGAAGTGGAGATGATATTTTGGGGTGTTTTTCATGGTGTTTTGAGGAGGTGGAGAGGGGATGAAGGAGAGGGCTGCCATGGAGATGAAGGGCGAGAGAAATGTTGAGGAGAAAATGAAGAAGGAGAATAGCCATGGTCAAAGATGACCCCTCACCCTCTCTCTCTCATGCCCATGCCTAATTCTTTATCATTTTCCTTTTTCTTTTTCTTTTCCTTTTCTTTTTTTTTCTCTTCTCTTTTCTCTTAACTAAAACCAAAACAAAACAAAAGAAAAGCCATGGAGGAAAATGTAACAAGTGTAAAAAAAAATGACATGGTGCATGTCTTGTGCACAAATCCGGATTAATGCAAAATTAGCGATATTTAATCGCGATTAGCATTAAAATGGAATATAATTAATCATAAAAAATTATAATTTGCTTAAATCGTGTAAAACGCCCTCATTTCAGTAATTCCTATAATTTTCCAAATCCCCCCCCCCCCCAATTTATCGGTATTTAATTATACCACACTAATAAAATATTCAATATATTTATTATTTAATTATAAAAATTCCCAAAAATAATATTTTATTTTTCTGAAATGTTACAAGAGGCCTCCTTGATCAAGCTTGATCTTTGGTCTCCCTTCATCGAAGATGATCCAACCGAGAGTCTATGAATCGAGCCCCAACCTCATATTCGAGATCACTAGGGTACCTAGATCGCTACACTAGATACCATAGAAGAAGTAGAGAGTGATGAAGGATTAATTTGTCTCAAGACACCCAAGGTTTCTCAACACATGAGAGGTTTTGGGTGAAGGAAGAAGAAGTTGCCATGAGGATGAGAGTGTTATAGGAGAGAGAATGCATAATGTCTTAGTCTTTTCATTGTTGTGAGATTAGTAATAAATAATGGAGCCACCCAATAAAAATCCCATGTCTCCAAAATATCTAGAGTCAACCAAAAATATCTTAAGTCAACAATAATCTCATAATAAACAAAAACTTAAGCATGCTTAGTATAGTAACCATAGGTCATTACTAAGCCATGCAACAATAATGCAATAAACACCCCATCCTCCACCTTAATAACCTTTTAATCCAAAAAGGTCTAAACCATAATGAGGTGTAATCTTCTAAAAGTAATCTTGTGAGAAATTACAAGAATACCCATCATCCGTATATACATACCCTCATCCGTATTCCGAAGAATACAAATACAATGAAACAAAAATAATTCAACAATATAATAGTAGGATCCGGCTTAAACCAAAGCCCACTAGTATTATCCGTCCGAACATCATCCGTGCACAAGAACACGTATGTGATCGAATCTTATCGTAAAATCATACGGCCTCTACATCGTTTCGCTCGAAGCAGGGGAACCCTCTGTGTGGGACTCTAAATACTCGTCAATACGCTGGTAGTGGGTTTAACCACAAGCACGTCAACGGCACTAACTGTACATAACGGCTATCCAGGTATTGAGCGAAAGGGAGGCCGACGAGAAACTCATCCTGAAACACCTACTAAGCCTGACAGTGACAATATCCGTACAGTCCGGTCCGTTCGTCTATGAGTATCGCATATCGAGTCTAGGGGGTGGATAATGTCAAACCCCTAATAACGCAACATTTAGTGTCTGTATGAAGCCCATCACCCACTGAGAAACTACTGATCTGAATCGGTAATTTTTGATTACCTTGGCCAAGGATTTCTTGTGATGGCCATCCGTGCACATCGCGACATCAACTCCCAATACCGGGAGAGACGAATCCCCTGACGATCCGCTCACTACCTCCATATTGCTCGGGACTCTACCCAACTAAAACCTATTTGCACGCCTCCTTTGAGCCGTGGTAGGGTAGTAATCAAAGCACGGTGGGAACTCACATGAGACAAATGATGATCTCAGGTCGATAGACTAACCTGTACACATGTCACCTGGGAACTGCTATATGACAATAGGTATAATACCAACTAGCATGTTCCCGGCGAGTCCGTCCGGTGTACTCATAACCCAATGAGCACCTGTATACATCTTAAGTGAACAAACTGACACCAATGGCTTGTGAGACCGGCCACCGCCCCATGTCAGGGTCTCGATCAGTATACACTAGTCTACTCTGGAGTATCGATGCCCAGTCTCGAAACTCTCTCGACTAGGGACATTTAAGGATGTGCCTATAGACCACCCAGCTCCCACGTATATGATGGCCATCATAGTGCTGGTAGTCAAGCAAGAATCTTATGGGCTCTATCAATATGCAATAGTGATTTGTAATGCCACCTAATGCTGTATATGATGATAAAGACAAACCAGATAGCATACTATCATCTCGAGTAAGACAGTTCTACCGGTATAGGTCCTTCCTCAATCATCATAATCACCTGCCTGTGACTATGGTAATTGCCTTGAAGGCACTATAGCCAACAATTTCCCACTTTCACTTAAGGCTAATTATTGCGGTGTCGCATACTCACAGTCCGTGTGATACCGAACACCAAACTTCTCTACTAATCAGTCTCTTAAAGCTCGTTTGCGAAACTATTGTGTTCGAGAAATAGCCTCAGTGAGTGGATCTGCTGCAATGTTTCTTTCTATATCTCTCTATATCTCAACTTCGCGGAGAAAGCCATCTTCCGAAATGAGTAATACTTGTCTTAGAATATGTTTGGATATCTGATGGGACCCACTTCACAAATGAACTCCAAATCCAGCAAAGTTCTTAGACTGTATCGTCCACTGAATTTAATCAGTATCCTGTGCTATGCCTTCCTCAATATCCACTTGGACCATCTGTCCAAACTACTGCCCCTCATGTGAGGAAAAACTATAACTCTGACAGTCGCTCTGTCATCCAGGTCACCTTGGAAGCCTGGAACGATAACCGTCTCTAGATGGAGACTGCCGTTACCAAATCCCTAAAACATCCAACTTATGTTCATAAACTGCTTCCTAATATTTCTCCAGGATTAGATTAAAATATAAACTTATTGCAGCTAGTGCAAAAACAACATCTGGTGTGGTACTTGACATCATATGATTGGCTCAATTGCCTAAGCAAGTGATATGCCAATCATGCAAATCCCTCTCCCCTTTAGTCTGTAAGACATCCTTTAGAGAGGGTGACTCCATCACCTACAGGTACACTACCATGCCAGGAGTCGTCCATTCTAAAATACCTTTATAATAGTGTCAAAGTACCCAAATTGGGAAACTTGCCAAATCCATATCCTATGTGGAGAAACAACTGTGTGACAACCACAGTATAACCGTGTTGGATATATGTATGCCCTAAATGCCACTATTAGATAGTGGATGTATTTTTTACATGTGTGTGTATGTGTGTGTGTGTGTGTGTGTGTATTCAGAGGACATTTTTGCTCGACATGATAGTATGCAATCTGGTTAATCTTTATCTTGACATGTTCACTTGATCATGCTTTTATTCATTTGGTACATGTTGATAAAGCCCTGAGGATATTTTCTTGACTACTTTGATTATGATGCAGATCATACTAGTGGGACATGTGTAGTTTATAAGTATATCCTGAAATGCCCCTAGTCGTAGGTGTATCGAGACGGGGCATCGATATTCCAGAGTAATCTAGCATATACGATTCTTGACCCATGTGATGGGCGATGGATGATCCCATATCCATTGTTGTTTGACACCAAGATTGTATATGGGTGCTCAGTGGAGAATGGGTACACTGGACGGACTCCCCGAGAACTCCTATATGGTATTATATCTATCGTCGGATAGCAGTTCTGTCACGACCCGAAAGTACGGAACGTGACCGGCACTTAGATTACGAAGCGTCAAGAGGCGCCACGTAACCTAAGTAAGCCGAAGCCCAGAAATCTAAACCATAAAAGAAGAAGAAGAAGAAAAAGAAAACAAGTTTAAAAACATCAGCAAATTTCCCAAAAATTTCGGCAGAGTCTCCTCTATAAAAACTGGCCCCCAAACGGGTACAACAAGCATAATATATATAAACAACAATAAAAAGCATCCCCTAACAGGAGCTAACTCAACGCCAACAGGCGGAAACAATCACAACAAGCATAATAATATACAACGCCAAAGGGCGAGGCTCAAAACTCAAAAGAAAATAAAACCACCAGATCAGAATAATACATGCGCGACTCTAAGGTCGAAATAAAAGACTGGTCCAATAAACTTATCAAGTAATACAAGTATGGTTGATGGAGCTTACTAGATACAACGAATGAATAAAATACAATGGTGGTTCAGATACAAGTGAACCAACCTACCGTGCAAATCACCCCGAAATAAAAGATGTGCCAGCAAGCTGCCCGGGAAACCTGTACATCGAACCTGTAATAAAATTTGGCACAACGGGGGTGAGTTCCCAACTCGTGAGTAGAAGACATCTACAAAAAGAAATCGAATGCACGACGCTATCCTAGGTCATAATAATACACTACTATATCCCAAACATCTAGTAATAGCAGGGTAATACTACGTGTAAGTGCAGATATTCCGTGTTCGTGTCAGTGCCTCATATAATACTACGTCATATGAAATGAAATGCATGCACCATGAATGTAAAGTAACAAATCCTGAAATCCAGATATATATGTATAAGAACTCTTTAGCTGTTATCATAGTAAAGTGTGTATAAGCATCTGAAATCTCAACAATGAAATCCATGGAAATCCGTGTCAAGCATCGCCACAACACATGTAATCTCAAGTCTCAATATGTCGGGCTCCGTCAGTCCGGATCGGCCCATATCATCAAATCTCACGACAACGGTCGGTATCCTCCGGATATCCGCCGCGCCAGACATCACCAGTAGGTAGCCTTCCCCTGCCAGGCTCATCGTCTACAACTCGATCTTCTTGCCCTGGGGTACCATACCGGGCCCACCATATACCTGAGACGGTTCATCCACTCCTCGAATCGGGTCTCGAAATCCAACAGAAAACATGAAATCTCATGGTGGACGACACATACATCACGAGAAAACCGCATCTTATTTTAAAAAGAGAAGAGGAGAGGGAGAGAAGTTTTATATATTCTTGCGGTTTTCCCCAAAAATCCAGAAATCTCATAGAAATCCAAATCTTAAAATCATGAGTAAGTATATGATAAGTGTCGGCATATGCTCATGATACTGCATGATAACATGAAAATATGAATGCATGAATGTCTAAGCAATAAATAGCATGTCTGTACTAATGTCAGAGAATAATCACAATATTATAGCGGTCTAGTTGTTAACTGATTCTATCCATAAAAGACAATATGATCTAAAGTGTACGTGACATAGCAATTACCGATGATGATGTGTGTGAGCCGGCAAATAAGTGTGCGTGGAGTATGCGCATCATCGGTAATAGTGTTGGTGTCCTAACAGGTAAAGTTTATACTGATTATAGCAACATATAAAAGAACATGCACCATGATGATTACAGTATGAATGCAAGACAGATGTGCATTATCCACCCCTCTGCGACATACGAGAACAACTATCACTATATGAATCGAACCTAAACTAGTGTCCATCTAACCTCCTAAGGAACTTAACCTAAGAAACTAGTCATTAAAAAACAAGAGTCTACCTAGGTCTGAATCAATATCTCTAATAGTCGGCGATCCAGCCTCAATAGCGTCACGTACGAAGTACGGCTTCCTCGAATCAAGAGTGCGGATCAATCATCATATCTATGCCTCGTACGGTAAAATCCATCATACGGCATCCCAATATCGGGGTATGGGTCAAGTATCTCCTAAGTGTCTCATTATTCGTATAATGTCATCACCAACACATCTCATGATCAAGGTGCTAAACTGTAATCGCCTACATCAATCATATATCATTGCCATCATAATAAGCATCATTAGTTTATCCTCAGAAATATCATGTCATATGTATCATATCGATTAAGTCATACTTATCCCATATCGTGATCAATCACAGGTTACAGTCCGGGTACTATTTTAGAGTCCTATGTACCTCAATATCATCACTACCCCTTATAATTTAAGTATACATATTCATTATCTTATCCTCTAATGATTCGCTAACACTTAATACGACTGTATTGCCAAAAATCACGGCATCAAGCCCCGTTACACTATTTCATCATACCTCGGATATCATATCACATCAATAAATCACATATACGTGTTGTATATATATGTATATACATATACCTAGTTCTATATATATACACATACACGTATACCCCATGTCGAGTTTCAGTGTGTGCGTGGGTGTGTTTCTATCTGAAACCTACGAACCTCTTCCAAGGTACTCATCCTCTGATATGGTTTTCCTAAATCAGTCTAGTCCAGCCTAGGGTCAATACTAGGGTCCTACTAGGGTCACATCTGGTTTCCTAATGTCAATAAGTACCATTCCTATTCTACGTTGCGGGGGTGCTAAACGTCATCCACCCGACTTCCCCCCGTAGATATGCATCTACTCACCTGGTCCATGTCTGCCGGAAACGGTGTCGCCATCCTTCTCTTCATCGCCCGCAGTCCACATGAGGGGTACCTAAACGCAAACATATAAATAGTATCGTAAACCGAATCACATACCAAAGTCAAACGATACAAGGAACAAGCATAGGTTAAAACCTATGTCCCGTCCACGCAAAAGAACCAAATACCGCTCGATATCGGCGTACAAACTCCGATGGATCGAGATAAC
The DNA here is from genome assembly GCA_030015575.1 of Agapanthus africanus. Lineage (NCBI taxonomy): Eukaryota > Viridiplantae > Streptophyta > Magnoliopsida > Asparagales > Amaryllidaceae > Agapanthus > Agapanthus africanus. The sequence goes on from CM057349.1 coordinate 95,181,957, forward strand.
ATCAACAAACAACTTGTAGTTTTAAAACACATTACTTATACTATAAAACACGATTAAATCCATCGAAACCCTAAAGTCTATCAAACCGTCCAATTTCGCAAAACCCGAAAATGCCAGTATACCGTTTTTCATCAAAACTTGACATTTAAATGAAACTAATGGTCATAAAACTTATTAAATAGCATTACTAGACTATACAAACCATTACTACATTTTTATTACACAAATTTGTATTAATTTGAAATTTCTAGTTTGCAACCTTTAACAATTTTTAACATTTTTCAAGCAAAATACCACAATTCCACCACAAAACATTATTTTGCATGATTTAATGTCTTAAATTACAATTCATGATGATAATGATATAATGAAATCATAATTATAATTTAAATCCCTTTTATTTAGAAATTTCCAAAATCTAGTTTACAAAATAATAGAATTTTATTACTATTTTCCAATTATCAAAGTAATCTAGTGATCAAACTAAGTTTTTCTTTCCATTAACATGCTAATATTCTCACTAAAACTACAATCTAATGATAGCAACTTTAATTGGAATTTTATATTACCCACAAACACATTTTAGAAAAATCTAGTTAGCTAAATAGTTTAATTAAAACAATTTCGATAAACAATTTATTATACCACAACCATGCAAGAATTTTCCACTCTAAAAGATGTTAAACTAGTTATTATAACCCTAATTAATTAATAAAAACCACATCTTGAATTTGCAAACCCTAACTTGAATTTTAAAATTTACAACTAGAATTAATATAATAAATCTAATTATGCTTTAAAAGAACATCTAATAACAATAAATCAAAAGAAGGAAATTTATACCTCCAAAATATGAAACCCAAACATGAAATAAGCCTCCAAAATGCATGCTTTCCATCTCCAAAATCCATGCTAAATAGGTCAAAGGAAAATGGTAGAGGTTGAATGTTGATTTTTGAGATTTATTTTTGGAATTTTTGATGAATTTTGATGATTTTTAATGAAAAAATGATGGGGGAAAATTTTTGGGGCTACCCATGGAGGGGAGGCCGTCCATGGAGAGGGAGGAGGGTGGAGAGAGAGAAAAATGTGTGGTATTGTGTAGAAAGTTCATAAATAATGCATTTTTTCACTTAAACCCTTTATTATCTAACTTTTTCAATTTAACCCTTTTCCTAGAAATTTCTAGAACCATGGAGAGATTTTGGAAAAGATTTTGCATATTACACACTTTATTCTAATATACCATGGCTCATTTTTACAAATTAAAACCATTCAAATTTGTAATTTACACTAATTTAGTGTAAAAAATAAAGCTTAAGTTAATATTTAAAATATTTAATTTAGGAAAAATATTTAATTAAAATAAAAATTTATAAGTGTCTAAATAAACACCATTTACTAGTAATTACATTATTAAAATATGTATTTTTGAAATTATAATGAAAAACAATCACGGTTTAATTTTACGAAAAATACATTTTACTTTACCGAAATTCATAAAATTCACTTAAACAATTTTATTCATTTAATTATTTATTTAATTATTTTTAAAACGTTACAAGTTCTCAGGTGACACTGGTACAGGTTAGTCTGTAGACCCGAGATCGTCATAGAGTCTTGTGTGTTCTCCAACTGTGCTTTGATTTCCACCCTACTACGGCTCTACTGAGTCATGCAAACAAGTGGCTTTTGGGTACAGTCCCGAGAAACATGGAGGCAATGAGTGATAGAAGGGGTTTCGTCTCTCCCGGTATTGGGGGTAGATGTTGCGCTGTGCTCGATTGGCTATATCAGCAAGTCCCTGACCAGGGCTGATGAGATTTACTGATAAATGTTATCAGTAGTTTCTCGATCTGTTATAGGCCATACATCGGCATGACTTATTGAGTTATTGGGGTAGACGATGCCATCCTAAGACTCGATATACAACATATCTGATGAAGAGACCGGACTGTACGGTAAGTGTTTCCGGTTGTCTCGACAGGAGTTTTGACAGGTTCGCTTGTTTTTCTTCTGCTTGCTCAATACCCGGGTGGTCGTTACGTTTAGCTGACCGCTTGCGGCTTGTGGGTGTTTGATATGATCATCACCTACTGCCTGCGTATTGACGAGTCTTAGAGTCCCACAAAGGGGTTACCTAGCTCAAGAGAAACGATGTGGGGTGCATATAGTGATATGCGCGGGTGCTTGATTAAATGCGTATATATGATACCGCATTGTAATCTGGCGTTTTCTATTGGTCGGGTCGTATGTGATATGACCGGTTTATTAAATCAATTGTTGATTTAATATTAATGACCATTAGCCATTTTACTTATAACCTTTTCTTTATTTGTTGTATGCATAAATGTATGTACATACATATGTTGATACGAATGCACACATGCATGCATACATGTGTCATGGTTGATGATACATTGGAGTTCGCTATGCAAGACTCACATGGTTAGATATTTATATATTTTGATTATTGATTAAAGATAATTAGGATTGAATCATGGTTGCTTTGCTTCTACACTCTTCTTGAGCCAACTTTGACTCAAACCATGGTTTAATCTCTAATTCATTCTTTAACTCACTAACAAAATATCTAGATATTTTTAAACCATGGTTTGGAGTGAGTGTGACTCTCTCATATATTCATTATTCTTTTTATTTTGTGCATAACAATTATCTTGAACTTGCTTAGCCATTTTCCTCCTTCTTCCTCCTCAAAGCTTACAACCTCTTCAAAAGTGAGTGAAGGAGATAAAAAGAAAATATTTTTAAGTGAGATCCAAACCTACATCACCAATCTACACTAGTTTAGCCCACTATTTTAGGTTGTTTGCATCACTTCTACTTTGTTCTAGTGAAGCAGCGAGCTTGAGCCAATGTACTCCGTGGTGGATCGTCGTGGACAACGAAGGACTCAAGCGGACCCGTCCAAGCACCGAGTTGATCCAAGGAGTCACAAAGAGGAGATCTACAAAGGTTGTATTTCTCATCTCTTAGTGTTAAACTCTCTTTTAGCTTGTGATACTATATTTTGTTAATCCAAATTTCTAGTTTGATCCTAGGTTAGTTTTTTTTAGCACCCTAAAATTTTAATTGTAGCATGTTTGATGCAAGACAAACCCTTGTGTGGTGCTAGGTAAACCCAACACTGGTATCAGAGCCAAGCTAGAGCTTTAGAGTAACCCAGATGACGTTAAACAACTTCGAACGAACATCAATTACCTCGGAAAATTCTTCTCTGGAAAATTTTCAAAATGTTGGAATTTTTCACATTAAAAATATTTAGAAAATCATGCAGGTAATTCTATGGACCCTCTAAAAGAACGATACCCTAACTCGATCAAATGACCGCGGAATCACGGCAGAAGCATGCCTTTGGCGGCGGTTCTGCGGCGCCATTTGTGAGGTTCGGGTCGGCCCTTCCACGGATGGTCCATAGGTACTGTGGCATACTTCTGGGTAATTTTAATACTGCTCAGGTGTTGAGCTTCTTTGTGGATTTTTGGGTAATTGATCTATCGATCAAATGGTTTAACATCGCCTAGTTTATTTGAATGTAATGCAATAATTGGAATCTACACTTATTGATTTTGTGAAAATTAATTATTGCTTGTAAATTTATCATTTCGGTCACGGATGGAATCAGGAATCTTGTTGAATTACCCCATTTCTTTTTGAAAAGGTGTTTTCATCATTGCGACCCAAATGAAAGATTTGCAGTGCTAGGCATGAAATCCAGAATATGAGATATTCCGGATTTATGATGTCTAAGGATAGTGACGATTCCAAATATTGTTGATTGACATTCTATTCTGCGACCGTAAGTGTAGTATGTTGTGTATCGCCGGTTTCGTTGCTATATGTCAATAACAATTGGGGTGGGCATACTTGCTTACGTTGATGACATATGATGTTATGTGTTTCTTTGACATGATTTATAGGATCGTCGTGATTGAATGGCCGGGAGGTTTTATGTGAGATGAGAGTTTTCTTTTTTATTCATGTAAAATTCATTGTATGTAATATTCTTTTATTATGGCACATCCGGATTGAGGATGATGTTACCTTTGATGTATATTATTTAGTTTTCCGCATTATGATAGACCCAAGGTGGGGAGCACAAGTGACCGGGTTCTAGAGTCCAGTGGAAGGCCATCTCGAGGAGTCGAGACCGGGTCTCTCAACTCTAGAATTGGTAGGGTCACTTGCCGCTCTCGTAGGGGTCTAGGGTGTGGGATTGGCTATTCATCACGACCGTGGAATCCGTATTTTCTATCGTTGGCTAAATACAAAATACAGAACTCCTAGTATATCTTATATTTTCATATATGTGCTTCTGCTGTTGATATTCTGTGATGTGATCACTTTGTATGATGAGACGAATGGTATTATTATATATATATATATGATATATATATGATATATAATAAGCGTTTCTTATGTTTTACATCTGCGCTAGTCCCGCCCTGTTATGCCATTCATTAAATAACCTAACGATGCAAAACGGGACACTGTGGCGAATGCGAATGGCATAAGCGTACGTTCTATTTTCGTTTCTTTTCTGTGATGGCTTAAGAACTTAAATGATGGGACCACATTAATATAATTAATGTAAAGAAAAATAAACCTAAAAGGTGTTGTAGAATCTAATTTGAAACCCACTCGGCTTTTCACGAAAAAGCTACATTTCAAAATTGCGGAGATTAAGCCACTCCTTTTGAAAACCATTTGATTCAACAACGATATCAAGTTCAAAGTGTTAAAGGTTTTCTTAAAAACCATCCGCAACCCTCCGTCATTTTAGAAAGTAGAGTACGTAGTATTCATGCTACGTTTGTTGATCTTAGCCAAGGCGTAGTGTACGGTAGCTAAGTGATGTCTTCCTACATAGCATATGATGTGATTAAATTAGGACAGGCATGTGACTTTGTTGACCATAGTCAAAGATCATGTGAATGGGTCTAATTAATCATGAAATGCCAGGTAGAATGTGACTGGTATTTATGATTTGTTGACCATAGCCAGGGTCATGAGTGCTAGGGGTAAAAACCAAATCGGGAGTTTCAAGTGTTGAAATTTGCAATGAGATTACATACCTTTCATATGATTGTTGGATCCCGATCCCACTGTGAGCAATAGTTGCTCCTAGGAGAGTTTTGCATTTTACAATTAGCTAACTCATTAGGTGTCTAGAAGGGTGTCTACGGGGCTATGCCTATGGGAAAATGAGGTTTATTTTAATTAGGCCCGTGTGAAAATACGGGGAACCTCCCTCAAAGTAACGACACTGGCCTGCCTGAACAGTTAGCGAAGTTGTAAAATGCAATTAATCCTAGCTAGTTTTTTTTTTAAGCTTTGAAGGAAAATTTGATAAAAGCAGTGGGAGACATCGATTAGATAAGATAATAACCAATCTGATCTTTGCAAGAGGTTTCGCTGAGTGTATTCTTTTCTCTCTTAATGGCAGAAACCAATGACAGGACTTAAGTTTCTACTAGAGAAAAATAAACCGAATGGGACCAATTATAAAGACTGGCTGAGAAAAATTAACATTGCCCTGACTTATGATAAAGTATCATATGTCCTCACAGCTCCAGCCCCATCCGTCCCAGGACCTAAATCTTCAGTTGCGGGTAGGGAAATCCGCAAGACATGGGATTTTGACTGTGCCACGGCCAAATACCTCGCGCTTGCATCGATGGACAACACACATCAAAAGCAGCATGAGCAGATGGATTTTCAATCCATCTTTCTCCATACAAAAGAGTTGTATAGGGAGCAATCTCGTGTCCTACGATACAAAGCATCGCGAAAGTTGTTTCAGATGCGGATGGCTCCTGGCACACCAGTAGGTGACCACGTTTTGAAGATGATAGCTCTTATTGAAGAGCTTGAGGTCCTCGGATGGACAATGGAGAACGAACAATATGTTGATATTGTTCTACAGTCTCCCCCCTCCCTTTGCTCAATTTGTATTAAACTTCAACATGCACAACACGAAGAAGTCACTACCTGAACTTCTCAATATTTTGAGAAGTGCAGAGAGCACACTCAAGGCAGTGAAGACTCCCGCTTTGATTGCTGGGCCATCTTTCTCTTCTCGCCCAAAAGCCAAGGCCAAGGGAAAGATGAAAAAGAAACCCACCAAACCTAGAGGTGGAGTTAAAAAGGCTAAGGGGAAAATCAAGTCCATGGCTGGGGAATCGAGGAAAGGGGAGTGTTATTACTGCCACAAAGCGGGACACTGAAAGCGCAACTGTGCTGAGTACCTGAATCTCAAGCAGATGAAGCATGGTGATGCTTCCGCTTCAGTTGTGTTTGTGACAGAAAACTGTTTTTCTATAAACTCTACTTCCTGGGTATTAGATACTGGTTCAGGTTCTCACATCTGCAATTCTGTGCAGGGGCTGAGAAATAGCAGAGTTTTGAAGACATGTGACCATACTCTCCGGGTTAGAAATGGTTCCAATGTACATGCGGTTTCATTGGGAGAGTATCACCTGGGGTTGCCATCGGGATTTATATGGGTTTTGAACCCATGTTATTATGTACCTAGTATGCTTTGTAATATAATATCTGTTTCTTTGTTAGACAATGAATGATATAATTTAGTATTGCAGAATAATGTTATGAACATTAACCTAAATCAAATGTTGGTTGGGTATGATACACTTAATAACGGGATATACGTCCTAAATCAACACAAAGTTTTCAGCATACAACACACTACAAAAAGAAAATTTTCAGATATAAATGAAGCTTTTCTTTGGCACTGTAGACTTGGTCATATTAACGAAACAAGACTAAACAAGCTACATAAAGATGGATATTTGAATCCCTTTGAATATAAATCTTATGCGACTTGTCAGTCTTGTATCAAGGGTAAAATGACCAAAACTCCGTTCACAGGACACGGAGAAAGAGTTACTGAGCTCTTAGGCCTCATACATAGTGATGTATGTGAGCCAATGTCTACACAAGTTAGAGGCGGTTTTTCTTACTTCATAACTTTTACTGATGATTTCTCAATATTCGGTCATGTGTTTTTAATAAAGCATAAGTCTGAAGCTTTTGAGAAATTCACTGAGTATAAACTTGAAGTAGAAAAACAAACCGGATTGAGCATCAAGATACTTCGATCGGATCGAGGTGGAGAGTATCTCAGTACAGAGTTTTCAGATTTTCTAAAAGAGAATAGGATTCTCTCTCAGCTCACTCCTCCTTACACACCACAGCACAACGGTGTGTCAGAACGACGGAATCGGACCCTATTAGATATGGTACGTTCCATGATGAGTGATGCCGAGTTACCTGCCTCATTTTGGGGGCATGCATTGGAGACTGCAGCGTTTCTGTTGAACAAGGTTCCAACCAAAACTGTGTCTACCACACCATATGAGGTATGGCATGGGAAGAGACTATCTCTTAAACGAGTTAAGATTTGGGGTTGTCCGGCCTATGTCAAAAAGTAGAATCCGGACAAACTCGAGACACGGTCAGTCATGTATAAGTTTATAGGATATCCAAAGAATTCATATGGATATCTATTCTACCACAAGGAGGAACAAAATGTGTTTGTCTCTCAGCATGCAACATTTTTAGAAAAAGAATTTTTACAAATGATACAGATGGCAATGTGGTAGACCTAGAAGAGGTTCTAGAGACACAAGTTACAAATAACGACTTGGTTGAGCCTGTTGTTAAAACAAAAACTGATGAACTTCAGTCACTCCGTAGATCTGGTAGGACTTCTCACCTACCGAAGAGATACTACGGTTTTCTTATTGATGGTGATAGAGAAGATTGCATTATGGATGATGATGATCCTACTAGTTTTCAGCAAGCTATCACGAGTAGTGACTCTGTGAAGTGACTGGATGCCATGATATCTGAAATAGAGTCTATGAACACCAACAAAGTATGGACTTTGGACGTTGTACCCTCTGGGGTAAACCCCGTAGGGTGCAAAAGGATCTTTAAAAGAAAGATTGGGGTAGATGGGCCGGTAGAGACCTATAAGGCAAGACTTGTGGCGAAAGGATTTCGTCAAAGACCAGTTCTGGACTATGACGAAACTTTTTCTCCCATAGCCATGCTTAAATCCATCCGAATCCTACTTACTGTTGCTGCTCACTACGACTATGAAATCTGGCAGATAAACGTTAAAACTGCATTTCTAAATGGTGATTTAGAAGAATGTGTTTATATGGATCAGCCAGAGGGCTTCGTTGACAGTAGGAGCAGCGGGAAAGAATGTAGGTTGCTTAAATCCATTTATGGATTAAAGCAGGCATCACGAAGTTGGAACATCTGTTTTGATGATATTATCAAAGAGTTTGATTTCATCAAAAATCCAGATGAACCTTTTGTTTATAAGAAGACTGTAGGGAGAACTGTCGCATTCCTCGTATTGTACGTAGATGACATTCTTCTGATAGGAAATCATGTTCCTATGCTACAGTCGGTCAAATCATTCTTATCACAAAGGTTCTCCATGAAGGACCTGGGTGATGCCATATACATATTGGGCATTCGGATCTATAGGGATAGATCCAAAAGATTATTGGGATTTTCCGAAACCAGGTACATCAACACCATCCTGAAGAGATTTAGTATGGAAGACTCCAAGCGGGGTGCCTTACCCGCTTGCCATGGAGTCACTCTCTCCAAGAACTTTTGCCCAAAGACTGATGAAGAGAGAGCTCGCATGAGCATTATTCCCTACGCTTCAGCCGTAGGATCTATAATTTATGCGATATTGTGTACACGCCCTGATGTAGCTTATGCACTAGGTGTAGTAAGAAGGTATCAATCCAACACAGTGGAGAATCACTGGACAGCTGTGAAGAACATTTTTAAGTACTTGCGAAGGACTAATGAATTGTTCTTGGTGTATGGTAATAGAGATCTCCAAATGGAGGCTTTTACTGATTCGAGCTTCCAGAGTGATAAGGACGACATCAAATCTATCTCTGGGTTTATATTTACCCTCAATGAAGGGGCGGTGTGTTGGAAGAGTTCCAAACAGGATACCGTTGCAGACTCTACGATGGAAGCTGAGTACATTGCTGCAAATGATGCCGCCATGGAAGCCGTCTGGATGAGGAAGTTCCTCTCGGAGCTAGGAGTAGTTCCAACCATTATTGATCCAATACCTTTGTATTGTGATAATAATGGGGCTATGGTGTTAGCCAAGGAGCCCAGGTCCCATCAGCGATCCAGACACATCCTGAGGCGATATCATCTGATCCGGGAAATAGTTGATCATCGCGAGATCGAGATTCGGAGAGTAGATACAAAGAATAACACCGCGGATCCACTCACCAAGGCCCTCCCTCAGACGCAGCATGAGCGAATTTTTGAGATGTTGGGTATAAGATACGCCAATAATTGGCCTTAGTGCAAGTGGGAGATTGTTGGATATATGTATGCCCTAGAGGCCATTATTAGATAGTAAATGTATTTTTTACATGTATATATATTCAGAGGACATTCTTGCTTAACATGATAATATGCTATCTGGTTACTCTTTATCTTGACATGTTCACTTGATTATGCTTTTATTCATTTGGTACATATTGATAAAGCCCTGAGGATATTTGCTTGACTACTTTGATAATGATGCAGATCATACTAGTGGGACATGTGTAGTTTATAAGCATATCCTGAAATGCCCCTAGTCGTAAGTGTATCGAGATGGGGTATCGATATTCCAGAGTAGACTAGCGTATACGATTCTTGACTGATGTGATGGGCGATGGATGATCCCATATCCATTGGTGTTTGACAGCAAGATTGTATACGGGTGCTCAGTGGAGACTGGGTACACTGGATTGACTCACCGAGAACTCCTATATAGTATTATATCGATCGTCGGATAGCAGTTCTCAGGTGACACTGGTACATGTTAGTCTGTAGACCCAAGATCGTCATAGAGTCTTGTGTGTTCTCCCACTGTGCTTTGATTTCCACCCTACCATGGCTCTACTGAGTCGTGCAAACAGGTGGCTTTTGGATACAGTCCCAAGACACATGGAAGCAATGAGCGATAGGAGGGGTTCCGTCTCTCCCGGTATTGGGGTTTGATGTCCTGCTATGCTCGATTGGCTATATCAGCAAGTTCCTGGCCAGGGCTGATGAGATTTACTGATAAGTGTTATCAGTAGTTTCTCGATCTGTTATAGGCCATACATCGGTATGACTTATTGAGTTATTGGGGTCGATGATGCCATCCCTAGACTCGATATGCAGCATATCTGACGAAGAGACCGGACTGTACGGTAAGTGTTTCCGGTTGGCTCGACAGGAGTTTTGACAGCTTCGCTTGTTTTTCTTCTGCTCGCTCAATACCCGGGTGGCCGTTACGTTTAGCTGACCGCTTGCGGCTTGTGGGTGTTTGATATGATCATCACCTACTGCCTGCGTATTGACGAGTCTTAGAGTCCCACAAAGGGGTTACCTAGCTCAAGAGAAACGATGTGGGGTGCATATAGTGATATGCGCGGGTGCTTGATTAAATGCGTATATATGATACTGCATTGTAATCTGGCGTTTTCTATTGGTCGGGTCGTATGTGATATGACCGGTTTATTAAATCAATTGTTGATTTAATATTAATGACCATTAGCCATTTTACTTATAACCTTTTCTTTATTTGTTGTATGCATGAATGTATGCACATACATATGTTGATATGAATGCACACATGCATGCATACATGTGTCATGGTTGATGATACATTGGAGTTCGCTATGCAAGACTCACATGGTTAGATATTTATATATTTTGATTATTGATTAAAGATAATTAGGATTGAATCATGGTTGCTTTACTTCTACACTCTTCTTGAGCCAACTATGACTCAAACCATGGTTTAATCTCTAATTCATTCTTTAACTCACTTACAAAATATCTAGATATTTTTAAACCATGATATGGAGTGAGTGTGACTCTCTCATATATTCATTATTCTTTTTATTTTGTGCATAACAATTATCTTGAGCTTGCTTAGCCATTTTCCTCCTTCTTCTTCCTCAAAACTTACTACCTCTTCAAAAGTGAGTGAAGGAGATAAAAAGAAAAGATTTTTAAGTGAGATCCAAACCCACATCACCAATCTACATTAGTTTAGCCCACTAGTTTAGGTTGTTTGCATCACTTCTACTTTGTTCTAGTGAAGTAAGGAGCTTGAGCCAAGGTACTCCGCGGTGGATTGTCATGGACAATGAAGGACTCAAGCGAACCCGTCCAAACACCGAGTTGATCCAAGGAGTCACAAAGGGGATATCTACAAAGATTGTATTTCTTATCTCTTAGTGTTAGACTCTTTTTTAGCATGTGATACTATGTTTTGTTACTCCAAATTTCTAGTTTGATCCTAGGTTAGTTTGATTAGCACCCTAAAATTTTAATTGTAGCATGTTTGATGCAAGACAAATCCTTGTGTGGTGCTAGGTAAACCCAAAAAACCGATCGTAGTATAGGAATTTCACTTCCTATAAAGTGCATGTCATCCCAAATACCAGGACATCACACCCTACTACCTTCTTACCAGATCCATCTGCTATTCTGATGAACTCAAAGCCTATGACTGTCACATCAAAAATAGATGATTTGTCTCCGCTATACTTGCTTTAGTCTATAAATAGACACAAGCTACTTCTCCACTATGCTTCCGCTGCTCCCACTGACTGCAACAACCCTCTGCTAAAGTCATATATACGTGCACTTCTAAAGTTAGTTTAGAACGACGTTATACTCATCCTCCTGCCGGGTCTCATAGTCTAGAATAGTAGCAATGGTAAGTCTGGGTAAACAAGAACCACATTGTCACCATTTCTGAGAAGACCAAAGTACCTCTCGGGTGCTTAAGGTTACCCACCATATCTGCGGAGTGGCTAATGGAATGTCAAAACCAGTTGAATCTTTAGGTTCTATTAAATTTTCAGTAATCGTTTGTGGTTCTGGAATCACTTCCAGTTCTACCATACTCCCACTAATGTTTTCTGAAAAGAATCTATTTTACTAAAACCGTGGCGAGTGAAGAACAATATATCTTTTGATCTTCCAGATGGTAGAAAGTTAACCCTCGTCATAGCCCGAGATAACCCACAAACTACCATTACTGAAACGTGTCTTGAGTTTGTCCAGAGTCTGGTTTTAAGCATAAGCCGGACAACTCCATATACCTTAACATTGTTAAGATATGAACTATTCTGTATACAATATAAAAACAGAGGCACTAATTTAATTAGAACCAGATTCAAATCATGCAGCTGTCTCCAGTGCATGTCAACTAGGTGGAATGAGACCAAGCAGCATTACTCATCTAGTAGTACATCAACATATGAGTAATCTGAAAGAGAAAAAAGTTCTCAAAACCATTACCATCAATGGAATACCAAACACAAGTATCTACATCTTCGATCACCTTGAAGAATCCTGATACTTGCAATATTTGGTTCTCTACTTTATTCTTATACCTATAACTTCCTAAAACTTGGACCTTGTATTTCAACGAAATACTTGTCTAAAATTGGAGAAGTCACAAGTAAACAGAATATAGTACGAGTACCAACCTCTTTGTCCTAATGGACACTGGAAAACATACAGTACTTTGTATAATTCCCCTAAGTTTGATAAATCAAACCCTGTGCGTCATAGGTTGAAAACTATACTATGGTTAAGAAGAATTACACCGCTGTTGAATGCTCCTTACCCAACTATCAACTGATATAGGTAAATATCATAGACATAATTTCAAAAACTTATATCTCACTTTATAAAATAAACGTACAGATATATCAGTTTGAAACTGATGCATAACTATGGATATTCAAAACCAAATATTTGCCGTTAGGCAAAACCTAGGTGATTTCCTCAAATATCACCAATTACAAAGAATTCCAATATAACGAGGATATAATCACCTAATTCCCAATATCTTACTCTCACTCATCATCTGTAATACCATACATATGTGAGAATCAAATCTGGCAAAAACATACCCTGGAGTAAGGATCTAAATAGGAAATCAGTTTTCAATTAACAACGCACAGTGAAACTGAAACATGAAAATGTTTTGAAGGGGTATCCGGGTATTCCTTCTAATGTCTCTTCCACTATCCAGATTCATGACTGTAACCGTATATTTCTTTGCCATCTCTCCAATCCCTTTATTTGTCTTTACATATTACCATCTGTACACCACCCTTAGGCTAAATGGTTTTCTTCATTCCCTTCTGTTCGACACCAGCCTATGGTTTAGAAGAAAACTATCCAACAAGCGTAATAGGTGTACCCTCCTAATCCTAGGAGCCCTCGCAGCCTGAGAGACGGTAAAGATAAAAGGCAACTGAATAATCCTTATTCTATTTCTCCTGAACCGGAGAAATGCAAAGGTGAAGTAGGAGTGGCGATGATACACGCGGCTTTGTCATGAATGATAGCAGTCTTAATTTACTTTACCCTCTTTCTAATCCATTTATTTGTCTTTACTTATTACCTTCTGTACACCACACTTAGGCTAATTGGTTTTCTTCTTTCCCTACCTTTCGGCACCTGCCTATGGTTTGAAAGAAGACTATCCAATAAGCGTAATAGGTGTACTCTCCTAATACCAGGAGCCCTCGCAAGCTGAGAGAAGGTAAAAGGAAAAGACAACCTAATAATCCTATTCAATTTCTCCAGAACCGGAAACCATCCTCAAATCTGAAACAAGTTTCTTCGAGTTCGTATGTAACTATACGATGGTCATATCCAATAACTGTAGATCTTCGTAGTAATACGGAATGTTCCGGAGAAATGCAAAGGTGAAGTAAGAGTGGCGATGATATATGCAACTATGACAATCCAAAAGCCAATGTGATTTAAGAAGGTTCGGTTAACTTGGTTCATGAGTTTTAGTCTAGGGTCGGGCCATGGTCGCTGCCATAGAGAGAGAGAAAAGAAACACTCAGCGTGCACTTTAATCTAGATCAGAATGGTTAATCACTTTATTTAATCAGGATATCTCCCACTGTTTCCTCGAATTCTCCTCCAAACCCAAAAGAAGAATTAGTCGGGATCATCTAAAATCATCCGAGGAGTAAACCAACTCATTAGTGGGAATCGGGATCCAACTATCATCGCATGATAACTTGATGGAATCCACTCAAGTCACCACACTCCAGAAAGTATGCGCATGCCTGGCAAGTTTCCTTTATGTTTGAAACTCCCGATATGATTTTTACCCCTAGGACCTAAGTGACCTTGACGAATAATCAACAAATCAAAATGTCCTAGTCAAGTTCAACCCGTAATTATCTTGATTGCATTAAACCTACCCGCATGACACTTGACGAATAATCAACAAAATCGTACGACCATCCTAACCAATCCACATGTCCATGCGACAGAAAAGAATTATAGAGCTACCGCACACTATGCCTCGGCGAATAGCAATGACAAACGTAGCGCGAATACTAAGCAATACTAATCTGAAATGACGAAGGGCTACGACTGGTTTTTGGAGAAAAACCTTTAACGTAATGAACTTGATATCGTTGAAGGAACCGAGTGGTTTTACAAATGTATACTGGCAAAAACTTTTGCTAAAGAGGTCACTCCCGGTGAAGAGATCTCGGCTCTTTCCCCGTCGAATGAGGTGCAGGATATTCCAAACTGAATACCACAATGCAAAGCAAAAATAATCGACTAAAGTGAAGTTATTATGTTGACGCAAACTTCTGCTCAAGTGGTCACTCCCGATGAAGCGATCTCGGCTCTTGCCTCGTGGAATGAGGTGCTGGATATTCATAACCAAATACCACTGTGCAAAACAAAAGCAAACGTCTGTAATGTCAGTTTTCAAAAAACTTGGTTCCAACAACATCAAATAGGTTTTTTTTATCTTTGCATTGATCAGAATCAACGCAGTCACATTAATTAATCAGACCAGAAAAGAACAAAAATATGATGTACGTATATGCCATCCGCATTCGCCACTAGGCCCCGTCATCACCCGTTAGGTTACCTAAGTAACGAGAGAGCGGGGGCTGGACTAGCGCGGGTGCAAAACATATACAACATCTACTAATATATATAAATATATATAATAATCGTCCCAGACATGATATATAGAAACATCACAGAATCTCAGCCAAGCACCACAGAGTGGTGGATAATCTTGGAGCCTCGGGTTTCATTTGATCCGCAAATCAGACCCGACGTTCCCCTGTCGTGTGGATAGCCTGTGCAATGAAAACCTAGACCCCTATGAGTGAGGCAAGTTACCCGCAAATCCCAGAAGCGAGGAAACCCCAATCAACAACGTGAATGGGCCATCCAGCACTTCGCGGAATCTAGTAACTTGAGCACCCCTCCTTGGGTTAACCTATACCCCCTATGAGTGCGGTGAATAGCCCACCAATTCTAGAGTGAGGTCCCCTCCGTCTCAACGCCATGAGATGCGGACCCGTTGCCCTCTAGAACCCAGCTATTCGTGCACCCCGTCTTGGGGTAATCCGAGTACAGAAAAGAAAATAATATGCATAAGGGTGACATCGACCTCAACCCGGTCGTGCCCCAAACAAATAATATACAAACAGGCAGTGACGGCAATCCACATGTCGGACGCTCGCCCAGAAATATCGAATGTACAAATGAAACTAAAATGTACTACCATTGCAGCACTGGCTATCCACCACGACGATCCAACCACAACCACAGCACAAGACAGAACATCAACGTGAATGTCACGTTCGCTAACTCGTCTAAAAGAACATATAGCAATTAGATGAATCGTACCGCTTTAATGACATTCATGGTCACAGATTGTAATGTATGTACTAAAACTATGACATTATAATTCCGCACGCAATTATCAAACTAAATCAATTTTCAAAACCATGAAAAAACAGTGAGCTAAATTTCCAAAAACCATCGTTTTAAGACAATTCGGAATCCGAATCAAAACGAAACGCGCCTGAACCTTCATGGGGAGTTAGAGAACGAAATTAACTTCGAGTCGGGGGGCCTATAAGGGATACCTCACCCCCGAGACCACCACAAGGTGGCCATGAGGTGAGGCAGACCCGAAACTGCCAAAAGTAGGGCAGTTTCGGGTCCCCACCACCAAGACCACCTTGTGGTGGTCTTGGGGAGTAGGCCCAGCCATTCAGTTTACCCCGAGGCTTCCCCAGGGTGTCCATCCACTACGCCGAGGCTTCTCAGTTCAAACCGTGAGCCCACGAGGTGTGCAAGCTTCTCAAACTTTCAGTTTTTGGAACTGTTTTTGTCGGCAGTGTTTGCACGAAAAAAAGATGGATTTCAAATGTCGCAATGAGTTAACTAAAACTTATGGAGTGGCTCTGATACCATGTTGGGTTATGCAAGTACCCCGTCCATCAATCCATGGCCAAATGCGGAACAAAAAATTATAAACCGGCGCTAACACAACCCTATAACCCGGATCGACCCATAAGCCCTAGATAACAAAAACATGCATAGGAGCTAAACTAAACGGTTAGAGTGATTATACCGAATTGATCCGTGTCTTTCAGTCTTCAACCACCTTCCCAAGCTCCTAGAGACCTCTTTGATCAAGCTTGATCTCCGGTCTCCCTTCATCGAAGATGATCAACCCGAGAGTCTATGAATCGAGTTCCAACCTCATATTCGAGGTAACTAGGGTACCTAAATCGCTACACTAGATACCATAGAAGAAGTAGAGGGTGATGAAGGATTGATTTGTCTCAAGACACCCAAGATTTCTCAACACATGAGAGGGTTTGGGTGGAGGAAGATGAAGATACCATGAGGATGAGAGTGTTATAGGAGAGAGAATGATTAATGGCTTAGTCTTTTCTTTGTTGTGAGATTAGTAATAAATAATGGAGCCACCCAATAAAAATTCCATGTCTCCAAAATATCTAGAGCCAACCAAAAATATCTCAAGTCAGCAATAATCTCACAACAAACAAAAACTTAAGCATGCTTAGTATAGTAACCATGAGTCATTACTAAGCCATGCAACAATAATGCAATAAACACCCCATCCTCCACCTCAATAACCTTTTAATCCAAAAAGGTATAAATCATAATGAGGTGTAATCTTCTAAAAGTAATCTTGTGAGAAATTACAAGAATACCCCTCATCCGTATATACATACCCGCATCCGTATTCCGAAGAATACGAATATAATGAGACAAAAATAATCCAACAATATAATAGTAGGATCCGGCTTAAACCAAAGCCCACTAGTATTATTCGTCCGAACATCATCCGTGCATAAGTACACGTATGTGAGCAAACCCTGCCGTAAAACCATACAGCCTCTACATCGTTTCGCTCGAAGCAGCGAAACCCTCTGTGTGAGGCTCTAAAGTCTCGTCAATACGCTGGCAGTGGATGTAACCACAAGAACATCAGCGGCACTAGCTGTACGTAACAGCTACCTAGGTATTGAGAGTGTTAGTTATATGTATGCCCTAGAGGCCATTATTGTACATATGATGTATATTATAGTGGATGATTGGATATATATAGAGAGAGGACTTTCTTGCTCAACATGATAATATGCTATCAGGTTACCTTTATCTTAACATGTAGACTTATATTGTGATACTATCTTGCTCTCACATGTTGATAAAGTCCTTAGGATATGTACTTGACTACCAGGACTATGATGGAGATCATACTAGTGGGGCCAAGGTAGTTCACAAGTACATCCTTTAATTATTCCTAGTCGAGGGAATATCAAGACAGGGCATCGATATTTCAGAGTAGACTAGCGTATACGCTTCTTGACCCATATGATGGGCGATGGATGATCCCACATCCATTGGTGTTTAACATAAGAGATGGTATACAGGTGCTCAGTGGAGACTGGGTACGTTGAACAGGACTCGCCGAGGACTCCTATATGGTAGTATACGTATCGTCAGATACCAGTCCTCTGGTGACACTGGTACAGGTTAGTCTGTAGACCCGAGATCGTTATAGAGTCTTGTGCGGCTCCCACTGTGCCTTGATTTTCTTCCTACCACACTCAAAGGATACGTGCAAGCAGGTGGATTTTGGGTACAGTCCCGAGTCGTATGGAGGCAATGAGCGATAGGAGGGGTTTCGTCTCTCCCGGTATTGGGGGTTGATGTTGCGCTATGTTCGATTGGCTATAACTGAAGTCTCTGGCCAGGGCTGTTGCCGAGATATACTGATAAGTGTTATCAGTAGTTTCTCGAACCGTTATAGGCCAGACATCGACATGACTTATCATGTTACTGGGGTCTGACGATTTCCACCCCTAGACATGATATGCGACATATCAGACGAAGAGACCGGACTGTACGGGAGTGTTACTGATATGCTTCATGGAGACTGTGGACAGGCTTGCTTGTTGATCTTCATATCGCTCAATACTCGGATAGCCGTTATGTCCAGCTAGTACTGATGACGGCTTGTAGGTGACTGATATGATCATCACCTACTGCTGGCGTATTGACGGGTCTTTAGAGTCCCACACAGAAGTTCCCTGGTTCAAGCGAAACGAAGTAGGACATGTTGCGCCACGGCAGCGCCCCGGCCGTCTTACTCGAGGCCAAATTGCGGAATCAAAATTTTTCCTTGCTCGGAAACCGGCGCTACCGCGGACAAAGAAAACCCGGATCGTTTACCATTAACCTACGCTAGCTAACTAGAGATGGGGTGAGAAGTATACCGAGTGATCCGAGTCCTCCGGTCTTCTCGTCATCGTCCCGATCTTCCGCGGAAAGTGTAGTCTCCATATCGTCGCCTCCTCGCCGGAAAGGGCACCACATCGCCTTCGTCTTTTACGGGCTCCCGCCTCAATACCGAGGCAACTCGGGCATGAAGCCGGCAACTCGACATGCCCAAGATTAGCTGTAGAATGTGTAGTGTAGAATACGCTTTGTCTCAATGGGGTTTTTGTTGCCATGATGGAGGAATCAAGGTGATATGAACTTGGGGATTTTTGAGGCAATGAAAAATGATATGAAACAATAATTTTCCCACACCCTCACCAAAAATGAAATGATCCATCATCCTCAAAAAGGGTGGCCGGCCAAGTATATATCATGAGAATGGTGGAGGAAAAACCTATACAAGGGAGGTGAGTGTAGGATCAAGAAGGAGGTGACCACATCCAAGGTCAACAAAACATCAACCATACTCATATCAAATCAAACCCATACCCTTTCAATCACACAAAGAAAGCATGGTTGAAAGATATCATAATAAATACTTTTGCAAGAAACCCCCCCACAAAGTGTTATTTGCAAAACTGCAAATAACCCCCTCCATCGGAAAAGTCCGGCCGGAAAAGAACAAAGGAAAACCGGCCGGAACGGAATGCAAACTGGCAACTCCAGAAAACTGGTCCCGTAATAAATTACAGGAAAACCCCGACACTGTGCATACACACCTGCATCTGTATTCCGACCGGATACAAATGCAATGAGACAAAATCTACACTGTACTAGACTGGGACCGGCTTAAGCCAAAGCCGGCTAGTAAAATCCGTTCGATCCTGATCCGTGCAATACCGCACGTATCTGATCGAACCCTGCCATATACCTATACGGCTACTAGTACAAACCGTCCGATCCTGATCCGTGCAATACCGCACGTATCTGATCGGACCCTGCCATATCTCCATACGGCCTCTACAGCATTTCGCCCGAAAGCTGAGTAACTGAAAGTGTGGTGGACTCTAAAGACTCGTTAATACTATGGCTGTGGATTTAACCACTAGCACGTCAGAGGTATTAGCCAATACGTGACGGGCCACCAGCTATTGACCAAAAGGGACGTCGATGAGGAAGCTCACCCCGACACCCAACTGAGCCTGTCAGTGACAATATCCGTACAGTCCGGTCCGTTCGTCTATGAGTATCGCATGGCGGGCCTAGGGGGTTGGTGAAAGTCAGACCCCCAAAAGCGGTACAAGTCGTGTCGGAGTGTAGCCCAGAACGCCCTGAGATACTACTGGAATACCTACCAGTAAATCTCCTGCCTCGGCCGAGGGCTTTGCGTAATGGCTCTCCTAGACACAGCGCGACCTCACCCCCAATACCGGGAGAGACGAACCCCTGAAGATCCGCTCACTGCCTCCATGTGGCTCGGGACTGTACCCAACTAAAACCTGTTTGCACGACTCCTTTGAGCCGTGGTAGGGTAGTAATCAAAGCACAGTGGGAACTCACACGAGACAAATGACGATCCTCAGGTCGATGAACTAACCTGTACACATGTCACCAGGGAACTGCTATCTGACGTCTGGTATAAGACCAACTAGCATGTTCCCGGCGAGTCCTGTCCGGTGTACTCATAACCCAATGAGCACCTGTATACATCTTAGGTGAACCAACTGACACCAGTGGCTTGTGAGACCGGCCACCGCCCCTCGTCGGGGTCTCGACTGTATACACTAGCCTACTAATGGAGTATCGATGCCCAGTCTCGAAACTCCCACGACTAGGGACCTTTTAAGGATGTGCTTATAGACTACCAGCTCCCACGTATATGATCGCCATCATACTGCTGGTCGTCAAGCAAGAATCCTAGGGGCTCTATCAACGTGTAATAGCGACATGTCAGGTCACCTAAAGCAGTACACGATGATAAAGATAAACCAGATAGCATACTATCATCTCGAGTAAGACTGTCCTACCGGGATAGGTCCTCCCTCAATCATTGCAATCACGTGCCTGTGATCCAATAATTGACTCTGAGGGCACTAACTCCAACAGGACACATATGTGATATGTGTGTGGGCCTGATTAAATACGAGTATGTGATACCCTATTGTAATCTGGCAGTTATCTGTTATCGACTTAGGTTATATGTGATATAACCAGATTATCGAATCAAGTGTTGATTTGATAATGTGATATAAAGATAAATGATATTAGCCGGTCGTATGTGATATAACCGGATTATTAAATCAATTGTTGATTTAATAATATGATATATATTATATGTGATATAATTATATCCTAACTAATATCATTAGCTCACTAATTAATCTTCATTATATATATATTAATATATTTGATATGTAAATATATATATAATAATGAAGCATGCTTAAAATTCTATTTTTATGAAAAATAGAAATGAGGTGGAAAAGGATGAGACATGGTGAGTATGGTGTGAGTATGGTATTTGTTATTGTTTATTCACTCTTGACCCACTATTCAAGCATGGTTCCATTTGTTTATTTGAAACAAATGGATGCTTGAATAAGTGAGGTCTTGATATATGCCATTCTCACTTCATTCTCTTTACTTAGCCATTTTTCAAGCTCTCTTTGCTTCATGCTTATCTTCTTCTTCCTCTTCATGTCTTCAAGATCCACACCCTCACATGTGATATGAACCATGGATTCTTGAATGCATTTGTGATCTTCTAACATTCCCCACTTCATCATCCTAGTGTAGATTAGCACTCTACACTAGTGTGTTCTTACACTAAAGGAGTTTAGTGTAGTGGTAGCTTGAACTTGTAGGAGTTTCGTGGTGAATTATCTTTGGCGTAAAGATCACCGGAGCTAGCTCGTTCGATGTCTCAAGAGATGCTTAGTGGAGTCACGGACTACTATAAGGAGCATGTGAAGTGAAGGACTTGGTTCTACCAATGTATAAACATCTTTCCTTCTCTCTGGTTAACATATCATCTAAAGAAAACCCTAATAATCTAGTTAAAGATCTTGTTACTCTAGCTTAGCACTAAGAAAAATTTGAATTTGGCATGGTAGATGCTTCTATAACCTCATCATGGTGCTAGGATAGTCCTTTATGGTATCAGAGCCGAACTAGAACATCGGGGTAGGTCGTTACGAAGTTAAAGAGTTCGATCGGTTTCGAAATACGGATTTTTACCAAGTTTCTGTCGTTTTTCAAAAGTTGGTTTTTTCCAAATTAAAAGTATCCAAAAAATCGTGCAGGGTATTCTATGGACCCACAAGAAAAAAGAGAGCCGAACTCGACCGTACGACCGCGTAACCGCGGCCAAAAGTTGGTTTTGGCGGTGGTTCCGCGGCGCCGTAGGTGAGGCAATGATCATGCTTTCTTGTGTAAGTTCGTAGGTGATTTGTGCACAGTCTGGGTATCTTTAACTGTGATTCTCAAGTTGTTGAGTTCTCTGGATTTTGTTAAACCGATCGATATATTTGGCGTCATATAGATCTAGATGATATGTGATACAATTGTTAGAATCCGGTTTATTGGTATTGTGAAAACTGGTAATGTATATAGTATATTGTGAATCTAGTATGTTAATCTAGGTTAATCGGTTACCACGAAGTTTTGATTCGGATCAAAACTCCGTCGCAATCGCGTATTGTACGCGAACACTCACCGGGTAACTCTAGTAGACAGCCACGCCTCATAGCCGCGACCAAGTGACTGTAGAAGAACCCCGTTGCCAAAAAGCACCCACTCGGGTGCTCGCGGCCACGGTGTTCCGCCTTGGTGCACTTCGTCGCCGGCATCGGGGTGCGGCCATCTACTAAAGTTTACGATGAGTATTCGATATTGTAGTCGGGAAACTTGTTGAATTACCTGACTAAGATAATTGAAAAGTGTTTTCAATTTGAGACTAAAATACAAGCTTTACAGGTTAGGCATGAAATCCGGAATATGCGATATTCCGAGTTTTTGATGTCTAAGGATATACGGATTCTAATTATTATAGTTTTACAATTTCTTTTCTGCGACCGTAAGTGTAATATGTGGGGTATCCCAAATCTCGTTACTATATGTCAACGGAATTTGAAATACGCATATTTACTTACGTTGATGATATATGATGTCGTGTGTTGCTGATATGTCTTATTGGATCGTCGTGAAAGAATAGCCGGGGGTTTTATATGAGATGAGAGTTTTCTTTTTCATTCATGTAAAATTTATATGTAATATTCTTTTATTGGGGCACTTCCGGGATGAGGATGTTGTCACCTGTTGTATATTATTTACTTTTCTGCATTAGGATAGACCCAATGCAGGTAGCACAAGTAACCGGGTTCTAGAGTCCAGTGGAAGACCATCTCAAGGAGTTGAGACCAGGTCTCCTAACTCTAGAATTGGCAGGGTTACTTACCGCTCTCGTAGGGGTCTATGGGATGTGGGTTTGGCTATTCTTCACGAACGTGGAATCCGTGTTTTACATTACTGTCTAAATTTAAAACACGGACATCCTAGTGTATCCAATATTTCATATGTTTATCTTCTGATGATGTGTTCTGTGATGTTGATCATATAACTGCGTGAGACGAATGTAATTTTATATATAAGATATATAATAAACGTTGTTTATGTTTTGCACCCGTGCTAGTCCAGCCCCCGTTCTGCCGGTAGTTAAGTAACCTAACGGTGCATGACGGGCCCCGTGGCGAATGCGGATGGCATAAGCATACGTTCTATTTTCGTTTCATTTTTCTGTGATGTTTAGGGAAAGATTAAATGATGGGACTTCATTAATGCGATTAATGAAAAGAAAGAAACCTAAAGATGTTGTAGAATCTAATTTTTAAAAAGTGTAGCTCTGGTTTTTGCTTTGCATAGCGGTATTCCTTGTAGAATATCCAGCAGCTTATTCGATAAGGAAAGAGTCGAGATCCCTTCACTGGGAGTGACCTCTTTAGCGAAACTAGCAAATGCTACAACCCACTCGGTTTTGTTTATGATTGCCTTTTTAGTTCTTGCTTTGCATAGCGGTATTCCTTGTAGAATATCTAGCACCTCATTAGCACCTCATTCGATGAGGAAAGAGCCGAGATCCCTTCACCGGGAGTGACCTCTTTAGCGGAACTAGTAAATGCATAAAAAACACTCCTTTTCAAAATCACTCGATTCTGCAACGATATCTAGTTCATTACGCAAAAGGTTTTCTTAAAAACTTGTCGTAGCCCTCCGTCATTTCAGATAAGCAGTATTTAGTATTCGTGCTATGTTTGTTGGCTTTCGTCAAGACGTAGTGTGTGGTAGCTACTTACTGCTTATGTGCTGCATATGATGCGATTGGATTAGGGTAGTCGTACGACTTTGTTGGCTTTCGTTAAGGGTCGTGCGGGTGGGTTTAATTCAATCATGAATTATACGGATTGAACTTGACTAGCGTCCTTTGGTTTGTTGGCTTTCATCAAGGTCATAGGATGCTAGGGGCAAAATATTATCGGGAATTTCAAGTGTTGAAATTTGCAATGAGATTGCATACCTTTTATGAGATAGTTGGATCCCGATACCCACTTCGAGTAAGAGTTACTCCTGGGAGAGTTTTACACATCATAATTAGCCAATCAAGTAGGTGTCTAGAAAGTTGTTAACGGGGTCACGCCCCTGGGAAAATGAGGTTTATTTTAATTAGCTCCATGCGAAAGCACGGGGAACCTCCCTCAAAGTACCGGCACTGGCCTGGCTGAAAAATTGGCGAACTTGTAAGGTGTAATTAATCCCGGCTAGTTTTACCTTTTAGGGTTTGAAGGAAGATTTGATAAAAACAGTGGGAGACGTCCTGATTAGATAAGATAATAATCAATCTAATTTTGCAAAGAGCGCACGCTAACGCATTTCCTTCTCTCTCTCTCCAGGCAGCAACTAATGTCATGCATTAATCAAGATAATAATATGGATGTATTGACCGAACCCGCTTGTTATACTGAGCAGGGGAAAGTTGGTTCCGCTCCAACTTATAAGTGTTATAAGTCCGAGCAGGAAATAGGGGAATGTCCGGATTACCACACCACCCAAACGAAGAATAAGTATGTTGATGCATCTTCTTCGGGTGTGTTAGTTACAGAGAACTTTTTCTCAGTACACTCTAAGTCCTGGGTATTAGATACCGGATCAGGATTCCACATACGCAATTTGTTGCATGGGCTAAGGAATGGTAGAGAACTGGGGAAAGGTGATCATTCTCTAAAAGTAGGGAATGGTGCAAGTGTTGCAGCCAAAGCAGTTGGTGAATATCATCTTGTATTGCCAACAGGGAATACATTGATCCTAAACGACTGTTACTACGTACCCTTTATGATATGTAATTTAATATCCATTTCTTTATTAGATAAAGAAGGATATAATTTTGTTGTAGAGAAAAATGTTATGAACATTTACTTAAATCAAGTGTTGATTGGGTTTGGTGCGTTATGTAACGGATTATACGTTCTGAATCAAAACACAGTTCTTAATGTACATAATACACAAGAGGAAAAGTTCAGAAATGAACGAATCTTTCTTGTGGCAATGTAGACTAGGTCATATCAATGCGACACGACTGGCTAAGTTACATAAAGATGGATATTTGAATCCGTTCGAACTTTCATCTTATGAAACTTTCCAGTCATGTCTCAAAGGCAAGATGACCAAAACTCTGTTTACAGGACACGGAGAAAGAGTTACGGAACTCTTGGGACTGATACATAGTGATGTATGTGGTCCCATGTCTACACTTGCCAGGAATGGTTCCCCGTACTTCATTACATTCACTGACGATCTCTCGAGGTACGAACATGTGTTCCTGTTGAAACACAAGTCTGAAGCTTTTGAGAAATTCAAAGAATATAAGCATGAAGTTGAGAATCAGACGGGTAAAACTATTAAAATCCTTCGATCTGATCGGGGAAGAGAATACTTGAGCACAGAATTCCATGACTATCTAAAAGAGAATGGGATTCTCTCTCAGCTTACTCCTCCGTATACACCACAGCACAATGGTGTGGAGCAAAGGAATCGCACCCTATTGGATATGGTATGCTCTATGATGAGCACCGCTGAGTTACCTTTTTCCTTTTGGGGGTATGCGCTTGAGACAGCCATACATCTATTGAATATGATTCCTACCAAATCAGTGCCTACCACTCCATATAAGATATGGAAGGGGAAGTGACCACATCTTAACTATGTTAAGATATAGGGTTGTCCGGCCTATATCAAAAGGCACAATCCGGACAAGCTCGAGGCAAGGTCTGTTCTATGCAAGTTTGTAGGATATCCCAAAAACTCACAAGGGTATATCTTCTACCACACCGAAGAACAAAAGGTGTTTGTTTCTCAGCATGCCACCTTTTTAGAAAAGGAATTTCTTGCGAAAGAAATTGGTGGCCATGAGGTAGAACTGGATGAGCTTCCAGCAGCACAAACTACAACAGAAGATTTGGTAGAACCAGAGGATTCGATAGTTCCCAACGAAACCCAGCCTCTCCGCAGATCTAGTAGGGTTCCTCATCCACCTGAGAGATACTATGGTTTTCTCGTTGATGGTGGGAGCGAGAATTGCATCATGGAAGATGATGACCCAACTAGCTTCGAGCAGG
This sequence comes from Agapanthus africanus, assembly GCA_030015575.1. Lineage (NCBI taxonomy): Eukaryota > Viridiplantae > Streptophyta > Magnoliopsida > Asparagales > Amaryllidaceae > Agapanthus > Agapanthus africanus. The sequence continues at coordinate 95,208,266 of CM057349.1, forward strand.
CCATCATGAGTGGGGACTCTGTGAAATGGCTGGATGCAATGCGATCTGAGATGGAATCCATGTACACCAACAAAGTTTGGACTTTGGAATTTGCTCCTGAAGGGGTAAAACCCATTGGGAGCAAATAGATCTTTAAGAAGAAACTTGGTGTAGATGGAAAAGTTGAGACTTTTAAAGCTAGACTTGTTGCAAAAGGTTTTTGTCAACGACCAGGTGTGGATTATGATGAAACCTTTTCTCCAGTGGCTATACTTAAGTCCATCCGGATCCTACTTGCCATCGCTGCATACCATGACTATGAAATCTAGCAAATGGATGTTAACACCGCCTTTCTAAATGGTGATTTAGAAGAGAGCGTCTACATGACTCAGCCAGAGGGCTTCGTAGATAGTGGGAGAAGCGGAAAGGTGTGCAAGCTGCTTAAATCAATCTACGGGTTGAAGCAGGCATCGCGGAGTTGGAACATCTGTTTTGATGAGGTAGTCAAAGAGTTTGACTTCATCAAAAACATAGATGAACCTTGTATATACAAGAAGTTCACAGAGAGTAAGGTCGTCTTCCTCGTATTGTACGTGGATGACATACTCTTGATAGTAAATGATGTTCCTATGCTGCACTCGGTCAAGCTCTTCTTATCACAAAGATTCTCAATGAAAGATCTAGGTGATGCCTCCTACATCTTGGGGATTAAGATCTATAGAGATAGATCTAAACGGATACTGGGATTGTTCCAATCCAGGTACATAGACACCGTACTAAAGAGGTTTAGTATGGGAGATTCCAAGCGTGGGAACATAGACACAATTTCAGGACTCACTCTATCCAAAGAGATGTCTCCCAAGACTGATTTGGAGAGAGCTCGCATGCAAGGGATACCCTATGCTTCGGCAGTAGGCTCTATCATGTACGCGATGTTATGTACCAGACCTGATGTAGCGTACTCACTAAGTTTAGTGAGTAGGTATCAAGCAGATCCAGGAGAGAATCACTGGACAGCTGTGAAGAACATTCTCAAGTACTTGAGAAGAACTAAAGAGATGTTCTTGGTGTATGGTAACGATGAACTCTAAGTGGAGTCCTTTATGGACTCGAGCTTCCAAAGTGATAAGGACGACAGTAAGTCGGTCTCGGGTTTTGTCTTTACCCTCAATAGAGGGGCGGTGTGTTGGAAGAGTTCCAAGCAAGACACCATTGCAGACTCGACGATGGAGGCTGAATACATCGCTGCCAATGATGTTGCCTGATCAGTCGAAAATATTGCATTTTTAACACATCAATTTCCCTAGTATTTGCAATCATCTAAAGGTGTTCGGTATAAATATAGCACATATTAGCAATTCGTCTGTAAAATACCAAATAACTTGTGTTATACATTATAACCGGCATTTTGAGGGAAATTGAGTGTTTATTATTGCACGCATGATCTTTATATATCGCAACACTTGTCTCGAGATTCTGTGCAGGAAATTCCAGGTAAAGAGCCAAAACTGCTAAAAGTGCTAATAAAAATACGCCAAGTCCAAGACTTATGATCTGGCAGTAAAGAAGAAAGATTTAAAAGATTCCAGACATCAGAAAACAGCCCTAAAGTCAGCACCAAATCACCCTGGAAATTGTATGCATCAAGCCCTCAAAACGGCCGCGGATCCGCGGCCGAATGGGCCTATTTGCGGCGGATCCGCGGCCACGTGGAGATATTATCGGCAAATTGACTTCTCAGGCTTCTCCTTTCATTAGCCTAACCTCTTCAATACACTTCAGTCTCCAGAGATCTCCAGAAGCTTCCGTCCTAACAACCAAGCTTCTCTTGTAAGCTTGGTAACTAACTAAATCTAGAAGGTTCTACTCAACTACCAAGCTTGCAAGAGAAGATAAACTTGGCTTAGCTTCTAATGGAAGCTAAACCTAATCAAGCTTCTAGGGGAAGCTAAAGAAGAAGGCTATATAAAGGGACCCAAGGCTTAATGAAAAGGTTGTTCATCATTTTGAGGGGTTAAAATCTAGTGAGATCCAAATAAATTCCACACAAATTGAGTGACACAATTTGATCCAAATCAAGATCATCGAATACTGATTCAAGCAAGGATCCAACAATCCTTTTTGATGCAATGCCGATCTTCATCCGAGCAAGTGATCCACGACGATCCGCGACTCACGAAGACGATGCGAAGCTAGTTCGACGATCGAGTTCTCTCCTCAATTCTTGTAGTCTTGAGTGAATTGTAACGAAATGTTGAATAATAAAAGGTGAAGATCTTTATTCTTGCTTTCTTTACTTTCTTGCATTGTGGAGTTTCTTGATCTTTGATTCATTTAATTTCATGATCTTTGAGTGAAAACTCCACTCGTGGAGGAATCGAGAAAATAGATAGATGATGATGATTAAATTCTTGAATGATTCTTAAGTCTTATGAGTTTTCTAAACTTTAGGAAATTGAATCATCGACAACCTAGTTTCGAGGGAGTTGCTTTCTTGAATGTTTTCGCTCTTAATTAGAGATCAACGATCGATGATTGAATTTCCTAGAGGCTAGAATTTAAATGCTAATCAACGAAAGGACAAAGGATATGATAAAGAAACCCTAGTTTCTTTAATAGATCCTAAATTTTCGTTGACCGTTATCGATCTAGCAACAATTCATTAATAGATAAGAAGTTGTAATCCTAATTCTTCATCATCACTATCGATTGATCGATTCCTACGAGCCTCTTTACAAATCTTGATAACTCATTCGATTTGGATATCATCTTGACAATTCTTGATTCTTGATCTTTATTTTCTTGATAACTCTTGAAATGAAATTTCACAATTCTTGAACAATTTTCTTTTATCCTTTAATTTTCAACTCAACTAAAACTAGATCGTGCAAATCACACTTTCCCTGTGGACGATCCGCACTCGCTAAAGAACCTACAATTGACAACGTTATTGATTTCGGTTTATAAATTTCTTTGGTTGTGATCTTTACACTTTTCTAAACACGACACGGAATTTAAGATCAATCAAATGGCGCCGTTGCCGGGGATAGTGTGCTAATTTGTTCATTTTTGTAATTTGAGTTGAAAGATTTATTAATCCATCAGAATTTTTAGATCAAAATTCGCACAAATACTAAACGATTTGTTGTGATTTGTTGTAAGGAGATCTGGAATCGGTGGAGCAAGAGAAAAAATTTTCTGAACATTTTATGGAGTTCAGTGAGTGAACAAAAGCCTTTGTACCAATTTTCGTGCAGGTATCTCGTTAAAGGACCGCGAATCCGCGGTATTATAGTCATTTTCGCGGCAGAAGTGCGGCGAGGCTAGGGTTTCACTGTACCAAATTTGCTCGGTGACTTTCTGACTTTCTTATCTCCTCCCTGCTTTGCTCCATTAACCAATTTCTGCTGGATTCTTTGCAAAAATTCGCAGCACCGCAAAAAGAAAAATTGTTGCGTGTTTGATCTTGGTTGTTTGCATTTTTAATACGGAAATTAAGGGGTAAAGACCAAATTCAGATTAGGTCGGGATTTCATTACCCGTCCTAAGCCCCAAAAATCATAAAATTGCATCCGCATTGCCCTCATTAACTAAAAAATATCTAGACAAGACTCTAAAGACCGTCGCGCTCACTTGGAACAGAAGGAGGTCATGGGTAATCTGTTGCTTATCCGTGTTTCTTTTGTGGTGTCTAAGGCAAGTGTGTCTAAGGCAAGTGGTTACTCAATTAGGCCCACTACTTACGTAGTGGAGAACCTCCCACATACCTGGCACTTACCTAGCCACAGAAGGGGCAAAGAGGCAGCAGAGGATCTATCTTGCGACTTGTCTTCTGGAAGTCTAGGAGCGATCTAGAGACTTGACCTAGGTGACCACTAGATTTAGGGTTGCTTGTGCATTGTTCGTGATTTTCATTTATCAAAAATCCGTGTTTTTTTTTTCAAAACAAATACCAACTCATCTTTTCCTTAATTATCACAACGCTGCCACTTGTGCTAAACCATTTAGTGCATGCTCGGCTGGACACAGGATTCTAGTGCCCGCCTTGTCCGCGTTCCTCCTATTGATTCCGAAGTCGGTATTTCTACGTCTACTTTTTCTACACCCCCCACCATACCCACTTCGATGGACGGTTCTCTATCGAACTTCTTTAACACTACTCTGCCACCGTCCGCAGGTGTGTAGAATCCACCCCGCATCTCTCTCCAAGAGAGATGTTACCCTATGCGAGGTCCTCTTTCGACCTGTCTCGCCATTCCACCAGCCAACGGGGACAATTTTGAAATCAAACCCCAATACATCAATCTTCTACCCAAATATCACGGTCTCGAGTCTGAAGACGCATATGTCTTTATTACCAAATTTGAAAATGTATGCGCTATGATGGGTACTTCACAGCTTTCTGTGGATGCGATGCGTCTACGTCTTCTCCCATTTACCTTGTGCGATATAGCCGAGAAATGGGTTTATAACACAGCCGCACATTCAATTTCAAACTGGGATGAATTTGTCGCAGTTTTCCTAAAGAAATTCTACCCCAATCATAAAGCAGCTCGAGTCCGTAGCGAAATAAATCAATTCACCCAGCTTCCGAATGAACCATTCTCGAAGTGTTTTGAACGCTTCAAGGATCTGTTGATTCAATGTCCACATCACGGAATCCCTAGATGGGATCTGTGCAGAATCATATATGAGGGCATTAATCCTACCACAAAACAGAACCTTGAATCCATGTGTCAAGGCACCTTCATGACTAAAGATGATGGTGAAGCCTGGAGATTTCTAGAAGATTTCGCTGAAAAATCTTTACAGTGGGAGAGTGTAAACCAGTCATTGTCTAGGGGTGGCATTCACCAAATTGATGTTTCCATAAGAGTTAGAGCTGAAATGACAGCAATGCAAAAGAAAATCGAAGCTATGGAACATAAATTTTTAGCAGCCTCCCTAAATCAGATGTCGCTCCCCAAAACTATCTGTGAATGTTGTTCTGATCCATCTCATCTTACGGAAGAATGTCCTTTAATTTCTCCATTTCAAGGTCAAGTGTATACCAATGCTGCTTTCCAACAAAGACCAAGAAACAATCCGTATTCTTCCACTTATAATCAGGGTTGGAGGAATCGCCGTAATTTTGCTTGGAACCAACAACAAACTCAAAACACGGTTCCAAATCAAAATAATTTTCAAAGGGCTCCTCTACTACAATAGCAACCATTTCAACTGACTCAGCACCCCTACCAATCACAAAACTTTCAAAATCCAGTCAACACACCTGCACCGTATAATCCTTCGCAGTTGACCGGTACTGATATCTCTTCTTCACTAGAACGGACTTTTGAAACGTACATGAAACGAATGTCGGCTGAATTTAGGTCTTCCCTCGATAAATTTGAGAAAAACTCTGACCTCCAAGCTGAGAGTTTAAAATCGTTGGAAGCCCAAATTGGTCAATTAAAAGCCGAAATGAGTGCAAGAGAGAAAGGGAAACTTCCGTCTCAACCCTTACCAAATCCTGGGCATGCACAACACTACAACGTGAATGCCATCACAACGTTGAGATCAGGAAGAGTGCTGAATAATCACGTTGGGGAAGAGATTGATAATCATGAAGAATTAATCAATAACACCCCAGCTGAGATTTTTCTTTCCACACACACTTCTACTTCTGATCCTTGTTCTTCTACCCCACCACCTTCTTGCGAGCTTATTCTCCGTTTCCCTCAAGGCTCGACACCTCAGCAAACCTCTTCTACTCCACCAAAGACGATCCCCACTCCTATTCTGGGATCACTTCCACACACACCACCTTCTCCAATGTTGGACCCAGCTCTTATTGCTAAAACTCCTTATCCTAATCGGTTAAGGGGAAACAAAACAAGTCCACATATGGAGAAGATTATGGAATTGTTCAAACAGGTTAACATCAACATCCCTTTTCTAGATGCTATTCAACAAGTCCCCGCTTATGCGAAAATTCTCAAAGACTTGTGCACTAGGAAGAGGAAGACTCAAGTGCCCAAAAAGGCCTTCATGACTAATAATGTTAGCACTGCTTTTACCCCACAGTTGCCAAAGAAACATAAGGACCCAGGATGTCCTACGATCTCGATTTCTATTGGGGGTAAAAACATCAACCGTGCTCCACTTGACCTTGGCGCAAGTGTTAACCTGCTTCTATATTCTGTTTACGAGCAGTTAGGGATGGGAGAGTTGAAACCAGCTCATTGCACTCTCCAAATGGCAGACTGTTCAATCACCAAACCTAGGGGTGAACTGGAGGATGTGTTGATAAAAGTCGGGGAATTCATATTCCCTGTGGACTTTATTTTTCTCGATACACAACCTGTAGCAAACCCACAGAATCAAATTCCGGTGATTTTGGGTCAACCGTTCCTTACCACTTCCAATGCTGTCATTAACTGTCGAAATGGGTCAATGAACCTATCTTTTAGAAAAATGATAATTGAACTGAATATTAATAAAATTGGAAGTCAGCCGTCTGAACTCTCTGCTCATATACTTGATGTTTGTTCTGTCCACGAGATTGCTCCCGAAATCTGCGAAGATGATGAACTTTGCTTTAGAGATCTCGAAGACACTAGTACATCAATGTTTGATCTTGCACATCTTAGTGAGGACACATTTTCCACGCTTGAGTCTGAAACTCTTGACTCCTCACCTTCCGAGTCTGTATCATATGCAGGCTATGAGCTTCTCCTTGACTCTGAATACCATTCGATGATCCCACCTTCTATAGTTTCTCTGCCAGCATTAGATCTCAAACTTTTACCTTCTCATCTTAAATATGCATATTTAGGTGAGAATGAGTCTTTACCGATTATCATATCAGCTTCACTAGCCTCAGAGCAAGAGAATGCGCTTTTAACGGTATTGAGATCTAATAGGCAGGCGTTTGGTTAGACTATGGCTGACATCAAAGGGATTAGTCCCTTGATTGTTGAACATCAGATACATTTGATGGATGAAGCCAAGCCAACCCGAGAACCACAGAGACGGTTAAACCCGTCATGAAGGATGCGGTGAAGAAAGAGATCATCAAATGCCTTGACAATGGTATCATTTACCCAATCTCCGATAGCCAATGGGTAAGTCCAATTCATGTCGTCCCTAAGAAATCTGGCATCACAGTCATTACAAATGAGGCTAATGAGTTAATCCAGACACGCACTCAAACCAGGTGGCGTGTATGTATTGATTATAGAAAACTCAATGTCGCAACGAGGAAAGACCACTTTTCTCTACCTTTTATTGACCGGATGCTAGAACTCTTAGCTGGACGAGATTATTACTACTTCATGGACGGATACTCTGGCTATAACCAGGTCCCTATTGTCAAAAAGGATCAAGACAAAACCATATTTACTTGTCCTTTTGGTACTTTTGCTTATAGTCGCATGCCCTTTAGGTTATGCAATGCTCCCGCTACATTTTAGCGGTGTATGATGGGGATATTCTCGGACATGGTCGAGAATTTTCTGGAGATTTTCATGGACGATTTCTCGATATTTGGAGATTCTTTTGCTGACTGCCTATCACATCTTGACGCAGTTCTTACTCGTTGTAAAGAGAAGAACTTAACCTTGAATTGGGAAAAATGCCATTTCATGGTCCAAGAGGGAATTGTGCTTAGACATGTTATTTCACAAAAAGGCATTGAGGTTGACAGAGCTAAAATAGATGTCATTCAAAACCTACCTCATCCCAAATGCGTCAAGGATATATGATCTTTTCTTGGCCATGCAGGCAGGAGATTCATTAAGGATTTTAGCAAACTTGCTAGACCTTTAACTCTTCTCTTGGCCAAGAACACAACCTTTCACTTTGACTCGGATTGTGAGGCAGCATTTGACTCACTCAAACACTCTCTCACTACAGCCCCGGTTTTATCGTCTCCAGATTGGAACCACCCTTTTGAGCTTATGTGTGATGCATCAGATTTTGCAGTTGGTGCAGTCTTAGGATAGCACATTGAAAAGATACCACACGTGATCTATTATGCAAGTAAGACCCTGAACGATACTCAAATTAACTATACAACTACCGAAAAAGAACTTTTGGCAGTTGTATTTGCATTAGAAAAATTCAGGCCTTACTTGATTAGCTCACTAATTGTTGTGTACACTGACCACTTCGCCTTGAAACATCTTTTGGGGAAGAAAGATGCAAAAGATAGGCTAATACGTTGGATCTTTCTATTTCAAGAATTTGATCTTGTTATTAAAGATAAAAAAGGATGTGAAAACGTTGTAGCCGACCATCTTTCGCGCATCTCTTCTTCACCTGTGACCCTACCAATCAATGATTCTTTTCCAGACGAACAACTCTTGAATGTATCCGATGAACCTTGGTTCAGGGATATTGTGAATTATCTTGCTACGGGACTTATTCCCCGCGAATGGTCAAAACAGGATAAACATCGATTTCTATCCCAAGTAAAACATTTTTACTGGGATGAACCGTATCTGTTTAAATATTGTCCTGACCAGATCATTCGCGGGTGTGTCCCTAATGATGAATTCAAGAGTGTTCTATTTTTTTGTCATGATCAGGCATGTGGGGGTCATTTCGGCTCTCGAAAGACGGTGGAGAAGATTTTGCAATGCGGTTTTTATTGGCCGACATTGTTCAAAGACTCATTTGATCATTGCAAAACCTGTGCACGGTGTCAACACAGGGTAGGATTTCCTGGAGAAATGAGATGCCACTTCAACCTATCTTAGTGGTTGAAATTTTCGACGTTTGGGGTATTGACTTTATGGGTCCTTTTCCCAACTCTTTCGGGAATCTGTACATATGGTTTGCGGTTGATTACGTCTCGAAATGGGTTGAGGTTGTTCCTTGTCGCACTAGTGACAAAAAAAGTAGTCATTAAGTTCTTAAAAGAAAACATCTTTTCACGATTTGTACACCCACGCGCTATCATTAGCGATAACGGGATGCATTTCTGCAATCGGTCTTTCGAGACTTTGATGCGAAAATATGCAATCAACCACAAACTTTCCACACCCTATCATCCCCAAATGAGCGGGCAGGCTGAGATTTCAAACAGACAGATTAAACAAATTTTGGAGAAGACTGTTGCTAAAAATCGAAAAGATTGGTCAACCAAATTGACGGATTCTCTTTGGGCGTTCCGGACTGCATATAAAACCGATCTAGGTATGTCTCCCTACAGACTAGTGTTTGGTAAGGCTTGTCACCTGCCAGTCGAGATTGAGCACAAAGCAATGTGGGCCATTAGAGAAATTAACTTTGACTTAAATCAAGCCTGCAACTTTCGGAAGCTGCAATTATACGAGCTAAGCGAACTCCGCGATGAAGCTTATGATAATGCTGTAATTGTAAAGAATCGGACTAAGGTATTTCACGATAAAAACATTTTGAGAAAAAGTTTTACACCTGGTCAACAAGTCCTTCTTTAAGATTCACGACTCCATCTTCATGCGGGTAAGCTAAAATCTCGATGGAAATGACCTTTTGTTGTGCGGTCTGTATACCCGCACGGGGCAGTTGAGGTAGAAAATATTAGAAACGGTACATTTTTTAAAGTAAATGGACATAGATTAAAACCGCATTTTTCCACTAACCCCACGGAGGAGCTCCTGTTCTTACAGGAGCCATTTTATCTTGATTAAAATTCCTCCGTCTCACCTCCATGTCCTGTAAAATACTGTATCATCTTTAGAATGGAGGTGAGTGAAAAGAATAAGTTTGGGGGAGGATTTTCACGATCATATTTATTGCCCCCATTAATAAATTTCCTCCCAGGCTTACAGGTTTTTTGTGATCTAGCGGATGGCAACAGTGAGGACACTGTTGAAAACAAGTTTGGGGGAGATTTGTGCTTATTTACGCATCATTTGCATCATACTTTGCATAAGCACAAAACATTTTTAAAACATATAAAAATTTAAAAAAAATTCAAAAGATAAAAATATTTAATATTTAATTTGATAATAAAAGATTAGATAGTGAAAAATTACATCCAAAAGATTGGAAAAATTTAAGAAAACCAAGAAAATTAGAAGTTTTCTTAAACGAAACTAGTGATAAGTAGTTATGAGCCATTGTCCCAAGGGTTATTAAGATGAAGGAAGTCACTAATCTGAGGATAAAAATAAGTCTAAAAAATAGTTTCTATTCTAGAAACCAAACATTTGAATGTTGATACCCTACTATATGCACTTACACGCGTCTTGAAACTCGGGATAGTAGAGAATACCTTGAAATGCTCTTGTCTGAAAGCCAAAGTATGAAGGAAATAATAAATGGAAAATAAAGGATAAAATGGTGAGAAAAATGGACACTGGTTTTGTTATCGCCAAGGCAGAAATAAAAAAATATAGCGAGAGTGCTTCATCATCTAGTGCCTTAGACCAACTGGTTTGGGAGTCACTGATAAACCTTAGGTGGTGCAAGACGAGGAAAATACTAAATACACCTTATAAGCAAGCATGTTGAGTAATCGGTCGGTTAGTACCTCAAGAAGTATTAATGGTCGCATGAAAAATGTGTGAGCAAATTTCATTTAAATTAAAAAGTACTAAGGTGGAAGGACAAGAGTATGATTGCTTGAATTGAATTCTCCGAGTGTAGGGATGTATTTTACACACATGTAGGGTTATATGATCGATGTTTGGAAGAAAGGTAGGAATGAAGAATAAAGACGATGTTTTATTGAGGGATGACGTGATTTCCAACATCATTTCATGACTATTAAGATAAGGTTCACGACAACCGAAAAGCTAGTATTAGTTGGAAACACTAATTTTCAAAGTCTTTCTTTTACAATTCTTATCTTTATATGTAACTTTCACGGTCTTCCTTTTATTATGGGATTTTGTGGGTGCAATCCGCTGAAAACTCTTAGGAGACAACACTCCTCCTACTAGGAACACCTAGAGGTTTAAAGGATTGTTGCACGTGCTCAATGCAATCGTGTTGCCTACGGAAGTATGCTAGTTAGTTTTTCTTTTTTTTCTTTATTTCCTCCTTCTCTTTTTAATAAAACAAGTTTGCTCGAGACGACCAAAATTAAGTTTGGGGGTATTTAATCAGTCGAAAATATTGCATTTTTAACACATCAATTTCCCTACTATTTGCAATCATCTAAAGGTGTTCGGTATAAATATAGCACATGTTAGCAATTCGTCTCTAAAATACCAAATAACTTGTGTTATACATTATAACTGGCATTTTGAGGGAAATTGAGTGTTTATTATTGCACGCATGATCTTTGTATATCGCAACGCTTGTCTCGAGATTGTGTGCAGGAAATTCCAGGTAAAGAGCCAAAACTGCTAAAAGTGCTGATAAAAATACACCAAGTCCAAGACTTGTGATCTGGCAGTAAAAAAGAAAAATTTAAAAGATTCCAGACATCAGAAAACAGCCCTAAAGTCAGCACCAAATCACCCTGGAAATTGTATGCATCAAGCCCTCAAAACGGCCGCGGATCCGCGGCCGAGTAGGCCTATTTGCGGCGGATCCGCGGCCACATGGAGATATTATCGGCAGATTGACTTCTCGGGCTTCTCCTTTCATTAGCTTAACCTCTTCAATACACTTCGGTCTCCAGAGATCTCCAGAAGCTTCCGTCCTAACAACCAAGCTTCTCTTGTAAGCTTGGTAACTAACTAAATCAAGAAGGTTCTACTCAACTACCAAGCTTGCAAGAGAAGTTAAACTTGGCTTAGCTTCTAATGGAAGCTAAACCTAATCAAGCTTCTAGGGGAAGCTAAAGAAGAAGGCTATATAAAGGGACCCAAGGCTTAATGAAAAGGTTGTTCATCATTTTGAGGGGTAAAAATCTAGTGAGATCCAAATCAATTCCACACAAATTGAGTGACACAATTTGATTCAAATCATGATCATCGAGTACCGATTCAAGCAAGGATCCAACAAGCCTTTTTGAAGCAACGCCGATCTTCATCCGAGCAAGTGATCCACGACGATCCTCGACTCACGAAGACGATGCGAAGCTAGTTCGACGATTGAGTTCTCTCCTCAATTCTTGCAGTCTTGAGTGAATTGTAATGAAATGTTGAATAATAAAAGGTGAAGATCTTTATTCTTGCTTTCTTTACATTCTTGCATTGTGGAGTTTCTTGATCTTTGATTCATTTAATTTCATGATGTTTGAGTGAAAACTCCGCTCGTGGAGGAATCGAGAAAATAGATATATGATGATGATTAAATTCTTGAACGATTCTTAAGTCTTATGAGTTTTGTAAACTTTAGAAAATTGAATCATCGACAACCTAGTTTCGAGCGAGATGCTTTCTTGAATGTTTTCGCTCTTAATTAGAGATCAACGATCGATGATTGAATTTCCTAGATGCTAGAATTTGAATGCTAATCAACGAAAGGACAAAGGATATGATAAAGAAACCCTAGTTTCTTTAATAGATCCTTAATTCTCGTTGATCGTCATCGATCTAGCAACAATTCATCAATAGATAAGAAGTTGTAATTCTAATTATTCATCATCACTATCGATTGATCGATTCCTACGAGCCTCTTTACAAATCTTGATAACTCATTCGATTTGGATATCATCTTGACAATTCTTGATTCTTGATCTTTATTTTCTTGATAATTATTGAAATGAAATTTCACAATTCTTGAACAATTTTCTTTTATTCTTTAATTTTCAACTCAACTAAAACAAGAGCGTGCAAATCACACTTTCCCTGTGGACGATCCGACTCACTAACGAACTTACAATTGACACCGTTATTGATTGCGGTTTTCAAATTTCTTTGGTTGTGATCTTTACACTTTTCTAAACACGACACGGAATTTAAGATCAATCACTGCCAAAGAAGCTGTCTGGATGAAGAAGTTCATTACTGAGCTTGGTGTGGTTCTATCTATTGAGCATCCAATACTCGTGTGTTGTGATAACAATGGAGCGGTGGCTTTGGCTAAGGAACCCAGGTCCTATCAGAGATCCAGACATATTCTGAGGCGGTATCACCGGATCCGGGAGATAGTAGATCGCGAGGAGATCGAGGTCAGGAAAGTTGGCATGAAGGACAACGTAGCGGATCCACTCACGAAGGCCCTCCCCCAGACACAACTTGAGAGACTCTTTGGGATGTTGGGTATGAAATACTACAACATATGGCCTTAGTGCAAGTGGGAGATTGTTAGTTATATGTATGCCCTAGAGGCCATTATTGTACATATGATGTATATTATAGTGGATACTTGGATATATATAGAGAGAGGACTTTCTTACTCGACATGATAGTATGCTATCTGGTTACCTTTATCTTAACATGTAGACTTATATTGTGATACTGTCTTACTCTCACATGTTGATAAAGCCCTTAGGATATGTACTTGACTACCAAGACTATGATGGAGATCATACTAGTGGGGCCAGGGTAGTTCACAAGTACATCCTTTAATTGTTCCTAGTCGAGGGAATATCGAGACAGGGCATCGATATTCCAGAGTAGACTAACGTATACGCTTCTTGACCCATATGATGGGCGATGGATGGTCCCACATCCATTAGTGTTTGACATCAGAGATGGTATACGGGTGCTCAGTGGAGACTGGGTATACTGAACAGGACTCGCTGAGGACTCCTATGTGGTAGTATACCTATCGTCAGATAGCAGTCCTCTGGTGACACTGGTACATGTTAGTCTGTAGACCCGAGATCCTCATAGAGTTTTGTGCGGCTCCTACTGTTCTTTGATTTCCTCCCTACCATGCTCAAAGGAGACGTGCAAACAGGTGGATTTTGGGTACAGTCTCGAGTCGTATGGAGGCAATGAGCGATAGGAGGGGTTTCGTCTCTCCCGGTATTGGGGGTTGATGTTGCGCTATATTTGATTGGCTATAACTTGAAGTCCCTTGCCTGGGTTGCTGCCGAGATATACCGATAAGTGTTATCAGTAGTTTCTTGAGCCGTTATAAGCTAGACATCGACATGACTTATCACGTTACTGGGGTCTGACGATTTCCACCCTTAGACATGATATGCGACATATCAGACGAAGAGACCGGACTGTACGGGAGTGTTACTGATTGGCTTCATGGAGACAATGAACAGGCTTGCTTGTTGATCTTTATATCGCTCAATATTCAGGTAGCCGTTACGTCCAGCTAGTACCGCGGACGGCTTGTAGGTGACTGATATGATCATCACCTACTGCTGGCGTATTGACAAGTTTTTAGAGTCCCACACAGAAGTTCCCTGGTTCAAGCGAAACGAAGTAGGACACATATGTGATATGTGTGTGGGCCTGATTAAATACGAGTATGTGATACCGTATTGTAATCTGGCAGTTATCTGTTATCGACTTAGGTTATATGTGATATAACCAGATTATCGAATCAAGTATTGATTTGATAATGTGATATACAGATAAATGATATTAGCCGGTCGTATGTGATATAAACGGATTATTAAATCAATTGTTGATTTAATAATATAATATATATTATATGTGATATAATTATATCCTAACTAATATAATTAGCTCACTAATTAATCTTCATTATATATATATTAATATATTTGATATGTAAATATATATATAATAATGAAGCATGCTTGAAATTCTATTTTTATGAAAAATAGAAATGAGGTGGAAAAAGAGGAGACATGAAGAGTATGGTGTGAATATGGTATTTATTATTGTTTATTCACTCTTGACTCACTATTCAAGCATGGTTCCATTTGTTTATTTGAAACAAATGGATTCTTGAATAAGTGAGGTCTTGATATATGCCATTCTCACTTCATTCTCTTTACTTAGCCATTTTTCAAGCTCTCTTTCCTTCATGCTCATCTTCTTCTTCCTCTTCATGTCTTCAATATCCACACCCTCACATGTGATGTGAACTATGGATCTTGAATGCATTTGTGAGCTTCTAACATTACCCACTTCATCATCCTAGTGTAGATTAGCACTCTACACTTGTGTGTTCTTACACTGAAGGAGTTTAGTGTAGTAGTAGCTTGAACTTGTAGGAGCTTTGTGGTGGATCATCTTTGGCGTAATGATCACCGGAGCTAGCTCGTTCGATGTCTCAAGAGAAGCTTAGTGGAGTCGTGGGACTACTACAAAGAGCATGTGAAGTGAAGGACTTGGTTCTACCAAGGTATAAACATCTTTCCTTCTCTCTAGTTAACATATCATCTAAAGAAAACCCTGATAATCTAGTTAAAGATCTTGTTAGTCTAGCTTAGCACCAAGAAAAATTTGAATTTTGCATGGTAGATGCTTCTATAACCTCATCATAGTGCTAGGGTAGTCCTTCAGAGAGAAAGGGAGGCCAACGAGCAAACTCATCCTGAAACCCCTTCTGAGCCTAGCAGTGACAATATCCGTACAGTCCGGTCCATTCGTCTATGAGTAAAGCATATCGAGTCTAGGGGGGTGGATAAAGTCAGACCCCTAATAACGCGACATTTCATGTCGATTTGAAGCCCATCATCTACTGAGAAACTACTGATCCGATTCAGTAATTCTCAACTATCTTGGCCAAGGATTTCTGGTGATGGCCACCCGTGCACAACGCAACATCAACCCCCAATACCGGGAGAGACGAATCCCCTGACGATCCGCTCACTGCCTCCATGTAGCTCGGGACCGTACCCAACTAAAACCTGTTTGCACGACTCCTTTGAGCCGTGGTAGGGTAGTAATCAAAGCACAGTGGGAACTCACACGAGATAAATGAAGATCACAGGTCGATAGACTAATCTTTACACATGTCACCTGGGAACTGCTATATGACAATAGGTATAATACCAACTAGCATGTTCCCGACAAGTCTGTCTGGTGTAGTCATAACCCAATGAGCACCTGTATACATCTTAAGTGAACAAACTGACACCAATGGCTTATGAGACCGGTCACCGTCCCTCGTCGGTGTCACGACCCGAAATAGCACGTGACTGGCACTTGAATCATATGAAGTCTATAGGACCCCATCTAATTCAAGTAAGCCAAAAATTCTAGAAATCTAAACCATTTAAGGAAGAAGTGAAGAAAACATGTTTAAAACAAGTGGTTTTAATAACATAAAACGAATGTGTATTTTTAAAATCATCAAGTTTTTTCTGAAAATTTCGGCAGAGTTTCCTTTGTAAAAACTGGCCCCTAAAGGGTACAACATGCATAATATGAATAAAGGCATCCCCAAACGGGAGCTAGCTCTTCGTCAATTGACGGTCACAACCATGCAAGAAATATAATATGCAACGCCAAGGACGAGGATCAAAACTCAAAAGGAAACTCAAAATCATCAAGAAAACCATAATAATACAACGCGCGACTCTAAGGTCGAAAGAATAAACAACTGGTTTTCTAAGTCTGAAATAAATATACAAGTCTGGTTGATGGAGTTTACTAGATACAACTGAAAAATAAACTACAATGGTGATCACGATGTAAGTGAACCCACCTACCAAGGCAATCACCCAGAATGGAAGCAGTGTGCTAGCAAAGCCGCAACGAAACCTGTGCACAACGGGGGTGAGTTGCCAACTCGTGAGTAGAAAACATCACAGAGTAGAAATCATATGTATGACTCAATCCTAGGTCAATACGATCAGTAATATATATATCCTCAAAATGATAAGGTCTGAAGCATGATAAGGTAACAAGGGTAAACATCTATACATAAGTGTAATACCAAGTGCTCGTGTCAGTACCTCAGATAGCAACATATAAAAAATACGAGGTATGATCAATGTAATCAACATGAAATCAATGTCAACTATATCATGAAGTCTATAAGTATGTGGATATCACCTAACTATGTAATCAATGCCGGTATGCATGTGGATCTCGTCCACGCTTCAACCAATGACACAAAAACATCATGCATGTAAATATCATAAAAGCATATGCATGAAAGTATGAGGATATAAATCAACGTGTGTCTCTCGCGACACATCAAAATCATGGAACCTGAGTGTCCAGCATCGACACTCAAAACATCATGAAACCCGTGTCCAGCATCGACACGTAAATCCTCAAATATCTCTGTCTCCGTATCATCTGCGGGATCGGCCCGCGGGCTCCGGCAGTACGGATCGGCCTATATCCATCTCATGACTCCGGTCGGTATCCTCCGGATAACCGTCAGGTCCAAATACTATCACCGGTAGGCAGTGGTCCCTCTGCCAGGCTCACCGTCTACTGCACAGCATCCCTTTCTTGCCCCGGGATACCATACCGGGTCCACCATGTACCCGCAATCGGCCTCATCCAGCTCCTCGAATCGGGTTTCACATATCATACGTCTCAGAACCGAGAAAACGCATGGTGGACGTACTGAAATATCATATCAAGAGAAACCGGATAAAACAATACATACTTTCTTTTGAAATAACACGAATCGTGGTGTTTGGTAAATAGGGACTACGGTGTTTTTAAGAAAAAATATGTCCTTTGAAATATCCGTAGGATCCCTTGTCCTGTCTTTAAAATACTCACGATTCGTTAGTTTTGAAATAGGTATGACTAAAGTGTAGTCTAACATCTACAAGTAACTACAGGACTAAACTAACAGGCTAAACGAAAAAGGTACGAAAACCACCTAAATCTGAGTCGATGCATATAAATATAATAGCCGGTGATCCCGCCTCAATAGTATCACATACGATACAATATATAGCATGACATCCTCGAGTCAAGAGTGCGTATCTATCATCAATATAAAGCTCGTACGGTAAATCCATCATACGGCGTCCCAATCTGGGTACGGGTCGAAACTCACATTCATCTCATCATTCATCTGGTATCCTTATCATCATATCCTATATTAGGGGTACTGATCTAAGTCTAGTACAAACTGATACCATCTGCATACATATAAGCGTGTATGGAAACACACGCCTAAAGGCCCGCTATAATCTCATGTCGTATCTCATAATACAAATCAAAACATATCACCGATCTCATGGCATCAAGCCTAATCTCATCGACTCATCTCCAAGCACCATGTACAATCCTCATCATCCATGTATAGGTATACGTATATATATATATATATATATATATATATATATATAGTCCCATACCTATGTGTGTGTGTGTGTGTATAATACCCCCATATATGCACAAGTAAAACGATGTAAGTGTGTGTGTGTGCGCGTGTGGGTGTAAACCTCATTCTAGGATTCGCGACTAAACTAACTAACGACACTATCATCCAAGTACACTAAAGTTATCCATGACTCCCAAGGTCTATCTAGATAATCATAATCTCACAATAAACATATAAATATATCCATATAATATATATCATACACTACATTACGAACTGCGGGGGAGCTATACGCTATCCACCCGACTTCCCCCGTAGATATGTATCTACTTACATTGATCTTCGCTTGCCGATACCGATGTCGCCACGCACTTGCTTGTAGTCTTGAAGTCCATATGGGGGTACCTACATGTCACAACGTATCGTATCGCATTAAAATCCAAATCAAAACCAAAACGACACGCTAAAAGCCTATAGGTTAGAACCTACGGATTACGCCTTCAAAACCACCAAACAACTCTCGATATCGTCGTACAAACGTCAAGTGATCGAGATAAAACAAAATTTCCAAAGTTTCAAATCACAAACCTCGCAAAACATAAAGCATCAACATTGAAAACATGCTCCAGATTTGGTTTAAGTTGAAAATTAGTTAAACAAACAGTACTGGGGTCATGTATAGGGGTCCTATGAACTACAGAAGCAACCTGGGCACCCAATTCTCCAATGTGGCCGGCCAGAAGCCCCCTAAGTCCGGTCTCCTCGATTTATAAGGCTTGGGTGGGGTTCGTATTGGTAAGGTAGCCTCGTGGTGGTCCATCTAGGCTACAGGTCTTGTTTGCTTTTCTAGAAAAAGTCCCGGTTCAATCCAGATTTCCTTGCACCCACTAAATTCTCACAAAACCGACATGACAAGTTCTGTTTTGGGTTTCAGGTTTGGTATTTGTGTTTGGTCTGGGGGTTTGACACAATGGGGGGGTTAAGGTCATCACTAAAGCCCAATTACACTAACACAACTCAAAGTTCCCTCAAATCTCATCTAGGAATTTTCAAAGTTCACTAAACATCACCTAATCACTTCTAAACATGCATGGGTGTAAAAGCAACGGTAATACTATGCTAATGGTTAAGAAAATACCTCATTTGGCAACTCAAGAAATTTCTTGAGTTGCTCCAAGTGTCCAAAATGCAAACTTTCTTAGTCCAAAATGTAGCTTGTGAGCTTGTGCATGTTTTTAATGAAGTGGGGATGGGATTTTGATGAATTTTTAATGGTGAAGTGAGGTGTTTTGTGATGGGGGAGGAAAAGGGCAGCAGCCATAAGAGGGGAGATGAGAGGGAAAATGAAGATGATGAAGGAACAAAGAGCCATGCCTAGGTTTGACCCCTCACCCTCTCTCTCTCTCTTGCCCATACCTCATTTCTTTATTCTTTTTCCTTTTCTTTTCTTTTCTTTTGTTTTCTTTTCAATTCTCATTTAAAACCAAACACAATAAATTCCAAATGAAGCCATGGTTACAAAATGCAACACAAGTGTAAAGTATGACACGGTGCATGTCATGTGCACGAAACTAGTTTAATACAGGATTAGCGATATTTAATCGCGATTATCATTAAAATAGTGTATAATAAATTATGATTAACTTAAAATTGCTTAATTCATATAAAACACCCTCTTTTTAGTAATTTCTAAATTTTTCCAAATTTTTCCCAATTTATCGGTATTTAATTATACCACACTAATAAAATATTCAATATATTTATTATTTAATTATAAAAATTCCCAAAAATAATATTTTTATTTTTCTGAAATGTTACAATCTTCCCCCTTAAAGAAATTCGGTCCCCGAATTTAAATTTAAACCCCTAAAATACTAAAACATTTCAGTAAAAGACTAAGTCGTCGAGGCTCCGAAATCATAAATACATAAAATACATCGTAGCGCAATGCGTGCGGATGAAAAATGGGTATATAAACCAAAAATCAAAACTCTGTCAAGCATCCCGCAATCATCGGATTTATGGTGAAGACACCAATGTCAAATCCAATACGAAAACCAACATGATATATATCAAAACTATACCTGTAAACATCTGAAAGAAATGCATGCCAAACATTTTTTTTAGTTGCTGTGCGATGAGCATAACACTGCACAGTGGCGGACGTCTATCGTAAAAAATAACTATATATATATACCCTTTGTTTAACATACACGTCCCACCGTTTTTGAAAAATATTTAGAAGGTTTTCTTTATTAAATGTCTTGTGTCATCTCGGACACGTAGATAAATACTTAGACTATAGCTTTTTTTTGGAAATCTCTTCGATAACTATCAATGCATGCAAAAACATATTCAGGTACTGTCCTCTGACTAGTCCTGTTCAGCTACTATATTAAATAGTAAATATCATAAAACATGCTGCTCAAAGGAAATCAATCCCAAAATGTATATATGACTGCCATGTGCGTCTGGTGCGCACGGAAATCGAAATCCATGAATGTGCCATACATGTGCACAGAAACAAAATCTAAATGCAATGGTTGTGCACGAAACACCAGTCAAGGGCAACGGTGTGTGCCTGACAGCAATATCAGGTGCATCTGATATGCACGAAGAATCTCGATTTAGTGCATCTGGTGTGCACCAAAATCGCATCAAGCCCCCAAGTATGCGCAAGAATCCAAATCAAGTGCACAAATCAAAACACTAAAAGTGCATGAAAACTATGCCGAAAGCACAAGTCAAATCATATGCATATCATAGGAATGAAATCAAAATCATCCTCTCTAATGACATCAAATCGAAGTCAAGTGCAACCGTAGTGTACAAAAATCTCAATCATGCAAACAAATCGTCTAAAATACCGAAATCCAAAAATGACGGATGCGTGATATTCGAATCACCAAATCCCAGATCGTAAACACTGTCATCGATATGTCCTTCCTTCCCAGTCAAGAAGGTGTCGGCGCATCCAAAGCTAGCAGAGCAAGATATCTACTTGCCTCCTGTTCATGGTCTGGTGCCTGGTGCTTTTAGGCTCGTCTCTCACTGCGAGTTGCTAGATATATAGCTCCTCAGCTCAGCGGCCCAATATGGAATGACGACGGAAACAGTCCTGCTCTGGCACATCCTCTAAAGATCTCTGGCCAATTATCTTGTCGACGATGCCGAACTCTGGCCTACTAGATGTGCGCAATATGACCACTCCCGGGTCCAAGTATTTTCGTATAGTATTCTAGAAAGGTCTTGTCGAGGTCTCTCCCAAATCTCGTTTCTGCCGAACTGCCCGGAGGTTATCACCTTTTACTATATCAATTTCTGGTTCCGGAACGGCTACATACTCATCGCGACTCCTTCTGGAAGCTACATCCATATACAACGCCTCTGCATGCGTATCACATCTATGATGTCAGCGGAGTGGAACGTCATCTCATCAAGATCTCGTACAAACCTCTTACTCCACTTTTCTCTAATGTCGACTGCTTCGGACTCGTCTCTTCGTGGCTGCATGAACTGTGCTCCAACGGCTATACTCGTATCTGGACTCTCCCAAGCAATGCATCCCATCACATGATATCCGAATGACATCGAACCTTTCGATCGATTTGTCAAAATTCTATAATCCCCCAAGAGCTCAACATCTTGAGTACAGTTTAATAGTATTCCAGTACATGCCACAGTACCTATGGACCAACCGTAGAAGGGCAAACCCAAGCCTCATCAATGGCACCGCTAAACTGCTGCAAACCCTAAGGTTTTAAAGCGTTCTCATGGTCATTATATCGAGTTAGGGTTTCATTCTTCTAGAGGGTCCACGGAATTACTTGCATGTTTTTCTGAATACTTTAAACTTGGAAAATGAGTTTCTGACATTCGATCGTCTTCTATCGACTCCCAACGTGCCTGCGTGAAGTCGTCTCTAGCTGGAATCAATTAATCTGATGACCTCGCATCGGGGTAGGCAACGAATCACATGTCCTAGTCCTTCCTCCATGGGTGACTAGCGATCTTCTATCATATCTCTAAATGTAACTCATGCGGCGTTAGCTTCAAACATCTAGGCGACGTCTTGTCAGTCGCAGCAGCAACTGAATCTTCGTCCACACGCTGAACAGTGCCTCAATCATCAAGTATAATCGGTGCATCGACGGTCATCACATTCTGGCTGGCCTCTAGCAGTAGCCTGATCCTCTGGTGCCGATCTACACGTCCGAGAAATCTCGTAAAAACGATCCAGCAAACGCTCATGGCGTGAAAACACAATAAAACGATGCATCTATGCAAATCGTATGTCCCTGGAATCATGCCCTGGTCAGTTCTCGTCCATGACGAGCCCGTGCTGACACAACTCTAGCCGTAGCTCTCTCTGCCCGTGTAATCATGGCAGCAAAAACCATAAACTAATATCGATGAGGATAGATCATAGGAATGAATATAATGCTGTGCAAGGAAATGTACATCCTAAGATTTCTTAAGCGGAGTAGCATATCGTAAGTATGCCGCGGAACATACACACGGTATGTCACTCTCCTTAAGTCACCTACTCCATCAACCAAGGTCAACCTATGCGACGAAAGTTCGGGTCTAATACCCCCTTGACTAAGTCTAAGTTCCGTAAGGTCAAGCCTAGATTCCGTATATATACAAACGCACTAGGCTCCGCATAGTCAAACATAGACTCGAATCAAGGTTAACCCAGCACTCTGATACCAACTTTGTCACGATCCGAAATGGCACGTGATTGGCACTTGAATCATATGAAGTCTATAGGATCCCATCTAATTCAAGTAAGCCAAAAATCCCAGAAATCTAAACCATTTAAGGAAGAAGTGAAGAAAACATGTTTAAAACAAGTGGTTTTAATAACATAAGCCGAATGTGTATTTTTAAAATCATCAAGTTTTTTCTGAAAATTTCAGCAGAGTTTCCTTTGTAAAAACTGGCCCCTAAAGGGTACAACATGCATAATATGAATAAAGGCAACCCCAAGCGGGAGCTAGCTCTTCGTCAATTGACGGTCACAACCACGCAAGCAATATAATATACAACGCCAAGGGCAAGGATCAAAACTCAAAAGGAAACTCAAAATTATCAAGAAAACCATAATAATACAACGCGCGACTTTAAGGTCGAAAGAATAAACAACTGGTTTTCTAAGTCTGAAATAAATATACAAGTCTGGTTGATGGATTTTACTAGATACAACTGAAAAATAAAGTACAATGGTGGTCACGATGCAAGTGAACCCACCTACCAAGGCAATCACCCGGAATGGAAGCAGTGTGCTAGCAAAACCGCAACGAAACCTGTTCGGCAAAACCTGCAAGAACTGTGGCACAACGGGGATGAGTTGCCAACTCGTGAGTAGAAAACATCACAGAGTAGAAATCATATGTATGACTCAATCCTAGGTCAATACGATCAGTAATATATATATCCTCAAAATGATAAGGTCTGAAGCATGATAAGGTGACAAGGGTAAACATCTATACATAAGTGTAATACCAAGTGCTCGTGTCAGTACCTCAGATAGCAACATATAAAAAATACGAGGTATGATCAATGTAATCAACATGAAATCAATGTCAACTATATCATGAAGTCTATAAGTATGTGGATATCACCTAACTATGTAATCAATGCCGGTATGCATGTGGATCTCGTCCACGCTTCAACCAATGACACAAAAACATCATGCATGTAAATATCATAAAAGCATATGCATGAAAGTATGAGGATATAAATCAACGTGTGTCTCTCGCGACACATCAAAATCATGGAACCTGAGTGTCCAGCATCGACACTCAAAACATCATGAAACCCGTGTCCAGCATCGACACGTAAATCCTCAAATATCTCTGTCTCCGTATCATCTGCGGGATCGGCCCGCGGGCTCCGGCAGTACGGATCGGCCTATATCCATCTCATGACTCCGGTCGGTATCCTCCGGATAACCGTCAGGTCCAAATACTATCACCGGTAGGCAGTGGTCCCTCTGCCAGGCTCACCGTCTACTGCACAGCATCCCTTTCTTGCCCCGGGATACCATACCGGGTCCACCATGTACCCGCAATCGGCCTCATCCAGCTCCTCGAATCGGGTTTCACATATCATACGTCTCAGAACCGAGAAAACGCATGGTGGACGTACTGAAATATCATATCAAGAGAAACCAGGTTTTTAAAACAATACATACTTTCTTTTAAAATAACCACGGTCCCCAAATCAAGAAATCTCATGAAAACGACATATCTCAATACGTATAATCATAAAGCATGATGTATGCGACATAAAACAGGAATGTAAGCATATCCATAAATCATGCAACATGGAACAGTAATATGCACATATCAAGGGTAAACCGCTCTTTTAAATGAATCCAGTTTTTAAAATGTCTCTTGCGGTTTCCAATTCCTCCAAAGTCAAATGCAGCATCGTATAAAGGTGCAAATTTAACCACAACAAGTAAATTGTGCAAGGAGTCATATCATGATGCAGCAATCCTACTGTGTAGTGACATGGCAATTACCGATGATAATGTGTGTGAGCCGGCAAGTAAGTGTTCGTAGACATACGCATTATCGGTAATGGTGTTGGTGTCCTGATAACATGGGTTTAATATAACTATAAACACCTTTAAACATGCAATGCGATGCGAATAGCAAGAATATGCGGAAAATTTATAATACACGCAACAATAAGAATCTACATCAATATATGTGAGTCACACAGTTTTGAAATTTGAAATAACACGAATCGTAGTGTTTAGTAAATAGGGACTACAGTGTTTTTAAGAAAAAGTATGTCCTTTGAAATATCCGTAGGATCGCTTGTCCTATCTTTAAAATACTCACGATTCGTTAGTTTTGAATAAGTATGACTCGAGTGTAGTCTAACATCTACAAGTAACTACAGGACTAAACTACCAGGCTAAACGAAAAGGGTACGGAAACCACCTAAATCTGAGTCGATGCATATAAATATAATAGTCGGTGATCCCGCCTCAATAGTATCACATACTATACAATATATAGCATGACATCCTCGAGTAAAGAGTGCGGATCTATCATCAATATAAAGCTCGTACGGTAAATCCATCGTACGGCATCCTAATCTGGGTACGGGTCGAAACTCACATTCATCTCATTATTCATCTGGTATCCTTATCATCATATCCTGTATTAGGGGTACTGATCTAAGTCTAGTACAAACTGATACCATCTGCATACATATATGCGTGTATGGAAACACACGCCTAAAGGCCCACTATAATCTCATGTCGTATTTCATAATATGAATCAAAACAAATCACCGATCTCATGGCATCATGCCTAATCTCATCGACTCATCTCCAAGCACCATGTACAATCCTCATCATCCATGTATAGGTATACGTGTGCGCGTGTGTGTGTGTGTGTATGTCCCATACCTATGTGTGTGTGTGTGCATATACATAACCCCATATACGCACAAGTAAAACAATGTAAGTGTGTGTGTGCGCGTGTGGGTGTAAACCTCATTCTAGGGTTCGCGACTAAACTAACTAACGACATATCATCCAAGTATACTAAAGTTATCCATGACTCCCAAGGTCTATCTAGATAATCATAATCTCACAATAAACATATAAATATATTCATATAATATATATCATACACTACACTACGAACTGCGGGGGTGCTATACGCCATCCACTCGACTTCCCCCGTAAATATGAATCTACTCACCTTGATCTTCGCTTGCCGATGCCGATGTCGCCATGCGCTTGCTTGTCGTCTCGAAGTCCACATGGGGGTACCTACATAACACAACGTATCGTATCGCATTAAAATCTAAATCAAAACCAAAACGACACGCTAAAAGCCTATAGGTTAGAACCTACGGACTACGCCTTCAAAACCACCAAACAACTCTCGATATCATCGTACAAACGTCAAGTGATCAAGGTAAAACACAATTTCCAAAGTTTCAAATCACAAACCTCGCAAAACATAAAGCAGCAACATTGAAAACATGCTCCAGATTTGGTTTAAGGTGAAAATTAGTTTAAACAAACAGTACCGGGGTCATGTATAGGGGTCCTATGAACTACAGAAGCAGCCTGGGCACCCAATTCTCCAATGTGGCTGGCCAGAAACCCCCTAAGTCTGGTCTCCTCAGTTTGGAAGGCTTGGGTAGGGTTCGTATTGGTAGGGTAGCCTCGTGGTGGTCCATCTAGGTTACAGGTCTTGTTTGCTTTTCTAGAAAAAGTCCCGGTTCACTCCAGATTTCCCTGCACCCACTAAATTCTCACAAAACCGACATGACAAGTTCTGTTTTGGGTTTCAGGTTTGGTATTTGTGTTTGGTCTAGGTTTTTGACACAATAGGAGGGTTAAGGTCATCACTAAAGCCCAATTACACTAACACAACTCAAAGTTCCCTCAAATCTCATCTAGGAATTTTCAAGGTTCACTAAACATTGCCTAATCACTTCTAAACATGCATGGGTGTAAAAGCAATGGTAGTACTATGCTAATGGTTAAGAAAATACCTCATTTGGCAACTCAAGAAATTTCTTAAGTTGCCCCAAGTGTCCAAAATGCAAATTTTCTTAGTCCAAAGTGTAGCTTGTAAGCTTGTGCATGTTTTTAATAAAGTGGGGATGGACTTTTGATGAATTTTTAATGGTGAAGTGAGGTGTTTTGTGATGGGAGAGGAAGAGGGCAGCAGCCATGAGAGGGGAGATGAGAGGGAAAATGAAGATGATGAAGGAACAAAGAGCCATGCCTAGGTTTGACCCCTCACCCTCTCTCTCTCTCTCTTGTCCATACCTCATTTCTTTATTCTTTTTCCTTTTCTTTTCTTTTCTTTTGTTTTCTTTTCAATTCTCATTTAAAACCAAACACAATAAATCCTAAATGAAGCCATGGTTACAAAATGCAACACAAGTGTAAAGTATGACACGGTGCATGTCATGTGCACGAAACTAGTTTAATACGCGATTAGCGATATTTAATCGCGATTAGCATTAAAATAGTGTATAATAAATCACAATTAACTTAAAATTTCTTAATTCATATAAAACACCCTCTTTTTAGTAATTTCTAAAAAATTTCAAATTTTTTCCAATTTATCGGTATTTAATTATACCGCACTAATAAAATATTCAATATATTTATTATTTAATTATAAAAATTCCCAAAAATAATATTTTTATTTTTCTGAAATATTACAGTCGGGTTCTTGATCAGTATACACTAGTCTACTATGGAGTATCGATGCCCAGTCTCGATACTCTCTCGACTAGGGACATTTAAGGATGTGCCTATAGACTATCCAGCTCCCACGTATATGATCGCTATCATAGTGCTGGTAGTCAAGCAATAATCCTATGGGCTCTATCAACATGTAATAGTGATCTGTAATGCCACCTAATGTTGTACATAATGATAAAGACAAACCAGATAGCATAATATCATCTCGAGTAAGATAGTTCTACTGTTATAGGTCCTCCCTCGATCATCATAATCACCTGCCTGCGACTATGATAATTGCCTTAAGGACACTATAGCCAACAATGATGAATAGCCAACCTAACCCCAGACCCCTACGGGTGCAGCAAACTATCCTCCAAATTCCCGAAATGAAGCAACCTCCCTCAGTAAAATGATTTAGGCCGCTCAGCACTTCAAAGAACCCGGTAGTTTGTGCACCCCGCCTTGGGTCTATTCTAGGAGCAGAAAACAGTAAATGAAATAATATACAACAGTGGCTACAACCTCAACCCGGATGTGCCCTGCAAAATAATATTACATCACTTTTATAAATTAAATGAATGAAAGAAAAGAAAACACTCTTCTCATATCCCCCAGCTATACATCCACGATGATCCAATAAAATTCATATACATAAACCGTTACAGAGATCACAGATATATGCAACCCCCAACTAATCGACGTATAGCAATTAGCGGCGGTTTAGGAATACATATATCAAACACAGAAAATCCGATTAGCTAAGGTACTTAGAATTTCGATCGGTTATCCAAATTTGAATCTACCCTAAGTATAACACAGTACAAAAAAGATCCTGGGCAGAAACAGAATATCCCAAAAATCACAACTCAACGGAAAGAACAAACAGGAAAAATTTGGACTGACTCGGCCTTGAATCGGCCGCGGAACGGCGACAGAATGCTCTGTTCTGCCGCGGTTCCACGGCGTTCTTGGCGATTCACGAGTCTAAATTTCTTCAGTTGTCTTAGAAAACCCTGCACGTAATTTTAAGACCTCTGAAAAGATTTTTAGACCAGTTTTGAAAATCGACAAAAACATAGGTTTTTGGATTTAATTTTGGGATTTTTCCGGCGGTCGAATTTCTAACACTTTTCTAACTAGCTAGTTAAGGTTTTGTAGGCTCTGATACCACTGTAAGCCGATGTCGCACACCCCGCGGTTCGTGGAGAGGCGGAATTTTCAAAAACGATGATGTTTGACTACGCAACACCGGCTAAAACTCCAGGATCTTTACTAAAGCCTTAACTAGCTAATCTATCTAGAGGTTTAACTACTCTGTTAGAATGGTTATACCTCCAAGATACGGTCCTTCAGGTCTTCTAGTGCTCCTCTCCAAGGCTCCTCGGTGATCGGATCTGGCTAGCTCCTTCGGCCTTCTTGCGTCAAAGATGATCCACCGAAAGAGAATGTGCTCCAAGCTTCAACCTCTAAATGAGGCAACTAAGGTAGATGGTTCGCTAAACCAACTAGCCTAGGAGATGTAGAAAGTCTAATGGATTGGTTAGTCTCACTAAACCCTTGGCTCACAACACATGTGAAGGTTAGGGTTTAGTCTTTGAGGAAGAGGAGATGGAGGAACTCAAGAGAGCAAGAGAGGAGAGCAACTCAAGAAAAATCTCAAGAGTATAGAATGAACCAACAAGAGAAACTGTGTAGAGAATGGCTAAGTATTTGCTCAATTATTCAAGCATGCAATAAAATACAATAGAATTAAGCACCCATGCTTGAATAGTGAGTCAAGAAAAATAAAATAATACTTAAGCCATTCCTCACACCATCCCTCACAAAGTCTCCTCCATTTCCACCTTATTAATCCATTTAAGTAAATAGATGAAACCAATAATGAGGTGGCTCCTTCTAGAAGCATGACTTGACAAATTACAAGAATGCCCCTCTCACCGTATATACATACCCGTATTCGTATTCCGAAAAATACGGATACACTGAGACGATAACAATCCAATAATACAATACTAGGATCCGGCTTAAACCAAAGCCCACTAGTATTGTCCACCCGATCAGCATCCATGTACAAGTACACGTACGTGATCGAAGCCCAGTCGTAAAACCATACGACGTCTACATCAATTGCCTGAAGCGGGGAAACCCTCTGTGTGGGACTCTAAAAACTCGACAGTACGCTGGCAGTGGGTTTAACCAAAAGCCGTCAGCGGTACTAGCTGCACGTAACGGCTACCCAGGTATCTGTCGATAAGAAGACCAATGAGCAAACTCACCCGGACTCCTACTGAGCCTATCGGTGACAATCTCCATACAGTCCGGTCTGTTCGTCTAAGATACTCGCATATCCGCCTAGGAGGATGATAAACGTCAGACCCCTAACAACGTGATAAGTCGTGCCGGAGGAGAGCCCAATACACCATGAAAAACTACTGGAGTACCTTACCAGTATTTCTCGACTGCCCTGGCCAGGGACTTTGTGTAATGGCTTTCCGAACACTACACAATATCAACCCTCAATACCGGAAGAGACGAATCATATTTGATCTCTACTGTCACCAAGTGCTTCGGGACTACACCCAACTACTACCCGTTTGCACGACTCCTCTGAGCGTGGTAGGGTAGTAATCAAAGTGCAGTGAGAACACACTCGAGGACTAAGCTGTATGTTGGATATGTATGCCCTGGAGGCCATTATTGTATATGTATACATGTGGATCCTTGTATATATATATATGTACATGACAGTCTTGCTCGATATGATAGTATGTTATCTGGTTTGTGTTTATCTAAACATGGGCATATGTTTTACTTGCTATTACGTATCATTCATACATATTGATAAAGCCTGTAGGATCATTGCTAGACTACCTGCGTTGTGACGGCGATCATACTTGTGGGAGCTGGGTAGTCGGTACGCACATCCTTAAATGGTCCCTAGTCATGGGAGTATCGAGACTGGGTATCGATATTCCGGAGTAGACTAGTGTATACGTTTCTAGACCCCGACGAGGGGCGATGGTATGGTCTCGCAACCATTGGTCTTTCGCACCTAAGATCGTATACATGTGCTCACTGGGTGTGAGTACACCAGACGGACTCGCTGAGAACTTCTATATGGTACTATAGCTATCCTCAGGTGGAAGTTCTCAGGTGATATGAGTATAGGTTAGTCTTTAGACCTGAGATCGTCATTCGTCTCGTATGAGTTCCTACCATGCTTTGATCACTACCCTACCACGGCTCTACCGAGTCATGAAAACAGGTTTTGGTTGGGTACAGTCTCGAGCCACATGGAGGCAGTGAGCGATTATCGGGGATTTGAATCTCCCGGTATTGAGAGTCGATATCGCACTATGTTCGATTGGTCAGGACCATACGACCTTGGCCAAGGCAGTTGGTATTTACTGATAGGCTGATGAATAGTTTCCCGGATTCGTCCTGAGCCGCATTAGTACGAGTTACCGGGTTATTAGGATCTGACGTTTACCACCCCCTAGACCCGGTATGTGATACTCTCAGACGAAGAGACCGAACTGTACGGATATTCTCACAGATAGGCTCAGTAGGGATCCGGATGAGGCTTGTCGGCCTTCCTTTTCGACAGGTACACGGATAGCCGTTACGTACAGCTAGTGCCGCTGATGTACTTGTGATTATGGATTTATCCAGTAACTTACTCCCGGCGTACTGTCGAGTCTTTAGAGTCCCACACAGAGGGTTTCCCTGGTTCAGGAGAAATGATATAGTAGCCATATTGGATACGTGTAGGGTTCCGATTGATTGATGTACTTTGTACCCGGACTTAAAATCGGACAGTTGGTAATACTAGCTCGCTCAGGCTTGAGCTGGATTATTAAATCAGGTATTGATTTAATAATTTATATATGTGTGTGTGTATTCTAGTATTATGTTCTTCGTGTTATTCTATCTCTTTGGGCATTTGTGTTTTTATCCGAATGCAGGTATGTATATACAGTAGACTGTAATCCATATTATGTTACAGATAACATTCTAGAAGGTGGCCACCTCATT
Source organism: Agapanthus africanus (assembly GCA_030015575.1). NCBI lineage: Eukaryota > Viridiplantae > Streptophyta > Magnoliopsida > Asparagales > Amaryllidaceae > Agapanthus > Agapanthus africanus. Next base: position 95,239,563 of record CM057349.1, read on the forward strand.
ATTCTTTTTCCATTTATTCTTTAAATGGAAATTAGGTGTAATGTGTGAGGTGATAGGAGTATGGTGATGTCACGACCCGAAATTTAGTTCGTGACCGGCACTTAATTCATAGAATGTCTACAGGCGCAACGTGTAGGGTTGCTATGCACACGCACAAGGGTCTACGAGGCATCAACCATGCCCGATTTAAAATTTAGCCGTGCCGAACAACCCTAAACCAAGATCTTAAACTAGAGATTAAGCGAAAACAAGCATGTTAAACACTTTAACACTAAGTGAGAGGGATTACAACCTTTGTAGATCCGGTCCTTCACTCTAAAGCTCCGTGTTGAGGTCCCTTCGCAGCGATCATCGTGTATCCGGACTCTAGAGAGGCTCCACGAAGAGAAAAATGCAAGCTTGCTTCCGATTTTCGATAACAAAGATGATCTACCTTGAAGTTTCATTAACACAAGCTCTCACTCATTAAATGAAGTGAACACCCTCATCTAAATGGCAAGGATAGATGAGGATGATGAAGTAGGATTTTTGCTCTCATTTGTTTTCTATTTCTCACTCATTTTCATCATAAAGATCAAAAGCTAGAAAGCTTTGCTAAGCTCAAAGAAGAAGAAGAAGAATAGTGATCCATTTGTGATCAATAATGAAAGTAAGATAATGATTAATAATGCAACCATGGTTAACCATGATAAGGCTAACCCATGTAGAGATTTAACTAGGGCTAGGGTTTGGGTTGGGTTAAAGAATGAGTCACTCACAAATATCTTAGCAAAAACAAAAAGGAAACCTTCTAGAAGTATCAAGAAGGAACTAACCCAAAACAAACCCTAACCTTGTTTAATCTCCACTAATCAAGTTGCATTAATAACCATATCATTTTATAATATTATATATCACATATATAATATTTATTGTAACAAAATAAAATAATACAATTAACATACATCGCATATATATCATTGTATTACCCGAGTGAGAAAAATAATCTTTAGTGAGCTAATATTAGTTAATGTAATTTAATATATCATATATATTATTATACATTAAATTATCGAATCAACACATGATCCGACAATCCGGCTATATCGCATATAACCGACTAATATCTCATTTACCGATTCATCGAATCAACACTTGATCCGATGACCCGGCTGATATCAAATATCGCGAGAATCTAATACGGTATCCTATACACGTATTGTTCTCGGTCCCGCACATATCACATATGTGCTTCTACTCCGTTTTTCCTGAGCCAAGAAACCTTTGTGTAGAACTCTAAAGAATCGTCAATATGCTGGCAATAGGTAATGATCATATCAAACACCCACAAGCTGCAAGCGGTCAGCTAAACATAACAGCCACCCAGGTATTGAGCGCTCAGAAGATCAACAAGCAAGCCTATACATTCTCCTGTGAATCCAATCAGTAACACTCCCGTACAGTCTGGTCTCGTCGTCTGATATGTCGCATATCTCGCTTAGGGGTGGTAAACGTCAAACCCCAGTAGCTTGATAAGTCGTGTCGATATGAGGTCTATAACAGTTCGAGAAACTACTGATAACACTTACCAGTAAATCTCAGTAACCCTGGTAAGGGATTTCCAGTTATAGCCAATCGAACACAGCACAACATCAACTCCCTATACCGGGAGAGACGAATCCCCTCCTATCGCTCATTGCCTCCATGTGATTCGGGACTGTACCCAAAAGCCACCTTTTTGCACGCCCTCTTAGACGTGGTATGATGGAAATCAAAGCACAGTGGGAATCACACAAGACTCTATGACGATCTCGGGTCAACAGACTACTCTGTACCAGTGTCGCTGGAGAACTGCCTGTTGGAGATAGTGCCCTCAGAGTCAATTATTGGATCACAGGCACGTGATTGCAATGATTGAGAGAGGACCTATACCGTTAGAACAGTCTTACTCAAGATGATAGTATGCTATCTGGTTTATCTTTATCATCGTGTACTGCTTTAGGTGACCTTACAGGTCGCTATTGCGCGTTTATAGAGCCCTTAGGATTCTTGCTTGACGGCCAGCAGTATGATGGCGATCATATACGTGGGAGCTGGGGTCTATAAGCACATCCTTAAAAGGTCCCTAGTCGTGGGCGTTTCGAGACAGGGCATCGATACTCCAGAATAGACTAGTGTATACAGTCGAGACCCCGACGAGGGGCGGTGGCCGGTCTCACAAGCCACTGGTGTCAGTTGGTTCACCTAAGATATATACAGGTGCTCATTGGGTTATGAGTACACCGGACAGGACTCGCCGGGAACATGCTAGTTGGTCTTATACCTGACGTCAGATAGCAGTTCCCTGGTGACATGTGTACAGGTTAGTTCATCGACCTGAGATCGTCATTTGTCTCGTGTGAGTTCCCACTGTACTTTGATTACTACCCTACCACGGCTCAAAGGAGTCGTGCAAACAGGTTTTAGTTGGGTACAGTCCCGAGCCACATGGAGGCAGTGAGCGGATCTGCAGGGGTTCGTCTCTCCCGGTATTGGGGGTGAGGTCGCGCTGTGTCTAGGAGAGCCATTACACAAAGCCCTCGGCCGAGGCAGGAGATTTACTGGTAGGTATTCCAGTAGTATCTCAGGGTGTTCTGGGCTACACTCCGACACGACTTGTACAACTTTTGGGGGTCTGAGTTTTACCAACCCCCTAGGCCCGCCATGTGATACTCATAGACGAACGGACCGGACTGTACGGATATTATCGCTGACAGGCTTAGTAGGGTGTCAGGATGAGTTCGCTCATCGACGTCCCTTTTGGTCAATACCTGGTAGCCCGTTACATATGGCTAATACCTCTGACGTGCTGGTGGTTAAATCCATAGCCAAAATATTGACGAGTCTTTAGAGTCCCCCACAGACAGTTGCTCAAGTTTTGGGCGAAACGCTGTAGAGGCCGTATGGAGATATGGCAGGGTTCGATCTTATACGTGCGGTATTGCACGGATCAAGATCGGACGGATAATACTAGCGGGCTTTGGTTTAAGCCGGATCCTAATATTGTACAGTGTAGATTTTGTCTCATTGCATTTGTATTCGGTCGGAATACAAATGCGGGTATGTATATACAGTCGCGGGGTTTTCCTGTAATTTATTACGGGATCAGTTTTCTGAAGTTTCCAGTTTGTATTCCGTTTCGGCCAGTTTTCCTTTGTTCCTTCATGGCCGGATTTTTCTGGTGGAAAGGCTAATTTGCATATTTGCAAATTAGCATTGTGGAGGGGGTTTCTTGTAAATGGAGAGATTATGATAACATCTTTGCCTTTTTCTTTAATAATGGCTAGCATTAATGAGATGTGAATTGATTTGGCTTTGGTATGACTAAAATTCCTTATTATCACCCATTTCTTTATGGTCACCACATACTCTCTTGTGCTCACCTCCCTTGCATTTCTTTTCCCCTCTCCCATTTATGCATGGCCGGCCACACTTGGTGAAAAGAGAGAGGGCATTTCATTTGGTGGGGAAAAAATATCATATCATATTATGCTTGCTATAAAATCCTAAGCTCATTTTCCATTGTTGTTTCCTCCATCAAAAAGCAACTTCCCAACCACATGAGACAAACATTACTACACTTAGCCTACAGCATCCTTAGGCACGTCGACTCGCCAACTTCGTGCTCGAATTGCCTCGGTCCAGAGGTGGGAGCCCGTAAAAGAACCCGGCGATGTGGTGCCCGTTCCGACGAGGAGATGAAGATCGGAGATTCCGTGAGGAGATCGGAGTGGCGGCCGAAGACCGAAGGACACGGATCGCTCGGTATAGCTTCTATCCCGTCTCTTGTCATCTAGCATTAGGTTAATGGTTACGATCCGGGTTTTAAGCATACGATAGCGCCGGTTTTAAAGTCAAGAAAAATTTTCGTTTCCGCATTTTGGCCTCGGATAGACGGCCGGGGAGCTACCGTAGTCTTACATGGTATCAGAGCCACGCCATTAACCTTTACTAGCTTTCTCTAACATGTTTACAAGTTCGATCGAACGGATTTTCCAAAAACCGCGTTTTCATGTCACAGTTTCTGTCGAATTTTTGCAGTGGTCAAAAAATTATTTGGTGTATTGCAGAAATACGTGCAGGGTTTTCTAAGAATTCTGTGAAAATTTGGTGCCCTAATCTTATTGTTCAGCCGCGGAACCGCGGCCAAACCCATGCTTTGGCCGCGGTTCCGCCTCCACTTTGACTCCGCTTTGCACCAACTTTCTACAGTGCCTCTCTAACATGGAAATAGGGTTTTTAGTAAATTCTGTTTGGGCCCAGATTTATTTTGAGTGCTACAGTTGTGCTTGGGGCCCACTTCGGAAAATTTAGTCGATCGAAAATTTTAAACATGTTAGTTCACAGTATTTACATTATATCTGCGACCGTGAATGTCATTTGATCGGTAAATCCTGTCTAAGTGCTATAGTTCTCTTAGACGGATTTGCGAACGTGACATTCACGTTGATGTCCTGTGTTGTGCTGTGATGTTGCGGATTGTCGTGGTGGATTGCCTGGATGCAATGATAGTACAGTTTGGTTGTTTATATACATTTGATATTGCGGGGCGAGCGTCTGACATGTGGACTGCCGTCACTGTCTGTTTGTATATTATTCTTTTGGGGCACGACCGGGCTGAGGTCGATATACCCATTGTATGTATATTTTACTTTCTGTACTAGGATTACCCCGCGGTGGGGTGCACGGATAGCCGGGTTCTAGAGGGCAACGGGCCCGCAACTCATGGCTTTGAGACGGAGGGGGCTTCACTCTAGAATTGGCGGGCTATTCGCCGCACTCGTAGGGGGTACAGGTTGATCCAAGGAGGGGTGCTCAAGTTACCGGATTCCGTGAAGTGCTGGGAATTCATTCACTTTGTTGAAGGGGGCTGCCTCGCTTCAGGTTTTGGCGGGTAACTTGCCGCGCCCGTAGGGGTCTAGGATTTCATTGCACAGGCTATCCACACGACCAGGGGAACGTCTGGTTTCAGTAGCGGCTCTATGAAACCCGGGGATCCCAAATATCTGTATTGTTCTGTGATGCTTATTACATTTCTGTGATGTTGCATTTTATCATGCCTTGAGCGAATATTATATATTGATATATATACTAGTAGATGTTGTATATGTTTTGCATCCACGCTAGTCCAGTCCCCGCTCTGTCGTTAGTTAAGTAACCTAACGGGTGATGACGGGACCCAGTGGCGAATGCGGATGGCATATACGTACATCGTATTTTCATTCTTTTGTGGTGTGATCAATTGATGGGACTGCGTTGATTCAGATCAATGCAAGCTAAACAAACCTATTCTAATGTTGATGGAACAATTTTTCAAAAAGCTGTTATTGCAAGGATGTTCTCTTTTGTTTTGCACGGTGGTATTCGGTTATGAATATCCAGCACCTCAGTCGACGAGGTAAGGGCCGAGATCCCTTCATCGGGAGTGACCCCTTGGACAGAAGTTTGCGTCAGGGTAATAACTTCACTATAGCCGATTTCCTTTTGCTTTGCATCGTGGTATTCAGTTGGAATATCCTGCACCTTATTCTACGGGGAAAGAGCCGAGATCCCTTCACCGGGAGTGACCTCTTTAGCAAAGGCTTTCGCCACTATATTTTTTATAAAAAGCTATCCGGTTCCTTCAACGATACCAAGTTCATTACGTTAAAGGTTTTTCGCCAAAAACCAGCCATAGCCCTCCGTCATTTCAGATTAGTATTGCTTAGTATTCACGCTACGTTTGTCGTTGCTATTCGCCGAGGCGTAGTGTGTGGTAGCTCTGTTATGCTTTTCTGTCGTACGGATATGTGGATTGGTTAGGACAGTCGTACGACTTTGTTGATTATTCGTCAAGGGTCGTGCGGGTGGGTTTAACGCAATCAAGATAATGACGGGTTGAACTTGACTAGGACCTTTTGATTTATTGATTATTCGTCAAGGTCACTTGGGTCCTAGGGGTAAAAATCATATCGGGAGTTTCTAAAGAAACTGAAACTTGCCAGGCATGCGCATACATTCTGGAGTGTGGTGACGTGAGTGGATTCCGTCACGTTATCATGCGATGATAGTTGGATCCCGATTCCCACTGATGAGTTGGTTTACTCCTCGGGTGATCCCGACTAATTCTTCTTTCAGGTTTGGAGAAGAATTTGAGGTTACAGTGGGAGGTTTCCTGATTAGATAAAGTGATAACCATTCTGATCTAGATTAGAGTGCACGCTGAGTGTTTCTTTTCTCTCTCTCTCTTTGGCTGTGACCATGGCCCGACCCTTGACTATGACTCAGTGACCAAAATTAACTGAACCTTCTTAAACACTGGCTTTTGGATTGTCAGAGTTGCATACCTCATTGCCACTCCTACTCTTACCCTTTTCTCCAGGACACCCCGTATTACTACGAACGTCCACTTCCATTGGATAAAACCATCGTATGGTTATATACAAACTCGAAGGAATTTATTCGAGGATGGTTTCCAGTTCTGGAGAAAACAAATAAGACTATTCAGTTGTCTTTTCCTTTTACCTTCTCTCAGGTTGCGAGTGCTCCTTAGTTTAGGACGGTACACCTATTACGCTAATTGGATAGTCTTCATCCAAACCATAGGCAGGTGCTGAACGGTAGGGAATGAAGAAAACCATTTAGCCTAAAAGGTGTACAGAAGGTATTAAGTAAAGACAAATAAAGGGATTAGTAAGAGGGCAAAGTAAATTGCGACTGCTATTCACGACCAAACCAAGTATTTCATTACCACTCCCACTTCACCTTTGTATTTCTCCAGAACACTCCGTATTACTACGAAGATCCACAGTTATTTGGATACTCCATCGTATGGTTATTTACGAACTCGAAAGGAACTTGTTCCAGTTCGGGGATGGATTCTGGTTCGGGAGAAATAGGAATAAGGTTTATTCGGTTGTCTTTTATCTTCACCTTCTCTCGCATTACGAGTGCTCTTAGGATTAGGACAGTACACCCATTATGCTTATTGGATAGTCTTCTTCCAAACCATAGGCTGGTGCCGAACGGTAGGGAAGAAAGAAAACCATTTGGCCTAAAGGGGTGTACAGAAGGTAAAGACTAAAGACATATAAAGGGATTTGGAAAGATGGCAAAGAAATATACGGTTACAGTTGTGAATTTGGATAATAGAAGAGGCATTACTAGGAATACCCGGATACCCCATCGAAACATTTCAATGTTTCAGTTTCACTGTGTACTGTTAAAAGAAAACTGATTTCCTAATTAGACACTTGCTCCAGGGTATGTATTTACCAGGTATGATTCTCACATCTGTATGGTTTTACAGATGATGAGTAGGAGTAAGTTATTGGGAATTAGGTGATTGTCCTCGTTATATCGGGATACGTTGTAATTGGTGATATTTAAGGAAGTCACCTGGGTAGTTTGCCGGACGGCAAATATTTGGTTTTGAATATCCGTTGTTATGCACCAATTTCAGATTGATATATCTGTATGTCTATTTTTATAGAGTGAGATATACCTTTTTGAAATTATGTCTATGACGTTTACCTATATCAGTGGATGGTTAGGTAAGGAGCATTAAACAACGGTGTAATTCTTCTTAACCATAAGTACAGTCTTCAACCTACGGCACACAGGGAATGAGTTATTAAACTCAAGGAACTTATACAGAGTATTGTATATTGTCCAGTGTCCATTAGGACAGAGGGGTTGGTCCTCGTACTATATTCTGTTTACTTATGACTTCTCTAGTTCTTAGACATGTGTTTCGTAGAAATGCAAGGTCTAAGTTTTGAGGAGTTATAGGTATAAGAATAAAGTAGAGAACCAGATGTTGCAAGTATCAGGATTCTTCAAGGTGATCAAAGATGTAGATACTTGTGTATGGTATTCAGTTGATAGTAATGATTAAGAGAACTTGCTTCTCTTTCAGGTGACTCATAATTGGAAGCACTCCTAAGTTGAGTAACGCTGATCGGCCTCTCTCCATTTAGTTGACATGCACTGGAGACAGCTGCATGATTTGAATCTGGTTCAATTAAATCAGTGCCTCTATTTCTATATTGGATATAGAATAGTTCATATCTTAACTATGTTAAGGTACGGGGAGTTGTCCGGCTTATGCTTAAAACCAGACTCTGGATAACTCAATGCACGTTTCTGTAATGGATGTTTATGGGTTGACCCGGGCTATGATGAGGGTTGACTTTCTACCATCTGGAAGATCAATAGTGATATTGTTCTTGACTCGCCACAGTTTTAATAAAAATGGATTTTTTCAGAAAACAGTAGTGGGAGTATAGTAGAACTGGAAGTGATTCCAGAACCGTAAACGATTACTGAAAATTTGATAAGAACCTAAACATTCAATCTGATTTGACATTCCATTTGCTGCTCCGCATATATGGTGGGTAACCTCAGGCACTCGAAAGGTACTTCGGTATGCTCAAAGACAGTGACAGAGAGGTTCTTGTTTACCCAGTCTTGCCATTGCTGTTGTTCCAGACTGTGAGACCCGGCAGGAGGATGAGTATAGCGTCGTTCTAAACTAGCTTTAGAAGTGTACGTGTATATGACTCTGCCAGAGGGTTGTCGTAGTCAGTGGGAGCAGCGGAAGCATAGTGGGCAAGTAGCTTATGTCTATTTATGGACTAAAGCAGATATAGCGGAGATAGATCATCTATTTCTAATATGACAGTCATAGGTTTGACTTCATCAGAATAGGGGATGGATCTGTTAAGAAGGTAGTAGGGTGTGATGTCCTGGTATTTGGATGACATACATAGAGTAGGAAGTGAAATTCCTATACTACGATCGGTTGTACTTTGGTTGTCACACAGTGGTTTCTCCATATAGGATATGGATTTTATATCAGACATTCTGGCTACTGGATCTATGATTTTAAATCTAAATTTGGGTAGTTTCCCAATCAGGGTACTTTGACAGCATTCTAAAGGTGCTTTAGAATGGACGACTCCTGGCACGGTAGTGTACCTGCAGGAGATGGAGTCACCCTCTCTAAAGGTGTCTTACAGACTAAAGAGGAGAGGGATGTGCATGATCAGCAGATCACTTGCTTAGGCAATTGAGATGATCATGAGATGTCAAGTACCACACCAGATGTTGTTTTTGCAGGAGATGCAATAAGTTGATATTAATCCAATCCTGGAGAAACATTCGGAAGCAGTTTTAGAACATAAGTGGATGTTCTAGGGATATAATAACGGCATCCTCCTTGAGGAGACGGTTATCATTCCAGGCTTCCAAGGTGACCTGGATGACAGAGTGACTGTCAGAGTTATAGTTTTCCCTCTGACGAAGGGCAGTATTTTGGACAGGTGGTCCAAGCGGATACTGAGGGAGGCATGGCGCAGGATACTGATTAAGTTCAGTTGACGATAAAGTCTAAGAAGTTTGGATTTGGAGTTCATTTATGAACTAGGTCCCATCAGATATCCAGACACATTCTAAGACAGGTATTGCTCATTTCGGGAGATGGCTTTCTCCGCGAACTTGAGATAAAGAGAGACATAGAAAGAAACATTAGAGCGGATCCACTCACTGAGGATATTCCTCGAACGCATTAGTCTTGTAAGCGGGTTTTTGTGAGACTGATTAGTAGAGGAGTTGGGTGTTCGGTATCACACGGGCTGTGAGTATGCGACATCGCAATAATTAGCCTTGAGTGCAAGTGGGAGATTGTTGGAGATAGTGCCCTCGGAGTCAATTATTGGATCATAGGCACGTGATTGCAATGATTGAGAGAGGACCTATACCGTTAGAACAATTTTACTCAAGATGTAGTATGCTATCTGGTTTATCTTTATCATCGTGTACTGGTTTAGGTGACCTTATAGGTCACTATTGCGTGTTGATAGAGCCCTTAAGATACTTACTTGACGGCCAGCAGTATGATGGCGATCATATACGTGGGAGCTGGGGTCTATAAGCACATCCTTAAAAGGTCCCTAGTCGTGGGAGTTTCGAGACAGGGCATCGATACTCCAGAATTGACTAGTGTATACAGTCGAGACCCCGACGAGGGGCGGTGGCCGGTCTCACAAGCCACTGGTGTCAGTTGGTTCACCTAAGATGTATATAGGTGCTCATTGGGTTATGAGTACACCGGACAGGACTCGCCGGGAACATACTAGTTGGTCTTATACCTGACGTCAGATAGCAGTTCCCTGGTGACATGTGTACAGGTTAGTTCATCGACCTGAGATCGTCATTTGTCTCGTATGAGTTCCCACTGTACTTTGATTACTACCCTACCACGGCTCAAAGGAGTCGTGCAAACAGGTTTTAGTTTGGTATAGTCCCGAGCCACATGGAGGCAGTGAGCGGATCTGCAGGGGTTCGTCTCTCCCGGTATTGGGGGTGAGGTCGCGCTGTGTCTAGGAGAGCCATTACACGAAGCCCTCGGCCGAGGCAGGAGATTTACTGGTAGGTATTCTAGTAGTATCTCAGGGTGTTCTGGGCTACACTCCAACACGACTTGTACCGCTTTTGGGGGTCTGACTTTTACCAACCTCCTAGGCCCGCCATACGATACACATAGACGAACGGACCAGACTGTACGGATATTGTCACTGACAGGCTCAGTAGGGTGTCAGGATGAGTTCGCTCATCGACGTCCCTTTTGGTCAATACCTGGTAGCCCGTTACGTATGGCTAATACCTCTGACATGCTGATGGTTAAATCCACAGCCAAAGTATTGACGAGTCTTTAGAGTCCCCCACAGACAGTTGCTCAAGTTTCGGGCGAAACGCTGTAGAGGCCGTATGGAGATATGGCAGGGTTCGATCTTATATGTGCAGTATTGCACGGATCAAGATCGGACGGATAATACTAGCGGGCTTTGGTTTAAGCCGGATCCTAGTATTGTACAGTGTAGATTTTGTCTCATTGCATTTGTATTCGGTCGGAATACAAATGCGGGTATGTATATACAGTCGCGGGGTTTTCCTGTAATTTATTACGGGATCAGTTTTCTGAAGTTGCCAGTTTGTATTCCGTTTCGGCCAGTTTTTCTTTGTTCCTTCATGGCCGGATTTTTCTGGTGGAGGGGCTAATTTGCATATTTGCAAATTAGCATTGTGGAGGGGGTTTCTTGTAAATGGAGAGATTATGATAGCATCTTTGCCTTTTTCTTTAATAATGGCTAGCATTAATGAGATGTGAATTGATTTGGCTTTGGTGTGACTAAAATTCCTTGTTATCACCCATTTCTTTATGGTCACCACATACTCTCTTGTGCTAACCTCCCTTGCATTTCTTTTCCCCTCTCCCAATTATGCATGGCCAGCAACACTTGGTGAAAAGAGAGAGGGCATTTCATTTGGTGGGAAAAAATTATCATATCATATAATGCTTGCTACAAAATCCCAAGCTCATTTTCCATTGTTGTTTCCTCCATCAAAAGGCAACTTCACAACCCCATGAGACAAACATTACTAAACTTAGCCTACAGCATCCTTGGGCACGTCGACTCGCCAACTTCGTGCTCGAGTTGCCTCGGTCCAGAGGTAGGAGCCCGTAAAAGAACCTGGCGATGTGGTGCCTGTTCCGATGAGGAGATGAAGATCGGAGATTCCGCGAGGAGATCGGAGTGGAGGCCGAAGACCGAAGGACACGGATCGCTCGGTATAGCTTCTATCCCGTCTCTTGTCAGCGAGCATTAGGTTAATGGTTACGATCCGGGTTTTAAGCATACGATAGCGCCGGTTGTAAAGTCAAGAAAAATTTTCGTTTCCGCATTTTGGCCTCGGATAGACGGCCGGGGCGCTACCGTAGTCTTACACTGCCATCTGACGTGAGGTATAATACCATCTGGGAGTTCTTGGCGAGTCCGTCCAGTGTACCCAGTCTCTACTGAGCACCCGTACACCATCCCTGATGTCAAACACCGATGGATATGGGATCCTCCATCGCCCATCATATGGGTCAAGATGCGTATACGCTAGTCTACTCTGGTGTATCGATGCCCTATCTCGATACACCCTCGACTAGGAACAGTTATAGGATGTACTCGTCGACTACCATGGCCTCACTAGTATGATCTCATCATAGTCCCAGTAGTCGAGTACATATCCTAAGGGATTTATCAACATGTAACATAAAGACAATCAGAGTACATGTTAAGATAAAGTACAACCAGATAGCATACTGTCATGTCGAGCAAGAAAGTCCTCCCTATAAATGTCCAAGCATCCATTACAATATACATCGTATGTACAGTAATGGCCTCTGGAGCATACATATAACTAACAATCTCCCACTTACACTAGGGCCATCTGTTGTGGTATCACATACCCAACAATTAGCTGTGGTTGAAGTATCTCATACTCAACCATCCCATAAAAGTCTCTACTGGGAAAAAGGCCTTTGTGAGTGGATCCGTGCTGTTGTCCTCTATGTCTACTCTCCTAACCTCGATCTCCATGGAGATCAACCATCTCCATGATCAGGTGATACTGCCTAAGAATTATATCTGAATTTCTGATGGGACGGGGGTTCCTCGGCATAAGCCACAACTCCATTGTCACACAATGGTAAGAACGAAGTTCATCTTATGAACTAAAATATATCCAGACTGCCTCTTTGGTAGCATCCTTAGTAACGATATATCTTGCCATTAATCGTCTAGTAAGTCACGGTATCTAGCTTGGAACTCTTCCAACATACCGTCCCTCTACTGAGGGTAAAGACAATGCCTGCGACTGACATTCAGTCGTCCTTATCACCCTGGAAGATTTCCAGTGATTCTCCCCAGGATCGATTGATACCATCTCACTACAACTAGTGAGTATCCTAATATCCAATTAGATCTATCTCATAGATCCAAAACCCAGGATTTAGGCGGTATCACTTTGATCCTATATGGAGAATTCTTGTGATAAGCGGAGATTGACCGAGCGTAGCATAGGAAACTCCTTCCCTATCAAAAGTATGTCATCCACATACTCTACGAGGATCATCACCATACTCCCTACTACCCTTTTGTATATACAAGGTTCATCTACCATTTTGATGAAGTCAAACTCTTTGACTACCTCATCAAAACAGATGTTCCAACTCCGCGATGCCGGTTTTATCACATAAAACATCTTGCTCACGTTTCCGCTGCTCCCACTGTCTACGAAGCCCTCTGGCTGTGTACTTATAGACGCTCTCTTCTAAATTAGTATTTAGAAAAGCAGTCATTACACCCAACCGCCAGATATCATAGTTATGGTATGTAGCCGTGGCAAGTAGGATCTGGATGGACTTAAGCATAGCTTTGAAAGTCTCAACTTTTCCATGTACACCAAGTAATCTTCTCAAGATATACTTGCTCCTGATGGGGATTTAACCCTTCAGATAAAGCAACCAAAGTCCATACTTTGTTGGTGTATAAGGATTCCATCTCAGATCGATAAGCATCCAGCCATTTTATAGAGTCCCACTCCTGATAGCCAGCTTGAAACTAGTTGGGTCATCATCTCATGATGCAATCCTCGCTCCCACTGTCATAGAGAAAACCGAAGTATCTCTCAGGTGGGTGAAGAACCCTACTAGATCGGCGGAGAGGCTGAGGTTCGTTGGAAACTATTGAATCCTTTGGTTCTACCAAATCATCAGCTGCAGTTTGTATAGCTGGAACTATTTCCAGTTCTACCTCATGACCAATAATTTCTTCACAAGAAATTCCCTTTCACAAAGGTGGCATGCTGAGAAACAAAACATCTTTTGTTCCTCGGTTAGGTAGAAGATATTCCCCTGCGAATGCTTGGGATATCCAACAAACTTCCACAGAACTGACTTTGCCTCGAGCTTTTCCGGATTTTGCTTTTAGACATAGGCCGGACAACCCCAAATCTTAACTTACTTAAGATATGGGCTCTTCCCATTCCATATCACATATGAAGTGGTAGGCAGCTGATTTGATTTGAACCCTATTCAATAGGTATGCAGCTTCTCAAGTGCATAACTCCCAAAAGGAAATAGGCTACTCAGTAGTACTCATCATAGAGCACACCATATCACATAGGGTGTGATTGCTCCGCCCCGATACACCAACGTACTGTGGTGTATTCGGAGGAGTAATGCTGAGAGAGAATCTCATTCTCCTTTAGAATAGTCCAGGAATTCCGTACTCAAGTATTCTCCTCCTTGATCTCATCAAAGGACATAATACTTATACCCATTTTTGGTTCTCTACTTCTAACTTATATTCTGTGATTATCTCAAAAAGTTTCGGACTTGTGTTTCAACAGGAACATATGTCTGATCTTGAGAGATCATCAGTGAATATAATGAAGTACAAAGAACCGGTCTTGGCATGTGTAGACATGGGACCTTCATACATCAGCATGTATCAATCCCAAGAGTTCACTAACTCTTTCTCTGTTTCCAATAAACGGAGCTGTGGTCATCTTATCTCTGTGACATAACCGGCAAGTTTCACAAGATGTAAATTCAAACTAATTTAAATATGCATTTATATGTAACTTCAGCTAGTCGGGTCGCATTGATATGATCTAGTCTACAATACCTCAAGAAGGATTCGTTCATTTCTGAACTCTTCCTCTTGTGTGTGTTCTGTACATTAAGAACTATGGTTTGATTTAGAACGTCTATGCTTTTAGATAACGTGCCTGAACCGATCAACTCTTGATATAGGAAATGTTCAAAACATTATCCAACAATACAAAATTATATTCTTTCTTTACTAATAAAGAGACTGATATGATGTTGTATTTCAGGTTCGGTATCTAATAACATTCGTTCAGAATCAATGTATTCTGGTAATACAGGGTGATAGTGACCAACAGACTTGGCTGCAACACTTGCACCGTTTCTATCTTATGAAACTTATCATCCGTTCTCAGTTCTCTACCTATCTGTAGCCCATATAACAAATTACATATGTGGGATCCTGATCCGGTATCTCATACCCAGGACGCAAAGGATATTGACAAACAGTTCTCTGTAATGAACACACCCGAAGAAGATGCATCAACATGCACTTTCTTCGTTTGGGCGGCACGGGAATTCTGGTAATCCCCTATTTCCTACTCTGTCTTATAACAATTATAAGTTGGAGCGGGACCAACGTTCCCTAGCGCAGTATAACAAGCGAGTTCGGTTAATACATCCGTATTTATTATCTTGATTAAGGCGTGACATAGTCGTAACCAGGAGAGAGAGAGAAGAAAACACTCAGCGTGCGCTTTTACAAGATTAGATTGGTTATCAATTTATCTAATCAGGATGTCTCCCACGGTTTTAGTCAAATCTTCCTTCAAACCCTAAAAGGAAAGACTAGCCGGGATTAATTACACCCTATAAGTTCGCCAATCATTCAGCCAGGCCAGTGCCGGTACTTTGAGGGAGGTTCCCCGCGCTTTCGCACGGACCTAATTAAAGTAAACCTCGTTTTCCCAGGGGCGTAACCCCGTTGACACCTTTCTAGACACCTACTTGATCGGCTAATTGCAATGTGTAAAACTCTCCCAGGAGTAACTCTTACTCGCAGCGGGTATCGGGATCCAACTATCTCATAGAAGGTATGCAATCTCATTGCAAATTTCAACACTTGAAATTCCCGATAATATTTTGCCCCGGGCGATCTATGACCTTGACAAGGTCAACAAACCATAGACCGCAAGTCAAGTTCAACCCGTCATTTCCTGATATGAATTAAACCCACCCGCACGACCCTTGACAAGGTCAACAAAGTCGCACGACTACCCTAATCCAATCGCATCATATGCTTATGCAGATAAGCAGTAATCAGCTACCGCACACTACGCCTTGACATGGTCAACAAACGCAGCACGAATACTAACTATTACTTATCTGAAATGACGGAGGGCTACGACAGGTTTTTAAGAAAACCCTTTGCATAATGAACATGATATCGTTGTAGAATCGAGTGATTTTAAATGGAGTGTTTTTGAGGCTTTTCTAGTTTTGCTCAAGAGGTCACTCCCGGTGAAGGGATCGTCGGCTCTTTCCTTATCGAAAAAGGTGCAGGATATTTCATAAATACCGCTGTGCAAAGCAAGAACTATAGAAGCAATCAAAAGACAAACCGAGTTTGTAGCATCTGCTAGTTTCACTAAAGAAGTCACTCCCGGTGAAGAGAACTCGGCTCTTTCCTTATCGAATAAGGTGCTGGATGTTCTATAAGGAACACCGCTATGCAAAGCAAGAACTAGAGCTACCAGTTTTTAAACAAGTTTCTACAACATCTTTAGGTTTCTTTTATTTCATTAATCTCATTAATGAAGTCCCATTTTATTATGCTTCACAAGCATCACATTTGAAACGAAATCTGCAATATAACATATATCTCATATATATAATATAAATATTCGTCTCAGGCAGTAATATGTTCTCATCACAGAACATTGCAGCAGAAGAACATATATGAAATATTGGATATATTAGGACGTCCGTGTTTTAATACAAGCCTGTATAAAACATTCCACGTTCGCGATGAATAGCCAAACCCACATCCCTAGACCCCTACGAGAGCGGCAAGCAACACTGCCAATTCTAGGGTTAGGAGACCCGGTCTCGACTCCTCGAGATGGCCTCCCACTGGACCCTAGAACCCGGTTACTTGTGCTCCCCGCCTTGGGTCTACCTAATGCGGAAAGGTAAATAATATACAATGGTGACATCATCCTCAGCCCGGAAGTGCCCCAATAAAAAAAAATACAAATGAATTTTACATGAATGAAAATAAAAAAAACCCTCATCTAACATAAAAACCCCGGCTATTCAAAACGCGGCGATCCAATATAACATATCACAGCAACACATAATATGTCATATCATCAACGTAAGCAAGTATGCGTATCCCGATTGTCGTTGACGTATAGCAACGAAGCCGGCGATATACCACATACTATGTTTACGGTCACAGAAAAGAAAGTGTAAAACTACAACAGTTGGAATCCGCAACCTCCTTAGACATCGCATGCCTAACCAAATGAATTCCTTAGACATCGCATGCCTGACAATTATAAACCCCGCATTTTAGTCTCATTATCGAAAACTCTTTTCAATATCAAGTCGGGCAATTCAACAAGATTCCCGACATTCTGATCGAATACTCGTCGCAAACTTTAGTAGATGGCCGCACCCCCGGATGCCGTCGACGAAGTGCACTAAGGCGGAACACCGCTGCAGCGAACACCCGAACGGATGCTTTTGGTAACGGGGTTCTCCTACAGTCACTTAGTCAGGGCTATGGGGCATGGCTGTCTATTAAGTTTACCCGGCGAGTATCCGCGTACGCTACGTGATTACGACGGACTTTTGATCACATCAAAATTCTGTGGCAACCGATCAATTGAGACTGAACTGCTAGATTTATAACATTCAAATTAGTTATCTCATAACTACATGTGGATTCCAAATATTGTATCACATTCCAGATAAATAGACAGTGTTAAACTTTCCGATCGAATAAACAAACACCCAAGATTTCCCAAATAGCTCAACACTTGAGCGGAGTTCAAAAAGTATCCATCACATGCCACAGTACCAATGGTCCAGCCGTAGAAGGGTCAAGCCAACGCCTCACATGTGGCAACGCCGTACTGCCCTAAACCCTAAGGTTCAGAGGCAGTTCAAGACGGTCACATAATCGAGTTAAGGTTTGTTGTCTTCTAGAGGGTCCACCGCGTTACTTGCAAGATTTTCCGGAAGTTTCAAACTCGAGAAAAAATCCAACTTTTGAAAAATTTTCCGACAGGGGAAAAAGTGAGTTATTGATATCCGTTCGAACCTTTTAACAGTTTCTAAAATTATCCAGAAAAAAACTTAAACAAAGTTATATTATCCGATCGAATCAACGAGTCCCTAATACAACCCAGAAAACTCAACTCTTGAGTATAATTAAAAATTCTCAGAAACATGTAGCAGTTCCAACGGATGTTACTGTACCAAAATGAATCCATAATCCCACTGTAGCGCCGCGGAACCGCCGCGCAAGCGAGGGTACGGCCGCGGTTCCGCGGCGCTTTAAGCGCATTAATGGGTCGTTTTGCACAGTAATTCCTAAAATACCCTGCTGAATTTTTTGAGTATTTTTAATATGAAAAAATCAACAGATTTGAAAATTTTCCAGAAACTAGGGTATATCGGGTATTCGGAGTTCGATCGGACTTTAAACTTCACGTAGACTTCGCCTAAAGCTCTAGCTTGGCTCTGATACCACTGTAGGGTTGCTATGCACACGCACAAGGGTCTACAAGGTATCAACCATGCCCGATTTAAAATTTAGCCGTGCCGAACAACCCTAAACCAAGATCTTAGACTAGAGATTAGGCGAAAACAAGCATGTTAAACACTTTAACACTAAGTGAGAGGGATTACAACCTTTGTAGATCTGGTCCTTCACTTCTAAAGCTCCGTGTTGAGGTCCCTTCGCTGCAATCATTGTGTATCCGGACTCTAGAGAGGCTCCACGAAGAGAAAGATACAAGCTTGCTTCCGATCTTCGATAACAAAGATGATCTACCTTGAAGTTTCATTAACACAGGCTCTCACTCATAAAATGAAGTGAACACCCTCATCTAAATAGCAAGGATAGATGAAGATGATGAAGTAGGATTTTTGCTCTCATTTGTTTTCTATTTCTCACTCATTTTCATCACAAAGATCAAAAGCTAGAAAGCTTTGCTAAGCTCAAGGAAGAAGAAGAAGAATAGTGATCCATTTGTGATCAATAATAAAAGTAAGATAATGATTAATAATGCAACCATGGTTAACCATGATAAGGCTAACCCATATAGAGATTTAACTAGGGCTAGGGTTTCGGTTGGGTTAAAGAATGAGTCACTCACAAATATCTTAGCAAGAACAAAAAGGAAACCTTCTAGAAGCATCAAGAAGGAACTAACCCAAAACAAACCCTAACCTTATTTAATCTCCACTAATCAAGTTGCATTAATAACCATATCATGTTACAATATTATATATCACATATATAATATTTATTGTAACAAAATAAAATAATACAATTAACATATATCGCATATATATCAATGTATTACCCAAGTGAGAAAAAAATCTTTAGTGAGCTAATATTAGTTAATGTAATTTAATATATTATATATATTATTATACATTAAATTATCAAATCAACACTTGATCCGACAATCCGGCCATATCGTATATAACCGACTAATATCTCATTTACCGATTCATCGAATCAACACTTGATCCGATGACCCGGCTGATATCAAATATCGTGAGAATCTAATACGGTATCCCATACACGTATTGTTCTCGGTCCCGCACATATCACATATGTGCTCCTACTCCGTTTTGCCTGAGCCAAGAAATCTCTGTGTAGGACTCTAAAGAATCGTCAATACGCCGGCAGTAGGTGATGATCATATCAAACACCCACAAGCTGCAAGCGGTCAGCTAAACGTAACAGCCACCCAGGTATTGAGCACTCAGAAGATCAACAAGCAAGCCTGTACATTCTCCTGTGAATCCAATCAGTAACACTCCCATACAGTCCGGTCTCGTCGTCTGATATGTCGCATATCTCTCCTAGGGGTGGTAAACGTCAGACCCCAGTAGCTTGATAAGTCGTGTCGATATGAGGTATATAACAGTTCGAGAAACTACTGATAACACTAACCAGTAAATCTCAGCAACCCTGCCCAGGGATTTCCAGTTATAGCCAATCGAACACAGTGCAACATCAAATCCCTATACCGGGAGAGACGAATCCCCTCCTATCGCTCATTGCCTCCATGTGATTCGGGACTGTACCCAAAAGCCACCTTTTTGCACGTCCACTTGGACGTGGTATGATGGAAATCAAAGCACGGTGGGAATCACACAAGACTCTATGACGATCTCGGGTCAACAGACTACTCTGTACCAGTGTCACCCGAGAACTGCCATCTGACGTGAGGTATAATACCATGTGGGAGTTCTCGGCGAGTCCGTCCAGTGTACCCAGTCTCTACTGAGCACCCGTACACCATCCCTGATGTTAAACACCGATGGATATGGGATCATCCATCGCCCATCATATGGGTCAAGATGCGTATACGCTAGTCTACTCTGGTGTATCGATGCCTTGTCTCGATACACCCTCGACTAGGAACAGTTATAGGATGTACTCGTCGACTACCGTGGCCCCACTAGTATGATCTCATCATAGTCCCGGTAGTCGAGTACATATCCTAAGGAATTTATCAACATGTAACATAGAGACAATCAGAGTACATGTTAAGATAAAGTACAACCAGATAGTATACTATCATGTCGAGCAAGAAAGTCCTCCCTATATATGTCCAAGCATCCATTCAATATACATTGTATGTACAGTAATGGCCTCTAGGGCATACATATAACTAACACAACGTAAATTAAGTAAGCCGAAAACCCAGAAATCTAAACTTTTTTAAGAAAAAGGAAGAGGTGAAGTTTTGAAATAAAGGTAAAATGAATCATGTTTTGTCTTTTGAAATTCGGGCAGCACCTCCCTCATATATTTTGATCCAAAACTACAAACCCATGATAATATAAAAGGCATCCCCAAGCGGGAGCTAGCTCTTCCCCAAACGGCGGATCACAATCACGCAAGACAGAATATATGTATACGACGCCCAATGGCGAAGATCAACACAAGTAATAATGTAAAGCTAAGACATCAAACCCACCAAGCGAACATATAACCCATCGCTCAAGTCTCGTAACTACAAGTCTTGCTAAGTCTCACTACTTATACAAATACTAGTTTCTGATTTGATGGAGTTAACTAGATACAACAGGAATAATAATATAAGAGTGGCACGATCCAACATGTACCACCTACCAAGCAAATCACCTGAAAACAGCTGTGTGCCAGCGATGACGCTACTGATCCCAAGCGGTCAACCTGCAAGAACTGTGACACAACGGGGGTGAGTTGCCAACTCGTGAGTAGAAAACATCATCAGGTAGAAATCGGAATAAATAAGGATTCCTAGGTCAACTATATCGTAAAAATAATACTATGATATCTAGGATGACCATATCTGCATATGTGCCAACACATAATCAATACCTATCAGCAAGTGGATCTCATCCAACCATATAATCAAATGCCTGTATGCATGTGGATCTCATCCACGTATCAACCACTGACACAACAACTCATGCATGCAAATATCATGAAAGTACATGCAGGTAAATATGAGAATATAAATTAACGTGTGTCCCTCGCGACACATCAAAATTATGGAACCTGAGTGTCCAACATCGACACTCGAAATATCATGAAACCCGTGTCCAACGTCGACACATAAATCCTCATAGCTCAGGCACCGCATCCTCAGATCGGCCCTCAAATCTGTAAGTCTCATGAAACCTGAGTGTCAAACATCGACACCCGAAAATATCAAGAAAACTAGTGTCCAGCATCGACACATAAATACTCATATCCATACATTCCTCGAATCCTAAGTGCCCAATATCGACACTTATGATCCACGTATCGGTTCTCTGATATCCATACGTTTCTCGAAACCCAAGTGTCCAACCTTGACACTTGTGTTCCATGTATCGGTTTCCTAATATCCATATATCTCTCGGAATATAAGTGCCCAACATCGACACTTGAAATTCCCAAATCGCATGAAAATATATCTCCAATGCGTAAATCCATGTAATATAACATATGCAATATGAGCATATCACGGGAAAAATCCGCTATTTAAATGCATCAAGTCATTAAATATATCACGAGGTCCCCAAGTATCCGAATCCAATATACATATATAACAGCTTCCCATACCACCGATATATATGTCATATAAAGCTGAACATATAACTATAGCAATGTATATGTGTGAGCATGTAGGTATGCAACATATAACAGAATGTAAGCATATCCGTATATTATGCAACATGGAACAGTGATGTGAGCATAGCAAGTATATCATGGCATGATGTAGCAATTCTACTGTGTAGTGACATAGCAATTATCGATAATGAAAGTGTGTGAGCCGGCAAATCTGTATAAGTGTAACATACGCACCATCGATAATGGTGTAGGTGTACTAGCACATGCGTATATATAATGCAATAAGAATGACATGAACGTAGCATAAAGTACATCGTCAGATAAAAGCTATAAGGTATACATGTCTACAATATATCCGAGCCAGTGAATCTATCAATCGGCATCCAGCCTCTCAATATCACGTACGGTATAATCCATCGTACGGTATATTTCTCAAGATTCACAAATTATATATGTCTATATACCTATATCTTAGGTCACATCTGTATCAATCTCATATCATGGACCGATAAAGATATCAACCATCTCATATCGACTCGCATCCATATAACGACCTATCACACTAAGTCATCATATCACATCGTATACTCGTTTATCATATTAATATCTCGCATCACATTTGTATAAAGGTCATAAATTATTAATTCCACAACACCTCTATCTCAAACTTGTGTCGTGTTTATCAATCTCGAACAAACCTCATACCTTTATCAACTCATAATTGTTCTCTTTAAATTCGTACCTATCATTATTCACTTCTCATATCATATTCTTAATGTCACTATGTTCATTAGTGTCAACTTTCATCATTTTATCGTTATTAGATTCTATAATCATGTCTGTCGCATATCATTTATCAGAATATAATAATCAAACGATATTCCATATCAATTTTTGCGGGGCTGCTATATGCCATCCACCCGACTTCCCCCGTAGATATAAATTTACTCACCTGCTAAACTCCTTGCTTAGCCGTAGTCGATGTGTTTCGTCGTCTCGGAATCCACGCGAAGATACCTACAATATCAACACATATCGCAATACCATCAAAACCAAAGTCCGAAAACCGATACGGCACACGGTGCGCTCATAGGTTAGAACTTATAGCCTACGCATGCAAAACCAACTAAACAACTCTCGTCGTTGACATACAAACATCCAACGACCCAATACAATATCAAATATAAAAAACCAAGAATTCTAAAATACGGAAAACATAACCAAAAACCACTCACAATAGCTCCCAGATTTTGGCTCAGGTAAACTGGAACTACACAAACAAGTATAGAGTGTTGTATATGAAGTATATGAGCTACTGGACCAATTCAACCACAAACCACACCAAGTGGCCGGCCACTTGCATCCAAATTCTGGCGAGCTCGGCCCGTTATGCTCCGTTGGTGTTCGTCTGGTCAGTGTGGTCTCCTAGTGCCCTAATTTGGTCCTTGGTATTGTTTGCTTATCTCATAAACACTCAAGGTCATCCCAGATTCCTTATAGGCCTTAAGGTTTCACAAAGCCAACACGGAACAAATTCTAACTTCGTGTATCGGGTTCTAAACTCACTTCCAGGCCTCTAAATCACTCTATAAGGTCTAGTAAACACTCACTACACCTCAACCTATCTTTTACAGCAACTTATAATTATCCAAGATCATATACCCTATTTATACCGATTTCTAACTAAACTAGGATATATAACACAAATACTTAACTAAAAGTGTATGGATTACCTTGTTTGCAACCAAAGAACTTTCTTGAGTTGCCCAAGTCTTCAAAATCCTAACGTGGAAGGTCCAATGTGTTTAGAATGGAGGTGTGCATGTTTTTAGTGAAGAGGGCATATGGTTTTGAGAAGGGATTTGAATTGTTGCATGGGGGTAGTGAAGGATTGAAGAAGAATGGAGGAGATGAAGAAATAATGGAGAATGAAGGGGTTTGGGGCAGCCAAGTAACCCTCTCTCTCTCTCTCTCTCTCTCAGCCTCACTCTCCCTTACCCTCACTCTCTCACAATAAATATCTCTTTTGTTTTGCTCAAAAATATCTCAAGACATCAAATTTTATTTCTTTCACACTCTTAACTCTTTTTCTCTCTTTGCTTTTCCTTTTATTTCCTTTCTCATTCTCACAAAACTCACAAACACACACATGCACACATGCACATGATATGGTGCAAATCATGAAAAATGCCAAAAACACGGATTTTATCAAAAAATCCGATAAATATCATTAAAATAAATAAATCATTTTATTCTCCGATAAATTTCCAACTATTGGTATACACTTATACCACTTTATGCAAATCTCAATTTCGCAAATCGGGTAGTTTTCGCGAAATATATTATTTTAATATTAAATTTCCAAAATAATATTTTATATTTCCTGAAATGTTACGGGTGAGGACCATGCCTCAATAGTTAAATAAATTCTTTATTCATTTGTGGCAATTATTCAAGCATGGGTCACATTGTTTATTCCTGGATATTGATATACAAAACTAACGTGAGTTATTTTTCTCTCACATGGTTGCTCATTTCTTTTGTGCTCACCATTTTTGCTCCACTCTCCTCTCCTTCTCTTGAGTTCTTCCATCTTCACCATCTTCCTCCTCTCTACACTCTCATGTGTTGAGAAACAAGAGAGGAGGCTAGATAGAGATAGTAAAACACTTAGAACTTCACACTACATCCTAGAGATCTTGGATTAGCATCCCAAGTTTCCTAGTTGCTTCTTTTGTTACTTAGCAAGGAGCTAGAGCCATGGAT
Organism: Agapanthus africanus; assembly: GCA_030015575.1. NCBI lineage: Eukaryota > Viridiplantae > Streptophyta > Magnoliopsida > Asparagales > Amaryllidaceae > Agapanthus > Agapanthus africanus. Next base: position 95,264,123 of record CM057349.1, read on the forward strand.
CACATCTCTAGGGTGGATCATCTTCGACGGAGGAGGACCGAAGAGCAAGCTCGATCCCGGAGAATCGATGGAGCGAGTAAAGGAGATCAAGCGCGACCATGGTGGCCATTTGGAGCGAACGATGAGGAAAGAAGACCGAAGGACTTGGATCGTTTGGCGAGACTTCTTTTCATAGTAATTAGCTCTCCTAGTTTAACTAGTTAGGTTTATGGTTAGATCCCGTTTAATAGGTTATTCCAGCGCCGTTTTTAAACTCGTAGAAAAATTTTGTTTCGCAAACCGCCGTGTTTGATGGCTTAGACGCTTGGGTAACCCAACACTATACTCATGCCACCTGGGAACTGCTACCTGACGATAGGTATAATACCAACCAGCAGTTCCCAACGAGTCATGTCCAGTGTAACTCATAACCTAATGAGCACCTGCATACCAACTCCAGTACGGCATACTAATGGCTGTGGGACAGACCATATCCCCTGCTGGGATGAGAAGCGTATACACCAGTCTATTCCGGAGTATCGATTCCCCGTCTCAATAATCCAACGACTAGGGACCTGTATAAGGATGTACTTATAGACTACCTAGCCCCCACAAGTGTGACTGCGATCACAACGCTGGTAGTCAAGTAAAGATCGTAAGGGCTCTACCAATATTTATAAGCGATATGCTAAAAAAAACACATACATATATTGAGGTAGAATCAAACCAGGTAGTATACTATCATATCGAGCAAGACTGTTATTATAACTGTGAAATATCCTAAGCATCCAATATGTAATATGCAATCCAGTATGATATAATAATGGCCTCTAGGGCATATATCACTAACAATGTGTTCGTTTGAAGAGTTGATCTTGTTGGATATATTATGGATTGTACATATATATTGATTTGTATGCGAAACGCTATTGTGGCGTAGTGTATTGTGATTTTGTTTATTATTGTATTGAATATAGTATTTTTTTTCTAGAAAACTAGGCATTAGCGACCGTATTAGCTACAGGAACGGCAGCTAATAATTTACCAGTGTCCGTTCGCTGATATTAGGAAACGGTTAAATTCGTCAGGATGTCCATGTGTCACCTTATTAGCGACCGGAACAACGGTACCTGATATCTATATTAGCGATCGTTCATATTAGAGACCGTTCATGAACGGTCGCTCATATATGTATCAGCGACCATCCAATCAGCGACCGTGAATTCGCGACCGTTTAAAATTTTAACGATCGCTAAAATAAATTAGCGACCGTTTATTATTTTTTGGAGAGCATTCCATACGGTCTCTAATATTGACTGTATGTAGTTGTCGTATGTAGTTGTTGACGCGTCTTTTTATTTCAACTAAAAATATTATATTTTACAAGATAAATAATAAATAAAATTATATTGTAAATAAAAACTATTAAGAATAAGTTGAAACTACAGGACTCAATCAATTATTTGAGGAAGCATTATTTTTATATTTACGAATGTAAACTAAAAATATGCATGCATGTATTTTTAAAATTAAAACTTTACAATTTACATTAATAAAGCAAAGGTATATAAAAAAAAATAAGTATATTAGTGTATTATGGAATTAAAAAAACAATTATTAGAACTTTTTGCTCTAATAGTATGTTTTTATATTTGAGAATAGGTTTTACTGGGACCCACCTAAAGAAAATTCTTGGCTGCCCACTTCGGTCTAATAAAACAAAACAAGTAATATTTACTCATTCTTTTTGTAAGCAAGGACAAATATTGGAGTGCACTACGTTAGTTATAAATAATTCGTCTTTTTCATATTTAAATTTTAGAAATGGATACACAAGCCCAAAACATTTAGGTCCTATCATACTTATTTGGTAACAACACCAAAAACTTAATTTATCTTTATCTTTATTAACAATAACAAAGGAGGGTGGGTATTCAAATTGAGATAATAAAATTGATTCTCAAAATGACACGCAAGAGATATTCTTCTAATTTTGAGAAGAAAAATGTTCAAAAAAACATAACTAAATTTTCAAATAATATCTTATATTTAAAAAAAATATACTTAAAAATTGGGTAAATTGTCAAAAAGCACTGGCCCGCTCCAGAGTTGTCTAAACACCAATGATGTTTTCAAAATTGTTGGGAATGTACCACTGTTCAAAATCTTTGTGAAAAATCACTTAGGTTGCATTTCATTTAGGCCTTTATTTTCTCCAACTGCTTAGATATTACATGCAACTGCTTAGATATTACATTCAACTAGCATAAAAGGGGTTTTAATTAGGTCGAGGGTTTTTGCACAAGTTTGAAGCTGATCGGAGGGTTTTTGACAATTTACCCTTAATCAAGAAAATGGTGGCTTCATCCACTTAATAATTACTCCATGCCCGGAATCTCAGCCCAAAAACCGGGCCAGCCCATTATTGACAATGAAAGGAAACTTTTAGTGGCCTAGATGAATAACTACAACAATTGTTACAAATATTTAGTAAGAAAATAAATAAATTTTTAAAATTAAGATTTTTATTTTATTTCAATCTTAGCCGTCCATGTATTACACCACGGACGGTTGATAACCAATTTCGACAAAAAAGTTTCAAATCCAGGTTTGACCTGATCCGCGTGCAAATATTTAATAGGGGTATTTACCAAAACCAACTCTGTGGTATGATTCTTTTACGAGAAACCAAGTTTTTTCTCCAACAAAAAACCACCATATCGTTAAATATATCATAAAATGACATTTCTATCCCTTATTTTCAAATTGAGATATTCATAAAAAAACCATGTAGTTCGCTAATTTTAGCGAAAAACCATCATATAGTTTAATAGTTTTAGCAACCCTACAAGATGGTTTTTCGCTAACATTTCAATTTTCAGGATGGTTTATCGTAAAAAGGGCTTCGGGTGAATACTTCATGAATGTTAAAGTACCTCTCAAGAGGGAAACTTCCTATGGATAACTCATTTGATATTTTAACGAAAAAGTTGGTTATCCATCTTCAATATTTTTCTGAGTTTTTATAATTAGAGAGAAAATTGATTCTTTATTCTTCCCTTATTTCCATGGTCTATCTATCAAACCAAATAACGGGTGAATACATGCTTATATTTTCATAATGTTATTGTTGGAGATTCCACGGTAACCTTCTCCGAACATTTTAGGAGCAGTTTTGCGCAAGTTATAACAAAATAATTTAATAAATCATCCCCACAAAAAAATCCTATAATGTATCGGCCATGGTGTCTGGTCATGAAAGAGAAAGAAATAAGAACACGGACCCCACCAAACAGTTCAAAAGGTACCCGGAAATCTCCATATATTTTCCTAGCTGGCACACAAATTTCAAACAGAAACATCTCATGCCATAGAAGTCAAAATTAGGGAAAGAAGAGAAAATCCAAGAGGAAAAACCTAAGGAGATGATTCCAAAACACCTCTGTTATATCTGAGCCAATTCAACGTGATGACTGCCTTATTAGCTCAAGGGAGAAGGACTGAGATTATGAACCCCATATATGCTGTGGTTTTATATGTGGGGATGCATGGTGTCATTGCCAGCATCAAAATAGGATCAAGGTTTTGCTCTAATTTTGTTTCAAAGTTGTAAGTGAACAGAAGAAAAATCGTATAATATAAAGTACACATGCAATGCAATGTATGCACATGTAATGCACATTGATAGCTGTGAATTTTGACTTAAACTGTGTTTGAGGACAAAGGGTAATGGACAAATTGCACACAAATGCCCATGCTTTCTATCTTTCTCTCTCTTCTTCTCATTTGGCACTGAATTAATCAGAGTTCAGAAGCAAATGAGGAGGAGCAGAAAGAGGACGTTTTGTTGCCGGCCTCTCTCTCTCTCTCTCTCACACACACACACACACACAGCTGTCACGGGTATACCTCTAAACCTGCCCATTGATACATGTTTCCAAGGCTCTCTCACTTTAGCTTCTTATACAACCCGAGGCTCCTCAAATATTAAAAATAACAAAGAAAAAAATCTGCTTGCAGATTGCTCACTCATAGATACTGTAATGGTCTCTTGCAGACTGCTGATCTGGACGGTTGTTTTACCAAGCAAAAGGACCTATCTATATTTTATAACGATATCTCTCTCATGATATTTCCGTTGTGGCTCATCTATATTTTATAGTCACGTGTCTCTCTTGATATTTCTTATGTAGGACTATTATTCCCACATTTCTCAACAAACGGGAATACTATTTTAGTATGAAAAGTCTTTATTTTGTTCCCTTTTAAGTTTTACGTACCGACTGACTGGACTTCTTCGTTTTTTATTACCGAAATATGGTACCTCTAAGTTAAAATGCTAATTGCGGCCTTTTAATAAAAATATGGTAGAAAATAATTTAAGTTCATGGGTGTTTTGAGAATATACAGTAGAGGAAATTAATTACACTATAAAGCTGCAGGTTTTATTAAACGAAGGGGGTGTCAACGCTGTATATTCGGACAAAAATTTAGCGGGTTTCTTGCAATTCAGCCTATTTTTAATCTACTTCATTATGGATAGAAATTACACTTGAGAATCACAATATATTCAATTTATGATATTTTCATTCTGATTGTTCGTCAACAATAAACATTATTCCAGATTCTGATTTAATCTGAAAATAAAAGTTACTGTCCTCACGTGATATAAATCGGATACATGAACTTGTATAAATGAGTATTAGAAAAATTATACCTAATAAATTCAAATATTACTATTGTTGATATCAAATATGTACGGATATGGGTGTTAACATATTCGTATCTGGTTGTTGTTCAACATATGCGGATATGGATAGTCGTCTGAAAATAAAATTTTACTTTCTACACCTGATAAAATCGTATAATGATACGGAATTAGCTCAGATTTATTCGTTATAAGGTTATAAGGTCAAAATTGAGGGACTTTTTCCATAATAGCAGCAGTGGTAATATAATTATTATTACTACTGCTGTATGAGGAAATATAGTCTCGGCTACTATAGGATGAAATTTTCTTCCATTGTGTCGAAAATAGTCCGATCCTTTGTTATTTTTTCGTTGATCAATACCCACCATCTATATCCTTATCGTCTAAGATTTGGATACACCAAATTTCATGTGATTCTAACACATTTTCACCATAGAATTTGTTATGTAAAAATACTAAAATTGTCCTTGGAATACCGCTAATTTTGCAATAACTAAATCAACAGTAGAAAGATGTTACATTCATATAAAATTTAGTGTATATATCTAAGATGAAGAGGATTTATGCTGATCGTTGAAAACATGGTGGAGGGTTGATCTTTTCCTATAGAAGGAATGAAACCTGAGATATATCGCGTTTTCTTTAATAATAATAGGAAAATACTGTTTCCGTAACTAATTTGAAGAGATGATTTATTTTTTTAAACCACATATTTTCAAAATTGTGAAAAAACTTAACACTTACAAAATAGGGATTTTCAAGCCCAAAATAGATTGGGTGTGTTATAATTAAGATACTTTTAAAAAAATCCCTGATTTACCCTCGTTCTTCTTAACCAAATATACATGATTATTCTATTAAGAAAAATATTTGTATGATTTCCACTAATAAGAAGGACAAGCAATAATAAAAAAGATAGATTTATAAAAGAAATTATGGCAAGTAATGATAAAGAAAGAATAACAAAGAAATTATGAAAAACTATATGTACATAATCGAAAGTCTCATATTCTGCTTCTAATATTTTAGGAAATCCAAAAAATTCCTTGTTTTAAAATCTTATAAATTATTAAAAGGGTATTACAGGTAATGCATACATAATATGTCTACAAATCAGGGTTTGGGTTTAAAACTTCATAAGTTTGAAACTCCGCGAGCTTAAAAATACGTTCACTCTCTAAATTCGGACGTAAAAATAATTTTCCCATAACAATAAAAAAAATTGTGCTGGCCATGAGGAGATACATATGAAATCAATGTAGGGAAATCAAATAGAGGAAGGACATAGATTGCATGGATCTATATGGTTCGTGAATTCCCAAATGAATTAGGAAAGAGTGAGAGTGCGTGTCGACCACGCCATCTGCACTACTTGCTGCTTCTAGTGTTTTTTTTTCTTCCTTCCTTCCTTCGTTTTCACGCCCCCACACACGCACGAACCCCCTTGACCTTCAAGTCCGAGCGAGGCACGCTGTCTCTAGCTGCGCGGAACTCTACGGTCAACCCTCCATCCCTACCATTTTAATTTGCATCTTTTTTTAATCATATCCATGCTCCTATGAGATCAATGTTGGATGATACGCTACGACAGAAAAATCGCGCAACAGCAAACGTGATACCGACGAAACATCACAAATAATCATAAAGTGCGAGAATAAAAAAAATAGAATTACAAACAAACCAGAAAAGGCGAGAGATTTGTTAACGAGATTCACCCACCGTATGGCTAGTCCCGGCAGAGCGAAATCTGCAAAGTCTACTATAATCTCGAATCGAGTACACCAACGAGCAATCCTAGGAGATTTCTCTCAAATCACTATAGTTCTAAGCCGCCGCCCACTCAATACAATAGTCTCTTTTAATGGCAGTACATTAATCATATGAGAGGTTTCTATGTATATGCAAAACATAATCCTACTTTCAATAGGAGATAAACTCAAATTACCAAAATTAAGATTCACATAGATTTTCCGTCGACAGACGTCTGACCAAGAAATGGTCAGATGTCTGCCAACTCTCTGTAAATCTTCGTCTCTTTGGGCTTGGTCAGACATCTGCTAACTCTTTATAAGTCTTCGTCTTCTTGGGCAGACGTTTTCACTTTTACCATCAGACGTCTCCCATTACTCTGGATCAGGCTACATTTCCAGACGTTTGCCACAGACGTCTGGCTACTGATTGATTCGAAAAAATGTGTGTATGTGTGTTGTAAATAACCGTAATCAATAACGATGTCGCAATAACAAGCCGTGATGAGTACGGGTCATCTGCAGGGAAACGGTGAACTGTTTTTCTTATTTCACTACTACAAATAGGGGTTGGCTCTACGGATAAATCCGTAGGAGCAAACCATTGCCCCTACGGCTATAACCGTAGGGGCAAGAAATTACGCCGTAGGTGCAAACGCCGCAGGTGCAAACGCCGCAGGTGCAAATCTTAACCTTAAACATGTCCGTATGGTTAAATACTTGTCCCTACGGCTTAATGCATAGGTCCACATGCCCCTACGGATTAGACTGTAGGGACAAAAAAGTTATTTAATTTATCGGTTTATAAAATAAAATAGTTGTCCCTACGGATAACTCCGTAGGGCCAAATTGCTGTCCCTACGGATACATGCATAAGTCCAGATGTGTAGGGGCAAAATATCAGGTATCCTGATATTTTGTCCCTACGAATACCTGTGTAAGGGCATGTTTATGTCCCTACGGTCCAATCCGTAGGGACAAGTATAATCCCTCTTACTGAGATCATAGGAGCAAAATATCAGGTATCCTGATATTTTGCCCCTACGGATAAATGTGTAGGGGCAAAGTAGGACCCTATAGATTAATCCGTAGGTGTAAAGTTTGGCCCTACGCTTTAATCCGTAGGGACATATTATCAGTTTTTTTTAAAAAAAAAGCGCTGCCTGTAGTTTCCTTGCTCTGTGCACAATAATATATACGTCATATATAAAATTAATCAACACGCAGAATATATACCGCAGTATTCATAATCAATATCTCACGCATAATATATAAAAGAAATCAACAAGCAGAATACGATATCAATCTAAATCAATATGAACACGCAAACACCACTAATATCAATATCATCCAAAATATATACAATATGCATCATATAAGTAAATACATGTTTAAAATATAAGAATAAAAAAACTACTCTAGCTCGGTCCAGCTCCACCTTTGATAAACGCCGTAATCTGGTGCGCCTGCTCCTCGGATATACCCTGAGTCAATATCTCGAGCAATGCGAAGTGTGTGGGAGTCTAAGCGGGCTATGGAGCTGTAGGAGTGGTCTGCGCAACCGCAGCCGAGGTAGTGGCTTGCGGAGCCGCAGCTGCGGGAGTCTGAGCGGGCTGTGGAGCTATAGGAGTTGTCCACGCAACCGCAGCCGAGGTAGTGGCTTGCGGAGCTGCAGCCGAAAGAGATGCATGTGGAGCCTCAGCCGATATACCCTGTCGCGTCTGTTCAATTTTGTGTGTAATAAACGAGTAAGAACTGTGTATTAGTCGAATTCGTATCATTATCAGGTTATTCCGAAACCCCAATCTATATATACTTAGGGACTTAGGTCTCGTTTGGATATCTAGTTTGGAAAACCGTAGTTTATTTTAATTAGACAGTTCTATGTATGTATGATTAATCAAAGCTAAGTCTACAACCAAATAAGCTCAGGCTACGTGCTAATATTGGATATGTTGCTATCTATAATATAACATAATATTTTACTATTAAGTAGTATACATACCAACATCTTCTTCAACTCCTGAACAGTGGCCTTCAAGGTGTCCAGCTCTTGCTCGAAACGCCGCTCACGGGAGATAGAGGAAGTAACCGCCGGAGTGGAGTTCAACCTCATATGGGTTCTGCTAGGACCCAGTCCCTGGCTTCTCTCCCAACCTCCATGGTGCCCTCCGTGTGCGGCGTTTAGGACTGGGATCAGCAGCATCGGATCGTTCTGTCCAGTAAAATCGATCCCCGATGCCTTCGCCTGCTCAACCACCTGCTCCTACACCCACATTAACCAGTAAAATATAAGTATATCATTTAAATTTGAACCTTTCAAAACAAAAATTTCAAATAGGGGTTGAATAAATATTAACACTTACGCAATACTCCTGGGTAGCGGTGTCGTGGTATCGAAGCTCGCCCGTGGCGGGATCTGTCGAGGTGCCGTGGACGGTAAGATACGCGGACAGCATGCTTGGTGTACCACCCTGCCCCAGGGTCTGAGCTCTCTGCAATTCGCCAAAAATTACATATATTAGAAAATAACTCTTAATATTACATTATATCACAAAGGCCGGTCTGTTGTAATTTACCGATAACTCCATGGCACGAGTAATATTCCTCGAGCCACCTATATAAGTGGGGCGACCCCTCTTCGCCGACTTCCTATTCTCTTTATTTTGATCGGCCTGTTTCTGCACAACACATTCAGATTTAGTTTTCTAATTAAGCAACACAAAAAAATAAATTATATACTAAATAATGAATTACATTTAAAATACATATCTGTTTGCGATGAGAGTCGAAATATTGGCACAATAGAGGCCATGTATCTACGTCGACTCTCGCAAAAGCCGGAGTATGTAGCAGGGCCGCTCTCTCTGTCTCGGGGGTCGCCATCCACAGGGAATAGCAGTCGATCTTCAGCTTATTCCTATTGTATTGGACCTTCGATTGCATGTTCTTCATCTGGCCATGGTACAGAGCGTGAAGATCGAGCACTCTTCTAGGGTGATCAGGGTCGGGTACAGGCTGAAAATCGTAATCCAACTGAAAATACAAAAAAAACAATGTTATTAGATTGCAAGTGTTAATAATAAATATATTGGATAAATCAAATGAAAATATATATTAATACCTGAGCCTGATCCCAGAAGAGGGCGAATGAGCGCCGGTGCTGGTCGCCCCACTCAACGTGAAGTGGATAGTTCTTCACGAGGCGGCTCTCATCCCCCATATAATGGCCGAACCTCTCGGCATAATCGTCGGTATGGCGATAATCAGGGGTAAAAAAGAGGGGGAGTGCTGCCTCCCCCCTAGCTTTGTCGGGCCTCACCCTGTGGGACTGATTCGGGCCTCGAGTCTCCCTCTCGGGATGGGGAGGCCCTGCGTCTACAAGAAATATCAAGACAATCAATATTAAGACAAAGTGGTATTAAGAAATCAAGGTTTAACGAAAATTGAAATGTGATATATACTTCCGGAGACTAAAGCACGAGCCTGGGCCCGGGCAGCAGCACGAGCGGGATGATAGTTCCTCCGGTGAGGAACGGCCAGTGACCCGGACGTGGACGCATCTCCAACTAGAAAATAAATATCGATAAAATTACATGAAGTTCATGTTTATTCTTAAACGATATGTAAAATGAATAAATATTTTATATTTATTCACACAAACCTGCAGACTGAGTGGAGGGTATGGAAGTGACGGGAGTGGCCCCTGCACCAGACGAGGACGCACCATCTATAATTAGACAATCAAGTATCAGCTATATAAGTAATTGCAAAAAGAATGCGTATATCAATAATATAACATTCTAAATCAACATGTATACACTATAAGATATATAAACATACCCGCAGGTGCGGTGGTGGGCTCTGCCGGAGATGTGAAGGCACCACTTACAGCCCGAGATATAAGTACGTAAGAGCAAAAATAATATATGTATATTTATGATATAGCATTCTAAATCAATATACATGCACTATATGATATATAAACATACCTGGAGGTGCGCGAGTGGCCTCTGTCCCTGATGTGGACGCATCACCAACAGCTAAACAATCAAATATTGATAATGTATGTAATTTTGATATGAACATGCATGTATATCTACAATATTACATTCAAAATGAATATGCGTGCAATATACCTGGAGTGTGGCAAAGTCCATACAGAAGGAGGCATCCGAAGGGGTTTCTGATCAGGGTGCAAGACCGGCCCTCTGAAGCTCCCTACGCAGCTCTCCGGGCTGCAGAATTGCTCTGCCTCTGCCTTTGCCGGTGCCACGGCTGGAGCTCCTGCCGCCCCTCGCTGGTCCCGTCATCGTCATCAAATCTAGATAAAACGGTTCGTGGACACATTAGACAATCATTACAAGCATTGACTATATATGTATAGATCGTAAAATGTGAAGTAATAATATAACATTACTGATAACCTTTTTCGTTTCGTGGGCGCATTAGACATATCTACTTGGATTTCATTATCGATATCATTTCTAACCCACGTAGCTTCATGATCAGCCGAAGACAACCCGTCTTTCGAAACAAATAGTCGGAGCACTCTAAGTCTTCTCTCTTCTTCATCCTCATCGCTGTCCTCGAATTCTGGGACATCGTAGACATCCCTGGGTTTCCAACGGCATACGTCACTTCATCCCGGATACTTCAAACACTGTGAGTAGTATACTTGGAACGCTTGGTTCGGAAAGATAAACGGATCTTCCTGACCGTAAAATCGAAGTGTGTTCTCACTGGTCAATCCATATTCATCTTTCCAAGTCCCGAGATTGCTTCTCCACTTATCCGTATCGGTTCGCGTATCGTACCAAGTACACTGAAATATATAAAAGGGTTCTGATCGTCCGGGATATTGGATGCCGAGTATACAATTTAAGTATCCATAATAAATCACACCATCCGATTCTACCGTCGCAATCCCACTATTCTGAGTGGTTCTAGATCTTTCTATGTCCTTAACTTCGAATTTGTATCCAAGGATACCGAATCCTTTATAATATGCAACCTTCATAGTAGGAAATTGAGCTAAAAATATTGAATCACTCTCTAATGATGCAGACAAGTTCGGATCGTGGATCTAACAAAACAAATTTTACAATAAATGCATAACGATATAAGTTTAGATTAAAACTGATAGCAATAACATGTTATTCGAATAACTTACATGATCTGCAACCCAATCGCAAAAGTTATCCTGATGATATTTTTCCAATCGTTCATCATTCCAATCAGGATGCCCCTCACGTACCACGTTAAAATGAATTCTGTTCTTGACAATAAATTATGACATTAATATTATATCATATCATACACATACAAACACAAATATAATAATTAATCCAAAAAAACTTACTCTCTAATTTTTTCAAGACATGCGCTATTGAGCAAGATAAACCGGTATATCTTGTTAATAAATATAGTGTCTACTCTCTTATAATCGGCTTTACCATATGTCTCGTCTTGAATTCTTCGAGGCAGGTTAAGTCTCGTTTCAATGTTCTCGTCCAGATAGCGGGAACAAAATTTGGTTACTTTATCTAGAAGATAACCTTGCATGATAAAACCCCCTGGTCGATTTCTATTGCGTATATACTTTTTAAGAGTGTAGAGGTACCTAAAGAAAATATGTTGAATAAATAAATACGGGCATACAGGACTACAATAATTTTAAAAATTGTGCGAAACGAAAAATTCCACGTACCTCTCGACGGGATACATCCATCGATATTGTACCGGTCCGGCTAACTTAGCCTCAGTTGCAAGATGAACCGTTAGGTGTATTATGATATCAAAGAATGACGGTGGGAAAATACGCTCAAACTTGCAAAGTATCAACGCAATAGAATTTTCTATTTTCTCCAGCGTCACAACATCCAGTGTTTTTACCGCATAACTCTCCGGAAAAACAACATAGGTCATTGATTATTAGATCAACCGATTCGGGGAGGGAAGTCCTGAGGGCTAATGGGAGAAGGTGCTACATGATAACACGGTGATCATGACTTTTCAGCCCATCGATCTTGCCTTTCACAATTTTTATCTTCTTGCTGAATGATCCTGAGAAACCTGTGGGAACTTTCAAATTATGCAACACCTGCAGGAATCTTTTCTTCTCCGGTTGTGACATATGATAAGTGGCATTGGGAAGTACAAACTTTCCTGATTTATCCGCTACCGGTTTAGGATGCAATTCACTTCTAATTTCCCAGTCCTGTAGATCCATCCGAGCATTGAGGTTGTCTTTCGATTTCCCGTCTTTACAAAGAAGTAAGTTGAGTATGTGCTCGGATACTCCCTTCTCTATATGCATGATGTCCAGGCAATGACGCACTAAATTTGTTGACCAGTATGGAAGCTCGAAGAAAATGCTTAACTTGTTCCAGAATGGTGGTTTGACCTGTTTTGTCGGATCCATCCCGAAGGTTACATTATTGTAACCATCCCACTGAGCAGTCATGTCCTCTTCGGATAATGGGGCTGGAGGTCCAAGAAGCTCCTGATGACCATCAAAGTGAACATCGTCTAACCTGTAGGGGTGGTCTAGAGGCAGGAAACGTCGATGGCCGCAATAACAAACCTTCCTGCTAAAATTCAAGAATTTCGATGTTGTATGTTGATGGCAATGAGGACATACTTTGTAACCATGTACGGACCAACCTGATAGCATTCCATATGCAGGAAAGTCATTAATTGTCCATATTAAAGCCGCACGCAGTATGAAGGTTGTATTTGTGTTTGCATCGTAAGTCTCTACACTATCAATGAACAAAGATTTTAACTCCTCGATCAGAGGTCGGAGATAGACATCGATATTGTTTCCCGGTGAGTTTGGTCCGTCGATAAGAAGAGGCATCATAAAGTATGATTGGTCTATAGCCAACCAAGACGACAGATTATAAATTATCATTACAACGGGCCATGTGCTGTGGCTTCCAGCCATATAGTTGAATGGGCAGAAGCCATCACTAGCCAGTCCGAGCCTGACATTGCGAGGATCGCTACTGAATATTGCGTGTCTCCTATCGAAATCCTTCCATACCGGTGAATCTCTTGGATGACTCATTTTTCCATCTTCACTTGGAGGAGCACGGTGATGCCAAATCATTGCCTAGGCTGTTTTCTTGCACCTGAATAGCCTCTGCAGCCTCTGTGTTATGGGAAAGTATCGTGCTATCTTGACAGGTATATCGGGCTTCTTATCAGAATCTTTCGGCTTATACCCGGCCTCTCCGTATGTTGGACACTCTTTCAAATCTGAATTCTCTTTCCGGTACAACACGCAATTTTTAGGACATACTTGAATCTTCTCACACTTCAGACCTAAATCAGATATCATCTTCTGGGCTCCGTACCGGCTGTCGGGCACGTTATTTCCCTGGGGCATAGAATCTTTTAAGAACGAAAGAAGTATTGTGAATGCCTTATTGCTCCATCCATTTAGGCACTTAATCTGGAAAAGTTGGACGAACCATGAGAGAGTGGAATACTTTGCATTCTCATAAATTGGTTTTCTAGTATCATTCGTGAAATTTTCATATTTATCCGCACGCGGTCCTTGACCGGAATGAATGTCATCTTCGGTACGAATAGATTCACCTAGGGCAGGATCTACCATATCCTCCATTTCTTCTGATGGAAAGAAATTACCGTCTTCTTCTTCTGCAGCATTACCGTATTCTCCTTCTTCTCCTGCCGCATTATCGTCTTCTCCTTCTTCTTCTGCCGCATTACCGTGTTCTTCTCCTTCCCCGTGATATAGACAAGTTGTATAAAGTCTAGTAAAACCATTTTTTACGATATGAAGCTCTGCTAATTCTACCTTCTGCCAGTACTTATTCCCACATCTATCGCACAGGCAGAGAATCTTATTTATCACGATCTTATTATGTGCGCGTGCAAATTCAATAAAGGCAACAACTCCTGGGACAAACTTAGGTTGTATACGTTGTTGCCAATCCACATACATCCAGTCCTTAACTCTGATGTACTCATGGACCATGTTAGACTGTATAACATATAAATTGTAGGTTATGATAACTATATTGAGAAATCTAAGAACGGGATGGTTACTGACAAACGAGAAAATCCGTATATATGCTTTATGTGTGCGTTTGTCGTTGAAAATAATAAATTATCGATAATCAAAGTTAGATTTGAGGATACTCATGTATGAGTTGTATTCTATATATGTGTGTTTCAATTTATGATTTCGCTTAAGTGTAGGGTTGTTAGTGTGTATGTGCTGTGTGTGCGTTGTTGTGTATTCGTGTTGTATGTGTGTGTTTCGGGTGTCGGGGGTAAGGCTTCTATCCCATTAAGAATGTATAGAGCGGACACCTATTCGCTTGTACTTTCAACCGTTTCGAGTAAATTTCGGCAGCACCTTCCCGCTGTTCTCCGAGTACACTATAATAGAATAGACAATCATTTCAAAGCTGTGAAACAACATTGAAATGAATATCTAATCTATCTTTGTACATGGAGAACCAGCGGAAAAGTGCCGACGAAATATCTCGAAACGGATGAAAACACAAGTGAATGCAGCTGTTTGCTTTATACATTCTTAACTTGTCCATATAGGACAAATCTATCGGTTATCATACGATTGAATATTCTCGTTACATAGACTACACGACGGTTGTTAGTATCGAGCTATACCGTCCGATATTTAACAACCTTCGTATAGTTCTATGTCATGACGAATATTGAACGTATGTTAACCGATAGACGGGGACTAAGTGGCGCTTTGAGTTTCATATATGAGTATCGATGAGAATATGACAGTTTCATATTATCATCGAGTATCATATATTGGTTTTAACTTGAACATTTAACATGAATTGGTTTTACGTTTACGTTTCTTTATTAAGGGTTCGAAATTTCAAGTTTAGGGTAAATTTTTCTTGCGTTTACGGTAAAGTTGTATATTTACATTATCATCGAGTATCCTACTGCAATGAACTAGTGTATCCTACTAAATAAACTAATACACCATAAACCTAAATAACCCAAATTAACCTAATTAACCACAATTAACCATAATCATTACCCTAACACAAATTATCCCTAATTAACCCAATTTACCCAAATTAACCCAAATCAACCCAAACTTAACCAGATTTACCCAAATTAACCCTAATCAACACCTTAACCCTTTCAAATTATCACTAATTAACCCAAATTAACCCTACCATCTAATTAACCCAAATTAACCCTAGCCTCTAACCCTAAACCTGACCCTAACCCTAACCCTAACCCTAATTACTATAACCCTAAGCCCAACTAATTAACCCTAACCCCAACCCAAACCGAACCCTAACCCTAACCCCAACCCCAACCCCAACCGAACCATAACCCCAACCCCAACCCTAACCCCAACCGAACCCTAACCTTAACCCCAACCCCAACCCCAACCCCAACCGAACCCTAACCTTAACCCCAACCCCAACCCCAACCCCAACCGAACCCTAACCCTAACCCTAACCCTAACCCCAACCGAACCCTAACCCTAACCTTAACCCTAACCTAAACTGACCTGATGCCTAACCCTAACCCTCACCCCTACCCGAACCCTGAACCCTGAACCCTAGCCTTAACATCATCAAAAGAGGGAAATAAAAGCATTAAATTAGAAGTAAAAATTGGAGATTTACTAACCTGTAGGGCGGTGGAGGAGATGACGGAGGAGGCCGGTAGTCGACGACGAGTCAAGCTTGGTGGCGACGAGGAAGTCGACGAGGAAGCTATGACCTACGATCGAGGGCGGTGGTGGGCGGATGCGGACGCAATCGGCGACGAAGCTCGGAATCGAGGCGCGGGAATGATCGATCGCGAGGCGCGGGAGAATGAGAGAAAGAATTTTTGGCAACGGTGAGGGCTTTTCTGTGTATTTTTTTTATTATTAACCCATATACATGCCCCTACGGACTTCCCCGTAGGTCCTTTTTTTGCGGCTCCGTAGGGCCAAACATCAAATTACGATTAAATATTTTTAAATTAAAACGTGGAGAAGCATAGGGACAAGCATGAGGAGCTACGGATCAATCCGTAGGGGCAATAAAAAGTTGCCCCTACGGATTCCTTTATCCATAGGGGCAACCCTATATTGTAGTAGTGTTTTAGACGAGTTGATAGAAGAAACGTAGCATTATTGTTGTTTTATACTAGAAATGTTTATAATAGAAGGGCATGTAAGGTTTATACGATTTAGTATTTAATGGATGAAGTTAAAAAAATAATTATTCTTTTTATCTTTTAATTATTTAATACTAGAGAGATAACGATGAATCTGGATTAGGGTTCATGTAGGGAATTAGGGTTTTCCTCTACCGACCCTTGTCCTTCCATTGATCCCTATTCTTTTCAAGCCCCTAACAAAACGATTATTAACGAATCTCAAATTGTGGTTGTGACTATCATTAATTGATAGCGTGCACGATAAGAGGGTTAATATTTATTTTGCTAAAATTTATAAAAATTAAAACTTTAAAAAGAATTAAAAAGATATTATTTATCCATTATTCTACCCTATCCTACAAACTCTAACAAGCAAGAATTTACTTGCTTATGGATTTTAGCGTAGTAGAAGAAAGGTGGAAGGAAACGGAACCCATAATTAAAATTAAAATGCAGAAAGTAAGTGCAGAAAGTAACGCAGAAAGTTAGTGCAGAAAGTAATTACAAAAAGTAATTGCGGGAAGAAAATGCGGAAAGTAATTGCGGAAAGTACATACAGAAAGTAAATGCGACAAAATTAAAGAAAAGGCTACCTTTATTGATTTACTAGTGCATTACAAAATTTCTCGCTAAAAAATGTATATTACAAAACCCTAGTTTGCTCGCTAGATCTATCTCTCTTGAATTGAAATTTTGAATTAAATGTTGAATGTTTTTGATAGACAGCTCTCGGTCTTTTTTATAGTCTATGGAATTAGAAACCCTAGATGTCATGTTGAAATATGTATAAATACGATCATGCCCCTGAAGTTTCAGATCCTATGGCTACCAGAGAACTATGCAACCGCCGCCTATACCCTTAATTGATAATGGATCTGTCGACCCCTTGTGGGTTGGAGCTTCCAGATTTTTCCTTGCTTCTTCTCTCGATATTTAGAGATCCTTCTGATAAAAAAATTCTGAAAATATATCTCTTAATTTTTACCGTTGCGAGATTCTTCGATTTGCTCCTAATATTCGGCAGATTTGGTTTAGTGAATCGATTTGTGGTGGATCTTCTACTTATAGTTCAGACCTGAGCCAATCTTATTATAATACCTGCACGATATCTCAAATCATCTTATTAGTAGCATTTGTTTTATTTGAGATATTATTCCAACCAATTATATGATATGATATCTTAAGAATATTAGGTAGGAATATTTGATATGATATGCAAATTTTAATTATAAATAATCTCATGAATATTTTATTTAAATATAATATGCATATATTTTCCCTAATTATATTAATTATAAATTAAGAAACATATGATAATAATATTTTTACAAATAAATCCACATATTACAATTAACACCTTTTAGTAATTAATAATAATAGGGAAAATGTCCATAAAAATGTGCAGTAAATTTGACTGATCAAATACCCCAAAACTTATTTTTGATCGTCCCGAGCAAACTATTTATTAAAAAGAAAAAGAAAAAACCTAGCACACTTTCGTAGGCAACACGATTGCACTTAACTTGTGCAACAAGCCTTTAAAGCTCTAGGTGTCTCTATTAGGAGGAGTGTTGTCTTTTAAGAGTTTTCAGCGGATTACACCCACAAAATCTCAAAATAAAAGAAAGAAGATAAAAATTACATGCAAAAATAAAGAACATATAAAAGAAAAAAGTTGAAAAGAAGAGTTTCAAACTACACTAGATTTTTAGTTGTTATGAGGCCTATCTTAATGGTCTTGAACAGATTTCGGAAATCATATCATCCATCAATAAAATATCGTCTTTAGTTTTTTTCCCTATCTCTCTTCCAAATATCGATCATATACCCCTACGTGCGTCTAAAAGTCATCCCTACACTTGGAGAATTCAATTCAAGCTATCATACCCTTTGTCCTTATTCCTTAGTACATTTAATCGGTGATATTTTAGATGGTTTTACTCACACATTTTTCATGCAACCGTTAATACTTTTTGAGGCACTAACCAATCGATTACCGAATGCGCTTACTTATTATGGCGTAATTAGCAATATCCTAGTCTTGCAATACCTAAAGCTTAGTAGTGACTCCCAAACCAGTTGGTCTAAGGCACTAGGTGATAAGACACCCTCGCTATATTTTTTATGCTACCTTAAGTAATTACAAAACCATTGTTCATTTTTCTGCACCATTTATATTTAATGTGTCATAATATTTTATTAATTTATATATATATATATATATATTCATACTAAGGCTTCTAGATAAGAGTATTTCAAGGTATTTTCTACCATCCCAAGTTTCAAGATATGTGCAAGTGCTTATAGTAGGGTATCAACGTTCAGAAGTTTGAACTCAATGATAAAGCCTATTTTTCAAACTTATTTCTATCATCAGATTAGTAATTTCTTCATCTTACTAACCCTTGGGATAACAGCTCATGACTACGCATTACTAGTTTCATTTTACAACATCTAATTTTCTTGCATTTGTTAAATCTCTTCCTTTCTTTTTCATATGTATTTTTCACTTTCTAACTTTTATTTTCAATTTTTTTTATAGTGCCTAGTGCCGAATGATATGTCAATAAATACAAACCTCCCCCCAAATCTGTTTGCAGCAGAGTCATCACTGATGTTGTTCTTCGAGCGCATAAACCTGTAGACTTGGATGGAAAATAATATGGTCAAAAGATAGTCAAATGAAAAACCACCCCCATACTTGTTCTTTGGCATGCGCAGATATTTATTTATTTCTTTTTACACACCTCCATTCTTAGATGAAACAGTGTTATCGAAATATGGAGGTGAGGCGGAGGAAAGTTAGTCATGATAAAACAGCTCCTGCAGGAACAGGAGCTCCTCCGATGGGTCGGCGGAAAAGTACGGTTTTAATATATATCCATTTACTTTGAAAATATAACCATTTTAAATATTTTCTACATCTACTGTGCGGATACACATACCGCACCACAAAAAGGTCCTTTCCAACAAAATCTTAGCTTACCTGGATGAAGATGGAGACGGGAATCGTAAAGAAGGACATGTTGTCCCGGTTTGAATGTTTTTCTCAAAAGGTTTTTGTTGTGGAACACCTTTGTCTGGTTCTTTACTATAACCGTATTATCGTAGGTTTCATCACGAAGTTCGCTTAGCTCATTTAATTGCAGCTTCCGATAGCTGCATCGTGGTCAAAATCAAAGTTAAGCTCTTTAATAGCCCACATTGCTTTATGTTCAATCTTGACAGGAAGGTGGCAAGTCTTTCCAAACACCAGTCGGTAAGGAGACATGCCAAGATCGGTCTTATATGCGGTACGAAATGCCCAAAGAGTATCAGTTAGTTTGGTGGACCAATCTTTACGGTTTCTAGAAACCATTTTTTCCAAAATTTGCTTGATCTGTCTATTAGAGATCTCAACTTTCCCGCTCATTTGGGGATGATAGGGCGTAGAAAGTTTGTGGTTGATTGAATATTTCCGCATCAAAGGCTCGAAAGACCGATTACAGAAATGCGTCCCATTGTCGCTAATGATGGCGCAAGGGTACCCGAACCGAGAAAAGATATTTTCTTTAAGGAACTTAACGATAATCTTTTTGTCATTAGTACGGCACGGTATTGTTTCAACCCATTTAGAGACATAATAAACTACTGATAAAATGTATAAGTTCCCAAAACTGTTGGGAAACGGGCCCATGAAATCAATTCCCCATACATCAAATATCTCAACAACCAAGATTGGTTGGAGCGATATCTCGTTTCTCCATGAAATCTGACCCATGTGTTGACACGGTGAATAAGTTTTGCAATAATTATATGCATATTTGAATAACGTTGGCCAATAAAAACCACATTGCAAAACTTTATCCGCCGTTTTTCTTAGACCAAAGTGACCGCCACATGCTCGATCATGGCAGAAAGACAATACACTCTTGAACTCATTATTAGGGACACATCGGCGAATGATCTGATCCGGACAATACTTATACAAATAGGGTTTGTCCCAATAGAAGCGTTTTACCTAGGATAAAAATCGGTGATTGTCTTGATTTGACCATTCGCTTGGTAAAAGTCCCGCTGCTAGATAATTCACATTATCAGCGAACCAAGATTCGCAAGATATGGTCAAGAGATGTTCGTCCGGAAAGTAATCGTTTATTGGCAAGGTTAACGTTGGCGAAGAAGAAAATCGTGAAAGATGGTCGGCTACGACGTTTTCACATCCACTCTTGTCTCTTATGACAAGGTCAAATTTTTGTAACAAATGAATCCAACGTGTTAGTCTAGATTTAGCATCCTTCTTCTATAAAAGATGTCGTAAGGCGGAATAATCGGTGTAAACTACGATCGGCCATCTGGAGAGTGCAGTGCGTAGGTTTCAACTCTCCTATGCCTAATTGCTCATAAACAGAATACGGGAGCAAGTTAACACTAGCACCTAGATCAAGCATAGCGCGATTGATTTTTTTACCCCCAATAGTTATAGATATTGTAGGACAACCGGGGTTCTTATGTTCCTTAGGAAAATGTTGGGTAAGAGCATCACTCACATTACTCGCTAAGAAAACCTTTTTAGGTATTTGAGTTTTCCTTTTCTTAGTGCACAAGTCCTTAAGAATTTTCACATAGGATGGAATTTGTTGGATAGAATTTAAGAGAGGAATATTAATGTTAACTTTCTTAAACATTTCTACAATCTTTTCCATTTGCGGACTTGGTTTGTTGGGCCTCAACCGGTTTGGAAAATGAGCTTTATTAACAGGGGTTGGGTCCAACTCTTGTAGAGAAGTTTGTGGGGATGGAATGGATCCCAAAATTGGATTTGGGGTGGTCTGAGATGGTAATTCATTCAAGAAAGTGGACTGAGGGTTCGAGCCCAGTAAAGAACGAAGAATGGGCTCGGAAGAAGATGTTAGATTAGACGAACTAGAAGTAGAAGTAGTAGTCGAGGTATCAACGAAATCATCAACTTATTCACCAACATGATTGTTCAGCACTCTTCCCGATCTCAACGTAGTTACGACACTCATGTTATGATTTTGTTAGTTAAGAACAATGTTAGCTCTTTGTGAGTGGCCGGGATTTGGTAGAGCTTGGGATGGAAGTTTCCCTTTCTCTCTTTCACTCATCGCGGTATTTAACTGTGCAATTTGTGTTTCAATAGATTTGATGCTTTCACCGTGAGAAGCAGTGTGTTGCACTAGCGTTTGGATAGAAGACGTTAAATTAGCCGACGTTTGTGCGGATTGTTTAATAAACGCTTCAAGTTTCTTTCGAGTGCAGAGATTTTATCGATACCGGCCGGAGGAATGTTATTCTATGATTGGAAAGAATTATTATAAGGGGTAAAGTTGTTGGCCGGGTTTTAGAATGAGTGCGGTTGAAAGAGCTGCTGAATTTTCTGTGGTGGTTGTTGTTGCTGTGGGGGAAGCCTTTGATAGTTATTTGGCTTGAGAACTGATTTTGATTTTGAGTTTGGTTTTGGTTCCAAGCAAAATTAGGATGATTCCTCCATCCCTGATTATATGTAGATGAATAAGGTTCGTTTCTAGGTCGTTGCTAAAAAGCAGCATTAGTTTGTTCTTGACCTTGAGACGGAGGATTCAAAAGACATTCTTCCGTTAAATGTAATGAGTCAAAACAGCAACCACACACGGTTTTGGAGAGCAATGCGTGGTGGATTTTGAATTTGTGCACCGACGGGTGGCGGCAATGTGGTGTTGTTAAAACCCGATGGAGATCTGTCCATCTCGAGAGATATGGTAGGTGGAGGAGAAAAAGAATGTGAAGAAGTATCGACGTCGGAGTCGACGGCAAAAACGCGGACTAAACGGGAACTAGAATCCTGTGTCCAGCCAATCTTACACTAAGAGGGTTTAGTGCATGTGGCAGCGTGTGAAACGTGTGAGAATGATTTTAAAAAGGATTTGTTTTGACAAAAGAGTGACGGGCACAAGACTTGACTCAACCAATCATAAGATGTACAATTAGTCTTTAGAGCTAGGGTCATCTAGGTCAAGTCATTAGACCGCTCTTAAACTTCCAAAGGACAAGACGTAGGATCAATCCTCAATCACTTCCTTATCAATCTTGCAGCCAAGTAAGTGGGAAGTATCCGCTATATGAATCACTGAAATAGAGGGCCTAATTAAGTAAACTACTTGCCTTATTCACACTTGCCTTAGACACTATAAGAGAAATGCGGATAATTAATAGATTACCCACGACCCTCATTTGTCCTAATTGAGCGCGAATTTCCTTAGAGATTTGGTCTAAACATTTTTTATTAATATAGGGTGATAGTATGCTCGTTTGTGATTTGTGGGGCCTAGGAAGGGTGATGAAATCCCCACCTAATCTGAATTTGGGTTTATTTCTCCTTAAAATCCTGTTTAAATATGGAAAACAGACCGAAATAAAAAACACGCAATGAGATTTTTAGCGGAGTTGTTTGCAAAGAATTCTGCAGGTAAAAACGATTTATTAGAGTTTTAGAGGAGAGAGGAAGGCAATTAAAGAATACCGGAGAGGTTTGGGGGCCCAACTCTTCACTTTGGCCACGCTTCCGTTGCTAAAAGCCACCTTAAGCCGCGGTTCCGCCACTCTATGATGAGATCTCCCCTCAAAACTTCTTCACAGCACTCCAATGTTCCTCTGGTCCAATTTGAAAGTCTCTGAATCTCTGTTGGTTCACTCCAATGACTCCAGATTCCCTTGTAAAACTCGCACAATAATCGTTAAAAACAAAAAATGCGGTTTTCGTTCTCTTTTAATTTATATTTTTGGTTTTATAAGAAATCAACTCGAATAATAAGAAAAATATTTACAACCGTTTCCCCGGCAACGGCGCCATTTGATTGATGCAAAAAAGTGTGTCTATGTGTGTTGTAAATAACCACAATCAATAAAGATGTCGCAATAGCTAGCCGCGATGAGTACGGGTCATCCGCAGGGAAATGATGAACTGCTTTTCTTGTTTTAGACGAGTTTATAGATGAAAGGTAGGATTGTTGTCGTTTTATACTAGAAAGGTTTATAATAGAAGGGCTTGTAGAGTTTATAGGATTTAATAGTTAATGGATGAAGTTAAAAAATTAATTATTCTTTTTATCTTTTAATTATTTAATACTAGAAAGATAACGATGAATGTGGATTATTAGGGTTCTTGTAGGGAATTAGGGTTTCCCTCTACTGACCTTTGTCCTTCCATTGACCTCTATTCTTCTTAAGCCCTTAACAAAACGATTATTAATGAATCTCAAATTGTGGTCATGACTATCATGAATTGATAGTGCACTTAATAAGAGGGTTAATATTCATTTTGCTAAAACTTATAAAAATTAAAACTTTAAAAAGAATTGAAAAGATATTGTTCATCCATTATTCTACCTTATCCTGCAAGCCCTAGCAAACAAGAATTTACTCGCTCATGGATATTAGCATAGTAGAAGAAAGGTGGAAGAAAATGAAACCCATAATTAAAATTAAAATGCAAAAAGTAAGTGCAGAAAGTAATGCAGAAAGTTGTTGGCTATAGTGCCCTCAAGTCAATTATTGAAACGCAGGCAAGCGATTGTGATGATTGAGGGATGACCTATACGGGGAGAACAGTCTTATTCGGGATGATAGTATGCTATCTGGTTTGTCTTTATCATGTACATGCATTAGGTGGTATTACATATCACTATTAAATGTTGATAGTGTCCATATGATTCTTGCTTGACTACCAGCATTATGATGGCGATCATATATGTGGGAGCTGGGTGGCCTATAAGCACATCTTTAAATGTCCCTAGTCGAGAGAGTATCGAGACTGGGCATTGATACTCCAGAGTAGACTAGTGTGTACTTATCGAGACCCCGACGAGGGGCGGTGACCGGTCTCACAATCCATCAGTGTTAGTTTGTCACCTAAGATAGTATACATGTGCTTATTGGGTTATGTGTACACTGGACGGACTCGCCAGGAACATGCTAGTTAGTATTATACCTATTGTCAGATAGCAGTTACCAGGTGACATGAGTACAGGTTAGTCTGTCGACCTGCGATCGTCATTTATTTCGTCTGAGTTCCCACCGTGCTTTGATTACTACCCTACCACGGCTCAAATGAGTCATGCAAACAGGTTTTTGTTGGGTACAGTCCCAAGCCACATGGAGGTAGTGAGCGGATCATCGGGAATTCGTCTCTCCCAGTATTGGGGGTTGATGTCACGTTGTGCATGGGTGGCCATCACCAGAAATCCTTGGCCAAGGTGGAAGAGAATTACTGATTTGGTTCAGTAGTTTCTCAGTGGGTGATGGGCTTCATACCGATACGAAATATCACGTTATTAGGGGTCTGACTTTATCCACCCCCTAGACATGATATGCGATACTATTAGACGAACAGACCGGACTGTATGGAGATTGTCATGGACAGGCTCAGTAGGGATTTGGATGAGTTTGCTCGTTGGCCTTCCTTTCGCTCAATACCTGGGTAGCCGTTACGTACAGCTAGAGCCGCTGACATGCTTGTTGTTAAACCCACTGCCAGCGTATTGACGAGTCTTTAGAGTCCCACACAGAGGGTTTTCACGGTTCAGGCGATATGGTGTAGATGACATATGTTGGTATATACTGGTGTCCGATTAAATATGTATACAGGATACACAGATTTTAATCGGACGGTTGATAATACTATGTTGGGATTCCTTAGCACAATGCCTAGGGTTTGCAAGCATCACACATCCTACAATAAAATTTTTGGGTAGGTGCTAAGCAATCTAACCATGAATCGAACTAGAAATTTTAGGGTAATAACAAATAGTATCTTATACTACAAGAAAACTATCACTAAGTGAAGAGAATATAGCCTTTGTAGACCTCTTCTCTTGACTCCTTGGATCCTTGAGAGTTTGAACCGGCTCGCTAGAGACCTTCCAAGTCCACGATGATCCACCCGAAGTTCCTTTGCTCAAAGCTCCTTGCTTCACTTGATCAATGAGGAAGTGGAGCTAACACTCTAAACTAATGGGCTAAACTAGTATAGAATGATGATGTGGTTTGTTTTCTTACTTCAAACCCCTTTCTTTTTATCTCACTTACTCACTAGAAATCTCAAGAGAGTATGAGAGATGAGGAAGAAGAAGATGGCAAGCTTGAGCTCAAGTTTTGTGATAATGTCAAAAAGAAAAGAGAATAGAAAATATAAATGAAAGTCACACTCTCATTTAACCATGGGTTAATAAATATCTAGATATTTATTTTAGAGTTAAAACAACAAATGAAATTGAACTCATGGTTAATGTCATGGTGAGTGAAAGAAGTGTGTAGAAACATTGACCATGAGATAATTTCAATTTCTTTTGCTTTAACTCAAAAACAAATATAAATATATATTTATTTCCATGTGAGTCTTGTATTGCCATCTTATATGTATCATCAACCATGACACCATGTATGTATGTATGTATGTATGTATGTATGTATGTGTGCATTCACATCATCATGTGCATGAACAAAAATATATGCATACATGCATGCATACAACAAAGTAGAAAAGGGTTTAATAAAAGTGAGCTATAAAGTCAATGTTAAATCAATACTTGATTTAACAAACTGGTCATGTTGGAATTTTCCCAAGTTAAATGTATTCGGAAAATCGTACAAGTATCCCTAAGGAACCGCGGCCAAACCTTAGGATTTGCCGTAGTCTTGTGACGCCATAGGTGAGGCAAGGGTTGACCCTTCTACGGCTGGTCCATAGACACTGTGGCACATTTTTGAGTATTTTAATTTTGCTCAAGTGTTGAGCTCTCGAGGTAATTTGTGAGTGTTTGTTGATTCGATCGAAACGTTTAACATCGTCTTGATATATATGAAAATGATGATTCCAAGAGTTGTTGTTTTTCATTTTCTTTTCTGCGACCATAAGTGTAGTATGTGGTGTATAGCCATTTTCGTTGCTATACATCAACGACAATCGGGGTACGCATACTTATTTACGTTGATTATATGTGATATTATGTGTTGCTGAGATATGATGTGCAGGATCGTCGTGAATGAATAGCTGGGGGTTTTATGTGAGATGAGAGTTTTTATTTTCATTCATGTAAAATTAATTGTATGTAATATTCTTTTATTTGGGGCACTTCCGGGTTGAGGATGATGTCACCATTATTGTATATTATTTATTTTTCCGTATTAGGATTGACCCAAGGAGGGGAGCACAAGTGACCGGGTTCTAGGGTTCAGTGGGAGGCCATCTCGAAGAGTCGAGACCGGGTCTCCTAAACTCTAGAATTGGAAGGGTCACTTGCCGCTCTCGTAGGGGTCTAGAGGTGTGGGCTTGGCTATTCATCGCGACTGTAGAATCCGTATTTTCTATTGTTGGATAAATATAAAATACGGACCTCATAGATATCCTATATTTTCTTATGTGCTTCTGCTGTTGATATTCTGTGATGAGATTACTTAATATCTGAGACGAATGGTATATTATTATATATATGATATATAATAAACGTTGCTTATGTTTTATATCCCCACTAGTCCCGCCCTGCTATGCCGTTAGTCAAGTAACCTAACGGTGCATAACGGGACACTGTGGCGAATGCAGATGGTATAAGTGTACGTTCTATTTTCGTTTCTTTTCTGTGATGGCTTAGGAACTTAAATGATGGGACTACATTAATAAGATTAATGTAAAGAAAAAGAAACCTAAAGATATTGTAGAATCGGATTTGAAACACACTCGGCCATTTTATAAAAAATGCAAGTTTCAAAAGATGCGGAGCTTAAGCCACTCCTTTTCTAAACTATTTAGATTCTACAACGAGATCAAGTTCAAAGCGTTAAAGGTTTTCATAAAAACCATCCGCAACCCTCCGTCATTTTAGGAAGTAGAGTACTTAGTATTCATACTACGTATGTTGATCATAGTCAAGACGTAGTGTACGGTACCTAAGTGAGGTCTTCCTACAAAGCATATGATGCGATCAGTTAGGACATTCATGTGATTATGTTGATCATAGTCAAGGGTCATATGGGTGGGTCTAGTTAACCATGAAATGACGGGTAGAACTTGATTAGTGCTTATGATATGTTGACCATAGCCAAGGTTATAAGCAGCTAGGGATAAAAACCATATCGGGAGTTTCAAGAGTTGAAATTTGCAATGAGATTGCATACCTTCTACATGATAGTTGGATCTCGATCCCACCGTGAGGAAGAGTTACTTGTTCGCCGCCGAAAACCGGCAAGACAGACGTCTTGCCTGAATTTGGGGATAGATGCTATTTGGTTTTATCCGTCCACCTCTTCGAAGATGCCAAGTTGAATTATAGCACCGTGTATCGGAGGTTTAGACAGATGCGGCCGTTGTAGCAGACTTTGTCAGATTCCTCCTCATTGTGAGGGGTATTTTGATTGTGGGGATGTTCTTCCCTGCAGGCGCAAGCCCATGCAGTTAATTACGTTACCGCATTGCGGTAACCACTTTCTCCTCCTCTAGAAGGTCACTTCATATCTTGTGTGTTTGTTTTATTTTTGGTTGCCCGTGGATTGTATACGGAGACTAATTTATGTTGTCGCCCGTAGGGCGTGGATTAGTCCAAATCCGTATTTTCTTAGATTTGGTTTTGGGTTGGTTTAAGGACCGTTAGTCTTGTTTTAGACTAAGGTCAACTCAAACGTTTGTTGAGGATACATTAGTCTAATTTTAAACTAAGATCTACTCAACCGGATTTTGGGATCATTTAGATCCAACGAAAAAGTATTTGGACTTTATCGTTTTAGTTTAGGGACGTTGCGGTTCATTGGTTTTAAGGACATCGTAGTCCGTGGAGTTTAAGGACATCATAGTCCATGTTTAAAAACGTCATAGTCTGTAGGGTTTAAAGACGTCATAATCTGTGGGGTTCTGGTTTAGCCAATTTGGGGATACACCAAAAGTTATTGGTTATTGGGACCTTCCACCTTTCTGAAGACGTTGAAGAATTACAACGACACGTATCAGAGATGTGGAGAGATGTACCCTTCAACCAGTGAATGTTCATCAAAGATTTGATAATCTTGTTTGGGACTGAGTCTAATAAAGAGCGCATGGGCTCAGCTGATTATGAGTTTGGCCAACTTGGGCTGAGTCCACTGAGTCTCTGTTATTTCTCTTCTTTTTTTATAAAGTGTTAGACACTTGTTAGGACATAGTCGTTTCTCTATGCACATACTGCTAAATATTTATTGGGGTACTGACACCCACTTTCTTTTTGTTTTTTATTGAGTGTTGAACACGCTTTATGGTGCAGAGCGCTTTCTCTACCGAGCGCTTGGCGCTGAGTGCCAGACTTGGAGCGCTAAGGCGCTTCTTACTTTAGAATAGCACCCACGTGAGGAGCACGTGGCACACTTGGCACTGAGCGCCAGACTTGGAGCGCTATGACGCTTCTTTTAAATTGGAGCGCTAAGGCGCTTCTTATAAAATAGCGCCCACGTGAGGAGCACGTGGTGCGCTTGGCACTGAGCGCCAAACTTGGAGCACTTAAAGCGTTTCTTTTAAATTGGAGCACTAAGGCGCTTCTTATAAAATAGCGCTCACGTGAGGAGCAAGGCGTGCTTGGCGCTGAGCGCCAAACTTGGTGCGCTTAAAGCGCTTCTTTTAAATTGGAGCGCTAAGGTGCTTCTTTGGCAGCTCTGATTAGTTCTGTGCTCTGAGAATTAAATTCTCGGTTTATAAGAGACTTTGTCCCATGGATCTAAGAACTGAGTTCTTTTTGTGAGGAGATGCTTTGATCTCTTCTGTTTTTTGTGAAAGACTTGGTCTTATAGATCTGTGATCTAGAAAAAAAACTAAGTTCTTCTGATGTGAAAGTTGAACTCTCAAATATGGAGGAGATGTTATGATCTCTTTTCTTTTTATTTACCTTGAAGAAAATTTCTTCTTCTTAGAGCTTGCTTTTCTCCTTTTCTTTTTTTGAGAACTTGAAGTTTATGGGGGCGGGGGTTCTTCTGTACAAGACTTGAAGTCTTGGGTCCTTTGTATAGGGGAAGCTAATTTGTTGAATCAGTTAAGGAAATCTTTTCTCTGATTGATTTGGGGATGTTTCCCACTGTTGGATCTTTGATCCTAGGGTTTCTATTTTACAGAAAAAAATCTTTCTTGTTATTTAAGAAGATTGGGAAATTATTTTTCCATACAGAGATTATTCTGTATCTTGGTGATTTTTAATCACCATTGGATTTTTGATCCAACGGTGCTCTGATTTACAGATCACAATCTTTCTTGTTTGGAAAGATTTAAGGAGTATTTCCTCAACAGAATTAAATTCTGTAATTTGATGATTTATTCATCTCAGTTGGATCTTTGATCCAATGGTGGAGAACATTTAGTTCTAGCGCTTGGCAAAGGTCTAACTGAGATGAATAAATCATCAAATTACAGAATTTAATTCTGTTGAGAAAATACTCCTCAAATCTTTCCAAATAAGAAAGATTGTGCTCTGTAAATCAGAGCACCGTTGGATCAAAAATCCAATGGTGATTAAAAATCACCAAGATACAGAATAATCTCTGTATGGGAAAATAATTTCCCAATCTTGTTAAATAACAAGAAAGATGTCTTCTGTAAAACAAAAGCCCTAGGATCAAACATCCAACGGTGGGAAACATCCCCAAATCAATCAGAGAAAAGATTTCCTTAACTGATTCAACAAATCAGCCTCCCTTATATAAAAGACCCAAGACTTCAAGTCTTATACAGAAGAACCCCCCCTAAACTTCAAGTTCTCAAAAAAAGAAAAAGAGAAGAGTAAGCTCTAAGAAGAATAAATTTTCTTCAACGTAAATAAAAAGAAGAGAGATCATAACATCTCCTCCATATTTGAGAGTTCAACTCTCACATCAGAAGAACTTAGTTCTTTTTCTAGATCACAGATCTATAAGACCAAGTCTTTCACAAAAAACAGAAGAGATCAAAGCATCTCCTTACAAAAAGAAGAACTCAGTTCTTAGATCCATGATACAAAGTCTCTTATAAACCGAGAATTTAATTCTCAGAGCACAGAACTAATCAGAGCTGCCAAAGAAGCACCTTAGCGCGCCAATTTAAAAGAAGCGCTTTAAGCACTCCAAGTTTGGCGCTCAGCGCCAAACGGGCCACGTGCTCCTCATGTGGGCATTATTTTATAAGAAGCGCTTTAGCGCTCCAATTTAAAAGAAACGCTTTAAGCGCTCCATATTTGGCACTCAGCGCTAAGCGCGCCACGTGCTCCTCACGTGGGCGTTATTTTATAAGAAGCGCCTTAGTGCTCCAATTTAAAAGAAGCGCCTTAGCGCTCCAAGTCTGGCGCTCAGCGCCAAGCGCGCCACGTGCTCCTCACGTGGGCGCTATTTTAGAAGAAACGCCTTAGCGCTCCAAGTCTGGCGCTCAGCGCTAAGCGCGCCATGTGCTCCTCACGTGGGCGCTATTTTAACGGAAGCGCTTTAGCGCTCCAGCGCTCCAAATCTGGCGCTCAGCGCCAAGCGCTCCACATGCTCCCCACGTGGGCGCTATTTCATAAGAAGCGCCTTAGCGCTCCAAGTATGGTACTCAGCGCCAAGCGCTCGGTACATAAAGCGTTTTGCGCCATAAAGAGTGTTCAACACTCAATAAAAAACAAAAAGAAAGTGGGTGTCAGTACCCCAATAAATGTTTAGCAGTATGTGCACAGAGAAAGGACTATGTCCTAACAAGTGTCTAACACTTTATAAAAAAAGAAGAGAAATGACAGAGACTCAGTGGGCTCAGCCCAAGTTGGCCAAACTCATAATCAAC
The DNA here is from genome assembly GCA_030015575.1 of Agapanthus africanus. Classification (NCBI taxonomy): domain Eukaryota; kingdom Viridiplantae; phylum Streptophyta; class Magnoliopsida; order Asparagales; family Amaryllidaceae; genus Agapanthus; species Agapanthus africanus. The sequence continues at coordinate 95,295,516 of CM057349.1, forward strand.
TAAGTCCATCCGCTCTTTATTGGACTCAGTCCTAAACAAGATTATCAAATGTTTGATGAACATTCACTGGTTCAAGGGTACATCTCTCACACCTCTGATACGCGTCGTTGTAATTCTTTAACATTTTCAGAGAGGTGGAGGGTCCCAATAACCAATAAGTTTTGGTGCATCCTCAAATTGGCTAAACCAGAACCCCATAGACTATGACGTCTTTAAACCCTACAGACTATTACGTCTTTGAACATGGGCTATGATGTCCGTAAACTCCACGGACTACGATGTCCTTAAAACCAAAGAACCGCAACGTCCCTAAACTAAAACGATAGAGTCCAAATACTTTTTCGTTGGATCTAAATAATCCAAAAATTCTGTTGAGTAGATCTTAGTCTAAAATTACACTAACGTATCATCAACAAACGTTTGAGTTGATCTTAGTCTAAAACAAGACTAACGGTCCTTAAACCAACCCAAACCCAAATCTAAGAAAATACGGATTTGGACTAATCCACGCCCTACGGGCGACAACATAATTAGTCTCCGTATACAATCCACGGGCAACCAAAAATAAAACAAACACACACGATATGAAGTGACCTTCTGGAGCAGGAGAAAGTGGTTACCGCGATGCGGTAACGTAATTAACTGCAGGGGCTTGCGCCTGCATGGAAGATGTAACAACTCCATTTTTAGTATACATAAATTTGATTTAAATTTAAAGTATACTTGGAGTATATAATGTTGCTGTTATCACTTTAAGTATTTATCTCACACCATAATTACAAGAAGGAGCTTGTAGCTCGTTGGTAAGACCTTGCACTGCTAAACCAAGCCACCAGAGTTCAAATCACGTACCCCACATTATTTTTAATATTAATTTTTTTTAAAACCTTTAGAATACCAAGGGTTTACACGTGCATATCTCACAAAAACCCCACTACACCCAAAAATGTAACATTGCCACAGGTTAGATGAACCATCGGGGGGGATCCCCACGGCCTGACTCGGCCGGGAATCGGCCAAATCGGCCTTGACTTGGCCGACTCAGTCCTTCGACCGACTCACGGCCGAGTCACCCCCGAGTCGGCCGATTCCGGCGACGACCCCAACATGAAAATTGTGTCTTTTCACATTCTCTATGCACTTGCAAAATTTTAGCCTCAGACCATTTCTATAGCTCTTTTAAATCCCCAATTACTCCACTTTTAATACATTTTTAATACATTTTATCACATTTTTCATTTTAAACTTTCATCTACCCTAACCCTATAAATACCAACCCTACACACTACCCCCTCACCCTAAACTCTGAGCCAACTCTCTAAAAATTCCAAGAAACCTAGTGTACTTTGAAATCGAGCATGAGGCGAAGCTACGACGAATTTCCTGGCGAACTTCCGACGATCGTTTTAGGAGCTCCCGGCAATGAAGCAACGCACCGGCGACTCCTTTTGATCAATCTCCCTCTTCTTGTTTTCCTAAACCCGTAAGTCCCCAAATTCTACCTCTCTTTTCTTTTCTAAAATACGGATTTACAAAACCCGACGGAATCGGAACAAATCCGATTTCCGATCCGTTTTTCTTATAAAGTTTCACTTCTCGTTAATACAATTATGCTTAAACTCCCTCATGTTGACTATTAAACACTAATCAACCAAATTGATCAAGTTTCATTTCATAAAATGATGGCTATTTCACTTTATCGTATTTTTTATTTAAATACCACATTGTTGCAATTATACATTTAACTTCATTAAACTTTTTATACCTTTAAGTAGACCACGAGGTAATGACCTACCTCCTCACACACTCATATACAACATAACACGATACCCTCGAGAACTCAGAATACGAGAAAACAAACATTTCCATTTAAATAACCTTTACTTAATAAAACCATTTCTAAAAGATTTAGTATTGATACATGTTTACAAATAAATAACCTTTGAGCTAATAAAAAATATCTAGACTTAGCCAATTAAGGACTGTCGCACTCGTTAGGACAAAGGATGGTTGTGGGCATTCAGTCGTTTATCTAAACCTGATTTTATGGTGCCTAAACTAGACAAGTGAGAAAGGTAACTTTAAAAGGCCATTTTCACGGTGATTCGTGAGCGGATCCCTCCTTTCTTCACTTGTACTTACCTGGCCACAATTGGCAGTGAAGAGGCGATTTGAGGTATCTCACAACTTGTCGCTTTGGACCAGTTAGGAGCAGTCTAGTTGACTTAGGAGACCCTAGAACATAGAATACGGGAAATAGACATCTTTATAAATAAATACCATAATTAATAAAACCGTTTTTTCTTAATGATTAGTATTTATACAAATCTTTGCAAAGCACCGCTACAACCCAATTGGGGAAGCCGTTCGGGATGGTGCGGATTATCGCACATCCTCGGGCTTAGTAGTGCGAGATTCAGACCTCCGCAAGGAGCATTCGGTCTTGAAAGATTTAAAATACGACATCTTAAGAAAACGAGATTTCTAGTATATTATAGATATATACAAAAAATTATTTTCATATAAATATATGTATATGTAACATAAACATATCTATTTTTTAAGTATTATAAATATTCCACCTTTTCTACAATGTCACAAGAATCAATTTTACACTAAAATACTATGAATTCCATGCAAAACCAATATTACAAATAAATGCCTTTAATTATGAAATTAGGATATTTTCACTAGAAATATCACAATATAAAATCCACATTAATTACAACTCTAAAGACGAATAATAAATGCTTGGGGTGTATTTTGAAAAGTATATAAAAGTATTTTTACATAAAACCCCCTCAAGTTCTATAAATTACCCTAAGGACTCTAGTAAACATAGGTTTAAGCGGGACCAATCTCTTGAGCCTCAGGGAGCCGGAGAAGTGGGTTCTTGCCTACTTAAGGTAGACAACTTAATAGTGGTGTTATCAATACGGTAATCGTCTTTGAAAAAGACACAAATCCTGCCGTCCATGTGCAGCGGTTACCGATAACATCAAAAACAATCAGGACATCAATTTACTTTTCTGACTCAGAGTGAGTCTCATTATAATCTGACTTGAATATGATTCAAGTACAATTTACAATCTACAATCTACAAATCTTCAATATTACAATTCAACATGAATCCAATTATCAATTTATACAACTTGACCGAACCGAACCATGGATATACATTCCATTTACATGATTCTACGGCTACATTCGTTTACTGATATCATGGTTTCGGTCAGTCAATCAATTATACCATCAATATAATTTACAAAAGAAACAAAACAAATAAGACATCACGGGGTTTAAGGGGTAGATTGGTACGGAAGGTGTTAGAAGTGGCACGAGACTGTAAGACTTAATACACCTAACATGAATCCAGTTGCTGTTGTACCGTGGTATAAACGGTTCCTTGTACTATACTTTCCTTTAGTCTCTGGCATATAGAGACTCCTCTCATATACTCTGGCATCCTTCTGTACCAAGCTACAAACAATAACATTAATACTAAATACAACATTATAACAATATAATACAACTTTAAAAGCTACCTTCTTATTCTGTCTATTCTACTTCTCCCTTATCTTTGGGACTTACCGAGCGATCTGTTCGCTGACGACATTCTCTTTCATTCTTCTTTGAATGTCGTCAGGTGATCTGGACCCGTCAGAGATCGAGCCCACTGCTGAAGACTTGGACCAGTTCAGTGAAGACCCCGAGCTCTAGTTCATTGTACACTTTTCCATTTCAGTACTTTTCAATTTGATATGCCATTGTTAAGGCATTGCTTTTTATTTCAGTTGTATTTACTTTCCATGCATTGTACAGAAAGAATGCGAATAAATAAAGTTGTTGTTATATTATATCTTGTCTCTTGTGCATTTACTTTTATATTGCTTAGATACGCTTAGCGTATTTACTTCACAGTAAATACGTAGCGGGCCAGTCGCGTCCTCTGTCCGTATACCGGAAAGCGTAGCGTGACAGGTTTTGTTGGTGGCCCATACAGGTCAGAGCTGTATGAAACTCTATCATGCAGTTCTGTTCTGCGTGAATAACCTAAGCAATATAACACAAGAATCAGCATCTAAACCATTCTTTACAATTCATGTTCCTTGAATCTTACAATTTCATATTCCTTGAATCTTATCATTTCATGTACTTGAATCTGTCCTAACCTAAATTTTTCTTCAAGGTTATGGATTTACCAAACAACACAAGTGCCAACTTCAACAACACTCCACCTCCACTACCCATTGTGCCTACTATTCCTGCTCCACCCACAGAGCAAACAGTTCTGCTTGAGGCAATCCGCAGCCTCCTTGAGGGACAGCAACAACTCCTGAACCGTCCCGAGACTGACGCACCTGGGGTAAAGCAATTCAGGGATTTACATCCCAAGCAGTTCTCCGGAAAGGGAAGCCCACTTGAAGCTGAGGAATGGATACAAAGTATAGAGGATGATCTGGCGGCAGCACAAGCGCCAGACATAGCTTGGGTCCGTGTGGCGAAATTGCAGCTCACGGACAATGCTCGCTACTGGTGGAAGGCGGAAGAAAGCCGGCTTGAACAGCCTATTGAATGGAAGACTTTTCGCGATAAGTTCGACGCGAAGTACTTCCCTGTGACTGCCAGGTTTGCTATGGAACAGCAGTTCATTCATCTACAACAAGGTTCGATGTGGGACAAGTCAGTAGATGAGTATGACACTGAATTCATTATGCTAAGTCGGTAAGATATGTCACAAAAGTTCAATTTTTAAATATCACATACTACACAGCTAACACAATCTTTTAAACAGATTCGCGGCACACTTGATACCGACGGATGATATCAGAGCCCGTCGCTTTCAACAAGGTTTGGACACGGAAATTCAGGCTGCACTAGCTACAGGGAAATTTCCGACTCATGAAGATGCTCTGGAAGCTGCCCGCAGTTATGAGGCAGCGATAAAAGCGAGGGGCAGACCTCAGTTTGTAGGAGTTAAACGCCCTACCAACCAGATGGCAGGAGGAGCCTCGTCTAGACCACCTTTTGTGCCAAGACATCCAGTAGCACCAATCAACAGGCCCAGCCTAGCCTTTTGTAACTACTGCAAGAGAAATGGGCATCTGGCGAAAGATTGCCGGCGTGCGAACAACCTTTGCTTGATCTGCGGCTCAACTACTACTGGTATTGGGTCTTGTCCTCATAAACAAAATCCAATTGCTGCACCCAGGCCAGCAAACAATTACCCACAGCGCTCAGCCATCCAAGCACCTGCTCCAAGACTTGTAGTACCTGCACCACCCAGAGGACCACAAGCTGCACCACCTCCTCGTCAGTTCCATCAAGCTCAAAGGAACGTTCCGAGGAATGCTCCTCAGGCTAGGAGGAATGTACGAAGGCGCCAGGCTTTCATGATGACTGTGGAAGAAGCTGATGCTACTGGCCAAGTTATCACTGGTAAACTTTTCTTCTCAAACCTTTCTTTCGGTATTGATATTTATCTACATACTTTTCCCTATACTCAAAACATATCCCACATACCTTAGGTACAATCTTAGTATCTTCAATACCTGCACTAGCACTGTTTGATACTGGAGCATCTCACTGCTTTATGTCGCAACGGTTCGTCCGAACCCATGCGATTTCAGTATCACCGCTTGTATCCAGCTGGAATGTCAGTTCAGGAAATGGCGTTCTAAAGGCAACCATGGGATACAGCTTGTGTCCAGTCGTCGTCTGCAGCAGAGAGTTTTATGCTGACTTCAAAGTGCTGGACATACCGAACTTCGATGTGGTTCTAGGTATGGATTGGCTTGGAACTTTTTATGCTACCATCGACTGTCGTCAAAGGAGGCTAGTATTCAAGATTCCAAACCATCCGGTCTTCTACTTCAAAAGCGGAGACCGTACCCTGGAGCCAAGTACCTATAAAGCAAAGCCAAGGGAAGCAGTAGTTGCAGCAGCTCAAGCGGAGGAAGAATCAATGCCAGATGTAGTTCGAGAGTTCGACGATGTGTTTCCTAACGATATATCAGGTTTGCCTCCCGATCGAGCTCTTGAATTCAGTATTGATTTAGTACCAGGAGCCCAGCCGGTGATCAAAGCACCCTATCGTTTAAGTCCGGAAGGTTTGAAGGAAGTCCGAACACAGTTGGATGAATTACTGGCGAAAGGATGGATTCGTCCCAGCACTTCAAATTGGGGATCACCTGTACTACTTGTGAAGAAGAAGGATGGTTCATACAGAATGTGCATCGATTACAGAGCCTTGAACGAAGTCACTATAAAGAACAAGTATCCACTCCCGCGCATCGACGATTTATTCGATCATCTAAGTGGATCTTGTGTGTTTTCTAAATTGGATTTTCGTTCAGGTTATCATCAGCTGAAGGTCAATGAAGCTGATATTCATAAAACAGCTTTCAGAACTCGCTATGGACATTAAGAATTTCTAGTGATGCCATTTGGAGTGACCAACGCAGCAGCAATATTCATAAACCTAATGAATCAAGTTTTCCAGGAGTACTTAGACAGGTTTGTTGTCATCTTCATCGACGACATTCTGGTGTATTCTAAGAGTCGGAAAGAACATGCCGAACACCTACGAATTGTCCTGGAAACTCTTCGACAACACCAGCTCTATGCCAAGTACAGCAAGTGCGAGTTTTGGCTAAAGCAAGTTGGTTTTCTTGGACATATCGTATCAGGTGATGGAATCTCTGTGGATCTAGCGAAGGTTTCAGCAGTTAGCGAATGGCCTACACCAAAGTCAGTGAAGGACATTCGAAGTTTCTTGGGTTTAGCTGGATATTACAGAAGGTTCATTGAAGGGTTTTCGAAGATAGCAACACCCCTGACCAAGCTCACACGTAAAGATGAAGATTTTGTGTGGTCAGAAGCATGCGAACAAGCTTTCGTAGAGCTCAAGTCAAGGTTGACATCAGCACCTATTCTCGTCATACTGGATCAATCTGGAGGATTCGAAGTGCATTGCGATGCATCCGGTAAGGGATTAGGATGTGTTCTACATCAGCACGGTAAGGTTGTGGCTTATGCTTCAAGACAACTGAAGACTCATGAGCGCAATTATCCGACGCATGACCTGGAGCTGGCAGCCATCATCTTTGCTCTCAAGATTTGGCGCCATTATCTACTTGATGAACTAGTGAACATCTACACAGATCATAAGAGCCTGAAGTACGTGTTTACTCAGAAGGAGTTGAATATGCGGCAGAGAAGATGGTTAGAACTCATGGCGGACTTTGACATCAACTTACAATATCACCCAGGGAAGGTGAATGTGGTACCTGATGCACTTAGTCGCCAACCATTATCGATGAATCTCACCGCTCAGTGGAAGCTTCAACAAGACTTGCATCAGATGGAGATTGAAGTAGTCATGCCAGGTAACGCTTCAAGTTTGGTGAATTTACAAGTTCAATCAACCATTGTCAATCAGATCAAAGCAGCTCAAGCAAGTGATGCTAAGTTGCAAAAGATCAGAAAACAAGTGGAGAATGGACTCAGAACAGCCTTCATTATCCATGAAGACGGATCTTTGAGATACGGCAGCAGATTGTGTGTACCAAAAGGTCCTATTCGAGAAGAGTTAATGAAAGAAGCTCACAGCTCTCCCTATTCAGTACACCCTGGAGGTACCAAAATGTACAAAGATCTACGTCAGAATTATTGGTGGCATGGAATGAAGCGTGAAGTAGCCAGAAGCGTTGCAAAATGTTTGGTGTGTCAGCAAGTAAAGGCTGAACATCACAGGACAGCTGGATTACTTCAACCATTACCAATCCCATAATGGAAGTGGCAACACATCACGATGGATTTTGTGACTGCTCTTCCTCGCAGCACAAAGGGTAACGATGCCGTATGGGTCATTGTGGATCGACTCACAAAGTCAGCTCACTTCATCCCATTTCGAGTTGGCCAATCAACTGAGACACTAGTAAAGAAGTACACGGAGGTAATAATCTATTTAAAGATTTAAACTCTTCATAATGTACTATCTCTGATACCCATGAACTCATACAGGAAATTGTGAGACTTCATGGAGTACCGGTCTGCATTGTCTCCGATCGTGACACCAGGTTCCGATCGCAATTTTGGCAGAGTCTGCAAGCGAGCTTGGGAACAAGTCTGAACTTCAGCACGGTTTATCATCCACAAACAGATGGTCAGTCTGAGCGAACTATTCAGATCTTGGAGGATATGCTCAGAGCATATATGTTAGACTTCAAAAGATCGTGGGAAGATCACCTACATCTTGTGGAGTTTTCGTACAACAACAGCTACCAAGCAAGCATAGGAATGGCACCTTTTGCAGCATTGTATGGAAGGAAGTGTCGATCACCATTAAGTTGGGACGACATCGGAGATAGGGAAATTCTTGGACCAGAGATGATAGTAGCGATTGTTGATGTGATTCGTATTATCAGGGAAAGGATGCGCATAGCCCAAGATCGACAGAAGCACTGGGCTGATGCAAAGAGATGACACTTGGAGTTCCAGCCAGGAGATCATGTATTCTTGAAGATATCTCCGAACCGCGGAGTGATCCGATTTGGAAGACAGGGTAAATTAAGTCCGAGATACATTGGACCGTTCGACATACTCGAACGAGTCGGTGAAGTGGCATACCGCTTAGCGCTTCCACCCTCATTGGAAGGAGTGCATAATGTGTTCCACATATCCCAACTTAGAAGATATGTGAGTGACCCCAGCCATGTTCTTGATCATTCCGAGCTCACTATACAGCCCGACTTGTCTTGTGAGCAATAGCCTGTGGAGATCCTGGACAGGAAAGTGAAGACACTTCGGAATAAGGAAGTTAACTTGGTCCGAGTGATATGGAGGAAAGACACTCCAGGTGAGTCCACTTGGGAAAGGGAAGATGAAATGCAAGCAAGATATCCTCACCTCTTTGTAAACTAGTCCTCAAATAAAAGTTGTAAATTTCGAGGACGAAATTTTTGTAAAGTGGGTAGACTGTAACAACTCCATTTTTAGTGTACATAAATTTGATTTAAATTTAAAGTATACTTGTAGTATTTAATATTGCTGTTATCACTTTAAGTATTTATCTCACACCATAATTACAAGAAGGAGCTTGTAGCTTATTAGTAAGACCTTGCACTGCTGAACCAAGCAACCAGAGTTCAAATCCCATACCCCACATTATTTTTAATATTGATTTTTTTAAAACCTTTAGAATACCAAGGGTTTACATGTGCATATCTCACAAAAACCCCACTACACCCAAAAATGTAACATTGCCAGAGGTTAGATGAACCGTCGGGGGGGGGGGTGATCCCGGCCGCCTGACTCGGCCGGGAATCGGCCAAATCGGCCTCGACTCGGCCGACTTAGTCCTTCGACCGAGTCACGGCCGAGTCACCCCCGATTCGGCCGATTCCGGCGACGACCCCAACATGAAAATTGTGTCTTTTCACATTCCCTATGCACCTGCAAAATTTTAGCCTCAGACCATTTCCAGAGCTCTTTTAAAACCCCAATTACTATACTTTTAATACATTTTTAATACATTTTATCACATTTTTCATTTTAACCTTTCATCTACCCTAACCCTAGCCTAACCCTATAAATACCAACTCTACACACTACCCCCTCACCCTAAACTCTGAGCCAACTCTCTAAAAATTCCAAGAAACCTAGTGTACTTTGAAATCGAGCACGAGGCGAAGCTACGACGAATTTCCCGGCGAACCTCCGACGATCATTCTAGGAGCTCCCGACGATGAAGTGACGCACCGGCGACTCCTTCCGATCAATCTCCCTCTTCTTGTTTTCCTAAACCCGCAAGTCCCCAAATTCTACCTTTCTTTTCTTTTCTAAAATACAGATTTACAAAACCCGACGGAATCGGAACAAATCCGATTTCCGATCCGTTTTTCTTATAAAACTTTACTTCTCGTTAATACAATTATACTTAAACTTTCTCATGTTGACTATTAAACACTAATCAACCAAATTGATCAAGTTTCATTTCATAAAATGATGGCTATTTCACTTTATCGTATTTTTTATTTAAATACCACATTGTTGCAATTATACATTTAACTTCATTAAACTTTTTATACCTTTAAGTAGACCACGAGGTAATGACCTACCTCCTCACACACTCATATACAACATAACACGATACCCTCAAGAACTTAGAATACGGAAAAACAAACATTTTCATTTAAATACCCTTTACTTAATAAAAACATTTCTAAAAGATTTAGTATTGATACATGTTTACAAATAAATAACCTTTGAGCTAATAAAAAATATCTAGACTTAGCCAATTAAGGACTGTCGCACTCATTAGGACAAACGAAGGTTGTGGGCATTCAGTCGTTTATCTAAACCTGACTTTGTGGTGCCTAGGCTAGACAAGTGAGAAAGGTAAATTTAAATGGCCCGTCTCACGGTGATTCGTGAGCGGATCCCTCCTTTCTTCACTTGTACTTACCTGGCCACAATTGGCGGTGAAGAAGCGATTTGAGGTATCTCAAAACTTGTCGCTTTGGACCAGTTAGGAGCAGTCTAGTTGACTTAGGAGACCCTAGAACATAGAATACGGGAAATAGATATCTTTACAAATAAATACCATAATTAATAAAACCGTTTTCCTTAATGATTAGTATTTATACAAATCTTTGCAAAGCGCCGCTACAACCCAATTGGGGAACCCGTTCGGGATGGTGCGGATTATCGCACATCCTCGGGCTTAGTAGTGCGAGATTCAGACCTCCGTAAGGAGCATTCGGTCTCGAAAGATTTAAAATACGACATCTTAAGAAAACGAGATTTCTAGAATATTATAGATATATACAAAAGATTATTTTCATATAAATATATTTATATGTAACATAAACATATTTATTTTTGAAGTATTATAAATATTCCACTTTTTCTACAATATCACAAGAATCAATTTTACACTAAAATACTATGAATTCCATGCAAAACCAATATTACAAATAAATGCCATTAATTATGAATTTAGGATATTTTCACTAGAAATATCACAATATAAAATCCATATTCATTACAGCTCTAAAGACGAATAATAAATGCTTGGGGTGTATTTTGAAAAGTATATAAAAGTATTTTTACATAAAACCCCCTCAAGTTCTATAAATTACCCTAAGGACCCTAGTAAACATACATTTAAGCGGGACTAATCTCTTGAGCCTCAGGGAGCCGTAGAAGTGGGTGCTTGCCTACTTAAGGTAGACAACTTAATAACGGTGATATCAATACGGTAATCGTCTTTGAAAAAGACACAAATCCTGCCGTCCATGTGCAGCGGTTACCGATAACATCAAAAACAATCAGGACATCAATTTACTTTTCTAACTCAGAGTGAGTCTCATTATAATCTGACTTGAATATGATTCAAGTACAATCTACAATCTACAATCTACAAATCTTCAATATTACAATTCAACATGAATCCATGAATCCAATTATCAATTTATACAACTTGACTGAACCGAACCATGGATATACATTCTATTTACATGATTTTATGGCTACATCCGTTTACTGATATCATGGTTTCGGCTAGTCAATCAATTATACCGTCAATATAATTTACAAAACAAACAAAACAAACAAGACATCGTCGAATTTAAGGGGTAGATTGGCACAGAAGGTGTTAGAAGTGGCACGAGACTGTAAGACTTAATACACCCAACATGAATCCAGTTCCTGTTGTACCGTGGCATAAACGGTTCCTTGTACTATACTTGCCTCTAGTCTCTGGCATATAGAGACTCCTCTCGTATACACTGGCATCCTTCTGTACCAAGCTACAAACAACAGCGTTAATACTAAATACAACATTATAATAATATAATACAACTTTAAAAGCTACCTTCTTATTCTGTCTATTCTACTTCTCCCTTATCTTTGGGACTTACCGAGCGATCTGTTCGCTGACGACATTCTCTTTCATTCTTCTTTGAATGTCGTCAGGTGATCTGGACCCGTCAGAGATCGAGCCCACTGCTGAAGACTTGGACCAGTTCAGTGAAGACCCCGAGCTCTAGTTCATTGTACACTTTTCCATTTCAGTACTTTTCATTTTTTATGCCATTGTTAAGGCATTGCTTTTTATTTTAGTTGTATTTACTTTCCATGCATTGTACAGAAAGAATGTGAATAAATAAAGTTGCTGTTATATTATATCTTGTCTCTTGTGCATTTACTTTTATATTGCTTAGATACGCTTAGCGTATTTACTTCACAGTAAATACGTAGCGGGCCATTCGCGTCCTCTGCCCGTATACCGGGAAGTGGGGCGTGACAGAAGAGCGTCCCCACAATCAAAAAACCCCTCATAATGAGGGGCAATCTGACGAAGTCTGCTATAACGGCCGCATCCGTCTAAACCTCCGATACACGGTGCCATAAATCAACTTGGCATTTTCGGAGAGGTGGACGGATAAAACCAAATTGCATCTGCCCCCAAATTCAGGCAAGACGTCTGTCTTTCCGGTTTTCGGCGGCGAACAGATTCTGGCATGCCCGGTGGGACCTTTTTCTCTTTCCACTCCACACTTCGTGTGTCGTGTTCGCGAACGAATCGCGGTTTAATGTGGTTTCCCCTGGATTCGAGGTACTAAGATTTGGCGTCTTGCTCCCGTGCAGAGAAAATGGCTTCCAACTGCACTAGCTACAACAACAACTTCCACACCGTCCTCGCCGGATGATTGACCTATGGGGCCCCAAGCGGCCTCCATCTTCACCATGCCAGTGGAACAGGTGACCCAGTCCACCACTGGACTGTTCTTCGGGACCATGCTCCCACCTATAAGCTTCAACGCACCAATACTATCACAGGAAGCTCCGAAGAAGTCGATCTTTGATCGGCTTACCGCTATGACGGCCCCTCTCAATGGGTCGTCCAATTCCAAGTCTACTGAATCAGTCTTCGACCGGCAAAGCCTGAGCTTAAGTAGGCCCACGAAGAAGCCTGCAATACCCGAAGGGTTTATCCCAAAGTGGATAGCCATTCCGGCTCAAGTAGAGGAAATCGCCAAAGCGGCTTCTCCTGCTAAAGGATCAGTCTTTGCAAGACTGGCTGCTCCAACTCCCACTTCAGGCAAAGTCACCAAGGCTGCTTCCCCTGCCTAAAAGTCAGTCTTCGACAGGCTGGACGTTCCTTCTCAACGGACGTCAGTTTTCGACAGGCTGGCACCAACAGCAGTTTCTCATCAAGGCATGAAGGATGATGAAGCTACCCTGACAACGGAGGTGATCCCGGCCGCACGACATGCTCGACGTCGCCACTGGAGCCGAGTGAGGAAAGCTGGGGGCAGTTCCCCTTCTGAACTGACTCCGACAGCTCCAATGGTAGAAATTGATGCTGCTGTTCCAACTGGGAACAACTTTGAACCACTCAAGAGGGTGCGCAAGAACTCCCCAACCTCTACACTGAAGAAGACTCCTCCACATGTGGAGAACGTTGCAAAGCCGAAGTCAGAAAAGTCTCCTCAGCGGCTGTCCTCCAAAATCCATAGGGTCTGGCGAAGAGTCCAAGACTCTGTAGTTGACCAAAACTACCCCCACCGACAGAAGAAGATGAAGGTTCGGCAAGAGAAGGACCACCCTGTCGTACCACAGAAGGTGTCGTCTGCTTGGAAGCCTGCTGCAATGGCCCCCTCAATATCGATCGCCCACAAATGGAGAAGGTCGAAGAAAATCCCCGTGTCCGCGACCAATCTCAAGGGCACTGAATCCAAACGCCCCAAGCCTGGGGGCATGATAGTTCACACCATTTACATGACGTCCGGAAAAGAGGATAGCCGTATCTCCACGGGTCATCGACCACTTACACGGTTTGTGACAAAGGCTCAGGAGCATCAACAGTAAAAGCTCCAAGAGATGCTAATGAAGATGGCCACACTCACTGGGCCAAAAGAAAGCCCAGAAACATCATCGGAGCAGCGTCAGGAACAGGAAACTGATGCCGAATTCCTCCGCAGAATCCTCGAGAAGAAAGAAAAAGAGGTCGCGGAACAAGCGGCCAACATAAAACAAATGGCGCTTTTGTTCCAAGATATGGTAGGAATGATGATCCAGCTAGACCCTCCAGCCGAAGATCCTCCAATAATAATTGAAGATGATAGAGGGGAGACATCAAACTCTCTTCTGACTCTATCAGCATCCAAGGAAGAGACCATCTCCAAAGCCGCCCTTGACGACTACATAGCTCAACAGATACGAGCCCATCAAGCGAACGAAGCCGCTGGCCAAGTCGTCAGAACTGGGCGACCATATCCAAGCTGGTACAATCAGATTAAGTACCCGCCAGGATACACAATTCCTAAGTTCCACATATACAAAGGGACATGCAATCCCCATCAACATGTCGCTCAGTTCAGGGCTCTGTGGGCAACACTGGAGGCGACGATAAGCTACTGCTTCGCCAATTCATCGACAGCTTGGCAAAGACGGCATTCGAATAGTATTCAGAGCTTCCCAACGACCCCGTCAAAACTTTTACGGAGATAGAATTGCTATTCACCCAGCGTTTTGCAAGCGCTAGCGATCGCACCCCAATCACGACATTGATCAATGCCACGGTGAAGCCAGGCGAAACATAGGTTCAGTATGCGATACGGTGGAGGAACCTATGGTCGAAGTGTGAACAGTGCATAGAAGAGGCTCCTGCAGTGGGCATGTTTATGGGAACCCTCGATCTGTAGGTGACCATATCTCAATTCATGATGTTCTTCAAGCTGACCACCTTCCAGGCCTTGATTGACAAGCTGGCCTAAATGGACCAGATGGGCCATAGGCCTTCCTCTTCAAAGTCGGAGCCGCAGAGTGAAAAGGGAAAGGGGAAAGGGAAAGCGACCTTCGTCGCCAATGCTCAGCAACAGCCGACGGGTCTAAGACCAGCTTATCGCCAAAACGATAGACAACGATTCCTCAACGAAAAGTTAAGAAGTCCTTACTCGTTTCCGCGGGAGAAAACAAAGAGACTGTTAAAACTGGCGATACGCAACAGGCTCATCAATCTTCCGGATCCGAGACGTCCACTGCAGCCCAGTGATGTCAACAATCCTAATTACTGCCCCTATCACTGAGTAGTAAGCCATCCAATCGAAGATTGTTTCGTCTTCAAAGGCTGGATTGAGGACCAATACCAATAGGGCAAATCCGCACTGTCCGAGAATTGGAAAGTAATCCCGCTCCAGCCGCACGCTCTTAAAAAGGTGGACACACCAGGGGCATCATGCTCTTTTATAGAAGAAGCTCCATGGGAGGTCGCTCTTTTAGCCAAAACGAAAAGAATGCTGAAAGATCTCCAAACATGCCCGACGATCAGGTGGAAAAGTCCGCTGGAACCTGAGGTTATTGAGGGAATGCTGAAGCCGCGCCCGACGCCAAAAATTGGCAGCGAAAGTCAAAATGCCCATGCCCAGCCGTCAAAGTCTTCAAAGAAGAAGAAGAAGACCAAAAAGTCCGTGAAGCCTGATTACAAGCGCACGGGCCTGCAAAAACATATTGACGTGCTGGAGGAATACAACCAAAAGGCGCAAACCCCGGTCACACTCCAAGAATTTCTCAACAATATCCTTGAGAGCGGAGATAACGACAATAACGACGGAGGTGACTCGTCAGAAGAATCTGAGGATTATGTGGCGAGTTGCCACATGGTCTCTCATTCGGCGTTAACTAATGAAGAAACTCACTCGGCGTTAGAAGACAGCATAAAGGAGATGGGCCAGGATCGAAGCTAAAACCCTTGGAACCGTTTGACGAGATGATCGACCTGCTGCTGAGCGAAGCTTGTCAGAAAAGCAAAGCCGATCGAGAGCGCGAAATGGCCATATTCGAAAAAACCAGGCGTCGGCGTCAAGTGGAAGAAGTTGCGGTAGGGATGGATCACAAAACACCCCAACCAAACCAAATCACACCCTAAATGGGTGTATCCCACTTTATTGTTATGTATCCCGTCACGTGACAAATACACGTGCATACAGGATGAACAACGGACCGGAACGTCCCTAAACTAACAACGGACCGGAACGTCCCTAAACTAACAACGGACCGAAACGTCCTGAAACTAGCTACGGATCGAAACGTCTTTAAACTACTACAAACCGCAGCATCCTAGGGCTGACGCAAAAAAAGGGTACGTCCATAAGCAAGATGAGCATGGTGAAAACCCGAAAAGGCTCCGTGAGTAAAAACAGCAGGGCTACCGACGAGTTTGTGAAAGCCCGAAAGGGCGCAATCTCATTAAAAGACATTTGCAAGGTCCTCTCGACCTTGTAAGGAGAAAACTACCTGCATGAGATCCTTACAACTCACAAAGGAGCGACACACTTAGGGATCCCGACGATTCCTAAGGAGAAATTACACTTATGAGATCCTCACGACTCGTAAGGCGAACCCTCTTATGAGACCCTCACGGCTCGTAAGATTTAAAAGCCTTAAGCTACAGAGATTTGAAGCTGTTCTTAAGCCATCACATTTCCCAGACTGCTCTACAAACGGTTCAGTATTGACCCTTGTATACAATCCACGGGTACAAATAAACGTCTCCCCCACCAAGTTCCATCAATGGCGTGAAATCCCCCTATTTGGTGAACAAACACTTGTAAGTCCTCTCGACTTACAAGGAGAAAACGCTCTTGTAAGATCCTTATGGCTTATAAGAGAACACACACTTCAAAATTCTCACGATTCCTAAGGAGAAATCACACCTATGAGATCCTCATGACTCGTAGGGAGAAACATCTTTATGAGACCCTTACGACTCATGAAGTCAAAAGCCTTAGTCGACAAGATTCTAACCCTGTTTGCTAAGCCACCTTTGTTCGACATCGACAGAGGCAAATGATGATTCGCTCCTGGCAATGTCCAAGTGGTAGCGATGCTGATGCCTAAATCGGTATCAAATCACAAGTCCTTTCACGGCAAATGATGATTCGCTCCTGGCAACATTCCAGTCGCAGCGATGCTGATGCTATGATTGGCATCAGATTCCAAGTTCCATACTCGCAGCAAAAAGTCAGCGAGCCATAAATGCATATGAAATAGCCGAAATGATAGGGCAACTTGCAACAAAATCAACAAGTAAAAGATATGCATAAAAAAATAGCCGAAATGATTGGGCAACTCGCAATAAAAAGCAGCGAGTAAAAAGAAAAATAGCCGAAATGATTGGGCACCGTGAAAAAATTACTGAAATGATTGGGCAATCGCGACTTTCGCGATATAAAAAGCTGAAATGATAGAGTACCGCGGAAAGAAATAATAAAATGAAAGAATGAAACTTTTGCCCTACAGGCGAGTCCATACTGACCCCTGTATACAATTCATGGGCATAAACGAAGAGGGAACCACATTCCCCGACAGACTCTGTCAAAGAGAGAGCCGGATCTCAACAGCAATATCTGCATCTCAGAAGACCAACAACGGCGTTCCTCCTCATTCCAGCAGGATGCAGACGCGACACCACCAATCGAAACTACGACAAAGTCAGCCAATGATCCAATGACCCCGTCGCGAGACAAGTCAGCAAATGACCCTGTCACGAGAATACGTCAGCCAATGACCGCATCGCGGAAACATGTCAGCCAATGATCCCTTCGCGGAAATACGTCATCCAATGACCCCGTCGCGGAAACACGTCAGCCAATGTCCCCGTCGCGGAAACACGTCAGCCAATGACCTCATCGCAAAAACACGTTATCCAATGACCCCGTCGCGGAAATACGTCAGCAAATGACCTCGTCGTGGAAACACGTCAGCCAATGACCCCATCGCTGAAACACGTCAGCCAATGACCTCGTCGCGGAAATACGTCAGAAAATGACCCCGCGCGGAAATACGTCAGCCAATGACCCCGCCACGGAAATACGTCATCCAATGACCCCGTCTCGGAAACACGTCAGCAAATGACCCCGTCTCGGAAACACGTCATCTAATGACCCCGTCGCGGAAATACGTCATCCAATGACCCCGTCGTCCAATGACCCCATCGCGAAAATACGTCAGCAAATGACCCCGTCGTGGAAATACTTCAGCAAATGACCCCGTCGCGGAAATACGTCAGCCAATGACCCCGCCTCGGAAATACGTCAACCAATGACCTCCCCGTCGGAGTAACGCTTCGACTCGGGAACAAGTCAACTCACCAACCACTTACGAGTCCTCTCGACTTGTAAGGGAGAAAATTCTCTTGTGAGATCCTTACGACTCTCAAGAAAAAATGCACTTAGGAATCCTCACGATTCCTAAAGAGAAAATACACCTACGAGATCCTCTCGACTCGTAGAGAGAAAAATCTTTATGAGACCCTCACGGCTCATAAAGTTGAAAAGTCTTAGGAAGCAGATCCGATCCTGTTTCCTAAGCCATGCTACCCTACAAAGAGTTTAAGATGAATTATTATCTATCATCTACATGCTACACTTGCTAGAGCAACATGACAACAACACAGCAAGGAAAAGAAGGCGATAGTACAAGATAGAAGAAATTGTGTCCTTTATTCATGAATTCAATTGGATACAAGATACATCATATACAAAAAATGAAATGAACACATGTTATTCATAAGTTACAAATTTTCAATTGATACGAGGACGACTATTGGCAAGGAGGCGTTTTCAACAAGTCAGCAAGCCGCTCGCACGCTCCTCTCAACTTCTTTTCATGGCCAGCCGCAGCGGCCAGCTTCGCTTCGACTCGAGCCCGTTACTGCAAATAAGATGAAACCTTCTCATCGATCTCCCGTTGGGCAGCTTCGCGACTCTGCGTAACCCGCTCAATGAAGTCGAGCTTCTGCCTCAGTGCCAACCCGTCCAAAATGCATCGCTGCAGATTATCAAAGACGACTTTCAGTTGCACAGCATTCGCTTTGGCCTCGGCACGCAGCCGGGCAGATTCGCTTGAAGCCTCCTTGCGTTCCATCTGCCTCAAGGCCGCCTCTTGTTCAAAATGTCGAAGGAAAAGAATACTCTGCTCAACCCATGCAGTTCGCTGGGAGTTCAAAGCCAATACCTCTGGAGCGGGACACCTAAGCTCAATCTCATGCAGGCAGGCCTCGATCTGTCTGCAATAATTAACCCAAGATTCGATGACGCGCTTGCTATGGAAGTGCACAAGCGTCCCCAACATCGGATTAACCTCAGCAAAAAAATCTGCAGCGAATGCAGGGGCTTCCGCGATAGATTCATTTAACATACGCAGGCTGGTCACAGCGCCCTTAGAAGATGGACGTCTAGAAAAGGGCTCTGCCGGCATTAGGATGCGAGACTCGAAGGGAGCTGGAGCCGGTGCGATTGCTGCAAAATGAATCACGGTTAAAAGTTGACTCATGAAATAAAGAAATCACACGAGCGATGGAGTAAACTATACCGGCTGCGACAGGTGGCAAAGTTGGGAGTACCGGTGGCGCGACTATTTCAATCTGTAATGCTGCAATAAATGCAAAGAAGAATTAGCGACGACATGGCTGCCCATAAAAGAAAGGAAAGGATGTCGGTTAAAGACTATACTCACCGACACCAGCTGGTGGAGCAATCTCCGACTGGAAGAAGAAATGCGGGCTCAGCACCTGATATAAGTGGTCAAAAAGGACTCCTGCAAAGTTGCGACAACATACTGTCAATACAAGGAAGATGCTATTCACAATTGAACCAAATAAGTCGCAAACCCATACCTTCCAGCATTTGAAAGGACATGGGGGAAGACGAAAGGACGGCTAGCGTCAGAGCAACGACTAGTGACGCTTTTTCAGATGGTACAACCTTAGGATTCACTGCGCCTATACTCAAGACAAACAACATATCATTAGAAAGGTTGAACAAGATTGAAAAGCTTGAAAATAGCGACTCAGCAATTACCTGGTAGATCAGAGACCGAAACCATGGCGGAGGCATCACCGGGTGCAACAGCTTCTTCGCTCTCCTTCAGTGGAATAGTTTCGGCGCCTGTGGCTTCTTCCCCTGACTCAACAAGAGCCGTCGTGACACACGTGATGCCCGCCGATAGTAGAGAACCACAAGGAGAAAGAGCGGCAGTTTGGGCAGTCCCAGACTCCCGAGAGAGAGTAGCCGCTTCAGGCTCTGTGGTCGCCGTCATCTCACCTGCCACCTCATCGCTAGGACTTGGCCCTGCAAGATATGGTAAATAATAATTTGATGATCAAATTCTAATAAAAGACTCAGCGTTACGTTACCTTAGGGCGGCTTTTCGATTTCTTCCCAAGCCACATGCACAACCTGTCTATGGGTGGTTGACAGGGCAGCTGGAGCATCCTCTGAAGAAATATCGACGGATGGGGTAGTTCTTGAACCTGCATCCACAGCCAAGTTGGCATCACGTTCCTTCACCGTACGCTTCCTACGCTTCCTTTCGATCTGAACGGTGAGAAGCGATCTCCTCAAGACCTCCGTCAAAGGGACATCATCGTCCGAACCAAGCTCTGCTTCTGGAGCCGCTATGACGTCCGTCATCGGCTGTTTAAGTGAAGCCTCTTGCGAGACTGACGCGGGAGCTGGGGCCACAATAGCCGGCTCTGGAAGCGTCGCCGCACCACCACTCGGGATCGGTACCGCGCTCGGGATAACCGGGGTCAAGGTAGTCCATGCAACAGAATAAAAGAGAGGGTCAAGCCATGAATGAAGAAAAAGGAATGAAGGCACAATGAGACGAAGTATACCAAGGCCCAAGGAAGCACAGAGCCTCTCTTCCTCTTCAAATGTTTTGAGGGAAGTCGCAACAGCCTCTTCGGCAGAGATACCTGTTGAAGAAGAAAGTGTCAGTCAAAGTATAATAAAAAAAGGCAACCGCAAAAAAAATATGACTGAAGTCTACCAGACTGTGTGATAGTGATGATTGCTTCTTCATCATGAGCTAGTCGCTCGGAAGCCACAAGGGCAGCTTGAAGATCGATATCATCTGCAGGCGCGATAAATAGACCCTCATTGCTCCCATACTCACTTAAGCCTTCGCTGTAAGGAGAATGAGGCTCCTAGCCAAGTACGAAGTTGATAGAAAACAACGACTTCTTCTTTGTTTGCGAGCGAGTGCCGACAGCCAGCAACAAGAGCTTGCACTTGGCGGGCAACTTTAGACGATGAGTCCCGATCTCTGTACCCACGCCAGACTCAGGAGACGCCGCAGCCATCGCTTCTACAGGCACACGAGGTAGAGGCTTATCAGGAAAGGCGCGTAGGACCACCACCGCAGCAACTCCTCTCAAGGAAGGACGAACGATGGTCCGTCGCTTCAAGGGAACGAATGGATTACCAGCTGGGACAGCACCCTTGCGATCAAGCAATAATCGCTTTTCTTCCCTGATAACAGCACCCATCGCGTGCTGGTACCACGCCATGTATACGTTCAGGATCTTCGGGACGCAGCTCGGGTCACTGATAAAGAAGTTAGACCCGGTGTTAAGCCGCATGAAATGGTGTAGCGCATTACGGATACCCTCTTCCGTGGCAGCCGGCTCAGCTAGGAAGGCCTCAAGTGGGACACTCTGATTATAGCTTGATTGTTGAGCGAAACGATGCGGGTTGTATCTCATGAACAATGCCGAATCATTCTGCCTAAACACTAAAAAGCCCGGCTTGATTGAATATAAGTGAAGAATCTCCCGAGCTTTCAAGGTAGAAGCCCCATCTTTGAAGGTGTCCCGCAGCGGCTGCACCGTCTTAGCGGATTCCTTGCCATCCCCGACCGTACACAGGCGAAGAACCAAGCCCCGAGCCTCTCCCTGAGTCGGTTCCAAAGCGGAAGCGTCAACTAGCCGCATAACCTGAGGAAAGTTATAACTTTCATAGAAACGAGGTCGCTTGTGAACTCCAAAAGCGCCGAGCACATGCAGCTCGAGCCACGAAGTGAAATAATGCATCAGGAAGTTTACGGGCTGCACCCCCGGTTGAGTGGTGTCTGCCGCCAAGCTAAGGCCATGATACAGGTATGCCAGCCCAGCGACCCCGACGGCCACTTGCATCCCAATAACCATTTGGTAAGCTAGGTAGAAGACGGATGGCCTTATATAGTGATGGTACATTGGGAGCACAAACCAGCTTAGCCATAGCCCGAAAACCCCCAAAGAGAACGCCTCTTCGTCGACGTCAGAAGCTGCGAGCTCTGCGAAAGAGACGACTGGGGTGTCAGGGAGAAAGAAATTCCTCTGATCCGCTTCCGCTGCTGGCTGGTTGTCCAAACCAAAGCCAAAAGGATCGTCGAGTTTGGCGAATTTCGCGGCTTCCTTTGACAGGACTTCTGGGCGGAGAAAACGGGTGATGAAATCTGTGAAGTTAACCCCGTGGCTTCCGGATTCGAGAAATAGACTCTCATAAATATCCAACACCTTAATCAGACTTGGGGATTGATGTTGAATGGAATTCTCCGGGGTAAGGCCCAGCACCACTGACTTGGCGGCAAAGATGTACTCGTCAGGAGGAAGTAGCTCCTCATAATGTTCTCCCCTGACAAGCAAGCCGGAGATCTCCGCGAATTCCTCCAAAGAGATTGAGACTTCCCGACCTGATAGAAGAAAGGTATGAGTTGGAACATTCCATTGTTCCAAGAAAGTTTTGACCTACCATACATGGGGCATGTAATACTGGAAGAGAGACGCATAAATCGCGGGGTACAACTCGAGCATCAGCAGCTGCGATTTCTTGGCCGACAAAATGTGCTGGGCCCACTGCAAATATCCGGCTGGATGGCGAGGAGTCAAGCCTATCATGTACGGCTGTCCCCAGTGGCATGACTCGCGTTGACATATACGCCGCCCCAGAGTATCCAAAGCCATCGATGGCTGTACGGGTATCGTGGCCATAGAAGGCTGAAGGCAACCCTCCGAAGTCCAGTTGACCTCCTCTACGGCATAGTTCACTGGGGGTGAGTCGGCGTAGTGGATCGCCGAAATGGGCTCCGAAGGCACCACAAAAGAGAAGCTGCGTCGACCCGGGATGATTTGATTGTTCCACGACCCCCATAGATGAAGAGATTTCCGCTCCGGGTCATGATCTTTGATAAGAGCGAATGCTTCCCTATCCATGGGACGAACGAACGGGAAGGAAGTGTCAAAAGACAAAGTACCTGCATGAGAAAGAACAAGGGTTAGATGTCAATGCTATAGTCTAAATTCTAACATTTGGTATTTAAAATTTGTACCACACTGCAATGCAGTGGAAAGGGAATAAAGGGGACCTACCAAATCAAGGTGACGGCTCATCATTGATGAGACAATCACTCATTAAATAGGAAATCCTAAAAGGATTCTCATTTAATGAGAGGCCCCTCGGGCCAAGGAGTTAAACTCCCTCGAGAGCAACGCTCTGCAACAGAAATGACATCTGTCAAAATTAATGATGAAGGGAATAAAAATTCCCCCAAAATTTTAAGAGCTATGCTCTGTGAAGATGATGGAATCATCCATCAAAACCCTAAAAAAGCAAAGCTTTTGCAGAGTACAAAACTCCAAGATCTTGAAGATCCGTGAACAAACTCTAAGAGTTCTTCATGGAAGATGAACAATGTTCTAATTCATGGGTTAAAATCATCCTAAAAAAAGAAGATTATATCTTGAAGATCTATTTTCTAAAGATGAGCATGACTCTGTTAATGGATAAAACCCTAAAACTTTTTTAGATCTATGATTTGAGAATAGTAAAGCTCTGTTAATAAGTTCAATCCTTACCAAATTTGGGCAGAGTTGTGACTCTAAGAAAATTCTTAAAGCAGAGAGCCTGGCTTTGAAGGAGAATTCAATTCTCAGAAAAACAAGAAAACTAGAAGATGAACAAGCAGTCATCTCAAAGGGCCATAGGCCCTATTTATAGGCGCTGAAAGTCGATCCAACTTTCAAGACATTCCAACGGTGGAAAGGCTGCCATCGCTGCACTCATGTGTGAGCCACGTGAGCGCAGCGGTAGGGGAGCATTTGTTTCCCCTAATCAGAGCAAAGGTCTGTTCAAAATTTGAAATTTAAACTGAGGCAGCGCCTCACGTGCAAAGCACGAGAGCGCTAGAGCCAAGAGCCCCGGCGCTAGAAGTTAAAGACTATGAGGCAGCGCCTCGCGTGCAAAGCACGAGAGCGCCAGCGCCAAGAGTCAAAGACTCTGAGGTAGCACCTCACGTGCAAAGCACGAGAGCGCTAGGGCCAAGTGCACCAGCGCTAAGAGTCAAAAAGACTCTGAGGCAGCGCCTCACGTGTAAAGCACGAGAGCGCCAAGCGCTAGAACTAAATGTTCTCCACCATTGGATTAAAGATCCAACTGAGATGAATAAATAATCAAACTATAGAATTTAATTCTGTTGAGGAAATACTCCTCAAATCTTTCCAAACAAGAAAGATTGTGCTCTGTAAATCAGAGCACCGTTGGATCAAAAATCCAATGGTGATTAAAAATCACCAAGATACATAATAAACTCTGTATGGGAAAATAATTTCCCAATCTTGTTAAATAACAAGAAAGATGTCTTCTGTAAAATAGAAGCCCTACGATTAAAGATCCAATGGTGGGAAACATCCCCAAATCAATCAGAGAAAAGATTTACTTAACTGATTCAACAAATCAGCCTCCCCTATATAAAAGGCCCAAGACTTCATGTTTTGTACAGAAGAACCCCCAAATAAACTTCAAGTTCTCAAAAAAAAAAAAGAAAAAGAAAAAGAGAAGAGCAAGCTTTAAGAAGAAGAAATTTTCTTCAAGGTAAATAAAAAGAAGAGAGATCATAATATCTCCTCCATATTTGAGAGTTCAACTCTCACATCAGAAGAACTTAGTTCTTTTTCTAGATCACAGATCTATAAGACCAAGTCTTTCACAAAAAACAGAAGAGATCAAAGCATCTCCTCACAAAAAGAAGAACTCAGTTCTTAGATCCATGAGACAAAGTCTCTTATAAACGGAGAATTTAATTCTCAGAGCACAGAACTAATCATAGTTGCCAAAGAAGCACCTTAGCGCTCCAATTTAAAAGAAGCGCTTTAAGCGCTCCAAGTTTGGCGCTCAGCGCCAAGCGTGCCACGTGCTCCTTACGTGGGCGCTATTTTATAAGAAGCACCTTAGCGCCCCAATTTAAAAGAAACGCTTTAAGCGTTCCAAGTTTGGCGCTCAGCGCCAAGCGCGTCACGTGCTCTTCACATGGGCGCTATTTTATAAGAAGCGCCTTAGCGCATCAATTTAAAAGAAGCGCTTTAGCGCTCCAAGTCTGGCGTTCAGCGCCAAGCGCGCCACGTGCTCCTCACATGGGCGCTATTTTATAAGAAACGCCTTAGCGCTCCAAATCTGGCGCTCAATGCCAAGCGCGCCACGTGCTCCTCATGTGGGCGCTATTCTAAAGGAAGTTCTTTAGCGCTCCAGTGCTCCAAATCAGGCACTCAGCACCAAGCACCCCACATGCTCCCCATGTGGGCGCTATTTCAGAAGAAGCGCCTTAGCGCTCCAAGTCTGGCACTTAGCGCCAAGCGCTCGGTACATAAAGCACTCTGCACCATAAAGAGTGTTCAACACTCAATAAAAAATAAAAAGAATGTGGGTGTCAGTACCCCAATAAATATTTAGCAGTATGTGCACAGAGAAAGGACTATGTCCTAACAAGTGTCTAACACTTTATAAAAAAAGAAATGAAATGGCAGAGACTCAGTGGGCTCAGCCCAAGTTGGCCAAACTCATAATCAATCGAGCCCATGCGCTTTTAATTGGACTCAGTCCCAAACAAGATTATCAAATATTTGATGAACATTCACTGGTTCAAGGGTATATCTCTCTACACCTCTGATACGTGTCGTTGTAATTCTTCAACATCTTCAGAGAGGTGGAGGGTCCCAATAACCAATAACTTTTGGTGCATCCCTAAATTTGCTAAACCAGAACCCCACAGATTATGACGTCTTTAAACCCTACAGACTATGACGTCTTTAAACATGAACTATGATATCCTTAAACTCTACGGACTACGATGTCCTTAAAACCAATAGACCACAACGTCCCTAAACTAAAACGATAGAGTCCAAATACTTTTTCGTTGAATCTAAATGATCCCAAAATCCTGTTGAGTAGATCTTAGTCTAAAGTTAGACTAACGTATCCTCAACAAACCATTGAGTTGACCTTAGTCTAAAATAAGACTAAAGGTCCTTAAACCAACCCAAACCCAAATCTAAGAAAATACGGATTTGGACTAATCCACGCCCTACGGGCGACAACATAAATTAGTCTCCGTATACAATCCACGGGCAACCAAAAATAAAACAAACACACACGATATGAAGTGACCTTCTGGAGCAGGAGAAAGTGGTTACCGCGATGCGGTAACGTAATTAACTGCAGGGGCCTGCGCCTGCAGGGAAGAGCGTCCCCACAATCAAAAAACCCCTCACAATGAGGGGGAATCTGACGAAATCTGCTACAACGGCCGCATCCGTCTAAACCTCCGATACACCGTGCCATAAATCAACTTGGCATCTTCGAAGAGGTGGACGGATAAAACCAAATAGCATCTGCTCCCAAATTCAGGCAAGACGTCTGTCTTCTCGGTTTTCGGCGGCGAACAAGTAACTCTTACTCACAGTGGGATCGGGATCCAACTATCATATAGAAGGTATGCAATCTCATTGCAAATTTCAACTCTTGAAACTCCCGATATGGTTTTTACCCCTAGCTGCTTATGACCTTGGCTATGGTCAATATATCATAAGCACTAGTCAAGTTCTACCCGTCATTTCATGATTAACTAGACCCACCCATATGACCCTTGACTATGATCAACATAATCACATGAATGTCCTAACTGATCGCCTCATATGCTTTGTAGGAAGACATAACATAGCTACCGTACACTATGCCTTGACTATGATCAACATACGCAGCACGAATACTAAGTACTCTGCTTCCTAAAATGACGAAGGGTTGCGGATGTTTTTTATGAAAACCTTTAACGCTTTGAACTTGATCTCGTTGTAGAATCTAAATAGTTTAGAAAAGGAGTGGCTTAAGCTCCGCATCTTTTGAAACTTGAATTTTTCATAAAAAGGCCGAGTGTTTTTCAAATCCGATTCTACAACATCTTTAGGTTTCTTTTTCTTTACATTAATATTATTAATGTAGTCCCATCATTTAAGTTCCTAAGCCATCATAGAAAAGAAACGAAAATAGAACGTACACTTTGTAAGTGCACGGTAGCGCCTCGACCGTCTAACAGACGCCAAATGCGGAACAAAAACTTTTACAACTGGCGCTACCGTATACTATAACCCAGATCTGCCATTAAAGCTAAACTAACAAACTACAAAGTGGGTAGAAATGTTATACCGAACGATCCGAGTCCTTCGGTCTTCAACTATCATCCCACGCTTTGTTGCGGCTGCTCCGATCTCCTGAATCTCCAATCTCCTCGTCCATGTGGCACCACGTCGATGGATCTTTAAACGGGCTCTCGCCTCTGAACCGAGGCAACTCGGACATCAAGTTTGCTAAAAGAGATGACCAAGATTGATGTAGAGAATGAGTAGAATACTTTGTCTCATTTCGTCCAAAGCCATAGACGAACGATTAATGAAGTTGCCATTTGAATCGGGTGAAATGAGAATTGTAGCTATCTAATTTCCATGAGTCAAAATACGATCATAATCTTTTTTTTCTCAAATGAACAACCTTAGCCTCCACTAAATGAATGGTCGGCCACTTAAGGAGAGGGGGGAGGTGAGTGTAGGAGCTAGGAGGTGACCACAACATTAAAGAAAGAATGAGTCATCTTAACACATCACAAAAAACCATTAAATGCAATAATGACTCACTAACTTAGTCATCATCCATTTAATGCAACCAATGAATTATCAAGACTTGTCACCAAAACTAGAATCTTCTAGAACCACGACTCACCCTCATCAAGAAAAGATAAATCCTTCTTTAACCGAATGTTAAAGACGGGTGATAGAAAACTGGAAACTGGCAACTTCCAAAAGCGATCCTGAAACGAATTTCAGGATAACCCCGTAACAGTATAAACATACCCATATTTGTATTACGACCGAATACAAATGCATCTGAGACAAAGATATTATATCTACACAGTATAATACTCGGATCCGGCTTAAACCAAAGCCCACCATTATTATCTGCCCGAAATACGACACGTGCGTAAACGCACATGCATTTTCCGAACCCTGCCATAAAACCATACGGCCTCTACAATGTTTCGCCCGAACTTGGGAAACGGTCTGTGGGGGACTCTAATGACTCATCAACACACTGGGACTGGGTAAAACCTCTAGCACGTCAGAGGTACAAGCTGTACGTAACGATTGCCTATGTATTGATTGGAAGGGAAGCTGACGAGCGAACTCATCCAGAAACCCTACCGAGCCTGACAGTGACAATATCCGAATAGTCCGGTCCGTTCGTCTATGAGTATCGCATATCGAGTGTAGGGGATGGATAAAGTCAGACCCCTAATAACGCGATAATTCGTGTCGGTATGAAGCCCATCACCACCTGAGAAACTACTGATCCAAATCAGTAATTCTCCACTACCTCGGCCGAGGGTTTCTAGTGATGGCCACCCGTGCACTGTGCGACATCAACCCCCAATACCGGGAGAGACGAATCCCCGACGATCCACTCACTACCTCCATGTGGCTCGGGACTGTACCCAAAAAATACCTGTTTGCACGTCTCCTTTGAGCGTGGTAGGGTAGAAATCAAAGCACAGTGGGAACTCACACGAGACAAATGACGATCTCAGGTCGACAAACTAACCTGTACACATGTTACCGGGGAACTGCTATCTGATGATATATATAATACCAACTAGCATGTTCTCGGCGAGTCCTGTCCGGTGTACTCAATGAGCACCTGTATACATCTTAGGTGAACCAACTGACACCAATGGCTTGTGAGACCGGCCACCGCCCCTCGTCGGGGTCTCGACTGTATATACTAGTCTACTCTGGAGTATCGATGTCCTGTCTCGAAACTCCCACGACTAGGGACACTTTAAGGATGTGCTTACAGACCCCAGCTCCCACGTATTTGATCGCCATCATACTGCTGGTAGTCAAGCAAGAACTTATGGGCTCTATCAACATGCAATAGAGAACTAAAGCATGTAAACGATGATAAAGTCAAACCAGATAGCATACTATCATCTCGAGCAAGACTTTCATATCGGTATAGGTCCTCCCTCAATCATTGCAATCACGTATCTGCGATCCAATAATTGACTTAGAGGGCACTATATCCAACATATGTCATCCGCATTCGCCACAGTGTCTCGTTATGCACCGTTAGGTTACTTAACTAACGGCATAGCGGGGCGGGACTAGTGCGGATGTAAAACATAAGCAACATTTATTATATATCATATATATAATAATATACCATTCGTCTCAGATATTATGTAATCTCATCACTAAATATCAACAGCAGAAGCACATATGAAAATATAGGATATCTAGGAGGTCTGTATTTTGTATTTAGCTAACAATAGAAAATACGGATTCCACGGTCGCGATGAATAGCCAAGCCTACACCTCTAGACCCCTACGAGAGCGGCAAGTGACCCTTCCAATTCTAGAGTTTAGGAGACCCGGTCTCGACTCTTCGAGATGGCCTCCCACTGAACCCTAGAACCCGGTCACTTGTGCTCCCCTCTTTGGGTCTATCATAACGCGGAAAAATAAATAATATACAATAATGGTGACATCATCCTCAACCCGGAAGTGCCCCAAATAAAAGAATATTTCATACAATTAATTTTACATGAATGAAAATAAAAACTCTCATCTCACATAAAACCCTTGGCTATTCATTCATGAAGATCCTGCACATCATATCTTAGCAACACATAATATCACATATCATCAACGTAAGTAAGTATGTGTACCCCGATTGTCATTGATGTATAGCAATGAAAATGACGATACACCACATACTACACTTACGGTCGCAAAAATAAAATGAAAATCAACAACACTTGGAATCATCATTTTCACATATATCAAGACGATGTTAAACGTTTCGATCGAATCAACAAACACCCACAAATTACCTCGAGAGCTCAACACTTGAGCAAAGTTAAAATACCCAAAAATGTGTTACAGTGTCTATGGACCAGCCGTAGAAGGGTCAACCCTTGCCTCACCTATGGCGCCACAGGACTACGGCAAACCCTAAGGTTTGGCCGCGGTTCCATAAGGATACTTGTACGATTTTCCGAATACATTTAACTTGGGAAAATTCCAACATGACCGGTTTATTAAATCAAGTGTTGATTTAACATTGACTTTATAGCTCACTTTTATTAAACCCTTTTCTACTTTGTTGTATGCATGCATGTATGCATATATTTTTTTTTATGCACATGATGATGTGAATGCACACATACATACATACATGGTGTCATGGTTGATGATACATATAAGATGGCAATGCAAGACTCGCATGGAAATAAATATGTATTTATATTTTTTTTTGAGTTAAAGAAAAAGAAATTGAAATTATCTCATGGTCAATGTTTCTACACACTTCTTTCACTAACCATGACATTAACCATGAGTTCAATTTCATTTGTTGTTTTAACTCTAAAATAAATATCTAGTTATTTATTAACCCATGGTTAAATGAGAGTGTGACTTTCATTTATATTTTCTATTCTCTTTTCTTTTTGACATTATCACAAAACTTGAGCTCAAGCTTGCCATCTTCTTCTTCCTAATCTCTCACGCTCTCTTGAGATTTCTAGTGAATGAGTGAGATAAAAAGAAAGAGTTTTGAAGTAAGAAAATAAACCAGATCATCATTCTGTACTAGTTTAGCCCATTAGTATAGAGTGTTAGCTCCACATCCTCATTGATCAAGTGAAGCAAGGAGCTTTGAGCAAAGGGACTTCGGGTGGATCATCGTGGACTTGGAAGGTCTCTAGCGAGCCGGTTCAAACTCTCAAGGATCCAAGGAGTCAAGAGAAGAGGTCTACAAAGGTTGTATTCTCTTCATTTAATGATAGTTTTCTTGTATTATGAGATACTATTTGTTGTTACCGTAAAATTTCTAGTTTGATTCATGGTTAGATTGCTTAGCACCTCCCCAAAATTTTTATTGTAGCATGTATGATGCTTGCAAACCCTAGGCATGGTGCTAAGGAATCCCTACATCCCGAAGGCAACCCCAGATGGTACTCTCCTATAGATACAGCATGTACATAGGTTTTGAACCCTTGTTATTATGTACCTAGTATGCTATGTAATATAATATCCGTTTCTTTGTTAGACAATGAAGGATATCATTTTGTGTTGCAAAATAATGTTATGAACATTAACTTGAATCAACAGTTGATTGGGTATGGTACACTAAATAACGGTATTTACGTCCTAAACCAGCACACATTTTTTAATATACAACATACAAATAAAAGAAAAATTTCAGATATAAATGAAGCTTTTCTTTGGCATTATAGACTTGGTCATATTAATGAAAGAAGACTAAACAAGCTACATAAAGATGGATATGTAAATCCTTTTGAATATAAATCTTATGCGACTTGTCAGTCCTGTATCAAAGGTAAAATGACCAAAACTCCATTTACTGGACACGGAGAAAGAGCTGTAGAACTCTTAGGCCTCATACATAGTGATGTATGCGGACCAATGTTTACACATGCTAGAGGCGGTTTTCATACTTCATTACTTTTACTGATGACTTCTCAAGATTTGAACATGAGTTTTTATTAAAACATTAATCCGAAGCTTTTGAGAAATTCAAGGAGTATAAACTTAAAGTAGAAAAACAAACAGGCTTGAGCATCAAGAAACTTCGATCGGATTGAGGTGGAGAGTATTTGAGTACAGAGTTTTCAGACTTCTTAAAAGAGAATGGGATTCTCTCTCAGCTAACTCCCTCTTACACACCACAACACAATGGTGTGTCAGAACGGAGGAATTGTACCCTATTAGATATGGTACGGTCCATGATGAGTGATGCTGAGTCACCGCTTTCCTTTTGAGGACATACATTGGAGACAGCAATGTATCTGTTAAATAGAGTTCCAACCAAGACCGTGTCTACCACTCCATATGAGATATGGTGTGGAAAGAGACCATCTCTTAAAAGAGTTAGGATATGGGGTTGTCCGGCTTTTGTCAAAAAGTAGAATCCAGACAAACTCGAGACACGATCGGTCATGTGTAAATTTGTGAGGTATCCAAAACATTCATATGGATATCTATTCTACCACATGGAGGAACAAAAGGTGTTTGTTTCTCAACATGCTACATTTTTAGAAAATGAAATTTTTACAAATAGTACTGATGGCAATGCGGTAGAACTAGAAGAGGTTCTAGAGACACAAATTACTCATGATGAATTGGTTGAAACTGATGTTGCAGTAGAACTTCAAGAACCTCAGCCGCTCGGAGATCTGGTAGAACTTCTCGCTCACCGGAGAGATACTATGGGTTTCTCATTGATGGTGATAGAGAAGATTGCATCATGGATGACGATGACCCTACTAGTTTTCAGCAAGCTATCACGAGTGGTGACTCAGTGAAGTGGCTGGATGCCATGAGATCCGAAATGGAGTCCATGTACACCAACAAAGTATGGACTTTGGATGTTGCACCTCTTGGGATAAAACCCGTATGGAGCAAATGGATCTTTAAGAGAAAGATTGGTGTAGATGGATAGGTAGAGACCTTTAAAGTAAGGCTTGTAGTGAAAGGTTTTCGTCAAAGACCAGGATTGGACTATGATGAAACTTTCTCTCCAGTAGCAATGCTCAAATCCATTCGGATCCTACTTTCTATTTCTGCTTACTACGACTATGAAATCTGGCAGATGGACGTTAAAACTGCATTTCTAAATGGTGATTTAGAAGAATGCGTTTTTATGGATCAGCCAGAGGGCTTCATTGACAGTGGGAGCAGCGAAAAGGCATGTAGGTTGCTTAAATCCATTTATGGATTAAAGCAGGCATCACGGAGCTGGAACATCTGCTTTGATGATACAATCAAAGAGTTTGATTTTGTCAAAAATATAGATGAACTATGCATTTATAAGAAGATTGTAGGGAGTACTGTCACATTTCTTGTATTGTACGTAGATGACATTCTCTTGATAGGAAATGATATTTCTATGCTACAATCGGTCAAACTATTCTTATCACAAAGGTCTCCATGAAGGACCTGGGTGATGCCTCGTGCATTTTGGGCATTAGGATCTATAGAGATAGATCCAAGAGGTTATTGGGATTGTCCCAATCAAAGTACATTGACACTATCTTAAAAAGGTTTAGTATGGAGGATTCCAAGCGTGGTGCCTTGCCCGCTTGTGATGGAATCACTCTCTCCAAAGACTTCTGTCCGAAGACTGATGAAGAGAGAGCTCGCATGAGTATTATACCCTACGCTTCAGCCGTAGGATCTATAATGTATGCGATGTTATGTACTCTCCCTGATGTAGCTTATGCACTAGCTGTAGTAAGCAGGTATCAATCCAACCCAGGGAAGAAACATTAGATAGCAGTGCAGAACATTCTTAAGTACTTGCGAAGGAGTAAAGAATTGTTCTTAGTGTATGGTAATGTGGATCTCCAAATGGAGGCCTTTACCGATTCCAGCTTCCAAAGTGATAAGGATGACAACAAATCTATCTCAGGGTTTGTATTTAACCTCAATAGAGGGGCGGTTAGTTGGAAAAGTTCCAAACAGGATACCGTTGCAGACTCCACGATAGAAGCTGAGTATATTGCTGCAAATGATGCTGCCAAGGAAGCCGTCTGGATGAGAAAGTTCATCGCGGAACTAGGAGTAGTTCCAACCATTGTTGATCCAATACAATTATATTGTGATAATAATAGGGCTATGGCGTTGGCCAAAGAACCCAGATCCCATCAGAAGTCCAGACACATCCTGAGGCGATATCATTTGATCCGGGAGATAGTAGATCGCCACGAGATCGAGATTCGGAGAGTAGATACAAAGAATAACACCGCGGATCCACTCACCAAGGCCCTTCCATAGCCGCAACATGAGCGTCTTTTTGAGATGTTGGGTATGAGATACGTCAATAATTGGCCTTAGTGCAAGTGGGAGATTGTTGGATATATGTATGCCCTAGAGGCCATTATATGTATAGTGGATGCTTGGACATGTATATATATATACACATATGACTTTCTTGATCGATATGATAGTATGCTATCTGGTTTACTTTATCTTGACATGTTCATTTGATCATGCATCTTACTCATTTGGTACATGTTGATAAAGCCCTTAGGATATTTGCTTGACTACTGGGACTATGATGCGGATCATACTAGTGGGACACGTGTAGTTTATGAGCATATCCTTGGACTGTTCCTAGTCGTGGGGATATCGAGACGGGGCATCGATATTCCAGAGTAGACTAGTGTATACCATTCTTATCCCATATGATGGGTGATGGATGATCCCATATCCATATGGTGTGGTGACACCAAAGATTGTATACGGGTGCTCAATGGAGACTGGGTACACTGAACGGACTCGCCGAGAACTCCTATGTGGTATTATATCTATCTTCGGATAGCTGTTCTCAGGTGACACTGGTACAGGTTAGTCTGTAGACCCGAGATCGTCATAGAGTCTTGTGTGTCCTCCCACTGTACTTTAATCTCCACCCTACCACGGCTCTACTGAGTCGTGCAAACAGGTGGATTTTTGGTACAGTCCCGAGGCACATGGAGGCAATGAGCGATAGGAGGGGTTTCATCTCTCCCGGTATTGGGGGTTGATGTTGCGCTATGCTCGATTGGCTATAACAGGAAGTCTCTGGCCAGGGCTGCTGAGGTTTACTGATAAGTGTTATCAGTAATTTCTCGATCTGTTATGAGCCATACACCGGCATGAATTATTGAGTTATTGGGGTCGACGATACTATCCCTAGACTCGATATGCAACATATCTGACGAAGAGACCGGACTGTACGGTAAGTGTTGCCAGTTGGCTCGACGGGAGTTTTGACAGCTTCGCTTGTTTTTCTTCTGATCGCTCAATACCCGTGTGGCCATTACGTTTAGCTAACCGCTTGCGGCTTGTGGGTGTTTGATATGATCATCACCTACTACCGACGTATTGACGAGTCTTAGAGTCCCACACAGGAGTTTCCTAGCTTAGGCGAAAAGATATGGTGTGCATATGAGATATGCGCGGGGACCCGATTAAATGCGTATATATGATACCGTATATTAATCGGGCGTTTTTCTATTGGTCGGGTGTATGTGATATGACCAGTTTGTTAAATCAAGTGTTGATTTAACATACTAGCGGCTTAGAATTAAGCCGGATTATTAAATCAGGTTTTGATTTAATAATTTATATTTATATATATATTTATATATGTATTCTAGTATTATTATTCACTATTCATTTTCTCTCTTGGCTATTCGTATTTTTTGTACGAATACGCGTATATGTATTTCGATACGTATACCAGGTTGTATTCCGTATTTATACGGAATAGCTTCTAAAAGTTGGACACCTTATTTAGATGATTTTCTATTTAGAAAATCATTTGTTTTTCTGAATGAGGTGAAGGGTGAGTTGGCATGAGCATGGTGAGGCATGGCTCTTGTTTATTTTATTGGAAAATGAATGAGATATTTTGGTTGCATGATTGCAAATGACTTAGCCATATTCTCTACATGCCTTCCATATCACTTGATTCATTGTTTTTACTCTCACTCTCTTTTGGAGAGACTTAGCCATTTTTTCTTGAGTTGCTCATGCCACTAGTCTTCCTCACCTACTTCTTCATCTTCTTGGGTTGCTCATTTGAGCTCATGTGATGAGAGAAAAATTTAGTGAGACATTCCTACATCTCCAATCTCCTTTGCCAGCAATCTTGGAGCGTTGGTTGCCTCGCTTGGAGAGCTTGGCGCTTGTGTCGTTTCTCTCGAGTGGATCATCATCGATGGTGGAAGACTGGCAACCAAGTTCGATCCGCGACCTCTATGAGCTAATGAAGGTGGTAGAAGACCGACGGACTTGGTTCATTCGGTATAACCTTTCTAAACTCTACTTAGTTTGCTAGATTAGGGTTAATGGTAGATCCGTTTTTACGGGTTGTGTTAGCGCCAGTTTATAAAATTTTTGTTCCGCAATCGGCCACGATTCGATGGCCAGGGCGCTGACATAACCCAACAAAAGTAAGTGCAGAAAGTAATTGCTGAAAGTAATTGCGGGAAGAAAATGCGGAAAGTAATTGCAGAAAGTAAATGCGGAAAATAAATGCGAAAAGTAAATGTAGAAAGTAAATGCGAAAAAATTAAAGAAAAGACTACCTTTATTGATTTACTAGTGCATTACAAAATTTCTCGCTGAAGAAAAGGTAAATTATAAAACCCTAATTTGCTCGCTAGATCTCTCTTTCTTGAATTGAAATTTTGAATTGAATGTTCAATGTTTTTGATAGTCATCTCTCGGTCCTTTTTATAGTCTATGAAATTAGAAACCCTAGATGTCATGTTGAAGTAGGTATAAATACGATCATGCCCTTGAAGTTTCAGATTCTACGACCACCAGAGAACCGCGCAACCGCCGCCTATTACCTTGTTTGATCGCAGATCCGCCGCCCCCTTGTGGGTTGGAGATTCTAGATTTTTCCTAGTTTCTTCTCTTGATATTTTGAGATCCTTCTGAAAAAAATCTGGAAATATATCTCTTAATCTTTGCCATTGCGAGATTCTTCGATTTTCTTCTAATATTTGGCAGATTTGGTTTAGTGAATCGATTTGTTGTGAATCTCCTACTTATAGTTCAGACCTGATCTAATTTTATTATAATACCTGCAAAATATCTCAAATCATCTTGTTAGTAGCATTTTTTTATTTGATATATTATTCCAACCAATTATATGATATGATATCTTAAGAATATTGGGTAGGAATATTTGATATGATAAGCATATTTTAATTATAAATAATCTAATGAATATTTTATTTAAATATAATATGCATATATTTTCCCTAATTATATTGATTATAAATTAAAAAACATATGATAATAATCTTTTTACAAACAAACCCATATATGTTCTTTATTTACAATTAACACAATTTAGTAATTAATAATATTAGGGAAAATATCCATAAAAATATGCAGTAAATTTGATTGATTAGCTACGTTCTGTTCTTTTGTCTTCAACTTTACCAGACGTCTTCATACTCTCTATCAGACGTCTAGCGTTGCTCTGGATTTTTGACATGGCTCACGTGTATGTCCAGACGTCTGTACTCCTCACATTAGACGTCCGCCAAAAGTTTCTCCACAATTTTAACAATCTCCCACTTGGACATACATCCTCCTTGATTCCCAATGCTAATAGTCTTCATACGACTCCGCTCTACTATCTTTTTATCAAATTTTTATGGAGAAGTTCACCAACCTGTAACAGAGATCCAGCTTATCTCTGTTTATGACTTTGGTGAACATATTCGTAGGATTCTTTTCTCCCACGATCTTCTGCAGTGTCAACTCCTCATCTCCTAACGCTATAAGTATGAAGTGGTAACACATCTTGATGTACTTCGTCCAAGAGTGATATGTCACATCCTTTGCCAAATGTATCGCACTTTAGCTATTGTTCCATAAGGTATTGAAGTCTTATTTCTTCCCCAATTCTTCTGCAACCATATCATCTCCCAGCTGTCTTCTGTGATGGACACATATTTGGCCTCCGTCATTGACAATGCCACAACTTTCAGCAACTGAGAGATCCAACTAACTGTTGCTCCCCCAACCGTGAATATGTACCATGTTGTGCTTTTCCTACTATCTCGATTACCCGAGTAATCCGCATCAACATAACCTTGCACCTTTAGATAGTCACCCCCGAAACATAAGCAATAACTGGATGTTCCCATGAGATATCTCAATATCCACTTCACCACATTCCAATGTTCCTTTCCCGGTTTTTGCATGTACCTGCTCACAACTCCCGCAGCTCACAATTTTAAGATGATTCTCTGAAAGTGAGAAAGAAGAGGAGCATTACTTAGATTATAAAGGGAGGTATTTAAGTCTCGGCATAGAAAATGTTGTGCATGGTGAAACTATTTCCAAGCTCTGACAAAATAAGGCATTGGAAAAGAAAGTTTGACTTAGGAAAAGCAGAGAAAGAAGGTGAAAAGAAACCTTCATTAATGGGGCAGCGCCCCACGTGCTTCTCACGAGGGTGCTAGCGCCAATGTGCAAAGCACAGAAAAGCTTCTGGGTAAGAATTAAATTCTTATACGGTGCCTCATATGCTCTTCACGCGGGTGCCAATGTGCAAAGCACAGAAGAATTTATTAAATAAGAGTTAAACTCTTAGATGGAGCCGCAGGTGCTCCTCACACGGACGCCAATATGCAAAGCACATGAATACTCATCTTAAGAATTAAATTCTTAAGTGGCGTCCATGTGCACAACACGTGAGCGTCAGCGCCCAGGTAGAATTAAATTCTACAATATTCTCTATTAAACAGAGACGTTGGATCAAAGATCCAATGGAAATGATAAATCATCAAAATAAAGAATTAAATTCTATTGGGAGAAAACATTTCCCAAATCTTTCTAAAATAAGAAAGATACTCGCGGTTGGATCAAACATCCAATTATAGAATAAAATTCCCTCAATCTTTCTAAACAAGAAAGATTGCTCTTTGTAAAACAGAGAACGCTTGAATTAAAAATCCAGTGGTGATTAAAAAATCACCATTTTACAGAATTAATTCTGTTTATGGGAAAATATTTCCCCAATCTTGTTAAAAAAACAAAAATCATATTCTGTAAAAGCGGAAGTCCTTGGATCAAAAAATCAATGGTGGGTAAAATTCCCCAACTCAATTTTGAGTTCGATTAAATCAATTGGAATCTCTCAATGAGAGATTTTCTCAGAATTAAGTAACTAATTTGCCTCTACTATATAAAGAACCCGAGACTTCAAGTGTCATGGAGAGGGTACCCCTCATAAGCTTTAAAAAAAAGACAGAAAGCTTCTAAAACAACAAAGAACTCATTTCTCAAGAAAAGAAGAAGAGCTTCATTCTCGAAACTCTAGGTAAAGAAAAGAGATCAAAATATCTCTACAATATCACATCTAAAGGTTTAACCCTTTTTAAAAAAGAACTTAGTTCTTTCTCAAGTTCTGAGATCCACAAGACAACTCTCACAGATTGAGAATTTAATTCTCATCGGGAAGATTTTGTTCTTGAGAATCAAAGATTCAGAAAAGAACAAATTTAAAGAGAAAGAATATGGAGTCCATAACGTTCCAGGAACCCAGTTCCTTCAAATCAAGAACTTAGTTCTTAAAGAACATAATCTCAGATTCTCAAAATAATGATCTTGGTGATCGTTAATGGTCAAAATACCATTAACAGAGATTTAAGTTATCTAAAAATATCAACAGAGATTAAATCTCTATATAAAAGAAACTAGCGCCTCACGTGTTTCCACGTGGGCGCCCCTTTTCAACAGCGCCTAGCACCTCACGAGAAACACACGTGGACGCCATATAAAAAGTGCTTTGCACTCCATAAAAAACCAAAACGGCTGAGTTCTTAGCACTGATTGGGCAACGCCCAGCGCCTCATGTGTTCCTCATGTGGGCGCCACCAAAAAAAGAGAAGAAAAAGAAGACAGAAAAGTTCTTAGCATTCTACATACAGCCAAAATGGCTGAGTGTTCAGCGCTCATTGGGCGGCACGTATAATTAAATGCTTCACATGACACCCATGTGAGTGTCAGAGCGTCACATAAGTGCTTAGCACTTTTGAATGAAAAAGAAAAAGAATGGTCAGACTAAGCCCAAATTGGCTAGGTCTCTGAAGTTTCTTACAGCTGAGCCTAAATGCTTTTTTAAAGAATGATTAGTCTGAAATATTGCACATTTGAATAATTATTTTCTCCATTATTGTTAAGTTCTAAAAGGTGTTTATTATAAATATAGAACATAAGTGGCTTTATTTGTAAAAAGATTATTATCATATGTTTCTACATTATAATTAACATAATGAGGGAAAATACATGCATATAATATTTAAATGAAATATTGTAATTAAAATATGCATATTATATCAAACAATTCTAATCAATATTCTTAAAATATAATATCATACAAATGGTTAGATAATATCTCAAAATAATAACAAATATTACTAACACTATGACTTGAGATATTGTGCAAATCTGGAGATCAAAAGATCCGAGATGTTGGAATCAAATTTGCCGAAATATTGAGGGAAAATATAAGATCTAGCAACGCCAGAGACTCAGAGGAAGATTTCCAAAATCCAGACATCAAAGTGATCTACAAATGTCAACACCAGAGAGAAGAAAAAATATCAAGACGTGATCCCACTATTGCGCCGCAGTTGGGCGGCCAAACACATAGATTCGTGGTGGATCCGTGGCCCCTTTGTGGCAGTAGGATTTGAGATTTGGTGTGTGAGATCGTATCAGCATATCCTAAGATCTGGAAACTAGGGTTTCTAGCTTCTGGAACTATAAATAGGACCGAGAGCTTCACATCTAAATTCATCAATCCGAAGTGATCAAGAGGTCCAAAGCGATCCACGCATCGATGTGATCATCAGCTAGTCATTTACCTCCAACAAGAGAGAGAGCGAGAGAAAAACTATTGTTCTTTGTAATCTACTTTGTACGGAGAGTTGTATGTAATAGTTGATTAATAAAGGTAGTCTTTTTATTAGTCTTTTGGCATTTAATTTCTGCATTTAAATTCTGCATTTTATTTCTGCAACTTAATCATGTTTTCTCCTTCATCCTTTCTTCTATCTCAAACCATGAGCGAGTAATTCATAGCTTGCTAGGGTTCATAGGCTAGGATAGATCAATGGATGATAAAATCATTTAAGCTCTTTTAAACATTTTAAAGTCTATAAACTTTAAAAAAATAAATGTTAACATCCTTATCGGGCACGCTACCAATTCATTGATAGTCACAACCACGATTCGAGATCCGTTTAACACTTGTTTTGTTAGGGGCTAGAAATGAATAGAGATCAATGAAAGGACAAGGGTTAATAGTGGGGAAACCCTAGTTTCTTTCAAAAACCCTAATCTACATTCATTCCTATCGATCTAGGTTCAAACTATTACAAGATAAAAAAAAGTCATTTTTAATCATTCATCCATTGCTACCTAGTCCTATGCACCATACAAGCCCTTTCTTTATAAACTTTACACCCGTTTCAAATTAGATCTACAACCAATCAACCAATCTTCAATCAACTCGTCTAAAGTAAGATAAAAATTCACGTTTCCTTGCGGATGACCCGTACTCATTGCGGCTAGTTATTAGTGACACCGTCTTGATTGCGGTTACTTCATTAAACAATTCTTCAAAAAACATCAATCAAATGGCGCCATTGCCAGGGATACGGCTGTAATTTTTTTCTCGCTATTCGGGTTGAATTCTTAAAATCCCTATCATAAAATAAACAAAACCGCATCTTGTGTATCTAACGGTTATTGTGCGAGTTTTGCGAGAAAATCTGGAGTAACTAGAGCAGAGGAATAGAGGTTCGGATACTTTCATCATAGCCCAGAGGAGCAGAGGGGAGCACTGAAGAAATTTTGGCAACCAACCCTACCAAACCGCGGCGAAACTGCGGCAGAGTGGAGGAATTGCGGCGCCAAAATTTTCAAGTAATCTCCAAATATCTTTCTCTCTCCTCTAAAATCCAATATTCTGATTTTTACTGCAGGATTCTCTGCAAAAAGCGCCGCTCAAAAATCTTTTTGCGTGTTTTGATATTGGTTTGTTTGCGCATATCTTAACTAGACATTAAGGGGCAATAACCCAAATTCAGATTAGGTGGGGATTTCATTGCCCTTCTTAGGCCCCACAAATCACAAAAAGAGCATACCTTCACCCTACATTAATTTAAAAAATATCTAGACCAAGCCTCTAAGGACCGTTGCGCTCTAATTAGGATGGAGGAGGGTCGTGCGTAATCTATCACTTATTCGCATCTCTCTTGTAGTGTCTAAGAAAGTGTGACTAAGGAAACTGTTTACTTAATTAGGCCTGCTATTTCGGTGATTCATATAGTGGATACCTCCCACTTACCTGGCACTTATCTCGCCCAAGAGCGATAAAGAGGTGGTATAGGATTGATCTTGCGACTTATCCTTTGGAAGTCTAGGAGCGGTCTAGTGACTTGACCTAGGTGACCCAAATTCTAGGAATTGATTGTGCATTTTGTGATTTGTTGAGTCAAGCCTCACGTCTGACACTTTTTCAAAACAAACCTTTTTAAAATCGCTCTTACAAACGCTGCCACATGCACTAAACCCGCTTAGTGCATGATCGGATGGACACAGGATTCTAGTGCCCATCTTGTCCACGTTTTTTCTATCGACTCCGAAGTTGGTACTTCTTCATCTTCTTTTTCCCCTCCACCCACCACATCTCCCGAAATGGACGGATCGCTATCGAGATTTCACGATACCACCCTGCCACCACCCGTAGGTGCGCAGAATCCACCGCGTATCTCTCTCCAAGAAAGACGCTACCCCATATGCGGGCCCCTTCATACTTGTCTTTCTCTTCCACCGGTCAATGGGGATAATTTCGAAATTAAACCCCTCTTCATCAACTTGTTACCTAAATTTCATGGGCTTGAATCCGAAAACGCATACGTTTTCATAACCAAATTCGAGAACATATGTGCAATGATG
Organism: Agapanthus africanus; assembly: GCA_030015575.1. NCBI lineage: Eukaryota > Viridiplantae > Streptophyta > Magnoliopsida > Asparagales > Amaryllidaceae > Agapanthus > Agapanthus africanus. The sequence continues at coordinate 95,338,231 of CM057349.1, forward strand.
GGCACAACTCAACTTTCAGGGGATGCTATGCGATTACGTCTTCTCCCTTTTACTTTGTGCGATCTAGCAGAAAAATGGCTCTATAGCACTGACGAACATTCTATCTCCAAATGAGACAAATTTGTTATAGCATTCCTTAAAATTTTTTATCCGAATCATAAAACCGCCCGTGTTCGAAACGAGATTAACCAGTTTACCTAACTTCCTAATGAACCATTTTGGAAATTCTTTGAACGGTTCAAGAATCTTCTTCTACAATGCCCCCATCACGGAATTGATAGATGGTAACTTTGCCGAATTATATATGAGAGTGTTAATCCTTCCACAAAACAAATGCTTGAAACCATTTGTCAATTCCATTTTATGTCTAAAGACGATGGCGAAGCTTGGCAATTCCTGGAAGATCTCGCCAAACAGACCTTACAGTGGGAAAGCGTTAGACCAATTTCATCTAGGACAGGTATCCATCAGCTCGATATTTCCATCGCAGCAAAAGCCGAAATGACAGCGATACAAAAAAAACTTGAAGCTATAGAAAACAAATTTTCGTCTGCCTCCCTAAACCAAGTTACACTCCCTAAAAACATGAATGGTTGCAGTTCTAACCCATCACATTTAACGGAAGAATGTCCTTTGAATCCTCCGTTTCAAGGTCAAGAACAAACTAATGCTGCTTTTCAGCAACAACTTAGAAACGATCCCTATTCCTCCATATATAATCAGGAATGGAGGAATCACCCTAATTTCGCTTGGAACTAAAACCAGTCTCAAAATCAAAATTAGTTCCCAAGCCAGAATAATTATCAAAGGCTTCCTCCACAGCAACAGCAGCCACCCCAACAAAGTCAGCACCCCTTTCAACCGTAATCTTTTCAAAATCCGGTCAACAACTTTGTACCATATAATATTCTTTCCCAACGGCCGGTATCGATAAAACCTCTGCACTCGAACGTAACTTAGAAACGTTCATTAAATAATCTACACAAACGGCGGCTAATTTAACGTCTTCTATCCAAACGTTAGTGCAACACACTGCTTCCCACTGTGAAAGTATTAAATCGATAGAAGCACAACTTGCACAGTTAAATACCGCAATGAGTGAGAGTGAGAAAGGGAGACTTCCATCTCAACCTCTATCAAATCCCGACCACTCACAAAGCGCAAACATCGCTTTTAACCAACAACATCATAACGTGAGTGCCGTAACTATGTTGAGATCGGGAAGAGTGCTGAATAACAACGTTGTTAAGAAAGTTGAAGTCGATGATATTGATGAAACCACGGCCATTACTTCTACTCATATTTCGTCTAATCCAACATCTTCTTCCGAGCCTATTCTCCGTTTTCCACTAGGTTCGAACCCTCATCCCACTTCCTTGAAGGAATTACCATCTACGACTATCCCAAATCCAATTTTGGGATCCATTCCATTGCTACAAACTTCTCCTCAAAAGTTGGACCCAACCCTTATTGATAAATCTCTTTTTCCACATAGGTTGAGGGCCAACAGACCAAGTCCCTAAATGGAGAAGATTGTGGACATTTTAAAGCAAGTTAATATAAATATTCCTCTCCTAGATGTTATCAAAAAAGTTCCGTCATATGAAAATTTTAAAGAATTTGTGCACTAGGAAGAGGAAAACTCAAGTACCTTAAAAGGTTTTCTTAGCGAGTAATATGAGAAATTCTCTTACCCAATTGGTGCCCATGAAACATAAGGACCCTGGTTGTCCTAAAATATCTATAACTATTGGGGGTAAAAGTATCAATCCTGCTCTACTAGACTTAGGTGCTAGTGTTAACTTGCTTCCATATTCTGTTTATGAGCAATTAGGGATATGAGAGTTGAAACCTATGCATTGCACTCTCCAGATGGCCGATCGATCTATCACCCAACCTCGGGGTGAGCTAGAGGACGTGTTAATCAAAGTCGGAGAATTTATATTCCCTGTGGACTTGATAGTTATAGATACACAGCCTGCAGCAAACTCACGGAACCAAATTCTGGCGATTCTAGGTCGACCTTTCCTAGCAACTTCAAACGCGATAATCAATTGTCATAACGGTTCAATGAACCTGTTCTTTGGGAAGATGACAATTGAGCTTAACATCTACAAGCTAGGAAGTCAACCATCAGAACCCTATGCTTATGTATGTTCTGTCGAAAATATAACTTCCGACAGTTGCAAATTTAAGGAGCTTCACGATTCTGATCTCGACACCACTAGTGCGTTGTTGTTTGATCTTACTATCTATTATACAAGTGAAAACCCTTCTGCCGAAAAGTCCACACCTAAGTCTGAACACTTTGACTTGTCGAATGATTTAGTCGAGCTATCTGAGTATCATAACTTCTTTTCCGATGAGACTATCATTTGGAATATCGATGAAAGTTTTGAAAACATCTTTGCCAAAGAACTCACATTCCTAGAGGACTTGGGAGTTGTGATGAATTAACCCCCATCCAAAAAGTTGAACAGCCACCCCTTCTTCCTATCAGGAACGAGAATGCGAGTAGTGTACCATCACCGTTACGTCTCTATCAACCGAGACATAAACACGATCGATCACGCCCCTTATCTCCCCACTTCTTCATATCCATGATCTTCCACCAACTATATTGTTACATCGATAAAATCTTCGAATGGTTGGTGTTAACTTTTGGTCTTTATAATGCTTTGCATAGACCAATAACTTTATCCCCTCTCTTATAATTTTAAATGTTTAATACTGTTTTGCTCAAGTTTGAGGGGAAGAAAATTATTTTGGCTCTTGGAAAAAAATAATTTTTTTTTACAAAATTATAAGCCAAAAATAAGTTTGGGGGAGGATTTCACTGTCATTAATTCTTGTCCCCGTTACTAACTTTTCCTCCCAAGTCTACAGGTTTTTAAGCTTAACAGATGGTATCAGTGAGTACACTGCTGCAAATAGGTTTAGGGGAGATTTGTGCTTATTCACGCATCATTTTGCATTATACTAAATAATAGCACAAATTTTTTTTTGATAATGAAAATTAGAAAGTGAATAATACATATGAAAGATAGGAAAATGTTAAGAAAAACAAGAAAATTAGATGTTTTTAAAACGAAACTAGTAATAGATAGTCATGAGCTGTTGTCCCAAGGGTTAGTAAGATGAAGGGAATCACTAATCTGAGAATAGAAATAATTTTGAAAAATAGTCCCTATTATTGAGTCTAAACATTTGAACGTTGATACCCTACTATACGCACCTGCACACATCTTGAAACTTGGTATAGTAGAAGATTTCTTGAAATGCACTTGTCTAAAAGCCTTCATATGAAGGAATATAAATATATAAAGAAAATAATAATAATAAATGAAAATGGTGAAGAAAAATGAACACTGGTTTTGTAATTACTGAAGGCAGCATAAAAAAAATATAATGAGAGTGCTTTATTACCTAGTGCTTTAGACCAGCTGGTTTGGGAGCCATTGCTAAGTCTTATGTGTTACAAGACTAAGATATTGCTAATTACGCCTAATTGAGTGAGTATATTTGGTAATCGGTTGGTTAGTACCTCAAGAAGTATTAACGGTCGCATGAAGAATGTGTGAGCAATTCCATCTAAAATATTCACCGACTAAAAAGTACTAAGGAAGATAGACAAGAGTATGATAGCTTGAATTGAATTTTCTAAATGTAGGGATGTCTTTTACACATACGTAGAGGTATATGATCGATGTTTGGAAGAAATTTAGGGAGGAAGACTAAAGGCGAAGTTTTATTGAGGGATATGATTTCTGATATCTTTTCATGACTATTAAGATATGACTCTTGACTACATAAAAACTAGTGTAGTTTGAAACTCTTATTTTCAAGTTCTTTCTTTTATATGTTCTTTATCTTTGTATGTAATTTTCATCATCCACCTTTTATTATAGGATTTTGTGGGGGTAATCCGCTGAAAATTCTCAGGAGACAACACTCCTCCTACTAAAGACACCTAGAGGTTTAAAGGCTTGTTGCACGTCATCAGTGCAATCGTGTTGCCTACGAAAGTGTGCTGGGTTTTTATTTTTTTCTTTTTCTTCTTCCTTTTAATAACTAGTTTGCTCGGGACGATCAAAATTAAGTTTGGGGGTATTTGATTAGCCTGAAATATTGCACATTTGAATGATTATTTTGCCCACTATTGTTAAGTTCTAAAAGGTGTTTTTTGTAAACATTGAACTGTAACATTTCAGAAAAATAAAATATTATTTTTGGGAATTTTTATAATTAAATAATAAATATTGCGAATATTTCGATAATGCGGTAAAAAATTAAATACCGATAAAATGGGGAAAAATTTGGAAAATTATAGAAATTTCTGAAATGAGGGTGCTTTATGTGATTTATGCAAATTATAAACTTTTTATAATTAGTTATATTCTATTTTAATGCTAATCGCGATTAAATATCGCTAATCGTGCATTAAGCTTATTTTTTGCACTATGTCACATTTACAAATACTTGTTACTTTCTTACATGGCTTTTCTTTATTCTTCATGCTTGATTTGGGTTTTAAGATGAGAAGAAAGAAAAAGAAAAGAAACAAAAGAAAAAGGGAAACATTAAAGAATTGGGTATGGGCAAGAGAGAGAGAGAGGTGAGGGGTCTTCTTTGACCAAGGGCCATTGCAATCATTCACCATCTTCATCATCTCTCCTCTCCCTCCTCTCATGGCTGCTGCTGCCCCCCCTCTTTCTCTCCTCTTCAACCCTCATAACATCATCAAAATAAACCCAAAACATCATCCCCACTTCATTAAAAATGTGCACAAGCCCCCTAGCTACACTTTGGACCAAGAAAGCAAGGATTTTGGACACTTGGGGTAACTCAAGAAAATTCTTGAGTTCCAAATGAGCTAATTCTTATACCATTAGTATAGTATTTCAATTCCTTTAACTTCCATGTTAGTTTAGAACCGATATCGTGTAGTTTATTGAACTTGAAAATTTCCAAGTTACGGATTAGGGTTTGAATTGATTCCAAAGGTGAAATTGATGTTAGTAGAGGCCATACAACCCCTGTAGTGATGGTATAATGAACTAAAACAGAGACTTAAACCAAAAACCCCAAATTTAGAAAACCCGATTTCGTATTTTGTAAACTTTGGTGAAGGTTTATTGCGATCTGCTAACACCCGGGGACACTAGGAATTATTTAGCAAACACAGTGACACATGCAGGCAGCCTAGAAGCTACCATGAAGACCAGAGCCCCAAACCCCCTACCCAGGCCGCAAATTTAATCGTTTGGGCCGCAAATTGCGGTCTTGGTACTCCCAAATTGATTCGTGCTTGGTCCAGGGCTTTATCTCCAGTAAAATAGACCCTCCATATGTGCAAAATTGGCTAATTTGACATAGGGTAAAATCTGGGACCATTTTCTTGAGTTGCTGCATTATTTTGCGACTTCGTTTTAATCTGCGATTTAGTATTTGATATTGTGTTCCATCGTCTGATGTTTGTACGTCAGCGACGGGGGTTGTTTGGTGGTTTTTTAGGCATAGGCTGTAGGTTCTCACCTATAAGCGATTCGCATGTCGTTTTGGCTTTCATGTTTGATTCTTGATACTATATGATGCATTGGAAATTTTAGGTACCCTTACGTGGAATTCGAGACGATGAGGATGAGCATGGTATCATCGACTCCAACAAGCAAAGATCAAGGTGAGTAGATATATATCTACGGGGGAAGTCGGGTGGATGGCGTATAGCACCCCCGCAGTTCGTAGTGTAGCTTATGTTATATTATACATTTGCTTATGTGTTGTGAATTTGGATGATTAACAAGTAGGATCTTAGAAGATCATGGGATAAATGTTGGTGTATTTGGATGATTGTGTCGTGGTTGATTTCTTATTCGCGAACCATAGAATAGGTTTGCACACACGCACACACAACCTTGCATGCATTATTGTTACTTGTGCGTATATGGGGATATGTATATACACACACACATAGGTATGGGACTATGTATATATATACGTATACCTATACATGGATAATTAGAATAGTGGATGATATTTGGAGATGAGTCGATGAGATTGGGCATGATACCACGAGATCGGTGATATGTTTTGATTCGTACTATGAAATATGACATGAGATTTTAGCGGGCCTTTAGGCGTGTGTTTTCATACACGCATATATATGCAGATGGTATCAGTTTGTACTAGACTTAAATCAGTACCGCCAGTTCATGAAATATGATGATAAGGACAGTTCATGAGATATGATGATAAGGATACCAGATAATTGATGAGATAAATATAATATTTGACTCGTACCCAGATTTGGGATGCCATACGATAGATTTACCGTACGAGATATAATTATGATATTAGATCCGCACTTTTGACTCGAGGATGTCATATATATATATATATATTGTATCGTACGTGATACTATTGAGGCGAGATCACGGACTACAAGATATATATATATATATATATATATATATATATATATATATATATATATATATATAGGTCGACTCAGACCTAGGTGGATTTCCTTACCCCTTTTGACTGGGCTCGAGTCATACTTGTTTTCAAATGCAGTGAATCGTGAGTACATTAAAATACCAAACTGTTCCGCGGGTATGTTCTGCGACATACTTACGATACGATACTCCGCTTAAGAAACCTTAGGATGTACATTTCTTTGCACAGTATTATCTTCATTCTTTTGATCTATCCTCTTCGATATTGGTTTATGGTTTTGCTGCCACGATTATAGGGGCAAAGAGAGCTACGGCTAGAGTTGCGTCAGCACGAGCTCGTCACGGACGAGGACTGACTTGGGCGTGATTTCAGGGACACACGATTGCATAGATATATCGTCCTATTGTGTTTTCACGCCATGAGCGTTTGAGGGATCGCTTTTACGAGATTTCTCGGACGTGCAGATCAGCCCCAGAGGATTGGGCCACTACTAGAGGCCAGCCAGAATGTGATGACCGTCAATGCACCGATTATACTTGATGATTGAGGCACTGTTCAGCGTGCGGACGAATGAGCCAGTTGCTGCTGCGAAGGATGAGATATCGCCCTAGATGCTTGGTGCTATTGCAGCGCGAGTTGCAATTAGAGATATGATAGAAGTTCGCTAGTCACCAAGATGAAAGACTAGGACATGTGATTCGTTGCATACCCCGATGCGAGGTCATCAGATTGATTAATTCCAGTTAGAGATGACTTCACGCAGGTACGTTGAGAGTCGATAGAGACCATCGAATGTCAGGAACCTATTTTCCAAGTTTAAAGTATTCGGAAAGACATGCAAGTAATTCTGTGGACCCTCTAGAGGAATGAAACCCTAACTTGACATAATAACCATGAGAACGTTTTTGAACCTTAGGGTTTACAGCAGTTCCGCGGTGCCATTAGTAAGGCTTGGGTTTGCCCTTCTACGGTTGGTCCATAGGTGCTGTGGCATATACCGGATATTATTAAACTATTCATGAGTGTTGAGCTCTCAGGAAATTATGGGACCCTGATGTATCGATCGAAAAAATTCGACGTCATTCGGATATCATGTAATGGGATACATTGCTTAGGAGACTCCAGATACGAGTATAGCCATTGGAGCGCAGTCCATGCAGCCACGAAGAGACGAGTCCGAATCAGTCGACATTTGAGAAAAGTGGAGTAAAAGGTTCGTCCGAGATCTTGATGAGATGACGTTCCACTCCGCTGACACTAGAGATGTGATACACATGCAGAGGCGTCGAATATGGATATATCTTCCAGAAGGAGTCGTAATGAGTATGCGGCCGTTCCGGAACAAGAAATGGATTTAGTAAGGGATGATAACTTCCGGGCAATTTAGCAGAAACGAGATTGGGAGAGACCCCGACAAGATCTTTCTGGAATATAATACGAGAAGACTTGGACACAGGATCGGTCATAGTACGCACACCCAGTAGGCCAGAGTTCGACATCTTCGACGAGGCATGTTATGAGCGACCATGATAGTTGGCCAGAGATCTTTAGAGGATGTGCTAGAGCGGATCGTTTTCGTTAGTATCGCGCTTATATCGCTTGGATTTGAGTTTTGATGATTGGGCTTTATGGTATTGTTTTCGTGCACCATGGCTGCACCTACTGGTATTTACGTTTTTGTGCATAGTTATTGCATTTGAGATATGCTTTATACACCATTGCGTCGATTTATGATTTGTGCATATTTGTTGCACTTGATGTCGGTTTTGTGCCTTGACTGCATGTGGTTATGATTTCATGGATTTCATACAGTTGATTTGATTTTTGTGCATTTGGTATGCACTCGATTTGGTTTTTGCACTCGGTATAGCTTACATGTGCTTGCAGTGCATTGATACATGTTTTGTGCACACAGTTGCACACATTTATGATTTTATACACCTTGGCACACTCGGTGTTGCTTTTTATACGCATTTGAGTTATTGATGGTTGCATTTCCGTGCACTTGTTGCACCCGATTGGTTATTTCGTGCACTGGATGCACCATATTTGGTATTTCGTGCACTGGATGTACCGGATTTGTATTTTTGTGCACTTGATTTAGCATTCATTCGTGCATGATGGATGCACTTGATTTGGATTCTTGCGCATACTTGACGCGCTTGATGCGATTTTGGTGCACACCCGATGCACTAAATCAGGATTCTTCATGCATATCAGATGCACCTGATGCTGCTGTCAGGCACACCCGTTGGCATTTACAGGTGTTTTCATGCACACCCGTTGCACTTAGATTTTCCTTCAGTGCATTGGTATGACACATTCATTGATTTCGAGTTCTGTGCGCACCAGACGCACGTGGCATTCATGTACATATTTTGGATTTGATTTCCCTGTGAGATGATGTTTATGATATTTACTATTTGGTATAGTAGCTGGGTAGGACTAATCAGAGGACAGTATCTGAGTATATTTTTGCATGCATCGATAGTTATCGAAGGGATTTCTACAAGGGAGCTATAGTTTCAGTATTTACCTACGTGTCCGAGATGACACGAAATATTTAATAAAGGAAACCCTTCTAAATTATTTTCAAAATGGCGGGACGTGTATGTTAAACAAAGGAAATATATACATATATATAGTTATTTTATTACAATAAATGTCTCCCACTGTGTAGTGATACATGCATCGTACAGCGACTTGAAAAGGTTTGGCATGCATTTCTTTATGATGTTTTGGCGAATTTACCACGATACTTACATGCATAGTTTTGATGTATATTATGTTGGTTTTCGTATTGGATTTGGACATTGGTGTCTTCACCATAACTCCGATGATTGCAGGATGCTTGACGGAGTTTTGATTTTTGTTTATATACTCGTTTTTCATGCGCATGCATTGCGCCGCGGTGTGTTTTATGTAATTATGATTTCGGAGCCCCGACGACATGATTTTTTTACTGAAATGTTTTAGTAATTGAGGGGTTTAAATTTAAATTTGGAGACCGAATTTCTTTAAGGGGGGAAGATTGTAATATTTTAGAAAAATAAAATATTATTTTTGGGAATTTTTATAATTAAATAATAAATATTGCGAATATTTCAATAATGCGGTTAAAAATTAAATACCGATAAAATGGGGAAAAATTTGGAAAATTATAGAAATTTCTGAAATGAGGGTGCTTTATGTGATTTATGCAAATTATAAACTTTTTATAATTAATTATATTCCATTTTAATGCTAATCGCGATTAAATATCGCTAATCGTGCATTAAGCTTGTTTTGTGCACCATGTCACATTTACAAATACTTGTTACTTTCTTACATGGCTTTTCTTTATTCTTCATGATTGATTTGGGTTTTAAGATGAGAAGAAAGAAAAAGAAAAGAAAACAAAAGAAAAAGGGAAACATTGAAGAATTGGGTATGGGCAAGAGAGAGAGAGGTGAGGGGTCTTCTTTGACCAAGGGCCATTGCAATCATTCACCATCTTCATCATCTCTCCTCTCCCTCCTCACATGGCTGCTGCTGGCCCCCTCTTTCCCTCCTCTTCAACCCTCATAACATCATCAAAATAAACCCAAAACCTCATCCCCACTTCATTAAAAATGTGCACAAGCCCCTAGCTACACTTTGGACCAAGAAAGCAAGGATTTTGGACACTTGGGGCAACTCAAGAAAATTCTTGAGTTGCCAAATGAGGTAATTCTTATACCATTAGTATAGTATTTCAATTCCTTTAACTTCCATGTTAGTTCAGAACCGATATCATGTAGTTTAGTGAACTTGAAAATTTCCAAGTTACGGATTAGGGTTTGAATTGATTCCAAAGGTGAAATTGATATTAGTAGAGGCCATACAACCCCTGTAGTGATGGTATAATGAACTAAAACAGAGACTTAAACCCTAAATCCCAAACTTAGAAAACCCGATTTCGTATTTTGTAAACTTTGGTGAAGGTTTATTGAGATCTGTTAACACCCGGGGACACTAGGAATTATTTAGCAAACATAGTGACACATGCAGGCAGCCTAGAAGCTACCATGAAGACCAGAGCCCCAAACCCCCTACCCAGGCCGCAAATTTAATCGTTTGGGCCGCAAATTGCGGCCTTGGTACTCCCAAATTGATTCGTGCTTGGTCCAGGGCTTTATCTCCAGTAAAATAGACCCTCCATATGTGCAAAATTGGTTAATTTAACCTAGGGTAAAATCTGGGACCATTTTCTTGAGTTGCTGCATTGTTTTGCGACTTCGTTTTAATTTGGGATTTGGTATTTGATATTGTGTTCCGTCGTCTGATGTTTGTACGTCAGCGACGGGTGTTGTTAGGTGGTTTTGCAGGCGTAGGCTGTAGGTTCTCACCTATAAGCGATTCGCATGCCGTTTTGGCTTTCATGTTCGATTCTTGATACTATATGACGCATTGGAAATTGTAGGTACCCTCACGTGGACTTCGAGACGACGAGGATGAGCATGGTATCATCGACTCCAGCAAGCGAAGATCAAGGTGAGTAGATATATATCTACGGGGAAGTCGGGTGGATGGCGTATAGCACCCCCGCAGTTCGTAGTGTAGCTTATGTTATGTTATACATTTATATATGTGTTGTGAATTTGGATGATTAACAAGTAGGATCTTAGAAGATCATGGGATAAATGTTGGTGTATTTGGATGATAGTGTCGTGGTTGATTTTTTAGTCGCGAACCATAGAATAGGTTTGCATACACGCACACACGCAACCTTGCATGCATTATTATTACTTGTGCGTATATGGGGATATGTATATACACACACACACATAGGTATGGGACTATGTATATATATATGTATACTTATACATGGATAATGAGAATAGTGGATGATATTTGGAGATGAGTCGATGAGATTGGGCATGATGCCACGAGATCGGTGATATGTTTTGATTCGTATTATGAAATACGACATGAGATTTTAGCGGGCCTTTAGGCATGTGTTTTCATACACGCATATATATGTAACGCCTTAGATTTCGGTTAGTGTTAGTTTAGACGTTAATGCGGGTTTACTGTAAAAAGTTTACCAATTCGGGTTCCTCACATTTTATAACATTTAATTAATAATTTATTTTTATTTGTTATGGACATGCACGCACGTGTGCACGTTAATGTGAGGGTTTGTTTTTGTAATTTAGATTAGCAACCTTGACCCTTAACCATTTATCTAATCCTTTGCCTTAACCCTAATCCAATCCTTAACCATTTCCTTGATATTTTGAGTGAGAAGAGAAGATATTTCTTTGGGTGTGTGAGGTGGCATGATGAGTGGTATGAAAGCATTAATGGTGAGTTAATGCTAATGGTTACACTCACCTCACCTCTCACCCTACACTCACCTCCCTCTCTCTTTATCATTCACTCTCTCTCTTTTCTCTATCTCTTTTATTCTCATCTCCTTCATCCTTTCTAAACTGAACATTCTCATTTTTCCATCACAAAACTTCATCAAATCCTTCACAATCTCACAAAAATCACACATTTTTCTTGGATTTGCCTCTTGGATGCCTTGGAGTTTGCAAAGCTTGGATCTTTGAGTTCTTTTGGTTTGGTAATGATCTTTATCTGTTCTTTATATAGTTTTTGTGTTGTGTAGACTTTTAGTTTTAGTTTAGAATGTTTAAAGTTAAGTTTATGTGCAAATATCGTACTTTTAGTGTCAATATATGTCATCTGTGATTTGCTGTGACCCGGAGAGTTTACTAGAAAACCAAACAAAGTAGTTGTGTTGTACCTGAGACCATAGGACATCACTTGGAGCACGGACCCTTAGAGCTCGGACTCGGCCGACGACTTGAAGGGGAATTCCGGCGACGTCGGTTTTGGGTTGGAGTTAGGGTTTGGGTTTTTCTGGGTAGGTGTCTGCAGTGGTTTAGGTGTATTTGTTCTTGTTTGGTTGTTGAGTTTTCTCAGTATACAAAATTTGGGATCACCTAGGTTGTTTCTTGTGTTTCGTTTAAACGCGATACGTTATACGACACGGATCGTGCACTTTGTGTGGTTTTGCTCTTGGGTTAGTTTCGTCGTTTCGCTACGCACGTTAGCCACAATACGAATAGTTGAGAGTATGTTTTGTGTTGTTGCATCGGTCAAATGTAGTTTGTACGTGTTTCGGGTCTATTATTAATATACACTTGTTTTATTGTTTTTAAATTTTAGGTTCGCAGGCGGGGACTTCAGACGCTGCGACAAAGGGAAAACAAGTGGTAGGCTTCACTTAGCTAGAAGCGTTGGTGAGTAGATTTAACATTTACAGGGGAATTGCCCACATAGCGTTATGCGTCTGGGCTGGAGATATTAATATTGTCGCATATTCTATTTCATATATAGAGTTTGCGCATACCCTTATTGCTCAGTGATTGTTGTGCTTCGACTAGTATTCTTAGGACACTGCACATATTATTGACGGCTTATGTTGCACGAGCACTGATTGTATGCCACACACACCGTCAATAATTGCTATGTTACGCACAATACACATACCTATATGATATAGTTTGGTTAGGAACATTGTGACATTGATTCATATTTCATATAGCATACCTGTATACCTACATGCATACACATATGACTTGACATACTTACATGCTAGTTACCTGTATACCTATAGACTATTGTAACATTAGCGATAGGTACATACACACATAATGACATAGCTACATGTATACTTGCATACATACTTCACTTATACATCTAAGGTATATTACATCATTATTGATAGGTAGATACATACACCTTGCTATACCTTTATATTTACACATATATCTGGTTATAGCTATATGTTTACCTTTACTTGATGTTGTTTAGAATTGGAGAAAATAGGAACCGCATGATATTTTATATTAACTTGTTGCAGTTAATTAGCGGCTTTTCTTTTATATGCTTACATTTCGGTTTTATGTTGCATATATTATATTCATGGATTTTCGCATTGAGATATGGATTTTTCATGATATTTTCTGGATTTGAGGACCGTGGTAGTTTCATGAAATTATGCATTATTTGAAAAACCCGGTTTCTCTTGGTATGATATTTCTGCATCCACCAAGAGATTTATCGGTTCTGATACATATACCCCATGCGAGGAGTCGGGGGTCGTATGAGGGTACATGGTGGGGCCCGGAGGTACCCGGGGCAAGACGATTGATGGACCTTACCGATTGAGCCTGGCAGGGAAACCATACCATCCGGTGACAGTACCAATGATTTGGCGGTTATCGTGGGGATACCGACAGGAGTCATCTACGTATGGATACGTCGAGAGGCGAGGGTCAGAGCTAGACACTCGAGCTTTCGGTATAGTGTATGATACGTACTTATCAGGGTGCCAGTTGTGGTGACAACACCTGATAGATCAGTATTTCTGTGTCGATACTTGACACATTGTTTTCATGATATTTTACTCCTAAGTATATATAACAGTGGAATGGGACGCTGTTATATATGCAAATATATATATATATATTAATGGAATGGGACGCTAATATATATGTATACATATAAATTCATATACTTCATCATATTTTTTCATGCAAATATACCTAGAATATAAGAGATTCACTTGATATTGGATTTAGGACATTTGAGATTACTTGATATTGTACCTAAAGGATATATGAGATTCACTTGATTTTGTACATTAAGGATATATGATATTTATTTGATATTGTACATTCAGGATTCGTGAGACTTATATGATATGAGAGCCAATTTGGGGGCTGATTTGAGGAAATCTGGATTTGGATTGTCTTGATGGACTGTGGTCCTACCACGATGTCAGGATTCCGTGGAAATGACATGTTTCATTCCATACTCTACTTTTATTGTTTATGCACTGCTTCATGTATTAGTAGTACCTGTTAGTGTTCTTTTCATGACCGTTGCATTTACATACTTCATTTTATATGCATTGCTTAATGTGTTAGTTGTACCTGCTAGAGTAGCTTTCATGACTGTTGCATATATACATTTTCATATCATTATTGCATGATTATTGCATACCGATTGTCATATTATTGCTTCTTGTAGTTGTAGTAACCGTTAGTGTACTTTTCACGACTATTACATACATATGACCATTTATTGCTATTAGTTGCTTATGTTAGATTCACGCTGTACGTGCATACTTGCGATTATCTGCATATGTTATTTACTATTCACGAATTGGCAACCCACCCCCGTTGTGCCACAGTTTGTTTTGCAGGTAGTTCCCCAGAGTAGTCGAGGCAGGCTATTCATCTATCATATTCTCTTTTGCTGCGGATACCGCATCGGCACACAGTGTGCAGTTTTGCTTAGGTGGGTTTTGTGGTTATTCGTTGTTGTATTGTATATTCGTTGTATCCTTGTACTCTCCATCTACTATTATCTATGTTGACTTAGAGACTTCATGTGAGGACGATATTGTATATTATTTTGTGACTTGGTTGTCTTTTATACAGTTTTCTTTTTATCGTCTTTTATTTCTTCGCTACAGCGTCGTATATCTGTTGTGGTGGTTGTTTTCCACCTTTGGGCGTATTTTTGCTCCCTTTTGGGGATGCTTTACTTTTATCTTTGTTGTACCCATTTTTGGGGCTAGTTTTTACAAAGGATGTGCTGCCAAAATTTTAAAGGAAGAAAAGTTGGACTTTTAAAGAATTTGGATTGAGATTTCAAAGGTTTGAAAAAAAGCTATTATTTCTGACTACTTTTGATGGTTTAGATTGCTGAGTTTACGGCTTACTTAAATTGCGTTACGCCTGTAGACGTTGCGTAGTTTAAGGGCCATCACGTGCCAATTTCGGGTCGTGACAAAGTTGGTATCAGAGCGCTAGGTTTTACCTTTCGGAGTATAGGATGACCTTGGTATGATGGAGTAGGTAGCTTAAAGCAGAGTAACGTAGTGTGTGTATTTCCACGGCACGGTGCTCCTCCTAAAGTGACCTAAGTACAAATTGCTTGAAATTCCTTCCTTGATGATTCATATCCTTGTGATTCGATTCCCGTGTTCTTATCGAATCTTATTTCCATTTATAGCCTTTGCCGCCGATGACTATGGGGACTCAGAGTGATGCAGCGAGGGCCGAGGTCAGGATTGACTCGGGTAGGAAGAGGACTGACCAGGATGGCACGCTCGTAGAATAGGAGCAAATGGATCTGCCTTCGACAGATAGTATCGCTAGGCTTGTGGCAGAGATGCAGGACATACGCCAGACGATGAGTTCATTGGTTGTGGCCGTTCGAGCACAGTGACGGGAGGTTGTCGCCCCTGTTACCCAGTTGTTCCTTGCGATCAGCATGCAGCATTCCGTCACCTACATAGCACCAGTGGATGCAGCCCCAGTTGACGAGGCACGCCTTCCAGAGACTTTTGGAGTTCCGGAACAGTGGAGGACTCATACCGGTGTATCAACCCAGAGACAGAGGCCTAGTCGTCGAGACAGATTTCATGACCGTCGCGGGAGTAGCAGAGGCTTAGGACGAGGACAGTCATTCAGCTCTCATCCCCAAGAGGGTCAGCAGCCATCGCGTGGATGTTTTCGATGCGGGAGCCTTCAACACTTCGTCAGACATTGTTCCTTAGCACCGCGTTAGGCTTATGTGCAGAGAGGTCATGGACGCGGAAGGTTTGCTCAGAGGGGACAGGTTAGCAGAGGAGGAGTTCAGCCAATTGCGGATAGGGGGCAGACACGAGAGTTTGCTTCTACTCATCGGGACGCGCGGGCGTCCAATGCAGAGTTTTCAGGTATTCTAAATTCGTATGTTCTTTTGATGTACTTGTTTGATTTACACACTTTGTGCCGTGGTTGGGACGAGAGTCGTGTTAGGTAGATCAGCCGTTTGTTGTGTTAACTTCTGTCAGCGACTCTTTTGTTGCGCGACACGTATTTCAGTCGTGTGCCAATCGAATAGGAGATAGAGATTCGTCCGTCGTTTTGATCCTTCTAGAGATGTTGGATTTGACGTTCTCCTGGGCACGGACTGGTTAGCTACATGCTAGGCGTCTGTAGACTACCGCGAGAAAACAATCAGGTTTTGTTTTCCCGGCGAGTCAGTTCTTGTTGTGCAGGGGGACAGTGGTGCCGCCTCTCACAGCTTGAATTCAGCCTTTTTCGCTAGTCGGCTTTTGAGGAGAGGATGTCGAGGATTCTTGGCATTCATTCGTGATACCGGAGCCATAGTGGGTTTGTTGGACCGGGTTCCTTCGTGCGAGAGTTTTCCGACGTTGTTCCAGATGAGCCGACGAAGCTTAGGGAGCTTAAGGATCAGCTGTAGAGTTGTTTGTTGAGGGGTCTAGTGCGTCTGAGTGTTTCTCTTTGGGGAGCTCCTATTTCTGTTCATCAAGGAGAAGGACGGCAGTTTGAGGTTATGTATTGATTGATCGTCGATTGAACCAACTTACGGTGCGGATAGGTATCCTTTACCTCGCATTGATGATTTCTTCGATCAGCTCCAGAGTGCGAGACATTTTCTAAGTTTGTTTGGGATCAGGTCATCATTGTTGCGGGTTCGGAGTGATGACATTCCGAAACTGCTTTTGTGTGTGCTACAGGAAGTACGTGTTTTGGTGGTGTCGTTGGACTCACCAATGCCTAACAGCATTCTTGGATGTGATGGACCAGATTTCTTCAGGCCGTTCCTCGACCAGTTATTGTTGTGTCATTGATGACATTCTGGTCTATTCTAATGTGTCGTGAGGGACAGGAGTAGAACTTGAGGATTTGTTTTGCAGACATTGGGAGAGTGCCAGCTGTTTGCTAGATTCTCGGAGTGTTCCTTCAGGCTTGAATGTGTTGACTCCTAGGTCTTGTAGTTACGGGAGACGATTTTTGTATGGTTCCGAGGAAGATCGAGGCCGTACAGTTTCGGCCCAGACTTGTGTACGGGACGGAGGTCCGCAGATCTTTGGAGCTTAGCAGGTTTTTACCACCGTTTCGTGCAGGATTACTACTGTATCGCTGCACCGTTGACTGGACTGACCGGAAATGAGGTTTCTTTTCTTCGGACTGAGGCATGCTTGCGGAGTTTTCAGCAGTTGAAGACTCGGTTGACAACTGCACCAGTTCTTTCTTTACTTTCTGGTTCGGGCGACTTTATTGTTTAACTGTGATGTTTCGCGAGTGGGGCTCGATTGTGTACTGAGGTGACACTATAAAGTTATCGCTTTTGCTTCCCGACAGTTGGAGGAAGTACGAGCAGGGTATCCCACTCATGATCTGGAGATGGCCACGGTGGTCGTGCGTTGGAGATTTGGAGACACTACTTGTTTGGAGAGTCGTGTCAGATTTTCATGGACCACTAGAGCTTAATGTACATCTTCTTGCAGCCGGTTTTGATTGTTGAGATAGCCTTCTGCAGATTTACAGTTCTTGTACGATCGTTGAGTATAGCTTAAGTTCGCCTCTACTGAGGGGACAGCTTGCTCATGTCCGCGCCCGACCATTTTTCCTTAATCGCTTTCGCGAGGCACAGCCCGCCGATGCTCGTTCGTCAGAGATTCTTGAGCATACTCGGCTGGGTAAAGATTTGGAGTCCTTGATTTATGACTAGGATGTGCTACGTTTAAGGACGCGTTTGTGTGTGCCTGTTGCTGATGGGCAGAGATGCGAAATCCTAGAGCAGGCACATCAGTCTGCTTTCGGTGTTCATCCAAATTCCACCAACATTTGACGTGACGTGTGAAATAGTTACGGGTGGGCAGGGATGAAGAGTGAAGTTTCGGATCTCGTTTCAAGGTGTCTGTTTTGTTGTGAGCTAAGGTTGAGCATCTGAGACCGGCTGGAGAGTTGCAACCTTTAACCGTTCCGAAGTGGGAATGGGAGCAGATCTCCACGAATTTCATTATGGTGTCTACCCAGGTTTAGTCAGGGTATGACTTCATTCGGGTGTTTATTGTTCGGTTATACTCATTTGCTCAGTTGTTCTTTGTTAAGTTTGTGCGTTGCACGGAATTCCTTCATTGGTCGTATCCAATGAGGACACCCTGTTCGCTTGCCGTCTTGGGTAGGAGCTTCAGGAAGCCTTGGGTACTGGTTGAGCTTTAGCTCCGTCTTTCCATCCGCAGGATGATGGTTTTGTGAGAGCGGGCTATACCGACTCTGGAGGATATGCTTGTGCATGCGTACTAATTGTTGTCGGCAGTTAGGATCGTCACTTTCCATTGTCAGGATTCTCCTTCGATAGCAGTTATCAAGAGACATTCCAATTGGCAACCTTTAGGTTTAGTTGTTAGGTCGTGTCGATCGCCGTTCTGTTTTTCTGACTCTGCGTAAGTAGGATTTTTGGACCCCAGCTAGTCTAGAGACTTCGGAAATGATCCAGCTGGTTCAGATTAGGATGATGACAGCCCAGTGCAGACAGAGGTCTTATGCCGACCGTGGTGGTCACAGACTTGAGTTCGCAGTGGGGCTCATGTATTCCTACGGATTTTTCCGATGAATGACGTGTTGAGTTTTGGAAAGTATATCCCAGA